>OW818030.2:65746692-67069692 GCA_942486065.2 Calliphora vomitoria | reverse complement strand
GAAAAATAAGGACTAATTGTGGGAAAAAATCCAGGAAAAGTGGTTTTTCATTGACAAGGACTTTTTCAAAAAAAATTGGTTGATTCCATGACTCGCAGATGCAATGAAGTTATGAAAAACAAAGGTAGAGCCTCTAAATATTAAAATAAAACAATTGTTTAACAAAAAATTAAAATATATGCCTCTAAAAATTGAATCTTTTTACGCGTTTCTATTATTTTTTCCAGCAAAAATATTGATTCTATACATTGTTAGTCATATAGTGTATTAAAATCTTAATGAAAAGAGGATTGATTATGTTTTTTCTTATGCTGTATGTCTGATAAACAAAACTGCATATACATTTTTTTAACAAAACTAAACTTGACTAATATACTTACAAAATTGGAAAAAAAATGCTATCGTTTCTATTATTTTTTCCAACACTGTATATGATTTAGGAAAAGCAAATCCCGCAATTCTCCAAAAAAAAAACATGTTGGGAATTTTGCCCAAAAAGTCTATAATTGGTCTGGTTCTATTTAAAAGTTTTTTTCCGTTTTGAAATCCCAGCATTCCCAGTAGGCATTAAGCCTATTGCTCTAACCTTATCTCAGTGAAGTAGAATTTGATAGGCAGTTGTATATGTTGGGATTTAATTTAGTTAAGTTGGATCGAAACCGTCTATGCGGGGCCTGTTGCTCCAATCTAAACTCTGGTTTTTCGGGTCAGGTTTTTCTGCGAGTCTGATATAATTGGTAGGCAACCACCAAGTACGTATACAAATTCGGATCCAATGGACCCTACACGTTTTTTTGCATGTTCTGTACGTATACACGAAGGCTCTTCCTGACATACCTCGGGGAAGGCTGCGGCTGTGTGATGTTGAGGCTGATTCCAAAGATGACATCCCAGGAGGAACTGTTTCAACAACATGACGTTTTGTTCTTTAATTGGGATAACCCTCGTTTTTTGTGTAGATGGCTTCCGAGATTATTTGCACGCAGTCTTTGACCGTACCATAAGGTACCATTTTGGCAGCTTTTAATATACCTTTACTGGGTAGCATTACATGACGTTGAAATTTTCTTTATCCATCTAGCGCTTTTTTAACCTTGTTTCTACTTCCAATATTTTTAAAAAACTCAGCAAGATGAATTTTTAAATGCGCTTAGCATGCATTGATGGCAGATTTATTTCAAAATTATTTTGATTCTATTGGTTGATGTGGATTTAAATTTGCGTATATTTCGAATACTAACTTCTGTAGACTCCTGAAGAGTATAGAAGAATCGGGTCAGTCGACATCAGATCAGAATTCAGGGAATTATTTTTGTCTCATTTGCTTAAGGTAGGGTCACACAAGGCAAATATTTACTCAAAAAAGCGTAACCACTTTTTTAGCACAAATTTGTTTGACGTGTTTACTCTTACAAGTGCTTTGTAATATCAAACAGCATCAAATAAAATAAAATTTTTTTTTTGTTTTGAATCGTCCTAAGTAAAATAAGTTTTTGAAATACATAAAATAATTGAAATATATTTTATTTAGTGGTTACGTTTTTCTTCGTTAAACATTTGGCTTTAGTTTAATAAAAATTATGTGTCAATTACCACTACCCAAAGTTTTGTTTCTCTAATTTTATGCCTTCAGTACCACTGTGCAATAGTAATAGTGCATTTTAGTTTTCATTTTCCCAGTTACCAAACAAACACACGTTGCACATGACAACAATTCTATGCTGTTGTTGTTTGCATTTTTGCCAACAATATTTTGCAGTTGTAGTTGTTGTTGCCATAGTTCTCTATTCATCGCTCCCAAAGAATGAACATTGGGAGCAGTCAACACAGCCAACACTCGATATCACTGTATAAACATGAAGGTTTTTCCCCCTCTATTCTTGTTTAATCAGAGTCAGTTGTTTTATGTGTGTGAATACAAAAGTGTCCTTACAAAAGAAACTAAAGAAAACTAGAGAAATGTTTGCCAAATCGCACCCTTCTTTTCATCTTCCTTTCTAAGGACTACTCGTACATATTTGCAGTGACAAAACAAAAGGTTCTTTCGCTTTGGATCTTATTTATTTTTCTCTTTGTTGTTGCCTTTGTTATCCTTGCTGTTGTTGTAGTTCATTTGCACTAAATATTGGCTTTAGTTTATTATTCGACAAAAACCAAAAAAACAAAAAAAAATATCAAATTGCATTTCTTTAAGAATAAAAACAGAGGCACAAACAATAAAAACAACAAGATGCCAGCCATGTAGTGGCCGCAACAAATAATTTTTAAACAATTTATTTATGATCAGGTGAATATGAATGTTGTAGGAAGGAGTGTTTTATCAGATACACAAAGTTGGTAATTTAATATGATTTGAGTTTATTTCTTGCTAAACAATAAACAAGAAAAAGTATAATTTCCGCTTCCGTTGTATTTTTTTTTGGCAAGCAGCGACTTCCGAAAGGAAAATGTCATTGCGATAATAATGACATTTTAATCAATACAATAAACATGTACATCAATACATTTTCCTTGCTCGGAATTTTCTACATATATTTTATATTTTGTGAATTACCAACCATAATGTTAATAAGGACTGAGATCGAAGAAATCTTAACATACATGTATGTTAATAAAACCACTTAACTTAAAGTTTTGATATTTTTTTATTTGATTGAAATTATTATTACAATTTATAAAAAATATTATTTTTATAGTTTTAATCAATAGTGATGCATTTATGAACCATTTCCGGAAACACTTCCATTAAGGTTTTTTATAGAACTTTCAGTCACTTTGTTCGAACACGTAGTCCATCTTCGTGTAAAATCTACCACACTGTTGGACACCTTCTTTGTGCTCTTCAATTCTCTTTTAACAAGAGCCCAATATCTCTCCACTGGCCTTAGCTCCAGGCAGTTTAGAGGATTTGCCTCTCTTGGTACAAATACCACATTATTGTAATTGTACCACTCAAGGGCTTGTTTACCATAGTGGCAGATGCCAAAACAGGCCAAAAATAAGTGGACACATTAAGAAGTCTTATGAATGGAAGCATCCACTTTTGTAAACATTCCTTGATGTAAATTTCGGTATTTATAGAGCCCTTTGTAACACATGTTTGGAACATTTTGGGAAAATTTTCGGCTTTTGAGTCCTTAACTTTTCTGCAACATTCCTTTCGAGCATCAGCAACATAAAAATATTGACCCGGAAGCTGCGAAAAATTTTCCATACGTACGTTTCGTCATCCATTATGCAGCAGGTATATTTTTATACCCTTCACCTTCGTGAGAAGGGTATATATAAATTTGTCATTCCGTTTGTCATTTCCACAATATAATTTTCCGACCCTATAAAGTATATATATTCTGGATCCTTATAGATAGCGGAGTCGATATAGCCATGTCCGTCTGTCTGTCTGTCTGTCTGTCTGTCTGTCTGTCTGTCTGTCTGTCTGTCTGTCTGTCTGTCTGTCTGTCTGTCTGTCTGTCTGTCTGTCTGTCTGTCTGTCTGTCTGTCTGTCTGTCTGTCTGTCCGTCTGTCTGTCTGTCTGTCTGTTGAAATCAATTTTCTGAAGACCCCAGATATCTTCGGGATCCAAATCTTGAATAATTCTATCAGACATGCTTTCGAGAAGTTTGCTATTTAAAATTAGCAAAATCGGTTCACAAATGGCTGAGATATAAGGAAAAAACCAGGACAACCTCGATTTTTTACCTACTTTTTTACCTATATCTGGATTACTAAGTCATTAATATAGACAATATGGATATCTAATGATAGATATTTCAAAGACCTTTGCAACGACGTATATAAGACCATAGTAAGTTGGACCTACAATGGGTCAAAATCGGGAAAAAATTTTGAACCCGAATTTTTTTTCACCAAAAGTTTTTTTTTTTAAAAAAAAAGTTTTTTAAATTTAAAAAAAATAAAAAAAATTAAAAAAAAAAAAATCGAAAAAAAATTTTTTTTCAAAAAATTAAAAAAAAACAACTGGAAAAAAATAAATTTTGTTTACCTAAAAATATTTAAAATTTTTATTTTGAAGTATAGTTTGGTGAAGGGTATATAAGATTCGGCCCAGCTCTTACTTGTTTTTTATAAATTTTTACATCAATTTCCAAGCTCTGTCTTTGGCCTCTAAATTTTTAGCAGAGTTCAGGAACTTTTTGAGCCTTGTATGTTTTTAAACCTGCATTGGCTTTAACTAATCGGGCTGCTTTCTTACCGGGTATGTTGGGAGCTCTTTTGAAAATGCTTTCTATTTTTTTGGCTTTAGAAACATCATGTGGACCATTCCTTCTACATGAACCAGGTTTTCTATCAATGAACAAGTTCTCCCTATACTGTTTAATAACATTGGAATCAGTTTGACGGCAGACCTTTGATTGTTTGGCCAACTTTTTGTATGATCAAGTTGGATTTTGTTGAAAATATGTTTAATAATTTTAGTACGCACTTTTTTCTCGTTACTCATTTTAATGAGATTAACAACAAATGAATATAATTGACATTAAACATAATAACTGAAATGCTTTCAAAAGGTAACTTGAGCAAAAAAAAAAAAAAAATCAAATAATACTTGGGTTAAAAACTTTAAGGAAAAACGTATGTTAACGTTTTTTCCATCTCAGTCCTTATTTCATATGTTGAATGGTACAGACTGAATAAAGGTAAATATTTGACGAAATAGGCATAAACAATATTTGAGGCAATAGTATATGGATATGACTTCTGTAGGAGCACACAATGTCCAAGAATATGCTTAATAATTTAATTCCCTATAGTGATATTTTTAAAATTAAATTCTGTTTGTTAAAATAAATGCTTTTTTATTATTGTTGGCTTCTTTGCAATGCAGATAAATTATATTATAATTTAAATCGATTTGTTAAAGCTGTTGTGATTTTTTTAAAAACATTTCTTTTATTTATTTTCAGGTAAATACTTACTTTAAATATGACAACAGGTATATTGCTAAACATTGTACATTTTAATCAAACCCAAATTTATAAAAAAAAATTTCAATGTAAATACAGCAGATTGGTTACATATTGTAACAATTTTAATATTTTTTCATACACATGGATAAATAGATATGTACGTTAATATAGAGAAGAAACATAGCCCCGGCTTCGCTCGGTAGCTATTTACGAATGTTAGTTCTTCAAGTTTCTCCAAAAAATGTATCTTATTAAAAAAAATGAGAAGTGCAGAGGAGGCAATACATTAAAAATTTAAATTTCAGAATTTTTTAAATTTTTTCTTTACAAACCATCTCCAATTTCGAATCGAATAAAAAATAAGCCATATCTCTCTCACGTGACGTAATTACATACATGGACCATTTAATTTTTATATACATATATAGAAGATAAAGTATTTGATCCTGAAATAGGTATCAAATAAAAGCTAAGAAGTTCTCCAGTCGAAAAAAGTACAAACAATTATTTTTAAAAACAGTTTTTGAATATTTTTTGAGTGTTTTTCATTAAAATTTAAAAAAAACTATTTTTTATACCAAATCAAAATCAATTCAATGCACGTAAAACATCTCGTTTGAAGAGTTCTTAACAGTTTCGGATTAACTGCATAGGAATTGGAAAAAAACAACATCAATTCCAGGTCAACATTGTTGTTCTAATAGCTGGAGTAATACAAATGTACAATCTGAGTCCAAGGAATTGTTTTACATACTTTAACTAGATGAGTATATACATCCACTGGACATAGTGAAGTAGGTTGATCTAAATAGTTGAATAAGTATCATCGACTGTGTGGTAGTCTAGTGAAGACACCCTAGAAGGAAGTGCCGCGCCAAAATGACTTTATTTTGAGAGGCATGAATATAAAGGTGACCACTAATGAACAATTGTTTTGCAAACAGGTCTCTGATCACCATAATTACATCAATTAAATTTAATTCTGTTTTCCGCGGAGAATTCCCAACATAAGCAGCGGGATTCGCATATGAACATCTTATTCCCGATATCAACAGGTTGATAAATGAGGACAAGCGTAAAAGCTTCAGTTGAGGAGTTGACAAGTTAAGGTCTACTGTTCGCACCCTGTTAGAGACAAGTTTTGTTCGCAAACTTCCAGTCTTTGCTTTAAGCGTCAACTGAAGTTGAAGAGCGAAATCATCCATGGCGATTGTCCCAGACGGTATATGTATTCATGGTGATGTTGAAACACCTTGGCGATCAGAGAGTTGAGTACCTGTCAGTGAGGAGCCTGATAAAACCCAGGGCTTTGAAAAATTCAAACCTGAAAATGACGCGACTAAGAAACAGGACTATATTCATCTTTTCACATGTTGAGAAGACTCTTCGACTTTGAGTCACCCTTAAATTTTGGGGGTCATGAATGCCACTGCAATCACAAACATATTGTTACGTTTTTACCTTTTAAAAACTAAGTTTATTTCCTTTAAATAAACCGGATACTTTTGATTGCAAATAGCAGTTTTAGTAGTTTAAAACAACTCTTTATTTATTTAAATGTACACCAACAACAGTTTAAATAATCACTCAGTGTATTTATACACGTTTATCAATTCGCAGAAATGCACACACACTCTATTACGTACAACCTTAAATGCACAAGACAGTTAATTTTAACTGTCCTGACTGCCATCTCTGCCACTATTTATACACGCGCCATCTATCGGGAATCTTCTACAATGCTCTTAACGGACATACTAATAGATTCGAATTCCAGAGCCTTCGATATCATTGCCAGCAGCCCAAACATTTAGTGTTGCCATACTTACAAACAATGCCAACAACCGCATGCTACTGATGGACGTGCCCTCAAATATGATGAATGCTGCAGGCAGTCGTTACAGACCGTTAAACTGAAATCGTCATTGCACATTCGTAACAATATTACGAAGTAGATACAATGTCCAAAATCGCTATCCGTCAGATGAAGATATCTCGTTGGCTACCTACAAGACGATTAGTCGATCAATTGTCACTTACGCTACTCCAGTGTGGTCACATTCGTTGAGGGATGCCCAGTGAGAAATATTAAAAGCTGCTTAAGACTGTCACAGTCCACGTGCTAATAACCTCGGAACTTCATTTGAACATTCATGTGAATGATCAATTGGATAGTGATTTATATATGGAAGCTTTGAACGAAATTCATAGATATCGCATGAACTTGCTGCGAAAAACCTGTGTAGTTTTAGCACAACTGAGGGCGTGATACAGCAACAGACTTAATCCCTACTGAGTCGATTTAGCTGGCTGTCCATGTAAACTTGTGCGCAAAGTACAGCTCGCAATTTTAAAGATATTTCCATAAAAGTTGGCACATGCTTATTTCCAAGGGCGGATTCTATTGAAACAGTTAAAAATCGGTCCATAATTTCACATAGCCCTATATATTTCCCGATATTGACCCATTATAGGTCCAACTTCCTATGGCGTTATATACTTCGTTTCAAAGGTCTTTGAAATATCTATCATTAGATATCCATAATGTCTTTATTAATGACTTAATAATCCAGATCGAGGTTGTCGTGGTTTTTTTTCCTTTTAGCCATTTGTGGGCTGATTTTCTCGATTTTAAATAGCAACCGAACCGAGTCTATAGTGGATATATTGATGTATGAATCATGTATGTAAGTTATTTGGCTGCTACGGAAAGTTGATTTCAACATACAGACGGACATGCGGACATGGCTATAGCGGGTGATATTTGGTCATAACTGATTCTTTATAGGAATATTTAAGATCGTAAAAAAGTGATTAAGATCTTTCAATACCAAAAATAAGAATGGGAAAGTATTTAAAATCTTTTAGTAAACTTTATTGTTTAAAATAACATAAACAAGTAAGAGAGCTATATTCGGCTGTGCAAATCTTATATACCCTTCACCAAATTATACTTTAAAATAAAAATGTTACATATTTTTAGGTAAACAAAATTAATTTTTTTTTTCAAAATTTAAAATTTTTTTTTTCAAATTGTTTTTAAAATTTTTAAAATTTTTTTTCAATATTCTTTTAAATTTTTTTTTTCGAAATTGTTTTTTTAATTTTTTCAAATTTTTTAAGAAATTTTTTTTTTTTAAATTTTTATTGAAAAATTATAAAAACAATTTTTTGTGGTAAAAAAAAATATTCGGGTTAAAAAATAATTTTTCAGATTTTGACCCATTGTAGGTCCAAATTACTATAGCCTTATATAAATCGTTGCAATGGACTTTGAAATATCTATCTTAGATATCCATATTGTCTATATTAATGACTTAGTAATCGAGATATAGATCAAAAATAGGCCAAAAATCGAGGTTGTCCCGGTTTTTTCCTTATATCTCAGCCATTTGTGGGCCGATTTTCTCAATTTTAAAAAGCAAACGAGCCGGAAGAATTCCCGATATATTGATGTATCAATTATGCTGGTAAGTTATTTGTGGGCTGCGGAAAGTTGATTTCAACATACAGACGGACAGACGGACATGGCTATATCGACTTCGCTATATATAACGATCCAGAATATACAATACAAAAATGTAGAAATTACAAACGGAATGACAAACTTATATATACCCTTGCCACTCATGGTGAAGGATATAAAAATATTGAAAATATTAATAAATTCAATAAACATTTTTAACCCAGTTCTCTCGATTTATAAAGACATTTGATGATTCTTTCTGGTTACTTAAAATGTAATTAAATGATCATAACACATACAAGATGCAACACAATATTAGGCCAATGATAATAATTACGACGATGGTAATCGTGATGATGACATTGATTGTGATGATAGTTTTTAAAAGGGTGGCAATAACTGCGATGCAATTATGCTGTGTGTGTGTGTGTCGGTCGGTATAACTATGAGGGTATTTAGTTGTTTTTTCTGTGTTGTTGATGCATCACAGCAGGATGTAACGTTAATTTTAACGCGCCTTAAAAAACACTAAAAAAAAGTAGCACACGGCACGCAACAAATACACACAGCAGATATAAAACAGACATACTATGGAAACAATTTCGTTTATTTTTTAAGGTCAGTGTGTTTTATAAAATAGTACAAATGTTTAGTTATGAAAATAAAAAACAGTAGAAGGTAAAAATCCCCCACTAAGCAATAGTAACCGAAAGAAGGTGTTGTTGAAGCTAAAATCATAAATTTTATTTTAATTTCATTGTTCCTGTTTTCCCTTAATTTTTTATGCTGCCTTTTTTTGTTTATCCTTCTATGTTTGTACTTAGTATTGGTTACTGTTGATGTTGTTCTCGTTTTTTGTTATGTTTTTAATTTTATGCAGAGTAAACTTTTTCGTTTTTTTATTTATTTATAACGCGTCATTTGCTCGCGCGCGCCTTATCGCGTGTCAAATCATCGTTATTTGTTATTTATTTAAAATTAATGATCATCGAATGATATAAAATAATTTCCCCATTGATAATCATCATAAACAATTCAGAAAAAATAATGATAAGAAGACCAAAACCAGAACGAATGTTTCATGGTGAAGAGTAATTGAAAATGAATTGGAAATTATTTGTATAACAATAATTATGATGATTAATTGAAATTATATGATTTTGTTATTGGCATGGTTGGTCTTTTAATTTGAATACAGATTGTAGAAATTGTTTTTTTATACAGTAGCAGAAGATAAATGTTTTTTTATGTAATTCAATTGGAAATGAAATTAACGAAATTCTGAGAAACATAAAATAGGTTGTAGGTTAGGTTAGGTTTCATGTGCAGCCACTCATCATAACTGATCCCATTGTGATACCTAAGAAGTAAACAGCAGGTTATTTATGCCACATCCGTCGTTAAAATACGTTCCCTCAAGTTTGCCAGAGCCGGACATTGGCAGAGTAGAAGGGACACAGTCTCCTTCTTTTCTTCGTTTCGACAGTTTCTACAGTAATCGTTAAATCGTAGACCCATTCCTCTAACATGTGTTGCAATTATGCAGTGTCCTGTAATAAAAGAAACAATTAGGCTTATTTGCTCACGACGGAATTCTATAAGTAGATTCATCCTGCCGGCATCGTATACGGGCCAGGTCGACCTCGACCTTCTGTGCAGTTTCTTATATATTCTGCTGTACAACCATCATACATTTTACAAAAAGCCATCATCGCTTCCCTTTTGGTCAATTCGTCTGCTATACAATTACCCTGATTTCCATCGTGTCCGGGGAATCATATAAGGGTTATCTTAGAATGTCTCGCTATCTCATTTAGGGATACCTTTTAGGATTAGGGATCGCTCCCCTTTTGGCCAATTCGTCTGCTATACAATTTCCCTGATTTCCATCGTGTCCGGGGACTCATATAGGGGTTATCCTAGAATGTATCGCTATCTCATTTAGGGATACCTGGCATTCCTCGGTTAACCTAGATGGCGTGAAGACACCCGCAATTCCATTAACGTCAGCCTTGCTATCAGTAAATATACATATATCTCCAAATATTCGATAATACCTCAGCCAGTTGGATTTAAGTTTTATGGCAGTAATTTCCGCCTGAAGAGCAGTGCAGAAGTTAGGTAACCTGAAGTAGGATCTTGTCCCATACTTCTCTCTAAAGAAAATGTTAGTATATACCCTTATGACATGATCAGGGGGGAGGAGTTAGAGTCCCTGCAGTCATATAAACGAGTAAACGATGCTCCCGTCCATGGAACACAATACCATATTGACAAAGTAATTTATTTGTTGATGTCAGCGGAGCATTCATTCGAACTGCAACATCATACAGTTGGAGTCTTTCCCGAGGCATATCACGAAAGTCCTTCGTATGCACGAGAAGAACATACAGAGGTATATATAAAGACTCCGTCAATTCTTCGGTTGCGGGATAC
The DNA here is from genome assembly GCA_942486065.2 of Calliphora vomitoria. Lineage (NCBI taxonomy): Eukaryota > Metazoa > Arthropoda > Insecta > Diptera > Calliphoridae > Calliphora > Calliphora vomitoria. The sequence continues at coordinate 67,058,862 of OW818030.2, read as the reverse complement.
CGCATGAATGTCTGACTTGAAGGTAGGTCAACCTCCACCCATAGCTGAGACAGAAGAATTTGCCACGGACAACAAGAGTAATTCTGTCTCGAGGTCACTGCGATAAATTGTTTATTATATATTCGTGATGTTGCAGGATATCATGTAATATTGTGAAGAGAATTGTCTGTTAGATATGAGAGTGGCGATAAATATTGTGATCTTAGAGAATCCATGCTTCTGACTTCCTGCTAGTAGTGTGTGTCTCGAGTGTCTTTGCGGATTTTCCCACACTCAGGTATTAGGTATTATTAAAATCCTCATTGACAGGTTCAAAAAATGTTTAATTCTTCAAAGTGGATTGGTATCATATAATAAGTACCATTGAGGATCTCTCTGACATGTTGAAATCGTTGGTAGTCCGCAGGTTGTCAACAAGGGTGGGTATTACACATTTTGTCTATGTCTTCTGAGATTCCAACTGATTCAGTAGTAGCCCAGCAGTTCTAGGAGACAGTCCCGAACTAGTGATTTTACCCATCATTTAGGGTAGGAACTAGTTACTTCAATAGCTACGTGACTAGTTATTTTAACACGTTCATGTTCTAAACAGGGGGTCAATTGACCGTTTTTGACTACCATAAGACTGTCTAATAGCTGGTCCAAAGTAGTAAACGCATTGGATTCACATAATGGTTAAATATCGTCAGTTACCTTACTATCTACCTAACTGGTAACTTGATCAGCTACGTAACTAGTTATTTTAACATCTACGAGTCCTAATTGACCTGAAATAGTCAGCTAAAAGACGTATCATAGGTAGTCCAATTAACGATAGCTTGTAAACAAATCTTTCTTCGACAACTCTCCAATAGATTGCTTCTGGTGGGTAAAATAACTACTTTCTAAAGTGCAGTATAAAATCAACGTTTAAAGTGACTTCACTATAGGTTACTAAGAGACACTAAAGTGACTATTGACTTCATGCTATGTTAGTGGGATAACAGTATACTTAAGCAAAAATAAAAATAAACTGTATGAGAATAATATCAACGCAATTTGTGTAAAACCAGTTTGAACGAATTATCACACAACACGTTTAAAGTGACTACACTCCAGATTACTTAGAGACACTTAAGTTACAATTGTCTTCACGCTAGATTACCTGGGATGTATAAAGTAACCAATTGTCTTATCTCTGCACTACAAAGAGCACATACGGGTCAAATGATCAAAATATATAAATTGTAGTCAGCCAAGTGATAAGACATTTGCGACGATTACTGTCTAAAAGGGATACATTGACTACATGCTTAACTGCTGGGAGGGTATTCAATCGATTAACCGTTAATCGGTTAGCCGATTAATTTTGGTCGGTTAACTGTTCGAATAATTTAAAATTGCCGATTCTCAAATAACAAATAAACCGATTAATTTGTGTCGATTAACCGATTAACCGAAACTTCTTTTTTTGTACTTTATATAGAAATACGGTTTCAAACACACATATTTTATTTCTTAACTCATGAACATTCCCTGCTAGCAATAGGTTTTTGAAGTATAGCTCAAAAACTGAAACTTTCTAGAATATTCCATCATGAATTTTGTCCTAATGAGTCGGAGGAAGACATGATAATAGACGAAACTGAAGACATTACTGAAACGAGTCTCTTATCAGAACTTAGCAAAACTATTAAAAGTATTAAAAATCCCAAAAGGACTCCAATGGTATAATGGAGGATTTTATATGCTTAAAAACTGTATAAAGAACTTTCGATTTCTCCAACATCTACAATCAATGAGGGAGTTTTTTCTAAGTCAAGTTTTAATAAAACTAAAGAAAAATCGTTTAAAATATCTTTTAAGAAATCGTATTATTTTCTTAAAAGATATTTCAGAAAATCTCACTAAAGTCCTAAAATACCATATTTTTTTGATATTATTTATTTTTTTGTGGATTTTTTATATTTTGTTATTTCTTCAATACGATCTAAATTTTAAAATGTTTTAGGTAAGCAACTCTTTCATATAATTGAATATTTTTGCAAATATTCTGATAATTTAGGAGTAAGATTCATTCTTTGCCTTTAAGTTAATACATTTTCATAAATTATATTCTTCTCTTAAAAGATATTTCAGAAAATTTCATTAATGTCCTAAAAAAACTCACATGTGTATATAAAAAGGATCTCAAATACCACTTTTTTTGTTGAAATGCTTAAATAAGTACACAAAATGCATGGTTTTATTTTCCATTAAAAATTAAATTAGAAATTTTTCGGTTAATCGAATAACTTAAATTTATCCGATTAAATCTAAACCCCGATTAATTATTTGCTCGATTAACCGATTAAATTAGGAGCCCGATTAATTGAATACCCTATTCTGTAGGGAATAGTCTTTAATAGCATTTAATAAAAATTATAAATAATTGGAAGACTATTGAAGCATCAACTGGCGGACCAAACAGATAAGGTCCGATTAGAGTCCGATTTTTTCTTGTAGATTTAAGTTAGGTCATTGCAGATTGACTATTATTTTCGGTAGTCTATTTGGATACCATTCATATTTCCCAATTTAACATAAAGGATCCAAGTGATTTGTACCTACGGGAGACTCCCCGTAAACCTAGCGTTGATGTCAAGTTTCAATAAATTTAATTTTATTTTTTATTCACCTTAAAAACACACACAATAGAAAAGATAAGCCCATCATACTGAAATGATGATTAATAAATGATTATCAACATATTTAAGGCTTAACAGGGATTTTATGGTTGAAATTAGGTAAAACTCCCCGCAGTTATTTTGATTCATTTAATAACAATCAACTCGAAGAGTGCAGTGACTTAAAAACTAAAGAATAATATTTATACTCGTAAAAACAGCGGACTGAGAGCAACAAAAATCCACCACTGAAATGAGCAATCGTAGAGTACAATTCCATACATGTACATAGTAGTAGAAACATGGTTGGAATGGCACAGATGTTTGCACATCCTTTAAACAAAAACAACAAGTTTTTGTTGCTATTTTTTGTGCTGTTGTTGTTGGTATTAGAACCCTATTTTTTACACCAGGTCTGCTTAAATTATTGCAGTTGGATGGCTGGTTGAATGAATGAATGACGTTTGTACGAGAATTTATTTTTTTTTTAAAACATTTTAATTTATTCATAAGCAATTCAAATCAAGCAGTTCTTTGAGGGGTTAAGAAGGGCTTATGCCATGCAACGACATCACTAATAAATAAAAACAAAAGGGGTGAGGTTTTGAGGAACAATGTTTATTCCTTTTTTATATTTACGACAACTACTGCCTAGAACTACAACTATTAGATCATTATTCATGTTGTAACAATGTCAGGGGTTTTTCATACTCTTCTCTGCATCTTCATTCGTTTCGTTTGAGGCTTGACAGGGCTACATTGGCAAAATGATGTTTCCATTATGACCCATCCATCCAACCAACCAACCAACTAACAACAGCAACAACAAATCAACATCATGTGCCTACAAATTTATTTTAAGGGATCCTTTTTCTATTACTTTTTGTTTGTTTTGTGTGCGAAGGTTTGTAAAAAAAATTTTAAATTTCAGAAAACAATTCAATATTGTTTTTTAATGTCTGGCTGGGTTTTATAAAAGGGGATGATTTCCACTGTAAGTACCCTTGATAGATTTGTCTACAGTCAAGTTGGTGGCAGATTTCACGTTAAATAAATAATACATAATAATAAAACAGTAGAGAATTGAAAATTTGCTTATGCTCACTTTTTTTTTGCTTCCTATTTGAATTTGGGTACAATTTATGCTTCGCCAATTTTTTTTTTATTATGATGATTATAATGTTGCTATTGCAATTTTATATTTATGTACTATACTCATACCAATTCATATGTGGTGTGATACTGCTAGAGCAAACCTTAGGCACGCAAGTCGATTTTTTTTCTGTTTTTTAGTAATTTCTAAATCACCACAGATCTTCTTCCATGATTCTATTATTTATAAAGTTTCCTATGTAGCTGGACTTCATCAAGGTTTTGGTGTTTCTAAAGTCCCTACCGCTCCCTACACGAAGTATAAAAAAGTGAACCTTAGAGAAAGCCCACTGATTCATCCTGATCTAGTGTGCCTTTCATTGAGGCATCGACGATATTAGTAAACTTTGCACTATCAGTTCCCCTATGATTTCTAAAGGGTCCTACGATGACCAGAAAAATGGCATTTAAGTGATATCCTCCAATCTAGAATCTTCTGAGTCACTACTACCCGCGTAATACAAATGACCTGTTACATATGCTAAGGTTAATCTACAAGGTGGCGCAAAAGTAAACTTCCGAAAAAATAATGAAAAACTTTGATTCTTCTTGTGGATTATTTTTATTTGGTCTTTTAATTTTTTTTACATCAAGTCGAGAATATGATGTCATGTAAATGGCCGCCGCCACAGTTGATTGTAATTTGAGCCCTTTTTATGGCATTTTCCATCACTTTGGCCAAAACTTCCGGCGATAGGTCCTCACATTCTTGATGGATATTGTCTTTAAGAGCTGCAAGAGTGAGGCTTGTTGACATAAACCCGCTACTTCAAAAAGCCCCACAAAAAAAAGTCTGTAGCGGTCAAATCAGGCGATCTTGCTGGCCAGTGCAAATCGCCAAAACGGGAGATTAGTCGCCCGGGAAATGCATCCTTCAGCATATCGGTTGTGGTACGTGCAGTGTGTGCCGTTGCACCGTCCTGTTGGAACCACATGTTTTCCAATCCCAATTCATCAACTCGTTGATCATTGCTCTGTAGCGCTCACCATTCACAGCAACCGTTTGGCCCGCGACGTCACCGAAGAAAAAAGGTCCGATGACTACTCCAGCGAAAACAGCACACCATACAGTGACTTTGTGCGGGTGTAATGGCTCTTCGTGGGTTACACTCGGATTTTCAGTGCCCCAGAAGCGTAAATTTTGCTTATTTACGTACCCGCTAAGATGGAAATGTCCCTCATCACTCATGATTATTTTTAATGAAAAATCATCTTCCTCTTGGTGGTGATTAAGGATGGCTTGAGCGTATGTTAGACGCGATTGGCGGTCAGCAGCTAACAGCTGATGCACCGTCTGGACTTTGTACGGAAACATCTTCAAATCTTGTACCAAAATTCGCTGTAAAGACCGTCGACTGATACCCATTTGCGTGGCACGTCGTCTGGTCGATGTCGACGGCGCTTCCATGACACCCTCGGCTACAGCAGCAATATTCTCTGCAGAACGGCTACTCCGGGGTCTGCCACGCCTGGCAGCATCTCGTGTTGTGCCAGTCTCTTTGAGGCGAGCGGCTAAACGTCGCTGTGTTTCACCAGTAGGCGTTGGACGGCCAGGAAATCTGCGACGAAATTCACGTTGTGCCAAAGTCACCGACCGATTATTGGTCAAATAAATAGTCAGCAATATTTCGCGTTCTGGAGCAGTGTAGCGTAACATTGTTTATTAACGTGTATTTCGCAAAATTTATAGCATTTTCTGATAGGAGGATTACTTTTGCGCCACCTTGTATTAGAGGTATTGTAGTAAATACTCACCGCTGTCATTAAATTTCCACTTCCGCCAGAGAGTATGGTGGTCCTGTTTTAAAGCTTATTCCCAGTACAGCACGTCATATGATCAGATCATGGATCCATGTATCACATCAGTCTAATATAATGAAGATATAATTACTAATTTTAAAATTACGATTTTCCATATTACCTGTCTGCCAATGTTTTTTTTTGAATTTTCATCATTATTTTATCTCAGCATTTTGTGGCCCGCCATGTAAAAAATGTTTTACCCTCCCTTCAATAATCAATTAACTGCTTGATTTATGAATGATAATGTGGTCTGACATGCAAATGGGCGGAGGATATTATGGAACATTATTTATGTTTTTTTCACTTTCTTTTTGCAACATATGACAGCAATCTCTTAATTTGCATTAATAGATACAACTCACAGCAAAAAAAGAAAAAAAAAAAGTACAGGGAAGTAATAACAAGGATACTCACGGATATGATAATAATTTTGACAATGACAATTTTATTTACGCTACAATTGTTGCATTTCATTGAATTGACTGACTGAATGAACCCTGTGTCTGTCTATTGTCGTCGTACATTAGACACGTTCTATGGAGGGTTAATGAGGCATGCAGCATAAAACAACTGTTCAGAATTGAAATTATATATGAACAAAAAAACACAACAAAAAAAATCTGGTAAATTAACAACAAATATAAAGAAATTTTATGGTTTTAATGGATTTTAAGGAATTTAAATATATATATGTTTTTTTCATTTAAATTTATTCTGTAGAATCATAAAGTTTTAATTAGCACCTGTACCAACCTGCCTGTATATTCACAATGAGTCAGTGACGACTGGCTGTTTGGCGGCAGGCGGTTTTGTAATCAAAATGTTCTGTTTTATTTGTTTGACTTGGTTTCAAATCGAAATATACATCATTCAGAGTTTATGTTTATTTTAATTCCTTTGTCATCTTTATTTGCGATTACTGGCAATTTATTTTTTATTGGGGAACTATTAAAATGACAAAACATTTAATGACTAATTTAAAGGCTGAAAAATTCAATTTGTAACATAACAGCAATTTAGTAAAGCTCTGATGGCACTTGCTTTTTTGCATTTTTCCAATTTTGAAGAACAGTGCAAATATATTGTAATAGCTAAATTTTCTTATAAAACTTAAATACGATGTAGCTACTTCCGTTCGTTTGTCTGCCTGATGAAAGCAAAAAAAATTTGTTCATAAAATTTTGTTTATACAATTTTTAATTTAGTTTACAAAATAAGGACTGAGATCGAAAAATTACAGTGTCGGTCAAAATAATAGCACCACAGAATCTTAAAGCAATTAACATGGGAAATATTTGTATTTCCATAGTAATTTTAAGAATAATAATATTTATAGATATTTAGAAATGGTATTAAAAAGCATTGCGTTCAAATAAAAATAAAAGTTTTAGTTTGCGAAACCTTTTATCGCTTTTTATCATAACACTTTTGGCCCACCGTTTCGAAAATCAGGCCTTTATGTTCTATATGGTGGCCAAATTGACGACTAGTGTTGCAACTATTCGTTGGCCATTACGATAACAAAATTTATATTGTTTAAATCCTGGAAAAGTTTCACCAATAACAATATAACATCCTCTATGAAAGGTAAAATTACCAAAGACTCATTACGATTCTTCAAATTCAAGTACCAAAAAAACTTTTTGGTCAAATAATTGAACAAATTATAGTGTTCTATATCAGACTTCTATGGAATGTCGTCTGAATCCAATTTCAACCAAAATGTAAGATAAGATGAATAAAACACACAGATTTTAAAATTATAGTTCGATCGTGGTTTTCCTACTATAATATTCGAAGAATATATCGAATATGTGAAATAAATAATTCAATCTTATATGATCAAATGCTTGATAAAATCATACTCAGATATAAATCAAAGAAATTATGACCTTAGGAATGATCTCTGGAATGATAAATTTATATAAATTTGTGTTTCAAGCTAAAAGGTCAATGTCGTGGCACAGGATGTGATATCCTAAAACAGAATTTTATACAAAATAAATGGCCAATAGTCACAAAAAGGTTAAAAGGAAACCAAAAACATTTAAGAACGTATTTTGGAAAAGAAAAAATATATTTGACATACATGTTCGATACAAAAATTGCAAAATTTTTGAATCTTTATCGGTTGGCGGTCTCTTTTTTGACAAAAAATACGAAAAAAAAAATACAGCATCATTTTACTTTTAATAATAACGTGTTAAGAACGTTACAAACCATAATAATTATTACTAAATTCAATTTTGTCCCGTTTAATTTTTGCTTATTTCAATCGATCTTTATCTTGGTGCTATTTTTTGACTGATGAATTTCTTAGGTATTTATATATTTTGTAGTTTTTCTTTTAAATTTGCATCTCACTTTTAAAATTATTTTTAATGTTTGAAAGTTTATTGAATTAAGTATAAATTTATACAAAAACAACACTAATCAATTTAGCAGTTTTTACGTAATATTATTTTATAACAATATGAATGTCGTGGTGCTATTATTTTGACCGCATCTGTATGTTAATAAAAATGAAAAAACTAAACTTACAGTTTTGAATCAAAAAAAATATATTTTTATAGTTCTAATCACTAATGATGAAATTTTGAACCTTTTTATAGTGCTTTATGCCACTTTGTTCGAACAGGTTGTCCCTCTACGTTTAAAATCTACCACACTTTTGGACACCTTTTTTGTGCTCTTCAATTCTCTTTTAACAAGAGCCCAATAACTCTCCACTGGATTCAGCTCCAGACAGTTTGGAGGATTTGCCTCTCTTGGTACAAATGCCACATTATTGGTCTTGTACCACTCAAGACCTTTCTTACCATAGTGACAGGATGCCAAATCAGGCCAAAAATAAGTGGACACATTAAGAAGTCTTATGAATGGAAGCATCCCTTTTGTAAACATTCCTTGATGTAAATTTCGGTATTTTTAGAGCCCTTTGTAACAAATGTTTGGCTTTTTTGCCGCAACTACATATTGCTTGCCATACCAAGAACTTTTTGGGAAATTTTCTCTGCTTTTGGGTCCTAAACTTTTCTTCAACATTCCCTCGAGCATCTGCAACATAAAAAATTAAACCAGAAGCTGCGTAAAATTTTCCATACGTACATTTCGTCATCCATTATGCAGCAGATATATTTTTTGTATAAAATTTGACTTCAATTTCCGAGCTCTGTCTTTGGCCTCTAAATTTTTAGCAGAGTTCCTTTCAGGAACTTTTTTAGCCTTGTAGGCTTTTAAACCTGCATTGTCTATAGCTTTTCGTACCAAATTGTCCGAGTACTGACCTAAACGGGCAGGTTTCCTACCGGAGGTGTTGGGAGCTCTTTTGAAAATGCTTTCTATTTTGTGGCTTTAGAAACATCATGTGGACAATTCCTTCTACCTGAACCAGGTTTTATATCAACGGACAAGTTCTCCCGGTACTGTTGAATAAGATTGGAAAAAGTTTGATAGTAGACCTTTGATTGTTTGGCCAACTTTTTGTAGGACCAAGTTGGATTTTGTTGAAAATATTTAATAATTTTACTACGCACTTTTTTCTGTTCACTCATTTTAATCAGATTAACCACAAATGAACAACATTGACATTAAACATAATAACTGACATGCTTTACAAAGGTAACTTGATCAAAAAAAAAAATCAAATAATACTTGGGTTAAAAGTTTTAATGAAAAACGTGTGTTAAGAATTTTACGATCTCAGTCCTTATTATTATACCCTTCACCTTCGTGAGAAGGGTATATAAAAGTTTATCATTCCGTTTGTAATTTCCACAATATAATTGTCCGATATTCTGGATCCTTATAGATAGCGGAGTCGATTAAGCTCTGCCTATCTGTCCGTCCGTCTGTTGAAATCAATTTTCTGAAGACCCCAGATATCTTCGGAATCCAAATCTTCAATAGTTCTGTCAGACATTTTAATCATTTAAAATCAGCAAAATCCGTCCATAAATAACGGAGATATGAGCAAAAATCCGAGACAACCTCTTTTTTTGGCCTATTTTTTATTTATATCTCGATTACTAAGTCATAAATATAGACAATATGGATATCTAATGATAGATATTTCAAAGTCCATTGCAACGATGTATATAAGGCTATAGAAAGTTGGACCTACAATGGGTCAAAATCGGGAAAAATATTTTTTTACCCGATTTTTTTTTTTCACAAAAAACATTTTTTTGTCATAAATTTTTTTCACTAATAAATTAAAAAAAATAAATTTTTTAATTAAAAAAATTGTTTTTAAAAAAATTGGTAAAAAAATAAAAAAAAAAATTTTTTTTTTATATTTTATTTTAAAGTATGATTTGGTGAAGGGTATATAAGATTCGGCACAGCCGAATATAGCTCTCTTACTTGTTTCATTTTAATAGATTGAAAATACTTTTGTTTGATAACAATTTTATAATGGCAGCATATTTTGAAGTTTTCAAATGAAAGTGTTATTAACACCAACGCAAAATAATTTGAGTATTTTTTTTTTTAAATATGTATGAATATAGTTTATTGTGGTACTTTGGATTAATGCAGCTGTTGGTGACAATTTTAATTCTGAAACCTATATATTAGGGTTCTATAAGTCGATTGTTGTAAAATTAAACTGTCAGCTAAAGTCGACTTTACGTAAAGAGAAAAAGTTAAAAAGTCGACTATTTAAAAACTATTTGTTTCAACTATTGAACCCTATCACATGCTATAGGCATTAAAAGTGAGTAAAAACCAGTGTATTATATTATATTTTGAATATAAATAAAAACATTAGAGTCCGACCTAAACCTTTTTTTTCAGATTCGAACCAATATTCTGCCTTATCTGCAAAGACCGAAACTTTTACATTTTTATTCGATGAATGTATTTTATGATTTTCATTATCTTAAACAAAACCAAATGTTAACAATTCTTGAGGAATATTCAATTAAAAATGTTTTCCTATTAAAGAAGTGTTTATGAAATTCGGCGACATTCTACTACTCTAATTTGTTTAAATGCTTCATTTAAAATTTGCATAAATTAAAAAAAAAAATATAAAAATCGTATAAAAATACAAAATATTAAAATCAATTTTTAATTAACGTTGACATTTGGGTTAGAGGGTTCAGTTTTTTTTTATTCGTGATTTGATTTAATTCGTTTGCTTGCTTGCCTTAATGAAATCATAAAAATAATTAAGACAAATTTGTTTTTTATTAATTCAATGAAAATTTTGTCAACATATCGTAAAAATGTTTATAACCCTATAAAAATACTGCTTTTGAAATTTTACTAATTTGCAATAAGTGACGTCAAAGTAAGAAATTTTTAAAATTGTATAAATCAAAACACTTAAATTGTATATATAGTTAATAATGAAATTAAATGTGAATATTAACAAGAAATATGTAAGTGTTTGGAGATTTTGTTGTAGTTTTATTAAACATGTTTAGGAGTACTTACTTGTTATGAACATTTGTTACCTATATTATTTGTCACATTGTGGCAATCGGGTGTCAAAATTCACATAATGCTTAGCTAAAGTTGTCATAAATAACAATCGAAAATAAAGTTGTCAATAATGATTTACAATTGGATTTGCTTACAATTGTAATTTTGTAAAAATCAATTCATGATATTTGATAAATTTCTAATGACTCTTAAAGTCCAGTTACAGTCAACACACACATCACGCTCCCAATCACTGGCACTGGGCATGCTCACTGTTCATTAGTTTTTATGTGAATTCATTATTTGTTGAATTGAGAATCACAGTTGGACACCTTAAAACAATGGCCAGTAATGGAATATAACCACAACAACAATAATAGAAATAATCACAATAATAATAATAATACATCCATAGATTGCATCACACATTGTGGCAAGAGACGAGACGATGCGGTTGCATGTTGTGATGTGTGATTAATTTTTGTAACGGTCATTATGGATTTCATTGTTTCATAATTTTCAATAAAATTTTATTTTCTTTTTTTTTCTTTTTAAATTTTAAATCAAATTCATGAGAGGGTAGTTAGAAAAATCACAAGCACTGGGTGCAAAATGTGTCCGTGTGCTGAATCAGGACTCGTGTGCTGTGTGAAAAGCATGACAGGAACATGAAATAATAATGTGGGTTTGTGTTTTGTTTATGCGAATGAATATTCGCTTGCTGTTGGTGGTTTTCAATGTTTTGTATTCAATTGTTGTGGGCCCATCAACTTTTTTTTTTTTTTTTTTTTTTTTTTTGAAAATTTTAAGGACATTAAAAACTAATATCGCTATAAATATAAAATTTAGTTTAGTTATTAAACGCGTGCCCATTGATTTCAATTGATATGGGTCATTCGATTTGATTCAATTATTATGGATTTCAATCAGTTGTGGTTTGAGTGTAGACAAAATATTTTGGTTGGTTGTGAGTGATGTTTTTGAATTTGGCTTCACTCCCGCAGCGTTAATTATTGTGGAGGTTTAAAATAAAAAGTTTTGAAGTGGTTTTTTTAAAGAATTAGATACGCCCTTATTGTAAATGTACAGAATTATTTGCTTTTTATTAGCAGTAATTATTAAAAATTGCTTAAATTTTAAAAAAAGTATTTCCTGAAAACATCTGTCTCTAAGAGCATATGATACGAAGATGGATATTTCATACTGAAGCTGTTTTAGGTATATGCTATTGTCGCATAATTTGGTAGAAGAAATCAGTAACTTGGGAAAAAAATGTACCACATTCGATAATATATCATCCAATAATCTCCAATAATGATTACACCAAAAATATAAGATCAGAACTCCTCTTAGCAATTCTATATTCTTAAGGGAAATGCCCGAGCCTACTGTAAGTAAACAATGATGGTAAATGTCTCACTCAATTCGAGCTGAAGCCGAGGAGATACTTGGCTACGATCATTCTCGGATTGGTACAATCAGCAGCAGTGGTCGCCACTCATAGCTCCCAAGGCCCGAACTTGATCAGTTATTTACTTGTAAACAACACGAATGTCAACGAAATTCTTAAAATTATCGAAAAAGTTTAATTGACAAATGCACGAAGCATAACTCACTTGGATGTCATACTGTTGTTTTAATGAAGGTGTGTATATTAACCAAATCACCCTTAGTGAGGCAAGTCTAGTCAATAAGTATTTGTGACCAAATATTCTTCGTCATAAGTCCCCAAATGACACACAAGATGGTCAATTGTCTTCTCTGTTTCTTTGTCGCTGCAACTTCTACAAAAGAGGTTCGTTAGATGGAATTTATGCACATCCATGTTAAACCAGATTTGTATTTTTTTCATGAAAGGGAGCTCTTTCTTCCAAATTTCCTTAGCAATAATGTTAAGTTTATGTTAAATTAGTGGTTTACATCTTGTGAGTGAAATGTCAATATCACAACTAAAATCATTAATATCTGAATGGTGCCGGCATTCATTAGTGCTTTGGCTCTACTGTTTCCATCATTGTTTCTATATCCAAGAACTCATATAAGGGTAAATGATGAATAACTCGATATGCAGAGCCAATCTGCATTCTTGCTCGATTTTCGATCCTATATGCCGCTTTGCTATAGGTAAATATCCCTACCAGATATCACCTTATACTTTTATAGCGGACTTTCTCAAATTCATCTTATCCGACTAGATACTAAACGGGAAATTTTCATGTGATATTGATATAACGGTAAATACAGTGCAAACTCGGTATTCGCGACTAATTAAAAACTAGACCTGTCTCGAAAACTGAATTTTAGAATCCTTTTTATTGATATACATATTACATATTAAAACTTTTTAAAGAAATTGTAGATTTTGAGTTGCTTTTTTTGGCAAATTATATTTTAAAACAACAGCTGAATCTCGTAGTTCATATAGTGCTGTTGTCGGTTTATCGCTGTTAAACAATCGTCCACTTTAATTTTGTTTTCTTCATGACCACTATCGTATAAATCCTCCGATTCCATATCTGATAATTCCATTTGATCCTCATTACTGTCCGAATGAAATTCTTGAATCCAGTTGTTTATGTCAGCATTCGTGAAAAGATGTTCCGTATAAATTTGAGCTACAAGTGTACCAATAGTAGAAAGATATTCATTATCTTCCTGAATCATATTTTGTAAAATATTTAAGGGCATGTTATTCTCTTCATGGTACCGAATTCGAGCAAGGCGTTCCAGGATTTTCGGATATTGGACACTGATATTTTATCCCAGGATGTAGCTAGATTCTGAACTGCAATTCATTGCTATAATTAAACTGTCATCACTTTTTAGTTCTTCAACTGGGTGACACGTTATCTAAAAGCAAAACGTGGGTAACAAATTCGTAATGGAACCAGTCCTTGAATATAAATTATGTCATCTAGGCGTTATTACTAGAGTTGTATATTACAGGATTTTTGAAAAAGCCTTTAAAGGCGCGTGGGTTTTTCTATTTTCCAACAACCAACAATTTCAGTTTGTCTCTGCCATTCGCATTTGAACAGGGCAAAAAAGTTATTCCTTCTTTACATAGTTTTCTTCCGGGCGCTGTTTTCTCATTACATGTGAAAAGAGTGTGATTTGGAAGCATCCTATTCTAGATAGATTTGGTGAAGAGTGAACCCATGCTCACCAACATAATCTTTAAATAATCACAAATGGATTCGAAGACAATTTCTCGCCCGTAATTTTTATAAATCTAATTCCATGTCGACGATTAAATTTCTTCAACTATCCATGACTGGCATTAAAACCTGAATTGGTTTGACACATTTTTGAAAACAAATGACTGGCTTTTGTTTGTAAAATCGCTTCTGATATTGGAACATTTTTTCTCTTTGTTTTAGAAACAACTTATAAAGCATTTTTTCAATTCTTGGGTACTCAGCATTCTTTAAGGTGCAACGTTTGCCAGGACCACCTTCTATTGTACGTATGAACTTTTTATTGAATGTTCTCGCTTGATAACGCGGTAAACCGAAAACTTATGTAACTTAAAATTCACGAAATTTTTTTAAAATCTCTAATGTTTAAGAAATCGTTGGTTTTACAATATGTTGAACTTTTCCCATAATAAAATATTTATTTACACAACAAATGACACGAATAAACTGACAAAATTTAATATCAAATTCAACCAAAAAGGTTAATATACTAAAATACGGGGATTTCCCTTTTTCCCATTGTAATCAAATTTAAAACAAACAGATAAAAGTCGCGAAAATAGAACCTGTTTTTCGTAAACTGTCGCGATTATAGAACCTGCAATGTTAAAAAATAAGCCGTAGCGAAAACCGAGTCGTCGCGATAATGAGTAGTCGTGAAAACCGAGCTTGCACTGTACTTGTATGACAATCCTACGAGGTTAGTTGCCCTTGCTATAGTATGATCTATCCGGTACATTCGCCATAGAACAAGGAACCAAAACAGGAATTGACATCACCTAAAATGATGGCAAATATTTCTGTGTTCGCGGCTATTTGTTTTGCCAAAATGTCTGGTAGTAACCAGAGACCAGATGAAGTTAACTGGTTCGTCGTCCGCTTCCAGTAGATCGTTCTTATCTTCTGTTACCTCTACCTTGCCAAAAAAAGTGCACCCACCAATCCTAAGACCAATGGTTCGTGCTCTCCGGAGCTTGAGACTTCCTAACGTCGGCAAAAGCTTGATGTGGCTTCTGTACAAGTCAACATTTTTTAATTAAATTTGCAATGGTTGTGCAATTCTGCGATCTTCTTAATATTCTTCCATGCCTTTCTATTTCAAATTTGGCCTCGAAAGTGTTGAAAAATTCAGCTGTTTTTGATATAAAGGCAATTTCTTTAGAATACAATATTTAAAGTAAAATGTCTTTATCCCTAATCCAGAAGACTTTGTAAGTCTTTTGGTCTCAGTGAGAATCGGTATTTCTGACTCATTTGACTATTTACGTTAGTAACACATCTCTGAGACATTCCAGATAATAATGTGTCTTGTATAGAGCAGGACAGACATAGAAGTTATTGTATAGATTCCTTCAATAGTCTATTGGACTTGAAAGCTGCATAAATTATTAAAAAAGTTTAGAAATTATGTTTTGAAATAGAAATAAATTAAAAAATAAAACCACAATTTTAATACTGTTACGAATGTGCAATAGCGATTTGAATTTAACGGTCCGTAATGACTGCCTGCAACATTCATCATGTTAGTAGTTGAAGAAAGGGGGTTTGAACTACGATGAAAACGAAAGGGGGTTTGAACTCGATGAAAATGAATAGGGATTTGAACTACGATGAAAATGAATGGGGATTTGATTTTTACAAAATTTTTCATTGTTTTAAAAAATTCTTATCGCACACATTTTTTTTCCACGGTGATTCCTCTTTGCTGTTATTTTCATGCCTATAGAAAAATTTTTAAAAAATTATTTTTCATTGTTTTGACAAAAATTTTTATCGCGCACATTTTTTTTCCACGTTGATTCCTCTTTCACATCGTTTTCATACGGGTAAGAAATTTTTATTGTAGAAAATTTATTTTTCAGTGTTTTGAAAAATGTTTCTAGTTTCCAAAAATGTACTTTAGGAAAAATTATAAATATATTCTGATTTCTAAAAATAATGCAGTATTTTGTCGGTTTTTATCAGACAATCTACATCCGTTATTTTTATTTTTTTGTAAAAAGAAAAGTTTTTTATTGTTAAAATTTGGCTTAGAAATAATAGGTTTTAAGAAATTTATAGTTTTCAAAAAAACTTTAAAAACAAAGGAATAGAAATCTACTTTTTCGTCATTTTCATGCTGATAGAATAATTATAAAAGCTAAAAGTATAGTTTTCTTAATATTTGAATACATCCGGCCTTGTTCTAGAAAGAAGGCTACATGCATTGTTTCCGTTATGATTGTAGAAAATAATTTTAATTTAAATATTTCATACAAAATCTGTTTCATAAAACTTTAATAAATTTAAAAATTGATTATGAATAAGGCCTTTATTTTAGAAATAATAGTTTTAAGAATAATTTTGAAAAATGGTAGCAATAGTTTTTAATTTTAAGATGTTGAAAATTTATTTTTCATTGTCTTGAAAAAAAAAAATTTAATGCGTCAATAGAAATGAATCGCTCACATTTTTTGGAATTTCTCATTTTTATGCAGGATGAAGCAAATGTTTTTTTCGATCAGTAAAATTTTAGGTCTAGAATCGAGTCATACATCCGGCACGATTGTTTTAAAGAAATATTATTTACACAGTTTCCGCTGTGATTGTAGAAAATAAGATATACTTGTCTGGAATTGTAGACGGCGAGAACACCCCAATATTGTTTGGTTTTAGGTCTAGAATTGAGTCAGACATCCGGCACAATTTTTAAAGAAAGAACATTTACACAGTTTCCGTTGTGATTGTAAAGTACCATTGAATATGCTGATATGATTTTAGAAAAAACTTTATATTAAAATTTAGTTTTCATATACATATATATGCACATATATTTTTGAAAAGTTAAATTTTATAAGATTTTTTTAACTAACGACAGTTTGAATTAACACTCGAACGAATTAAAACATAAATTTGTTTAATAAAACCTAAATTTGTTTAAAAAAACTAAAAAACGTATACTAAAAAATGGATCTATTCATGGATAATACTCCTTCAACATCTGCTGCAGCAAAATCGATGATGGAGATGATGAGACGCAATGAGGGACGGGAATCTAGATTTGAGTGTAAATCATGCACTGAAACATTTTCAACATTAAGTGCATTACATATTCACAAAACATCTCAACATAAAAGGAATTGGGGAACATCGAATATGTTCTCCTGTGAACAGTGTGGACTACATTTTAAAGGGAAATTGTTGTTTAAAAAACATATGAAGGTACATCTTGTACAACCCACCGTGATCCGTTGTAATATTTGTGGGAGAAATTTTAGAACCATCAAAGGGTTGGAAAATCATACAAAAACCCACCAGAGCTTAATACATTGCACAATATGTAAACTCGATGTTGGAAGACTGGATTGGGGTCATCATTTAAGAACGAGACAACATAAGGAAAGCGGAAATGGACATTTAACATCTAACATTTCTTTACGATCCAGTGACTTTATGGAAAGGGTTGAAGTATATACATATACAAACCCTAAAATAGATGACATATATCTGGAAGAATTTTTGGAAAAAGCAGAGGAAGATGTTTTAAACATATTAAAACACTCTCTAGCAAAACAAATAAATTTTAAATGCAATTTCGAATTGGAATGCATATACATCAAAATAAGTGAAGATGTAGAAAAAATTGAAAAAATGGTTCATGTAACAAAAATGACAGCAGTAAACCGATCTCACACACTAAGAAATATTTACTTGAAAAAAGCTGAAGATTTAAAAAATAAAATGGCAGAGTTCCAGGAACGTGATAGTGGATGGGCATTGTTGGAAATTAAATATTTAAATATAAATATAAATCAACATAACATAATTCGAGGATCTAGTTACATTGAACTTCCTTATAAATTAATGAAGCTAAATGCATGTCTTAATATTAAAAATGAGGATGCGTTTTGCTTCAAATGGTGTGTTATAGCTGCATTAAAGGCTCCAAGCAACTACAAAAAATCTATGATATGCTCGTCCTACAATATTGAAAATATTGCAGACCAGATTATATATACAAATGGAATTACACTGAATTTCGAAAATATGAAATTTCCTCTAGATTTGAAGGATATTTCAATATTTGAGGCACAAAATCCATTTATAAGCGTAAATGTATTTGGATTTGACGTGAAAGGAAATCAAATTGTTGGTCCATACAGATGTTGTGATAAATATAGAAAAATTCACATAAGTTTGATGTTGCTTGAGAACGAGGATTGCAGCAAAAGACATTATGTTCTCATTAAAGATTTGTCAAGGTAATATAAATATATTTTTTTATTATTATTATTATTATTATTATGTAAATATTTATATGGTTTTATTTCTTTCAGATTTCTGAGGTCATCTTTAAGCAATAGCAAAAATAGCGTTCATTTTTGCATGACATGCTTAAATTATTCGAAAGATCCTGAAATGGTTATCCGACATAAAGATGGATGTTTACAAATGATAACTACAATGCCTGCAGTTGAAGATAAGTATATTGAATTCCAAAATATGGCTAATAATTTAGAAGTGCCATTCGTTGTATACGCAGACTTTGAATGTTTATTAGAAAAAATTAACAGTAGGGTTAGTCATAAAACAATTAATGAACAAAAACACATTCCCTGTTCATTTAGTTATTATATTAAGTGTAGCTATAATGACAATTATTCAAAGTCATTAACTTATAGTGGATTAGATAGCCCCCAAGTATTTGTCAGGGAATTGCTTAAAGACACAACATACATTTTTAAAAATTATTTAAACAAAGTTGTCCCAATGAAAAATTTAACAAATGAAGAAAACGAACGGTTTAGAACTTGCATAGATTGTTCACTTTGTGGAAAACCTTTGGGTGATGATAGAGTTCATGATCATTGTCACTTAACTGGTTGTTTTAGGAGTGCCCTTCATAATCATTGTAATATTAATTACAAAATTAAAAAAATTATACCAGTGTTTTTCCATAATTTATCCTCATATGACAGTCATTTATTTATAAGGGAATTAGGCAAAGTTGAAGGTACCATAGAAATAATTCCCATAAATAAAGAAACTTATATTTCCATCACAAAAAATGTACCAATTGAAAACGATGGTTTTCAAATACGATTTGTAGACTCATTTAGGTTTATGGCTTCCAGTTTAGATGCACTATCATCAAACTTAGCTTCGAATGATTTTAAAATCATTAAAAAATATTTCCCTAATGAAGCTGAGTTTGATCTTATAAGAAGAAAAGGCATATATCCATATTCATATATAGACTCCTTTTCAAAACTTTCTGAAGGAAACCTCCCTGAACGGACTGAATTTAAAAATCTTTTAACAAATAAAGAGTGTAATTTAGAAGATTTCGAACATGCAAAAAAAGTATGGGAAACTTTTAATTGCAAAACACTTCTTGATTACACTGAATTATATGTTAAAAGTGATACGCTTATTTTGGCTGACATTTTTGAAAATTTCCGAAAAATTTGTAAAAAAATTTATGATTTAGACCCATGTCATTATTATACGGCACCAGGTTTATCGTGGGACGCTATGTTAAAATCAACAAAAATAAGACTGGAATTAATAACTGATGTTGACATGTACAACATGATAAAAATGGGGATTAGAGGTGGACTTGTACAATGCTCATTAAGACATTCTGTAGCCAATAATAAGTACATGAGCGATTATGATGCAAAAAAGCCCTCTCAATACTTGATGTATTTAGATGCCAATAATCTATATGGGTGGGCAATGTCTCAATATTTACCCTTCTCTGACTTTATATGGTTAAATAATGAGGAAATTGATAACCTCGATATTCTTACAATAGACGACGAGGCTAATGAAGGATATATTTTGGAAGTAGATTTAGAATATCCAGAAGTATTACATGACTATCATAATGATTTACCTTTTTGTCCGGAGAATAAAATTATTGCTCCAATGATTAATGAAAAGTTGATTGCCGACTTAACAAATAAAACAAAATATTCTATACATTATAGAGTATTAAAACAGTGCATAGAAAATGGAATGATTTTGAAAAAAATCCATAGAGTCATAAAATTTAAACAGGCACCATGGCTTAAATCATACATAGACTTGAATACATTTCATAGGAGTAGAGCATCTAATGCTTTTGAAAAAGATTTCTTTAAATTATTGAATAATGCTGTCTATGGAAAGACCATGGAAAATGTAGAAAAAAGGAAGTCTGTGTACATAGTTACAAAGTGGGAATCTGAAAGAAGAAATCATAGGGAAGCACGAGCTCATATTGCTCAACTAAATTTTCACAGTATGTCTAGGTTTGGAGATGACATGTTTGCTGTACAATTAAAACGTATGAGTGTAAAGTGCAATAAACCTATGTACTTAGGATTTAGTATTTTAGAAGTTTCTAAGTTGAAAATGTACGATTTTCATTACAATTATATGAAACCGAAATATAATAGTAAAATACATTTAAATTATATGGATACAGATTCATTTATATACACAATTAGGACTGAAGATTTTTATAAAGATATAGAAAATGATTTACTTCATCGTTTTGATACGTCTGATTATCATCCGCAAAATATTTTTAATTTGCCACTTGTAAATAAAAAAATTTTGGGAATGATGAAGGATGAAAACTGTGGTGTGATTATGAGAGAATTTGTAGGTTTGAGAGCTAAAATGTATTCCATTAAGAATGATAATAATGGTGAAATAAAAAAATCAAAGGGCGTTAAAAAAATGGCATTAGATAGGATAACATTAACCGATTATAAAAAGTGTTTATATTCAAAAAATATTTATAGTGATTCAATGTATACATTTAGAACGTATCAACACCAAATATATACACAAAAAATTGAAAAAGTTGTCTTAAGCTATAATGACGACAAAAGATATATAAAGTTTGACGGTATACAGACATATGCTTGGGGGCATTACAAACTAAAAGAAGATGACTTTGAATTGCATGATATTGCAAATTATTTAGAAGAGGACAATAGTAATATTGTACAAAAATCAGGCGAAGAAAATTTATTAAACAATTGGGATAATGATGGAAATGATGAAATATTTTTAGGTATAGAAGAAAACGCAAATAATAATATTATATTTTCTGATTCTGATGATGAAATGTTAATGGAAATTGATATAAGCAATAATAAAAATAATAGTATTTTATTTTCTGACGATGATGATGAAATATTTATGCAATTAGAATATTAAGTAATAAAAATCCACTTTGTTTTATTTTATAAATTTATTTAATTATTTATTTATTTATTTTTTGCTGTATATATTATATAAATATAAGTTAAAATGAATTAATTTTGAAACAAATAAAAAGAAATAATTTATAATATTAAAATGTTGATTAACTGTTTAAACAATTTTTTTGACGGAAGCTGTAAGCGGTGAGTATTCGATTAAACGATCATGTATGAGTAAACAGTATGCAGATGTATTAGCCGCTACTATTTTATCTGTAGAAAACTCAACTTTTATATCAATTGGGCCTGTTGTGACTGCTTCATTTTGATGACTGACATCAATCACGATTATAGGTGCTTTTTCCTTAAATTCTTCAGCTGAGAGGAGTGGTTGAGCCTCCCTCATATAGAAATTTTGTTGAAACTTAACATACATATCGTATAGAATGGCAAAACGTTGATTATCAAATTTAACATTTAAGTCATCATAGGGATATGAGTCTGAATTTAAATGTACTTTAATATTGTTAAGATTTGAATGGGTAAGCTTATTGTTATGTTTAAAAGCAATTAGTACAAAACGTGGACGTTCTCTGTTTGCAGCTAGTTTTACATTCCAAATATGATTTTGTGATGCTGATAGTTGAGGATGGTAGTGGCAATCCCAACTACGAAATGCTATTGGCAACACATTTCCACTATTAATAATTTTTATTGTGTTCAGTTTAGCATAATCCGAAAGTTTTACATGCGGAATTCTCCAACTAATATTTTGAATTGTAATTTTTGGTTTTTCAGTAGTTTGATTAGAATTTACAATATTATCATCATTTTTGGTACGTAATAATATTAATTCATGTTTACAATTTAACATAATTTTATTATAATCCTCAGCAAATCCTAATAATGATTTAAGCGGGACATAAAAGTTGAAAAATCCTTCACCAACATCGATGTCTTTATCATAAGACCAGCTTGCATTCCCCATCATAATACTTTCGCTGTCATTTAGGGATAGATAATTTTTAATTGTGCTAGAAACACCCAAATGTCGAGTGCGATCTATTTCAACGCCATTAAGCTCATAACGAATCTCCTCAAATAAATTGGGTACAAAATTATTTTTCAATTTAAAGTTTTTCGATTTTAGACCACTTGTAGCATCTAACACAGTACCTTCAATATACAAAAAGCTTTCACTCGGTAAAACATATAAATCTTGATTTTGTATTGAAATACGAATTTCATCATTATTATTAAATGATTGAATATACGGTGTATATGTATGATAATCTTTTTTTATGATTCTTTCATCTATCATTGGTTTTTCTAAAACATTAATTATGTCAGTCATTATTCTTTAAAATAAAATTCAAGGATTTTAGGAATTGTTTATTTGCTTCGGTCAGTTTTGATGCGTTTAAGGTTGTTCTTGCTGATGCAGTGTTCAACACACTAATGTCTCTCCTCATTCTAACAACAACGTTTTTATTGTATATAATCATTATTGTTTGGGTCGTAAATGAAGACGAAGAGTAATATTTTCACCACGAAAATTTATAAACTCACTATTTTGATCTACAATAGTGACCGCGATAGAACTTATCTCCTTGGTGTTTAGAGGTAAATAGATTAAGTTTCGTGGAATTTCATCCATTTTATATCCTGGGGAAACATTTATTCCAAATTCATGAATTGTATGTGCCCTTTCTCCATTTATATAAGATCCAACAGCGATATTACAATCAATACGTATTGTATTCACTTTGAGAATATTTACGGGTAGTTCAGAGAGATAATTGGAACCCCCGTTTAAAGTTTTTTTGTTAAAACCCATTAACTTTCCAATTGTTCTTTTTTTATTGAAATATATTGAATCATGAGAAGTAGTTATTTCAACTCTCATTGTATTGTTATTGGCTTCTATTTTAATCGATTTTTCACCATTAGTCAAATGCTCATATTCACTTTCTAAATAATCTGCAATATCTTCCAGCTCATAGGAACCAATAGGAATTTCAATAATGTTATCCCCAATATGAAACAAATTATTATCCTCATCGACATTGGGTATGCTATTATATGTATGAAAATCTATAAGTGAGCATTCATAATCCTCTTCCAATGCTATGGGTGGAAAATAATTTGCAGTTAAAATTGACGAGTTTCCGTTCAAAGTTAATGTAATAGACATATTGAATACTAAAAATGGAATGAATAAAAACATATACATTTTTTTTTTTTTTGTTTTAAAATATATTTTATTTATTTATAAACTTAATAGATATAAGAAATTTATTACAATATTTCGTTTTTATTAATCCAAGAGTTGTGATCATTTGTAAATCCCAACCATTTAACAAAAGCACGATTATTTTTTATTCTTATAACCTTTTCCACAAGATACGTATTTGGATATCTGGTTGATAGTAGCTCCTCTTCATAGAATCCACCTTTAATAGGATTTCCCATATAGTCTTCTAAAATATATGTCGTTGGATATGTAATTTTAATATGTTTGATTTTAAATATTTCTGTTGTCCAATTTGGAGTATACCCTTTTTCAAAACAATGTTTATATTTGCTAATGCGTACATTGTCACCAATATTAAACTTGTTTTTCTTAAATATTTTTATATGGTTATAAACGGTATTTAACAATAATTTTTCATTAGAAGGTTTTACGTCAATAGGAGCCATTTTGATAACTCGATGGATTTTTTTGTTATAATCACTAATTAGTTTTTCATACAAATCAACCCAATGATATGAGCCATTGTAACTAAATTCTTTCCACATCATACCTTTCAGAGTTCTGTTAAATCGTTCTACAATTGAGGCTTTCATAATGCTGTAAGTAGAATAGTGATTAATTTTATATTTTGTCATTAGGTTTTTGAATAAGTTGTTGAAAAATTCTTTTCCATCATCTGTTTGCAAATTTTTTGGTATACGGCCTAAATTAAATATGTCATTCATAGCATTTGTAACATCTATAGCCGTTTTAGATTTTAGTGGTCGAATCCAAGCAAATTTTGAAAAGGTATCGATGACTGTTAATAAATATTTAAATCCTTTATTATATGTAGAGTAATTTCCCATTTCAACTAAATCCGCTTGCCATAAATCATCAATACCCTTCATTATTACTCTCCGTCGTTTAAAATTTTTCCTTGCTTGGGAATGAAGCTCAATAACCAACTCTCGTTTTTCATCCATACTTGAATTGTATTAATATTTTATTTTATATTTCTTTTTTATTGGATCTGTACTGCTTGGCGGTTCACTTTTTGTAATTATTGACGTAAAAACAAAATTCTCCAGTCTTTGTACTTTCTCTAACAGCGTTTCGATCTGTTCACTAAAATGTAATTTTAAAGACATTTCTCTATGAGATATCATGTTTTGTATTGAATTATCAATATTATTAAGTTTTCCATCAAGTTTTTTATATTCTTGTTTATTCAATGTTGTTAAATCTTGTTGCAATTGTCTGATTTCTGTTCCCAAGTAATGTTTATTAACAGCGTCTTTTTCTTGTGTAGGAAACGAAACATTTGTGATCCTTTTGTTTTGAACATTAATGTTATTATTTTTATCCAACACAAGTCCAACAACTTGACGAATTTTTCTTTTATTTTTCTCATTTTTTATAAAATTGTTTTGACTCTTTGAGTGATGACCAAACTTATCAACAGGCATATTTTGTTATCCTTCCACTATTTATTTATGATTATTGCTTTCTACGCAATAATATTAGCTTCTTGCAATTCCTCTAAAATTGAATTAATTTCATTGCGATGATTATTGTGTCCCGCGCCTTCCGATGCAACCAATAGTCTAAGTCGATCTACTAATTCATTAGGATCGTTCCAGTATATATAGTTGGGTCTTTCATTATTGACTTTCATAATCATTCCGTTTCCTTTATGCGTTTGTGATCTTAATGATCTTTTTGGTGTTATAGAAATTTCATCCTTAAACAATTTTTTTATAATAGTGTTGTACTTTTTGCTCTTAGTGCCCTTAATTTGATTTTTGGAATTAAATTGTCTTTTGTGTGCATTGGTTTTAATCAAAATATTTTTATAAATATCCAACTCATATGGTTCATAATTTGTTGGTTCTTTATGAAACAATAATTGAATCAAGCCTGGTGTAACGGCCCAATTTTGATTTCCAATGTTAATTTTTTCTTCATTTATTTCTATATCGCTATTACCAAACTTCCAAACATTATATGAGTTTTTATGTGGACCATATGTTGTATCAAGCAATTTATTTTTCTGCAGTAATGATAAGTCAATAACATTAGATGAATTATTAGCTGAATTAAATGTCGAATCTACACTGTTTGTATCGTTACTGTTTTCATCATCTTTAAGTTGTATGTCTTTCTTAGGAGTACTCGTTTCAACTTTAGACAACATATTATTGAAATCGAAAGAATTGTTTTGAGTGTAAATATTTTCTGCTTTAGGTTTATCATATTGAGTGTTGTTATTTTTCACAAGTTCTTTTAATGGTTCAGTTATTGGCTTAAATGTTTTTGCTAATCTCTCGTCGTTTTCAGTTTCACCAACTTTTAAACTTCGATATTTTTGTTTTAAAACAGACCGAGTCTTTATTAGTTCTTTAAGTAGTTGTTCATTCATCTTAATATAGCTCTGGGAGATCAGATCAATACCGTTGCTTGCAAGTTAATAATAGTAATAATGGTAAAACTGTTTTGCACATTCTTTTTATTCAACTATTATCAGCTTTGGAACAGCTTTGAACAGCTCATGACCAGCTTTCAACAGCTCATGAACGGCTTTAAACAGCTCATGAACAGCTTTTAACGGCTCATGAACAGCTTTGAACAGCTCATGAACAGCTCATGAACAGCTTTTAACGGCTCATGAACAGCTTTGAACAGCTCATGAACGGCTTTAAACAGCTTTTAACGGCTCATGAACAGCTTTGAACAGCTCATGAACAGCTTTTAACGGCTCATGAACAGCTTTGAACAGCTCATGAACAGCGTTGAACAGCTCATGAACAGCATTTATAATTGAATAAAGTTATCAAAAAATTTTCTATATCTCCCACCATTCATCTCATTATCTTTGCTAATTACTAAAAAGCCAAATTTGTCTTGCCAACATTCACGACACAAATCAAAAAATTTTTCAAATGCCATATCTGTTCCAACGTGATCATTATAAACATGACGCATATTTAATTCATCCTGTTTGAACATAATTATCATATTTGCGTTGTCTCGAATCAAATGTTTAGGAATTCTTGTATATGTTTGACATAAGTAAAAAGAATCAACATTTCTGTGGCGACCCATACAAAAATATGATCGTATATTATTTTGTTTCTCGCAAGCAACATCATCGAATATCATTAGTGAATTATTTTTGGCTTCATCAGGTGGTATAACACTCTCATTATCACTAAATGTAAAATATCCCATCCCTGTTATAGGTGCAATGAGTTTTTCCAAGTACTGATATTTTGGTTGATAGAGCGATTTTGAATATAAATATATGTTCTCAAATTTTAAACCATTCGGACTTTCAATGAGACTAAGCATAACATTAGTCTTCCCACAATTAGATGGACCAACAATTAGAGCCCTAATGCTGTTCGGTAATAAACTACTATGACGTAGTTTTGTGTTTGCATCAGTAGAAAAGTCCATGTTTCTCACGGAAATATTTTTGTCTTGTTTTATTAAACGCATTTTGATAACTAATAATTTTTTTTGTTTGTCAAAGTATATATAAGATGTTACACATTAATATTTTATTCATTTCAAAAAAAGTTATGAGAGGACAAGGTATATTAAATAATTTAATAGACGTTTTACCAATAGAGCTTCATATACCAGGATATCAATTTTGTGGACCAGGAACAAAACTAAAAAAACGTTTAGCTAGAGGAGATAAAGGTATTAATCCATTAGATTCTGCTTGTAGAGAACATGATATAGCTTATTCGCAAAGTAATGATTCAACAGAACGCAATCAAGCTGACAAAATATTAACTGAAAGAGCTTGGGAAAGAGTTTTAGCAAAAGATAGTAGTATTGGTGAAAAGACAAGTGCATATATAGTGACCAATGCAATGAAGACAAAAACAAAACTTGGTATGGGACTCCAAAACAAAAAACAGTTCTGTAATAAAAAACTGTTTTTGAAAACTATTAAAACTGCTACCAATATGTTGAAGAAAGAGAAACCTCAGGATATACAAGATGCTATTAAAATTGCTCAAAAATTTATTAATAAATCATTTAAAGGAAATAAACATAATGTCATTGTTCCACGGATTATAAAACTTCCCAAAACTGGAGGATTCTTACCACTTATTCCAATTTTAACTGCACTTGGAGCATTAGGCAGTATAACTTCGGGAGCTACATCAATTGCAAAAGCTGTTACCTCTGCTAAAAATGCTAAGAAAAAAATAGATGAATCTACACGTCACAATAAAGCAATGGAATCTATTGCCATGGGAAAAGGACTATATCTTAAACCATACAAGAGAGGTTATGGTATAATTTGTAAAAATTCAAAAAACTATTAAATATGCTACCCAACAGACCACTTACAGATGCAGATATCATGAAGTTTGCTAATAGAAATATTCCTAACTTTAGAGGCGTATTTATGCGAGATATGCTTCCAAAACAATCTAAACAATCTGAGTGTGGAATAGTTAATTTGGATTCTTCAAATGGTAGTGGCACTCATTGGGTAGCATATTATAAAAACAATAATGATTTGGAATATTTTGATAGTTTTGGAAATTTACAACCACCGTTGGAAATCATAAAATATTTGGGAAAAAACATCAAATACAATCATAAGCGAAAACAACAATATAATACATTTAATTGTGGACACTTGTGTCTAGAATTTCTATATAAAAAAAAAATAAATAAATAAATAAATACAAACAAAACTCTTTTAAAAAATGCTTTTTATTTAATTTTCATATGGTATAAAAGTATTTTGATAATAAATAATATTTTTTTATTAAGTCTTCAATCATTTTCTTTTGCTTTTCAAAGTTTATTTCATATCGTTCAGGAATCAGTTCAACATCTTCTTGTAAGCAACTTATAAATCCACATTTATAATCATCATTTTTTTCACTTTCATCTATTAACTTTAGGAAATGTTTGATTAATTCCAGATGCTCTAAAAAAATATATCCCTCAAAATCCTTTAAAAATTGTATAATAGTTATGCGAGACATCATTTCAAAACAGCTATGCTAATAAGAATAGTAAATTTTAAAATTTGTTCTATCTTTATATATAAAAAAAAAAAAAATAAATTAAAAAACTAAAATTTTTTTTGTTTTATATATTTTTTATTATTTCTATTATTATAATTATAATTATTATTATTATTATTTAATGTTTAGCTTTTTTGCTACTTTCCCAGCCAAAGTAGGGTTGTGCGTTGGGGATAAACATCAGATCATCATCATCTGCTTCTAACGAATTTCCATATTCACCAATCTCTTCTAATTCGATGATATAGTTCCCAGTTATTATATCCGTCTTTTTGCTCAATAGAAATTGCTCCTCAGAGGTCCCCTCAATAGCAGCATCTTCCAAAGCGTTATATCTTTTTGGAAGGTATAGCATCCACTCCTCTAACTCCGCTATCACAACATTTCCATATTTGTTGTTGTGACGATACATCCTAAGAACCTTATACGGCTTACCAGTTTCAATATCCTTTACGGAGCAGTATGGTTTGCTCCTCAATTTGTTGAAGGCGGCTACAATATCTCTGTTCGTCATTGTGGAGGTCATATTTCTTTTTATTTTCAATTGAATGTTTGACTTCTACTGAATAGTTACTGTTTTAAAACTCAGTATTTATACATATTTGTTTAAAATATTTAGAAAAAATTTATTATAAGTATGTTGTGATATGAGGATTCGTCATCGTCTTTAAATCCAGAAATGTTTTATCATTTTCCAAACAATATGGGGTGTTGTTGTCCTCTATAATTCTATACAAGTATATCTTGTTTTCTACAATCACAACGGAAACTGTGTAAATGTTCTTTCTTTAAAAATTGTGCCGGATGTCTGACTCAATTCTAGACCTAAAACCAAACAATATTGGGGTGTTCTCGCCGTCTACAATTCCAGACAAGTATATCTTATTTTCTACAATCACAGCGGAAACTGTGTAAATAATATTTCTTTAAAACAATCGTGCCGGATGTATGACTCGATTCTAGACCTAAAATTTTAATGATCGAAAAAAACATTTGCTTCATCCTGCATAAAAATGAGAAATTCCAAAAAATGTGAGCGATTCATTTCTATTGACGCATTAAATTTTTTTTTTTCAAGACAATGAAAAATAAATTTTCAACATCTTAAAATTAAAAACTATTGCTACCATTTTTCAAAATTATTCTTAAAACTATTATTTCTAAAATAAAGGCCTTATTCATAATCAATTTTTAAATTTATTAAAGTTTTATGAAACAGATTTTGTATGAAATATTTAAATTAAAATTATTTTCTACAATCATAACGGAAACAATGCATGTAGCCTTCTTTCTAGAACAAGGCCGGATGTATTCAAATATTAAGAAAACTATACTTTTAGCTTTTATAATTATTCTATCAGCATGAAAATGACGAAAAAGTAGATTTCTATTCCTTTGTTTTTAAAGTTTTTTTGAAAACTATAAATTTCTTAAAACCTATTATTTCTAAGCCAAATTTTAACAATAAAAAACTTTTCTTTTTACAAAAAAATAAAAATAACGGATGTAGATTGTCTGATAAAAACCGACAAAATACTGCATTATTTTTAGAAATCAGAATATATTTATAATTTTTCCTAAAGTACATTTTTGGAAACTAGAAACATTTTTCAAAACACTGAAAAATAAATTTTCTACAATAAAAATTTCTTACCCGTATGAAAACGATGTGAAAGAGGAATCAACGTGGAAAAAAAATGTGCGCGATAAAAATTTTTGTCAAAACAATGAAAAATAATTTTTTAAAAATTTTTCTATAGGCATGAAAATAACAGCAAAGAGGAATCACCGTGGAAAAAAAATGTGTGCGATAAGAATTTTTTAAAACAATGAAAAATTTTGTAAAAATCAAATCCCCATTCATTTTCATCGTAGTTCAAATCCCTATTCATTTTCATCGAGTTCAAACCCCCTTTCGTTTTCATCGTAGTTCAAACCCCCTTTCTTCAACTACTCATGTTTATAAACACGTCCATCAGTAGAAGCTTCTACTTATCAACAATGTTGATAGCATGCGGTTATTAGCATTTGTTTGTAAGTATGGCTGCTAACATTAACATCGAAAGCTCTAGAATTCGAATGTGGTAAATTGACCGTTAAGAGCATTGTAGAAGATTCCCGATAGATGGCGCGTGTATAAATAGTGGCAGAGCTGGCAGTCGTGAGTTATGTTTATCATTGGCGCTGTTATAGTTAACATCAACTGTCTTGTGCATTTAAGGTTGTACGTAATAAAGTGTGTGTGCATTTATGCGTATTGATAAACGTGTATAAAGACACTGAGTGATTATTCAGACTGTTGTTATTGTACATTTTAAATAAATAAAGAGTTGTTACAAT
Source organism: Calliphora vomitoria (assembly GCA_942486065.2). Classification (NCBI taxonomy): domain Eukaryota; kingdom Metazoa; phylum Arthropoda; class Insecta; order Diptera; family Calliphoridae; genus Calliphora; species Calliphora vomitoria. The sequence continues at coordinate 67,027,821 of OW818030.2, read as the reverse complement.
TTTAAACTACTAAAACTGCTTTTATTTGCAATCAAAAGTATCCGGTTTATTTAAAGGAAATAAACCCCGTTTTTAAAAGGTAAAAATGTAACAATACATAGTTTATTTTTACAAAAATCAAATAATGGTCAGAATATTCGGACTATTTTTTTAAGTTTGTTCAAATTTCTATTTGAAATGTCCTAAAAATATCGGAAGTTTTGTTAGACTTTCATTCTATATCAATTGGACATGTGTGATATTCCTTTAGAGTTTCCCTAGGAATTTATCTCAGATCTCGTAAAGAATTCTGTCAGAAAAATTTGAAATCTTTTTCGAATTTCATCAGACAAAGAATTTCAATTTCTTGTCAACCACTCATACAAACTCGAATACGTAATCGGCAACTTGCTATGGCTGGAAATGTAATTGAGAAGACACTTTACCCCTATTACATTGGAGATAAGACCTGTGATTGATTATAATCTGATTATAATCGCGACTGTATCGATGGAATAAATTTCCGCCTATTAAATATTGAGAGAAATCAAGAAGACAAGTTCATCTGGGTCACCCGGAGGACAGAGTTTGCACCGCAGTCATTCCTTAATGGTTTTGTAATCTTTTATTCCGTCCGCTGCCACAAGGTTAATCACTTCTTGTAGGATGGTGCCAAGACTAATTATTCATTCCGAGTGAATTTATGAGTCTTAACATGTAGATATTAAGGAGAGGTATGTCCAGCGTCTCGTTCGGAATATATAGGGTTTAAAACATTTCCCTGGTTTTCATTAGGTTATTATATAAACTACTTCCTAATCACTTCTATATCCACTGAAATTTATAATAAAAGTTCTATTCTGCCGAACGATGTACAATGGGTCTTAGTTTATTTCGACTCCCATTTACAGATAAAGTATGTTTTCTCCGATTTCCAGACCAACTAATAGAACCACGAGACCTTATAGTAAATGCATGAATTATGCTTTCAAAAATACTTCAAAAGTTTATGTATTTTTTGTATTATAATTTGTAATTGGGTTTGTATGTTTTAGCAGCATCACAAAAGCATACTTACATTACGTGGATTACAATAGAATACATTTATTATTGTTGCTGTTTATTTGTTGGTTGTTGATTTTCCTCTGCTTTGTAAAAAAATCCACTCCCAAGAGGTGTTGTTCACTGTTTTGTGTGTGTGGAAATAAACGAAATAAATCCATGTTCTTGTTTTCTGTTTTTGTTAGTTTAAAGGAACATATTTTTAATACATGTAGAATGTATGTATAAGGGGGGGGGGGGAGTACATGCAGTTTTTATGCAAAAAACAACAATAATAATCATAATGTCATACTAGTAACAAAAACAACAATAATAAACATTTCCTATGTCCTCCACCCATTTAGTCTAACATTCAAACACATAACAACTGATGCCACTGTCACTGTAAAGATGCTGTAGGGGAGGTGGAAAGGTACAAAAAAAATACTGAAGCCATAATAGGAATTTAAGTTGGTATTACGAGTTTAACGAGGAGTACTCACTTGTACAACATTATCGTCACAGCAGGATGTTTAACACACAAACCAAAACAAAACCAAAAAAAAAAAAAAAGGAATTGTATCCCTTTGGAGAATGTTGTTGAATGATAAGGTTGGGTATTGGGGATGTTTTACTTTATGCTATTACGCTCTCTTGTACTTAGTAGCAACATTCTAATGTATCTAGGAATAAATGTTGATGATGATGTTGAAGAACACATATGTATTAGAAGAAGAACACATATATGTATATTACACATACCTTCAGTTATTATCGCTTTAACAATTATTATTGTCCTGCTACCACGCTGTGATGCCTGTCGTTGGATGAGTGTTTTCGCTCTCATCTTAATCCACTTGGTTCCGGTAAAAGTTTATTACACACATATGTTTGCTACACATACACTCCATCCATATATCCTTTGATGCTGCCAACTGAAACACGGACTTAGCGATTGTACTCGTGTATATTGCTTGAATTTAGAAACATTTCCCCTCTATGTTTGTTTCTCATAAGTACTCGTATATATGGTTGGATGGTCAGTTGAAAATCATATTAGGAATTTGTCTTTGTTGGATTAAGATTGAGTTGATGGCCGCCACAGGTTACGGATGTTAAACAGGATAAATTATGAACATATGGAGCTGTTGGTTGGTTGAAAAGAATTATGGTTTGTTGTATGGTTTTTTATTTAATAACAATAATAAACAAGTGATGTTGTTTAATTTTATTTAAGAAACAATTTAATTCAAAAGTTTATAAAAGTTTATATAATCACATGTAGAGTAAGAAATGCAGTTTTTATAAACCACTTATTGGTTATTGGGTTGTGAAGTAGAACGGTCTTAGATACGTTGGTGTCAAATAATCATTGGAGTCAAATTTCGGGTTTTGAAATAAGAAATAGTCGCTCGAGCTAAATTCGGAAAATAGGGCGAATGAGGGAGGAATTCGTAGCCTAATTCATGGATTTTTGCCATGTAGACAGGACATGTGTCCATATTGCGATTGGAAAACGCCAAACGCTCCTGTTAAGTTGTCACACGATTGCACAAACGCAATCTCGATTATGAGCAAGCGCGGCACCCATCTTGCGGAAACTTTTCCGCAATCTCTCGCACTTTCAATATCCGATCGGCCTACACTATATGGTGATTTTTTGAACTGTTTCGGGTATAGAGACCTTAAATGGGTGTCCAGGACGTTAGGCATATTCCGTGCTTGTACGCCCACAACAAAATTCAGTAAACAACTTTTTTACCATTTATAGGGCAGTGTTCCCATAGTATTTATCAAGCTTAGCCTTGGTTTTGGTGAATTTTTCATTCTCTTTAAAACTTCAGACAGACTATAAATGATATTTAACCCATTTTTCGCCGACCGGTGATTATAATTACCAGCACTTCTATCAAGCAGTCGACGTTATTACAAAGGGACAATATTTTGCAATAAAGTGATAAACATAAATGTAAAAATGTCCGGATCGTAAGTTTCATAAAATATCATATATAAATTTTTAAAAAACTAAAAATACTTTGTAGTTTTGGCTTTAGAGTCAAGCGTGCTTTATCAATGAGAGAAATACTCGATGTGTTGGAAGACTCTGATGATGAATCAGAGAATACACAGATGCGAAATAATGCCCGTAATGTTGTGTACATTCCTCCTAGAGTTGACATCGTCACCGATGAAGAAGATATTGATGAAAATATCATTGCTGGTCAAGAAAATAATGCTTTAGGTGATGTAGATGGTGAATTAGAACTAGAATATGTAGTAGGAAATGAAGATACTGGTGCTCCAAGTGAAGTTAAAGGAAAGAAATTGTTACCAAAGTCAAGTCAAACAAAATACTGGTCAAAATCTTCATTTCATTCGCCTAAGTGGGTTCATACAAAACGACCGCATTATACCAAAATTGTACAAGATTCCACAGAACTAATCAAAGAGCAAGAGGAATTATATCAATCATTAAGTAGGTTATATACATATTTATTTTTTTATTTTCTATAAAAGTTTTTTATGAATAAATTTAGATGGAAAGTCGCCTTTGGAACTATTCCACTTATTTTTCGATGACAAAATTATGGGACTAATAGTAATGAATACAAATGAATATGCGAGACAAAATAACGTTTTTGACAATATATGCACAGTTCGATTGTTGCGGCGTTTCATTGGATTTTTGATATTTACTGGCTATCACACTGTTCCACAATATGAAAACTATTGGAGTCAGCAGCCAGATCTAGGTGTTCCGATTGTGCAAAAAGCCATGACACGTTTTGAATTTCGGTGGATGAAGAAATTTCTGCATGTCAATAACAATAATGACTTAGAAAAGAATGACCGCTTTGCCAACATAAGACCTTTAGTTGATGGATTAAACAAACAATTTATGCAATTCGGAGTTGTTAGTGAGCATTTGTCAATTGACGAACAAATGGTGCCATACTTTGGAAGGCATTCGAGCAAGCCAATTCGTTTCGGATTCAAATTGTGGGTTCTGGCTTCATCAGATGGATACATGTACTGCTGTATACCTTATGCTGGTTCTGAAGAACTGTATAGCAGAGAAATTGGACTTGGAGCTCACGTGGTCTTGACTTTGCTAGAAAATGTGAAGCATCCAGAACGACATTTTGTGTATTTTGACAATTTCTTCACCTCTTTCTGCTTGATGTGCCTGCTGTCTGAAAAGAAATTCAATGCAACTGGCACAGTACGCAAAAATAGATTGCCAGCTAATGTGGAAATTCGAAACGACAAACGTTTAAAAAAAGGAGAATACGACTATGTGTTTGATCGCGCAAATGAAATTTTTATTGTAACCTGGCATGATAATGCGATTGTAACTTTAGCGACTAATTTCGATAGCGTTGATCCTCTTACAACTGCCCGACGTTATAATCGCAAATCTCATAAGTATGTCAATATTGAAGAGCCCAATGTGATTAAAAATTATAACTTGAATATGGGAGGTGTAGATATGGCAGATAACGCAATATCAAACTACCGTATAAATGTTAGATTCAAAAAATGGTAGTGGCCTCTTTTTTCTTTGTAAATGCCTGGAAGTTGCACTGTCTTTTGAGCAGAGTTGGAAAAGATAGAGGAAAAACACAATTGGAATTTCGGTCGGAAATTGCTAGAGCTCTTCTTGTTTGCGAGAATACAGATATACAGGAAATGGAAGCAGTGGGGCCAAAAAAAAAAAACACACAAAAGTTATACAACACGTCATTATAAAGCAAGAATAAGGTAAAAAACGGCGATGCAAGCAATGCCACAGCCACACTCCATTTAAGTGTAAGAAGTGTGAGGTGTACTTACATACTAAATGTTTTGAAGTTTATCATAATAAATAATTTGTATACATATTCCGCCGATGGTGATTATAATTACCACTCATTTTCTGAAGATCTGGGAAAACCACTGACTCCAAAGTTTGGAATTTTCTTAATTAGCATCTATATAGGTATAATATAAAATTTTAGGGAAATCGATAAACGGGAACTTAGTGCGGCGAAAATGGGTTAAAAGCCTTTTTGGCTTAAGTCGAGCTGCATTTTTACCACCTTATACTCTCTAAAAACCAGTTCTAAAGATTGATGAGATAACCGAGCATATGTTCTATACACCAATCGTCAACAAATGGTTGTGATCGATGTGATAATTGTGTGTATAATTCCATATATCTCTGCAGAAAAAGTTCTATGCTACTATGTATAAAATAATGATAACCTTACTTCCCAACCAAGTTTCAGAGAATTGTGCGGACAAGGTAACAGTTTCTACACCTATAAGATCCACTTACCTCTTTTGAACAAATTTAAGTGGTGCACAGTGCACTCGCCGTAACGTGAACTAATTAAAACCAAGGGAGTTCATCTTAGTGAAATTGTTCACGTTAGCGATTGTCGAATTTCATCGGAAAAATATAAATTTTATAATATAAACCAATGTTTTACACGCTTGAACGTGAAATTCTTTTATTATCATTTTCATTATTAAATATAAAACAAAAATTATTGATTAAAATGCATTGCAAAACAAAACGAGATCACGAGAAAATATACATTGAAATGAAATTACATAACAAATAAAATTACTCATTCGTTGCCATACAAAAAATATTAATTTTGAGGATATAAACACATTTTAAATATAAAAATCGAATTTAATGTATGTATTTCAGTGTTGTCTACATGCTTAGAAAACAAATGCAGTGAACAAAATTGTTCACGTTATAGAGCTTTTTGAGTTTGTTCACGTTACAGAGTAGTCAATGTAAACAAAAGCTTGTTCACGTTAGGCGGTGTTCACGTTAGACGGTGTTCATGTTACCGCGAGTGCCCTGTATATGCAACATAGTAATGGGGAGATATATTCCCAATAAACCCCAGCTGGATTTTGATGTGAAGTCACGATTAAGCAAGTCTTCCATTCTTAAGACTCTAATCTCAGAAAGATCTCGTCTATGGAAAAATTAATACGACTAACAATGCACAGCTGTATAGTTTAATAGGTAGCTGCTCATTTTTTCAGTTGAGTCCATTCTATTGGTCCATTTGTATTACCTGAAAACAGAGAAATAGGGAGAGAGGTAAAGAAACAATAAGGAAAAAGTATAGTAAAAATGGTAGAGTCTGAAAAGTTACAGAAAATATAGAAGATAAAGTTTGAAATTCCAGCCATTCGACGGTTTTGAGGTCAGCATAAGTCGCCATTCAGATGTTTGGTCCCGGTTACTAGTTACTATTCTTAATATATGAATCAACTATATATCCAACAGTTCAGAGAGACTGTCGAAGGATCGATGTCATTGAAATATCGGATATCATGGCCACTCTTTTCGCCAAGTCATCTGCCACATAGTTTCTCATTATGCCTTGTGTCCACGAATCCATGTGAATGCAATGAAGTATGCCCGGATCAGACTCTGGAGTTCGCTATATCCGAAAGTCATCATTAAGTTCTTCCATTCACTCGCGTTCGGGCATTTGTCTCGTTGAAAGATCGTGTAGGCTTATCCACTGCACATTTAATATACTCTATGTCACCTTAGGGTGGCCCTTAATAAACGAAAGTTGGATTTTTGCCAGTTTCGTGAACATTGGTAAAAAAATCATCCTGAAAAAATTTTAGGTAAATCGGTTGGAATTAAGACATTGGTTGAAGAGTGGCCGAAATTCATATTTTTCATGTTCGCCGATTTGAATAATTTTTTGGTATTTTGTTGTCAGATATCTGAATATTATGATTCCGTAATATTAGGCTGATATATTTATTATTTGTTTGGACAGACACGCTCGAAGTTCATATATGTTCGCTTGTTTAAAATGGCATGGAAATTTATTATATATTCAATCTTTTGGTACAATCAGAGTAAAATTATCATTTGACTTTGTTGTATATTTTCGTAAATGACAATTGTCATAGATGAGATTTGCATTAAAAAAAGTTGGAAAAAGTGCCATATAAAAAATTTCGTAGAACAAAATATAAACAACATCAACATTTCAATGTTCATCAACTTCAGTGGACTGCATCTTTTTAGCGCTGTGGAGCGCTGTTTAACGAAAGATGTCAAATTACAGTTTGAAGTCTCAGCTAAAAGCTAAAAAAAACAGTAAAAACTATAAAGTGATAAAGTAACAAAACATGAATTTTCGTTCATGCATGGTGTTGTTTCCATCTTTACTGTTTAAAATTATTACATAATGTATACTAGGCAAGAAGCTATTCTGCCAATAGTATGTCTCTACCTAAAGGCCCTTATTCGATGATTTCATTTTTATTTTTTACATTTTAATTGATTATTTGTATCAGGTGCTGTTCGAGGAAGCTCAGAAAGCGAGGCATAAATACTATAGAGCCTATAGATTACATCATTCGCAAAGAATTGGACGTGTGGCCACTAATGAAGACGAAATGCATAATCTTTTATTGTCTTCAGACCCATTTATAAATAGATTTCGTTCAAAGCTGCTATTAAAAAAAATTGGAGAAATTGTTAAATTACTTATTCATGTTTTTTCTATGGGAGAAGGGCGTAAAAGTGGGCGGATATTTTTCAAATTTCACACAAATGATTCTGAGTGTTTAAAAATGCTATGTGCCAAAAAACAATGCCGTAGGTCAGAATTTAATTTTCACTTTGTATAGGAGGTGGGCGTAAAAGTGGGCGGATCATTTTGATTTTTCCATTTTTTTTCTTAATTTAAATAAAAAGTGCCTATGTGGCAAGTTTCATTGTCCTTCGACAACTTCTTCTATTTTTAGCCGCTCGTTCTATGAACCTCAAGCAATATGTGCCTCAAACCCTCTGAAGTTTTGAGATGCATTTACAAGGGAGAAAAAAAATGTTAAAGTTATTCAAAAATTCCCCAGGCCATTAGCGTGTCTCAGGCCAATAGAAAACGAAATGTGGGAACAAAATTAACATATTTTGATAAATATCAAAATAAAAGCTAATTTGTACTTAAAATATATCCATATTTACTTGTATATGAGTTTTTGGCTTCCTATGATACCGTTAACCTATTCGCAGGTATGACCAAAAATATTTATTTTTTTCAACGCAGTTTCAAAACTCCATTTTCTAATTTTTAAAAATTTTGTTAAACAAATTTCAGAATTTTTTGATCATCACATTGGAATTTATTGAGAATATAATAGGGAATAAAAATATGAAAAAATTGTGAAAATATCTTCTATAGTTTTTCCGTACCTGCTATTTTAATTTTGCAATTTTCGAGAAAAACACATTATTTGGCCATATTTTGGCGAATGAGCTGAATTTTAAGTAAAACCTATTCAGAATATTATAGTCTAGACAATTCTAAATATACTCAGAAAGTTTTACTAAAATTGAAAAACGTAAAACCTTAAATCGCGAAGGTCAAATTTTTCAATATTTGGAATTCCTAATGGAAAGATAGCGAAATGTTATGTATTTTTGAGCCGATTTTGATGAAACTTAAGAAAAATATAACATGAAGTCTAGTATTTATAATAACAGCGCAAAAATGGAAATTAACCCATAATGACACTTGGGGTTAAAATGACCCCAAACTTTTAAAATCATATAAAACCTTGTCAATTTCAAAAATGCTGAACAAAATCTGATTTTTAAAGGAATCAAACTTATGAATATTGTTCATAAGTATATATTCAGAAATAAAAATAACATTCATCCTCTATTAAATTCACTACTTTGGATGTTTAGCACTGCAGACTAAATAAGTAAATTATATATTTAAGTATTACTTATTATTATATTTCGCTACTTTGGAAGTTATGTTTTCAATTTCGAAACCAATAGCGATGGAAGCTATTTTCAAAACCTTTGCAAGAAACTTAAAACATTCACACTACGCTTTTAAATCATCAAATATTTAATTTTATTTCTATGAAAAATGTCCTTGCTGTTCTTCAAATTGTGAACTGAAATAATTTAAATTTTACTCCTCACTTAAAAAGAAGCCATCATCAACTTCATCATGTAATTGTTAGTTTGTCCCATTCTCACTTTTATAACAATTGGCAGTACTTGTAATGACACTGATGATGTTGTAAAGTTGATGGTCTTCTAAACAGCAGCAACTTTATGGTCATAAAGCTACATCTTAGAAATGGCCAAAAAAGGTAAGAGGAGTAGAACTAAATATGTACAATAAACAGCATTCACTTGCTGTTACATTCACTAAACTGTTTATTATTTTAAATGTCACCATCATCGTCCTGGTGCAATTTCAGCTGAACACCTGATGATAATGATACTTTTCACTATCACCATCAAATACTTTTCACTATCGGGTCATTATGATTTTGTTTTTAGCTATAAAAGTAAAAAAGTTAGTTGACAATAATGTTGGTTAGCTGTCTTCTGCATAGTTGATGATGATGATGGCATTTTTTGATGTTGTCGTCTTTTTTTTAGCGACTTTAATGAGTGTAATAATGATTTTGCCAAATGGTGATGGTTTTCTTAGTTCATCTAATGCTCGTTTAAAATGTAAGTAGTTCTATGTTTATGCCACATGCACCAAGATGTAAAATCTTTTATACAACTCTTGTTTAAGTTATTTTTTCGGTTATATTAGCAACAATAAAAAGTTATACTCGTTTTATCCAAATCTAAAATGGCGTAAAATATTTAAAAGTCTCATTTGTATTCTTGTTACAGCTGCATCAAAAGTTTGTAGAAAATATAAATAAATCAGTGGTCATTTAAAATTGCCTCAACCATTTTAAAGTTAGAAGTTGCTGGTTTTTAAAAATTTAGCGTTTTTATAACCTGTACCATGATAAATATGCCATAAATAAGTTTTGAAAAGCCCCCACATTAACTACGGATTCATAAGATCCATCAATATCGTGTGATTTGAAGTCGCAGATCAATACTTTGTTTCTAAAGCTAAAAATAATCAATACATAAATAAGCGTTTATTTAAGAACCAAAAAAATAATTTAAATGAAATCTTTAGATCAGAAGATCTTAGAAAATATTATTGTAATTTGCAACCAAATCGTATTAATACTGATTTTGTGTTTTGACCAGGTGTAATATTTCAAAACAATGTACGAATACTCATTCATTGTCATCGGAATACAAAAACATGAACACAACCGTGAACCCTTGTCAATTTTGACGATTGTGTTGTTATTTTAGTCTTTTTCTCTTTTTTTTTTGTTTTTTGCTCTTGATGAGCCAAACATGAAATGAAATTATTTCAATGTTCAATTGTTTTGTCGAATTTAAGCTACAGACATCAGCTCATCGTCATTATTTTCGTATTTGTGCAGCATGTTGTTTTGTCCTCTGTCAACTTTAATTCAATTTAAAGGATTCAAATTTCGTACAACAAAAAAAAAAAAAATAAAAATAAAACTCAACAACTCTTGTGGGCAAATCACAGCTACTGTCTGCACTCAATATGCAAAAAATGTTGAAATTTGTTTAGGCTTGATTTAAATAGAAACGTATATGAGTTTTGTATTTAATATACATACGTATCTGTGGCAGAAAAAGGAATCCCCTCTGGATATGTAACATTTTGTTGCATGTTTAGAGCATTTCATTAAGTGAAATATATAAAATTTCATTGCTTTGACATAAAAGACATGTGCGCTCGTGCGCAAGCGTACAATATGTTCTCGTACTTCTCGGTACTTCAATTTTCAATGGTTCAATTCAACTGCCAGCGAGTGCTACACTTTCCTATTCAAGCAAAAGCCAATTTTAATCAACTACCGTCCGTGTCAGGATTGTTGAAATTCTTAAAACAATTTTAAAAAATATTGTATTTTAATGAAGTGGCAATGTTGTTGCCTTTTTCCATTTGAATGCTCATTATTTGAATAGTGTGTTCTTTGTTGTTGTTGTTGTCATCGAGTTTTTATTATATCACGGTATGTAAATGGGTTTTTAAGTATTTGTATCCTTTTTATTTATATGCTTTTCCTCGATCATGAATAAAAAACAAAACGAAAATTAGTCACTCGTAGGTGATTGAAATTAGATGCCTCTATTTCGACAAAATTCTTTCGACTGAGTTTTTTTTTTATTGTAGTTAATGTAACCAAAATCATATATCTTATTATTCTTGATTAAAAAGTGAAAAGCCACCCACGATGACATTACAAAAGATGGGTATAAGACAGTTTTCGGCAGTGCCAAAGGGACATATTGTTGAAGCTACATCTGTTGAATTGTCTGTCATTTCAGTTTGTATTGCCAAATCACCATGGCAGGGTATAGTTTTCAAAAACTCATGAGTGTTCTGTGCAAGTAACGATGAGCCCATTTCTGAATGAATTGCTGAATTTGGGACGTTACCAATCCACATGAGATCCAAGAGCGTCCACACTGTTTGGTGTGGTCGGCGATATCGATCCATATTTCTTTGACAACGACGATAGCCAGACCATCACCGTCAACCGAGCGCTATAGGTCGATGATTATCAACTTATTTTGGCCTAAATTGGATGTTATAGACACCATCGACATGTGGTTTCAACAGGACGGCGCTATGTTCACACAGCTCATACCACATTGTACATTCTACACGTAGAGGTAATATGAACTGGCCACCCAGATCGTGCGATTTGACCCCGTTAGACTTTTCCTTGTGGGGTTTTCTTATCTCTTAGGTCTATGCAAATAAGCCACAAATCACAGCGGCCCTCAAAGACAACACAACACATGCAATCGGTCAGATTCACACTGATTTATGAGCCAGAGTCATGGAAAATTGGACATTTCAGATGCGCACCACCTAGCGAAGCCACATTCCATACAAAATGGCATTGATAGGTCTTTCAAACGAATACAAAATTTCGATGATATATCACACACACTTTGTTTTATTTAAAGTTAAAAAGCGCTTTATGAAAGACCCTCTATAAACGTTGTTCAGATAAAAATCCAATTTATAAATCGAAATATCAAAAATGTGTATTTTAAAATCAGTGCTTGTAATTCTGCTAGAGAATAGATAGTTTTGTAAAATGGTGTTTAGTTATTATACCAAAAGTCATATTGAATCTAGGAATTCAATTGGTCTCCTATATGTTAATAAAAATGAAACCACTAAACTTACAGTATAGATTTTTTGTTTTTATTTGATTGAAATTATTATTACAATTTACAAAAAAAAAAAAAATATTTTTATACTTTTAATCACTAGTGATGAAATTTTGAACCTTTTTCGGAAACCCTTCCATTATGGTTTTTAAAGTGATTTCTGTCACTTTGTTCGAACAGGTTGTCCATCTCTGTTTATAATATACCACACTATTGGACACCTTTATTGTGCTCTTCAATTCTATTTTAACAAGAGCCCAATATCTCTCCACTGGCCTTAGCTCCAGGCAGTTTGGAGAATTTGCCTCTCTTGGTACAAATACCACATTATTGTTCTTTTACCATAGTGAGAGGATGCCAAATCAGGCCAAAAATAAGTGGACACACTCTTATGAATTGAAGCATCCTTTTTTATAAACATTCCTTGATGTAAATTTCGGTATTTATAGTGCCCTTTGTGACAAATGTTTGGCTTTTTTTTGCCGCAACTGCATACTGCTTTATTTTTTCTCTGCTTTTGGGTCCTAAACTTTTCTTCAGCATTCCCTCGAGCAACAGCAACATCCAAATTTTGACCCGGAAGCTGCGAAAAATCTGCCAGAACATACGTTTCGTCATCCATTATGCAGCAGGAATATTTTTTTTTTATAAAAGTTGACTTTAATTTCCATGCTCTGTTTTTGGCCTCTAAATTTTTAGCAGCGTTCCTGTCAGGAACTTTTTGAGCCTTGTATGTTTTTGAACCTCCATTGGATTTAACTTTTCGTACCAAATAGTCCGAGCACTCAGCTAACCGGGCTGCTTTTATACCGGATATGTTGAGAGCTCTTTTGAAAATGCTTTCTATTTTTTTGGCTTAATAAACATCATGTGAACCATTCCTTCTACCTGAACCAGGTTTTCTCTCAACGGACAAGTTCTCCTGGTACTGTTGAATAACATTGGAAAAAGTTTGATAGCTGACTTTTTTTGTTTGGAAACAGTTTGTCGGCAGACCTTTGAATGCTTGGCCAACTTTTTGTAGGACCAAGTTAGGTTTTGTTGAAAATATTTATAATTTTAGTACACACTTTTTTTCTGATCACTCACTTTAATCAGATTAACAAGTAAGAGAGCTATATACCCTTCACCAAATTATACTTTAAAATAAAATTAAATTTTTTTTCTCCTGAAATTGTTTTTTAATTTTTCTTCAAATTTTTGTTATTTAAAATTTTTTTTTTTTAATTTATTAGTGAAAAAATGTATGACCAAAAAATGTTTTTTGTGAAAAAAATTCAGGTTAAAAAATATTTTTCCCGATTTTGACCCATTGTATGTCCAACATCGTTGCAATGGACTTTGAAATATCTATCATTAGATATCCATATTGTCTTTATTTATGACTGAGTAATCGAAATATAGATCATAAATATGCCAAAAATAGAGGTTGTCTCGGATTTTTGCTCATATCTCTGTTACTTATGGACGGATTTTGCTGATTTTAAATAGGAAACTTCTAGAAAGCATGTCTGACAGAATTATTGAAGATTTGGATCCCGAACATATCTGGGGTCTTCAGTAAATTGATTTCAACAGACAGACAGACGGACATGGCTAAATCGACTCCGCTATCTATAAGGATCCAGAATATATATACTTTATAGGATCGGAAAATTATATTGTGGAAATTACAAACGGAGTGACAAACTTATATATATGAAGGGTATAATAACAAATGAACATAATTGACATTAAACATAATAACTGACATGCTTTACAAAGGTAACTTGATCAAAAAAAAAATCAAATAATACTTGGGTTAAAAGTTTTAATGAAAAATATGGAGACATATCATTGATATGAAACTTTTCGCTTCAAATAATATTAAATGGTATTTCCCAGTCTATATAATAACTTTCAAATGAGACGGTATACAGGAGCCTGAGTCATTAACGATCTGTGGTACAAAGATCCCTAAATCGAATAGTGGTAGTACTCTAGTATTTTTGTTAATCTTCATTAGTAAATGGCTTCTATTTTCGATGACTTTGTGGAATACAATTGTGTATGAAATGGCCAGCATGACCTCCGCTAATGTGTCCAGCAGAGTTGTACATGAGTTGATTCGCTTGTTTCTTATACGAATGAAACACTGCATTTGTTGTGTTTTCAATCATCAACATGTGCTATTTAAATTGCTCGCAGTGCTTGCGGTCTCACAATTGATTGCCATTTTCTCAATAATTTTTTAAATGCCGTTAGCAATAACAACTCAAAAATGATTACTGTGTTTTGATTTGTATGCAAAGTATTCAAATGATTCACAGAAGCTCGTTGATAAGTTGAATGCATAGTACGAAATCAGTGCATTAATTTGTTTTAAATAAATTTACGCGCGTGGCTCAAGAACTAAATTTCGGAGTTTATTTTGATACAGTAAACTCCGAAATAATAAAAAATATTGAAAATTATGTTTTCCGTATTGTTAAAAATAGAAATATGCAAGAAAAATCCTTGTAAATGCAGTCTTAAGTTAATTCAAACATACTCACATAGGAAAGTGTATATTAACTCAAAAAGCTCTTCTTATATTCATAACACTCATATTGATTCGCTGCTTTTGTGAATGGTAAGAGTTTACAGAATATGCAAGCAATTACATACATTTTGTAACAAAACACTTGCTGTGGTGAATCATGCAAGGACAGTTTTCTTTTAGTTTACGTATAGTGATAACTCAGTATTAATGTTTGCAAAATAAAAAATATGTCATTTGAATGGTATTCATGCACATCTCTGGTGTTCAGAACCTTATTGTGATTGTCGAAGACATATTTCATTACGTATGAGGTACAGCAATCCGTGAAGGTTGTTTCGTATAACTTTTAGGTGATTCTTGGAATTCAATATGAGTTATATGAGACTTATTTCTGGATTCCTCTCTGTTCAATTCAGATCTGTTTGCCATTATGTCTTGCAGACAAATCGTCGGCATATATTCAATATGTGAAAAGAAGAATGTTTTAGAAATGAATATGGAACTTCTGGGTTCGGATGATATTAAAAAGTCTTATATGGACTCTATACTACCTTCAAGATCTATCTATGTATATCTAATGACATTATTTAAATTAAATATCGTTTTGAAATAGATTTATATGTTTATTCGATTTTATTTTAAAAAAATGTTCACAACTTTGTAAAGTTTTACTTTAAGAACCTGTAATGGATTTCATATGACTGCGAGTAGTTTCCGGCTAATATTGCTGGTTGAATCAAATTCAAGTTGTGTCTTAGAAAGAGGGGATGTAGCAAATAAAGGGGTTGCTGCTGATTTAATTTTCTTTCGGTTGTTGGTTGGTTTGTTATGTGCCTTTTTATTACATATACATACACAAGTATTTAGTTTGTTTTTCATTAACACCTTTCGAAATGTTTATTTACATTTCAAAAACCAACCAACGTTTTTCATTTTCACTTTGTTTTTGTTATTTTAGGTGCTGCGTTGTTGCCTTTGTGTGAGCGTTTGTGCGTGTTGTATGTAACTGTGTGTCGGGTTGGTTTAAGTATTTGTTTCATTTGCCTAGTTTGCTACTTTTGCAAACATACCTTTTCTTTCATGGATTTTGATTGTTGATTTTTATATTAATAAAATTTTCGTCGATTTTCATTCAAAATCGTACTCATAGCCAGCCATATGTATTGTGTCTCTCTTTCTTTGTAGCCCTTTTCATTATTTCACATTCAACATTTGTGGCAAGTGTTTCCCTTCAACGTTTCGTTTATAGAGTTTTTGTTTTTCTTTTTCATTTTATTGTTGTTGTTGTTCCTTCTCTTCAGATTTTGTTGCTGTTGTTTTCAATTGTTTTGTTTTAATTTTCAAATGTTATTTTATCTTCTTGCAGCAACAACAACATATATCTATCAATATAAGTAGCAAGCAGTTTATTTATTTTTTTTTTTTTGTATTTTTTATTTTACTCGTACTTTATATCTTTTTGCCTGTTGTTGACTTTAGTTCATCGGATTTATTAACTTTTAAACTTTTCATACAGTCGGTTGGTTGGTTGGTTGCTTTGGTTGGCTGTTCATTTTATTGGTTTCGAAAATTAAATGCAAATATTTGATTATCATAGACAAAGAAATTAGTTCGAGTTTGAGTATGAGTACGAATACGATTGAAGAGCATACAAATATTCATTCCCTTTTTGCATAAATATTATTTCAATTTGCTTGAGTAAATGTGTATTTTGTAACTGAAAACTTAGTTTATGTAAAATTCAAAATACATGAAACTAATTTAGTCAATATTGGCAATATATTTCAATAGTAGTAACGTTTTATAATAGAATTGACAATGAACTTTGGAAGTATAAAGTAAGTGAATTGAGGCAATTATTCACAAAAACTTTAAACAAATTTATATGTATAATATTTTCGAAGGCTCCATAACTTAATAATGGCTATAAAGACAATATGGCACGTTTAAAGTTTCCTTAAGAAGATCGGGTTAAATATGCGAATATCCTATTCATAATATTGTTACGAATATGCAATAGCGATTTGAATTTAACGGTTCGTAACGACTGCCTGCAACATTCATCATGTTTATAAACACGTCCATCAGTAGAAGCTTCTACTTATCAACAATGTTTATAGCATGCGGTTATTAGCATTGTTTGTAAGTATGGCAACACTAAATGTTTAAGCTGCTAACATTAACATCGAAAGCTCTAGAATTCGAATGTACTAGTATCCGTTAAGAGCATTGTAGAAGATTCCCGATAGATGGCGCGTGTATAAATAGTGGCAGAGCTGGCAGTCGTGAATGGAGTTTATCATTGGCGCTGATAGAGTTAACATCAACTGTCTTGTGCATTTAAGGTTGTACGTAATAGAGTGTGTGTGCATTTCTGCGAATTGATAAACGTGTATAAAGACATTGAGTGAAATTTTGAACTGTTGTTGGTGTACATTTAATTAAATAAAGAGTTGTTACAAATTTTAAACTACTAAAACTGCTTTTATTTGCAATCAAAAGTATCCGGTTTATTTAAAGGAAATAAACCCCGTTTTTAAAAGGTAAAAACGTAACAATATTTTCGTCCAGATAATTTAAAATACATATACCCCGAACGTTTTTCTAAAATCGAACAACGTTAACCCGTAAATCATGAGGGTCAAACGTCATTTTATTATATTTAAATATTTTTTAAAATATACCAAATTTTTTCCAAGGAATTTTAAATGACTTCAAAATTTTTTAAAAAATTCTTATATTTTATGTCTCACTAAAATAATATTATGTATACATTAAAATGCAAAAATAATTATATAATGCAAAAACTGAAAAAAATATTTTTTCACATTGTAAATGCACCTCCACACTTCAGAGTCGTTACGCCGCCAGTTATCGCCATCCTATCATTCTGATATTTTATCGAACATATTTTTACAATACATAGAACAATTCTAGGGGCGGCCTGGTCTGTACCTTTATATTTATTTTTATACCCTTCACCTTCGTGAGAAGGGTGTATATATGAGTTTGTCATTTCGTTTGTAATTTCCACAATATAATTTTCCGACCCTATAAAGTATATATATTCTGGATCCTTATAAATAGCGGAGTCGATTAAGCCATGTCCGTCTGTCTGTCTGTTGAAATAAATTTTCTGAAGACCCCAGATATCTTCGGGATCCAAATCTTCAATAGTTCTCTCAGACATGCTTTCGAGAAGTTTCCTATTTAAAATTAGCAAAAGCCGTTTATAACTAAAGGAGATATGAACAAAAATCCGAGGCAACCTCTGAAAATTTCATAAAAAAAGACAATTTATTGCATGCTTTGACAAAAAAGCAACAAAACGTACATTTGTTTGGATGTGTGTTGGCTTCATTGCTTTGCGTATTTTGTTTTTGTTTTTTTGGTGTTTTGTTGCGTTTGGTGTTGTTGTTTTTATACCCTTCTCCTTCGTGAGAAGGGTAGATATAAGATTGTCATTTCGTTTGTAACTTCTACAATATAATCTGTTCGTCAGCAATTAAATGTAAACTTTTTAAAAGTTTTCTTGATATATTTTGGATGCTATACGCTAAAAGTGGGCAATTAATACATCCACAACAAAGGTGAAGGGTATATAAGATTCGGCATAGCCGAATATTGCACTCTTACTTGTTTTCAAACATACCATCTTGTAGCACCCTAATGTACAGTCGCGTTTCTGCTAAAATTGATCATGAAAATGTTAAATTGTTTTACTTGTGTTACTTATGCGCAGCAATATCTTAAATATTTTCAAGTTCACCATCTTTTTATCACTCTTACGTTTTGTTTATTATTAAATAAATAAATGGAATCAATTTATTTCAATATTGATTTATCGGCATCTTTTATGAGAATTCGGCAGTTTGAAATGTTAATAAAAAATACCAAAAAGTGAACCAAGTAAATAAAGACGGTTTTGTTTACCAACTTTATAGACCAAGTATTTGCATTTATAAATGTGTACTAAAGTCCAATAAATAAACTAACTAAAATTATTTGGTATTAGAAAGATAAATACAATAGCATTTATAACAAGTCTCAATGTTTTATTCGGCTGTACCGAATCTTATATACCCTTACTCCTTAATAGAAAAAAAAAAACTTCGGAATGTGAATACAAGTAGATTCGTATTGTACGTTAAATAATATCTTATCATAGTATTGGCCCATTGTCTATCCAATTTTCAAAGTTTCGTTATACTTCATTGGAAAGGTCTTTGAAATACTTTTTGATAATTTAATATTGAAAATTATACTAGAACCGAAACTCAGGTTTCAGACTAGTCAGAAAGTATCTCTGACAGATTTGAGTGTTTTTAGTTCTAACTGTTAGATGAGAGCTTTTAAATGTTAATATTTGTGCTTAAACAAATCGAGGGTTATTAGCTTATATATCAACCATTTAAAGATATCAAAATGTTTAACTGTTTTATTCACTACCATTTTTATTTTCTTCGAATAATTTTCTCCAAAATCTGGATTTTTGCATAATTATATTTTTGGTTGAATATGGCACCATTAACAACAGTTAGTTACCCGTATTAATACTTACATACACAATTAATTAAATAAAGAATGAACACAAATATTTTATTACAACATATGTGTGGCAATGTTTAGCTGTCATTAGGAATTAATCTTTTAGAAAAAATTAAGTATCTGTGCTCTTAAAACATCAAATGTATTACGATGATAATTGTTTTGGACAATAATTGTCAACTTACATACATATTTTATTTAAACCCTTCACTACAACCCTTTTTTTTCATCTATTTATTTCGAATTTATTAAGTTTGTATTGTCTTAATGCGGCTTAAGGCCACAATTGGTACACTGAAAGGAATTATTGTTTGTATAACTCCAGAGTGAATAAATTTGAACATAATAGAAAAAATTGCGAAATTATAGAACTTCTTATGGATAGATACATCTGAGAGTAAGTCCAAAAAAGTTCGAAATGTTACACTTTACCACAAGGTAGAGGAATCGGGAATTTTGAGCACCACGCTTGGATGGTCTGCATTTTTCAAGAAAGAACAAGTATCTTGGCGTAATTTTTGACACACAGTTTTCGGGCCAATCTATTGCAGAGAGTAGAATGAGGAAATATTTGAAGGTCGTTAGGAAAATATACGTTATCAAACCATAAACATTTGTGTGTAGTCAAAAGGATACAAAGACTTATCTTTCCACTGTAACAAAAGTAAAGAGGCTAGTCTGACTTGAGATTCTGATACTGTTTATATTTCTTGCCTAGGTTTCATTCAGAGGTCAGCTTCCTTTGAATTAAATCACAAATATTTTGTATTTTAAATATTTCAGAAAAAGTTTTTTTTTTTAACGAAGTGGTGTTAAACTGTGAAACGGCACAGTGGTGAGACGGCGGAACAATGAGATGAGGGTGATACCATGGAGGAAAGAAATATTTTTCGGTTGTTTCAGTATCTGATTACTTCTACTATTCAAAGTTTCTTAAAACCACAAGAGAGACTCGATTATAAATAACGACCGGGTTGTAAGAGGAATTCAGATGTTCCTACAATCGGCAAAACTTAAATAACTCACAACGAAATCGAGAAAAATTTTTCGAGCTAGAAATGTCCTCTACGAGTCACGGAGTTCTTACAATCAGCAAAGCTATTATAATTATACTAACCGTACGACTCGAGACAATTATAGAACTGGTATTGGATTTAATTCGGGCTATACTTCGGATTCATGCAGAATGTTGGAGCGAATGGCAATATCAGGGGGGTTACTTTGTATTTCCTTTAGTAAAGAAATTCGTTAGAATTTTTATTCTTCATACATTTGGTCAATTCACAATTCGATTCGAAATAAAACATTTCCGAAATACAATTGGTCAATTCACAAGATCTCTTATCATGTCATATTGTCATAATGTCCTAATATTTCACAATGGTTTTTATTGCTTTTCAAGCTAAAATTGTCCTAAAATAATACTACTTTCTATGCTATATTTATTGTGTTATCGTAACGAACCAACAGAGACTAACTAACCGAATGCCTAAGAGTCGGTTAAGCCGAGCCGTCGAGTCGTGATATATTAGGACATTATGAAAATATGACATGATAAGAGATCTTGTGAATTGACCAATTGTATTTCGGAAATGTTTTATTTCGAATCGAATTACACAATGACCTGATATCGAAAAATTCTTAACACACGTTTTGCATTAAAACTTTTAATCCAAGCATTATTTGATTATTTTTTTTGATCAAGTTACCTTTGTAAAGCATGTCAGTTATTATGTTTAATGTCAATTATGTGCATTTGTTGTTAATCTGATTAAAATGAGTGACCAGAAAAAAGTGCGTACTAAAATTATTAAATATTTTCAACAAAACCCAACTTGGTCCTACAAAAGTTGGCCAAACAATCAAAGGTCTGCTATCAAGCTTTTTCCAATGTTATTAAACTTGTTCGTTGATATAAAACCTGGTTCAGGTAGAAGGCATGGTCCACACGATGTTTTTGAAGCCAAAGAAATAGAAAGCATTTTCACACATCGAGTAGGAAAGCAGCCCGGTTAGATCAGTGCTCGGATTTTTTGGTACGAAAAGTTAAAGCAAATGCAAGTTTAAAAACAAACAAGGCTCAAAAAGTTCCTGACAGGAATGCTGCTAAAAATTTAGAGGCCAAAAACAGAGCACGGAAATTGAAGTCAAATTTTATAAAAAAAAATATTCCTGCTGCATAATGTATGACAAAACGTATGTTCTGGCAGATTTTTCACAGCTTCCGCGTCAAAATTTTATGTTGCTGATGATCGAGGGAATGTTGAAGAAAAGTTTAGGACCCAAAAGCAGAGAAAATTTTCCAAAAAGTTCTTGGTATGGCAAGCAATATGCAGTTGCGGCAAAAAAGCCAAACATTTGTTACAAAGGGCTCTATAAATACCGAAATTTACATCAAGGAATGATTACAAAAAATGATGCTTCTATTCATAAGACTTCTTAGTGTGTCCACTTATTTTTGGCCTGATTTGGCACCCTGCCACTATGGTAAGAAAGGTATTGAGTGGTAAAAGAACAATAATGTGGTATTTACCAAGAGAGGCAAATTCTCCAAACTGCCTGGAGCTAAGTCCAGTGGAGAGATATTGGGCTCTTGTTAAAAGAGAATTGTAGAGCACAAAAAAGGTGTCCAAAAGTGTGGTCGATTTTAAACGGAGATGGACAACCTGTTCAAACAAAGTGACAGAAATCACTATAAAAACTATAATGGAAAGGTTTCCGAAAAAGGTTCATAATATCATCACTAGTGATTAGAACTATAAAAATATTTTTTTTCTCTCAATCTCAATCAAATAAAAAAAATCAAAACTGTAAGTGTAGTGGTTTCATTTTTATTAAAATATATGTATGTTAAGAATTTTTCGATCTCAGTCGTTATCAATAAAACTCATCTGAGCTTATGACTCAAACTAAATTTATACCTAGTACTTTCATAATTTCTATAACAATTATTATTGCCCCTGCAGTAAGAAATGTACTGATCATGAAATGGAGAAATATTAAAATATTCAATTACATATTGTAATTGATAGTCTTTCAAATGGAAACAGTCGACACTGCTCGAACGCTGCTGCACCACGTTATTTTGTGTATCGCGCTATTAAATTGTTTGATAACACTGATGTAGTGGTCGACCGTCCTTGATTTGATCGTCCACGCAGCAAAGCAATGGAGAACCGAGTTCAAAGAAATCCAATCCGCAACAAACAATGTCGCGGGAAATGAATATACCAAATATAACCATCATTAAACATGACTCAGACTTCGGCCTTACAAGAGACATACCCGACATCTGAAGCTGAAACGCAAGGGAAAATCAAAAGCAAAACTAAATTTTTACAGGAAAGGAAATTACGTCCGGGAATTGGTTCCTGGACTGCACCATGCTTTTGTAATGGTTTGATGGAGAGCCGCATATGATGGGGTGACAAAGCTTGACTTTCGCAGCACATAAGGCAAAAGCAACACAAACCTGGTTAAAAAACAATCTGCCTAATTTTATTTTTGAATCCAGATTTGAATTCTTAAGATTATAAATTGTGATATGTTTTAGAGATCATGGTCTGCACTACTCGGCACCCAAATCTGGAATACCTAAAGCGTGCCCTTGCCGTGATGAAGAAAATTTTCATATGGATTTGGTGCGTACTGTGACTGACGATTGGCCTGTCAGACTTCGTAGTGCTGGAAGCAAATGCTGGACTATTTGAATAACCTTACCTTTGTCAAATTCTCAAATATTCAGTAAATAAAAATACAAAATATATTAAAAAAAATGTTTTAGTTTCGATTTTATCACGAAAAATCCACATTACACGATATACTATGCAAGCCAGTGGTGACGAAGCTATATTTAAATCTTCTTGATATATATTTCACGGACAGATATTTTCATATTGAACACTTCGAGGAATGGATACTTGAGCAGGAAATTGCTGCATATATAAACTATTTTTGCCCTGTGGCATTTGTTACGCAGAATTAAGTATACATAGTAGGCGTTTTTATTAAGAACTATGTATGTGACCTCAGGAGTACAGCAATGAATGATATTATTGGTTTTATCATGAGTACTGGGGGGTTTCATAGGAAATGTGCACCTTGCGCAGAACAGCAAAAAATGTTGGACAATTTGTTTGACTCTAAGGGTATCACAATGGGTTTTAATGGCCTTCAACCCATATAACATTAGATTAAAATTAAATGTTAGTCTATTTCATGTTCACTATTTTTTATAAGTGTTTGAAATTTCTAAACGTAAATGAAAAAGGACTTTCATGCTGGTCCACAACAGGGACAAGGTGTTTTAGTTCCCAATGTTTTTAACCTCATCATAAACATCACTGCTGCTATTCAACTACATACAACAAGAATAAATCCTTGTTAACTCCACAGCAAACAATATACACTCTTACTCCACCCATAAACACAGTTTCATCGAAGGAGTAGATTCATTTAACAAGGTTTATTACAATGTTTTCAACATTTATGTTGTCCCCTGTTTGCATTAGTATGTGGCAGAGAGAATAGAGAGACAAAACTAAAGAAGTATGTTTGGGTATGAGTGAATAAATCTGTTTTGATTTTAATCCTCATTATTCACCGACTGCACATTTAAACACGAGTTAGTTGTGTGTGTGTGTGTGTGTTTAAGGATAATGACACATTCATACAAACATTCTGAAGTAGAAATAGTTGTTGTCTCTTTTTTTGTTGCATTTGCTTACTGTTTTTTTTTTTTTGTTTTTGTTGTCTAAGCTTGTCTTGTTGATCGTTTCGTTTGTCGGCATATAAAGTACAATAAATTGTGAATGTACTTAGTGAATTTATTTACAATGAATATATGTACGTGTGTCTGCATATATATGTATGTAATTGTTGTAGCCTCGGGTGTTAAAGTTCACTGGGCATTTGTTTGTTGTTAAACTACTTCAATGATTGACTACCATCATTGAGGCAGCAGCGGCAATAGCAGTTGATTAAATTTAAATTGTAAAATAGAAATAAAAACAAAATCTAGCATAAAAACACATAATCCGGGATTTTCAACCGTTGCACAGTAACCTTATTTATCAATGAGGAAATATAAAACAAAAATAATTTAAAATTTTCAAGCGTAAATTTTAAAGTTCCTGTCAAGAGTATTGAAAAAGAGCATTATTATTCAGATTCTACACGCACCATAATTATTCACATATTTAAAGCAATCGACATCACTGTGCATTGATATTCTTTGTTGTGAATGCTGTTGCTCCTGTCACGAAACATCAATAAACGCAGCAGCTCATACGAAATCCATTGGCACTGTTGACAAGGACATTTTTGTGTCCTTAAGCGTTGAAATCAATGCACACAAGTTACATATTTATATTTGTGTACGAAATTTACATCAATATAAATTATGTATTTGTGTGTGTGTGTGTGAATTTATTCTAAATATAATGATTTTATAATTGTTGTAGATTTAACTAAATTGTTGTCCACCCCCATAAATAAATGTTTTGGTTACGGAATTTTGAAAAAACTTTAGATGAAACTTTGCAAAATTATGAATGGGAATTTGTATTTATAACGTTGATAAATTCAGGTACACTAAGGGAAAAACTACGTTGCAAAATCGACAACGGTTGGTGTCATTTTGACACCATACTAACTAATTAATAATTACAACAACAATACCGACAAATGTCATATCGAGGAATAGTAAATTTAAGGATGAATAAGTCTTCCGAAAATGCCATAGGGATTGATCCTAG
Organism: Calliphora vomitoria; assembly: GCA_942486065.2. Lineage (NCBI taxonomy): Eukaryota > Metazoa > Arthropoda > Insecta > Diptera > Calliphoridae > Calliphora > Calliphora vomitoria. Next base: position 67,002,884 of record OW818030.2, on the reverse strand, counting down.
ATATGTCCAATAGACTGTCATATCTACAAATATTGGTTGAAATTCAATATCCAATTAAGAAGATTCTTTCCGATTGACACCACATTACGTCTTCATATGAGAACCAAGAGAATTTACATGAAGCTAAAAGTCTCAATATTTCTCTGGTTGATTTGTAACCAATCAATTTTAAGAATTGAATATAAAGTTATCCTTTGAAATCTCATTATCTCAACTTGGGACAAACATTTTTGTTACAAGATGTCAACATGGTCACATTGATATGATTTAAACAAATTGTAATAATATCTATTTAAATATTAGTGAGAATATTTAAAACTTTTAAAGGAAACTTCATAAATTGCCTGGAGCATTGCTTGATTAAAGGTAAACGTTCACATTGATCAAATTTTTGACGATAAATCCCCGAACAATACAATAAGGATCTTATAGTATTGTTCAGAACATAAGCAACTTTTATTGGTAAAATAATTAAATTGTTTTATTAAATATTAAACATAAAATTTCTATTATATTATGTACCTACATACTTATAATAATAACAAAAGTTGAATTCCATTTCATGGAAACAAAAACAAAATTAACTCTATATTTTACTGTTTGAAACTTGAACAACTTTCAGCACTTCCTATGATATCGTTTTGGGTTATAACCTCCTCTTAAAAGTGCCATGCGCTTTCTGATTTGTAAACAGAACTCTACTATGGGTGATACTAGTCTGTGTACTGGCTAAGAATTGTCGCATGTAGATTTCCGGTATGTATCTTGAAAGCCCGAAGCCTCAAGACTTATTTAATGATTCGAGAAATGGATAGCATTCATATATTCATTTCCTGCGACATTATCTGTTGCTTCCGGAATGGATTTTTTCGAACTCGGTTCCCTACAGCTTTAAAAGCTCTGGAAGTTCACATGCTGCCCGAAAGGCAAGATATAGGACCGTTAATCACTCCGTGTAACACCGGTTTCCATGCCATATTTTTATACCCTTCAGCTTCGTGAGAAGGGTATATATATGTTTGTCATTCCGTTAGTAATTTTCATGTCTGTCCGTCTGTCTGTTGAAATCAATTTTCTGAAGACCCCAGATATCCTCGGGATCCAAATCAACAATAATTCTTTCAACATGCTTTCGAGAAGTTTCCTATTTAAAATCAGCAAAATCCGTCCATAAATAACGGAGATATGGGCAAAAATCTTAGACAACCTCTATTTTTGTCATTTTTTTTATCTATATCTCGATTACTAAGTCATAAATATAGACAATTTGGATATCTAATGATAGATATTTCAAAGTCCACTGCAACGATGTACAGTGCTGTGCAAAATAATAGACTTATTTTTATTTGGTAAATATTTTCCAATTTTTGACATTTTTCTATAGAAATTGCCTCCCATTTCTTTTTAACCTCTTCCCAAAGTTGATTTTTATTCCGAAATGTCTTCCCATCTAGGCCTCTCTTCAGTTCAACCCAAAGGTTCTCAATAGGATTGAGATCCGGTGACTGTGAAGGCCATTCTAAAACAGATACATTGTTAGCACTCAGCCAAGATTTAACTAATTTTGAGGAGTGCTTAGGATCATTGTCCTGTTGAAAAGTCCATTCTGGTGGCATATTGTTCTCCGCATAGGGTAGCATAATATCCTTCAAAATATCACGGTACATTTCTTTGTTCATTATTTCTGTTATCTGATAAAGAGGGCCAACACCATTCCAAGAAAATGCACCCCACACCATTATACTTCCTCCGCCGTGTTTTACAGTCTTTTTTGTATAACGATCATCTAGTTCCTTTCCGTTTGGTCTTCTAACATTTCTGCGACTATCTGACCCGAACAAGTTAATTTTTGTCTCGTCGCTCCATAAAATGTTCTTAAAATCATCAACTACACTATTTTTAAATTTTGTGGCAAATTTTTTTCGAGCTGCTTTGTTTTTCGAGCTTAAAAATGGTACCTTCCTGGCAATTCTACTTGGCAAACCTTTCTCTAAAAGTCTCCGTCGGACTGTTGAAGCACTAATTATGTTACCTATTTCTTCAGAAACGGCTTTTGAAGACAGAAATGGCTGCTTCTTCACCAAAAGAGCTATCCGTGAATCCGTGGTAGCGGTTGTTTTGCGAGGTCTACCACGTGTTTCTTTTGATGGCTTCCACTTGATCGCGTTTCTGACGAAATGATGAGACCTTCCAAGCAATTCCGCAATAAAATCAAGTGTTTTTCCTTGGTCACGTAATTTTTTCACTATTCGCCTTTCTTCAGGAGTGCAATGTACATTACGGCCCATCTTTTCGTAAAAATAATATTATTTTATAATATTTTTTCAACAATAATATTTCATTTACCTTACATTTAATTATTTTCAGAAAATTTATCCAAATTATAAGGTAAATTAAAACAAAAAATATAATCCTTTAAAATAAGTCTATTATTTTGCACAAATTATATTTTAACTTTTCTTAAAATGTTTACGAAAGCGCATAAAGGAAAGAAAGAAACTTCTTAAAAATACCCATTATTTTAGTATTGACAATATCAAAAATAACGGTACCAAAAATTCCTAAGAGAATGTTTTTTTAAGAGTGTTAAATCGAAGAGAAAATATTTAATATACAATAGCCTATTATATTGCACAGCACTGTATATAACGCTATAGTAAGTTGGACCTACAATGGGTCAAAATCGGGAAAAATATTTTTTAACTCGATTTTTTTTTTCACAAAAAAACTAATAAATTAAAAAAAATAAATTTTTAAATTAATTTTTTTTTTTTTTTTAAATTTGAAAAAACTTTTAAAACACAAATTCGAAAAAAAGAAAATTTAAAAATATTAAAAATTTTTTTTTTTTAAATTTTATTTTAAAGTATAATTTGGTGAAGGGTATATAAGATCCGGCTCAGCTGAATATAGCCCTCTTACTTGTTTAGACCAAGAATTATAATACGTTTTTCAATATCTCCAATTCTATGATTGTAAATAAGACAGCCAAAAACTTTTAATCCGTAAGTGAAGTATAAATATTTCTTTTCAGAAACTTTTCAGAAATGATGCGTGTATGATCGGTATATTTCTTACAGTAGGGGCAATAATAGTATAAAGCTTTGTTTCATCAGGAAATGTTGCTTAGGTTTCTAACAATACTGTATATAGTGACATTTTCTAAACCGAAGCTTGCTTATTGAAATAAGTATTGGTTCAATGGTAAGATAAATATCGATTTTTTAGTGGTTACGCTTTTTGCGTTAAATATTTCAAAAAAGTAAACGTACTTTAAGTATTAAGTAAACAATTTATTTGTGAAACAAATAAACATCAGCTTTTATGTATCAGAATCGCCAAATTATCATGTCTGATGCAGAGCAGTGAGGAATTTCCGAAAAGGCCCCTTCTAAAATCATTTAGCAACAGCGGACTGTAAAGAAATTTGTAGGTCCTAGTAACTTTTAACAAAAGCTCGTATAAAACCCTATTTAATATAAGTACTCCTACGTTCCATATTTTAGGTGGGGTTTTTTTGTACAATATAATAATTTTTAACATTTTATTTCATATTTTGTTCTTATTTATTCGAACGTGCGAAATGATGCCTGGGACTTTGTTTAAGTATTGCTGTGTGAGTGTGAATGTATAAGAGTGTTCTTAATGTTGTTTTTCTTCGCATTTATTGTTGGGGCTTGTTTATTTATCAGACATATTTACGTGAGTAATGGATGCTTTTTAGATTATGTTTATTATTATATTGCTATTGTTGTGCATACTACATTCTTTTTTTTCTTCAGCTTTTGTTGTTGATGCTGTTGTTGTTCCTTTTATTCCAATATAAACTAAATAAATGTTGACCACTTTTATAAATGTTCCAAATAAAGCAAACGACGAGTGTGCAGGAAGAAGGAAGGAAATAAAGGGGTCAGCAACTGAAAGCTCTTAATAAACACAAACACACATTCAGAGAATTGTGCAAACAAGGGATTTTCTCAAGCATTCAAGTGACTTTTCTTTCCAACACAACTATTGTCATCATTCTGAAGCCATCACTCATGTAGTCAGTGTGACTGCTAGTCACAATGGCCTCCGAATTAGTAGAAGAAAAGAGCGACCACACATTTGAAGTGAATTCATTTGCACGCATTAAGATTTCATTCACACTAACTTTCATATACTTACATACATATTAGGGTGGCCCCTATTTTGCAGTTTTGCAGTTTTCTGATTTTTAATGTTCCCAAGGTCTAAAATTGTTCTTCTGACGTTTAGAGGTTCCACATTTTCGATAAAATGTTTTTTTTTTTAAGAAATAATTTGAAACTTGAAATTTCAAAAAAAAAAAAAAAAATGTACGATCGGATTATGATACAATTTTCAGTATTTGTTTTTTATTTAGTGACGGAGACCATTAGGAGCAAAGAAAATCGAAAAAGTGCAAAATAAGGGCCACCCTAGCAATAAATGGAATTCATACACACTCAATCGTATGCATACAATCAAATGTAAATACAAACATAAGGACTGAGATCACTCAAATGAGTAAACGCAAGATTTTATTGTGTTTTCGAAATTCACTCAAAATGTGGGCTTTAAATTACTGATTTAGAAATCAATTATTAAACTTTCCCTTAAACACAAATAATAAAAGTGTCTCTTCTACAATGTGAAATTTTAAAACCAAGTTAAAGTTTGAAAGTTTACACAGTATAAGAGGATTGAATTGGTTGTACTGCTTTGATAGAAAACTATATTTAGCGCATTAGTTGGATTGATCTCATTCCTTTAAAATCGTACATAAAGCTTTTTATTATCCTTGGGCTTTTTTATTTATTTAGTTTAGTTTTTGTTGTTGTTGTTGCTGCTGCTTTTGTTGTAAGAATAAGGATTGTGAATTTCGTTTTGAATTGTTTACTTATTTAATGCTGTTAATGTATTGATATTAAATATTTGGGTCTGTGAGTGTGTTGATGACAATCACAATGATTTTTTTTTTTTTTGATATGATGAATTTAACTAAAATTTGTTGTCCATTCTCTTGTAAAATACATATTTACACACAATTATAAACCATCATTAGTATTAGTATTATTATTTTTCCTAAATATTGTTAAGTGTGATAATGTTGGGGTTTCGTTTAAGAACATGACGAGATTTTTAGTTGTGCTTTATTTAGTTTTTTTTTGTTGTTGTTGTTGTTGTACAAACATTTATCCTTTTAGTGATAATTGATGATGATTTGTCATACGATTGGTTTCATTGTTGTCATTTTCATCATAATTTAGGATGATTCATATACAGACCTTTTTTACACATATTTATAGTTGTAATTGTTGTTACAACTATAATTTTTATGTTTGTGATATGATCAATTACAATGTACATATTTACATTGTAATGTGTACATTAGTGTGTTGTAATAATGTAAGGAGGGGAAAAAAACTGCAACCTATTGGCCGTAAATCTCTCTATAATTAATCCGTGGATTGTTTAAAAATATAGTTTAAACATTTTACAGAATCACTTTTCGGCACAACACTCTTTTCTTTCACTAAGAGAAAAATTAAGACTTTCACAAAATAAAGATAGCCAAGACATACAGATGCGGTCAAAATAATAGCACCACGACATTCATATTGTTATATAATAATAATACGTAAAAACTGTTAAATTGATTTTTGCTGTTTTTATATAAATTTATACTTAATTCACTAAACTTTCAAACATTAAACAAAATTTGAAAAATTAGATGCAAATTTTTAAGAAAAACTACATAATATAAAAATAACTAAAAAAATGCATCAGTCAAAATAATGGCACCAATATAGAAATCGATTAAATTAACGAATATTAACCATGACAAAATTGAATTTAGTAACAATTAATATGGTTTGTAAAGTTCTTTACACGTTATTTATAAAAGTAAAATATTGCTGTCTATTGTTTTCGTATATTTTGGCAAAAAGGAGACCGCCCACCGCCTACCCACAAAGGTTCTAAAATAATGCAATTTTTGTATCGATCTCATATCCCAAATATATTTTTTTATTCCCCAAAATACATTCTTAAATGTTTTTGGTTTCCTCTTACCCTTTTTGTCACTCTTGGCTAGAGATCGGGACAGCTTTTATCAAAATCCCGAAACCCCGGGAATCCCGAAAATTGAAAGTAATCTTTGCAATTGAAAGTAATTTTTTTATTTAGATATTCATTTTTATTATACACTAAAAAGCATACATACATTTCCAAAGCAATAAAATATAATTCATAAATAAATCACATTTGATTGCAATCAAATACATGCATGAGTATGTACATTATATAAGCTCAGGTCCTCAAGAGTTCCTTCACATGTCAGAAATGAGTTAATTTCCGAACCAACCTGACGCATGAATGAACGAATCTATCTTTCTGACATTCACAGTGGATAGATCCGCTAGGCCGTGCAAAAAGGACTGTATATTGTCGTAGTCCAAGCCCCCGATAGGCAAAGACAGAGGAGATGTTCAACCGTTCTCTTCTCGTCTTCATCATGGCACCTTCTACAGAAGTCGTTGTATGGAGTGTTCAGTCTCCTGTGATGGTATATATAGTATATATATTCAGGATCCTTATAGATAGCTGAGTCGATTAACCCATGTCTGTCTGTCTGTTGAAATCAACTTTCTGAAGACCCCAAATTACATCGGGATCCAAATCTTCTATAATTCTGTAAGACATGTTTTCGAGAAGTTTCCTATTTAAAATCAACAAAATCCGTCCATAAATAACGGAGATGTGAGTAAAAATCCGAGACAACCTCTATTTTTGTATCTATATCTCGATTACTAAGTCATAAATATAGACAATATGGATATCTAATGATAGATATTTAAAAGTCCATTGCAACGATGTATATAAGGCTATACAAAGTTGGACCTACAATGGGTCAAAATCGGGAAAAATATTTTTTAACCCGAATTTTTTTTACAGAAAAAATTCTTTTGTCATACATATTTTTCACTAACAAATTAAAATTTTTTTTTTAAAAAAAATTGGAAAAAAAACTTTTAAAAAACAATTATGAAAAAAAAAATTTTAAATTTTATTTTAAAGTATAATTTGGTGAAGGGTAAATAAGATTCGGCACAGCCGAATTTAGCTCTCTTACTTGTTTAAATAAAAATTTTCTAAAATTTGTATTACTTATTTTATTTTACCGCAAATTTTAAATATAGATCCGAGCCAGGTTGATAAAAATATAAAAAATGATCTCCAAACATTACCGCGTTTTGTAGTAAAACCATTTTATCAATAACTTTCAATGGTCTATTCCACTATGCTAGGGCCTATTGTACATACTGGTAAAAATCAGTACCTTAGTAAAAAAATAGTGTTTATTTTAAATAGCTTCTTAAGAATTCTATTGCATCTATGGTTTCATCTGCCATTCTGAAACGAATTATGTTTCCGACATATGCTGCTGCCGAAAAACATCTTTCCCTCTGGCAAAACCATTTTCAAGTACTTGTAACAAATCTGCAAGTATTTTCCTCTTGTTCCTTCAGAAATAAAATAATATATTTCTTTTGCAAGTTGTAAATTTCGTTAATTATATCTTTTAGCCTTTGAGTAATCGAAATATTTTCATTTTGTTTAAGCTCCTCTTCTGAGATAAAATCAATTTCGTTTGAAGAGGATTTTAATTGAGTTTTGAAAAAAAATGATGAAAAATTGATTTTCCAGGGCCCCACTCAAGGAAAACCAAAAAGTACCACATTCCTTTATTAACTATGTTGTAGCAGGCGTTGAGCTTAACAACTTTGCTGAACATAACTTTGCGATATTCGGGCATGTAGAATGTCAAAATGCATGCAAAAGGCACACAGAAATTACAATTTCCCCTAGTTATTCATAAAAAGAGGGATTTAAAAAATCCCGGGTTTTAAAATTAAAAAATCCCGGTCTTCGGGATTTAAGAAATCCCGACAATCCCGGGGATCTCTAATCTTGTTAATCTATTTTTAATAAAATTCTGTTTGGGGATATCGCATCCTGTGCCACGACATTGACCTTTTAGCTTAAAACCCAAATTTATATCAATTTATCATTCTAGAGATCGTTCCTAAGTACATAATATCTTTGAATTATATCTGAGTATGATTTTATCAACCATTTGAACATATAAGATTGAATTGTTCATTCCACATATTCAATATTATTACGTTTTAAGCTTTTTAAAACGTTGGTTTATTTCCTTTAAATAAACCGGATACTTTTGATTGCAATTAAAAGCCGTTTAGTAGTTTAAAATTGTAACAACTCTTTATTTATTTAAAATGTACAACAACAACAGTTCAAATAGTCACTCAGTGTCTTTATACACGTTTATCAATTCGCAGAAATGCACACACACTTTATAATGCACACACCTAAAAGTGCACGACAGTTGATGTGAACTCTTACAGCGCCTATGATCAACTCACTCACGACTACAACCTCTGCCACTATTTATACACACGCCATCTTTCGTGAATATTCTACAATGATCTTAACGGACAACTAGAACATTAGAATTCCAGAGCTTTCGATGTTAATGTTAGCAGCTTAAACATTTTGTGTTGCCATACTTACAAACAATGCTAATAACCGCATGCTATCAACATTGTTGATAAGTAGAAGCTTCTACTGATGGACGTGTTTATAAACATGATGAATATTGCAGGCAGTCGTTACAGACCATTAAATTCAAATCGCTATTGCACATTCGTAACAATATTTTCTTCGAATGTTATAGTAGGAATACCACGTTCAAACAATAATTTTAAAATCTGTGTGTTTTATTCATCTTATCTTACATTTACATTTGGATTTAGAGGACATTTTATAGAAGTCTGATATCAAACAACAAAATTGATGTAATTATTTGATTAAAAAGTGTCTTGGTACTTGAATTTATAGAATGGTAATGTGACTTTGAAAGTTTTACCTTCAATAGAGAATGTTATTATTGGTGAAACTTTTCTAGGATTTAAATAATTTAAAGGATTTAAATAATTCGTAATGACCAGCCAATGATTGCAACACTAGTCGTCACTTTTGACTACCGTAGAGAACATAAAAGCCTGAATTTCGAAACGGTGGCCCAAGAGTGTTACGAGTAAAAGCGATAAGCGGTATCACTTATCGTTTTTACAGAGACCTGGGGCATAGGGTACAACTAGAGGCGCAAGTGAGAGTAAGCTGAGAGTAACAATAATTGCTCTCTTCACATGTACTTGTGATATGTGAATTCAACATACTTGTGAGAGAATTAAACACATCAGTAACGCTTCTATGGATATATTACTCTATGCCTGGGGGTCTATTGTGTAATTCGATTCGAAAGAAAGCATTTTCGAATTTCTATATATAAAGCATACAAATTTCAATGATTTTTTTTCAAATCGATTTACACATCCCCCACATTATATTTTAATATTTCATAATATTTTGTTTTTCATTTAGTTGGAGACATTAATGAGCAGAACCTATTTTTGCCTACATTTTCAAGAATCTTAAATTTTGTAAAAGCCCTTTTTAAATCAATTCCTTGTATAAATTTCTGGATGATTAATTCCCTCAAAAATATATTTATATGTAACTCAGAACTTAAATATAATATGCAACTTTCAATAAATGTGTTTGTTTTTGGATCATTTTATTAAAATCTGTTTGTAGAATTTATTTCCAACTCAAATTTTGTAAATGTTACATGTGTCAAATCACTAAAGAAATTTTAAACTAATAATACTAAGCAAACTAATCAGTACCACAAAAATATCCTTTTTATTTGTAAATATATTTCTTTACTGTCAACGTGAGAGGACACCACAATTGTAGCAACAAATTAAATGTACTACTTATACTATTTAAAAAAGGAATTTATTCTACTTGTACATATAAATGTACAAATATTTCAGCATGATTTGGACAGTATCCTTGGCTTATGTTTACACTGTGTCCTTTTCATTGGACACACTCACTCTTCATACATATCTATACACATGCAGACATTTCAAAGCAAACATATGAACACACACGATGATGACAATGAAAGTGCTGACATTTGCAGCATTTTTGTTTGTCTCACTACTAGACTATCTATTTAGCCATCACAGCAGTAAGGATGGTTGTATGACTATTTGCTGTTAAGTAGACATAAACGTTAGACATTGGTTAAGGTTTCCGAAAGAAAAACCAAATATTAAACACAACATCCATTTATGCCGCACGTTTGTTCAGTATGTAGATGCCACACCATCATCAAGCTATTCATCGTCTTCAGCTTCAGCTTCAGCATCATCATCATCGCCAGCATTAAGGCATCAATCCAAATAGCGGACATTACACGGACCACATTATTGTCGTTTTGATGGTTTGTGCCCTGTTGTGTCCAGTAGGAATACATTTTGAGAATGTCATACTTGTTCTTCTGTTTGGATGTTTGGTATTTAGTGGCAATATCACGGATGTTTAAGAGGTTTCCGTTTTTTTTTCTTTCTGTTTTGTTTTGTAAATCTCTCCCATACATGTGTGCTTTTCGTGCATGTCTCTCGTCCATGAGATGTTTCCATCTCATTCTGTTGATGACATCGTAAAGTGAGTTGTGTTTACTCAGAAGGATGAAAAAAATAACATAAAAACTCTTGAAATAAAAATAAAGTGTAAATTAACACATTGGTTAACTATGAAAACACAAGTTTGCCTGTTCAATGGTCCGTTAGTCCTTCTTAAATATATAAATAGATAAAGTTACAAAAATACTTTGGTATATTAGGTGAGTGCCAAAGACACTTAGTGTGAATCAAATTATTTAGTGCTTTAAAGTATTTTTATTATAAGGGCTGAGATCGTAAAATTCTTAACACACGTTTTTCATTATTTGATTTTTTTTTTGACAAGTTAATTTTGTAAAGCATGTCAGTTATTATGTTTAATGTCAATTATGTTCATTTGTTGTTCATCTGATTAAAATTAGTGACCAGAAAAAAGTGCATACTAAAATTAAATGTTTTCAACAAAACCCAACTTGGTCCTACAAAAAGTTGGCCAAACAATCATAGGTCTGCCGTCAAACTGTTTCCAATGTTATTAAATAGTACCGGGAGAACTTGTCCGTTGATAGAAAACCTGGTTCATGTAAAAGGAATGGTCCACATGATGTTTCTAAAGCCAAAAATATAGAAAGCATTTTCAAAAGAGCTCCCAACACCTCGGGAAGCAAAGCAGCCCGGTTAGGTCAGTACTCGGACTATTTGGTACGAAAAGTTAAAGCCAATGAAGGTTTAAAAGCATACAAGGCTCAAAAAGTTCCTGACAGGAACTCTGCTAAAAATTTAGAGGCCTAAGACAGAGCACGGAAATTAAAGTCAAATTGTATACAAACAAGTAAGAGAGCTATATTCGGCAGTGCCGAATCTTATATACCCTTCACCAAATTATACTTTAAAATGAAATTAAAATTTATTTTTTTTATTTTTTTTTCAAACTTGTTTTTTCCCATTTTTTTTTTTTTTAAAAAATTTTTAATTTAAATTTTTTTTTTTTTAATTTGTTAGGGAAAAAAATTTATGACAACAAAGTGTTTTTTTGTGAAAAAAAAATATTTTTCCCTATTTTGACCCATTTTAGGTACAACTTACTATAGCCTTATATATGTACATCGTTTGAAATATCTATCATTAGAGACCCATATTGTCTATATTTATGATTTAGTAATCGAGATATAGATCAAAAATAGGCCAAAAATAGAGGTTGTGTCGGATTTTTGCTCATATCTCCGTTATTTATGGACGGATTTTGCTGATTTTAAATAAAAAACTTTAAAATTAAATTAAATTTTTTTTGTTCAAACTTGTTTTTTCCCATTTTTTTTTTTAATTTATTAGTGAAAAAAATTTATGACAACAAAATGTTTTTTGTGAAAAAAAATATTTTTCCCGATTTTGACCCATTGAAGGTCTAACTTACTATAGCCTTATATACATCGTTGTAATGGACTTTGAAATATCTATCATTAGATGTCCATATTGTCTATATGTATGACTTAGTAATCGAAATATAGAGCAAAAATAAGTAAAAAAATAGAGGTTGTCTCGGATTTTTGCTCATATCTCCGTTATATATGGACGGATTTTGCTGATTTTAAATAGGAAACTTCTCGAAAGCATGTCTGATAGAATTATTGAAGATTTGGATTCCGAAGATATCTGGTGTTTTCAGAAAATTGATTTCAACAGACAGACAGACATGGCTAAATCGACTCCGCTATCTATAAGGATCCAGAATATATATACTTTGTAGGGTCGGAAAATTATATTGTGGAAATTACAAACGGAATGACAAATTTATATATACCCTTCTCACGAAGGTGAAGGGTATAAAAATATACCTGCTGCATAATGGAGTACGAAAAGTATGTTCTGGAAAATTTTTCGCAGCTTCTGGGTCAATTTTTTTATGTTGTTGACGCTCGAGGGAATGTTGAAGAAAAGGTTAGGACCCAAAAGCAGACAAAATTTCCCAAAAAGTTTTTGGTATGGCAATCATTTGTTACAACGGTCTCTATAAATACCGAAATTTACATCAAGGAATGTTTACAAAAAATGATGTTTCCATTCATAAGACTTCTTAATGTGTCCACTTATTTTTGGCCTGATTTGGCATCTGTCACTATGGTAAGAAAGGTCTTGAGTGGTACAAGACCAATAATGTGGCATTTGTACCAAGAAAGGCAATTCCTCCAAACTGCCTGGAACTGAGTCCAGTGGAGAGATATTGTGCTCTTTTTAAAAGATATTTGAAGATCACAAAAAAGGTGTCCAAAAGTGTGGTAGATTTTAAACGGAGATGGACTACCTGTTCGAACAAAGTGACATAAAGCACTATAAAAACCATAATGGAAGGTTTTTCGAAAAAGGTTCAAAATTTAGTCACTTGTGATTAGAACTATAAAAATAATTTTTTTTTTTTTTTGTAAATTGTAACAATAATTTCAATCAAATAAAAAAAGATTCAAAACTGAAAGTTTAGTGGTTTCAGTTTTATTACTCATATATATTTATGTTAAAAATTTTTCGATCTCAGTCCTTATTTTTGAAAAAAAAAAACTCTGTACAGCTAAAGTTTTAGAACTTGTTTTAAAATAACTAGTTGTAGAAGGAGTTAAATCAGAATGATTTCAAATTATTAAAATGATATTGTCATTTTTAAGTATTTCTATAGAGTTTTCTAGGAACCAGTTGATTGGAACTGTTGATGTATTGGTTCTAGTCTTGATGTATTGTCAACAAATTTAAATCAAAGAACAATTAATATACATTTTTATGTATATTGCCTACTGTACATCCAGAGAAAAAATATATTGTAGTTGTACACCTTAATCATTTCAGCACGATTACAAGTTTTTTGAAAAATGTTATGGTCAGTGTAATATTTATATAATTGGAGCAACCATAATATGTTAAGGCTATGATTCATATGATTGCAGAAATCATATATACCACATTATGTTACACTCAGATAAATATTATCAAAATCATGTTGAAATGATCATGGTGATCATGTACAACTATATTTCTTCCCTGGGTGTATTTTCTTTTCCAAAATATGACATTGTGGACCAGTTAGTTATATGGCGGTAAATGAAAAGGTAATCTTGTATTATAAATTCCACACCGAATTGTCGAAAACCATTTAGCGAAGTAGCAATTTTCGAAATTTTGTAAGTAATATGTTTTAAAACGAACGTCCACCACGTAATTTGGAAACCCAAATTAACATAATAGAACCGAGGATGTTGAGTTAATCTATGTCGAATGTCTTCAAAATCATTGCACAAAACTGTTGATGATTTAATTTATTTTTCTGTAAACAACACAAATGCAACTTGAAAGTCACAACTTTCTGCCACCAAAAATGTCACAATTTACCATTTCCTGACTTCAGCTTTAAACATCCAAAACTAATTTCCAAATATTTGATATGGATTCAAGAGAGATAACTGAAATTACTCATTAACCAACCCAATGTGAATATTTGCAACGTCCCAGCCGCTGTCCTTAAAAGTTTGTTATTTGTGTCCTTTATTTACTTAAATATCTATGTATTTTTGCTAAAAGTATGTGAGTATTTTGTATACGACAGTTTTTTTTTTTTTCATTCTGAAGCTGCTACTGTTTTTATTTATTTTATTTTTTATTTCGTCACCCTCTATTTTGCACCATTTAGCGTGATAGTCGTTGTTGTTGTTATCGCAGTTGCAAAGTATTTGTTGGCAGCCGCAACCCAACACAACGAACACTTGAGCTCTGCTTAAGTAAATATCAACTACTCCACACTATTCCACTCTAGTTGTGAGGCCAGCAGTTGTTGTTGTGAAGTGGAAAAAAAAAATTTAAAGAAAAGCTCTGGAAAAAGGATAACAAGGATGCCTAAAGTACAAATATTTTAACAAGTGTCAAATACACACGCTACTTTTGTGCAACACACAGCCACATAAATACATACATACATACATACATACATCCTTACATCTTTACACTGTTTAAATTCACACCCATACACCGTTAAAATAACACGTTTCATATGTATTTCAAGCTGCAAGTATTTCATGTAGAGCTTTAAAGGATTCATGTGATTACTACACCATTTCCAGTTTCAGTTATTTTGTGTTTGGAAATGCTTTTTCAGTTAAATGTCAATTGTAATGATAAATTAATTCGAAAAAAAGAGTCGGATGTTTATTCAAAATTAAATTGTCATAAAGAACGTAATTTCTATGATTTTTGAGAAACAGTGTTGCAGTACTGGCACATAATTCCTCCACTATTTTGTATTTATTTTTGTTACTATGTACTTTATTTATGTTGTTGTTGTATGTGTTGTAAGATGCATTTGTTTTGCGTGTTTCGTGCAGTATTTGTTCTATTTGTTTCTTCTATTTTTTTTTTCTTTCTTTCATTTTCTACAGCAATTCTATGCCAAGTGTTAAGGTTCTCGCAGTTCTTGAGATTTTTTTACATTTTGTCGATGTAAATGTTGTCGTTGCCGTTAAGCTTTAACAAATGTCATAAAAACTTATTTCTCTGATTTGAACAGAACTTTTTTTCTCCCAGTTTACGATTATTTTGTTGTGAGCATGCATGAATTGTTGGTCTTAGTCCGCTTCGCATACATATGCCTGGCAAGGATGTGGATTATGAATTTAAAGGATTCTTTTCCACTGACACGTATTCAGATTTTTAAATTTTTTCATTTTGGTCGTGTATATGGGGTCTGTCCTGTTGCACTTAATTTCACATTGAAGTGTTTTAAATCTGAAATTGGTGGAAAAATTTTAATTTTTTTATATTTTTATTTAAAGTTAGTTATTCTCTACTTCTATGGAACACTCTAACCGTAGAGTAAACTAGAGGCGAAGATGAGCGAAAGAAATATTGTATCAAAACAATATAAGATACTCTGTTCCAAAGTGAAGCGTATCCCAGAGAGAACGTTCTCCATCGATCGTAACAAATAGTAGTCGGACGGGACACGGTCTGGACTATAAAGCGGGTGGGGCAAAATTTCCCAACAACATGTGGCAGACCGTTGCCATGATGGAATATTACGGTTTCATGTCTGGCCGTTTATTCTGAGCGTTTTTCGGCTAATGCTCTCTTAAACGTATCAGTTGCGTTCGGTACAGGTTCCCTGTGATGGTTTGATAGATAGATAGGACACTTTTACCCTTGGATATTTAGCTTTGGTGTCGATTCTGTTGGTTGGTTGGGCTTCACATACGATCTCTTACGCTTCGGGATATTGTAATGGACACATTTTTGATCGCTAGTAATGATTTTCTTTTATAGCGTTCAAGCATAATTTCAGACATGCAAAATTGTCTTTCAATGTATCTCAGCTTCAATTCGTATGATAACCAATTTCCCAGCATTTGCATGAATCCTGTTGCTTGCAAACGTTTTGGAATGAATGCTTGAGTAGCTCCCAATGATTTTACAAGCTCTTGCTGAGTTTTATAACAATCTTCATGATATTATAAAATTCTGAATTTAAAAAAAAAACATATTTAAAAACATATATATTATTTATTTAAAGTTCATACTCTGCATATTTTTAAAATTTGTACAATAAACAGAACATAAAAAATTATGATATTCTGAGTTTTAAATAAAACTCAAAAAAATAACCATTAAAATTAAGTTTTTTAAATGAAAATCTGACCTTATCCAATAGTACATCTACTGAGAATAATATTGATACAATCAGTTCTTCTTTCCTGTTTTTTTTTTTTTTTTTTGTTTGATATTTCAAGAATAATCATTATTTTCTGTGTCTGGTATTTTCTAAAGTCGCCCAAATTATCAAAATACTAAATAATTTTGTTTTAAACCTCTTTATCTTTACAGTTATGCGGTGATAACAGGACTCATTGAAATATTATCGCGACGATGCATGAAAATACGTGAATCAATTGAAAACCACCAGAGTGTGGTACTGTCATTGTTGGCCACGCTTGGCTTCATCACAAGGTTCATTGATGTCTGTCCACCGGGTAAGTGTTGCAACATGCAGTTGTTGTTAACTGCAATGAATTTGTTATATAACATTTTAGCCCAAAAACAAAAAAAATAATAATAAAAGTAACGATAGTCCTTTTCAAAGGCACGCCATCACGTTTGATTTACACTCATTAATGTTCACACCTTGCGGCTAATTATTCATTCATTTTCACCTTTTACTGTCTTATGTTTTACTATTTTTATTAATTTTCTTTTCTTTTAAAACAGTTTAATTCAACTTTTGTTTTATTGTGTGTGTGTGTTTTTTTGTTCTGTTTTTGTTTACAGGACCCACAGATCCTACACGTTTCCTAAGTGCGGCAAAATCAACTGAACTGTTTGGTTCCATATCGATGCTCTATGCCAGTGTAATACCAATTGGTAAGTAGATGTTGATGTTGACGTTAGTGTAACATGCTGTGGCAGGTTGTAACGAAAGTCAAATAGACGTGTTTGTTGGCTGTTTGGTTGTTTTCTTTTTGTTGTTGTTGGCTCACAGATGACTCACATACAGCTTTATGACCTGCCGTTGTTGCTGTTGTATTTTATGTTTTTCTAATCAAGTGCAAAGTGCATTTTTCGGTTGATTTAGTTTTTCGTCTGTAATCCAACGTTACATTTCAACATTAACAATTTTGATTCTCTTCTTTTTAAATGTTGACGTGAGTTTTCTTGAAAAACGGAAATTATAAAGTTTTTCTTGTTAACTGGATGTTGTAGAGACTGAGAGTACAGCAGCACATCGATTTTTTTTATGACTTTATGATTTCATATCCGTGTTTTTAGGTCTTGCATTTTCTTTGATTTATTTATGATGCAACTGATGTTGATGTTGTTTTGTCATTTTTACAGGTGAATGCATTCCACCGAGAACGATTTCGTTAGCGGCTGCAACATTTAATCTTCTAGTTTCTATGGCTGTGTTGGATTTATCGGCGTTCCAGGTAAGTTGTTTTTTTGTTGTTTTTGTGAGTAATACATTTATTGTAGATAATTGAAAAATCAAATAAAATTTAGAAAAGTAGGTAATGTGAGAAACGAAAATTTATTATTTATGAAAAAGAGTTTTCTAGATATATAATCAAATTATTTTTAAATATAAAATCCTTATAGAGACATGATATGGTTTAAAATATAAACAAAATCGTGTAATATTTACTAAAATTGTTTTTATTAAAATTCTTGATTTCTATACTATTTTTTAGTTTTACATTAATGTTGTTTGTATTGGTACTAGAGTTCCTTATTTCCAGGTCTTTTTACTTTTAAAAACATTCCGGGAATTCCCTAATTCATACCTTCTGCAGAGAGATAATTTTAAAATTAACCGATTTCGCTTAGTTTCTGAAGAGAGATTAGTATATATTTTTTTAATGTGTTTATATAAAATTTAGCCTATTGTTTATTTAATAAGAAACAGTTCAAGGGCGAACCATTTTTTGCCTACATTTTGTAAAACTAGAAATCTTCTAAAAATTTTAACATACATTTTCGTAAAAAAAATTTACAATTTTTCAATAAATTCCTTGCACAATCCTGCAAACATTCTTAGATATTAAGGATTGAAATCGAACAAATCTTAACATACATATCTGTTAACAAAAATGAAACCACTTAACTTACAGTTTTAATTTTTTTATTTGATTGAAATTATTATTACAATTTACAAAAAAAAATATTTTTATAGTTCTAATCACTAGTGATGAAATTTTGAACCTTTTCTGGAAATCCTTTCATTAAGGTTTTTATTGAGCTTTATGTCACTTTGTTCGAACAGGTTGCTTATCTCCGTTTAAAATCTACCACACAATTGGACACCTTTTTGGTGCTCTTCAATTTTCTTTTAACAAGAGCCCAATATCTCCACTGGCCTTAGCTCCAGTCAGTTTGGAGGATTTTCCTCTCTTGGTACAAATACCACTCAAGACCTTTCTTACCATAGTGACAGATGCCAAATCGGGTAAAAAATAAGTGGACACATTAAGAAGTCTTATGAACGGAAACATCCTTTTTTGTAAACATTCCTTGATGTAAATTTTGGTATTTATAGATCCCTTTGTAACATATGTTTGGTTTCTTTTGCCGCAACTGCCTATTGCTTGCCATGTCAAGAACTTTTTGGGAAAATGTTCTGCTTTCGGGTCCTAAACTTTTCTACAACATTCCTTCGAGCAACATAAAAAATTTGAAAAATTTTCCATACGCACATTTCGTCATCCATTATGCAGCAGGTATATTTTTATACCCTTCACCTTCGTGAGAAGGGTATATATAAATTTGTCATTCCGTTTGTAATTTCCACAATATAATTTTCCGACCCTATAAAGTATATATATTCTGGATCCTTATAGATAGTGGAGTCGATTAAGCCATGTCCGTCTGTCTGTCTGTCTGTCTGTCTGTCTGTCTGTCTGTCTGTCTGTCTGTCTGTCTGTCTGTCTATCCGTCTGTCTGTTGAAATCAGTTTTCTGAAGACCCCAGATATCTTCGGGATCCAAATCTTCAATAATTCTGTCAGACATGCTTTCGAGAAGTTTGCTATTTAAAATCAGCAAAATCGGTCCACCAATGGCTGAGATATAAGGAAAAAACCAGGACAACCTCGATTTTTTACCTATTTTTTGACCTATATCTGGATTACTAAGTCATTAATATAGACAATATGGATATCTAATGATAGATATTTCAAAGACCTTTGCAACGACGTATATAAGACCATAATAAGTTGGACCTACAATGGGTCAAAATCGGTAAAAAAATTTTAACCAGATTTTTTTTCACCAAAAGTTTTTTTCACTAAATATTAAAAAAAAAATATTTTAAATTTAAAAAAATTTAAATTTAAAAAAAATAAAAAAAATTTAAAAAAAAAAAATTCAAAAAATTATTTTCCAAAAAATTAAAAAAAAAACTGGAAAAAAAATAAATTTTGTTTACCTAAAAATATTTAAAATTTTTATTTTGAAGTATAGTTTGGTGAAGGGTATATAAGATTCGGCCCAGCCGAATATATCTCTCTTACTTGTTTGTATACAATTTGACTTCAATTTCCGTGCTCTGTCTTTGGCCTCTAAATTTTTAGCAGAGTTCCTGTTAGGAACTTTTTGAGCCTTGTATGCTTTTAAACCTGCATTGGCTTTAACTTTTCGTACCAAATAGTCCGAGTACTGACCTAACCGGCCTGCTTGGGAACTCTTTTGAAAATGTTTTCTATTTTTTTTGGCTTTAGAAACATCATGTGTACCATTCCTTCTACCTGATCCAGGTTTTCTATCAACGGACAAGTTCGTTGAAAACAGTTTGATAGCACACCTTTGATTGTTTGGCCAACTTTTTGTAGGACCAAGTTGGGTTTTGTTGAAAATATTTAATAATTTTAGTACGCACTTTTTTCTGGTCACTCATTTGAATCAGATTAACAACAAATGAACATAATTGACATTAATCATAATAACTGACATGCTTTACAAAGGTAACTTGATCAAAAAATCAAATAATACTAGGGTTAAAAGCTTTAATGAAAAACGTATGTTAAGAATTTTACGATCTCAGTCCTTATTTATCTTTAACTATTATTTATATTTTCGTGTTTTTTTCTTATTTGTTGATATTTTAGATATAATTTAGAAAAAGTGATAATGAATAATACAGATTATATAAATGAAAAGATTGTAATATATTCAATATATTGAAGAAGAATATCCTTCTTAAGTAAAAATTTATTAAAAAATATTCTATGTAGTTTGCAAAAGTCTTATTTATCTTATAACATCCTTAGAATCCAAATTTTTGGCATATTTTCCCCAACAGTATAAACTAATTTGTATGAAAACAAATTATTGATAAGTTTTAACCTTTTTAAAACGTTGGTTTATTTCCTTTAAATAAACCGGAAACTTTTGATTGCAAATAAAAGCCGTTTAGTAGTTTAAAATTTGTAACAACTCTTTATTTATTTAAAATGTACAACAACAACAGTTCAAATAGTCACTCAGTGTCTATTTACACGTTTATCAATTCGCAGAAATACACACACACTTTATAATGTACAAACTTAAATGTACAACACAGTTGATGTAAACTCTAACAGCGTCTATGATTAACTCACTGACTACTGCAACCCCAGTCACTATT
Source organism: Calliphora vomitoria (assembly GCA_942486065.2). Taxonomy (NCBI): domain Eukaryota; kingdom Metazoa; phylum Arthropoda; class Insecta; order Diptera; family Calliphoridae; genus Calliphora; species Calliphora vomitoria. Next base: position 66,982,182 of record OW818030.2, on the reverse strand, counting down.
TATACACACTGCCATCTTCATCCGAGTAGTCTAGATTGTTCGTAACGATCAAAACTCGCATGTTCGAATTCCAGAGCTTTCGGTGTCAATGTTAGCAGTTTAAACATTTAGTGTTGCCATACTTACAAACAATGCTAATAACCGCGTGATATCAACATTGTTGATACTTAAGTAGAAGCTTCTACTGATGTTAATGTTTATAAACACGATGAATGTTGCTGGCAGTTGCTACAGACCGTTAAATTCAAATCGCTAGTGCAAATTCGTAACAATACAAAATCAGTGGTACCTTTGTTTAGCAGTTTCTATAATAATGGACTCAGAATCATAATGCTGAGTGGGAATACAAAATGTGGATCTTTATGGTACTTTTTTTATTCTGCTATATCATCTGAAGCAATTATTGTAATACAATTTAAAAAAATTTAAAGAAATCTTAGGATATTTTTACCGATCTGTTTTTAGAGATATTGGATGAATCATTAGACGAAAATGTTTGTTTCTCATTTCTAAATTTTGATTTTTTTACTGAAAATACTTAGATTAAAAGTAAAAACCGAAGAATAATTGTCGGTTTCGGTTTTAGGCCTTGAAAAACCGCGGTTTCTGTTAAAACCGATTTGGAAACACTAGTTTATAATATAATAGTGGTATTTGACCGGATTTGTCATACTCGAGTTAGGCGGCGAACATTTAATCTAAGTTTGGTATAAGTTAAATATGAAATAATGGGTAATTCGTTTCGAAATATAACCCTTTCAAAGCAGAATGTATATGAACAAATTAAAACCACTATTATTGTCATAATATTCTGTAAATATTAATATCCTTACTGTTTGTAATGTTAAGTGCCTTATTAATTCCTTTATGAGCTTAAAATTGCAATTTGTTTTACGCCTACTAATGTTTATATCGTAATCTCAATATTAACTGTTCGGTTAAGATTACGATTAAATCGATTTGCAATCCCTGGCGCCTTGTTGATTTTTTACCTCAAGTTTTGTTACATTTTTTACAAAATAGTCTATTAGACTGGACTAACTGGACTGGCTAACTCAAAAACATCAAATCAAAATATGATAATTTATTTCAAATTTTTAGAGGAGTTAGAATAATAAGATTCCATTTAATTGTTTATCTCCGCTCATAAATGATTGCTTTAATCATTGTGTTAAAATAAAGTTATATATTTTCTAATCTCTGTTGAAGATCTCTGTACATTTCAATTAAAATTATTATTTACTTTGTCTATAACTTAATTTTAACAAGAGAAAAAGTTTATTTCAAGCTAATCCTACGAAAAAGCTTCAAAAACCAACCAACCAACCCCTTTAGGCAAAGCAATAATAACACTTCAAAGAACATTTCTTAATAAAATATTAGTAATAAATACAATCTATTTGTATAATAAATAATTGTAGGGTAGAATTAAAGCTCTACTCTGCAACATAAAATGGATATGAAACTCATAGAAAGAATTCTTCGTTTATTTTCATTAGTTACTCTGACTGACTTGTGTACAAAGACTACTGAAAAACAAATCATTTTTAATTTGTTTGCAAAGATGCCAAGAGTAATAAACCAAATGTAAATATTTTCCTAAGCAATTTTCTTTAATTTTTGAACAAAAAACAAAAAAACAATACATCATACATAAATCAGAAGGAGAACGGTAAAAAAGGCACAAACAACCAAAGGAACATGAGCGTTAGAACCACCCTCAGCATCACACTTGTTTTAAAGTATTTTTTAACCAGAAGATAAATTGCATCCTTTATGGTTGTTACACACTGAGAGAAGTTTTGTGAAATGCTCATAATTGTATATTCATATTTATCGTATTCAGAAGAGTAAAGCTTCAAAAACTCATTCAGCTATTTTTCTCAGTGTTTATTCCCTAGAAAAAGTTTCCATTTCAAATTTAATGTAATTTTTTTACTCATATTTTACTATGAATTTCTTTCTCCTCACTTGTTTACTTGCTGTTTTATACAAAACTGAAGCAAAAAATATAAAACATAAAATGATAATAAAACACAAATATTTTATTAATTTATGTATGCAAAACTACTCAAATATTCACAAAGCATAAATTTCTCTCATTCCTTTATGACTGTACTTGAATGGAGAAACTTTTCCAAAAACTTTATGTTTCTCCTTCACTTTCTTTCTCCTTTAACTTGAAAATGAAAACTTTTTGTTGAATTGAACAACAAAAAAAAAAGAAGATACTCAAAAATAACAAACCAAAGAATATAAATCTGTTAGAATTATTAAGTGTGTTGCAAATACTCGAATACAAAACGCAACATACGAGTATCAGAAACATAAACTCCTCTCAAGCCAACAGGAGCGCACAATCACCAGCAGCAGCAGCAGCATCAACAGCAACAGACTAAAAAGAATAATGCCGACATTTGTTCGTAAAGTGGCTGAGTTGTTAGGAATAGAGTTTCTCCCCCCTTTTGATGCGGTGAAGGATTTTGTTAAATGTTCATTTCTTGTGTCAATATTTGTTGAACAACAAATAAACTGAAACTCACAATTGAGTTGTGTTCATGATTAAAACCCAATAATTTTATTTACTTTTTGTATTTTTTTCTTTTTTATATTTTTTAATTTTGTCAGCATCAGTACAGACATCAGCCAGGCATTCATTTATTGTGTGTATTTGTAAAACAAATGTAAACTGAACTTTTGGCTAAAACAGACCTCCCAAAATGACAATACGCAGAAGATGAGTTTACTACTATTTAACTAAAAAGTTTTGGATGTTTGTAAATAGATTTTCGTAGACCAGCAAATACAATATACATTAGGGTCATCTCAAAACCATATGCTGAAAATTTTAGAAGTTGTACAATTTATTTGAAGTTTCCAGTTTTGGCTCAAAGTATCTAGCGGTTTTTGTAAAATGTGATTAAACATTTTGTAAACTAAGCGGACATCTGATAGAAATAGTCGAACAAAAGTGTGTTTGCCCACCATATACCAATCGACACAGAATCACGTTCAGAGTTGATTTAACAATGTCATTCAGGATGGCAGTTTTAACACAAATATTTTACGTTTGGTCAATAATTGATAATGCTTCCCACATAAGTCTCAATTCGTAATTGGTCCTAGGTTTATTATACATATTACTAGAGCTTAAACTATTCCTAATTCCAATATATTTTAATAGAAATAAGGATTGCGCACGTAAAAAATTGTGCTTTTTAATAACTTATATTTCATTTTGAAGGGTACATATCTGTCTTTATTCACACTTAAGTAAACAACAACCAAGACTCACCTCTCTACTCTAAACAAGGTACAAAGACTTGCATGTCTTGCAATTACTGGCTCTATGAATTCCACGCCTCAAGCCAGTCTAGAGACGATGCTAAATATAACTCACCTTGATATATATATCAACTGCATTTCTGCTAAGTATGCTCTACGACTCAAACAGTCGAGCGGACTGAAGCATGATCGTATTGGTCACGGCACCATCCTACAGAAGATAGGCAGGCCATTTATGGGGCAAGAAACGGATTACTTGGTACCTACACCGAATTTTGATAGGACGTTTAGGATCAAGATACCGACAAGGGATGACTGGGCCGCGAACACTGTCCTAAGGGACGACGTGATCTCAGTCTACACTGATGGTTCAAAGACAGAAAGAGGCACGGGCTCGGGAATTTTCTCCGATGAACTGGACCTTTAGCTGTCTCTTCGATTACCGGATACCTGCACGGTTTTCCAAGCTGAGATATATGCCATCGATACAGACGCGAGAAGAATCCGGGAACTGAATCTCGAAAATTCGACTATACATATTTACTTGGACAGCCTTGCATCAATCAAGGCTCTTAACTCCAACTTTATTAAGTCGAAATGTCTTCTCAACTGCATCCAATCACTGGCACAACTGACACAACATCACGTCGTGTTAATATGGGTCCCAGGACATGAGGGCATCCGGGGAAATGAAGTATCCGACCAATGCGCAACGAACGGGTCGTCCATGGACGTATCTCTTGCGCAAAGGGATATTCACACTCCCTTGGTGAACGTATCAAAATTGATAAATGAATGAGCTTTGAGTGAGACGGAACTCAGGTGGTCAAATATCATCACTTGTAGAATATCCAGATTGCTCTGGCCCACTCTGACAGAGAATAGGACTAAGGCTCTTTTGTCTCTTAGTAGAAATTCGATCAGGCTTCTTACGGGTATAATCACTGGGCACTGTATGATTGGAGGCATGTCAGAACGTATGGGTTATGCGTTATAGCTATTGTAGAAGTTGTTTGGATGAGGAGGAGGAAGAATCGGTACAACACTTTCTATGTGACTGCCCAGCCTTACAAGAGCATAGACTACTACATCTTGGTAGAGCTCTTTTCCATGATCTGGACTGTCTCAGAGATGTGCCACTAGTAAATATGATCAGATTTATTAGAAGTACCGGTTGGTTCTCACGGGGATCACAAGAAGTACATAGTCAACGAAATTAGGGTGGGCAACCATTCTCCCTTTATGTATATAAGGGAATGGTAATTCTAAGGGTATCACAATGGGCCACAAGGCCTCCGAGTGAACTCGCTAACTTGCGAGAAACCCAAAAAACCTAACCTAAACAACAAAATTGTTTTGCTTCGCAAATTACGAATTTTGTACCAACGAATCGAATATGCAGGAAGTTTTTGTTTTATTTCTTTAATTTGAAAAAAGTGCCGCTGAAGCACACCGATTGCTCATCAAAGCATATGCTGAATGCGTTCCATCATTTTCAATGTGCGAGAGATGGTTGTGCGGTTCATAAGTGGTGATTTTGACAAGGAAGACAAATATCGCGCAGACTAGCCAAAAAAGTTTGAAGTCCAAGAATTGGAGGCATTATTCCATAATGATTGTTGTAAAAATCTACAAAAGCTTGCAAAGTCATTGTGAGGTTCTCAAGCAGCAATTTCAAAATGTTTATGAGCAGCACGATTCATCCAAAATTGGGTATCATGCGAATTGAAACCGAGAGACCTTGCATGTCCGAAATGGTGATTAACCACTGTAAAATAATATACTTTTCGCACGGAATCATTACTTTCAATGAAAAATCTATTACTATAACCCGAAGCGTAAGAGATCGTATGTGAAGACTGGCCAACCAGCCGATTCCACAACAACGCCAAATATCCATGGCGCTAAGGTAATGCTCTGTATTTGGCGGGACAAAAGGGTCCTATCTATTACGAGTTGCTGAAATCTGGCCAAACCATCACAGGGAACCTGTACCGAACGCTACTGATTCGTTTGAAGCGAGCATTGGCCGAAAAACGCCCAAAAGGTGCGGCCAGACATGAAACGGTAATATTCCATCATAACAACGTTCGGCCACATATTACAATACTTGTTACAAAGTATTTATAATAAAGTGGTTGGGAAGTTTTGCCCCACACACTTTATAGTCCAATCCTGCACCGTCCGATTAATATTTGTTTCGATCGATGCGGAACGCTCTCTTTGAGATACGCTTCACTTCAAAAAAAAAGAGTATCCGAAATTGACTTGATTCGTTCTTGGCCTCAAAAGATGAGCAGTTCTTTTGGCTCGGATCCATCTATCAATGGCCAATACTTTGAATAACTTTGTATTGTACAAATGTTTCAAAATAAAAAATCCCGCATTTTTAATTGTTGTTGTTATATTATTTTCTAGCAGACAGATTTTGTAGCACCTTCAGTAAATTTTTAAATTGAAGTTGCAACATTTTTTTAATTAGACGAAGAATATATTTTTAATCGAATGAAAAGTGACGATATCGGTCCATTCGACTTTTTGAATTCTACAAATCTTCTCTATAGGTCTCTTGATAACTTGTTTGGAAAGTTGCTTGAAGTTGTACTATCTGAACAAAGAGTTCGATGGGTTTTTTTGTAAAAAAAATCAGCAATTCTACAGTCTTCTTATGGTCTAAAAATATACTTTCTATGCCAGAGACAATTTTTACGGATGGTCACTAACAGCTTATATATTTTCTAACTCAAAAAACATTACACTCCCTTGCTTGTCCAGTAATTTTCATAAGCCCGCAGCATAGATATTCATTGATAATTTTCCAAATACTTGTTTGTTCTTTTAATCAATTTTTAATTTTTAGAAAAACCAAAAATGCAATTAGGATAAGATAACGATTCTGAATGTAGTCACAAGTGTAAAATCTAAAACGGTACCAATTTCGCTTGTGTGTAAAAAAGTTATCAACCTAAATGTACGCACTTCTAATACTTATTCAATCTGTGTAGGGTATTATGCGGTGGGCTCTGACCGATTATACTTTCATTCTTGTTTTAAATTATGTTTTAAATCTATAAAAAATTCTATTATTTTTTAAAAAAAAGAAAAAAATCATAAATCATTATAGTTATATTCCATAATGTAAAACAAATACAAAACAAGAAAACGTTCGTTGATTAACCATTTAAAAAAAAATGTTTGATTTTATTGTTTCGTTTTGTTTTCTTTAAAAATTCGCTACACCAACAGAAATGGAATTGTTGTAATCATTGTTGCCATACTCACACACTCTGATTCCTGTTTCTGTTTAATTTTATGAAACGAGATTTTATTTATTTATTTAATCCAACAATTGGTTTTTGCGCTTCGCTAATTCATGAATTGTTCAACACACATACTTGTGTATGTCGATAAACACCAACACACTCGCATACACAGATACACACACATACGAGTATAAACACAAATATCCTTATTTTGTGTTTACAACCATAATTAGTTTACATACTTGGCCAATACGAGTGTACGTACAACTTAGATAGATACTCGTGGAAGCAGCAGCAACATCATTCATTCACTTCATCGTCATTATTTTGTTGTGCGGATATTGTTGTTGTTGACGTTGTGTTGCAAGTTTCGGCTAAAAGTACAAAAAAAAGGGAAACAAAATAAAGCAAAATGAAATATATAAAAAAAAAATACAGAAATAAACGTTGATGATGATGATGATACTTAAATAAACATTTGGCCTAACAAGCAAATACAGCGTAGATAAATATTGACAAGGGACATACAGCAACAACCACAAACAACAACAGCCGCCACAGCGTGGGAGTGTGTGTGTCTGTGTGGGTGCATCAGTGGCAAGAGTTGTAGTAATACAAACAACCAGTCCACTGATTTAGCTAACAGACCAAAAGCGGACATAGACAATGATATTAAAAAAAAAACAACTTCTGTCATTATTAACTTAACTTAAAAAGGGTTGGTACTATTTGCGGCGAATTTGTTAAAAGAATTATATAGTAGATATTTACTTAAGCTATATTTTTCAAACTACATCTAAATTTCAATTGTTATAATTATTCTAATTTTCAACGAGAAGTACGTACTACTTATGTTTTGAAAAACACAAGTTGAAGTAAATTTTATTTATTATTCGAAAATAGATTTAATGTTTTTCAAAATACTCTGCGTGAACCAATGTTAGGTTACATGGACGATCGCGAGTACACTTGGAGGACCATTGTGATACCCTTTAAATTTTGCATTTGCGTGAATTATACGTGAGTAATAAAAGTCGCCTTCTCTAATCCGGCTGACTATGAATCTTACGGTGCCTGTGAGAAGCAATCATTACTTTTGATACATTTGACTAGAACTGTAGTGACACCTCTTCAATATCTTCGCACCTGTAGAGCAGTGCTGTCCCATAGTAGGTTTGTTAGCGATTCTTTGTCCAGACAAATTCTGCAATATTTAATATGTTCTGACATATTGTGCTCAGTTGTTATTCCTATAAAAGGTCTAGTCGTTCCAGATAGATCTGGTCCACCAAAATTCCGTTCCTTAACGCACATTTATTGATCGTATTCGTTACTGCAACCAAGAGGATATGAATGTAATTTTCAGTCACAGTTTCATCCATGGACTACCCGTTATTTAAATCCATACTAAGTCGTCAAGAAGGTGTTCAATTCAGGCCAGGGAGTTGATTGATAGAAGGCTGTCTGCGTATATATCAATAGCCGACGTATCGATATCTAGTTCTTGGATTCTTCTCGCGACTGTATGGATGATGTAAATGTTCACCTGGAAATCGGTAAAGTAGTTGGATAATTTTATAGAAACCAAGAGGCCAAGTTCATCGGAGAATATTCCAATGTCACTCTTCGTCAGTGTAGTCTGAGATCGAGTCGCCTCGGAGGACAGAGATTCATCTGATCTTATAGGTCCTATCAAAGTTCTGTGTAAGTAATATTTAATCCGACTTGTGCTCCACGACTGCCCGAGACAAATACGGTCATGATTTAGTTCCCTTAACTTTTTGAGTTTTTAGAACCGACTTAGCAGAGACGCAATTGATGTAGATATCGAAGGGACTACCCTGACGTAGTAAAGACAGGCTAGTCTCTACAACTGGTACCTAATTAAGATGTGTATCATGGTTCACCACTCTCCACAAGGCTAGAAAGGGTAGTATGATCGCTGATAGGGAGTGAGTTCGTAAAATTCTTAACACACGTTTTTCATTAAAACTTTTAACCCAAGTATTATTTGATTTGATTTTTTTTTTTTTGATCAAGTTACCTTTGTAAAGCATGTCACTTATTATGTTTAATGTCAATTATGTTCATTTGTTGTTAATCTGATTAAAATGAGTTACCAGGAAAAAGTGCGTACTAAAATTATTAAATATTTTCAACAAAACACAACTTGGTTCCGCAAAAAGTTGTCAAGCATTCAAAGGTCTGCCGTCAAACTGTTTCCAATGTTATTAAACAGTACCGGAAGAACTTGTCCGTTGATAGAAAACCTGGTTCAGGTAGAAGGAATGGTTCACATGATGTTTCTAAAGCCAACAAATTAGAAAGCATTTTCAAAACAGCTTCCAACACATCCGGTAGGAAAGCAGCTCAGTGCTCGGACTATTTGGTACGAAAAGTTAAAGCTTATGCAGGTTTAAAAACATACAAGGCTCAAAAAGTTCCTGACAGGAACGCTGCTAAAAATTTAGAGGCCAAAGACGGAGCACGGAAATTGAAGTCAAACGCATGTTCTGGTAGATTTTTCGCAGCTTTCGGGTAAAAGCTTTGATGTTGCTGATGTTCGAGGGAATGTTAAAGAAAAGTTTAGGACCCAAAAGCAGACAAAATTTCCCAAAAAGTTCTTGGTATGGCAAGCAATATGCAGTTGCGGCAAAAGAAGCCAATCATTTGTTACAACGGGCTCTATAAATACCGAAATTTACATCAAGGAATGTTTACAAAAAAGGCTGCTTCCATTCATAAGACTTCTTAATGTGGCCACTTATTTTTGGCCTGATTTGGCATTTGTCACTATGGTAAGAAAGGTCTTGAGTGTTACAAGAACAATAATGTGCTATTTGTACCAAGAGAGGCAAAATACCAAACTGCTGGAGATGAGTCCAGTGGAGAGATATTGGGCTCTTTTTAAAAGAGAATTGAAGAGCACAAAATGGTGTCCAAAGTGTGGTAGATTTTAAACGGAAATGGACAACCTGTTTGAACAAAGTGACATAAAGCACTATAAAAACCATAATGGAAGGGTTTTCGAAAAGGGTTCAAAATTTCATCACTAGTGATAAGAACTATAAAAATATTTTTTTTTTTTGTAAATTGTAACAATAATTTCAATCAAAAAAAAAAAAATATTTAAAACTCTAAGTTTAGTGGTTTCATTTTTATTAACATATGTATGTTAAACATTTTTCGATCTCAGTCCTTAATTAAGATGTGTATTTTGCTGCTCACTACTCTCCACAAGAGCACCATAGGCTTGTAAAGGTCGTATGATGGCTGATATTACCTTCCATTTTTCCCTTCTAGTTTCTCTTTGCTTGAGGGTTTATTGAAACGTTTTCTACATTTCATTTTAGTGGCATCAGTCTGGGATCCAACTATGGTTGTTGAAATTTCTTAGATGCCATTCCCTACATGAAACGAAAAACGTCCCCTTTTAGTCAGAGATAGAAAATTCATTGAATATTCCAAATATCGTGTGCCGTTCAATATTTTCCTTGCAGAATAATAGCATGTCTTCAATGAGACTACTTCACAAGAGCTGTAAATTTATAGAATAAACATATTACAATAATATCTTTACTGACCTAAATACAGCTTCTGACTTTACCTTTTTGTGTTGGAGAAAAGACAACATAATTTCGTAACCAGGTGCCCCAAAATTAACTAATTAATGTTCTTGGATTAAGGAATTTCAAAGCATTATTTTCACTCCGTATGATGTAAAACCATTTTCTTGAGGCTTCGAAAAATGTTTTCCCGGAATATCAGTTTGACATGTTGAATAAAAAGGGTGATCACAAAAGTACTATTGACTTCTTTTGGGACCATATTGTTACAAATGTGCAATAGCGATTTGAATTTAACGGTCCGTAACGACTGCCTGCAACATTCATCATGTTTATAAACACGTCCATCAGTAGCAGCTTCTACTTATCAACAATGTTGATAGCATGTGGTTATTAGCATTGTTTGTAAGTATGGCAACACTGCATGTTTAAGCTGCTAACATTAACATCGAAAGCTCTAGAATTCGAATGTACTAGTATGTCCGTTAAGAGCATTGTAGGAGATTCCCGATAGATGGCGCGTGTATAAATAGTGCCAAAGCTGGCAGTCGTGAGTTGAGTTGATCATTGTCGCTGTTAGAGTTAACATCAACTGTCGTGTACATGTGTGTTTGTACATTATAAAGTTTGTGTGCATTTCTGCGAATTGATCTTTATACACGTTTATAAAGACACTGAGTGACTATTAAATTCTGTTGTTGTTGTACATTCTAAATAAATAAAGAGTTGTTACAATTTTAAACTACTAAAACTGCTTTTTATTTCCAATCAAAAGTATCCGGTTTATTTAAAGGAAATAAACCCCGTTTTTAAAAGGTAGAAACGTAATAATATATAGACATTGTAAGCAGAGACTCGCTATGTAGTACAGTTTAGTAATTCTAGTCTACACTTTTGGTTCTTTTCTGAAGTAGATGTCGATAATGAAACTGCATATTTTGTTAACATTTGACGTTCTATTAAAAAAATTAAAAAACAAAAAGGTACAAATTCATAACACTCATTTTATAAATCTTAAATATTAATAGTAAAATAGGTACTTATTAATTTCACTCTTTCAAAAAGTATTCTTTTAAATAGAGAAACATTTCAATAATGCTTTAATTTTTTCATTTTTTGTATCAGTTATTAAAATTAAAAATGTTAATCTTCTTTTTTGGAAGAGCCGTCTTCAAATTCATGTTTTTCATTTCTTTTTTTCTCATCAAAGACAAATACAAAAAATGTCCAAAAAGTCACCAAAATAGTCGATAAAACTGCTGACTTGGAGACACTTGTCCCCAGGTTTCCTTCAGGGATACTATGATTTCACATATAGTTACTTTACATTTAATAATTATTTGTAAGTTTATTGTAATGAAAATACAAATGTTTACAATAACTGAAATATTATTAAAATTAAATTAATATAAAAATGATTTATGTACGACAACAATATATTATGTTACAAAGAACACAGTGTAGTTGTCGTAACTATGCAGAACCATATTTTTTTTCTATATGTGTAAAATCTAATACCACAGGTATTTGTTCTTCAATACCTTTTTCCACAACAATTTTAAAGTATAAAATTCCAAATATTTGTCAACGTTTTTTTCCTAGAACACGGAAATGTTAAAATTAAAAATTGATAACTGTCAATAGTAGTTTCGAGTTTGTGTTTGAATTAAGCCAATAGAAGATATTTAAACTTTTTCTTTGTTACTTCGTAGTGGTTTAATGACGTTGGAGTGTAAGAGAAAGGCTGTTAGATGGTACATTAGACTGCTTCAAGGAAATATGGGGAAATATAAACTGGAAGCTATTCATCGTAACTGGGTAAAAAAAAAAACTGGATGACTAAGAAGTTTGTTTGAAACATGAACTTTATAAAAGAAATAAAAACTTTATTCAATTCATTTCTTTTTATTAATGCTGACAATATTGGCCTAATGTCAAGAATTACGGTTTTCCTGAAATAGAAAAAAGGTCAGTCTTCGTTACATTTTTCAGAACATGGTAAAATTCGTTTATTTGGAGCCGTCTAATGAACATACATACATGTGCATTAGAGTGACAATCAGTTGTATGGAAAAAAATTTGAGTTCGATTTTTGAAGAGTGCCGGGTGGAATATTGTGACACTAGGTCTAAAAGATAAGTACTGAAAATTTGAGCTAAATCGGACAACGATTTCGGGACGCGCATCGAGGTCAAAGGTCAGATATATGTAAAATTTTGCTATTTATATGAAATAAATTTGTAAAACTCCTTAACTTTCTGCATTTTGTTACATAAATATGTAGATTTATTTATTTTAATAAAAATTACAGTCAAAAAAATATTTTTCAGATTAAACCTATATCTCCTTTGGGTCAAATTGACCCACAAACTGGATTATCGATAAAATTCGGAAAAAATGCAAATTTTTCAGTTTTTGTAAAAATTTTGCTACTAAATAATTATTTTTGCAATCGAATGTATAAGAATCGAAATGTGTACGTAATTGTCGTTCTAATGAGATATAAAAGATCAAAATTGGTTAAAAAATTTTAAAGTTATTAAAAATTCCCCAGACCATTAACGTGTTTCAGGCCACTTGAACAAGAAATGTAGGAACAAAATTAAAATATAATAAGAAATATTAAAATAAAATCTAATTTTTACTTAAAATATATCCGTATTTACATTCGTATGAGTTTTTGTCTTTGTAGAATACCGTTAACCTATTCGCAGGGATGGCCAAAAAAATTAATTTTTTTTAACGGCAGTTTCAAACCTCCATTTTCAAATTTTTAAAAATTTTCTTAAACAAATTTCAGAATTTTTTGATCATCGCATTGGGATTTATTAAGATCATAATAGAGAATAAAAATATGAAAAAATTATGTCAATACCTCTTAGAGTTTGTCCGTACCTACGATTTAAATTTTGTGATTTTCGGGAAAAAATATTTTTTTGGCCATATTTTGGCGAATGAGAGCAATTTTCTTACTGTTACGAATTTTAAGTAAAACCTATACAGAATCTTAGAGTTCAGATCATTTTAAATATACTCTGAAAGTTTTACTGAAATCGGATAACCTTAACCCTTAAATGGTGAAGGTTAAATGTAAAATTTTTCAATATTTGGAATTTCTAATGTAAAGATGCCGAAATGTTATATATTTTTGGGTCGATTTTAATGAAACTTGAGAAAAATATAACATAAAGTCTATAATATAGAATAACAGTCCAAAAATGGAAATTAACCCTTAATATAGTTTGGGGTCCAAACTTTTAAAATCGCGAAAACCACAGTCAAATATAGATTCATTTTGACCCCAAGTGCTTTTGAAGGGTTAATTTCCATTTTTGCACTGTTATTGTATATTTAAGATCTTAGGGTATATTTTTCGCAAGTTTCCTTAAAATTTGTTTAAAAATGTATAATATTGTGCTATCTTTCATTTAGAAATTCCAAATATTTCTAAATTTTACATTTGACCTTTACCATTTAAGGGTTAAGGTTATCCGATTTCAGTAAAACTTTCAGAGTATATTTAATATGATCTGGGCTATAAGATTATGTATAGGTTTTACTTAAAATTCGTAACAGTAAGGAAATTGCTCTCATTCGCCAAAATATGGCCAAAAAAATATTTTTTCCCGAAAATCACAAAATTTAAATCGTAGGTACGTAAAAACTGTAAGAGGTATTGACATAATTTTTTCATATTTTTATTCTCTATTATGATCTCAATAAATCCCAATGTGATGATCAAAAAATTCTGAAATTTGTTTAAGAAAATTTTTAAAAATTTGAAAATGGAGATTTGAAACTGCCGTTAAAAAAAATTAATTTTTTTGGCCATCCCTGCGAATAGGTTAACGGTATTCTACAAAGACAAAAACTCATACGAATGTAAATACGGATATATTTTAAGCAAAATTAGATTTTATTTTAATATTTCTTAAAAATATGTTAATTTTGTTCCTACATTTCTTGTTCAAGTGGCCTGAGACACGTTAATGGTCTGGGGAATTTTTAATAACTTTAAAATTTTTTAACCAATTTTGGTCTTTTATATCTCATTAGAACGACAATTACGTACACATTTCGATTCTTGTGCATTCGATTGCAAAAATAATTATTTAGTAGCAAAATTTTTACAAAAACTGAAAAATTTGCATTTTTTCCGAATTTTAACGATAATACAGTTTGTGGGTCAATTTGACCCAAAGGAGATATAGGTTTAATCTGAAAAATATTTTTTTGACTGTAATTTTCATTAATATAAATAAATCTACATATTTATGTAACAAAATGCAGAAAGTTAAGGAGTTTTACAAATTTATTTCATATAAATAGCAAAATTTTACATGTATCTGAACTTTGACCTCGATGCGCGTCCCGAAATCGTTGTCCGATTTGGCTCAAATTTTCAGTACTTATCTTTTAGAACTAGTGTCACAATATTCCACCCGGCACTCTTTGAAATTTAAAAAAATAAAATCGGCTGTCACCCTAATGTGCATGTGTATGTATGAATAGATGTAAAATCGCGTTGTTATATTGACATTACCATTCGTCATATGACAAATATTGTAAATATTTTGACACTTAACTTTCAAATGCTAAATTCTCTCACACTGGTATTGTGAGAAGCTGCATACACACACACTCCTACAAACACTTATCATTGACAAATGTCTGATATACATTTCAACTAAAATCAAATGTTTATAGATTCCAAAAAAGGAAAGGGAGCATGGTTTCAAAGAGAATGGGAATCTTGTAAGTGGGGTAGGGGGTTGTAGTGGTGTAATGGTGGTGTATTGTTTTTGTATTAAATTGTGTTTGATTGTATGACGCGTGTAAGTACTTCAGAACATTTACGCATCAAAGAAGCGATAAATGAAAATTTCGTATTGAAAATTTGCTTGTTTTGTTTGTGAATGAATATTGTATAAATACTTTCGTACACTTTGGGAAATCACATCAACAATATATTTTGTAATATTTTACAATAAGAAATATATTGATTTTTCCAAAGATTGTTGTACAATTTCAATTGAAATCTTAAGAATGATTGTGTTGTGAAAAAAGTTAAAATTTCTTCTGATATTTTGAGTGTATCTAGAAACGAAGTTTTCAATCAAATATGCAGGAGTATGAGTGTATGTGTGTATATATATATGAATATGGCTTAAGTTTGACTATGAAATTTTGAACAGGGAAGGAGAAATATCAATGCTACTGATGACGATACTGTAGATTTTTGTTTTTAAATGTGAAACCAATACTGTTTTTCAATCACAAAACCGTGAGTGGTTAATTTCTAATTCAAAATAGATGAAGAAACGCGCGTGTATTAGATTATAAATGTTGCAGACAATAAATAAACCAAATGTATACATTTACTTACTCATTGATTCACTCACTCATGCACACTTATCCATTCACATAAAATAACAAACAAATAGAGTCCCACCGAAACCGAATTTTTAAGGCCGAAACAAAACAGAATCTGAAGAACAAAAGTTAGACCCTGTTTCTTTAGCACATTGTTCTCCGTCACCACGTTTATTTGACTGACTTTTGTTCAATTCCATCTTATCAGGCCTATAAAACGTTTTGTTTGTAATGGTTTCCTTTCCATAGTTATTACTCATTCCGATCGATTTTGTTTAAGTTGCTTCCGAATCCATTTGATTTTGTTAATTTGACAACGTTTTGTATATTAAAACTAAAGTCAAAGAGTCTCTTAATAAATTCTGCTCGAACACCGAAACCAAATATTCGGTCGAACTCTACAAACAAACACACAGTAACAATCTTAAAATGTGAGTAGGTGGGTGTGTGTTGTGCAGAATGACAGTGTCAATAATTTATTATTTATTATCAAGTTCGAGGCAGAAGCAACAAGAATGAATGCCAAATAAATCAAATATGTAGAAACAAGCAACCAAAAAACACTTCCTATTCCTACTCCAAGTTAAAAGTCATCTTGTCTTCTGGTTGTGTTTAGTTCGTATTTTAGTCTCTTACAAACCGTGCTTTATACAGAGCATCTTCTTTCTATTTCATTGCTCATTGTGGCATGATGACTTTTGAGGTTTTTCTGCCACATTATAAGGCATGAATGTACAAAACCAAAAGTTTTTGATTGTATACATTTTTCGTTGCCTTTAACAATGAAAACTAACAAATAAATAAATAGGAAGTGAATATGGAATATACAATCTATAAGTAAAAACAGAATATTAGAGTGTTCCAAATTTACTATTTATACTCTATATTTAAAAGTGCCTAAAATGATTGTTGAAGCGATATCGTCATTAAAATATTGGCAAAATTTTAACACCCTACGATAATTGGAACACATTTTTTTTAAATTTACTTCAAAAAGAGAGAAATTAAAAAAAAAAATGTATATGGACCAACCTGTCTTTAACTGAATACCAAAATTTGTTTTCTAATTGTTCCCGATTCTGCACACCAATAAACTTACGTATCGTTTGTGTGTAATTCCTAAAAAATTTTGTTCTTTGGGAGACTCTAATGTACATTAATTTCTTCAGAAATCATCCATATACATTGAACTAATAAAGTTTATGTAAACCTGACATTAAGAAAAATAAACACAAAACACATTCTGGTTTATTTTATTAAAGCTTGTATATTACAGTTTCCACGTTTCCAGTTTCCCTACACTAAGTAAATGAGCAAAAACATTTTTCTTTTAAAATATCAATAATTTGTTTTCATGAATAATTTTCGAAAGAGAGCTTTATATGGGAGCTATGTATATTTGTTTATAATCGAATGATTTCATTATATTCATAAATTTCAATATTAGCAACATCGAAAAATGTTTAACATACATATATGTTAATAAAAATGAAAAAATGACAAAGCTAACGTTTTCGCTGAGTAATTATCACTTGCCGGAAAGTGATCAACCACTGCCCGAACTTGAAAGAGTATTAGTGACTATGCCAAACATATTCTTTCGAGCTCGTGCTGTAAAAAGGGTTTTAACAGTTGTCAACGTAAATAAGTCTTCTGGGCCAGATGGCATACCAGCGCTGGTCTTGAAGCAGTGCTCTTCGACGTTATCTCGTCCATTAGCCAACCTTTTCAGTATTTCATACCGTGCCAGCGTATTTCCTGTATGTGGGAAGGTTGCTAATGTTACGCCAATTCCTAAAAAGGGGGAGGCTAATAACCCTAAAAATTACCGTCCAATAGCAATTTATTCTGCACTTTTCAAAGTTATGGAATGTATGGTAAACTACCATTTGGTTAAATATTTAGAATCCAAGAATTTGCTTAACGACCGCCAGTATGGCTTCCGTAGAGGACGCTCTACGGGAGACTTGCTAGCCTTCCTATTGGCAAAATGGTGTCGTTCCATTTACCGTTTTGGCGAAAGTAAAGTGGTGGTTCTAGATATTTCCAAGGCGTTCGATAGAGTGTGGCACGGTGCACTATTATCGAAACTTATTGCTTTTGGTGTCGGTAATAACTTCTCTCGATTTATATCGAGCTTTCTCAGAAATCGCACTTACAAGTTGTTATAGATGGGAACTCATCAAACGAGTTCAAGATATTTACATCACATATATCCGACCGAAAATGGAATACAACTCCCATGTATGGGCCGGTGCTTCAAAGTCTATTTTGGAGCTGCTCGACCGCGTACAAGAGAGGGCGAAGGTGATTATTGGTGACAGTAGGGTATCCAACTCTATTGATTCGCTGGACCACCGCCGTAATGTGGGCTGCGTTTCACTATTCTATCGGTACTACAATGGAATGTGTTTTGATGAAATTAGGGAACTTCATCTGATACCCGCAGATTTTAACGTAATACACGTTTTTCGTCAAGAACACATCCCTTTGTGGTCGATTGGCCAGTGGGCCACACAACATATTACAGGGAAAATTCGTTCTTTAGTCGTACTGTACGTATGTGGAACAAACTTCCCGCCGAAGTGTTTCCTGCCATTTCCAATGTGGGAAAGTTCAAATCGAATGCCCACAAACACTACTCCCTCTTTCCTCCCTCCCATAACCTATTTTCCTAGTTCCAACACAATGCTTTGCATGAATAGGGGTCATCCCCTGATGTCATTTTATTCGAACAGGTTGTCCATCTCCGTTTAAAATCTACCACACTTTTGGAGACCTTGTTTGTGCTCTTCTATTCTCTTTTAACAAGAGCCAAATATCTCTCCACTGGACTCAGCTCCAGGCAGTTTGGAGGAATTGCCTTTCTTGGTACAAAAAAACCACATTATTGGTATTGTACCACTCAAGACCTTTCTTACAATAGTGACAGATGCCAAATCAGGCCAAAAATAAGTGGACACATTAAGAAGTCTTATGAATGGAAACATTATTTTTTGTAAACATTCCTTGATGTAAATTTCGGTATTTATAGAGCCCTTTATAACAAATGTTTGGCTTTTTTGACGAAACTGCAAGAACTTTTTGGGAAATTTTGTCTGCTTTTGGGTCCTAAACTTTTCTTCAACATTCCCTCGAGCATCTGCAACATAAAAATTTGATCCAGAAGCTGCGAAAAATTTTCCATACGTACATTTCGTCATCCATTATGCAGCAGGTATATTTTTTGTATAAAATTTGACTTCAATTTCCGTGCTCTGTCTTTGGCCTCTAAATTTTTAGCAGAGTTCCTTTTTGAGCCTTGTATGCTTTTAAATCTGCATTGGCTTTAACTTTACGTACCAAATAGTCCGAGTACTGACCTAACCGGGCTGCTTTCCTACCGGATGTGTTGGGAACTCTTTGAAAGTGCTTTCTATTTTTTTGGGCTTTAGAAACATCATGTGGATCACTCCTTCTACCTGAACCAGGTTTTATATCAATGGACAAGTTCTCCCTGTACTGTTTAATAACATTGGAATCAGTTTGACGGCAGACCATTGATCGTTTGAACAACTTTTTGTAGGACAAAGTTGGGTTTTGTTGAAAATATTTAATTATTTTAGTACGCATTTTTTCTGGTCACTCATTTTAATCAGATTAACAACAAATGAACATAATTGCCATTAACCATAATAACTGGCATTCTTTGCAAAGGTAACTTGATAAAAAAAAAATCAAATAATACTTGGGTTAAAATTGACACAAATGAAAAACGTGTGTTAATAATTTTGCGATCTCAGTCTTATAGTCAGTTGGTATATAAGCATTACGGTTGAAATAGCACGTCTTTAACTTGATACTACGTATGGGATATTTCCCTTCCTCATGGAAAATATCCGAAATAGTTATGATACCAAACCGGCAAAAGATGTCTGTATATTAAAGCAAAGGTTACACAAATAGAATTAAAGTCAGTTCCGTTGCACTGGTTAATTGGTCCATGGTCTGCTCTAGACTTGCAGTACTAAGTCCTTTGTACAAGACAGTAATAAAACCGATATGGCTATACGGCTTTCAGCTATGGGGAACAGCCTCCTTATCTAACGTTGCAAAATTCCAAAGAAACATTAATAGGAATCTCGTTGTCCATATAATAGTCGAGGAGATCAAACTCTCGAGTTATCCTGTCAAAGCTAATAGATCACCCAAATCCCCTTGCCAGGGAGTTGCTGTCATTTGAGGGTCATATATGACTGAGATGAATGGAAACACGGGATCCGGCTAGATAAACAATTTCTCTAGCACTTATGTTGGATTTTGTAGTGGCAATACCAAATTTAGTTTAGATTTAAATACTTATTGTAAATTTCTAAAAATAAAGATTCAATATAGAAAAACTAAATGAAAAAAAAAAGTTCTGTGACGAATCTTATATACCCTTCACCAAATTATACTTTAAAATAAAATTTAAATTTTTTTTTTTTTCAAAATTGTTTTTAAAAGTTTTTTCCAATTTTAGAAAATTAATTTTTTTTAATTTATTAGTGAAAAAAATTTATGACAAAATAATGTTTTTTGTGAAAAAAAAATTCGGGTTAAAAATTTTTTTGACCCATTGTAGGTCCAACTTTGTATAGCCTTATATACATCGTTGCAATGGACTTTGAAATATCTATCATTAGATATCCATATTGTCTATATTTATGACTTAGTAATCGAAATATAGATAAAAAATAGGCCAAAAATAGAGGTTGTCTCGGATTTTTGCTCATATCTCCGATATTTATGGACGGATTTTGCTGATTTTAAATAGGAAACTTTTCGAAAGCATGTTTGACAGAATTATTGAGGATTTGGATCCCGAAGATATCTGGGGTCTTCAGAAAATTGATTTCAACAGACAGACAGACAGACGGACATGGCTAAATCGACTCCGCTATCTATAAGGATTCAGAATATATATACTTTATAGGGTCGGAAAATTATATTGTGGAAATAACAAACGGAATGACAAACTTATATAAACCCTTCTCACGAAGGTGAAGGGTATAAAAAATATGATAACACCACTTTCTAAGAAAACAGACTTTTTGGCTGTGGATTTCTAAAATTTATAGAATTATGATCCTTATTTATTTAAATTGTTTAATTTTTCCACAATCTCTAGAAGCCCACATATTACATTCCCAAGCATTACATGTGCCACATTTGAAAAATCGTTTTAAGTAAAGATTGGAAGACTCTTTCGGCTCTGGGTATTTAAATTTTCTCCGAATCTTTTTAAAAAAACTCCTTCTTATACATATTTTTGAAAGCGCTGATTAATAACAAAAGTGATCTACCATTACACCATCATGTAACTGATTTTCTCTTTCTTATTTTCTTCCTAATTTTATTTTCTGTTATTTTCTTTAAAAATTCTCCAATTTAAATTGAGTATAATCATCAATTGTTAGTCTAAGCCAGTGATTAGACTTTAAGCCAATGGTGCAGCCCATAGCACAACTGTGCAAAATCAAATCAGACGTATTCTTATACTCTTACAATTTAGTAGTCGTTGTCCACTCAACGAGACAACTACAAAAGCGCATGAGCACGGGTGTATGACTTTATATATATTTTTTTTAGTTTTTGTACTTGTTTTTTTTTGAATGTGTTGGTAAGAGTAAGTGTATTGGTGAGAGGATTTACTTTTGCGCACCTCTGGTCTAAGCAATCACATATGGCCAATTTATGTGCTCAATTTTAAACTGTGAATTATTATAAAATAAATAAAAAAAATAACCGGATTTTTGTCACTCAACTACAATGATTCACCAACATCAGAAAAATTCGGTCATTAAATTTTTATAAAAAATTTTTATACAAAAATGAACTTTTACTTCCAGTAAAGTTGTTATCCACGTCGCCCTTCCAATGACTTGGAGTGATTGTAGTGGCTCTTCGTGAATGGTACTTGGATTCTCAGTGAACCAAAATAGCCAAGCGTATTCCGTATTCTTAAGGAGTATAATTAAATGTTCCATGACTTATCAACGTTTATTCTGTATCTATTTACTACACCTCAAAAATGTTGGTCCAACTTGCAGATTTGTTGTTATGTTTGATTGATTTGGCGAATGCAGAGCAACTCCTATGTTAAGGGGTTCGTGGATCAATTTCTGCATCAATTTTACAAAAACAATCGATTGGCATTAGAAACTTATAATTTGTATAGCTTTTTATATACAAGCACCGCAAATAATGCACATGTATTAGACTACAGTTTCCATATTATTTCCGTTTGCTTACAAACAGTTCAAGTTTCACCAAAAGTAACAACAACAAAACTTCACCAAACAAATCAGAAAAAAAACAACAAATATTTTAACTCTGTTTCTTTACTTTACTCTTGTAAAATTTTTGAAACGTATAAAATCTGTTCAAAATTAAAAATATTTCAAGTGTATTCACAGTTGTGTATGTTTAAATGTTCGTATGAATACACTCAGAGAAATTCAAATAACTTTGATTGCTAACGAAAGGTTACTAATATAATTTGTTAGATTGTATACAATTTAGATTTAAGTTTTAAAATTTTTGGGAAATATTCGACGTTTACCAATTTGATTATTACTAATATTCATTGTTTTTTTTATTTTTTTACTTTGAGTGTATTGCTGCAAACCTACGTTTGCGATTATTTATATTTCTTTACTGGCATTTTGTTTATTTAACTTTATTCTAAGTTCACACATGCTGTGGTGGCAAAGTTTAGAATTTTAGATTTGTTTGCAAACTTTTTTCAACACAAAGATTTATAGAAAATAGTATATAGAAAAGGTTTAAAGTGTATTTAATTGATTAGCATTTTTTCGATTTTATTCTATGAGTTTAAGTAAAACAGTTTAAGAAAATCAAACATTATTTTGTATCAGCTTTTTTGCAAGGACCAATTTTATGACATCATAATTGGGGCGGACATCTAAAACTGATAAATACAAATTCTCTTAAATATTTCCTATTTCACAGCCAGCATTTCGAATAGAAAATAAAACGTAAAAATCTTTTTTTTATAAATATAATTTTGATTTGTTTTTGTAATTCAAGAAGTTATACATTTATGTATACTTACTAGGATTTAACTCGCTATTTTATTAGCGGATTTATTAAAATAAAACAAAATAAAGCAATTTAATTCAAGGTTCATTAATTTGAAGCATTCTAGGTGTTTCAGAAATTGAGTTTCCCTTCTTCAATTTCACTTATTCAGATTCCAGATTCATTATAACAAATAAAGGATTATTATAGAAAATTAAAAAAATACCATTCGAAAGAATAAGAAAAATACATTAAGTCCTCCATTGTTCTATCTCTCACCTAAAGCCGCCCTTAATTCTTATTTTACTCAGAAAACTAGTGTTTATGTTGATAAGTTCTTTAATTTAAAATATTAGAAAAAGTCCCGCCATGCTTGAATTTTCAAAATATTCCATTTTGGCGAAAGTTTGTATGACAGCTATGAATAAAACGGTATAAATCTGCTCTTGAAAAATATACTTTTTAAAAAGCACACGAATGTACACTCAGATCCAAATCATCTTGTTATTTAATTTGTGTGTGACTTGGTGAAATAATGTTAACAAATTTTTGGTACTTTTTCCATCATTGTACTAAAAAATTGTTTTCAAATAATTTAAATATTTTCCCACAACGATGGCAACTCATAACAAGTAAGACCAAATTATACTTTAAAATAAAATAAAAAAAAATTTTTCGAAATTTTTTTTTTTTTAAGTGTTTTCCAATTTTATTAAAAAAATTTTAATATAAGAATTTATTTTTTTAAATTTATTAGTGAAAAAAATTTATGACAACAAAATGTTTTTTGTGAAAAAAAAAACTCGGGTTAACAAATATTTTTCCCGATTTTGACCCATTGTAGGTCCAACTTACTATAGCCTTATAATGGACTTTGAAATCTCTATCATTAGATATCCATATTGTCTATATTTATGACTTAGTAATCGAGATATAGATTAAAAATAGGCCAAAAATAGAGGTTGTCTCGGATTTTTGCTCATATCTCCGTTATTTATGGACGGATTTTGCTGATTTTAAATAGGAAACTTCTCGAAAGCATGTCTGACAGAATTATTGAAGACTTGGATCCCGAAGATATCTGGGGTTTTCAGAAAATTGATTTCAACAGACAGAAGGTCATGGCTAAATCGAATCCGCTATCTATAAGGACCCAGAATATATATACTTTATAGGGTCGGAAAATTATATTGTGGAAACTGTGCATATAAGTATAAGTTAAATTCGGAAAATTGTTTTTCAACTAGATTTGTGTTGGGTTTGCCTTATATGTTGGGTTAAAACCCTACTAAAAGATTAATGGTTAATTTTTAAACAATGTGTTGTTTAGTGGATTCACAAAATTCTCCAAAAGGTCGCATTTGTACAGAATTGTTTATGTTTTTACTGCTTTTGCAGAGAAATGAAGCTTTGTTACCCCATCATACCATCACTGAAGCAGGCTGCACTCTAATAAACACTT
Organism: Calliphora vomitoria; assembly: GCA_942486065.2. Taxonomy (NCBI): domain Eukaryota; kingdom Metazoa; phylum Arthropoda; class Insecta; order Diptera; family Calliphoridae; genus Calliphora; species Calliphora vomitoria. Next base: position 66,958,171 of record OW818030.2, on the reverse strand, counting down.
CCGATGCTTGGAGAGATGACGTAGTATATACGCTGTCATTTTGCTTGTTGAAAGACTTGTCCACTGGAAAAATGTTATTATTTGTTAACGGAATTCTCCTATGGTCGTTACTTGCGTTCTGACGAAGCAGTGCGTTTGATTTTTTCTTGTATTTCTGCTTCAGTGCCGCATCAGGTAGATTACCGGTATGTCTCTTGAAAACCCGAAGTCTCAAATCATATTTAATGATAAGATTTATTTGATTTATTCGTTTGCAGCTTACGGAGTGGATTTTTTCGAACTCGGTTCCTCATAGCTTTAATAGCTGTGGGAATTCGCACGTTGCGTGGACGGTTAACCACTCCATCAGTGCCTTCAAACAATTTAACGGCACGATGCTGCTATCATAAAAGATTTTCTATAATAATAATTAAGGACTGAGATCGAAAAATTCTTAACATACATATATGTTAATAAAAATTAAACCACTAAACTTAGTTTTTTTTTTTATTTGATTGAAACTATTGTTACAATTTACAAAAAAAAAAAAAATATTTTTATAGTTCTAATAAGTAATGATGAAATTTTGAACCTTTTTCGGAAACCCTTCCATTATGGTTTTAAAAGTGATTTCTGTCACTTTGTTCAAACAGGTTGTCCATCTCCCTTTAAAATCTACCACACTTTTGGACACCGTTTTTGTGCTCTTCAATTCTCTTTTAACAAGAGCCCAATATCTCTTTACTGGCCTTAGCTCCAGGCAGTTTGGAGAATTTGCCATTCTTGGTACTAATATCACATTATTGTTCTTTTACCACTCAAGACCTTTCTTACCATAGTGACAGTGGACACATTAAGAAGTCTTATGAATGGAAGCAGCCTTTTTTGTAAACATTCCTTGATGTAAATTTCGGTTTTTATAGAGCCCTTTGTAACAAATGTTTGGCTTTTTAGCCGCAATTGCATATTCCTTGTCATACCAAGAACTTTTTGGGAAATTTTGTCTGCTTTTGGGTCCTAAACTTTTCTTCAACATTCCCTCGAGCATCAGCAACATCAACATTTTTACCCGGAAGCTGCGAAAAATCTGCCAGAACATACGTTTCGTCATGCATTATGCAGCAGGAATATTTTTTTTTTATAAAATTTGACTTCAATTTCCGTGCTCTGTCTTTGGCTTCTAAATTGTTAGCAGTGTTCCTGTCAGGAACTTTTTGAGCCTTGTATGTTTTTCAACCTGTATTAGCTTCAACTTTTCGTACGAAATAGTCCGAGTACTGAACTAACCGGATTGCTTTCCTACCGGATGTGTTGGGAGCTCTTTTGAAAATGCTTTCTATTTATTGGCTTTATAAACATCATGTGAACCATTCTTTCTACCTGAACCAGGTTTTCTATCAACGGAAAAGTTCTCCCTATACTGTTAATAACATTGGAAAAAGTTTGATAGCAGACCTTTGATTGTTTGGCCAACTTTTTGTAGGACCAAGTTGGGTTTTGTTGAAAATATTTAATAATTTTAGTACGCTCTTTTTTCTGGTCACTCATTTTAATCAAATTAACAACAAATGAACATAATTGACATTACACATAATAACTGACATGCTTTAAAAAGGTAACTTAAATACTTGGGTTAAAAGCTTTAAAGAAAAACGTGTGTTAAGAATTTTTCGATCTCAGTCCTTACAATACGGTTTTGAATATCTTTCCATTCAATGATTGTTAATAACGCAAGCCAAAAACTTTTAAAGCGTAAATGGAGTATGAATGTTAAACATGTGTATGATCAGTATAATTCTTACATTAGGAGCAATTATAATTGTACCAGAACTTATAAAAGTACTACTTAGGTACATATTTGGGATTGTTTTGATTGTTGAAGAATATGACTTATTCTTTTATTTCTATGTTTATTGGTTTAAATGATACGTGGGGTAACAAAACAAAGCTTTTCTCCCCCAAAAAGTTATAATTTAGAAAAGTACCAAATTTGAATTTTTTTTAGCTGTATTAGCTTAGAAGAAGATGTAAGATTTCCAACTTTATGGTGACTATTTTCAGGCGGTTACGTTACTCTTTTATATTTATAGATTAGCGAATTTTTTTTTTATTCCCAACAACTCTAAACCCAAAGAGAACAATTGAACTGAAAAACAAATACTTGAAAAGTTTCAGCAAAAACTTTGTTTGATATTTTAAACGTACGTTTGAGAATTATTTTTAGTTTCTTTTTATTTATTACAGTTTTTATTTTATTTTCAATTCGTTTCTTTTTTGTTTACCCACAGGAGGTGATGTCCAGTGAAGCGATCTCATTGAAGTTTCTTGATGTGGTGCAAATTTTACTCAAATATTGTGGCAATCAAACGACGGCAGCTAAAAATAGTGAAACCCAGGCGGTTTTAATCGATTTAATTGCAACCATCGGTTTCTTTTGTGCTAATAATAAACAAAATCAGGTAATTTCATTTTCTAATACTTACATGTTAAAAAATTCAATTTAAGTATACATTTTAATTTATTATTTGTTTTTCTTTCTTTCGTTTTTTAGGATCTTTTAACCTCTGAACAATGTTCCAATATAATTAAGAATTTAACCAAACTACCCGAACATTTGAATGTGGTGGTTTATCCATGCCTAGTAACTGTGACGTTCCAGAATCAGGAAGCTCGCAATGTGATATCACGTGATTTTAATTTAGAGGTGAGTTTTTGAGAAAACCTTAGAAATAAATGTTTAATTATATTTAATAATTTTCTTTGTAATTTTTTAGTTTTTGGATGAATATAGTAAATCGGATAAGGCCAAAAAGAATCATTTGGTTGCTTTGCTCAAGGAAAATATCTAAACTCTTGTTTGTGTCTTGCTTCCTTACTCAATTTTATTTTATATAATAACTTATAAGTAAAAACAAACAAAAAAAAAAAAAAAACATCTTTTAGAAAGGTGCTGGATTTAATTTGATTCTTCTAACAATGAATGAATGACGACTGCCTCTTTTTTATCTACAATACTCTCGAATAATTTTTCTCTTCTTTGATATTATTCTTATTATTTAATATTATAATATTATTAGCTATTATATGAATTGATTTCTTAATATAAAAACAAAATATTTAATATTATCATCCAATCCATTGAATGTGAATAATATTGAGATGTGATCCTTTACATTCTTATATGACCATATAAATACTTACTTAAATATCTCATAATTATTTAATATTATATAGAAATAAACATAAATATTTTATTATATTCTCTTATTCTCTGTTTATTGTTCTTATATACCTCTTTTTTACTCTTCTTCCTTTTTACAAGTATTACTGTCTTATTATTATTATTTTACTACCTTAGCTATTTATCAAATGTTTGTTAAAAAACAAAAATTATTCTTTTTTGTTTTTATTTAATTGAAATTTATTGTTTTTTATTATTTTTGCAAAAATATTTAATATTTTTTAGGCGTTTTTAAGGAATTTTACTAAATGCAACTAATCTAGTTTTAGACAAAGAACTCAATGAAATTATTTAACCATTTTATATATTTGTAGCTGTAAGTTGCAAAATAAATCTAATTGAAAAACAGAACATACATATTTTGAAATACATACATAAAATATTAATAATCTAAAATTGTTTTAAAAAAAAAAAAAAATTTTCCACTGAATAAAGGAATTATAACACCATTTATACTAAAAACAAATATTGTTTAATTTATGTTTGCAAAAATAAAATAGATTTGAGAAAATTACCTGATAGCTGGTCCAAAATAGTCAATACATTGTACCGGTTACATAGAGTCCGCTACCTAACTCGTTACTTGATCAGCTAAATAACTTACCTTAAATAGTCAGTTGAAAAGGCATCTCATAAGGACTGAGTTTGAAAAATTCTTAACACGCGCTTTTCATTAAAACTTTTAAGCCAAGTATTAATTGATTTTTTTTATCAAGTTACCTTTGTAAAGCATGTCAGTTATTATGTTTAATGTCAATTATGTTCATTCGTTGTTAATCTGATTAAAATGAGTGACCAGAAAAAAGTGCATACTAAAATTATTAAATATTTTCAACAAAACCCAACTTGGTCCTACAAAAAGTTGGCCAAACAATTAAAGGTCTGCTATCAAACTGATTTCAATGCTATTAAACAGTATCGGAAGAACTTGACCGTTGATAGAAAACCTGGGGGGTTACTCCCTAATTCGATTCGAAAGGAAATCGTTTTTAGCACACATTTTCGAACATTTCCGTTTTCGGATTGAGTTACGCGGTAACCCCCCTGGTTTATGTAAAACGAATGGTCCACACGATGTTTATAAAGCCAATAAATAGAAAGCATTTCCAAAAGAGCTCCCAACACATCCGGTAGGAAAGCAGTCCGGTTAGCTCAGTACTAGGACTCTTTGGTTCAAAAAGCTAAAGCCAATGCAGGTTTAAAAACATACAAGGCTCAAAAAGTTCCTGACAGGAAGGCTGCTAAAAATTTAGAGGCCAAAAACAAAGCACGGAAATTGAAGACAAATTTTATAAAAAAAAAAATATTCCTGCTGCATAATGGATGACGAAGCGTATATGTTCTGGCAGATTTTTCGAGGGAATCTTGAAGAAAAGTTTAGGACCCAAAAGCAGACAAAATTTCCCAAAAAGTTCTTGGTATGGTTAGCAATATGTAGTTACGGCAAAAAAAAAAAACAAAAATTTGTTGCAAAGGGCTCTATAAATATAGAAATTTACATCAAAGAATGTTTTTAAAAAAGGATGCTTCCATTCATAAGACTTCTTAGTGTGTCCACTTATGTTTGGCCTGATTTGCACCTTGTCACTATGGTAAGAAAGGTCTTAAGTGGTAAAAGAACAATAATGTGGTATTTGTACCAAGAGAGGAAAATTCTCTAAACTGCCTGGAGCTAAGACCAGTTGTTAAAAGAAAATTGAAGAGCATAAAAAAGGTGTCCAAAAGTGTGATAGATAAACGGAGATATTCGAACAAAGTGACAGAAATCACTATAAAAACCATAATGGAACTATTAACTATTAAAGAACTATTAAAATATTTTTTTTTTTTTTTGTAAATTGTATTTCAATCAAATAAAGAAAAAATCAAAACTGTAAGTTTCATTTTTTTTAACATATATGTATGTTAAGAATTTTTCGATCTCAGTCCTTAGGCAGTCCAATAACCGATTGGTTCTAAACGAAACTTTCTCCCACAACTCTCCAATAGATTATTTCTGGCGGGTAAAATAACTACTTTCTAAAGTGCAGTACAAATTAAACTTTTAAACTGACTACATTCTAGGTTACTTAGAGACTCTAAAGAGATAATTGACTTCATGCTATGTGAATATATCAACACATTTAGTATAAAACCACTTTGTACGAATTACTCACAAAAAAGTGCAGTACAAAATAAACGTTTAAAGTGACTACAATCTAGATTACTTAGAGACACTTAAGAGACAATTGTCTTCACTCTAGATTACATGGGATGTATTAAAATAACCAATTGACTTCTCTCTGCACTGCATTAAGCACATACGTGTCAAATTTTATTTAAGTTAAAAAGTTTGTCAAATGCTTGAAAGGTCGCTGACGCCAGGTCGCCCATATTATACTCGAAGAAAAACCTGCCTCGATGCAGAACCCCCAGATTATAAAATTGTATAGTGTTAGCTGTTATAACGGCAAGAACAGGCATGAGCACGCATTATGCTCCCCATTATGCTGGAGTAGGGTGTTATAAAGGTTAACATATAAATGATAGGTTAACATAGAGACGAGAAGTAATTGCCAAAAACCTAGGTCTGTTGTCAAAAACCTAACTCTTGCAACAACAAAATACTTGCTAGTAAATGTACTTTGTTGATTTTTATTAAAAAAGTGAGGAAACAAATTTAAAAATTTTTCAAAAGAGCTAAAGCATTTCCATTATGAAAATATTTAACGCTCATCCAATTAAAAAAACGTGTGTAAGTTTCAAAGCATATTTTTAAATTATCAGGGGGCAAATTCTCGCATTCGTAATCGATATAAATTTCGAACGATTACTAGCGTTCGAGTAAAAACTCGTTCGTTATCGAGCACAATGATTACAATTTTCAATAACTTTTTATTCGATAACGAATACGAGAATCCCAAAAATTATGAGAAAGATTAGTAACTTAAGATTTCGGATTCACAGGTTTTTTTGGTGATCTATCGATATGGGTCACTGTTTCTTTTTTTATTTCGAAACACAAAAATAGTAAGTACTTGCCATTTCAATTCAGTTTGAACGATTCTTCAAAATTTTTGATTTCCCTCACATACCTTAACTTAAAATATTTTAAATACATTTAAGAAAGCTACACAAAATATGCAAAAATGTTAAACCTACCAACCTACAAAATGTTCATGGCTATAAAAATAGTTGTTTTTAGTTTGTGATAAAAAAACATTTGCAATTTTTTTTTTACTTAATGCTGGCATATGGACTTTAATTCCTAGCAGTAACAACTCCAAAAACAACAACAAGGAATAAAGAAAAAAAACAAACTCTCAAGGGTGGAATCAAGCATAAAATACGCACAAATACTTACCAAATGTAGAGAAGACAATAAAACACAGAACAACACACTAATGTTGATTTGTTGTAACTTGCTGTTGTAGCTGTGTGTAGCCTGTTCATGTTCATCAAGTGACAGATTGAAATCACTCAACTTGAATAAAATGTGACAGTGATAATGAAAGTCTATTTCGAAGTTGGGGTCTAACGAAACACACAACACATTGCACTGTCACACTCACTCACTCATCATAACGCATACCAATGCTACGTAACGTTACGCAACATAAAACAAGTAAGAAAGTATGGTTGATCTAGCTCGAACATATGTAAAACCCTACACTAAGTAAATAAGCAAAAACATTTAACTTTTAAAATTTCAATAATTTGTTTTAGGTCGTCTGATTTATGTCCAACATTCTGAAGAGATATATTCCCGTTAACCTTTTGTCGACCGACGGTACTTATAAGTACCATAGCAATAATAAGCTTACAAAATGAAAACAAAACATATTTTAACCCTTTTTGCCCAAAAGTACTTTGAAGTACACTATTATCTTTGGAATAATATATTTTTTTTTTTTGCCAAAATGGCAACCTCGCTTACCCAGAATAACGGTTAAGTGTCTCATGGTCTCATTGTGGTGTTTATTAATGTTGTAATGATAAAAAATACTGTTTCGTAAAATACTTGAAATATAAAATGTTATAAAAGTTACAAAACTAATAAATTTATTAATAAAATTTAAACAAAAATCGAAGACTTTTTTATCTTTTGGCTGATGCTGAACCAACAGTACTTAAAAGTACCAGGTCCCTTTCGATTCCTTGCAGACCCCTTCGGTTCTGTTCCGTGCAGGTGCCCCACAAAGTTAAAATTTTATAAATAACTTCCTGAAGTAATCATTTTCAATATTTCATAAAAAAAAATAAAACTTTTCCGACGATTTAAAGCCGTTAAAGTGATTTTTAGAATTGAGCCTTATATGGGAGCTATGACTAATAATTGACCGATCATCATACATTTTTGAGACATGACTTCCGAACATATAAAACTTATTTGGAGCGAAATTTGTGTAGATAACTATATAAATTAAACATTTATGACCGATAAACAATTATTTTGGTTAGGAAATTTTATGGGGTCTAAATGAAATAATGGACCGATTTCAGCCAATTACAATAGGCTTCGATCTTGGGCCGAACAAATTTATGTCTTATACTTTATAGGGTCGGAAAATTATTTTGTGGCAATTACAAACGGAATGACAAACTTATATATAGCCTTCTTTAAAAATAAAAAATTGTTAAAATTTTTTTTCCGAAATCAAAAACTTTTTTGAAATTTTTTTTCAAAATGGGCCCTTTTTCCCAAATGAAAGCTTAGATGTTTTCCTTGAAGGCCTATTTGGTAACTTAGTGGGATGCGAGTGGGATATCTATCAAAATAAATGTTTTGTAACTCAAAACATACAAGTTTTGACTTTTTTTGCAAAATCAAAAACTTTTTTTCAAAATGGGTCCTTTTTTATACCATTCACCCTCGTGAGAAGGGTATATATAAATTTGTCATTCCGTTTGTAATTTTCACAATATAATTTTCCGACCCTATAAAGTATATATATTCTGGATCCTTATAGATAGCGGAGTCGATTAATCCATGTCCGTCTGTGTGTCTGTTGGAATCAATTTTCTGAAGACACCAGATATTTTCGGCATCCAAAATTCAATAATGTTAGACATGCTTTAGAGAAGTTTCCTATTTAACCTCTGAAAATTTCATCAAAAAAAGACAATTTATTGCATGTTTTGACAAAAAAGCAACAAAACGTACATATGTTTGGATGTGTGTTGGCTTCATTGCTTTGCGTATTTTGTTTTTGTTTTTTTTGTGTTTCGTTTCGTTTGGCGTTGTTGTTTTTATACTTTTCAACTTGGTGAGAAGGTATATATAAGATTGTCATTTCGTTTGTAACTTCTACAATATAATCTGTTCGTCAGCAATTAAATGTAAAATGTTTAAAAGTTTTCTTGATATATTTAGGATGCTACACGCTGAAAATGGGCAATTAATGCATCCACAACAAAGGTGAAGAGTATATAAGATTCGGCATAGCCTAATATAGCACTCTTACTTGATATTTTTTATTTTTGCTCAGAAGAAAGCTCAGGTCTATTCCTTTAAGAGCTTTTTGGTCTCTTACTGGTATGCGTGTGGGATATTTATCAAAATAAATGTTTTGTATCTCAAGACATATGCGAGTGATATATATCCCACTCTCATACCAGTAAGAGACCAAAAAGCTCTGAGCAAAAATAGGGCCGATTTTGAAAAAAAGTCGAAAAAAGTTTTTGATTTTGAAAAAAAATTTAAAAAATTTAAATTTTTTTTCCGAAAGATTGAAGAAATAGCTATCTAAACTATTAGGGACATATTTTGCTAAGAATAATAGGTAATAAGTGGATGAGAAAAACACCTGCTTGGCCAAAATGTCAAATTTTTACCCTCTCTAACTCGGAAAGTTCTCGATGGATAAATTACAACCGTTAATCGGTTAACCGAATAATTTTGGTCGGTTAACTGTTCGAATAATTTAAAATTGCCGATTTCCAAATAACAAATAAACCGATTAATTTGTGTCGAATAACCGAAATTTTTTATTTTTTTTGCACTTTATAGAAATATAGTTTTAAGCACACAAATTTTATTTCTTAACTCATGAACATTAACTTCTAGCAATAGTTTTATAGAAGTTACGTATGCGGAATGAAATTGCAACAAAAATTTGACACTGGCTAAAGAAAAAGTTCATGAGCTATTAGTGTTTTAGGACTTATTTTGAATTCATTATGTTTTGCCTTAAGACTTTAAAACCCAATTTGAAAATCTGGCTTTTAGTTATTTCAAAATGTTAACAGAAAAAGAACTACCTTGAAAAAACATTTGTATTTTTTTTCCATATTTTATCTATTTTCATCGGGAACAATTTATTATAATATCAAGTGGCAGATAAAGGCAGAGAAGTGGACTTTTTTGGAAGTAAATAAACCTATTATTGATAAGATGAGCAAAGTAGAACATAATCTTTTTTTAAAAAAATATATATCGATCTTAATCAATCAGATGTAAATTGCAAATTTTGGCTTTTTTGGAATTTGATGAAATGTGTACACAAAATTAATCATTTCATAAAAGAAACATCAGATATTATTTTTTTTAGAAAGAAAGTTCTTCTTAACTGTTCCATCATCCAACTGTCATGCCCAGATGATTGTGGTGTTTTCCAACACCCTTCAAATTCCAGACTTTCTAAAGTGAAAAAATGTCCCAATTTTTTTAAATAAAAAATAATTTGAGAGTTTTTGGACCTTTTTATAGAAGACTTTTTGTAGATTATTTAAAATAAAAATCAAGAAAAATAAGACCATGAAACTCAAATAGGAGCTCAGAAAAGTGCAAACATCGGTATTTTCAACACCTGTATTTAAATATCCTCATAATTGCCACAAAAGTACATGAATACAATAAATTTTTTGCTCACATTAAATCAATACAATGAGCTATTTTATAAAGGTTTTATATATTATTTGTTTTAACGTTGGAAACAAATATAGCGTTTTCTGTTTTGTTGCAATTTCATTCCGCATACGTTAGCACAAAAATTGAAACGAAGGAATTTGGAAATTAACTTTTTCTAGAATGTACTATGATTAACTTTGCTTAATGAGTCGGAGGACGATATGATAATAGATGAAACTAAAGACATAACTAAAACGAGTCTTTTATCAGAAACTATTAAAAGTATGTATTCACAATCTAAAAAACTCCAAAAAGGACTCCAATGGTATAATTGAGGATTTTATATGAGAAATAGGATATTCTATATCAATCAGTGAGAGAGTTTTTTCCAAGTCTAGTTTTATTAAAACTAATGAAAAAAATCGATTAAAAGGAAAACATTTCAATTGCATTCTTTTTTTAAAAGCTTATTTCAGAAGATCTTACTAAAATCCTAAAAAAAATCACATGTGTAAAAAAAAGTATCTCAGTTATGTTTTGTTTGTTTTTTATGACTTTTATTAATAAAATCCTTAAATAAGTACACCAAATTCGTGGTTTTATTTTCAACTTAAAATTAAAATAGAAATTATTCGGTTAATCGAATAATTTAAAATTAACCGATTATTAATCGATTAAATCTAAACCCCGATTAATTATTTGCTCGATTAACCAATTAAACAAGAAACCCGATTAATTTAATACTCTAGTATCTATCAAATTTTTAATAAAAACAAAAGTAAAAAATTCAACACCTTTTTGGTTTCAAAACGATTCGCTTTCAATATCTATTTTCATCACATTCCTAATTGGTGTCTAAGGAACAGTGTTTTCAATTGAAGTTCCGAAGTAAATCGTTAATCTTGGCGCAGTAATACTTTTGGTACACCATATTTTTGTATTACGGCCGCCCCGTTATATTTGGCACTTGCAATTTCTGTTTCGAAAGCCATTCCAAAATAAGACAATCTTATTTTTCTAAATAATTAAAATATATTTTCAGAATTATAATTTATTGTGGTAACATTTCGTAACCTTAATATAGAAAGGCCCTAACTCATGTTTTTTTTTTTTGAAAATCCGGATTTTTGTTTATATATCATATTTAGCCAAGAAATCTCGACTTAAAAAAAACACGATTTAAGGCCTTTTAATATTAAGGTAACGCGATTTATATATTTGTAGAAGAAGCAATCAGGCCATTGAACATTGAACTTGAAAAACTATCTTCAATTTTAGAAATTTCTTGGATTTCAGAAATTGTCATTATAATTTATCTGCTATTGCCATCATAAAAAATTAAGAAAACATATGTAGTTATGATTTAAATATACATAAATAACAGCTTATTCAACACAAAATTATTCGATATAAGAAATTGTTCGATTAATTGAACGATCATTATTCGAGCGGATATTTGAATATGATTCCTTATTAAAGGAATTCGTACATTATAAATTCTATTCAAATATTCATGCTATGATAGTAAACAGCAAATGAAATTTTACTTTGAGTTTAAGTAGGGTATTTGCATTATTTTTCTTCAGTAACTTTTTAGCTTATAATGAAAAATAACATAGAAATTGATTTTTGTTACACGTGACATGCGAACCATACATTATGGTTTAATACTTTGTTGTACCTTTCGAAGAAAGAAAGGAAGCCAAGTGTTTTAATTTAAACCATTCGTATTTATTTTTCATTTCTATAAATTTAAACAATATTCATCATTATTACTTATTTTTTTATTGCTATTGTTGTCTAATACAAATACAAACACAGCACACTTTCTCCACAAAATCATCATCATTTCCGTCCTCCTTTGCTTCATTTGAGTTTTATGTTTTGTTGGTGACTTCATTCCGGTAATGAAAATTTTATAATGGGGGAGTTTATGATTTAAACTGACATGTTTATTAAAAAAAAAATAATAAAAAAAAAAATAGAAAACAAAAAGTAAAGTATGGAATAAAATAAACTCACACAATCACAGTTTCAATCATAATCAGTCACCAACTCCAACTCCCTTGCAGTTTTTAATATGTTTTGTTCTGTTGTTCCCAGCTCACCTTTTGTATGTCTCGTTTTTTTTTTTTTGCACTGAATTGTTGTCATACACTTATGAAGAGAAACTGTTAGTGGGAGGGGAATCCTTGCAATGAATTGCAATTTGCCAAATTGTTAAAGAACGATTTTTGTTTGTGTTTGTTCCATAATAAAGTGAACAAAAAGTGTTTAAGAAATTAATTTTCGTGTCGCTTGAAAATAAAACGGGAACGACATTTATTATACAAGTCAATGGTAATTTTCATCACCGAATTGCTTTTTATTGTCATGAAATGAATGTGACAGTCTCTGCAAACGATAGAGTGAGAATTTTATTGTCATTAACTGTACTGGAGTGGGTCATTTTGTTTACACATGAACTTACGATTCCAGATGGGTGGTAGATTAATTAAAGCAAGTATTTACAGATGATTACATGCGATTGAGATTAATCAAGTGTATGATGGTAATCTACTACCAGTTTGGAATACATATCAAGGTTAATTCTGGGTTCTATAATAAGTAGGAAGGAAACGTTTTCACATTGGACTATAATACTTATGTAAACATGGGCTATTGAAATATATGAAATAATCGCGATTACATGAGTGCGCGTGTAAATAGTTCTGCTTTGCTCAATAATTGGTTTTAACTGCCCTCTACACCTGGTTACGACAACTATTCTATGTTCTTTGTAATAATATATTGTTGTTTTATATAATTTAAAAGTAAATTTTAATGTGGCTAAAGTTCATTTATTATAATTACTCTGCAATAATTCAAAGAATACCACTTAAAATAAATTTTAGACCAGGGATATCCAAAGCTAAAACCGTATTTGTGTTGGTGAGTGAAAGGCAGCTCCACAGAAAGAAAATTTTAGTGAAATAAATAAAAGATTTTTAAGGCTTTATTTGTTAACAATAATCAAGTCAACAATCTTAATCAAATTGTCTGCAACATATTACCATAGCTCATTAATTGAGAGTTCGATATTAATAATTTTCGAAAAATTTTAAAATATTTAATATAAGTATGTAAACCAATTACGTCTTGATTAAAATCATTTCAAATATAAATGAAATTGTTCACAAAAGTATATTGGGGGAAAAAACCAGACAACACTTCAATGATTTTTTAAAATTCGAAATATATTAAACAATCCAAATATTTCCTTCAGTGATCATGAAAATTAATATTAAAAAATAGCAATACATCCGCTTAGCGTGTGCATTCGTCGCTGTCTCAGTGACTACTAAACAAAAGAGAATACAAATATGTGAGTTATTAGTCAGTGCGAAAGCACAATGAAATGGACACCATTGTTTTAGACACTTGGGAAACCGGAATGCATTTTCTACCCTTCCAAGGTCGCACAGAGGGGCCAAATATACTAATTTTGCGGATTAATTAAAAAAACAAATTTCAAGTATCTTGAAAACTGAAAGTACCTACTTAAAGAGCACAAAATTCTACATAAGCCGGCAAGAAATTAATGTCTAATATGAAACGGTACTTTTATAGTCACGAGTTGAAATTACATATTGTGAGAAAAAAACCTAAAAAAGTGATAAAAAAAAAAATTACGCAAATAAATACTATTTGTAATAAGTAATTTCAAAAAATTAATAAATCTAATTATGCAGCCATCAACTTCAGGTACTTATTGATATATTTTGGTAAAATTTAAATTTGAATTATTTATGGAAGTGGCTTTGTTATTAGTTTTTATATTGGAAGTGCAAAAAAAAAAAATGGATTTTATTAGTTCAAATGGACATAAAGTTATTAGCTGGGCTCAGTTGGGCAGAGAATTTAATATAATTTAAAAGCCTGTACAGCTAAGCGTTGTTTCAGAAAAAATTAGGTTGCGCATCGTTGCGCCTCATAAGTTATATGTGAATTAGTAACAGCTTCACTCGTTAAGTCTACCAACAAAAAGCACTTTGCGATTCTGCTAAACGTTTTATTGCTGTCGTTGTTGTTGTTGTTATTGTTATTGTCATTGTTTTTTGTTTTATAAGAGATGTGCAAATATTGTGATTAATAATACGAGAGTCACGTGTGAGTCAGGCCTGGACTATATTCTTGTATTAGATAAAAAATAATAAACTTCTACCAATTACTTTTCTTTATTTCAGTTAAGTTTAGTTTTTCATCCGTTGAGTTTCTAATCGTGAATGAATAGCTCTCGGAATTTTAAGGATTTAACTCTCACGCACTCACGCTTGTATATGCTTGTTTAAAAGTTTTTTTTTTTTTTGTGATTAATTCGAAGTTTTTTCTTCTGGTCATCCGATAGCAGGCAATTTAACTTAATAAAAAAAAATCAGGATAGTGAGCTCGATCTCGAGAATTTTAAAATTTTATATCATGAGTCAGTTATCAGTCACGTCCACAGCTGATGTTGATTATGAATAGGGGGCGGATTTATATGCAAATGCATGTTTTTTCTCGAACGTCCAAATACAATGTAGACTAGTTATGTATCCGAATCGCATATTTTGCTGTAAAATGGCATTGATTTGTTAGTGCATATTTTTGCATATTTTATTGATAATGCATATTTTGTTATATTTTACTTCAAAATGCATATTTATATGCATATTATCCAAGTTTTTAATAAAAATATAATTTTTTGTTGTCAATGAGCAACATATCGTTTGGACAAAAAGCTTTTAGTCGAATTTGTTAGACAAATAGCATTAAATGTTATCGACTAACTTATTTCAACATCGAGAAACTGACATTAAGTTCTTCATTTCTATACCAGCAATTGAAAACTATGATTTCAAAGTATATTGCTTCAAAAATGTTTAGAGTTTTTTTCAAAGTATCAAAAATTCATTAAATGTATCGAAAACATTCATATTTGTTTTCTTTGCAATTTCGATTTATAAGAGATTTCGTTGTCGAAAGATTTTGTAACTTCACATACACAGTTATCGATCCTGAGAGTCATTTCCCATCAGTTCTAGGAGACTGTTCTGAACTAGTGAATTTACCTATCATTTAGGGTGACAACTAGTTACATAACTAGCTACGTGACTAGTTATTCTAACACGTGCATGACCCTTTTGGATAACTTTTAGTCAAATGAAGTACATATGTAAGTAACGTTTAAAGTGACTACACTATAGATTACTTAGAGGCACTTAAGTGACAATTGTCTTTACGCTTAATTACATGGGGTGTATAAATTAACCAATAGACTTCTCTTTGCATTACAAATAACGCATACGTATCAATTGACCAAAATATATAAATTGGAGTCAGCCAAGTGATCAGACATTAGTGGCAATTACTGCCTATAAGGGATACTAGTAGTAATAACGCTATTAAGATCACGCGTTGGTGTTGGCACATTTTGTATCGAGCCTGTCGACTCTAATTTAACGACCAAATTCTTAATATCGGTCTCAGAAGGACGATTATGTTGTCCGAAAATATTAAAAATTTTACGAAATGTAACTTTAACAAAACCACCATTTTTATAGTGGATTTTAATTATTTTAATCCGATTTTCGAACGAAATTGAATTCATTGTAATAATGGCCAATGCATCTGCTACGAATACGTCAAAAAACTAAATGTCTGAACTATCATGTTGTTGGTGTTGCCCTCTACTTTACATCACGATCAAAATATTGGTAGTTTTAAAAGGCATGTCACATGATAGATGCTTTAAAGATTATGGCTTTTAACAAGTATTCATACCAAGATATTATCTATATAAATATATAAATGTCTTTGTAAGTTTGTTTGTTTATTTGTTTGTTTGTTTGTTTGTTTGTTTGAGCATCACGCCTAAACGGCTGAACCGATTTTATTGAAATTTGGAACGTAGATAGATCCTTACTTGGAAGCGTCAATAGGCTATAAATTTTTTCAATACTTGGACCAGAAAGGGATAAAAAGGGGGAAAACGGGTAAAATTGGTACCTTTAGTTTTTAAACAATAATTACTAAACGGCTGAACCGATTTTTACATCGACAGGGGTAGCGAAGCGCACCGGGTCAAGCTAGTTATTAATAAATCCATCGTTTTTTCAGAAGAACAATTATACATTTTTAAACTTTAACAATTTAATTCCTGGTATAATTTAAAGAATGGTAACTGCTGGGAACACTGTGTGTATTTATTTGACATTGCGCGATCCATATTTATTATTTTATAAGTGCATATTTTTTAAATTTTTAGGTCATATTTTGATTTTTTTGAAGCATATTTTAGGCGCATATTTTCCAATAATAAATGCATGAAAATCCGCCCCCTAATTATGAATAATAATTAAGTCCGTTAGCATATTTTGATTTTTAAATTTTTGAACTAAAACCCGTTATTTTTATAAAAAACTCATTAAATACAAAGAAATTATATTATTTATTTCTATATGAGTTAAAAAAATCATTGAAAATCAGTTCTAAAATAATTCGTATCCGAAGTCTTTTAATGGCAGGTGTTGGGAAATATCTCTATTATTCACCCTCCCATTACTAGTTAATATAATGATATCATCTTAAAACAATATGGTAGGTTTTTTCCAATAACATGTATAAATTTAGTGTGTCTCACCTATGTAGTTCTATAGATATAGGAGAATTAATAATTCATTTCTATGGGGGGAACCCGATTCCACCCTCGTATACCCTTCCGATTTTGGTGGAACGTGTAGTTTGTTTTTAGAGTTACCCACAGCAAATTTAGTGTGCATACTTATGGTAGTTCTATAGATATAGCACAGTTAATAATTATTTTATATGGTGGGTAATTGACTTCCCCCTCCTATATACCTAAAATTTTGTTACAATATGCGGATTGGTCTTAGAGCTACCCACGTAAAATTTTGCGATCGTCGCTATTGTTGTTGTTGCTATATTAATAATTCCATAAAAAGGGCATTTGACCCCACTGTGGGTCGTCATCAACAATCTTTATTGTCAAGTTCTATAGTAAATATCATGTATTTAACTTACTATTATTGGGAATTTGATTATGGGTAGGCAAATTCGAATATATTTTCTTTGAAGATTAGACGGAATTTTACTTACTTTTTTGACAATGATATTACGACTACATTTGATCATAATATTATATTGTATAATACTAATAAAGATCATAATATGATTGGACTGCAATCATAAATCTTATCGTAATATGTTGCTCTTAGATTATGTTTACCACTGCCATGTTTTTTCTCTGCGTGAAACTAAATATGCCACAGATCGGTGGATGTTTTATGTGGGATATTAAATCTTAATTTCCACAGATTAAATTCTCTGCTTTCGTAAACAAATTAAACAATTATTTTGTTTTTATATTATACATTAAATTTCAACCAAAAAACGTAAATCATAAATTGTTTCAGGGAATATTGGATGTTTTTGAAATTATCATTTCGAATCCTAATAACAAAATCTTTGCTTCATTGGCTTTTTTTTTTTTTTTGCAACCTTAGGGACTATAACAGAGTTAAAACGATAAAAATAAAAAAAAAAATGTTAGAAGACAATTTGCTAACTTCACTAAAAAAACTTCAATTATCTGGCATTATAAATCAAATAAGTAATAAAACTGTATTGACAAATTTCAAAACTATTTATAACCAAGGATTTCACAGCGTTTTTAGTGACTTCTATAAAATTTGTAAAGAGAGAAGCTTGCACACAAAGCTAACGATATGTATTTTGAAAAACGAATATTAAACAACTTAGTATTACATGTATTGGTGTAATTGTAACACGTGTATATAAAATATCTTATCTTTAACATATTCCAAAATGAGCTCGTTCCCAAATCCCTATATTAAATTGAGCTTTATGATAGAAACAGAAATTTAAATTAAATACACAAAAGAGAAAAAAAAACAGGGCAAACTATAAAATGTTTAGCACGTAAGCAATTTAATAAGAATTTATCACTTGGAGTCATCGTAAGGTCATCCTTGCACGCAAGGAAATCAACAAACAACAACACTAAAAAAGAAAAGTGGGAAAAAAGGACTACAACACTATTTAAAAACAAGTCAAAAAATCATTATACGAAATGCAATATTTTCGTTTTGAGCATTAAACACGCCATACCCCTAGAGAAATCCACCCACAAAATAGATACGCAGAGCCACACGTGATGGCAAGTAAATTGAAGAGAACAATAAAACAGAAACATGTAAAACGTGAAAATGTTCAATTGACTTCCGTTTTGCTTTAGCCGAGATATCCTGTTTCGTTGTGGCGTGCTAAATAAAAATGTTGCATAAATATAGGCGAAATTAAAAAAAAAATATATATAATACGAGTATATTAATGTATAAAAAAAAAATGAAGAGAGGAAATAGAATTGTGTATGCAGTGTTGTTGTAGTTGTTATTGTATGAGCAAACTAACGAAGCATGTGTTTATCATGTTGGCTCATCTGCATGAAGTTCTTCCGCTGATGGTCATTTTTACGTTTATTTAATATCTTTATGTCACGTCATACCTTCCCCAGGATAGCGCCAGGAATGAAAGCACAAAACTACTTATGTAAGTATATCTTACGTAAAAATGTATGAACATGAAAACTAAAATGAAATCTTTAAACACTGAGTTGACCAACATGAATACTATTAATTTTGTTTAAAAAACCTAAAGTCAAGGTAAAATTGCTTCAACATATCTCTACGTTGTCTGAAATCTGTTGTAAAATAATATTTTTGCTTAAATATTTTTGGTTCACAATGATAAGTTTTCAAAGAAGTTAAAATATTCGATTGTGTAAAAATAAAACAATAATAAAGTTTTAATTAACAAATAGATTAAGACCTAAAAAATATTCAAATAAATATTTTTCCAGATACAATTTTATGATTCACTTGGTGGCCAACAAAAATGAAGGCGGTTTATAAAACGAAATCTTTAGTTAACCCTTTCACGATCATAAGATTAATTTTTGAACAATTCTTGAACATATTATTAATAAAACTGTTAATATTCAAATGAAATAAAAAATAAATGCTGCAACCGAACTTGTTTTAATCTAAACACATTAATAAGAGACACTTTTACTAACTAATTAAAATTAAAATGAAACCCATTATTTTTTTCGTGGTCGTCAAAGGGTTAATGCCTGTTTCTATCTCAGAGATCCTACTGATTTTCAATACACAAAATTCTCATGACTATATCTGTTGTATTAATATTATATGTCTGCAGGTTATCTGAGGGCTTCATAAAACAGAAATACCTAAATCGATTCTAGAATATATGATATTGTGACACTAGGTCTAAAAGATAAGTACTGAAAATTTGAGCCAAATAGGACGCGCATCGAGGTCAAATGTCAGATATATGCAAAATTCTACTATTTATATGAAATAAATTTGTAAAACTCCTTAACTTTCTGCATTATGTTACATAAATACATAGATTTATTTATATTAATGAAAATTACAGTCAAACAAGAAGGTCAAAGGTTAAATTTTTCAATATTTGGAATTTCTAATGTATAGATGCCGAAATGTTATATATTTTTGGACCGATTCTAATGAAACTTGAGAAAAATATAACATAAAGTGTAAAATATACAATAACAGTGCAAAAATGGAAATTAACCCTTAATATACTTTGGGGTCCAAACTTTTAAAATCGCGAAAATCACAGTCAAGTATAGAGTCATTTTGACCCCAAGTGCTTTTAAGGGTTAATTTCCATTTTTGCACTGTTATTGTGTATCTTAGACCTTAAGGTATATTTTTCTAAAGTTTCCTTAAAATTTGTTCAAAAATGTATAATATTTCGCTATCTTTCATTTAGAAATTCCAAATATTGCTAAATTTTACTTTTAACCTTCACCATTTAAAGGTTAAAGTTGTCTGATTTTAGTAAAACTTTCAGAGTTTATTTAAAATGATCTGCACTATAAGATTCTGTATAGGTTTTACTTAAAATTTGTAACAGTAAGGAAATTGCTCTCATTCGCCAAAATATGGCCAAAAAAATATTTTTTCCCGAAAATCACAAATTTTAAATCGTAGGTGCGGAAAAACTGTAAGAGGTATTGAAATAGTTTTTTTATATTTTTATTCTCTATTATGATCTCAATAAATCCCAATATGATGATCAAAAAATTCTGCAATTTTTTTTAACAAAATTTTTAAAAATTTGAAAATGGAGATTCGAAACTGCCGTTAAAAAATATACATTTTTTTGGCCATACCTGCGAATAGGTTAACGGTATCCTACAAAGACAAAAACTCAGACAAATGTATACACAGATATATTTTAAGTAAAATTTAGATTTTATTTAAATATTTTTTAAAATATGTTAATTTTGTTCCTACATTTCTTGTTCAAGTGGCCTGAGACACGTTAATGGTCTGGGGAATTTATAATAACTTTAACATTTTTTAAACAATTTTTGTCTTTTATATCTCATTAGAACGACAATTACGTACACATTTTGATTCTTTTGCATTCGATTGCTAAAGTTATTATTTAGTTATTATTTAGTAATAAAATTTTTTACAAAAACTGAAAAATTTACTTTTTTCCGAATTTTAGCGATAATAGAGTTTGTGGGTCAATTTGACCCAAAGGAGATAAAGGTTTAATCTCAAAAAAATTTTTTACTGTAATTTTTATTAATATAAATAAATCTACATATTTCTGTAACATAATGTAGAAATTTATTTCATATAAATAGTAAAATTTTGCATATATCTGACCTTTGATCTCGATGCGCGTCCCGAAATCGTTGTCCGATTTGGCTAAAATTTTCAGCACTTAACTTTTAGATCTTGTGTCATAATATTCCACCCGGCACTCTTTGAAATCTAAAAAAAATAATTCGGCTGTCACCCTAATGTTCATATATAAGTATATACTTTATGTGGTCGTAAATTAAAATTGTATGTATATGTGCGACCAAAAGTGACGAAAATTACAACTTGACCACGTCTTTCAGTAATAAAATCGTCATCGATTGAATAAAACATTAGAGAACGACTATCGAAAGAGTTAAGAGAACGAGATCCTGGAGCTTAACTTAACACTTTCTGGCAGAAAATATTTCGACTTTTAAGGTTTACTAATGATATGAAAAGCGATATTGAGAAAACGGTGAGTTCCGTTATTGCTAAAGATTCGCTGTTTTGTAATACTTCCAGAGCGAAGATTTTTACACTCACACAGTGGAAAATATTATTGAGAATCGTAGCAAAAATAATTTTTAAAAAAAATGTCTGTAATTTTTTGTTTGTCCATTCGGCACTTCCAAATATAACATTTTAACTTGTTTTTTGTATAAAATGTATGTGTTTTTATTAAAAAATTTTAGCCACTTTTTAGCAAGTATTTTAGCCATTTTTGCCAAAGAATTGGCAATACTTTTGATAGTACATAGAACAAATTCGGCTATCACAACAAAACTGTTTTTTCTGTGTAATTTCCTTTTTTGTTATTGATGGCTTAATATAGAAAGGTCGTATCTCGTTTTTTTTTCAAAATCGGGTTTTTCACATATTCTGGTAGACAAAACTCAAATACACCTCTCCTAAAAAATTCAGTTTCCTATGTTGACGAATAACAGATTAAATTAACAGATTAATTAAAAAAACCCAAACTCATTTCAATAATACTTAGTTTGAAAGAAAAAGCGCTAACTCATTTAATGTTGAATGCATATTTTTTGGTTTGTATTAAAACAAACAGCTTTTCAAAAAGTATATTTCGATATACATATTAAAAATTTTTAGTTGTTTAGTGAAAGTTTTAGATTTTATTCAGTTTTTTCCTTCTCCTTTAAAGTAACTACAAGTTGAGATACGACCTTTCTATATTAAGCCATCGATATGTACTAAGTTAACCTGATGCGCTTCGCTACCCCTTCTTACTAAAATAGAAAGATGTGAAAGGATTTTTATTCCAATCCCGATCATTTTCAGCCAAACTGTGTATAATGATAAGCTCGCAATTATACTTTCTAAAATATTTGGAAAAAACGATTTACTGTATATGGGAGCTAGATCATCCCCTGTTCCTATAACTTCCATATTTGTTAACTTCACGCAGTGATAAGAAATTGATTCATATAAAGTTTGAAGAATTTTACAGTTCTCCAGATATTCGAAAATAACTATTTACTTTATATAATAGGTGCCATGTCCACTAATCCAAAAAACAAATTAATTCGTACAAAGTTGAAATAGGTACTTTTTGAATTAGAGTTCCTCAGATATTTCATGAGTTAGTGAGAGATGCCACGCCCACTAACTCATGAACCAATACACATGCAAATATCGTATATAAGTATATGTACATAAAAACCTTGGTACATTTCATATGAAATTTCCAAAAACAAAATCGTTTACACATTACATAGAATATAAATTACTAACACCACTTATTTTTATTTTATATATGGGGCTTTTCATGTCAAGTGAACCAACATTTGAAATCTTCCGATTCGGATGTAAGGTTACTGCTATTGCAAATTTTATGTCCTGAGTTACAACACATTTATTTTGAAATTGAAAGGTATCCCACTCGCATCCCACTCAGCGACAAAAAAGCTTTTAAAGGAAAAGACCTAAGCCATAAATGACAACTAGATAGGTAACTAGAACGGAACTATGCATTTATTCTATGACCTAAGCTTTCTTTTTTTAAAAAAAAGTCAACAAAGTTTTTAATTTTGCAAAAAAAAAGTAAAAAATTGTACATCTTGAGTTTTAAAATACGTATTTTGATGTATATCGCACTCGCATCCCAATACCATAAAGCTCTTAAGGAAAAGGCCTAAGCTTTCTTTTAAGAAAAAAATAAGCGCCTATTTTGAAAAAAAAAAAAAAAAAAAAATCAAAAAAGTTTTTGATTTTGGAAAAAAAGTTTCAAAAAATTGTTATTTTTGAAAGATTGAAGAAATAGAACAATATGTAATATGTTACATGGATGAGAAAAAACACCTGTCCCTCTAAAAATTGTATCTGATTTCTATTTATAAATGGGTCTGAAGACAATAAATCAATATTTCGCAAATATGTGCAATAAAGAGAGCAAGACATAATGTGTAGTTGATATTGGATGCAACAACATAATAAATGATTGATAACACAGAATGACTAGTATGTATATTACATTATGTAATAATTTTAAACAGTAAAGAATTATGGCAACAACAACATGTATGAACGAAAATTCATGTTTTGTTACTTTATCACTTTATAGTTTTTACTATTTTTTTTTTTTTTTTTGGAAAGGTGCAGCTCATTTTTTTTTTAACTTTTAGCTGAGACTTCAAGCTGTAATTTGACATCTTTCGTTAAACACCGCTCCACAGCGCTAAAACTATGCAGTCCACTGAAATTGATGAACATTGAAATTTTGATGTTGTTAATATTTTGTTCTACGAAATTTTTTATATGACACTTTTTCCAACTTTTTTTAATGCAAATCTCATCTATGGCAATTGTCATTTACGAAAATATACAACAATGTCAAATGATAATTTCACTGTGATTGTACCAAAAGATTGAATATACAGTAAATTTGCATGCCATTTTAAACAAGCGTACATATATGAAATTCGAGGGTGTCTGTCTTAACAAATAATAAATATATCAACCTAATATTACGGAATCATAATATTCAGATATCTGACAACAAAATACCAAAAAATTATCCAAATCGGCGAACATGAAAAAATTGAATTTCGGACACTTTTCAACCAATGTGCGCCGTTCTACAATAGTCGTAGTTACTCTACATTGTAATTCTCATTTGTCCTATCTCACCTGCGCAAGTTCATATAAAGAAATTATCGTAAATATGTTATCATCATACAAAAAAGTGGGTTGTAACATATCCTTGAAAATCCCATTTTTATATTCTCATTTGGACATCTTTCCGGAAAACGGTGGAGCTTTTAGCGGTGAACATGTGTTACCATTTCAGCTAAATATGCGGGTTTTTTAAACTGGTATTTTAAAAATAACACTAAAGAGTAGTACTTTCATAAAACAGCTCATAAATTAAAATTACTTTTATGCCAACTTATATGTAAGTCAATAAACCAATATATATGACTGATATTTCAATAATACAAACATTGAAATAAGTAATTCAAACTTGTTAAATCGACCCTGTGCAAATCTTATACAAAAATAGCCGTTATAAATACAAAACGACGTTTATTAAAATCGGAGTTTTGTTTAACGGTAAATAAATTAAATTTACATCCTTGTTCATATCATCGTCATCATCAACGTAATAATTGTCACAGGAAGTTATAAAAAGGAAACAATAGCATAAAATGAAACGTAAACAAAAGAAAGTCAATTTTTTATAGTTGTGTATGATTTTTTAATAAAGTTCATACTGTTTCCCTTCCCACGGGACATACACTCACACACACACACACACACACATTCTCACATAAATACACAATATTTTGTAACGGTAAAGTAGAGCAGTATTGCATTTTCTTTTATATTGAAAATAAAAACAAATAAAAGCACAACGTCAAAACGGAAACCGGAAAAAGGTGCGAAGTAACAACAAAGTTGTTTTAAAATTAAATAAAAAACAGGACAGAACAGAACTCAAACACAAAATAGGTAAAGAAAAGCCTCACCTTTTAATAATAAATAAAAATAAGCATAAAAAGCACATGAATGTTTGTATGTTTGGATGTATGTAAATGTACTCGCTTTTATGGGTGAGTGTGTGTCGATTGATGTGTGGTACGGCAGGTCCTTTTTACTCAATATGCTGTCGTTTTGAAAAAATGTTCTCTTATTTGTTTAAAAACTAAACAGATTTTTTACATTGTTTCTCGTCCTTAAATTGTGAACCCTTTTTTCGTTTTTTCTTTTAACTTTTTATATTGGGCCTAATTATTTTGACTAATGTTTTCAGATGAGAGTAATTAACTTTTTTTTATTAAAGGAATTACATTTAACCAAACACTTCCCTGTTGTTTTATTTTTGTTTATTTTTTGTCATACAACATTGTCGTTGGGAGGGTTGTTTAATGGTCACCAATATTCATGGAATGACTTTATGTATATGATGTTGGTTTGTTTTTTTCTTTTCTTTTGTCATTATTATTATTATTTACCATTTAATATTGTCGTTGTAGTCATTTTGTCAATGAGTTCATTGCACGCAATTCAACATTTTGTTTTTTACTTGTGCGATTGTACGCGTATGTCCCGTCGTTGGCTCCTTTGTACTTGTATTCGTTAGTTAGTTAGTTGTTCGGAATGTCATTCAGCTATTGCATAATTACACCTTACTTTGTTGTACAATTCATCCAACCATTTGTCCTGTCTATTCATCCTCGTCGTCATTTATTCATACACTGATGAAAAAATGATTTCATGTGGGTAATTGAACTACATACGTTAATTTGTATGCATGTATATAAGTAATAGGCACTTATACATACTAACAAAATTCCTTGTAATTCTTTTTGTCATTGATGATTATGATTTTAGTGAATTCCTTAT
This sequence comes from Calliphora vomitoria, assembly GCA_942486065.2. NCBI lineage: Eukaryota > Metazoa > Arthropoda > Insecta > Diptera > Calliphoridae > Calliphora > Calliphora vomitoria. Next base: position 66,932,550 of record OW818030.2, on the reverse strand, counting down.
TGTAATGGAAGGGAGTTTGTTCCTATTATTTAAAATTAAAGTTTAACGTACACAAAAAGAAATAGAAGTAATTAGTTGTTTCTTAAAGAAAGATATCTCAAGTTTTATGAGACATCTCATAATGTTTATTGAAGATTTAAAGCGATTTGGAAAATTTAGTTAATTCTATTCATGATATTATATTGTTAATTATGTTATTCTTATACCTTTTTCGAAATGTTCTATCTTTAATGGGGTAAAAACGGTCAAAATTAGCAAAAATCGGCCAAAAAAATCACCTATAACATCAGCAAAAGTTTCCAACCACTTCATTCTAAATACTTTATAGAATGAGCGTTGTCATGATGGAATTTTACGGTTTCTTGTCTGACCTTCAAGGCGTATTTCGGCAAATGTTCGCTTCAAATGAATCAGTTGCGTTCGGTACAGGTTTCCTGTGATGATTTGCTGCGAAAATGATTTTCTTTTATTGCGTTTAAGTATCATTTCGGACATACAAAGGTCTCTCGGCTTCAATTCGTATGGTACCCAATTTTTCTGGTTTTTGGATGAATCCTGCCGCTCGCAAACGTTTTGAAATTGCTGCTTGTATAGCTTCCAATGATTTTGCAAGCTCTTGTTGAGTTTTACAACTTCATGGAGTAATGCCTCCAATTCTTGGTCTTCAAACATTTTTGGCTGGCCTGGGCGATCTTAGCAAAGTTGCTTTTGAGTTTTTGAATAATCTCTCAAGTTTTCTGTGACATGGAGCATTGTCACACACTACTACTAAAACGTTGTTGCCCAAATCCTCCCATTTTTGAAAAACATCATTTACATATTCATTTGCAACAGTCGCGTTAAAAGAACCTCTTATTTTCAATTAAGCTCTCAATTTCAATTGTTCTTTTCCGAATTTGAAATTAAAAATCTCATTTTCAATTGGGATTTTCTGAATATCAAATGAAAAATCTCAATTACAATTCATATTTTCTGAATTATAAATGAAAATTCTCATTATCAATTGTTCTTTTCCGAATTACTGTTGAAAATGGTGAGTCGTAATGTATCAAATTGATATCAATAAAGAAAAAGTCACGTTTGAAAAAAATCTCTTCACTTATTATTTCGTAAACATAAAAACAATATTAAATTTAAAGTATTTAAAAGAGTAATACAAATAAAATTGCAGTAAAAATATATATTTATCAAAAAATAGCTTAAAATTTAAGGAATTGAAAAAAAATGTATAATAAAAAATGATTGCTTGTATCAACCAGATCAGTTGCGACTAACGGAGGGTTAAGTTTTATTCCATTAAAGGATGACGTACTAAATCACACAGTGGTATAGACAAAAAATATTGAAATAAATCTTTAACTTCTAAACCCTTAAACTACGTACACACGGTGTCAGTTTAGACGATTGTAAGAAAACCTTACAATTTCATTGTCAGACAATTGTCAAACAAAAAATATATCTGCCAACAAAAATTGTCAGTTCACACGGTTGCTTCACTTTTGTTTATTTTAAATACATATGCACAGTGTTGTCAATAGAAATAATTTATCTGACAATGATGCCATAGTCAGATGCATAAACTTCGCACATATGACAATAAAAAGTTTCTGAAAATGATCTTACAATGATGTGGCAATGGCAACGTAGGTGTTTACACGATTGTCAGATGTCTGACAATAGAATTGTCTTACAATGTAATGACAAATACTTTTTCTGACAACGTTGTAAGACAAAAATTGTAAGTTCACACGGTTGTTAGACATTTTCTGAACATTTTTCTGACAATATTGTACAATCTGACAACCGTGTGTACGTGGCATAAGTTAAATGCATTTGAATTTAAAAATTTTAAAAAAGTCGACTTTTCGCTAGCTTTTGGGAAAAAACATTACTTTTTTTCTTATTAAGTTTTCTAAAAAAATTTCTAAGAATTTGTATTAGGAATTTATACTTTTTGAAAAGCTAACATTACACGAAATATCTATATAAATAAAAATCAATTGTCGTTCGTTGGTAATTGCATCAGTTGAGAACGGCTAGACCGATTTGGACAATTTTTTTACTGAAATGTTCGTCATAGTCCAACTTAGGTTTTTACGGAAAGAAAAATTGACCACGCCCACTTTTACGCCCACTTTTTTCCATTTATCTAAAATCGGAAAACGGCTGCACCGATATGGCTAATCTTTTATTTAAATGATCGTAGTAATCTAATTTAAGTTTTTACTGAAAGAAAAATTTACCACGCCCACTTTTACGCCCACTTTTTTCGATTTATCTAAAATCGGAAAACGGCTGCACCGATTTGTCAAATTCTCCTTATTTTTCGGCTTATTTGTAAGTAAAGTTTTTGCTGGGATATTCTTATGTTGTAAATAACTCATTTGTTATTACTTTTGTATTGTTTCGCGATTTGTCCGAAAATACCGTTACTTTTTTATTTACATTCCAATTTATTTGTGCAAATGTTGATTGACTGCTTATTGTCAAATTGTTGATCAAATTAATCGGTGGACGAAAAATAAAATAAGTGCAATTGTTAATCTATCTATCTATATAAATAAAAATCAATTGTCGTTCGTTGGTAATTGCATCAGTTGAGAACGGCTAGACCGATTTGGACAATTTTTTTACTGAAATGTTCGTCATAGTCCAACTTAGGTTTTTACGGAAAGAAAAATTGACCACGCCCACTTTTACGCCCACTTTTTTCCATTTATCTAAAATCGGAAAACGGCTGCACCGATATGGCTAATCTTTTATTTAAATGATCGTAGTAATCTAATTTAAGTTTTTACTGAAAGAAAAATTTACCACGCCCACTTTTACGCCCACTTTTTTCCATTTATCTTAAATCGGAAAACGGCTGCACCGATATGGCTAATCTTTTATTTAAATGATCGTAGTAATCTAATTTAAGTTTTTACTGAAAGAAAAATTTACCACGCCCACTTTTACGCCCACTTTTTTCCATTTATCTAAAATCGGAAAACGGCTGCACCGATATGGCTAATCTTTTATTTAAATGATCGTAGTAATCTAATTTAAGTTTTTACTGAAAGAAAAATTTACCACGCCCACTTTTACGCCCACTTTTTTCGATTTATCTAAAATCGGAAAACGGCTGCACCGATTTGTCAAATTCTCCTTATTTTTCGGCTTATTTGTAAGTAAAGTTTTTGCTGGGATATTCTTATGTTGTAAATAACTCATTTGTTATTACTTTTGTATTGTTTCGCGATTTGTCCGAAAATACCGTTACTTTTTTATTTACATTCCAATTTATTTGTGCAAATGTTGATTGACTGCTTATTGTCAAATTGTTGATCAAATTAATCGGTGGACGAAAAATAAAATAAGTGCAATTGTTAATTGTGAATTAAAAAAAGTTTAAAGTGTTTCTAAAAAAGTTAACTAACGGTGATAAGTTTTTTTTTTGAATTAAGATTCCATTGTAAGTACATTGCAATCAATTCATTAATTGAAATAAGTTAAATCGTGTTACCTCAAACAAATTTATAGATTAACCTACTATAGACTGTGGGTTTTGAAGTTATAAACGGTTAAAAGGTAAGAGCAAAGTCAATAAATTCTATCGCATTGTAATGCCGCCAATAAGAAGGAGCAATTTAGGTCGCAGAACTCGCAATGCTTCAAATCAAGCGTATTTTCGATCTAATCAAATTGCGGAACAACTCGAAGAGCGAAATGAAATTGAACGAAATCGATTATCACAAACACGTTCTGCACGTACACAAGAAGAAAGAGAATATGCAAACGAAGTAGATATGCATCGAATGAGACACAATCGTTCTATAGAATCCAACCGAGTGATAATTAATTCAAATGTACGTGCAAGAAGAGAAACAAATGTTGCGTTAAATACTCATCGAGCTGCATTTCATTACAACAGGACGGACAGTCGATTACAGTGCAGACCATTCCGTTGCTATTGGTTCGATGAGCGTTGTGTGCCCACATTGTAAGGCATTGAAATATAAAAATGAAACTCCTGGATTGTGTTGCGCAAGTGGCAAAGTGAAATTGACACCGTTGATTCCACCACCAGAGCCATTGCTCTCATTGGTTTCTGGAACAGGAGCTCATTCCAAGCATTTCCTAACACAAATCCAGAACTACAACAATTGTTTCCAAATGACTTCATTTGGCGCAACAAATGTGATTCGGGATAATTTCATGCCTACTTTCAAGGTAATTTCACCACTTACAGCATTTTATTTTGTTTTCTTATGTAAATTAAACATTACAGATTCAAGGTCAAATATATCATCGAGCAGGTTCGCTTTTGCCAGTTCCGGGTGCTGACTATAAATTTCTGCAGATTTACTTCATGGGCAATGCTCCACAAGAAGTAGAACAGCGTTGTGCATACAACAGTTCGGTAAAAAGACCAATTGTTGAGCAACTGCAAACTTTTTTCCATCAACACAATCAATTGATTGCATTGTTCAAAACCGCACTAGACCGCATGTCCTCTGATAATCACAAAATTGTTATCAGAGCCGATAAGACTCCTACGGGAGAACACGCAAGACGTTTCAATGCACCAACAATTGATGATGTCGCCATTGTCGTCGTTGGTGAAAATTTGGAATCACGTGATATCGTTCTACATCGACGAAATAATCAGCAGCAGCGTGTGTACGAAACTCACCGATCATATGATGCGTTACAATATCCAATCATATTTTGGCAAGGTGAAGACGGTTATCATTTCTCGATCAAAATGATAAATCCGCTTACAGGTCAATATCAAATCTATATTTTTTCTATTATAAGATCAATTAATTTTATTGACGCGAAAATTAATGTACAGGCGCTGAAACAAACAAAAAAGTAAGTTCAATGAACTATTATGCATTTCGACTGATGGTTCGTGAAAATGAGGACAATCACATATTGAAATGTCGTCGTCTTTTCCACCAATATGCTGTCGATATGTATGTAAAAATAGAAACAGAAAGATTGACATTCATTAGATTGAACCAGAAAAAACTGCGTTCCGAATAGTACATACACCTTCGAGATGCCATAAATGTGGACGGGAACGCACACAATATCGGCCGGATGACGATTCTCCCAGCAACGTACGTCGGAAGTCCTCGCCATATGCATGAATATGCTCAGGATGCTATAACCTACGTTCGACACTACGGTACAGCAGATTTATTCATAACTTTCACTTGCAATCCACAGTGGATAGAAATTCGGCAAGAATTATTCCCTGGCCAATCACCCATCGATCGCCATGACGTCACCGCGAGAGTCTTCAAACAAAAATTAAAATCACTGATGGATTTCATTGTGAAGTATCGCGTGTTCGGCGAGACGCGCTGCTGGATGTATTCAGTAGAGTGGCAAAAACGCGGACTACCACACGCGCATATCCTCATTTGGTTGATTGAGAAGATAAGACCGAATGAAATCGATGATGTGATATCAGCTGAAATTCCTGATGAAGTAGAAGATCCAGGCTTGCACGAGGTTGTTACTAAAAACATGATTCATGGTCCCTGTGGATCATTAAATATCCTTTCTCCGTGTATGGTCGACGGCAAATGTTCGAAGCGTTATCCAAGGCCATTAGTAGCTGAAACAATTACCGGAAATGATGGTTAGCCACTGTATCGTCGCCGTTCAATTGCTGACAATGGAAGATCAACAATGGTGAAAGTGAATCAGCAGGACATTCAAATTGATAACCGTTGGATTGTTCCGTATTCGCCACTACTCTCCAAAACATTCAAAGCACATATCAACGTCGAATCTTGCCATTCCGTGAAATCCATCAAATACATCTGCAAATATGTGACCAAAGGTAGTGACATGGCTGTGATTGGAGTTAGTGCGGAGAATTCCATCGATGAAGTCACTCAATTTCAAATGGGCCGCTATGTTAGTAGTAACGAAGCAATTTGGCGCATTTTTTCATTTAGCATTCATGAAAGACATCCTTCTGTTATTCATTTAGCCGTACATTTGGAAAATGGTCAAAGAGTGTACTTTACTGAGGAGAATGTATTACAACGAGTTGATCGACCGCCACCTACAACATTGACCAGATTTTTTGAAATGTGCAGGAACGATGAATTTGCCCGAACGTTACTATACTCCGAAATGCCAAGATATTATACTTGGAATCAATCGACAAAGAAATTTCAACGACGGAAACAAGGAAATCCTGTTCCAGGTTTCCCCAATTTATTTTCCACCAACGCATTAGGTCGTATTTACACAGTTCATCCAAGAAACGATGAGTGTTTCTATTTGCGTTTGCTATTAGTCAACGTTCGTGGCCCAACATCATTCCAAGATTTAAGAACTATAAATGGTGAATTGTGTGACACGTATAGAGAAGCATGTCAACGCTTGCGATTGTTGGAGAATGACGCTCATTGGGAATGCACCCTCGAAGATGCTGTGCTTTCATCAAATGCTCATCAAATACGAACACTGTTTTCGATAATTGTTTCAACATGCTGCCCATCCAAACCGACTGATTTATGGAGCAAATACAAAGATGCCATGTGTGATGATATTTTGCATCAGGTGCGTATTAGAACATCAAATCCAAATTTGCAACTGAATGAGGAAATTTACAACGAGGCTTTGATTTTAATTGAGGACATGTGCTTGATGATGGCGAACAAGGTATTGTCTGAGTTAGGCATGGCAGCTACCAATCGACCGATGCACGACGTATTTAATCAAGAGTTGCGACGCGAAATACAATATGATTGCGATGCCTTGAAGGAATTAGTACGAACAAACGTTCCACTGTTGAATCGACAACAAAAATATGCATACGACACTCTTATGAAAGTTGTGAAAGATGGAACTGGAGGAATTTTTTTTTGGATGCTCCCGGTGGAACTGGAAAAACTTTTTTGATTGCGTTGATTTTGGCCACGATACGCTCGCAGAATGATATTGCACTTGCACTTGCTTCATCAGGAATTGCAGCTACGTTGTTGGAAGGCGGTCGTACTGCCCATTCAGCACTCAAGTTGCCATTGAAGTTGCACATCAATGAAAATCCAACATGCAACATTTCCAAGAACAGTGCAATGGCCAAAGTTTTGCAGCAAAGCAAACTAATCGTTTGGGATGAGTGTACAATGGCGCATAAAAAGTCTTTGGAGGCATTAGATAAAACTTTGTTTTTAAACTCGCTGGAATTACCCGGATTACCGCCTCACAATCTCCAACTGAAAGTCGGATCGGTAATCATAATGTTACGAAACATAAACCAACCACGTCTTTGTAATGGCACCCGACTTGCGGTAAAAAACCTGATGAACAACGTCATCGAAGCAACAATACTTAAAGGAAAGTACAAAGGAGAAGACGTTTTGATACCACGGATCCCAATGGCTCTGACCGACATGCCATTCGATTTTAAACGATTGCAGTTTCCGGTACGGCTTGCATTCGCTATGACAATTAATAAATCTCAAGGGCAGTCATTGCGTGTTTGCGGCATTAACCTTGAAAATCCATGCTTCTCGCATGGTCAATTGTATGTCGCCTGTTCCCGTGTCGGAACACCATCAGCATTATTTATTTACGCGCCAGGCAACAAAACTAAAAATGTCGTGTATCATAAAGCATTGCAATGAAGGAAACTACGATATCACTGCAAAGCAACAGAAAAAAGTATTTCTTTATTTTAATTGGTTCCTGAACATCGATCTTTCAATCAAAATGTAAATATAACACCATATATTGTACATATTTTCAAATCAAATGTAATTTAAACACACCTCAAACCTACATAAATAAAAATTATCATTTAAAAGTACGTTGTTTGTCTCTTTTTACTATTTTTTCATAATTCAAACAGCTTCTCACAAATTCACAAATTCACAAATCGAACACAAACATTTTTTCTAATATATGGACAGGACAACGTCTGTCGGGTCAGCTAGTTGTAAATAAAAACAAATTTGAAAACTGTTGATACCGAGGGGACTTGGTCCCTACAAAAAACGCCTATTTTTTATGTAAAATTCAAATTTATGGCAAAAATTCTCAAATTGCATAGTCGATATCAAAATATAGTAACCCATTTTAGATGGCCAAATTTGTTCTTAATTATCAAGTAAATGGATCCCCTGTACCCCGTTTCTGTAACTATTAGTGAGAAGTTCTCACATCGAGAAGTGTGAAACAAAAAATTCCATCGTTTCTCGATATGTGAGAAAAAAGTGTTTCTGTAACTTAAAGTGAGAAGAGCCAGCACTAATTACGTTTTTATTGGAAATTTCCAATCAAGCTGTCAAAAACATAAAGAAGAAAATAAAAATAAACAAACCAATTTATATGTAAACAAAAAAAAAATTAAAAAGTAAAATTATAATTTGTTTAAAAAATAAATAAAGTGATCAGAAATGTATACTAATTTATTAATAGAAGCAGAGCAACATGATCGTAGAAATATGTTGCGAATTTATCGCCAAAAATTAAGGGATACAACTGATCCATTTACTATTCCGGAGCAACGTTTTAAAGACCTCTATAGGTTAAGCAAGGAAGCAGCTTATGCTTTACTATTGGAAATTAGTCCGCATATGAGCCAGGGAAAAAGATGTACATTTATCCCACAACCTCTCCGAATGTGTGCAGCATTACATTTTTTTGCGACAGGCTCTTTTTATAGAGACATTGGACAGGATTTTACGGCTTCAGTAAGCAAAACTGTTGTATGCCGCAGTATACATGAAGTAGCCGGCATATTGGAACAGAAGCTAATGCCTAAATGGATTACGTTTCCAACACCTTCCCAATACGAGTCTATAAAACAAAAGTAAGTACATAAGTGGGGAAACTGTTTTCCAGAAATTTTAAGCAGGAATATCCACAATTTTACAGATTTTATGAAGAAACAGGATTTGCCGGCATAATTGGCGCAATAGACTGTACCCATGTACGTATTAAAAAGCCAAAGCCAGAAGTAGAAAGCTGCTATTTAAACAGAAAAGGTTATCATTCAAAAAATGTACAGCTGGTAAGTATATTATTGTTACATTAAATGACAATTTAGTGCATTTACATAAATATGTATATATTTTTTAGATATGCGATTATGATTTGAAAATTCTTGGTGGATTTGCAAGGTTTGGGGGGGCTGCACACGATTCCTATATTTGGGAAGCCTCCAGAATAAATTTATTATTGCAAGAAAGATATGAAGCTGACAAGAATAATCATTCTTGGCTATTAGGTATGTACAAATTCATGTCAGTTTGTATTTTACTCCAAAACACGTTATTTCTTCAGGGGATTCCGGATACCCTTTAAGACCGTGGCTTTTAACACCATATAGATCGGCGACTGAAAATGAAAGGCGTTATAACACAGTACATGCACAAGCAAGAAATTGTGTGGAGCGTTTAAATGGAGTGTTAAAGAGTGTATTTAGATCCCTACAAGGGGGGTTAAATACATCTCCACAAAATGCTGGCAAGATCATTAATGCCTGTGCAGTGCTTCATAACTTTAGACTGGCACATGGATTGCTTTCAGAAGACTACGTAGTCAATACAGAAGAATACAGTGATACTAGTAATGAAGAACAATATGAAGAACCATTAAGGGCAGCTTCTCGCATTCGCGACAGACTAAAATCTAGATTTAGCAATTTAAATTAAAGTTTGATTTTATTAATATAATAAATTCTAGTCTATAATATAGTCAACAGTCTAGACTAAACTACAGACTTTACTATAGACTAGAATATAGACTATACTATAGACTAGACTATAGACTGGATTATAGACTATACTATAGACTAGTCTATAGAAACCAAATGTTCTTGATTAAATGTTTGATATTTCAATAAAAGAAAAACCATTTATTTATTTGTTTTTTATTTATTTATTAAGATTTAAGAAATGAATATTTTTATTAAAATAAAACAAATTTAAATTCATACAGAACAAAAAAAATTTAGCACATTGTAAAGAAAATAACTAATAAAAACAATATATAGTTTAATACATATATACATATCAATGTGTATTTGAACTTTTTACAGGACTGTTATGGTTCTTATTGCTGTTTCTATAAGTTTTGTGTGTAATACTCAAAAATATTGCCCTACACCCACCTTTAAGTCAAAATCACATTGAGTATTTGATAAAGTCCGTTTGTCCGTCCTTCCGTTTGTGTGTCCATGTAAACTTTGTTTCGAAATTTTTAAGAAAATTTGATGAAATGCATTTTTTATGCAGATTTGAGAATTGAATACGCATACAAAGCAATTGATTTCATTTAAATTTATTTTCTAAAATAGTTTCTAATTTCTCTAGTTTACATAAAATTGTATGGTTTTGATTTTCTATATTATTTAATTTTGCAATCAATTCTTTATGCATCTCCTTTGCTTCATTTAATGCTTCATTATATTTTGGTATGTTTGATGATAGTGAATTTTTGTTGCTCTTGTTTGGTGGTATAAAAGTTTTATTGCTTGTGTTTCGGCAAACTTTAGACGTTGATGGGGTTGAAAGTAAGGGAGTTGTCCTCATTTTTTTTTCGGGAGATATAAATGTATCTTCACTTTCCAAATATTCTACTGACATGAAATCCTAAAAGAGATTAATTTAATAAAAAGGAATTTTACATATTAGTAATTTTATATAAGAAAGTAGCTATGACGCGTGTGCTATGCTATCCTTTTTACATTCTAAATAAAAACACTGTCTGATCGAAACTTATTTTACAAAATTTGATTTAGTATGATTTAGTATTACATTCATATGATCCCATTTGCTAGGCCGCCGATTTTTGTACAAAATGTTCATATTTATACTCAAGATACATAATTTAAGCACTTCAGCTGTTATAGTATTACAGCTATTTATGAATGTTAAAGATGTTTGTATAAAATTTGAGAATTCTAGCTATTATAGATTCCTAGATATACAACTTTTAATAAATACGTATGTATGTTGGCGTTGTACCTCGACAGACAACAAATCCACTAATAGACATTAATTTTTCATAAATAGATTAACAAACCTCAGCTGTAGATGTTGATGGCATGGAAAGTGCACCTGTTGATAATATTGATGGCGATACAAATGTTTCTTGACTTTCCAAAATATCTACAGATTTTAAATCCTTAAAAAAGTTTATTAATATATTTAAAATGTTTAATATAATAATTAAGGTTTTATGACGAATTAGACTCACCTCAGGACGTTCTTTAAATTCAACACCGGCTTCCGGTGTGGATGCATCCCCGTCGACAGCATCAATTGTTATTATTGCCAGTATTTTCTCTTCTTGAGGATTGAGATCACGGGGTACGTCACTCCAACTACCTCCCCCAGTTTGATTTATAAATTTTCTTCTAGCATTAACACTTTTCTTAACACCACTTTTCAAATCTATCCAACACTACATATTTGAAGCGCTTTAATATACATACATATATGTCTGTAGATAATGTACAGAGCCAAAACTTACTTTTTTCCACTGCTCAACAGTTTTTGCACATCCACCTAAAGAATTAAGGGACTCTGTAAGTAATTGCCATTGTTCTTTGTACTTAAAGTTGGAACTGATCCCGCTGAACTGCCCTCTTGCAAATTCCAAGTTTTCGCTCATATAATCCACCAGTTTTTCCTTCTGGTACTTTGATATTCTTTCAATTTTCTAAAAATAATTAACATTAATTTAAGTTTTAATTAAAAATAAAATCTTACCTTTTCTTTATTTTTTGTATTCATATTATATTTTTTGAAAAAATTTGTTTTCGCACCGTTTTTAAATGTGAGTTGTTTTGACAGTTCATGTGAGAAACTTTTCACAAAATTTTCTTACAGAAACACTTTGACTCACAAATTTCCAATAAGTTACGTCAAAAAACTTAAATGACAGATAGTTCTCACAAAATGAAATTACAGAAACACTTACATGTGAGATATGAAATCGTGTTTCAATTCACGTTGTTTTTTATTCAATTTCACTGTTTCATGCGAGAAATTTCTCGATGCGAGAGTTACAGAAACGAGGTACTGGTAAGCATATTGTTACCAAAAAACTAAAAAATCACATTTTTGGGATTTTTCAACACTTTTTTTAGAAATTGCGGGATTACAAATTTCAAAATTTGTTTTAATTTTTCCATTCCTAATAGACAAGTCTATATAACTGTATAATTTCATTAAAAAATATTTATAAATTTAATTTCAATTTGAAGAAGAAAGAAAGTATGGTCGGTCATGCGCGACCCTACACTAAGTAAATGAGCAAAAACATGTTTCTTTTCAAATTTCAATAATTTATATTCGTGAGTGATTTTCGGAAGATGGTCTTATATGGGAGCTATGACTAATTATGGACCGATCACCATGAAATTAGGTAGTATGATTTATGTGTATATGAAAATTATTTATGTTGAATTTTGTGTGTATACCAACGTTTTTATGAGGTTTATACACGTTAAAGTGATTTTCGGAAGCGGGTTTATATGGGAGCTATGACTAATTATGGACCGATCATAATAAAAAATGATTTCCATGTATTTAAAACTTATTTGGAGCGAAATTTGTGTAGATACCTATATAAATTAAACATATCTGACCGATAAAGTCCAATTTCGAGAGGACATTTGTATGGGGGCTATGTGAAATAATGGACCGATTACAGCCGAAAGAATTATAAGTAGAAAATTTTATTGAAATATCTTAAAAATTGCGACCTGTACTTTGCACATAATCCCCTTCCCACTATGGTGGTGTAGGGTATAAAAATTTGTATCTTTGCAAAAACTCAATAAAAATAATTATTTTATCATATTTTTAAAAAAAGTATTCCATGATTTTTTTTAATTTTCAAAAGTTATATATATTTTTGAAAAATAGATAAAATCCCCTATTCATTGATAAATAACATGTCTGTCTACCTTATGTTTTTACGTGACAATTTAATTAAGGAAAACTTAACAACTTTCAACTAATATAGAAATTCATAAAAAAATATGCTTGTCTACGTAACAACATTTTTATGAATGTTAATAACAGTGCTAGGTAAATAAGTTTTGAAACACAGACGAAGAAATAGGATCGTTTTAAAAATTGAACATACCCGAGGTGTCCAACTTTGAGGACACCTGGCCGCACCCCTGGGGGGTCCATGCGTCAAAAATTCAAAACTTAAGCTCGACAACACTTCTATACACATGTAAAATTTCGTTCAAATCGGACTTCGGAATAGAAGTTGCAGATTTATTTCCCTCTTTTTTTTCTATATCACTGTGCAACGTTTTATAATTTTATAAGGACCATTCCACATCACAGCACAAACAAATTGATCTTGGGTCTTCCGACATTTCCATTATTTCTTTTATCATCCAAAAACTCTCGATTATATTCTCGATTTTGTGAAGTGTTATTCGTATCTTTTATTGGCATCTTATGAAGCTGATGTCTGATTTTATTGGTTTAAGATGCATTTGAAAGATAAATATGTCTTATTAAATGCATTTTGAAAATTTAAATATGCAAACGCATTATTATATTAATCTACTTTTTATAAAATATGCTTTTTTTAATTACTTACACGCATACCTAAATTGGAGCGGAAGGCGTTTTTTACTTGTCAAAAAATCTCATGCCCATACAATTTGTATGCTGCATAACAAAATAACGCGACGACAACGCTTTGCAATTAGAAAATCCGATTTTGACAGCGCGTTTAATAGTGAAGTTAGTTGCAAAACACAATAAATGTTAACACATACATACAAAAGGAGAAACAGATATACAAGAAACTCATTTTTTAAACTATAATATTTAGTTTTTTTGATAAAATTTTAGTTTACAAATCACGAAACAAAAATCAGAAACACCAATACTGCAATGTACTTTATTATTGTTTTTATTGTTTGGCGTAGCTTTGCCGCTTTTATTTAGGTATGACATTTCAGCGTTAAGGCTAAGCGGAAAAAAACGTTCCGCCTTACGCTTTTATTTAGGTAGGCCAGTTAGATTAAAGAGGATATTTTTATCTTTGCATGGTTTTGTAAATCAATATAAACCGAATTCTAGATAATGGTTTGTGTATATTTGAAGTTGTGCCCCATTTGTACGAAAACATACAAAATACACATTTTTTGGAATAAATTGATTTTTGTATGTAGAAAAGCTTGGAGTTAAATTTAAACAAATATTAAAAATATTAGGACTCTCCGTCACATACAAAAATAAAATCCCAACTTGGCATCATAAAATACAAGTATTTGTAATTTTATTTCCCTGTTAGAGCTCCTTATACATATACTGAACTTTATCTTGATAACATTCTTATCTAAAGGATTTATTTACTTTAAAGTTCTACACCGACATCTTATTTCTAAATCGGTCCATTATTGTACATAGACAATAATGAACCGATTTAAAATATCTTTCACAAATTGATTACAAGTTTTACTTTGAATGGCTGAGGAACGAGCGTCGCTTAATCTAGTCAAAAGATGATTCTAAGTCGACTTTTTTGACGTTATAAATATTAGCACAGCAGCATATTACTCATCTCAGCTATGATGGTGATGTAGGGCATAGAAATAAGCAAAATAAAACAATTTAATTGTTGTGTTTTTGAATTTGTAACCGATAATAACTGTCACATAACAGCTAAGTAAGTTTGATTGATTTTACAATAGTTTTTTTTTGGTTTTGTTTTTTACTGTGTATGTAATTCTATGACCACATTAACTATTTGTACATAAATAAGTACATACGAGTACACATGTATACATTTATGTGACATAAATAAACGTACCTTTAATGTTAATATTTTTATACATTTTGAGTTGTTGGTTCCTTGCGGCTATAGTTGGGTCATGTTTTCTCTTTAGTTTTGGTGTTTTTTTTTTTTTTTTTTTTTTTTAGTTTTTGCTGCTTTTGTATAGTTTTTGTATTTATTTTGACATAATTTTGATTGAGCACACGTCAAACAGATACGCGTGTAATGCATTTGACTAAATGACTTGGTTTCTGCCTTGTCATTTATACTATTTGTAGTATATTTGGCCTACTTATATGTAAATACATGTATAGAAACAAAAAGGGGTAAAACACTAAAAATTCTAGTTTAAAAACGTGGTCTACTGTTAGGGTGAAATAAGTAACATATAGTAAATGGCCACAGAATTGTAACTATTTTTATACCCAACACCAACAATATGGGGGGGTACAAAGAGTTTGTCATTCGGTTTGTAACACATATACATACATACATACATACATACATACATACATATACATATGTATGTATATTCTAGGTCCTTATAAAATTCTAAGACGATGTAGCTATATCCGTCTTTTAAAGTCACGATAAGGCCTAGAGGGACGACTTGGGAGGTGAAATTTTCACGAACATATTCTTTGTTAATCAAAAGAGTTTGGTGTTGAAAATAGGCAATATCGGTGCAACCAATAAAATTTTACAACTGCCACAAATAGCTTTTGCCAATAGCTAACTTATGTTTTCAAAAATAGTTTAGGATAAAGAAATATATAAAAAACATGGTTTGATCCCGATAACATTCAAATGAGTGAATGTTACTTCTTATATTTGTGAAGTGAAATTTACTACTTATATTTTCTAGTAATAGGAAATATAAAATTAACCAAATCGGGAGATCCAGATAAATGTTTTTATACAAAATGCACTACAATCGGTACCCGTTTTATATAGGCACTGGTGGTGGGTATATGAGATTCGACACAGCCAAGAATAATTCAGTTAAAATTTGTTAACGCAATAAGTAAAATAGCAGAATAACTGCTCAATTGGATAAAACATATCTTTCGAGCCTAGTTCTTATTCATACCTTTATCATAGTATTTCCCTACCTCGCCTTTATTTAATATATGTATAAATTTCAAAATATTTATTAAATGAGTTCATTAAAAATGTATCAGCTTGAATTAAATTGTATGTACGGAAGAAGAAAAGCTTTTGCATTTAATCATACAAATTTGAGAAAAAAAAAAAAACAAAATATGTTGTATTAAAATAGATGAAGACATTTCATTCATTTGTCTTTAATAAATAAAATTTCTGTTTATCTTGTATTTGCACAGGATATTTTACTTTTTGTATATTTTGTGGGTAACATTCGTACGGTTGTATGTACTTATAACAACTGTAGAATATTAAAGAAATAACATATGAATAAACACGAAGCAAAAAATGAAATGTTAAATAATATAATAAATTCATCATACATACATTCGTACATACAAATCATGAAACCAAACATCATTTTATTATTGCTACAAGTGGAAATATTTATACATCCACACTACACACACAAAAAAAAAGAGGGAAATGTAAATAAATATGTTCGAGTATCGAGATGTAAATAATATTTGTAAGTAATAAAATAAAAAAAAAACAGAATGAAAAATATATAATATGTACATGAACATGAAAATTCATATAAAATACATACACAGCTATGTATGTATATATATATATGGGGTATCTGTGGAAAATATTTATGCAAATATTATTGATATTCATTCTTATATATTTATGAATAAATCAAGATATTTATTGGATAACAGAAAAATTAATTTCGTTAAAATTTCAAAATAAAATTTAGTAGATCTATAAAAATAAATAATGGTCAGTTACAATGAAAAAATATTTAACATATTTTGATTATGTCTAAATTTACACTTTTTGACGAAAAAAATAATGGAATTTAGGCCATTAATATTTGAGTCTGCTACCATAATGATATTAAACAGATTTTTCCTGGGTTGTAGAATTAAGTTCGATTTCTTTTGGTAGTCATGAATCACACTAAGTATATGATATAAATTTATAAAATCTTTAAATTTACTGTTGCATTTAGACCAGTTGTATAGTATAGCTCATATAAGCTCTTTTACATATTTGAAAAGTTAGGTACTCAAAAGTCTGAGATCATCAGATAATACAAATTCTGGAACTACAACTACAAGGTGGCGCAAAAGTAAAATTCCGATGTTTTTTGCCTGTAATTAAAAAAAAAAATTAAAAACTTTGATTCTTCTTGTGGATTATTTTTATTTGGTCTTTTAATTTTTTTTTACATCAAGTCGAGAATATGATGTCATGTAAATGGCCGCCGCCACAGTTGATTGTCATTTGAGCCCTTTTTATGGCATTTTCCATCACTTTGGCCAAAATTTCCGGCGATAGGTCCTCACATTCTTGACGGATATTGTCTTTAAGAGCTGCAAGAGTCTGAGGCTTGTTGACATAAACCCGCGACATCAAAAAGCCCCACGAAAAGAAGTCTGGAGCGGTCAAATCAGGCGATCTTGCTGCCCAGTGCAAATCGCCAAGAAGGGGGATTAGGCGCCCGGGAAATGCATCCTTCAGCATATCGGTTGTGGCACGTGCAGTGTGTGCCGTTGCACCGTCCTGTTGGAACCACATGTTTTCCAATCCCAATTCATCAAGTTGCGGCAAAAAGAACTCGTTGATCATTGCTCTGTAGCGCTCACCATTCACAGTAACCGTTTGGCCCGCGACGTCTTCGAAGAAAAAAGGTCCGATGACTCCTCCAGCGAAAACAGCACACCATACAGTGACTTTGAGTGGGTGTAATGGCTCTTCGTGGGTTACACGCGGATTTTCAGTGCCCCAGAAGCGTAAATTTTGCTTATTTATGTTCCCGCTAAGATGGAAATGGGCCTCATCACTCATGATTATTTTTGATGAAAAATCATCTTCCTCTTGGTGGTGATTAAGGATGGCTTGAGCGTATGTTAGACGCGATTGGCGGTCAGCAGCTAACAGCTGATGCACCATCTGGACTTTGTACGGAAACATCTTCAAATCTTGTACCAAAATTCGCTGTAAAGACCGTCGACTGATACCCATTTGCGTGGCACCTCGTCTGGTCGATGTCGTCGGCGCTTCCATGACATACTCGGCTACAGCAGCAATATTCTCTGCAGAGCGGCTACTCCGGGGTCTGCCACGCCAGGCAGCATCTCGTGTTGTGACAGTCTTTTCGAGGCGTGCGGCTAAACGTCGCAGTGTTTCACCAGTAGGCGTTGGACGGCCAGGAAATCTGCGTCGAAATTCACGTTGTCAGCAATATTCCGCGTTCTGGAGCAGTGTAGCGTAACATTGTTTATTAACGTGTATTTCGCATGTGTTTACTACACAAATGTCAAAACAGAACTGACATTAGGGGTCAATCGCAAAATTTATAGCATTTTCTAATAGGAGGATTACTTTTGCGCCACCTTGTATTTATTTTGAGCGTCAGATACATAATTATCCGGATATATAAAATTTTTCTCCAAGTATGGTGTACCAATACGACTGTGTTTTTATACCCACCATCAAAAAAGATGGGGGTATATTGGGTATCATTCCGTTTGTAACGTATCCAAATATTAGTCGTTTAACCAAACATGGCTATGTCCGTCCGTCCGTCTGTCTGTCAATAGAAGTTAGCAAGCTAGCTGAAAATTTCCACAAATACTCTCGATGACGAAAATTGCCAATATTTGTCAATGAGTTTGAGCAATCATAAATAAGTATGTGAATTATGCGGCAATCCTGATAAAATGTAAAGTATGGCAAAAATCGGGCAGCATTTTTCCCTAGTTTCAATACAAGGCCTCCCGCAGAAAATGATATATGAAATTAGGCATAAAAAAGTATTGTATGAACCTAAATCTTTCTACCAACATTTGTGAGGATCGGTCCATAATTGACCCTATCCCCCATTTAAACCGTAAATCCGAAATATGTTTTATTATCACATATTGATGGTGGGTATACAAGATTCGTGATTTCAACAAACGGACGAACATAGCTATATCGTTTTGGAATCTTATGAGAAAACAGGATATATATTATTTTTGGTTCTATGACCCATCTTTTTTGATGGTGGGTATGAACAGAATATTATTGATAACAATAATTCACCAAACCTTGAAATATTTGTAGCTCCCCTGAAAAGTAACCTTGTCACATCTTTGTCCCGACTATAGCCATACTGGAGCTTATTAGTATTCTTCATTTCTTTTCGTGTTGATAATCAGCTCAGTTATGAATAAAAATTCCCCGGCAGTTTTTTTCCTTTTCCCATTTTTCCTATTCAAATTCAATGATAAAAATAAGAAAAGGAAAAAAACTCCCGGGGAATTTTTATTCATAATTGGGCTGAATAACCTCTCTCTATTTATATCGATCATTCTTTGCTAGTTGTTGAAGATGGCTTCAAGGTACAACAATAATACGTTATCTCTTCTTCTTTACATACACCTATATTTATTCAGTGCATAATAATTGCATTGTGGGATGTGTTTCACTGCTCTATCGATACTACAGTGGAATATGTTTGGCTGAAATTATGGAAGTTGTTCACGATACCTGAAGTTTCTTCCTTCATCTTATTAGGATCATAATCCTCATGTAAATCTTTTTTACAACCTGTCTGTCTGATTTCAGAAATTGTGACGTAATGAAACTTTAAATAGTACTTTTCATAGACGTGTTGTCTACATTTCTGTTCATCTGGTTGTTAAGCATTAAAAATGTAAAAGAATCACTTAATAATCTACAAAGTTTAAATTTCCACAAACAAAATCAGGAATTTCTCAGCCTATCGCCATTTATTTTATAAAGCATATTGCAGACACTTAAACATCAACATCTTATACACACGGAAGTTTTTTAAACTTGGGCTCACATGGTATCAATCATGCATAATTTAACCCATTCAGGACGTCGCGTGGCAATTATTTCTAGTTTAAAATCAATATATGTATCTTCAATTGAAACATATGTATAATTGAAAATTCACCTTCAATTATTTCCAAATATTCTTATAAATATGTGAACTATTATATGTAATGCATCCTGGATTTTGGAAAACACCAGTTTCTTCCTAACCAGGCAGCTTTAATCCTAGAGTTTCCAGTTCGGTTTTAACCGAAACCGAATTGAAACCGACAACTATTCTTCGGTTTTCACTTTTAATCTATTACAAATTTAGAAATGAGAAACAAACTTTTTCATCCAATGATTCATTCAATATTGTTACGTGTTTACCTTTTAAAAACGGTGTTTATTTCCTTTAAATAAACCGGATACTTTTGATTGCAAATAAAACCAGTTTTAAAATTGTAACAACTCTTAATTTATTTAGAATGCACAAAAACAACAGAATTAAATAGTCACTGTGTCCTTATACACGTTTATCAATTCGCAGAAATGCACATGTACACGACAGTTGATGTTAACTCTAACAGCGCCAATGATAAACTCAACTCACGACTGCCACCTCTGCTACTATTTATACACGCGCCATCTATCGGGAATCTTCTACAATGCTCTTAACGTACATACTTTTACATTCGAATTCCAGAGCCTTCGATATCATTGCCAGCAGCCCAAACATTTAGTGTTGCCATACTTACAAACAATGCCAACAACCGCATGCTACTGATGGACGTGCCCTCAAATATGATGAATGCTGCAGGCATTCGTTACAGACTGTTAAACTCAAATCGTCATTGCACATTCGTAACAATATCTTTAAAAACAGAACAGTAAAAATATCTTAAGATTTTAACAAATTGTATTACAATAATTGCTTCAGATGATGTAGCACGCTAACTTTCGCAGTCATGGATACCTGTTAACAATGAACGACACAAACTCTCTTAAAAATATTGATCTACGAGTATTTCCCGACAATTGAACTTCAATGACTGTTTATTTATTTAATTTAAAAAAAAAAAAATAATGCAAAATTTTTGTAACAAAGACTTAGTTATTTTCAAATATCCGATAAAAGTATTAGCTGACCCGGTGTGTTTCGCCACCCAAAGAAATAGTTCTATTAAGTCTTCCTTTGTGAATTAATACTAATTCAGGATAACATGTCTCTAGTCTCATGTTTATTGATTCATTGTAATGTTGATTCTAGCTCATTCGAAACGTATTTTGTATTCCCACTTAGCATCATGTTCTGTGTTCATTAATATACAAAATGCTAAAGAAAGGTACCACTAAGAAAAAGTACCAATTTTCCACACTTGAAATCAAAGTAATTTCCTGGTTCTATGTTCAATATTATAGAAACTTCAAAAGGTACCATTCTGAACAACGAAAAGGTACTCCTTAGTTTGGTTTAGTTCTCCTTTTTTGGTATCATAATACCATTGAGCCCCCTATTCTTGATTATTTCGTTACTGAAAAGCACATTAGCCAACTTTAATGTATATAAGCTGACTATTTTAATATATTAACAGAGTACCCGTCAAGTTTGAATTTTAAATTTGTATAAGATTTCCTATATTATCAACTGATTTTGTTAATATAACACTTAATATTCAACAAATTATCAAAAAAGCGCTCTTCCTCGCCAACTCTTTAATTATCTTTTCTGATATCAACGTATTGTAGATCAGGTTAACGTTGAAAGATCGAATTTAATATTGAAAATCGAATCACTTTTATGTATAAGTAATAAAGTTCCAACGTTTTTTTAGTTAAGAGAAAATACTTTTTATATTAAACGAATTGATTTCTTATCCTATCTAATTTTTTATTTTAAACATTGTACATTTTTAAAAATGTATGCAGTATTGTGTGTGTTAGTGGGTGTATTTATATTGGTATGTATTTGTTTGTTTGTATGTATGCGTGTTCATATAATATAATGATAAAATATGTTCAACAGGAACGTACATCAATAAATGAGTAGAGGACGGGAAAAGGAAGGAGAATTTTGTATTTATAGAGATACAATGTACATTCAACAATATGATATTCCTACCACCTAGGGTGGCCCTTATTTTGTACTTTTGGGATTTTCGATGCTCCAATGGTCTAAAAACCTTATGCTGAAAATTTGAGCAAAATCAGATAACGTTTAGAGGTTACAGTTGAACAAAATTCTAGTTAAAAAAGTTTTTGTATTTCATTTAATCATATATGTAAGAAAAATCGTAAAATTTCATGCATATCTTAAGATATATGTTGTAGATTTTTAAATTTTTTCTAAAGGAAATATCAACAAATAAATTAAATTGATTTCCTTTCTAAATGCCCATTTTAACTGTTGGTAATGATTTAAAATTGGCAGATTTAGAGAAAATTTCGTTTTTTGTCACAAATTTGCTTCTTTGAATTGCTAATTTACGAGTTTGTAATGCTAATTCGCACTTCAATTACACCATTAATAATGTTAAACTACGAAATTAAATCCCAAATATATCATTACTATACAAAAGATTTTTGAGAAGGGCTCTGCGTACAAAACATCTATTTTATAAAATTTTGGCACGCGGATTTGGGTAAGGAATGAAAAATTAAAATTTTTCTGTTTAAAGCCATCAGTTTTTATTGCATCTCATAATTTAAGTTTTCTGTACTACAGAAACTAGACAAATTTTCGACAAAAATTTAAATAATTTTTAATGTGAAGAAAAAGATGTTTTATGTTTAAAATTACATACGTATTAACATTAGTCTCTAATTAAAAATTAAAATAGAACATAGCAAATATTTATTTCAATATTATTTTTAAGAATCCAAAAAAATTGGAAAAAATTCAAATGTTCTTGTAAATATTTTAACAAGTTTTGTAAATATTTAATGTTTTTCCAACTTAAATGCAAAATATTAATCGCCAAATTGCGTAGTTTCAGTGGTATTAAAAAAATATTAAAAACATAGGCTGTGATAAAATCTACTTATATTAAATTGAAAAATTATAATTTTGAAATTAATTGCATAATCCTGAAAACATGCTTAAATCTATATATATAAAAATGAAATGTATGTAATGTCATTACGTGGGAACGGCTAGAGCGATTGGATGATTTTTTTTTATTCGATTCGAAATTTTCAACCATCTCATGAAAATTTCGAATCGAATGAAAAAAATGCAGGATTTTTTAAATTTTTTAGCTTTTATTTTGAAACATTTGTACAATATAAATTTACTCAAAGTATTGGCAACATATGGATTCTGCGCCAAAAGAACTGCTCATCAATTTCGGATTTCTGTTTTGAAGTGAAGCGTATCTCAAAGAGTGCGTTCTGCATCAATAGAACAAATAGTATTCGGACAGAGCAAGGTCTAAACTATAAAGCGGATGAGGCAAAACTTCCCAACCACTTCATTCTAAACTCTTTTTAACAGGTATTGCAACATGTAGCCGAGCGTTTTCATTATGAAATATTACGGTTTCATGTCTGGCGTGTATTCTGGTCGTTTTTCGTCCAATGCTAGCTTCAAACAAATCAGTTGCGTTCGGTACAAGTTCCCTGTGATGTTCTGGCTAGATTTCCGCAGCTCATAATAGATAGGACCTTTTTGGTTCCACCAATTACAGAGCATTTCCTTTGGCTTTGGCGTCGGTTCGGCTGGTTGGCCGGGCTTCACATATGATCTTACGTGTTGAGTTATTGTAATGGATACATTTTTCTTCGCAAGTAATGACACGGTGCAAAAATTTTATTCTTTTATATCGTTGAAGCAGCATTTCAGACATACAAAATAGTCATGCAAGGTCTTTTAGCTTCAATTCGTATGGTACCCAATTTCCCAGCTTTTGGATGAATCCTGCTGCTAGCAAAGGCTTAGGAATTGCTGACTGAGCAGCTCGCAATGATTTTGCAATGTTCTTGTTGAGTTTGGCAACAATCTTCATGGAGTAATGCCTCTAATTCTTGGTCTTCAAACTTTTTTGGCTGGCCTGGACGATCTTTGTCTTCCGTGTCAAAATCTCCACTTCTGAAGCGCACAAAAACTATCTCTCGCGCGTTGAACACGTGAAAACACATTCACCATAAGCTTCGGTGAGCAATCGATGGGCTTTTTTCAAATTAAAGAGGTAAAGGTAAAATCAAGGCGAATTCATACAAGGTGGTGGCAGTTCTACAAAAAAAGCAATTGGTCTTAACAAATGTCAAAACACAAAAATGAAAAATTAAACAAATATGTATTTAAACTTAATATAGTGCTGATAAATGAATAGTGAGAGCTTTACTTATTTATGTAAAAAATATATATTTTGTTAATAAGCTTAGAATATGTAGATATTTAAATTTAAAAACCAGCTTTGAGATCTATTAGAAAAAAGTTATCAGCTGATTGACGAAAAAAAAGTTATCAGCTGATTGACTGACTCCACCTTGTATAAATTCGCCTTGGATAAAATTCTACATTTTCGAAGCAAAAAAAAAAACTTTGTTGTTTTATTGTAGTTTCAATTCAATTCCATGTGACTGAGAAAAAAATGGCTGTCCATTTAAACCTTCTGCGCAGAGTACTAGTCGCAATTTTGAAGATATTTCAGCAACATTTCGTACATATCAATTTTGGCTCAAGGACCAAGCCTATTGAAACTGGCTGTAATCGGTCCATTATTTCACCTAGCCCCCATACAAATGCCCTACCAAAATTGGACTAGTGTATTATATGGCCGGGGTTGACCTTTACTTGTTTTTACTAAGAACCATTAATACGTGTTTATAAATAAAATAATATTATTTTCTTAATATACATATATGGGGCATTTCATGTCAAGTGAACCAACTTTTGAAATCTATGTCTTCCGATTGGGATGATGCACCATAGTTAGTTCTATTAGATAGTAATTCAGATACAATTTTTTAACAAGATCCGTCGAGAACTTTCTGAGTTAGAGGGGGTCAAAATTTGACATTTTGGCCTCTCATGTTTTTTCTCATCCATGTAACTTATTACCTGAAATCCTCCATATATATATAATACTAGTTGAGCGCCCCGGCTTCGCCCGGTAGCTATTTACTAATATTAGTTCTTCAAGTTTCTCCAAAAAATGTATCTTATTAAGAAAAATGAGAAGTGAATAGGAGGCAGAATATTAAAAATTTAAATTTCCGAATTTTTGATTTATTTTTCTTTACAAACCATCTCCTGAAAATTTCGAATCGAATAGAAGAAAAATCAGACAAATCGCTCCAGCCGTTCTCACGTAATGCCATTACATACATGGACCATTTCATTTTTATATATATAGATATATAGTACAATAGAATGCAAAAATTTACATTAACAAACAAATTTAATATATTTGGTATTTTTTAATGCAGAAGTCTAACTTTGACCAGTAATCCAAGGGTATAAAATGTATTTTGAGGAAATAATTAAAAAAAATGTTTGATCCAAAACAAGAAACTTCAAATAAAATGTGCACCTCTAAAAGTTATCAGATTTTGCTAAAATATTCACCATATGGATTCTAGATGTCGAAAAAAAATTTTAGACCTTGGAAGCATCTCAAATCGCAAAATAAGGGACACCCTTATACACACAGATAGAACTGTACTACTCTATAGAAAAAATTAAAACATATTGTTGATTTATTATTAAATATTTGCCATACAATAATGGTTAAAAGTAGAAAAACACACAATATTAAGTACACATACATACACACACACACATACTTATACATTGCATATACATTGTTGTTATTGTTGCAATTATTGTTGCTGTTTGTGTAGTTTTTATTATTATTATTATTATTAATATCAACGTGTTTATGCATACGAAATGAACTAACAAATTATTCTTTATACAAATTTTTCGTTTCATTTTGTTTGATTTTGTAATTAAATCCAAACCATATTGTCACTCACTACAATTTCATGTTTCATGTCAAGTGTTTTATTATTTTACTTTTTTGTTTGAACATTTGTTGGGTTTTTTGGGGGCTTTTGATTTAATTTCATTCATAATTTTTTTCTTTTTCTGTTACCGTTCGTGCAACCACTTAAGATTTGATTTCATTAGATTTTTATTTACACTTACCTTGTTGATAATTTTATACAAACAATTGAAATGCGTAACTAAAAGATTGAAATTGGCTTTAGGAAATAGGGCCTATAAAATGTAGAATTCAAATAGTCTAATTGTGTTCCAGGACACACAATAATCTAAAGTTTTATATTTTTTTAAAGGACTTTAAAAAAATTATAAAAAATCCCGATAACAATCACAAATGATTTTAACCATAATAAATCAAACTGAACGTTAGTTAAACTATGAAAATTTCATAATAAAATACCCCAATAAAATTAAAATCTCAATACAAATTAAGTAAATACCAAAAAAGGGCAGATATTCTGACCAGATTTGATGGAAAGAGCTCCAACCAAAAATATAAACTTAAGTAAACTTATAAATAGAAGCTATAGGTTCAAAAATGTCTTATAAAAAGGGTGTACAAATTGTGTACACAATTTTCTAAATTAACAAAAGAGAGAAAGAGAGAAATGTAGCTATTATTAAAACATATACAACGACATGCCAAATTGTATGATCACACTTTAAATGGCGACCCAATATATAAATCACCAAAAGGCGTAATTTGGGGACGTGACTTAAACTAATCTTTAATTCTAGGAGATGACTGATACATTAATTTGATAAAAAGATAAACAAAATCATCTAGTAGTCGTTTAATATTAACAATAATATTATATAGGGCCCTTAAATATCAAAATCCGTTTCTGATTTATTACAGGGGTGGTAGTTGATTGGATTTCAAACACTTCTGTACAACATATTTTTAATGCGAAGTGATAATTTGTTCTAATTTAGTTAAACTACATAAAAATATAAACTATTCACCAAATAATTTGATAAAAGTTATTGATAACAAAAGCAACAAGAAATAAAACATTTTGCAAAAGACACCCACTCACTAATTAATAACAATACCAGCAGCAATAATCACACTCAGCTAAAAACGAAATAAGTATTAAATTAAAGTATTTAACTAGAATTTTATCAAAATTGGTTCGTATCTGATATTTTGATTTTCAAGTATGTGTACGAGCACATGTATGGAAAATTGGTTAATCATACAATCAATCTAAGTATGTAAATAGTTTCATATTTAGTACGTACTTAGATAGTAAAAATAAGTATAAATATCAATGTATATATTTTTGGAAATGTTTTATGTTAAATGCAAATTGGTCCGCAAGGACAATTCGATTTTTTTGTAAAACATTTGCAATGTCATGATAACAAGCATGATTGATGACATACAGTGAAAGGCAAAAGTTCATCATACCATAATTATATTTCATTTGAAACATTTCACTAATAACTTTGAAAGTAACAATTGTTGGAATATATTCATTTACATGTCATAACCTAGACCATTTTCAAACTATGGCTACATTCGAACAACTCAATCAAAATTAACATGTTTTAAATTGCTATTCATCTAATTGTATTTATATATTAAGTAAACTTAATAATGACTGGGATCGAAAAATTCTTAACAAACATATCTGTTAATAAAAATTAAACCACTAAACTTACACTTTTGATTTTTTTTGTATTTGATTGAAATTATTATTACAATTTACAAAAAAAAAATTATTTTTATAGTTCTAATCACTAATGATGAAATTTTAAACCTTTTTCGAAAACTCTTCGATTATGGTTTTTATAGTGATTTCTGTCACTTTGTTCGAACAGGTTGTCCATCTGCGTTTAAAATCTACCACAGAATTTGTCTCTCTTGCTACAAATACCACATTATTGTTCTTGTACCACTCAAGACCTTCTTACCATAGTGTCAAGGTGCCAAATCAGGCTAAAAATAAGTGGAAACACTAAGAAGTCTTATGAATGGTAACAGCCTTTTTTGTAAATATTCCTTGATGTAAATTTCGGTATTTATAGAGCCCTTAGTAACAAATGTTTGGCTTTTTTTGGGTCCTAAACTTTTCTTCAACATTCCCTCGAACATCAACAAAATCAAAATTCTGCCAGAACATACGTTTCGTCATCCATTATGTAGCAAGAATATTTTTTTTTTATAAAATTTGACTTCAATTTCCGTGCTCTGTTTTTGGCCTATAAATTTTTAGCAGCGTTCCTGTTAGGAACTTTTTGAGCCTTGTATGTTTTTAAACCTGCATTGACTTTAACTTTTCATACCAAATAGTCCGAGAAAAATGCTGAAAATGCTTTCTATTTTGTTGGCTTTAGAAACATCATGTGGACAATTCCTTCTACCTGAACTAGGTTTTCTATCAACGGACAAGTTCTCCCGGTACTGTTGAATAACATTGGAATCAGTTTGACGGCAGACCTTTGAATGCTTGGCCAACTTTTTGTAGGACCATGTTGGGTTTTGTTTAAAATATTTAATAATTTTAGTATGCACTTTTTCTGGTCACTAATTTTAATCAGATTAACAACAAATGAAAATAATTGACATTAAACATAATAACTGACATGTTTTACAAAGGTAACTGGATCAAAAAAAATCAAATTAAAAGTTTTAATGAAAAACGTGTGTTAGGAATTTTTCGATCTCAGTCCTTAGGTTGTATTTTTTTAACAAATAGAAGGACAATATTTAAAATAGGTGCAAAATGGAGTGAAAGAAAAGGAAGACTGACTCTATTATCATAATATTTTCTGTTCTCCTAATTTTTATAATAAATCTACAAGGAAAAAATACATTTCTTGCCCGTTTTTATAAAAAACAGAATGAAATCTTTTCAAATATATTTCATTAGATCCTTTTTGAAATTAAAGCATATACACCAGCTACAATTATGTATAGGCCTTAAAGTGATTTTTGAAAACGTTGAGATAATGTGTGCCAGAAATTTATAATCGTTAAAGCACTGATTCGAGAGGATATTTGCATGGGGGTAAATTAAATAATAAACCGATAATAACGATAAATTTCTTGCTCATTCCAAATTAATATAAAATTATGTAACTGTAGATTGCCCACAAGATTTACATGGATAATCAGGCAGCATTTGGACAGACAGAAGGACATCAATTCATAATCACTTTCCGAGTCGGTTGATTCTTAAGATCCATAATTTGTTAGCTATACAAATATCAACAGAAATTCTGTTTTAAATAACTGCAGGAGATATGCTAAGTACACGAATTCACCAATTAAATCTTTTTTGATTATTTACACACAAAAATTCATACATATCAGTCCCATTTAACCCTCTAACCCGCAAACTTTAAAATCTAAAAGAAAGTTGTATAGGGTAATTATGACCCAATAAACTCAGAACAGCCATCAGAAACTAATTTGCAAATTTAGTTTGGGAACCAGGTGCAAAAAGGTGAGGAGTGCCTCAGGGCACTGTTGCCGGTTTAGGTGTAAAAAACAATAAGATATAAACATTAATTATGATACGATCTTATTGAAAAACTAATGAAAAAAATACAAAATGTAAGCATATATTTTTTAATTTCTGCGATGATACTCATAAAAACAATTTTTGGCATTTGAAAAGCATAAATGAAAATCTCATTTTGAACAAACACAGTGTTTCCGACTTTTTGCATAGTTTGCACCAGATTGGAAAGTGGACGATATTGTCATAACGGACGTCATTAACTGGATGCTTTGATTTTTCGCCAACTTTTGAAATTCCTGGCTGTGGATCTTCTTGTGGAGAACCAACTGATCATGAGTCAAGGCGGATAATTTAATCCGTCTGCGGTCTTGCGGTCAAATCAATGCTCTGTAATAACTTGATGATGGCAAATATTTGTGTTACAAAATCTAAAAAAACTGGAATTATTAAATTCAATGTAATATGTTAAATTAAACGACATTTGCAATAGATATCAATTTTGAATATGAGTTGAATAGGAGAAAACACTAAAATTTTACTATGTAAAGGCATTTAAAGCTTATTACATAGTTCAAACTGACTACCTTTAATTTGTTTTTAATTAGAATGTAGTTGGCTAAGGTGGAGGCAAAAACTACTTATTTTTTTTAATATAGTACCCTCTGCATAGAATATCATACCAAATTATTTTTTAGTTACTCTTATTTTTGCAAAATCTCTATAGGCGTACAAATGTCACGTACGATGACATGAAAATCATGATTTAATCCATTTATTTCTACACCAGCAATTGAAAATCACGATCTTGTACAGACTATATCGATCGGTTAATTTAAGGTATATTTTTGGGCATTACAAACACGGACACAATTAGACCAAAATAACTAACAAACCAATAGCTAATATATATACCCTTCACCTTCGTGAGAATGGTATATATAAATTTGTCATTCCGTTTGTAATTTCCATAATATAATTTTCCGACCCTATAAACTATATATATTCTGGATCCTTATAGATAGCGGAGTTGATTAAGCCATGTCTGTCTGTCTGTCTGTCTGTCTGTCTGTCTGTCTGTCTGTCTGTCTGTCTGTCTGTCTGTCTGTCTGTCTGTCTGTCTGTCTGTCTGTCTGTCTGTCTGTCTGTCTGTCTGTCTGTCTGTCTGTCTGTCTGTCTGTCTGTCTGTCTGTCTGTCTGTCTGTCTGTCTGTCTGTCTGTCTGTCTGTCTGTCTGTCTGTCTGTCTGTCTGTCTGTCTGTCTGTCTGTCTGTCTGTCTGTCTGTCTGTCTGTCTGTCTGTCTGTCTGTCTGTCTGTCTGTCTGTCTGTCTGTCTGTCTGTCTGTCTGTCTGTCTGTCTGTCTGTCTGTCTGTCTGTCTGTCTGTCTGTCTGTCTGTCTGTCTGTCTGTCTGTCTGTCTGTCTGTCTGTCTGTCTGTCTGTCTGTCTGTCTGTCTGTCTGTCTGTCTGTCTGTCTGTCTGTCTGTCTGTCTGTCTGTCTGTCTGTCTGTCTGTCTGTCTGTCCGTCTGTCTGTCTGTCTGTCTGTCTGTCTGTCTGTCTGTCTGTCTGTCAGTCTGTCTGTCTGGCTGGCTGTCTGTCTGTCTGTCTGTCTGTCTGTCTGTCTGTATGTCTGTCTGTCTGTATGTCTGTATGTCTGTATGTCTGTATGTCTGTATGTCTGTCTGTCTGTCTGTCTGTCTGTCTGTCTGTCTGTCTGTCTGTCTGTCTGTCTGTCTGTCTGTCTGTCTGTCTGTCTGTCTGTCTGTCTGTCTGTCTGTCTGTCTGTCTGTCTGTCTGTCTGTCTGTCTGTCTGTCTGTCTGTCTGTCTGTCTGTCTGTCTGTCTGTCTGTCTGTCTGTCTGCCTGTCTGTCTGTCTGTCTGTCTGTCTGTCTGTCTGTTGAAATCAATTTTCTGAAGACCCCAGATATCTTCGAGATCCAAATCTTCAATAGTTCTGTCGGACATGCTTTCGAGAAGTTTCCTATTTAAAATCAGCAAAACCCGTCCATAAATAACGGAGATATGAGCAAAAATCCGAGACAACCTCTGAAAATTTCATCAAAAAGAGACAATTTATTGCAAGCTTTGACAAAAAAGCAAAAAAACGTATGTTTGGATGTGTCTTGGTTATTGCTTTGCGTATTTTGTTTTTATACCCTTCACCATGAGTGGCAAGGGTATATATAAAGAGCGAGTTGTTTATAATGAGTTCTCATCCCAAAGCACCAAAACTTAAGTTTCTGCTTTAATTTTTACTGCTTTAATTTTGAACTTCCAAAAAGTGTGTAAAATATGAGCTTTTGAGCCCTTGAGGGACGTCTTTCGAAAAAGTAATTTCCTAATAAATATTCTTCAATCACTTTAGGACAAACTATAAAAAAGTGCCTAAAAAAGAACCAAACTAATATTTTTTAAACTTTCAAATGATGTATTTTCCAAAGATAAATGGTTTTTTGTAAACTTATGTGCTTAAAAATCTATATTTTAAATTTTTTAAACACTTTTTTATGGTTTATTCAAAATCAAAAATTTTAATATATTCTTAAAGCCCTCATTAGGTCTAAAAAAAACATATACGAATTTGAAAATTCAAAATTTCAAATTAAAATTTTTCATAATATCGGACACAATCTACGGCCGATTTCTAGAAAGCAAAGAGTAATAACAGTTTTCCGGCCAAAAAATTCAACATTTTCCAAAATTTAAAATCGATTATTTTTGGACTTTTTTATTGTTTAACTAAGGGACAAAATATTAATGAAATCGGCCATATATTAAAGTCTTTTAAATAGAAATCTTAACCGATGAAGAAAAACTGAGTATGCAGTGTTACTCCGTATGGTCTGTTAGAAATGTGATTACACACCTATATTTGTTTAATCATCACTGCCCAAATAGTTAAGGTTAATGTGCTACTTTAAAATTATTATGATATCCCTTAATATTACATGATTAGTTAGTATTTACTAAAACCTAAAAAACAGGGACAATCTCCACCCTAAATGAAAATATGTATTATTTTTAACTAAAGAAACATTTTGAGAGAAAAGTCCTTTAAATTCCAACAGAGATAGACGCACTCACACACATTAATATAATCTGCTTAAGATTATATTATTTTTTGTTTGTGGGTGATGTAAATGTTCGTTTAAATATATGAATTTTATTATTATTTCTTATTTTTTACAGGAATAAATACTTATGTATATTTGAATGTGTATGTAACTAGTTTACTTTTTCGCAAAAGTATGTGCGCTTGAATGCTATTGTATGATGTATAATGTGTGTATGAATTTGTTTCATGCTTGTGTTTGTATGCATGTTTTTGTATTAATCTGATTGAGGTTGTTGTTCATTTGCACGTAAGGATAATGAACGCCTCAATAAACTTTAAGTACTTAATACATTGTGATGTTCTGTTATTGTGTGTTTGTCATGAGGATTTTTATTGTATGTTCGCACTCTTAAGTCGCATTAACCAGACATGTATGCATGCTTGAACATATTCATCCATTTTTACTGGTCAAGGGTTTTTCATAAATAGATTTCTTTAAACTACTGCATTTTCGGCTATTGATTTCATTTGTATACATACATATATATAAGTTTATCATTCTGTTTGGAATTTCCACATATTTCTTTTGCGACCCCACAAAGTATATATATTCTGAATCTTTATAGACAGCGGAGTCAATATAGTTATGTCCGTCTGTATGATGAAATCAACTATCCGAAGCCACCAAATAACTTACAAACATAATTGATAGATGATTTCATAGAATGCTTTAAAAGATAAATTGTCAATAAAAAAGTTATTATATTAACAAGAGTGCTGTAGAAAAAGCAGTAGAAACCTTTTTTTCATATTATCACACTGAGGCTTTAGAGTCTAACCGATCAGTCTATCTCATTTCTTACCATAGAGTGTAAACAAGATACATATACTTAATTTAAGTTGTTAACTCTATGAATTTTTGATAGGGCAGATAGCAAATCGCTTTTAGGGAAGCCAATCGGATCAGCTAGTTAAAAATGGCAGAAACTGGTCCGGAACTAGTCAGATGACTGCCTTGAATTGAGAAAATGACCTGACACTTTTTTGCGAAATTATCCTATGAGATGGAAATTGTCATCCTTTAGGTTCTCTGTGATCTTTCGTTTTTAATATTATAACACTTATTGGTCATAAAATTAGTTTTTCATTTAAAATTCATTGATTAATTGTCAACTATGTGACACAATTGCATTCAAGGGACAAGACCTTTTAAAACAAATGACGCCAATGTAAATTATATTTTACACATTTCAAAAATACACAATTCATCATATTGGTTAAATTACTATAGAAACCTAAATTGTCTTATGATTTTGTTTGTTTTTTAACAATATCATTAATTATTAGACCAAAATTATTAACTAATACTATATTAGTTGCAGAATTTTGTTAACAAAAATGTTATGACCTTAACTAATCTCCCTATTATACTATACCTTCATAAATAAACTCGTATAAGAAATAAATAAATAAATTGTATGATGAAGTATTAAATCATACTTGAAACCCGTATTATTATTTACAACATTTGCACGGTTCTGTTGTCGTATAAATAAATATACTAGATACTCTCCTATTCACATTGTATCATAAATAACATATTTGTGTTGTATCTTTTGCCAATAATAATTAATATTGAGTATTAAAGCCAACACAAAAGCATTTACATCATGAAAATATTTATTTATGTATATTCAGTATGATTTTTATTTTTTGCATTTCACCAGACAATAAATAAAATATTGAAAATCCATAAATAAGTCAAAAATAATGCTATTCAATTCTGTTCTTTTTTTTTTTTCTCTCTTCCTTTTGGTGAAAATGTGAAATATGTGTAAAAATATACAGAAATATTTATGGATGTGTATATTTTATGTAAAAATGTATTAGTAAAAATAACCCAACAGTTCTAGGAGACTGCCGAGAAATAGTGATTTTATTTATCATTTAGAGTGACATAACTAACTACATAACTAGTTATTTTAACACTTGCATGTCTTAAACAGGGTGTCAATTGACCTTTTTGGAATATAATGAGATTGTGAGGTCCAAAGTAGTCAACGCATTGGATTCACATACTGGTTATATAGCGTCAGTTTACATATTAGCTACCTAACTGGTTACTTGTTCAGCTAAATAATTATTTATTTTAACATGTACGAGGCTAATTGACCTCAAACAGTCTGCTAAAAAGACTAAACTATAGCTTGTAAACAAACGTTCCTCTAACAACTCTCCAATAGATTGCTTCTGGTGGGTAACTACTTTCCATAGTGCAGTACAAAATACATGTTTAAAGTGAATTCACTATAGGTTACTAAGAGACACTAAAGAGACTATTGACTTCACGCTATGTTACATGGGATTTCAGTACCCAGCAGTTCTAGGAGACAGTCCCGAACTAGTGAATTTACCCATCATTTAGGGTGGGAACTAGGTACTTCAATAGCTACGTGACTAGTTATTTTAACACGTGCATGTCCTAAGCAGGGGATCAATTGACCCTTTTTGACTACAATGAGACTGTCTAATAGCTGGTCCAAAGTAGTCAACGCATTGGATTCACATAATGGTTAAATATCGTCAGTTACCTTACTATCTAACTAACTGTTAACTTGATAAGTTACATAACTAGTTATTTTAACATGTACGAGTCCTAATTGACCTGAAATAGTCAGCTAAAAGACGTATCATAGGTAGTCCAATTAACGATAGCTTGTAAACAAACCTTTCTTCGACAACTCTCCAATAGATTGCTTCTGGTGGGTAAAAAAACTACTTTCTAAAGTGCAGTATAAAATAAACGTTTAAAGTGACTTCACTATAGGTTACTAACAGACACTAAAGTGACTATTGACTTCATGCTATGTTACATCAGTATACTTAAGCAAAAATAAAAATTAACTGTATGAGAATTATATCAACACAAATTGTATATAACCAGTTTGAACGAATTACTCACAAGACGTTTAAACTGACTACACTCCAGATTACTTGGAGACATTTAAGTGGCAATTGTCTACCTTTGATGTATAAAGTAACCAATTATCTTCCCTCTGCACTACAAAGAGCATATACGTGTCAAATGACCAAAATATATAAATTGGAGTCAGCCAAGTGCTAAGACATTTGTGACGATTACTGTCTATAAGGGATACATTGAGTACATGCTTAACTGCTGGGATGTTATATGGGATATCACTATACTTAAGCAAAAATAAACTGTATGTGAATTATATCAACACAATTTGTATAAAACCAGTTTAAACGAATTACTCACAAAACGTTTAAAGTGACTACATTCCAGATTACTTAGAGACACTTAAGTGACAATTGTCCTCACACTAGATTACCTGGGATGTATAAAGTCCCCAATTGTCTTGTCTCCGCACTACAAAGAGCACATACTTGCAAATGAGCCACAAATATAAATTGGAGTCAGCCAAGTGATAAGACATAAGTGACAATTACTGTCTGTAACTACTACTACTAGCTTAACTGCTGGGAATTTACTCGGACTATAACAGTGGGGCATTTGTATATGTAAACAAATTATAAATTGTTATAAATTTAATTCAAACGAAAACATTTTCAAATTTCATACAAAATAAATAAATTTAAAAAAGTTAAATAAATTTAAATAAGGACTGAATTCGAAAAATTCTTAACACACGTCTTTCATTACAACTTTTAAACCAAGTATTCTTTGATTGTTTTTTTGATCAAGTTACCTTTGTAAAGATTGTCAGTTATATTGTTTTGTGTCAGTTATATTCATTTGTTGTTAATCTGATTAAAATGAGTGACCAGAAAAAAGTGCGTACTAAAATTATTAGATATTTTCAACAAAACCCAACTTGGTCCTACAAAAAGTTGACCAAACAAACAAAGGTCTGCCGTCAAACTGTTTCCAATGTTATTCAACAGTACCGGGAGAACTTGTCCGTTGATGGAAAACCTGGTTCAGGTAGAAGGAATGGTTCACATAAATATAAATAGAAAGCATTTTCAAAAGAGCTCCCAACACATCCAGTAGAAAAGCAGCCCAGTTAGCTCAGTACTCGGACTATTTGGTACGAAAAGTTAAAACCAATGCAGGATCAAAAACATACAAGGCTCAAAAAGTTCCTGACAGAAACGCTGCTAAAAATTTTGAGACCAAAAACAGAGCACGGAAATTGAAGTCAAATTTTATAAAAAAAATATTCCTGCTGCATAATGAATGACGAAACGTATGTTCTGACAGATTTATCGCAGCTTTCGGGTCAAAATTTTGATGTTGCTGATGCTCGTGGGAATGTTGAAGAAAAGTTTATGACTTGGTATGGCAAGCAATATGCAGTTGCGGCAAAAAATCCAAACATTTCTTACAAAGGGCTCTATAAATACCGAAATTTACATCAAGGAATGTTTACAAAAAAGGATGCTTCCATTCATAAGACTTATTGGTGTGTCCACATATTTTCGGTGTGATATGGCACCCTGTCATTATAGTAAGAAAGGTCTTGAGTGCTAAAAGAACAATACTGTGGTATTTGTACCAAGAGAGGAAAATCCTCCAAACTGCCCGGAGCTAAGGCCAGTGGAGAGACATTGGGCTCTTATTAAAAAAGAATTGAAGAGCACAAAAAAGGTGGTAGATTTTAAACGACGATGGACAACCTGTTCGAACAAAGTGACAGAAATCACTATAAAAACCATAATGGAAGGGTTTCCGAAAAATTTTCAAAATTTCATCACTAGTGATTAGAACTATAAAAATCTATTTATTTTTGTAAATTGTAATAATAATTTCAATCAAATAAAAAAAATCAAAACTGTAAGTTTAGTGGTTTCATTTTTATTAACATATATGTATGTTAAGAATTTTTCGATCTCAGTCCTTACAATAGAAAATTCTTAGTATTTTTTACGAAATAATCTTCAAATTTCGATTCGATGCGAAGTTGAATTTTCATGGGAATTAGGCATAACTCTAGACTGCATAATTTTTAAGCAGAAATATTTATATATTTTGATGCAGCCGATACTCAGATACTTGATAATATAATTATTAGTTCCAGGAATCCCAAATCTAGATGGAGAAAATTATAAAACTTTGTGTATTCAGCATAAAGCGAATAGATAGCAATACCATACTTCAGAGCTGTTGCACCACCAGTTAACGCCATCCTATCATCCTAATATTTTTCAGAATGTGTTGCTATAATCCATAGAACAATTCAAACAGTGTGGAATCCATTTCTGAGATATCTGAATATTATATTATAGAACTAGTTCCGTATGCGTTCTGGAACTAGTATAGTTATATAACAAATATTAGGTAATTAAAATTAAATATTTTTGTAAAATAATGTATAAATCCTTTTGCCTTCGATTAAAGTGCTTTGCTTTGTCATTTGCATGATGCAGTAGCAAGCATCTCATTTCTCTTGCATTAAAAGTGTTAATCATAGCATAAATCGTTTGACATTTAAGGATTTGTCATTTATCCATTTGTCGTTGTTGGTTGGTTGGCTGGCTGGTTGATTGGGTGGCTGGTTGGTCAACTAGCAAAGTGTCAAAATTCAAATGAATCTTGTGTCATCAACATGTAACCGGGTGTTAAATCCCTTTTGACACTTTTGAGCTTGACCAACACGCGACTTACAAAAGTGTTATAATTTGGTGATTAATAAATTCGTAGTCAAGTGCTTTGTCTGTATTTGGATGTGTGTTTGTGTGTATGTGTCAGTATATAATGGTGTATGCATTTTGTGTTAATGAATATTTATCACTTTGCAAAATGTCTGACATCGCAGTACAGAACAGCAATCAAAACACCCACATTTATTTGCATCCCAACAGTTGGATGTTGATACTTACTTTGTAAAGTGTCATAATTCGTAATCCTTTTCAGAGAATAGAGGTTTAATATTTCACACCTTTTATTTGATAAACACACACACACACAGTAAGTTTTATAATACATACTTGCATGTGTTTGTGCACCTGAAAAATTAATGTTGGATTTAGTTTGGAAAAAAAAAGAACACGAAATGATTTTTTCACTCATTGCATTAAATATTACAGCAAATAATCATACACACGTCCATTGAGGATCAAAGGATTATTATTCTTATTTGTTTGTGTGTATGTTTCCATTCCAACTATGATGTAGTGTAGACCCCATTTAACCTCGTTTATTTGCAATTAACTTGTTTCTTTATGAGACACTGGAACAATTAACATGTCGCACAAGTCTGCGGCTCCGTTTTTTGTTCGTAGGCGATGAAAGTGCACAGGCAAAATGAAAAAAAAAAGAACAAAATGCATCCAGACTCACATGAGATGACACATGAGTCTCATAACGTTTGACTTCAAACGGAGACATTCGGCGTGAATGCAAAATAAAATATAAGTTGTGGCACAAATTGCTTGACGCCGAAACACTTTGCAATATTCTATGCATATGAAGCCACAGATGTGAACAGATGATGTTAAAATAAATTAATTTACATGATATTGAGATTCACATTATGAATGTTGGGTGTATTAAAAAATTGTTTACCTTTCACCGTGATCCCTAAGTATTTATTTAGAAATGGGCAAAACTATTCTTTCTATGGCCCCATCCATACTGTTAAACATTTGCTGCAAAATATTTGAATTTTTCGATGAAAGGGTACTCTGTTTCAAGTACAAA
Organism: Calliphora vomitoria; assembly: GCA_942486065.2. NCBI lineage: Eukaryota > Metazoa > Arthropoda > Insecta > Diptera > Calliphoridae > Calliphora > Calliphora vomitoria. Next base: position 66,893,621 of record OW818030.2, on the reverse strand, counting down.
TAATTTATTGTTGACTATGTCATCCACATTTATTCGTTCATATTCGTTCTGTGCAGAAATGTCAAAAACTGAAAAGCAAAAACTTCACTGAGTGGGCACGAATGTAGTTTCAAAAGAGAATTTAAACATGTTTTGCTGCAAATGTTTCACAGTGTGGACCGGGACTAATGGGGAATTAATGATACTTTTTTTCATTCTCCAGTCATCCTTTTGTTTTAATGAAGGTGTGGATCTTACCTAAATCACAAGATATACAAGTTTTTACAATAAGTACAAGGTGGCGCAAAAGTAAACTTCCGATGTTTTTTGGCTGTAATTAAAAAAAAAATTAAAAACTTTGATTCTTCTTGTGGATTATTTTTATTTGGTCTTTTAATTTTTTTTACATCAAGTTGAGAATATGATGTCATGTAAATGGCCGCCGCCACAGTTGATTGTCATTTGAGCCCTTTTTATGGCATTTTCCATCACTTTGGCCAAAACTTCCGGCGATAGGTCCTCACATTCTTGACGGATATTGTCTTTAAGAGCTGCAAGAGACTGAGGCTTGTTGACATAAACACGCAACTTCAAAAAGCCCCACAAAAAGAAGTCTGGAGCGGTCAAATCAGGCGATCTTGCTGGCCAGTGCAAATCGCCAAAACGGGGGTCTGCCTGGCAGCATCTCGTGTTGTGCCAGTCTCTTTGAGGCGAGCGGCTAAACGTCGCAGTGTTTCACCAATAGGCGTTGGACGGCCAGGAAATCTGCGACGAAATTCACGTTGTGCCAAAGTCACCGACCGATTATTGGTCAAATAAATAGTCAGCAATATTCCGCGTTCTGGAGCAATGTAGCATAACATTGTTTATTAACGTGTATTTCGCATGTGTTTACTACACAAATGTCAAAACAGAACTGACATTAGGGGCCAATCGCAAAATTTATAGCATTTTCTGATAGGAGGATTACTTTTGCGCCACCTTGTATTTATGTACCAAGAATTCTCCAGTCTCCAGATACCTGACATTGACAGAGAATATACTCAGTGGTCTCCTTATTATTCTTTCTTATTCATTACAGCTTCTACAGTTGTTGTATGAGATTCTTAACCTTTGAGCATGTACAACTAGAGGTTAGTATTTAGTAATGACCGCTATGAGGTTTCTTAGATGAACTCCTCTATATTGAGCCAGATTTTTCTAGACTGCTTGCAAGTGGGTTAATTTTCCCATATTTTTTGTTTGGCAATTAAATAAAGTTTGTGAGGAATTAGTTGTTATTTCAGCTTGAATAATGCTACCATAATCTGGTAGCCTAAGACAGTCTCAAATTCAATTGGCCCGAAAAGATACCACGTCCGACCTTGTATGATCTTGATTCGTAAATGAATGGTTGGTTGGTTTATGTGGTAGTTCGCTGCGTTCGAACAATCAAGTAGGGTCGAAGGGACCCCGTTTCGACAAGACCACACCACTCGTTAGATGTAATGTCGTTTACATCGCAATGTATATAAAATGTATGCAAAAAAAATGCAAGCCTGTAGCTGTGAGGTATCTCAGTAGGTCATTGAGTTTAGTCCCGGCTACCTCACCAAGGTTAGTCAGTATATAGTTGCCCATGAATTTATGTCTCATGACACTCAGGGCTGGGCATTCGCAGAGAAGATGGAAAATCGTTTCCTCTTTTTCCTTATCCTTACAACTGCGACAATGGTCGTTAAAAGGGAGTCCCAGGCGATTTGCAAGCTTGCCTAACGTCCAGTGTTCCGTTAATACTGCCAGCAACCTTGATATATCCCTTCTATTCCGGGTTATCAGTTGCAAAGTACGTTTTTCGTTAAAAGATGGCCACATCAACTTGGCTACCCTAGATGTGTCTAAATTATGCCATCTATTCTCAGCCTTTGTAAGAAAGTGTCTGAAGATAAAGCCTTTGATAGTCCCCAGTGGGGATTGGAGGTGTCTAAAGCAGCTCCCATTCTGGCTAGTTCGTCTGCCTGTTCATTACCGTAGTGGTCTCTGTGCGCAGGGACCCAAACCAAAGTAATGTCAGATAGACGACCTAGCCTTGACAGAGAATTCTTACATTGCCTGATTAATGAAGATGAAGTTGTGTAGGCTTTCAGTGAGAGAGTGCCGCCTGACTGTCGACAAAGATACCTATTTTGCCACGAGTGTGATGATCATGAAGTGTATTGCAAGCTACCATGATTGCATAAATTTCCGCCTGGAAAACACTACACTCATTCGGAAGACGTTATGAGATGCCTACCCCAAGTTCGTCACAGAAAACGCCAGAACCAATACCACAGCTCATTTTAGAACCGTCTGTATATATCCTAGTGTCAAATTCGTACACGAGATTACCCCTACCCCACTCACTCCTGGAGAGAATCAAGACCTTGAACACCCTATCAAAGTCTTTGTATGGAGTAATATAGTCAGAAGGCAATAGGCTCAGAATCCCCGCATGGCCATATGTTCTCGATCTCCAACAACTAGATGCGTGAAGCTTATCTGCGCTGCAGGCAGAGGTAGCCATTATGTAAAGGTCTATTGGCACAAGGTAAATGAATACCTCAATTATATTCACCGAAAGATGAAAACTATTATCATAATTAGATCAATCTGGTGTAATCGTCGTAAAACCAGAAGGTACCTAACATTTTATGTTTCCTGACATTAAGTCTCATTGCGGCGTTCGCTAGAGTAATCCTAAAAATTAGTTTGATAACAAAATCAAATAGCCAGTATTCGTTTTTAGGATTGATGTCCCAGTTTAGACAATTGCCTCTTGCAGCTGTGTAGTGCTGTTGCCGCTTTAGTGGTCCTGGATTGTGTATTAGTACAAGATATTGTCAGATAAGGTTAGAGCTACTCCATTGATTCCATGGGTTATATATAGAGGGATTTTGTATCTCCTTGTGAATAGAAATTTTAACGCAGATCCCAAAATTTTTGTGAGAGTATCTTTGGATCTCTGTCTGTAGCTGCCACCACCACATCAACTGCATTTTAAAAGTCTTTCGGCAAATGCGATGTCCAGCTGTCTTATAGTGTTATAGCAACATCTATATCAAGGAAGGCCTCCAAAGTGTATTCCTTATAGTTTATGGATTTGTCTATGTGGCTAATTTTTAGTTTAGTATTTCAATAAAAATCTGGAAAGATTTGGCCTGACTATTAGCAGAAAACATACAAATGTTGTCACCGTATTCAATTTTACATAAGCTTGAGGTGCCCCAATTTGGAGCCTTGTGAAATTCACCCCCTTTGGACATTGGATCGTTGTTAGAGTTTATCTTTGTCTGAATTTTCCGCTTTTTTATTTTGATCAGCAAAATGCGATCTAACTCGGTCATTGAAAGTGGCTGGAAATGGAGATTTCCTAATTTGGAAAAGTATACATTTCAGTTTTCTGGTTAAGATTCTATAAGATACATATCTATACGACAGCCATACTGCCATTATGACTTCAGCTGATGTTCTGTTTTATATTAGGAGCCGTTTATAAAATGGGCTACTAATATACTGCTCCCTTATTACATGCTCATACCAGATGGACTTCCTAAGCTACATATTCAGTGTCAGATTAATATGACCTAGGTATGAGTCGAAGTCGATCTGTTGCGAAACCTAGAAGCTGTACAGATGTCTCAAATACATGGAATTTTAGTGGAAAATTTCAGTGAGCTAGCTCCTTTCTTTTGTGCTATCGTATTTTTATCAGACAGATAGACGGATGAACATAGCTAAAATGTCTTATATATATACTTTCGTGGGTCTGCGATAAATTTGTCGATGTGTTACAGAAGGAATGACAAAATTAATATGCCCCCCATCTTTTTTGATGGTTTGTATAAAAAGGGGAAATAAAAACACTACTAAATAACACCCTTGAATCTGAAGTATATTAAATTTCATTTAATATTATTCTGAAAATATTGAGGTTCATATGATTTTTGCAACACCTAATAGTTGTTCATATTGCACATATTTATACATATTTTAATTGTGTTGAAAATTAAATTGATTTTAAATGTATTTTCCAATTTAAAATTACACAAGAAGCATTAACTTCGTTAAATAAGTATGTACATTAGGGTGGCCCCAAAATTAAAGTTGCGGATGTTCCCGACTAAAATGAAAATTTGATTCATTCTAAGATTACGTTTTGAATTTTTTTCGTCCTGGGGTCAGTATTTGGCGAGCTGGATCAAAGGATAAAAAGGTCCTTTTTTGAGGTCTTTAACATTTTTTCCATATTTCTTCCAAAGGAAGTATATGTAAATTTTGTATCATGTGAAAGGTCTTTGAGAGACGCATTCAATTGGTTATTAGAAATTTAAAAAAAAAAAAATTTTATTTAAAAATTTTTAAAATTTTCGACAAAATTTTAGTTTTTTTTTATTTGTTCATAGAATTTATTCAAATACATAGATGAAAATTCTTGATCATAAACATCATGTAATTTCACCGAAATGGTTTTTCTCATTTTTTAAAATTCAGTCCAGTTCAATGTTTATTCAAATTTGTTTAAACATAATTTCATCCCTATCTGACAATCTCTGTATACTCAATTCATAGTATATGTAATGGGCATCAAAATAACTCAAATTTTATAAGCTTTCACCATTTCGGTGAAATTACATGATGTTTATAATCAAGAAATTTCTTATATTTATTTGAATAAATTCTACGAAAAAATTAAAAAAAAACTAAAATTTTGTCGAAAATTTTTAAAATTTTTGAATTTAAATTTTTTTTTAAAGTTTCTAATAACCTATTGAATGCGTCTCTTAAATACCTTTTATATGATATCAAATTTACATATACTTCCTTTGGAAGAAATATGGAAAAAATGTAAAAAACCTCAAAAAAGGACCTTTTTATCCTTTGATCCAGCTCGCCAAATATTGACCCCAGGACGAAAAAATTTCAAAACGTAGTCTTAGAATGAATCACATTTTCATTTTAGGCGGGTACATCGATACCTTATTTTTTCTCCATACAAACGGGGCCACCCTAATGTACATATATATATATTTCTCTTTTTGAACTAGTTCAATGAATTTGATTCCTGCTCTAAGTATTAGAAAATTTTTAGTATAAACACACAACAACATTTAATGTGGTATTGACAGGGAGAACAACAGCAACAATCAAAACATTAACAAATCCATAAAATCTGTCGACATCAATAATTTCGAGTCCATTAACGGCATGTGTTAGTTGTTGGTTTCTGGGCACACGCTTGTCGGGAGACACATTAGCCCGGGCACGTTAACAAGATCCATTAGTGAAATTTGATTTCTTTTTTGTGTTTTTGACACAAATGTCAATTTTAAGAATTTTTATGATTTTTGTTAAAATTTCTTAAATTGATACGAACTAAAAACAAATCACAATAAAAACGAAAGCGAAATAAAAACAAGAAAAGATTTCACGATCAATTATCAAGTTCAATATCAAAATATTTTTAGTCAATATGATGATTGCGCTGCAGATCCCCTCTCCCCTTTTTGTTGGTTGGATGACTGAGCTGAGTGGTTGCAACAATGGTATGACTGTATGTATGTATGTGGCTTAAGAAGCCGGTGTAGTCAACTAATAATGTTGTTTGATAAGTTGATGCAACATTTTTATTTGATGGCGGCAAAACGTTTGAATTTAACAAAAAACAGCCGACATTTTTGTTGTTAATTTAATAAAATGTTTCTTGTTGTTGTCATAAATGATGACAATTGTTTTACTTACACGCACACACACACACACACATATATATAAGAATACTTGAGTTGTTTCCTTGCGTGCATTTCGGCGCTATGATCAGTATTTTGAAGTGTTGCCTTCGTTGTATCAATAAATTATGTACTTGAGTTGCAAGTTGCTGCAACAACAACAGCAACATACTACATACATCATACATATAAATTGTATGTTTATGTTAAGATGTTGTTGCACACTTAGAATACATATAATAAATAGTGTGTTTCTATGTCTGAACATTTAATTTAATTTCATTCATTCCTTTTTTTATTTATTTCTGAAGCACTTAAAGTAAGTGGCTCCATTTATGATGAGACAAGCATTAAATTCCACAATTCGTATTCAAAATTTTAAAATGTAAATGAATCATTATTTCAAGTTGTTTCAACCACAAAATTTCTTGTTCTCATAGTGCGCGTAGATACATAGTTTCTGTTTTTTGGCGCGATAACATTTTTTCGAAAATATTATCTTTTACGATTTTAAAACTCATATCGAAAATAAAAATCTTATCGAAAGGAATTGTTTGGTCAGAACTTATAATTGTATTATTTTTGTATTGCCTGTGAATATAAGTATCTCCATTAGGCTGGGTCGATTTAGCAATCGATATTGTGCCATCGATTTTTCGATTTCCACTACGACATATCAAAAAAATTAAACCATGATAAAAACTTTTTATATTCATATATACATATACTTGTCACAAACATATACTTGTTTACTGTATCCATATATATGGTTGACACAATCATGTGAATAATATTGTTAAAAATGTTGAAATGGTTACTGTAAACATGCACAACTATATTTTTTTCTGCATGTGACACCCATACAAAATCTTGATATTGAAAATATTTAAAACAAAATGTACATAAATCGGTGTCAGTCTTATATTGGTGGTGTGTATAGTAAAGTTTCGGCACAGCCGAATATAAAACTATTACACAGAAAAAATATTCAACATAAATAGTATGATTTGATTTCATTGATTTTCAATTCATAACATTTATAAATAATTTCATAAATATTATGATTTTGTTCATATATTTTGTTTTAAAATAAAATCTAAGAGGTTTGAAAAAAATGTTTGAAATTTTTCTTGGAAAATTTATTATTTTTTATGATTTTCAGCCACTAAATCAGAAAATATGCTCGAAATTTACTGCATTTTTAAGCAGTTGAAATGCTTTAATGTAAATGCATGTTTACTTATGTTTAATGATATTTTTACGTTTCAGATTTTGTGGATTACTCTTGAATGATTGGTCAATATAGGGCCATTATTAGGGTATTCCATCGATTAACCGTTAATCGGTTAACCGATAAATTTTGGTCGGCTAACTGTTCGAATAATTTAAAATTGCTGATTTTCAAATAACAAATAAAATTAATTTGTGTCGATTAACCGAAATTTCTGCTTTTTTGCACTTTAACATTTTTGTTTGCAGTTATTTTTCCGTTTTAATTAAAATACTAATGTCAAAGTAAAATTACATATTTTTTCGAACATCCAAGAAATATATTTAGTAAGTATAACAAATGACATATTTAATTTACATGTATTTGTCGGAGGACGACATGATAGTAGACAAAAGAAAAAAATCGCTTAAAATGAAAACATTTAAATTATATTCTTTTGTTTAAAAGATTATTTCAGAAGATCTCAATAAAATCCAAAAAAAAAAACTCACATGTGTATATAAAAAAGATCTGAAATATCACACAAAGAAAACAGATGCGTGATAGCAACCGAATTTGTTGCCAATTAAATGATTCGGTTGCACACATAAGACAGTTGATAACTGTAAAATTCGGTCATAAGGTAGAAATATTCGATTGATAACAAATTCGGTTGCTATCACGAATCTGATTTATCTGTGCACATTTTTTTGTTATTATTTACTTTTGGTTGAATTGTTATGTTTTGTTTGTTTATTATTTATTTGTTTTAATAAAATACTTAAATGAGTAAACGAAATTCGTGTAGTTATTATCAATTTAAAATATAAATTATTCGGTTAATCGAATAATTTTAAATTAACCGAATAAATCTAAACCACGATTAATTATTTGCTCGATTAAACCACAAACCCGATTAATTGAATACCCTAGCCATTATACAAAAATATTTTAACTAATTCATTACGTAATTCAATTGTAATGCAATTTTTTATAAAATACTAGTACTAATATTAGTTCTTCAAGATTCTCCAAAAAATGTTTCTTATTAAGAAATTGAGAAGGTGGCAATATATTAAAAATTCAAATTTCCTATTTTAATTTTTCTTTTTTTTTCTTTACAAACATCTCCTTACATTTTGAATCGAATAAAAAAAATCAGCCAACTCCCTCCAGCCATTCTCACGTGAAGCCATTACATATATGAACCATTTCATTTATATATATACATATATTGATTAAAAAATGTATGTAAAAAAAGCTAAAATGTCCGTCAAGTACAATTTTACAATATTTATGAACATATTTTTATTCTGAATAAGAAAAAGTTTGGGAAAAAAGTGATGTTCGATTAAGTAATAATTTTTATTTAAAAATTCATTCCAATTATGAATTTATTTTTTCTGTGTACTTAATTACGCGACTCAAATTATACTATGTTAAACTGCTTGTTCTGATTGCGCAGAGGCACAGTGCGGCCAAACGGACCTTTGTCCGGCCAAAAGTCAAAAAAAGTAAATTTTTAAATAGTAAATTGTTAGAAAGTGATGTGCAAGGACTATTTTTTTAATTTTTTATTTGTTAAACAGAATTGATAAAATATATATTATGATACTGGGATTCCCCAAATTAAAAAAAGAATGCAATAAATGAAACGAAACAACTCAGAAAATTTAGTTCACGTTTTAGAGCTATTAGAGTTTATACACGTTTTAGAGTAGTAAATGAAAAAATAATAGTGTTCACACAAATGTCCGAAGATGCACAGGTCCATGTATGTAATGGCCTGCAATAAATTTTTTAAAATCTATCGCATGAATTTTGCAAGAAAACATTATGAATCGTCAAAAAACTTTGGAGGATGTTTTCAAACGATTTTTAATAGCATCTGATCCTCAAATTACCTCTGAAACCACTCAAATCTTTTTCTAAAGATTGCATTAATTTGCTAGCACCTCCACCTATAAATAATCAAAGAGAATATGTAGATGTAGACGATTGTGACTTCAATGAGATTGACAGTGAAAACTGTTTCATGTAATATTATTTCAATATACATAACTTTTTATTATTTTATTCGCTCATGTTCAATAAAAATGTATTGTACTAATAAATTTTTGGATTTTTTTTTAGTATGTAACATCGCCTTATTGCATTTCACCATTGTAAATTTGTTAATTTTTAATAAATTTTCAATTATATACCCTAATAATATCAAAACAAAAACTTTTAATCAATTAGCAAATTCATTTAATTTTTTACAAGTTTTTTCGTATGAAATGACGCCATATTAGGTCGGCAATTTTTCGACTTTTGGCCGCACTGTGAGAGGGTACAAGGGATACAACTATTTGGATCGATTGATTTCTTCCCAGTACCAGCCGAAGCATGTGGTTTTACCGATTTCACGGTGTGGGCTTTTGTAGTTCTGAAAATAAGTTGAATGCATAATACAAAATCAGTGCATTAATTTGTTTTAAATAACTTTTCAAGAACTAAATTTCGTCTTATTTTGATACAATAAACTCCGAAATAGTAAAAAATATTGGAAATGGTGTTTTCCGTATTGTTAAAAATAGAAATATGCAGGAAAAATCCTTTTAAATACAGTCTTAAAGTAATTCAAACATACTCATATAGGAGAGTGTATATTAACTCAAAATGCTCTTCTTATATTCATAACACTCATATTGATTCGCTGCTTTTGTGAATGGTAAGAGTTTACAGAATATGCAAGCAATTACATGCATTTTGTAACAAAACACTTGCTGTGGTGAATCATGCAATGACAGTTTTCGTTTTGTTTATGTATAGTGATAACTCAGTATTCATTTTTGCAAAATAAAAAATATGTCATTTGAATCGTATTCATGCACATCTCTGACTCACATTCGAATCACCACAACCGTTAACATCGCTGTGGAAGCAGAAAGATATACTTTAAAAATACAACAAAGGAACAAATTAAGGCCCTAATTTTGTAAATCACGTCACCAAAGTGATATTTATGTGGAAAGCAAAAACAAAATTTCAAAAATTTTAAAAATTTGTTTTATATACAAAATTTTTTAATTATGAAAGGCAACTCAATGCTTGAATTTTGGTGCGTTTGTTCTGTTCCGAATTTATATATAAAACAAAAACAAATTTTTGAAATTTTGTTTTTTCTTTTCACATAAATATAACTTTGGTGACGTGATTTACAAAATTAGGGCCTAAATATTTTGGGAATATTTTGAAAACATTTCAGTTTTCATTTATACACTTTATTTCAATAGCATTCTTCAGTAAAAAGGAAACATAAATACAAGTCATATGTTTTTGTTTGAAAAATATTTAATTTTTTTAAATATTTTTCAAGTTAAAAACATAATAACATTTGCATTCAAGTCAAATTCCAACAAAATGCTCAAGTGCTTGAATTTTTGGGACTTTGATGCTTTGGTGCTTTGGGATATCAACTAAACTAGAAAAACATTTTAAAAAGTAACAACCACTAACAAATAAATGCACGAGCAGATCCAATATTTAGCAAATGAATAAAGGTAAAGAAAGAAAACACATCATCATTTTCGAAATGTCGTTGAAATTCCATGTCAACGTTGCATTTGCCAATAATTTTTTTTATTTAACTTTTGATGTGGATGAGTTTTACTTAAAATTAACAAAAAATAAAATAAGAAATACTTGAGTTGTACATATTTTACGCTTATCAGAAGCGAAATAAATTTGTCGTTAATAACTCAAATACTTTACGAGCTGTATGTTTCTCCCCAAGATAACGAGTAATTTAAGCGAGTAAACCAAGACTAACATTTTTACTTTTTTTTTTTGTTTTTTTTTTTTTTTTTTGTTGCAAATTTAATGAAATTATCGTATAATGAACGAAAAAGCCAAGTATTAAAACCAAACCATGATGTTTGTCAGCATTTAGGAACATGTACAGGTAAACCTCTAGACTAGAGACGTTAAAGTAATTATAGAATTCAATATGAGTTGGTGAGCTCTTCGGTGGAGGGGTTACTGTGGCATGTGGATTGAGAAAATAAAACCTCACCATTTGGCTGCAGAATGAAGCTCGTAATTTGTTGTTTTTAAACATAAATTTGTAAATTTATGACAAATTACGAGAGTACGAGTTTATTAATTAATGACATGATAAGAACACACACACCAAAAGGAAAACAAATGAAAACAAGTAAGAGTGTTAAATTCGGCTGTGCCGAATCTTATATACCCACCACCAATATTAAACCGGCACCGATTGTTGTTTGTTTTGTATAAAAAATAATTTAGCTGGTTGAAAACATTTTTAAAAATTATCAACTTTTTTGATCCATAACTCTCGTTCTACTTGACCGATTATGCCCATTTTCAACACCTAATCAAAAAAAGAATATTGGAGAGACATAGCTAGATCGTCTTAGAATTGTATAAAGACCCATAAAGTCTTCTTGGTTGTATGACCAATATTTTGATAAGTTACCAACGCAATGACAAATTCAACATACCGACCATATTTTTGGTGGTGGTTATAAAAACCTTGTTCTTAAGATGATGTTAAGAAAGAACAACAAAAACGATTTCAAAGAGAAAAGGTGGATTTACTAAACGACCAAAATAAGGCAAGGAACCAGCCAGCCAGCCAACCAACCAACCAGCCAACATTCATCCATCCAATCCTCCCATACAAATTGTTAAAACAAAAAATAGAAACATTAAAGCATTACAAGTCATTCAGTCGTCTTTAAAGAGCTACCCATAAAAAGTGGTTTAATGGTGTTGGATTGGAGTGGAGTGGTGTAAAGACACGAACGAGTACATTTTCATTTTGAAATCCGCCATAAAACAGTGAATACTCCCGTACATGCGAGCGAGTAAAGGCAAACATTTTACTGGCATTTAACAATAAAGTCTGTTGAAATGCTTTAAATAAATCTTTAAGTTAAAGTTGACTAAAATCGTATTGTTTGGATACAAAAAAACACTCATCTCAAAACGTAACAAAATGCCACAAGACATGCATTCAAAATGGCATTTGTTGTTGTTTTTGTTGTTCGTAATGAATACAAATAAAAATTCTGTTTATAAAACTACGCCCAATAGAAACAATACCAACACGACGGCTGACTGCAAATTCCTTTGTAAATATGAATTTATTTATTCGCAGTGGATATGTTAGGATATTTTACACACAACTTCATATACTCTTTCAACTACATAGAAATAAAAGGAATCTTTTGTTTAAGCCATTATGTTGTCGGCACCCATTTTAATGCTCCAGCGCTTAATGTGAACAAAAACATTGGTGAACAGGCAGGCAGGCAAGGCATTCTACACTTATAACAATAACATTTGAAATCGACCAATTTTTATAGGTCCCATACTTTTATAAATCTCGCACAAACAGTGATTTGAATGGGGTCATATTCAAAGAGTTTATATTAACTCTCAGCGGCTGTTTTACTACATGTTTGAAACACTTAATATACAGTTTTGTACTCTATTTAACCCTGAATTTTTACCTTGGACATCTTTAACCCATATTAATCAGAATATAAAAATACTGTTCAAAGCTATTTCGAATACATATAAATTAGTTTATAAATATTGTAAAATTATGTGATTATGTACAAATTAAATTCCAAAATAATTTTTTGGTAATAAGTATTTGAATTTCTATGTATCTAGTTATATAAAAACAAGTAAGACAGTATGATCGGTCAAGCCCGACCTTATAATACCCTACACTAAGTAAAAGAGCAAAATCAATATTCTTTCAAAATTTCAATAATTTATATATGTGAGTAATTTTCGGAAGTGGGCCTTATATGGGAGCTATGAAAAATTATGGACCGATCACCATGAAATTTGGTCATGTGATTAATGTCTATATGAAAGTTATTTATGTTGCATTGTATGTGTATACCAACATTTTAAGGAGATTTATGCTCATTAAAGTGATTATCGGAAGCAGGTCTTATATAGGAGCTATGACTAATTATGGACCGATCATAACAAAATATGGTGACATAAATTCGGTATATATAAAATTTATTTGGAGAAAAACTAGATATCTATATAAATTAAACATTTATGACAGAAAAATTCCAATTTCGGGAGGACATTTGTATGGGGGCTAGGTGAAATAATGGACCGATTTCAGCCAATTTCAATAGGCTTGGTCCTTGGGCAGAAAAAATGATATGTACTAAATTGTATCGAAATATTTTCAAAATTGCGACCTGTACTCTGCGCACAAGGTTTACATGGACAACCCTCCTCACTATGCTGGACATCGTTTAAAGTGATTCTGAGTCGATCGGTATACTTTAAGGTGGGTGTTAGACTAATATTTTTGAGCGTTACAAACATCTGCACAAATCCATTATACCCTCCTCACTATGGTGGTTTAGGGTATAATGTAATATTTTTTCCTGATTCTTAGTATTGAAAAACTTAATTATAACATTTATTTTGGTTGTCAGTTTCGTAGTTTAGCATTACTAATGGTCTAGTTTAGAGTTTCCAAAAAACCGAAGATTTTCAAAACCGCGGTTTCGGTTTTAAAAAATTAAAAACCCATCGGTTTCGGGTTTACTTCGGTTTTGTGATAATTTGTTAAATATTAAGTGCTACAGAAACAAATAATATAGGAAAAGCTATACAAATTTTTAAATTCAAACTTGACAGGTGTTCAAGAGGATAAAGGAAAATTTATTTTAATGGTAGTCTTTTAATATATTAAATTAGTTAGCTTATATATGTACATTAAAGTTGGCTAACATACTTTTCAGTAAAGAAATAATCAAGAATAGGCGGCTCAATGGTATTATGATACCAAAAAAGGAGAACTAAACCAAACTAAGAAGTACTTTTTCGTTCTTCAAAATGGTACTTTTTGAATTTTCTATAATATTGAGCCTAGAGTCAGGCAATTATTTTGATTTCAAACTTGACGGGGGTTTAAGTGTGGAAAATTGGTATTCATTCTTCTAATGGTACTATTTATTATATTAAATTACTTTACTTATAAGTACTTATGTTGGCTGATATGCTTTTGAGTAAAGAAAGAAAGTCATTAAGCCATCTACTTATATGACATTGAGGTAACAAAACTATTAGTATTTTTTTAGTTCTTCGAAGGGTATTTTTTGAAATTTTAATAAGCAGAAAATAAAACAGATATGATCCTAACCGGTACTTTTTTCCAACCTAAAAATTAAAAATTAGGCACGCATGATTCTGAATGAGTTAGAATACACAAAAGGTGACTTTAGTGGTAACTTTCTTTAACATTTTCTATTATAATGAACTCATAAATACAAAATGTGGGACTATATGGTACTTTTTTATTCTAATAATACGTTTCGAATGACCTATAATCCACATTTCAATGAATAAACATGAAACTAGACATGATATCCTGGAATTAGTATCAATTCACAAAGGGAGACTTAATAGTACTATTTCTTTCTTCCAATTTGGGGTGGCGAAGCGCACCGTGTCAGCTAGTACTCCATACTTTTATCGGATATTTGAAATTAACTAAATCTTTGTTACAAAAATGTTCAAATTGTCATTTGAATTTTAATTGTCAGGAAATACTCGTATGATCAATATTTTTAAATGAGTTTGTGTCGGCGAAAGGTAGCCTGCTACATCATTATTGTAATACAATTAAAAAAAATTTAAAGAAATCTTAAGATATTATTACCGATATGTTTTTAGAGATATTGGATGAAAAAGTTTGTTTCTCATTTCAAAATTTTGAATTTTTTCACTTTTAATCTATTAAAAGTAAAAACCGAACAATAATTGTCGGTTTCGGTTTTAGGCCTTGAAAAACCGCAGTTTCGGTTAAAAACGAACTGGAAACTCTAGTCTAGTTAATGTGCGAAATTGCTTTTAAATGTTATTTTTGACTTTAGGTTGTCATGGGTTATCCAAGTAAAAAATATATTACTTTGGTAAGGTTTTGGTCAACTATAATACAAAAATTGTTCTTAGTATGTTTACTTAAGCTCAACTACCATTACTTTTACCACTAAGATACAGTTACCGATATTCAATAAATAATTAAAGTTATAAAAATGCAAATTTTTTATTTCAAAAATTTAGTTTTTTAAATGAACAATATTTAAAATATACTTAATAAAATATAACTTATGCGTACCAAATTTTAATTTTCGTAATTATACCCATCACCTTCGTGAGAAGGGTATATATAAATTTGTCATTCCGTTTGTAATTTCCACAATATAATTTTCCGACCCTATAAAGTATATATAATCTGAATCCTTATAGATAGCGGAGTCGATTTAGCCATGTCCGTCTGTCTGTCCGTCTGTCTGTTGAAATCAATTTTCTGAAGACCCCAGATATCTTCGAGATCCAAATCCTCAATAATTCTGTCAGACATGCTTTCGAAAAGTTTCCTATTTAAAATCAACAAAATCCGTCCATAAATAACGGAGATATGAGCAAAAATCCGAGACAACCTCTATTTTTGGCCTATTTTTTATCTATATCTCGATTACTAAGTCATAAATATAGACAATATGGATATCTAATGATAGATAAGGCTATAGTAAGTTGGACCTACAGTGGGTCAAAATCGGGAAAAATATTTTTTAACCCGAATTTTTTTTTACAGAAAACATTATTTTGTCATCAATTTTTTTCACTAATAAATTAAAAAAAAAAAATTTTAAAACTTGGAAAAAAATTTTGAAAGAAAATATTTAAAAAAAAAAAATTTCTAATTTTATTTTAAAGTATAATTTGGTGAAGGGTATATAAGATTCGGCACAGCCAAATATAGCTCTCTTACTTGTTTTTTTTTTAATAATTTGATTCTGCAAGAAATTACTGTTGTCATTAAAATACCATTACCGAAATAACTGCAATTAACGTTGAAAAAATAATCCAAAATAGCATTACCCATACCTTTTTCATGTGAATTATTGACTGGTTTTAACCATATTTAGATAAAGAAAACTAATTTGTGCACGGTTTATTACTTTTGCTCATGATTCTAGCATTTTTATCGCATTTACTCCGTAAGTTTGTATGGGGCTAGATGAAATCATGGCAGTTTAATTAGGTTAAGATAAGCTTATGGTCCAAATGTTATCAAGTTTTTTAAAAATTTATCACTTATTTTATTTAAGCCAACCTAAAAAATTCTTTAGACTTAAAAATTCAAAAAAAAATAAAAATATAAAGTATCCAAACCAATGTGTCAGATTTTACTATTTGTTTCTCTTGTATCCATAAAAACAACAAAGAGTCCTTTGGGATTTGCAGAAAACATTGTACTCTTGTATGAAGGATATAAGTGTAAATGTACCCAGTAGTTTTACACGTAGTTCTGTCTGACTCCAACTTTTATATTTTGGGTCATTTGACACATATGTGCTCTTTGTAGTGAAGAGAAAAGTCAATAGGTTACTTTATACATCCCAGGTAACCTAGCATGAAGGCAATTATCATTTTAGTGTCTCTAAGTAATCTATAGTATAGTCACTTTAAACGTTTATTTTGTGCTGCATTTTAGAAATTAGTTATTTTAACCACCAGAAGTAATATATGGGACAGCAGTCTTTCGTTATGTAGCTGATCAATTACCCAGTTAGGTTATATATAAATGGTCAATTGACTCCCTGCACATTTTAAAATAACAATCCACGTAGCTATTTATGTAACTAGTGGTCATCCTAAGTGATAGATAACATCACTAGATCGGGACAGTCAACCAGAACTGATGGGTATGTATAGATTCACACACACACACTCAGCTACAGGTTCATTGTATGCGTATAAAATACAAACAATATGGCGTCGACCCTTCCCACATTCATTCGCATAAAGGTTGCAGAAGGATACAATTTTTGGGTGTTTTTTTAGGTGGGTGCAATTCAAGTACATAATTTGGAATGATATTCTAGGGGATCAACGCAAATATTTTTAGCTAAATTTTCATTTGTTCGTTAATGCTGGTGTAGTTGCTTCTTTCTGTTCCTTTAAGTTCTTTTAACTTTAATGGCGGCAAAGAATACATTTATGCGCCGATTAAGATTCACATTTATTCTTAAATTATTTTACTCTACTATTCCTAGTTTTCATTTTAACATTCAAGTTACAACAACAGTGTTGTTGTTTTTGTTACATTTATGTTGTTACCAACTCATTGTTGCAAATGTGTGAAGCAGAATATGGCAAAGTACACAAAAGTTTTCCTTCATGTTTGGCTAAAGTTTTAGGTTTATTCATGTTTTCATTGGATTTGGTTTATACTGCCTTTGCTCCTGCTACATGTTTTTTTTCTCGTTTTCGTTTAGATTTAAAGTCTTGTACGTGAATGTACTTGAAAGTTTCCACAAAGTTTTCTTAAGACTTTTTTGTTTTTTTTTTCTTCATTTCTTTTCCTGTTCGTTTCCTTTTTTCATTTCTGAGTTATTTTTTTTTACATTTAATATTTTTCCATTTTAAGAATTCACGTGTGTGTTTATAGTGTATAATTACATGAATCTCAAGCTTTTCTTTCCATTTCTCCTTTTCTATCTGGCTTTTGTTGTTTCTCCATCTCCTCCCACTCTAGAACTTCAATGTCTTTATCCTCGTCATTGTGAACATCATCTTGTTATTTACAACAACAGCCAAAAGGAATCTTTTCAATTCCACTCGTAGGTTTGCGTTCGTTCAGGAAATCAAACAATGGAGTGGAAATACTTGTACATGAATATTTTTTCAAGGATTTGTTCTGCTTCAATGCTGATTTGTTTTGCGTGACTGTGGAGTTGTAAAATATGTTTCTTTTTTGTGATTTTTTTTTATTTTTGCAAAAAAATTGTACAGATTATTTTTATTTTATAAAATAAAGATATCTGAATGTTTTTCAAGTATTTAGTAAGTATGGAAATTTAATTTATATTCTTCGCATCTTTTAAAAATGTTTTCCAAAATTAAAGTTCTAAATCCTTTATTTTCAATGCGTTTCTGTTAATGTTCTTGAAAATACCTCAAAATAAAAATGAAGTTCAAACCTTCATTTCATTTTATCAATCAACTATGAACAACGTACTTGTAGGAAATATGTGAATGTCAATAAAACATATTTCTGAACATATCTTGAACACTTTCACATTGCAACCTATCAATCACTTAAAACTTATATGACTTAAAATGTCAGTGGCAGCAAACTCTTTACTTACAATTAGCTTCCAGTGTCGTTGAAAGACCAATCCACCAAATTACACTCCCTGACGACCTATCGAATGGTATTGCGGCATAATGAAAATCTGCAAAGAGCGGTGTCGGCAAAATATATTTATATATATTAGAGTGACAATCAGTTGTATGGAAAAAAATTTAGGTTCGAATTATGAAGGGTACCGGGTTGGATATTGTGACACTAGGTCTAAAAATTAAGTGTTGAAATCGGACAACGATTTCGGGACGCGCATCGAGGTCAAAAGTCAGATATACGCAATATTTTACTATTTATATGATATAAATTTGTGAAACTCCTTAACTTTCTGCATTATGTTACAGAAATATGTAGATTTATTTATATTAATGAAATTTATAGTAAAAAAAATCAAATGAGATATAAAAGACAAAAATTGGTTACAAAATGTTAAAGTGATTAAAAATTCCCTAGACCATTAATGTGTCTCAGGCCATTTGAACAAGAAATGTAGGAACAAAATTAACATATTTTATGAAATATTAAAATAAAAGCTAACTTTTACTTAAAATATATCCGTATTTACTTTTGTATGAGTTTTTGTATTTGTAGGATACCGTTAAACTATCCGCAGGTATGGCCAAAAAAAAAAAATATTTTTTTTAACGGCAGTTTCGAAGCTCCATTTTTAAAATTTTAAAACTTTTCTTAAACAAATTTTAGAATTTTTTGATCATTACATTGGGGTTCATTGAGATCATAATACAGAATAAAATTATTTCAATACCTCTCACAGTTTTTCCGTACCTGCGATTTAAATTTTGTGATTTGCGTGAAAAAATATTTGTTTGGCCATATTTTGTCGAATGAGAGCAATTTCCTTACTGTTACGAATTTTAAGTAAAACCTATACAGAATCTTATAACTCAGATAATTTTAGATATACTATGAAAGTTTTACTAAAATCGGAAAACGTTAACCCTTAAACCGTGAAGCTCAAAGGTAAAATTTTTAAATATTTGGTAGCTGTAGGTCTTTCATGGACAAGTTGACTCTAAATATAAAACTAGCTGAAGCTGTTTTTAACTTATTTAACAACAGCATCAACTATTCTTCGCCAAATAAAAAAGTGCGGCAAAAAGTCAAAAATGTTTAAGGTACAAGATATTGGCTGAGATTTAGCAATTATCGAACAGTTATCGATAAAATGTGTACCAAAATATTCTAAATATGATATTAATCTTATCTTTTCCATTTTTATGGCATTCACCTTCGTGAGAAGGGTATATATAAGTTTGTAATTTCCACAATATAATATTCCGATCCTCTGTATCTGTCCGTCTGTCTGTTGAAATCAACTTTCTGAAGACCCCAGATATCTTCGGGATCCAAATCTTCAATAATTCTATCAGACATTCTTTCGAGAAGTTTCCTATTTAAAATCAGCAAAATCCGTCCATAAGAGAGATATGAGCAAAAATCCGAGACAACCTCTATTTTTGATCTATGTATATCTCGATTACTAAATCATAAATATACACAATATGGATACCTAATGATAGATATTTCAAAGTCCATTGCAATGTTGTATATAAGGCTATAGTAAGTTGGACCTACAATGGGTCAAAATCGGGAAACATATTTTTAACCCGATTTTTTTTCACAAAAAACATTTTTTTCACTAATAAATGAAAAAAATGGAAAAAACTTTTAAAAACAATTTCACAAAAAATTAAAAAAAAAAAAATTTTAAATTTTATTTTAAAGTAAAATTTGGTGAATTGTATATAAGATTCGGCAGTGCCGAATATAGCTCTCTTACTTGTTCCACCACAAACTGTTTTTTTTATTTAGTTTCCCGGTTACTTTTATTGTTTGCCATTTTTTGTTTTAATTTTCTATGTCAGCCGTTGAACGGTGGCACTTTGTTGTTGTTCTTTATAATAGGAATAACGTGTGCAAAATATTTCAATTCAATACTACATCTGCAATATATTAATGGAAATTGCAAAAAAAAAAAAAAAAAAATTAAATATCAACTTTTTTAGAGGTTGTCTCACATATTGTTCCATAACTCTTGTTCTACTCGGTCCATCTTGCAACAGTTAACATTTGTGATCAACAAAAAATATTTGAGAAAAATATCATCCCCCTAAGTCCTTCCCTGTACAAACAAACGCATGGACATAGCTAGAAGACATTCGAATTTTGTAGGATTTCTATTTTCTGGAACCATAAAAAAATTCGAATGTGGATCTGTGATGAATACTGAGAGCCTCAAAAGTAAAAAGCACCACAAATTATTTGATCTTTTTAAGATCATGAAAATTCGAAAATCTATCCATCGATTACAATTTAAGAGTTTCGGTTTGTTGAAGATTAGGCTGAATATATAGATTCGGTTCTTTAAGTCGGACTATAAAGATTTTTATGACCTTAAAAAAATCAAAAAAAGTCACTGGTGTTTACTGACTTTTGAGGCTCTCTGTATGGCTTTTAGGTTTCTTTTTCAAAACATTTTCAAAAAATTTTTTGTTTAATCAATAGCTATTGGTAAACTAGTATATATTTTTAAGGTGTTCTGATTTTGAATCTTATTTTTATTACGATTTCAGCAGAAAGGTGCTAAAAAAAACATCGAATGATTAAGGGAAATCTAAAAACTTTAGATAAAATGGTTTATTATAAATAGGAATTTTTTCCAAACTATCTAAACTTTAATTTTACTTAGTTGAGAACACTTTTGTATCTATACATATTGTGCCATTCTAGTAGTGGCAGGAATCATGATTTTTCGACTTCTAAATTTGATGAAATTTGGTACACACGATCTTTATAGAAATACAAAATTTCAAGTTTGATGAAATACTGGTTATTAGAAAGACACCTTAAATTGTAGAATTCATTAGCTTTAATATGAGATCAACAATTATAAAATCTGACCAACAGTTCAAAAGTTATTAATAATTTTACTTTAGGTATTTTAAACCAATATAACCACCAAACTAAAGCGAATTTCGAAATTCTGGAGAACTTAAAATTCTATGTGTCCATGAATAACATGTACTATATCAAATTTCATCGAATTCAGAAGAGTCAAGTTTCGAAAATTAAGTTTTCGTTTCGTCCCTATAAGTAAGTATATATTTATTATGATATTGCTCCTTTTCTCCACATCACAAACACAAATGTACATTAAAGTATGTTCCCAGTCAAGTTGTTTGTTTAGTTGGCTTTTTGTTCCTCCTGCTGCTGTTGTTGTTGTTGTTATAAATATGTATTATTGTAACAAAAAGCTATAATCATAATTTCATAAAATATGGTACAAAAGCTTTCAACATTCTCAGTTATGCAATGTAATTATGTTTGTTGCAAGAATGGGTGTGCTTGTGCATGTGTATTTACATCTTCTACTCGAGGTGCGTCCAATGTGCCTGTACGTATTGCATATATGCATATGTACATTAGAACAGCCCTTAAAAATTTGATTTACTTTGGATGGGTCATATTTTATTCTTTAACTGGTGCCAATCGGATAACGTGAACAGGAAGTCGCTTAACAGTTGTAAAATTGGGTAAAGAATTGTATTTTTTTACATTAAGTAAAAAAATTTGTTATTTAAATAACACTTTTTAATCATTTTAAATTATTTTCCAGAAAAAATTATCTCTTCAACAACTAAGATAAAAAAGTTATTAATTTTTTCTCTTGCCATATACTCACAAAAACAGAATTTCTTGCATCTTTTGCCCACTTTTATGCATAAAGAAGTTGTGTAAACAATTATTTATTATCAAACAATATGCGCAGACTAGCAGTTTTTGCTTAAGATATGGTTTGCTATTGTGGTTATTTTTCATTTGACATTAATGTTTTATACCTTATTATAATAATAATTTTCTCTAGAATGTGAGTTAAAATGTGTTATTTAAATAGTAAAATTGTTATTGAAATCAAAGTAAGTACCATTATTTACCACATTTTACAACTTTAAATAGATTTTCTGCCTCAAATTTTGTTAGTTTCAACTATTAACAGAATAACGGGTCGATTATATATGGCAACCAAACCTCAATTGCGTTGTCAGAGGGCAACCACAAATTTCTAGTTGCCAATTTGGCAACAGAAAATGATAGCTGCCAGTTGCCATTTTGGAAACTGACAACGCAACTTTAGTTCGGTTGCCATCTAATAGAACCATAAGACCCATCCAAAGCAAATTAATTTTTTAAGAACAGGTCTAATATCCATACACACACATGTATTTATGTAAACAAATTTGACCCTTTAAAACTTCTTGTATCTTTAAATATACCAAAAAAATCACGTAAAATTTCTGAGAACTCAGTTTTTTATAAATTTACTTAAATATATTTTCTATTAAATTCTGAATTTTTAAATTTGCTCAAAATGCACAAATAAATAAATTGAAACTAATTTATTTCGTTTTTATATAACGAACTAAATTGTCGATCCTTTCAAGGTTATTATAAATTTGGACACATTTATAATACATTAATTTAGAAAAAATTATAGTGTAATTTCTAAGAGCAGTCAAAAACATTTAAATTAGAAAAATTAATATATTGTTATTTTGTGATAAAAACTACATTAAAGTGGTTTGACTATATTTTCGTCCAGAACAAAGGAGTTCTCGAGATAATTGCAATTTGGGTATATTTCAAAACATTGATTTACGTTTTTGTGTATATTTTTATATACAATTGTACAATTTGTATAAACTAAGATAAATGGTTGTCACAAACATATACCTGTTTACTGTAACCATATATATGGTTGATACAATCATGTGAATCGTAAATTAACCATATTATTGTTACCACAATCATATAAATAGTTACTGTGACTAAAATATTGTTAAACATTTTGAAATGGTTACAGTAAACATGCACAAATGTTGAAATGCACAACTATATTATTTTTCTGCGTGTGGCTGACTGTCAATGTAAATTTGAGCGCAAAGTACAGGTCGCAATTTTGAATCAATTCTACCCAAGGACGATGCATATTGAAACTGATAAAAATAGGTCCATTATTTCACCTAGCTCCCAATCTAAAGTCCTCCCGAAATAGGACTTTATTTACCATTAATGCCTGTTTTATATAGGTATCAACACACATTTTTCCACAAAATTTTGTGCAGATTCATAATTGGCCCTGGCTCCCATATAAGGCCCATTTCCGAAAATTACTTTAACGAGCACAAAACTCTTAGAAATGTTGCTATCCAGAAAAAAGTCAACACAAATAAGTTTCATACAGATTGAAATTACCCGAGCTAATTTCATGGCGATCGGTCCATAATTGGCAAAAGCTCTCTTGTATGGGACCACTTACGAAAATAAATAATTGAAATTATAAAAGAAAAATGATTTTGCTCATTTACTCAGTGTATGGTTTAATATGGTCGGGCTTGACCGACTATACTTTCTTACTTGTTTATAATAGATTTTTACTTAAAAAGGATATTTTATTCATTATATAAAATATATATTACAATCTTTTGAACATGTATAATACATATACATAATATCTTCCAATAAGGAATAACATGCAAATATTAATTTTTAAAATGTCGTATATACAGTACGGGGCATACAAAATGCAACGCTATGCGATCTTTTTCTTATAATGCGATGATTTTTCTTATAACGGAATCCAATTCTCCCCATCTGTTATTTTTATATTCTTTGGGGTCATAGTCAATTATTGCATGACATTTTGTCCATTATTTTTATACGTAAGGATAAATATAAAATTTTTAGTAAAAAAAATCAAAATAAAATTGACTTAATTTTTAAAATTTGAAAAAAATTATTATAAAAAATTGCTAAAAACTATAATACTATTACAATACAGTAATTTACTATTAATACTAATAAATTCAAGGATATGAAATCTACAAAGGATAAGAGAATTAACGAATTATGCATTTTCCGTTCAATATTGTGAATTGTTCGAAAACCAAGCAAATTTTAAGAATTTTTATTTATTTCTTTACCAATTTAAAGTCTTGCGGATATTCTCTATGAAAAGGAAATCAAATAATTGTGGTGGTGTTCTTAAACTGAGTGCATAAGAGATCTAGATCAAAAGGATATGACTAGTTAATTTTAGAAGGGTGCTGAAATTCAACTCTAAAATAATATTTTCACAATCATATGACATCATGTGGTCTGTAAAAATTACAAATAATGAAATCACATTCAAATAACGAATTCCAACACAGAGGAAGACAACTGTAAATAATATTTAATTTGACACTGTTCCTATTTCCTAAAATCCTATATTTAGCTTACGTGATTACTAAGCTATCCCAATTTTTTTAATTTTTTAATTTAACATTTTAGGGAATATCTCTGGCCAGAAGGCCTGAGTAACTATCAGACTCGAATAAATTAAAATTACGTTAATTGGCCTTCCATATCATACGACTGCACTATTTTAAGCATAAAGGACCTTCTTCGAAAAGCATAGGCGCTTAATTTATTTTTGTAAATAATATATGGTTTATTGGATTGGTTTCTCCTTATTATATTTGCATAATTAAATTATCTTTTGGAGTCATATGTGTTCGTTTGGCTAGCATCATATATATGACCTTCCATGGATCAGGTATCACAGCCTTGAACACTTCAATAAACTATTAGTGTTATTCCACAGAAATACATTTTTTAATTTTTCTAAATTTTTATAACGTAATTTGAATTTTAATGTCCTTAAATTTGTTTGTATTAATAGTAAATGATGGTAATGCAACATTGTTATAGTTTTTAACAATTTTTAATAATTTTTTTTTTTATGTATGTCATATGTCTGACTAGAAAATTTAAGATTAAATTTGTCTTCATAACGTAAAATTTGAGTAACATTGCTTTTAATTTTGATAGAATATATAGACCTTCAAAATAATACGAAATTGTTAAGGTACATTTCATGGCATCAATATATATTTAAAAATTTTAAGGAACTTCAAAATCGTGCACAAAGTTTCAAAAGAATTTTAAGTGCCAAAGTTCATATTCTCACATTTCAAGATTCCGTGTTACGATTTTTAAAATTTCGTTACTGTAAACATTTATATTTTCATCATTATAAATATGAGTGTGGTTCACAGAAAATAATTATTTTTCGAACAACTAAAGAATGATAAATAAGGACAGAGATCGAAAAAATTTTAACATACATATGGGCAATTCCACGTGAATGAAAACCACGACGGAAAAACAAAAACCCTTAAAACTTTTTTTCAATATGACTTGAATAGGAGAAAACACTTAAATGTTACTATGTAAGTATTTAGAGCTTATTAGAACAATCCAAGTGCAAAAATAATACTATAAACTGACTATTTTTAATTTTTTAATTTAATTGGTATGTTTTCGGCTAAGATTGTGGCGAAAACAAAGATCCAAATTAGCATGTAGTATGAAATGAATTTGACTCTGATTATTTTTTTGCTATTATCAAATTGTTCATTGAAACCGAATATACTTATATTTTCTATTTATTTTTTTAGTTTTTGTATAGATATATTTACAGAATATATATTGTTTTGCTATAAAAGAATGGTATGTCACGTACGATATTAAATTTTATTTATTATAAAATCATCCAAAAATTATTTTTATTTAAATATGCTGGATTGTAAAGGAAAATTATTTGGTTTAGTATAAGAAATTAAAAGAAAACTTTACGCCTCTCACGATTCCCAAATTTTCGCATACGTACTCTTATTTCGCTCGAAAAAAAAATATTTTTATAGTTCTAATCACTAATGATGAAATTTTGAACCTATTTCGAAAACCCTTCCATTATGGTTTTTATAGTGCTTTATGTCACTTTGTTGGAACAGGTTGTACATCTCCGTTTAAAATCTACTACACTTTTGGACACCTTTTTTGTGCTCTTCAATTCTCTTTTAGCAAGATCCCAATATCTCTCCACTGGACTCAGCTCCAGGCAGTTTGGAGGAATTGCCTCTCTTGGTACAAATACCACATTATTGATCTTTTACCACTCAAGACCTTTCTTACCATAGTGACAGGGTGCCAAATCAAGCCAAAAATAAGTGGAAACACTAAGAAGTCTTATGAATGGAAGCAGCCTTCTTTGTAAATATTCCTTAATGTAAATTTCTGTATTTAGAACTTTTTGGGAAATTTTGTCTGCTTTTGGGTCCCAAACTTTTGTTCAACATTCCCTTGGGCCAGGGTTCCCAGATTTTTTTCGAGACTTTTCCCCAAATTTAAATTTTTCATCCCCGAAATTCCCCAAAAAACAGTTTGTGCTATCCCCAAAAATCCCCAATAAAAATAATAGGTTATTTTAATTCATACATACATTATTTGCATTTTATTTATGTACGTGTGTAAAATAATTTAAAAAATAAAACTTATAAATTAAAATTTGTGATTTTATTCCATAAGAAATACATTTTTTTTATTTACTAAGCCATTCAGATATTATTTTTTTAATTCTAGATTTTGTTAGTTTTTTAACTTTTAAAAAGAGAAAATACTTTAACCCCCAGTAACACGAAGTCTGTTAACTAATATTTATACTGACAGTTTTCATACATAAATAATTTTAACCAACAGTATAACTATTAGTTAACGCCTAACCAGGCTTCGTGTTAATGGGGGTAAGAATTTTATATTGTAATTTTTAAAAATTAGGGGTTTTAATTTTTAAAAATAACAATATATTATATAATATATATATAATATATCAAATCACTTTTTTAGCAAGGATAAAAATGTCGAATAGCATATTGTTGCAATTTGAAGACTTACCAGACTTAAATTTGTATTTCAATGTTTTCTTTCGATTAAAGCAAACGCTTACATAAATTAAATACTTAGAACAATTCCGTAAATACGAAAACTAAAACACAAAAAATAAAAATTAAAATAAAAATCCCCAAAAATATTCAAAAAATCCCCAAAACATACAATATTGCCCCAACCGTTCCCCATATCCCCAAACCCAATTATTTATCCCCATTTACAAAATAAAATCCCCAATTTGGGGAAAAATCCCCTAATCTGACAACACTGCCTTGGGCATCTGCAACATAAACAAATTTTCCATACGTACATTTCGTCACCCATTATGCAGCAGGTATATTTTTTGTATAAAATTTGACTTCAATTTCCGTGCTCTGTCTTTGGCCTCTAAATTTTTAGCAGTGTTCCTGTCAGGAACTTTTTGAGCTTTGTACGCTTTTAAACCTTCATTGCCTTTAACTTTTCGTACCAAATAGTCCGAGTACTGACCTAACCGGACTTCTTTCCTACCGGAGATGTTGGGAGCTCTTTTGAAAATGCTTTCTATTTTTTGGCTTTAGAAAGATCATGTGGACCATTCCTTTTACCTGAACCAGGTTTTATATCAACGGACAAGTTCTCCCAGTACTGTTTAACAACATCCAACTTTTTGTAGGACCATGTTGGGTTTTGTTGAAAATATTTAATAATTTTAGTACGCACTTTTTTCTGGTCACTCA
Organism: Calliphora vomitoria; assembly: GCA_942486065.2. Classification (NCBI taxonomy): domain Eukaryota; kingdom Metazoa; phylum Arthropoda; class Insecta; order Diptera; family Calliphoridae; genus Calliphora; species Calliphora vomitoria. The sequence continues at coordinate 66,865,970 of OW818030.2, read as the reverse complement.
TTTTAATCAGATTAACAACAAATGAACATAATTGACATTAAACATAATAACTGACATGCTTTGCTAAGGTAACTTGATCAAAAAAAAATCAAATAATACTTGGGGTAAAAAAGTTTTAATGAAAAACGTGTGTTAAGAATTTTACAATCTCAGTCCTTAGGTAAACATATTATATTATGTACAACCATTAATGAGAATAACAATAAATTTCAGTTAATTTATCAATATTTTAATTAGGAATTTAGTACGGTAAAACTAAAACCTATTAAAATTAAATGTTGTATTCCCAAAAATAAATTTTAATAATAATATGATTACTTTGGACCATAATAAGCAGTATTTGAGTCATAAATATGACTACGTTCGATCATAGTATGATTTTATTGGATCATAATATGATTATTTTGGGTCAAATTATGATTGCTTTGGATCATAATATGATTACTTCCGAACATATTATGATCATGTATTACAATGACATTACGACTATTTTCTATCATAACATGATGTTATATGATACTAATAATGATCATAATATATTATATATTATAAATCTTAACATAATATGTTGCTCTTGGATTTTGTTTACCACAACCATGTTTTTTCTCTGCGTGTGTGTATCGAAGAAATCAGGACCACTGTGCGTATAGAAAAAAAATAGAGGGAAATAAATCTGTAACTTCGAAGCGGTTTGTCCGGTTTAAATGAAATTTCACATGGACAAAGAGGAAGTGTTGTCAAGTTTTAGTTTTGATTTTGGACCACATGGGCCCATTTGTGGTGCGATAAAAAGTATTTTTTTGTCATATTTTTCTAAAAAGTATTCCATGAATTTTTTAATTGTCAAAAGTTATATATATATTTTTGAAAAATAGACTAAATTCCCTATCCATTGATATATAACATATCTACCTTATGTTTTTTACGTCACAAATTAATTAGGGAAAACTTGCAGAGAATTTACCTAGCATAGAAATTCATAAAAAAGTATGTGCCTACCTAACAACATTTTTATGAATGTAAATAAAAGTGCTAGATAAATTCTCTGCCCAGATTCGGTAAATTCGGTACTGTAACTTTATAAAGAGAACTCCCGAAATCTGCTGGAATTTCAAACAAATATTCCCGATTAGGAATCATTTATTTTACACTGATCATTACCACATTTGCTTTCTGATGCTTTCCTTTTCACTTACTTATACGTAGGATAGTATATTTTTTTCTTCTAATATTTGCATATTTTATTTTGATTCAACGTTTTTGTGAATTCCAATTATATATATTTTTCAACACTTTACATTTAGAGGAAAATGCCAATTATAATAAAGAAGAACCGGAGAGTATTTTATTTATTTTCCATTTAAAAAATTCAACTAAATTGTATAGACATTTTTGTATGAAACACATTTTCTGCTGACATGAAGCTGTGTAAAACACATGCACGATAATTATGAAAGTGACAGCAAAAAACAGAAAATTAAAAATGATGTGTTAAATAAAAAAAAATAAAAACAAGAAAGAAATATGTAGTTCACTTAAATAAATAAATTTTTAACAAAATATGAAAAATACAAATAAACCATATTGTTGAGAAGATGTTAAAGGCCGAACATGGAACAACTGGGTGGCAGGCAAGACTATATGGGAATGGGGCATAAAATTATTTGAATCATAGAAAAAATCATTCATGTTTAATAACACCATTGCCAATCATATAAATACATAGTAAATAAATTATTGTATTAGTGTTTATCAAACGCGAATCCAGAGTGGTGAAATAGGAATCCCCCCCCCCAAAAAAAAACAGTAAAGTTTTCATATAAAAATGATCCGCGCCTGGTGTTTATACAAAAACTGATTTGTGGGTTTTTTCTGTTTTTCTATAAATCTATTTCAGTTATCTTAGAGGTAAACTTATGAAAATACATATGTATGTTATTAGGTTAACCGACCGAACGTGTGAGGGCACCCTAATATACATATAAGTTTAATTCTAACGTAACTGAAATAGATATATATTTTAAATATTTACGATTCGATAAATTGAATCGACAATAAAACCCTTGTGTAAAACTTGATTATTTAAAGATATCTCCCAAATACAAATTCATGGAAATGGTGTACAAATGTGGTGTCAACATGAAACACCACTTAATATTGGTCTAGCAGCAGAACATTCATAAATATTATGTGAACGAGATGTAGCATGCACCTTGGTTACTCCACTAATGGATGCATCTAATTTTTTTTTTTTTAATGTTGTACAAAGAAATTACCCATGTTCTTCGCAGATGCTGCTAGTTGGAATGTAGAATGTAAGTTGCTGTGTGTTTGCGTGCATTTAGCTGCATTCAGCACTTTAATAGATTTCTAGTTTTGTTTTATTTATGATCGTCTTTGATAGACAAATGCATTTATTTTAGAGAGATTTTGTTGTTTTCATAATTTTCAACACAAATAAACAAAATGTATGGATTAATGTGTGTATTTAATCCGTGGCCGCTAAATTTATTTTTGTTGTTCTTTGTGTATTTTCTTCCCTGCTGTTTTTTTTTTTGTTAATTTTTTTTATGGTTTAAAATCTATGGAATTTTAAAAGGTTCACATGTTAAAAGCGACAACCAGCACACGTCAAATTACAAATAGACAATCAGACAGACAGTTCCATCATCTAATTTAGCTTCCGATTTATGGATATATACTCATATACATATATGAGTGAATATGCGCGTAGTAGTGTTAAAAACATCATCATGTCAAATCAATAATGCATTCTGCGTTTGAAATGCATTAGAAGTCATGTTGTTGATTTCTAAAGGTCGTTTGTAAATTTCTTTCTATGTTTGATGAGAATCTGCAGTTAATTGAATTTAAAAGTTTTATTGACAGTTCTATCGCTTAAGATTTGTAGTTTGTAAAATGTATAAAATAATGTTTATATGTGAAACTATTTTATAGAAATTGTCTGTGTTTATTAAAGAATTATGGAAATACATACATTCAAAATTATTGAAGTTGCAATGCAAATTATAAATAACACAGTGATACAAAAATTAATGAAGTAGAAATACTTAAGATGTGATACTTTTTTCTGGTAAGTGTTGTTGAGTACAACAAGAATCAGTTTTTGAAATTTGCCAAACACCTCCAAAATCTTGAGTTATGGGTAAAAAAATAAACTATTTTTCGTATGTTTATGCACTTATAAGCATGTAACTTAGTTCAGCATCAATCGATTTTTAGTTTCTCAGCAGATTTAGAAAGAAGAAACTGAGGCCTTTCGAATGGTACACAGAAATTTGTTTTTAATTTGTTTGAGATTTTCCGATTTTGGAGATGTTTTTACACAGTATTTTATAAAATTATTTATGAATTTATTAAAATAATATGTGTTCGTTAGTAAAAGCATTATTTTTTAAAAATGAAGTAAAAATTTACTGAGTTATTGAACATTTTATTAAAAAAAAAAAAAATCAAAAATACGTTGAAGTGGCCACTAGTAATCTGAAATAATTTTTATTCTATTTTTCCTTCAAAACGAATTTCTAATGTAACCATTTCTTAGAGAAAATGTTTTCCTTGTTCGTCGCTGAATATAATACCATTCCAAAGGCCTCAGTTTCCGCTAAGAAACTTAAAATCAGTAGATATTCAACACAGCTACTGGCTTATAGGTACATAAAGATATTAACAAAATCCGTTTTTTACCAGTAACTCAAAATTTTGAAGCTACTTGGCAAATTTCAAAAGCAGATTCTGGTTCTAGTTACTTGACAACACCTAAGTAATTTTTTTTTGTCGCACAGTTTCTTATTATTATACCCTTCTCACGAAGTTTGTCATTCCGTTTGTAATTTCCACAATATAATTTTCCGACCCTATAAAGCATATATATTCTGGATCCTTATAGATAGTGGACATGGCTTAGTCCGTCTGTCTGTCTGTCTGTCTGTTGAAATCAATTTTCTGAAGACCCCAGATATCTTCGGGATTCAAATCTTCAATAATTCTGTCAGACATGCTTTCGAGAAGTTTGCTATTTAAAATCAGCAAAATCGGTCCACAAATGGCTGAGATATAAGGAAAACCAGGACAACCTCGATTTTTACCTATTTTTATTATCTATATCTGGATTAATATAGACAATATGGATATCTAATGATAGATATTTCATAGACCTTTGCAACGACGTATATAAGACCATAGTAAGTTGGACCTACAATGGGTCAAAATCGGGAAAAAAATTTTAACCAGATTTTTTTTTTCACCAAAAGTTTTTTCGCTAAATATTAAAAAAAAAAATTAAATTTCAAAAAAATAAAAAAGTTTTACATTAAAAATTTAAAAATAAAATTCGAAAAAAAAAATTTTCCAAAAAATCAAAAAAAAAAACAACTGGAAAATAAATAAATTTTGTTTACCTAAAAATATTAAAAATTTTTATTTTGAAGTATAGTTTGGTGAAGGGTATATAAGATTCGGCCCATCCGAATATATCTCTCTTACTTGTTTAATTTAATTTTTCTACATAATTCTCAAAATGTTTGTTCCTAATTGGTGTCTCCTTTGATGTTATAAAAATTGCATTTACATAGTTCTTGTGGAACAGATATAAGAAAAATCTAAAATAACTTTGAACGGCCCTTTTTCAATTGATTCATACTACCAAACAATATGAGAAATTGAATTGATTGATTTAAACTTTAATTTTACTTGGAAGCTTTGAAAATGTAAATCTGATGCATAAATTAGCTGAATTTGGTTATGTAAGCTTTGAGGTCCGCTATGGTTTGTGGATTATACTCATAGACCTACTACTTAAGAAAACTCCATAAGAAAAAATCTAACGGTTTCAAATCGCACGATCTCGGTGGCCAGTTCACATCACCTCAATGGACGATGACCCTGCCTGAGTCACGTAGCGCCGTCCTGTTGAAACCACATGTCGTTCATGTCCATATCATACAATTCAGGCCAAAACAAATTGGTAATCAACGATCTATAGCGCTGTCCGTTGACGGTGATGGCTTTGTCAACGTCGTACTCAAATAAATATTAACCGCTGACGCCACCATCTCAAAATCCACACCAAACAGTAACTTTTCCGGATTGCGTTGAACGCTCTTGGATCTCATATGGATTGGCATCATCCAAAATTCGTCAATTTTGTTTGTTGACGTACCCATTCATCCAAAAATGGGCATTATCACTGATATGTTTGATGAAAACTAGCATCAGTTTCAAACTGTTTCAGGGCGCAGTTTCAAACGGTTCCAGGTATTTTCCCTTCAGCTCCTGGATCAGTTCTGTTCTGCGAAAGTTCTTGTGAGCGACGCGTTTAGTTGTCGTACGGGTTTTTGGTTTATTGTTTACTGAATCAGTGGACTCAAATTTATTGACCACACTGTGAATAGTCCACCCGGAAGGACGATTATGGTGACTGTAAAATATACGAAGCGCGCGAACACCTATTTTTGATAAAACAATTTTATACTTTGCACAAATCAACTGGCTAAGTTCAGAAGACGTACGCTATTTTCAAATAAAAATAATTTGCAAATACATACCTAATAGTGTTTTCACACTGAGTGGTTTTAATGCAAATATTGGTTTTATCGTTAAAACCATTATTAAAACCAGGTTTTACCATACAAAATTATTATGTTAAAACCATCTTAAAACCTTTTTTGAATTGGTTTTAAGTAGGTTTTATGAAATACAACCATGATTTCTATGTACTAAATACAGTGCTACCAACATGAAAATGTTGAAAACAGCTGATAAAAGAAAACCAAACAAATATTAAAACGAATAAAGCCATTGACAAGGCGAATTTATACAAGGTGGAGTCAGTCAATCAGCTGATAACTTTTTTTTCGCTTTTTGGTTCTAACAGTTGTCAAAGCTTTTGTTTATATTTAAATATCTACATATTCTAAGCTTATTAACAAAATATTTATTTTTTACATAAATAAGTAAAGCCCTCACTATTCAATTATCTACAATATATTAAGTTTTAATACATATTTGTTTAATTTTTAATTTTGGTTTTTTGACATTTGTTAAGACCAATTGTTGTTTTTGTAGAACTGCCACCACCTTGTATGAATTCGCCTTGGCCGTTGACAAAGTGTAAACCTTAACAAAATTAAATAATGAACGCATCAGCAACAATACAAAAATACAAGAGAAAAATACGCTTTGGAACAGAACACAACGAAAAGGTTTTATTGAAATGTGGGAGAAAAAAATATAGTTTGACCAATAAATGTAAAAACCAGATTTATGAAAACTTACAGTGTGAACGCAAAATCAGCTAATTATGGTTTTAACGTTAAAACCAGGTTTTAACTTTAGGTGTGAAAACACTATAAGTCACTGTTTACACTTCACTTTGCATAAAGTAATAATATTACTATATAATTATTATTTGGTCAATTCACAAGGTCTCTTATCAGTCATATTGTCATAATGTCCTAATATATCACGACTCGGCAGCTCGACTTAACCGACTCTTAGGCATTCGGCGTTGGTATCTGCTGGTTCGTTACGATAACACAATAAACATAGTATAGAATGTAGTATTATTTTACTACAGTTTTTGCTTGAAAAGTAATAAAAACCATTGTGAAGTATTAGGACATTATGACAATATGACGTGATAAGAGACCTTGTGAGTTGACCAATTATATTTATTCGTGCCGGATAGCAAAAGTATGTATAACTGTTTCCATCTGCATACCAAATTGTTAGAATTGCTCTTTAGGATTTTATAAAGCATTTAAATATACGAGAATTGGATCCGTAGAATCAAAGCATATTTTGGCATTATTTTATAATGTTGATCAATATAAAAAAATCGAATATAAATACATATACCGAAATTAAGAAACGTTAAGCCTTTAATTACCGACAGATACAATTTTTAACTATTTGCGATAGTTCATAAAAGATAACGAATTATGTTGTATTTGTTGATGTATTTTGAGAAACATTTCGTTAGCCCTGAAGATCCACGTTAGATGAAATTAACCCTTTCATGTAAAGACTTGTGATCAAAATGTGACCGATTTTTTAAGACACTTAAAAACTTGTTAGATTTAAATGTTTAATGATTGACATATTTAAAAGATTAATTTTATAACAATTAACCATCTTATGAACTTGGACTTAATCTGTTAAAGTCAAGCAACAGTAAAAGCTCAAATAGCAGATATGGCAAAAGTATGTGAGGAATTGATCTTATATGGTGTTTTGCAAATGCCATACAAATATTTACCATTTTTATTCACAGATGGAAATGGCTAAACCTTATCCTAGTTGGACTAAAAATAATATCAAAGCTTTTTTTATCTTAGGGAGGTAATATTAGACTTGCATTAAAATATTTACCAGAACAAGTACAATTGTTTCTTGCATTTACCTTTACATGTGACTTAATACACATAATGATCGGTGTAATTTTTAATAACTCGGAGATTTTACAACAGGTTTTTTTTTACCATAATTCTATATTGATAGCGATTATGTTATAACTATTTTAACTAATGCCCGTAACTTCAACAAATAGATAACTATGAGGTAAAATACACAGCAGATAAATTTACCAAAAAGGTAGTTTGACATTCACTTCAAATCTATATCTACGGATAAAAATTACCAAATATTTTTATTCCATAAGTAACTAAGCAACGATATATATCGATTTGTTGAAATTACGCGTGTGAAAAAAGTCAAAATTCGGAATCTATGAGTATCACACTAATTCTACCTGACCTTCTTCTCAATATTGGAGAGTATGGTTAACCACCATCTTGTGAAATATCTAGAGTCGAATAATTTACTTAGCGACCGGCAGTTCGGCTATCGTAGAGGACGCTCTACGGGGGATTTGCTTGCCTTCCTATCGCAAAAATGGTGCCGTTCCATTCACCGTTTTGGCGAAAGTAAAGTGGTGGCTCTATCTAAGGCGTTCGATAGGGTGTGGCATGGTGCGCTCTTATCGAAACTTATTGCTTTTGGTGTCGGTAATGACTTCTCTCGATTTATATCGAGCTTTCTCAGAGATCGCACTATAAGAGTTGTTGTAGATGGGATCTCATCACATGAGTTCAAGATTAATTCAGGGATACCGCAAGGCTCCGTTCTTTCTCCTACTCTATTCCTTATTTTTCTAAATGACCTTCTTAGTCAAACTTCCAACCCTATCTATACTTTTGCAGATGACAGCAACATTTGCCATTTATATTCATTCAACTACGGAGATTGGGGCAATGAGGCAAAACATGAATGATGCACTTAACCAAGATCTTGTGACAATCTCTGAATGGGGTTATGCGAACAGAGTCGATTTTAATGACGACAAATCATGTTGCTTCATCTGTTTCTATGGGTGGTGTTAATATTAAGGAATCAGAAGCTCTCGATGTTCTAGGCATGAGAATTCAGTGTAATGTTCGCTGGACAAAACACAATTTTCAAGTGTCGAAAGAAGCATGCAAGTGCCTCGGTTTTCTAAGACGGTGTAAGAAATACTTCACTTCATCTGATCTCCTTACTATTTACACAACTTATATCCGACCCAAAATGGAATACAACTCAAATGTATGGGCCGGTGCTTCGAAGTCAATTTTGGAGTTACTTGACCGCGTACAGGTCCTTATCGGTAACAGTAGGGTGTCCAGCTCTATTGATTCTCTGGAGCATCGTTGCAATGTGGGTTGTGTTTCACTGTTCTATCGATACTACAATGGAATGTGTTTTGATGAAAATAGGGAACTCGTTCCCGTAACTCGTAGTTTCTTACGAAATACTCGTTCATAATCGGGGGCTCATCCATTCGTGGTCGATTGGTCAGTGGATCGCACAACATACTACAGAGAATATTCGTTTTTTAGCCGTACCGTCCGTATGTGAAATAAGCTTCCTGTCGAAGTATTTTCTTCTCCCTTTCAATGTAGGAAAATTCAAATAAAATATCCACAAACACTACTCCCTCTATCCTCCTTTCCATAACCTATTTTCCTAGTTCCAACACAATGCATTGCCTGAGCAAAAAAAATGGGCATGTTGAGTAGATCGTTTTTGTAGAATAAACTTATAGTCCAGCTGGTTTGATTTTTTTTTTATAGTGGGTCAAAGTCTTAATTTTTTGATCGATTGGAGAATTATACTAACTGAAAAAATGTTGTAAGTTAATCTATGAGAGAATTCTTATTGTCAGAGTTATATTGCGGAATTTTATGGGGATCATTTTTGTGGAAGATCTTAACACTCTATCTCCTCTCTTTAAGGGTCAATTTTACAAATATATTTATTTAAAATTTACAATTCTCCAAATCCATTTAAAACTCATTGCACTCCTTAACTCACTAAAAAAATATATTCTAAAGGGTTTTCCAATAAAGGCGGCGGCTCGATGTTGAAATGATATTAAACATGCTGCTTTTGAAAACCCACCAGAAAGGTTCACGTTTAAATATGAATAAAAAGTTTTAACCCAGCCTTAATAATCAAAAGTACTGCTGTACTTCTGATAAACGAATTGTACTGAACAATTACAATTTTATTTACCATCCCTGCTTCCTCTACCCCTTTCATAGCTGTATGTAATTCAAACATAATAATTTACAAAATCCACATACATACGAGTTCTACACATTCAACATTTCAGTAAACGTTACGCTTGGCATGACGCCAGCAGCCACTTCCACAAAAGTACAAATGACGGAGAAAAACAAAAAAAAAACAAAATCCTATAAAGAAATACGTTCCACGCACAAATAAGGAAAAGTCATCAAAGCTTTAAAGGAACGAGACAAGATGACTACAACTGATAGTGTAAATTATTGGGATTAGCTGCACAAATTAGTCTGAAGCCATACAACAAAATATTTAACGTTTATCTGACATTTGGCTACGAAGGCAAATGTCGATCAAACGTTCAACGTTTCTCTTGTATGTGCGTGCGCGTATGCGCCGTTAAAAGGCTGACTTGACTTGACTGACTGACTGCCATTACCACCACATTTTATAAATTTTTTCTTTAATACTTTCGGCTGTGGCCAGCCATACATACTGCCATGGCTAAATTAAATATGTTTATAAGTATTTCAGTTTGATCTTCAAGAAAATTGAATAAGACGAACAACAAAAAGTAGGCGCATTTAAACGCCAATTTATTGTGGTAATTTAATGGCGACTAGGAAGGCTAATATAATGGAGTTGTACTCGTGTGTGTATAAAAGATTATAATACAATAATATTTTTTGGTTTTTTATGTTGAGTCATTTAAAAAGCCATCTAACCGCATCAGTCTGCCAGTCAATCAGTCAGACCTCAAAAAAAAGCCAACTGCCAATGGTCACTTGTACAACAATCACTTCATATTTGTTTCAACTCAGAGTATAAAGACGGGATCTTCAAAAGATCTTAAGAGGGCGTACTACTAAAGAGATCAAACGCTGATGACTTGCGGTTTTACTTTTACTCACACCATTTACATACATACGATTGTAATCGGAGTTTGGGGATCATTATGGCGATAATGAAGACATCGAACGGAATTAAAATTTTATTTGTCTCTCTTTCCTTAAAAGTAAAACACCTGAGACTAGTCGAAAAAGTGAGTAAATGAATGCCAGATAGCCAAACAACAACTTAGTATGACATGAAAAAACGGAAACAAAGAATGCATTTTGCAAATTGCCACTAAGTCAGTCAGTCAGTTAAAAAGAGTTTTGATTGAAATCTTACAAAATCAGCTGAGCTTGTCTAATTACAAACGCCTGCATGACATAAATATATTTTCGCATTATAAATTCAGTTGGATGTTTTTTGTTTAATACTACTAATTTGCTCACATTCTACGTATTCTACGTAATAATCTGTATCAGAGGTTCCCAACTATTTGATTGTTTGTATCTATTTGAAACCATACCATAGTTGTAAACTTAATGTGCTTTAGGTTTGGTTAGGCGGTTATTAGACTCAATTCCAACTCATTATAGTCAATTCCAACTATTGTTACATTTGTAATACCCAGCGTAGAATCAACCCGACCTCTCCAAGGCGGGATAGTAACATTTTAAGAGTTCAATGCTTTCCTCCTCGTACTCATATCCGTAACAGCAATAGAAATAATTATAATCAACACCTGTCCTGTCCAATGAATCAGTGTTCAGTTGTCACTAACGCTGTCAAAGATCATGTCATGAGAAATGTGGCCACAGTTACCAGGCAATCCTGCCGTCATTATTGTTAACTCATATTCACCAACTCATCAGTGTCATGCTGAAGTCCATATTTGAAAATATATAAATTAAACGCCAATATACATTCAAGATATTTAACGAGACGACAATCGATCGCAGTATGCAACTTCTTTTATTGCCTCCATATATCTTTTATTGCCTCCATATGCTTTCCAGGACGGTATGTGTCGGATGGACCTTTCGTGCATAACGAGAGGTATGATCTGCCATCCATTCTGATCTTTAACAATAGTATCCAGTTATATCCACTCAATGTTGTTCTAAAATATAATATTGAGAAAGGTTAAGGGGCCGACAGAAGTCTGACTCAAGAAAGACATGAGAAATGTGGCCACAGTTACCAGGTAATCCTGCTGTCATTATTGTTGACTCATATGCACCAACTCACCAGCTTCACGCTGAAGTCCATGTTTGAAAATATATATATTAAACTCCATCGGCGGCAACGACAATTTACATTTACGGTATTCGATCGCAGTATGCAACTTCTTTTGTTGCCTCCATATATCTTGAATTGAGTTTTATCATGATTTCCAGGACGGTATTAGCGTCGGATAGATCTTTCGTGCATCACGAAAGCTATGATCTGCCATCCATTCGGATCTTTAAGTATCCAGTTATAACCACTCCATTTTGTTCTAAAATATAAGATTGAGAAAGGTTAAGGGGCCTAGAGAAGACTGACTCAAGAAAAAAAAAGATTTTTCAGTAGATTTAAAAGGTAATATGTTCATGTAATCTAAATAATTATAATCAAAATTAAACCATCACCAACAAAATGAAAATATATATCAAAGTTTCAGTAGATTTTGAATATAGAACATAATACTGGATACCGCTTTATTTTTATTTACTTATCATGCATTTTTCAGTTGTTATTGCTGAAATTCTTTCCTCTGTCGTTCCTGTTTTAATGGTGTTGTTGACATTTTTATTGTTTAAACGTTATTTTGTTGTTTTAAAGCCCTTAAGTATTGACATTTTTATTTCCTTAAATACGAATATCTAAAAATGTGTGTGTGGATTTGTATTTACAAACAAACTGCCCGCATTAAAACTAAACACCAATTTTTGCCAGCACTTAAAAAAAAACAGAATCATAAAAAAAACTTAATTGCAAATTTTATTGTCATTTTACACCTTCATTAGAAGCATGTGAGTGAGTAAAACAATTTATAAACGATCAGGCGGATAGATGGTCTGACGTAGGTTGTGTGATGATTAAGTGACCCATGATCACTTAAATTGTTTGTATAAAAACAAATGATATTATTTTTATTATAAACCTTGCTGAAATGAAAAACACATGATTCTAACGGAGAATCATCAACTATTGTTGTTTTTTTAACGGGTTAATAAAACATTATTTATATGACAAATACCGTCCTAAAGTGCAAATTTGTCGAACATTACAGTGAAGTTTAGTTATTTCGGTAGAAGTACAGTGCAATTTATATATAAATCAGGAGAATAGGTTTATATTGCTTAAGAATTATTGTAGACATTATACATAAAAAACATTACTAAATCATCTGAAGGAGTCGGTAACACACTCTCCGAAATATTTATAAGACCAAAATTGTTTTTGTCACTAATTGCAATCACAAAATATTTTGGCAACTGTATTATCTCATATATATGGGCATTTCCATTATGGCCTGACGTTTGTACTACGAAATGTTAAAAAAAAAAAAATAATGAAAAAGTCAAATTTGTAAAAAGTTTTTTTTTTGCGATATAATTAAGTACCACTTAATTAAGAAAAAATATTGCAACAATTCACCATGAGTAGTTGAAGATATTAGCAAAAATATGCGATTGCGTGACGTTACCAAAAACCGAAGTGCGATTTGACTTGCATTATAAAATTGCATAACTCTGCGAAAGTAGGATTTAGAATACTATAAATTTATTTTCCAAATTAAGAAATTTTAAAATCTTTCCTCGTTTTTTATATGTTAGCATTAGTATATGACGTGACGTTACATGACTTTACGTTATTTAAATTTCCTTCTCATATATTTTTTGGTTAAGAAATAAGAAAACAAGTAAGAAAGTATGGTCGGACAAGCATGACCATAACTACCCTACACTGAGAAACATCTTTTTTATTTTCTATAATTTATTTTTGTAAATTATCTTCGAATGTTGGCGTTATATGGGAGGTATGACCAATTATGAACCGATTGCCATGAAAAAAGGTCTGCATTCCTGGACTATAATTGATGTTGTATAAACAAACACCTATCAGGGATTTAATTGCAGCTTTACTGTCAGCATATATACGAATATCCCTACCAGATATCCTGTAGTATCTGAGCCAGTTGACCCCTCTTTTAATGATCGATACCTCGGCCTAAAGAATACTACATCCATTTGGAAGTCTAAAGGACAATCTTATCCCAAATTCAGGAATGTAGAAACCTCCACCCACTCTATCCGCTTTTTGGACCCATCCGTATAGATGGACTGCCCAATTAAACCAAGGGGAGACTATCACCTAATACCATACTGGACGGGATTGAAAAACCGAAGTTCTTCAGGAAAATTACTAAAAAATTGTTACAATGAATTCAATTTCGCTTCGTTCGTAATATTCTCCACATGTCGAATTTTGCGTAAGGATTTGGCTTTGAAGCCTTACAAGGTTCAACTGGTTATTAAAACCGAATTAAACCGACCGACCATTCACATCACCGTAAATTCGATCAATTTATTCAGGAACAATCCGCTGGTTTTTCTGAAAAATCATTTTTTCATACGAAGCCCATTTTCACTTTTCAGGGTATGTCAACAAGCAAAATTTCCGTATTTGGGCTTCTGTCAGCGTGGTAGTGGTGGACATTTGCCGGATATCATTTTTCATTCATAATTGCCGAACTTTTCTCTTCGTAATACAATAATAAATTGAATCATATTCATCTACATTTTTATACCCTCCACCACCACAAGTGGTGAAAGAGGGTATATATACGTTTGTCATTCCGTGTGTAACATTGAGAAATATTCATCTGAGACCCAACAAAGTATATATATTATTGATCCTTATGAAATTCTAAGTCGATTGAGCAATGTCCGTCTGTCTGTCCGTCTGTCCGTCTGTCTGTCTGTCTGTGTAAAACACTCTCACGTCCAAATTACATAAGCAAAATTAATGAAATGCATACCAAAATGTTTATAATTTTTCTAAGCAGTTTGGTATTGAAAATCAGCAAAATCGAATTGGTAGAACCGGGGTTATGGATCAAAATGTAAGACAACCTCCAAAAATTTTGATAGTTTTCACATGATTTTTTGTGACTTTGGGTAAATTCATTGCAGAGAATACCATGAAATTTTGCACTCATTATTTATATGATAAAAGGAAAAATTCTGTTAAAAATGGAAAGAATCGGTCCATAATTTCTCGTAGCCCCCATACAAATTTCTTTTCGAAATATGGTGCTATGGTATATAAATGCCCATAGATTTGCAGTCCCCATACAAAATTCAGCACAACTAAGTTTCGTGTAAACAGAAATCGCGAGGCCAATTTTTTTTTTTGGATAGGGCACTTTTTGACCCTAGCCCCCATATAAAGTTTACTTCTGAAAATCATTTAAATACACTTAAATATCTTATATATATCGGTATCAGGTTGAAATTCAACTTACATAATTCCCATGCACATGAAAATCGCTGTAGGAAATTTCATGAAGATCGGCCCATAATTGGTTATAGCTCCCATATAAGGACCCACTTCTACAAACCACATTAATTTTCATAAAAATCTGAAAAATATCGTTATTGAATTAAAATTTTACACAGATCGGTAGTATTAATTCACAAATGATAGTACTAGATTATGTGAATATCGGTTCATATTTGCCCATAGCTCCCACATAAGGTCCATTTCCGAAAATTACTTAAATGCTAATAAATCTCTTATAAAAGCTTCTATCTGGTTAAAATTTCAAATAAATATTTACATTATATACGAAAATCAATGTGTTGAATTTTATGAAGATCGGCCGATGATTGGTCATAGCTCCCATATAAGGACCACTTCCGAAAACCACATTAACCTCTATAAATATTTTAAATATATGGAAATCGAACTAAAATTGTATACTGATCAATAGATTGTATTCAAACATTATACTACTGGGTTTTGTGAACATCGGTCCATATTTGACTATAGCACCCATATTAGCTCCATTTCCGATGATAATACCCATAAAATTCTTGTAAATAATGTAATGGAGAAAAATATCAAGCAAAATAGGCCTCAAGTACATAGAAATCACGTTAAAATATTTAAAAAATACATTAACGCATATATACACTCATATCGGTAAAAACTGTAACAAAAATAAGTTTCAAGTAGATTTGGTGACTGGGTTTATAATTATATATATAAGACTCACATCCGGAAAATTCATTAGAACAGAACAAAAATATACCTTTGAAGTTTGACTAAATATATTTGTTTACCCTTTTTTATATTCATTTACTTCACTTGCAATCGGTAATGTTAACCAATTATTAAGTATATAAATTGTTAAATAGTACATTTTATTCCCATAATAAAATTATAGACTCTGTTGGATATGGTAGGAATATGTAGTTATTTCAATTATAAATTGCTGAACTAGATAACATTTTTATACATTTGAAATAAAATATCTTCTGCGTAAACTAGTTTTTCTAACAATATATAAAATACTACTTACTATACTACTATATTTTAAATAAACTTTTATTTTGTTTAAAAAAAGTGTTTTTATTGAAGAAAATACATAATTTGTATATAGTCCAAAATGAGTATTATATCAGTATTCATATATAATCCATAAAGTGGCTTAAAAAGAAATTCGGTTATAGTCCTAATTCGCTCATAGTCCAAAAAATTGTGCAACTGTATTTGTAGACTATAAGCGAAAACTACTGTATTACATTACCATTCTACCAATCTTCATAATCGGAGCTAAGTCCCAATAACAAACACTGAATATGGATATTAGAGTGTTTGTGCTAATGTCATTTCTATAATTTTCATCTAATTTAGGTGGAGGGTATTTAAGATTCGGCATAGCCGAATATAGCACTCTAACTTGTTTGTTTTAAGTTCTTGTTGAAAAACCCTTTACCTACACAGAGAAAACAGATTCGTGATAGCAACCGAATTTGTTGCCAATCGAATGATTCTACCTTAGTAACCGAATTCTACACTTGTTGCTACAAAAATTTAGAAGGGGAAACAAATGTTTGGTTTCATCAACCAAAATTCTTCTTTATCGACTGACTTTCTGACGATAGAACCGAAAAATTCTATGTGTGCAACCGAATCATTCGATTGGCAACAAATTCGGTTGCTACTACGAATCTGTATTCTCTGTGTACAAATTTTAATTTATCATGTTTATTTTATGTTTTCAATATATACTTAATCCTCTTTAAAATAATATCTTTCCAAATATTTACTTCACTAAAACATTTTTTTGTAAATTAACACTGAAATTTACACAAGGCTCTGAATTAATTTTAAAATTTTGTGATTTTATTTCTAAAGCATTTTAATTAGTTTTAAATTAAGAAAATTCAACTGCATAATTCTTTGTTTGGCTATGTATATAAGGTACAATTTCAACTCAATATCTCAATTAGATTCAAAAATATGACACTTTAAAAATCCGCCATTTAAAAATATTGCACTTTTTCATAATAAAAACATGTTTAAAAATTTTCTTAATATTTTATTCAACAACAAGTCAATGGGTTCTGACATTTTATACTATAATATGAAAAAGTGTAATATTTTTGAAGGACGGAGTTTTAAAAAGAATCTAATTGTGATATTGACTTGAATGAAATTTTCAACGTTTTTTAATTTTGTCATTCTAAATAACAATGTGTAAAAAAAACTTGTAAAAAAGTCAAAAGAAATCCCGAAAGTCCTAAAAGTTGGAGCTTAAATTCCAAAAATTTTATTTTTTTACAATTTTAACCATAGGGTCCACATTTCCTTTGAAGCTAAGAAAATACTTTGGCAATAAATAGGGAACACATCAAGGTTTGGAAAGCTGCTCTCCGTTTTCTGATACCAGCTTTGGGATTCTAGAACATGTGGCTCAAAGATGAAATTTTGATAAAAAATATGTTAAATTCCGAAGGGCGTAGGGATGACATATTCAAAAAATAGGACATGTTTTTTATACCAAAATATTCTCCGTATAGATATCTTACAGAAAAATATAAAAGTTTTATATGTTCTTAAAGAAAGTATTTTTTAAATAAAAAAAGAGTTGAGTCACCTTTTTGCCCAAAAAACACCAAAAATCTACTGTTTGAATTTTTAAATTCAAAATCGTTTATTAGTAGATCTATAATTGATATTGCTCTGAAATCTTTTGTGTATTATTGGTAATTTAGTTGTCTAACTAACCAAACAAATTGGAGTCCATTTGGTCCAAAAGGTATGGCAAAATTTTAAAATTTAGCACACGCAAGCTTGTGCTTTCCAAAAAAATAAAAAGATTTGAAATCGGATTGGAAACAAATAAATGGTACGTGTTTAAAAAATTTACATGTCGATTACATGCCCATTTTAATAACCCGAATACTCCTTGGCTATGCCCACGTCAAATTTTACCCTGATTAGACCAGCCGTTTAGAAATGATTCTGCCCCATTGTGCAGTGCAAGGCGACTAACAATAAGTTTCTAAAATTGTTCATCAAGGAAGCAGGATGGTTTAAAAATGTATTTATACATCAGGAGCGATATCACCTGGTAGTGCCACTCGCATTAAGATCGAAGTTTATTGGACCCAAATAATCTGCTATTACAGGAATGGAAGATGCTGCCCATAGATCACAAAATAACCAGGATAGAGCAAGTCTTTCATCGAGAATAGAGTATCCAAACCGTAACCGTTTTTATAATTTTGTAAACACGACCGATTGCGGATTTCTTTAACTTTTCGGTTTTTAAAATTTTCTTAATCTTAATTTTATATTTTCTAAATTTTATTTGTACAAATTAAAAAAAAAAAAAAAAATTATTTTATAAAAAATTTTGTAAAATATATAAATTGAAACAACGATTAAATTTTAATAATAGTATTTAATAATTCAATAAAATTTGGCACATGTATTATTTTCGACCTAAGGACCTAGCCCCCATACAAATTATCTGTCAAAAATACGTGATTTATATAGAATCCACACAAATTTGTCCACAAATAAGGCTTATATACAAATAAATCACACCTAAGAATTTTTTGCGGGTCGACTCATAATTGACCATATATCTATCTTATCTATATATATAAAAGTCAATGTGTGTTTGTATGTATATTTGTTTGTTTGTCTGTTTGTTTGGACTTTATAGACGGCTAAACGGCTGAACCGATTTGCTTGAAATTTTTACAGAATATTTATGTATGTCTGGAAGGAGCTATAGGCTACTTTTTGTTTTGAAATTTTAAGTGGGCGTGGTACCTCCCATACAAAGTTAATTTTAAAAATCAAATATTTAGGAAACTATAATAGCTATTGTCCTCAAATTTTGCATGAGCAATTCCACTGTTTGTTTAAATATTTGCGGCAAAAATGGGAGTAGTAGCCACAGAGGGCGTGGCACCTCCCATATGATGATAATTAAAAAAAATTTATATATGGGAAACAATAAGATATATGGTACGGTTATTCTACCATCAATATTAATATTTATAACAAGAATGGGCGGACTATCATTAGTGGGCGTGGCGCCTCCCATACATATGATGACAAATTATAAATAGGGAAAGCTATATCATCTATCAATATTAATATTTAGGACAGAAATGCGCTGAATACCAACAATATTAAGTAAATGTTAAAATTTGTATACATTTGAAACCCTTATCTATATATAAAAGTGAATGTGTGTTTGTTTGTATGATTATGTGCTTATTTGTATTTTATACGTGGAGAAAAATCATGATCAATCAATAATGTTAAGTTAAAATTAGTATACCTGTGAAAGTATATATAAATACTAATCTTCGAAATTACATGAGGTAGAATCTTTTATTACCATATTTCCTGTACGAAGTAAGTATTATTTATTGCTTATTTAGGAAAATATGTAGATTCTACATTTTGTGTGAGCAATTCAATGACTTCTGCAGGATGACGCAATCTATAGAAGAGTAAATAAATTGCGTTTTCCCCAATATCGGAAAAAATTTTAAAAACAAGCAATGGTTATGTGAACGCGCGTTACTGGCAGCCAAAAATATAGACGTTAACTCCATCAACAGCAACATTGTGAATACCATCGATGGTAATCTAAAAATTTATAAATCAATCGACTATTCGCCTAGCATTTGCAATGACAATTAATAAAGCTCAAGGTCAGTCTTTGCAAGTTTGTGGACTAAATCTAGAAAATCCCTGTTTTTCACATGGACAGCTTTATGTTGCATGTTCGCGAGTGGGAAAACCAACAGACTCATATGTATATGCACCAGAAGGAAAACCCAAAAATATAAGGCATTCGAATAAAAAATAATTAATAAAAATAATATATATATCAAACATTAAATAAAAAATGTTTTTCTATAAACTTCTATATTTAACATTAAGGTTATAAATAAGAAACAAATAATGTACTACTTATTAAAATAGAAACAAATTTTAGATAAACTACATAAGTATATTGTAAATAATAAGATAATATAATAAGAATTAATTTAAAAGGAAAACTGTAGATTTTAATAACTTAGGGCCTGGCTCACAAAATGCGAACGAACATTTTCTTTCTTATTTTATATTGAAAACAATAACAAAAATTCAAATTTATTTGTTGTTTTCAATATAAAATAAGAAAGAAAATGTTCGTTCGCATTTAGTGAGCCAGGCCCTTAATAAATATTGTTTAACTCTAAACTTTTTATTTCATTACGATACGGGTAGCGAAGCACACCGGGTTTTAGCTAGTATGTATATATAACATAAAACTCTTAAATAAATTCAACACAGATAAATTTCATATAGTCATAGCTCCCATCCTTCCATAGCACACCTTCGAAAATAAATTAAATAAAAAAAAAAATGTTTTAGATTATTTACTCAGTGTAGGTTATTATATGGTCGGTCTGCATCGACTAGAGTTTCCAAAAAACCGAAGAATTTCAAAATTCGTAGGTCTTAACTAATACATTCCATATATAGTACAATCTTTTGGATCTGATAAAAAATCCACGATATTCTATAAGATCCAAATTCAAAACTTTACATTGACTGTACCTCTCCTAGAGCCATGGGAAGTTTAATTAAATTCGGATTAGCCCTTTAAAAATTTCAGATTTATTTTCACTTTTTTTTCAAAATTTTGATTGCGTATGTACTATTAGATTTCTGATCGTTTTTATCAACTCTACTGCTAACGTATGTATTGCCAAAATAATCTCTGTTGACAGGGATACATAATAGGGTAATGTCGGGCAATGGATATAATAAAAAATGTAGTGTTCTATGCCTTAAGCTTCATTGGATATTTTAACAATCTGAAGTGAAAGATAGGCAAAGTGTAATCAGAAGAAAATTTAGTAGTTCATAATCTGAAAGAAAACAATTGAAAAGTTGACATACGCCCTTTCTACATTAAACCAATCATAAGAATTTATTATCCAAATAAGAAAATATATACAACTGCCGTAAAACATACAAAATCTAAATATAGCGGCAACTACAGACAATTCCAAATAAAATACCATTCAAAATTTTTATATTTTTCGTAAATTTTCTATCAAATTAAAAGTCGTATTGAAGATCGATTTTAAATTTCAATTCATGAACATTCTAACTCATACAAAACACTGATCAAATTAAAAATAAAAAACAAAAAACCAACAACTCAAAGACTGAAAGCGTATTTGAAAAGTTCAGAGAAATTAAAATAAGAAGCGTTGACCACTATGAAGGCACAAACATATGTACATACATACGAGTACCTTTATAAATGTCATTACGTTATTGTTGTAGGAAAATAAAATGTTTTTCTAAATGATGGCTGGGTGACAGAAAATTGACATAATGTGGCGTTAAACAAAGTTTAAGAACAGACACGTTCACCGACACTTTTTGTTGTCTTTTTGCCTCTAAATACAATGGACAAAACCCAGAGAAACGAAAACAAAATTTAGAAAAGATCCATCAAATGGACATGCAGTAAGTACAACAATATACTGGTAACATTTGCTTACAGATGCAACCACACGAAGACAAATAAAAAGTAATTTTAATAAAATAAAAGAAAAGAAAGAAAAACAAAGATGTTTGTTTTTAACCTACACTCATTGAAATGGCATTAGCCAGGTTTATAAAATAAAATTAAAAAAAATATTTGAAAAAAAAGACAAACAAACATGAATACAGTCAATTTTTACCGACAAATTTTATGCCTCTTAAGAAAATCCTAACAGATGAGATGAGATTGAAAAGATAAACTCCAAATGACAAAAAATACACACTCATTGTAGTAAAAATTAAATAAAAATGTACGAAAAAGTATCTCCCTTCTGAATTGCCTTTGGGTTAAATACCGATACAAACACTCGTACGAAAGAAAGAACGAACGAAAGAATCGAATGGAATGGATACGTTGGCAACTAATCATTAAGGCAGATAAAGGTGCAACTAGTCTTATTGTGTTGACGCTTTTCAAATAGCCAGCTAAATCTTATAACAAAGAGATCAACAGATCAAGGCAGAGAGACTCTTAAGCAAAGTAGGCCTATTAGTAACTGTTGCAAGGTAAATAACAACAGCAACAACAACAACAACACATAACAAACATAAAATGAGACAGAGGCATACATATGGATAATCGTAACATATCTTAACCGTAACATCTTTATGTTTGTTACACTTTTTTGATGTTTAGTGTGTGTGTGTATGTGTGCAACATTCTAAAGAAAATAAAAAACGCCTACGTACCACACCAACAACTACAACAACTCAAAGATTATTGACAAATGTGTACAACTAAGCGGCGTTAAATGACACATAATCCGCTTTTAGTTTCATTTTATGACAATATCAGCGAAGTAAGAATAAAAAAATCGACAACAATGAAATAATTTTGAAAACAAATACAAAATTTATTTCAACTATGACTAAGCTGCCAAAGTATAATAATATAATATGGACTTATGGGCTTAAATTTTTGTTGAGAAAGAATGTCGAAATACATTTTTAATGTTGACATCAAATACTTATAGAAGGATACAAACACGCACACACACATACATACATACATATAACTACACTTTTATACAAACTCCTTAAAGTATTTTAATAAATAGAATAGCCGATATAAAATGTAATGTTTTTTATTTGTTAGGATATTAATGTAAATATTTCTGAGCATAAACAGGAAGGAAATAAACATTTTCGACAAGGCATCGGACCTTACCCCTTACAAATTTGTTTAAACTTGGTACGCAGGTTTTTTATGGCCATATAAAATTTGAAGTTGCCCAAAGATTTTCAATTCGCTTTAGTTTGTCTTTAACCGAGGTTCAAATTTAGAATTTTCTATAGTTATGCTTATGTATTCTAGTTTCAATATATTTTCCTAAGCATCCATTTATTCTGAATACAGGATATTAAGCAAAAAATTGTGCATGAACAAAAGATATCTCGAATAAGATATTATCCATTTTCTAAAAATGTTCCTCAATTATAACTCGTTGTATGGTTAACAACATATAAAAATTCAGAGTGGGACGATGAGGAATCTCGATATAATAAACATTTAGTAAAAATTACCTAATATTTCGAAGAATAATCAAAAAACATCAATATCTTTGCAATTATAAATTTAGTTGACATAAAGACATATAAATCGTGGGGACTTAAGTTGCCTGAGTATATCAACAAAAACCAAAAGGAAAACAATTTAAAATAATACATTTTAAGAAATTATATTTAAAAATACATATCTCTAAATTGCGTACAGTACTATTTTAATAATATAACATAATATTAATCTTTATCTTTTAATTTAGACCTATATACGAAATTTTTTAAATTAATATTTTTATGATTTTTCTTATTGGGTCATATTTTAAATATAATTTAGAAAAAAAGTTACATAAAGTTAAATATAAAATGCTACAAATAATATTAAAATGTGATAGATTATATGTATTTGATTATACTAGATCAAAATAATGTAATAAGGACTGAGATCGAAAAATTCTTAACACACGTTTTGTATTAAAACTTTTAACCCAATTATTATTTTATTTTTTGATCAAGTTACCTTTTTTAAAGCATGTCAGTTATTATGTTTAATGTCAATTATGTTCATTTGTTGTTAATCTGATTAAAATGAGTAACCAGAAAAAAGTGTATACTAAAATTATTAAATATTTTCAACAAAACCCAACATGGTCCTACAAAAAGTTGGCCAAACAATCAAAGGTCAGCTATCAAACTGTTTCCAATGTTATTCAACAGTACCGGGAGAACTTGTCCGTTGATAGAAAACCTGGTTCAGGTAGAAGGAATGGTTCACATGATGTTTCTAAAGCCAAAAAAATAGAAAGCATTTTCAAAATAGCTCCCACCACATCCAGTAGGAAAGCAGCCCGGTTAGCTCAGTGCTCGGACTATTTGGTTGGAAAAGTTAAAGCCAATGCAGGTTCAAAAACATACAAGGCTCAAAAGTTCCTGACAGGAACGCTGCTAAAAATTTAGAGGCCAAAAACAGAGCACGGAAAATGAAGAAAAATTTTATAAAAAAAAATATTCCTGCTGCATAATGGATGATGAAACGTATGTTCTGGCATGTTTCGCAGCTTCCAGGTTGATGTTGCTGATGCTCGAGGGAATGTTGAAGAAAAGTTTAGCACCCAAAAGCAGACAAAATTTTCCAAAAAGTTCTTGGTATGGCAAGCAATATGCAGTTGCGGCAAAAAAATCAAACATTTGTTACAAAGGGCTCTATAAATACCGAAATTTACATCAAGGAATGTTTACAAAAGAGGATGCTTCCACTTATAAGGCTTCTTTGTATGTCCGGACAACATTTATAATACATTTGCGAAATATTCTAGGAAAGTTTTTAAAGAATTTTCTTTTCTGACCTATATAGTAATTCAATCGGCTGGGCCGATTTCTGTAAAATTGTTTGTGAGTTATTCGTATTTTCGAGGAGAAGGTTTTTACGGAAGAAATTTTTGAAAAAAGTCGGAAAATTGGAAAAATCGAACTCTAAAGTTTGTCTGAAGACTTAAAATTGGGGCGAGGCGAAGCTACCCGGTGAGCTAGTGTCTTTTTAATAAAATGAATTCCACCTAGGAATGATTACATTTTTGTTAATTCAAATCTAATCCAAATTGATTTTTCTTCATTTAGTTTGTTTATTTTAATCTCTTAGAAAATAAATGAAGAATATTTTTTAAAGACAATTTGTAATAGATTTAACAGTAATAATTTATTTGTAAGCAAACGTGGTAATGACTTATTTAACTCCAAATTTGAAAGCGTTAGTGGTAAGTACTTGCCACATAATGTAGAGTAAAGCTCTGCCACTTTATAGGATGTTCCTTTAGTTCATCCTCAAACCTTGGAAAGGGTTTGGAATTTTCCAGAATGATGGTATCTATATTTGGTCATATATATTCTGGATTACTTGTCCGCCTTCTCGCCATGATGATTTGGAATCCATATTATTTCTCGAGACATACATTAGAATCGATCGTAGTACAATTGTGTATAGCCTATCGATAGTAGAGTAGAAAATAGCCCTTCGAATACGGGCTTTCTACAGAAGAGCGATAGTTCTGTAGAAAGCCCATATTCGAAGGGTTATTTTCTACTCTACTATAAACGTGGTTTTCCATTAAAGTCTCCAATGGAGAACTAAGTACTCCTAGGTATTTTAATTTCTTTGTTATTTGTATAGGCTTATTTTGAAAGACAGGGCATTCGTAGTTAAAATTTTCCGCTTTCTAATGAACATACTTACTTTCCTTACTTGCTTATTACCTAAGATCGTATATGAGCTTCAAAGTAATATAACAGATATGTTTTACCAAATAATGTGATCAAACGATGTGATCTCTTCACTTCGGCATATTCCGTTAGTTTACCCCAGAGACGTATTCTAGGACCTCTCCAATACGTATTGTAGACTGTAGATAATACCACCTACTCACACATAAACTTTGCGGATGACACTATAAGCATTAACAAAACTCCCTCGGTTGGATCCGAACGTCTTCAATCTCACATTAATAAATGGGAAAAATGGCTACACAAATTGCGAATAGAAGTGTATTCTACGAAATGTGTCCACGTTACATCCCCCTTAAGAAGAGGTATTTGTCCCCCAATACAGATTAATAGCATCAGAATTATCGAACAGAATCATGTAAGGTATCTAGGTATTTATCTTGATAATACACATAAAATTAAGGTATGAACAATTGCACTGGAATACATGGTCCTCTTGTATAAAGGAGTTATAAAAACCCATATGGCATCCAGCTATGAGGAACAGCCTCATCTTCTAATATTTAAAAGCTACAAAGATTCATAAGAATAATAACATCCATAAGGGTCTTAATGTTGCTACAATACGTGAGGACGCCAAATTCTCCACTTTAAACAACATCGACAAATTACTAAATTACTCTGAGGGTCACAGACGGCTAAGAAGAATTTAAATCTTGGACCGAGCCAGATAATATTATTAATTAATCCTTTTTGTTGAAAGTTGCAGTTGCAATAACAACTTCAATAATAATTTAGACCAGGAGGTTAATACTTATTGCTTACTTACTTATTTCAGATTTTTGCAGAATTCACTCATTTGTACTCAAAACCCCATGATACGGAGTGATGATTGTTTCCATTTAAAGAAACATAAATCATCTATGTTAGGACAATTATTTTGTTTACTTCCCACCAATTCAAAACCGAATAGTATATAATTATCGAATGAGATGGGGGAAAAACTTTAGCAAATACCTAAATTATTGCAAGGTTGTTTTACTTGAAAATCCAAAAGTTCTCACGATTAATAAACTTCTCTTTTTATGATCTTCGTAAAAATTAACATTTTATTGAAATTGAATTATTAACACCAACCAACCCAACACATATTGAGACATTTTCAACCGTAACGCACAAGTGCACCACATGCTGTTTTTTTCAAAAGCACCCACAGAGAAAAAGTCACAAAATGTTGAAACAATCACACAGAGCAAAAAAAAAGGACATCTACCCCCTTCAATATAAAAAATACAACATAAAGCGTGAACAACTTTTAATACATTGTAAAAGACACAAGAACAACATTGATAAATGTAGGAAATATTAGCCACAATATGATGGCATACAGTTATTCAGTCCGTCCTCCACTCACTTAGTCATTCAGCCATACACGCCTTTCCCGACAAACAAACCAAATAAAGAAGTCATAAATACAAACACACGAAAAAAAACTAAAATACACACATAAATAATAAAAAAAGGACTCCGGAAGAAAAGCGTAAAAAACGCTTTCCCAGAACGAATTCTAAACGACATTTTAAAAGTGTTGAGTTGGCGGCAACAGTGGTTTTCCTCATTACAACGGCAGAGCGTGTTCTTTATTTTTTTATATGTAAACTTCGACTGACAGAGCAGCACATAAAGTCAAAGGATAAATTTAACAAACACTTAAATGTCACGTGTGTTTGTGTGTGGCACAGTGTCCAAAAAGTGGCAATAATCAAAACATTACAAATACGGGTTTAGTTTTCTAATTTGAAAAATAGAAAATAAATTCAAAGTCAACCAACCCTGGTGTGGGATGGAGCAAAAAGTTCATTGTTTGTTCGTTTCCTTCGCGAAGGGAACAAATGACAAAGTCACGTGCATGTGAGGCCAATGTATGCCATTTAGACACGTGACCTAAAACAATTGCAACAATTTCGTGGCAACATTCAAACAAAATTAATGTGTATGTGTGTCATCATTTCCATACATGATCCACGAATAGGAACGAATATGAATTCTTCTCTTCCCTGCCACTTGGCGGTCACATCATGTGGATGAATGTTGCAAAAGGTGTAGTAGACGAATACAGTATGCTAGAGTGTGCCACGCACATTAACTCATTTTCATTCTAACGAATTGCAGAGCAAAAGAGAGAACGGAAACCGGGTCGTGCGGCATGAGTAGACAGACTCCCCATGGGATTGAAGCGTGCTGCCTGCCGCACATAACTTTAATTTCTCTTTTCCTTAATAATGATGAGCCAACTGCCAGCCACTGCCATAGCAACATTCATACTCGTACAATCAACAATGAAAATGAGTAAATTTTTAGTGTTTCCTTAACTAATAAATAGCTTAGTGAAAATACTCCTTGTCCGTATGTTGGCACAAATTGTTTGGATAAACAACAATTGTGCCAACACGTGTCTTGCTAAATTTGCGCCTGCCGCTGCATACTTCTTGCACTGCTGTATGCATGAATATGACTGATGATGAGTAGTCGTTAAGCTGGCGAAGAGGAGAACAAGTGCATCTATGTATGTAAACATTGTTCGCACAATCATAATAAACTTCAGAGTCAACGCTATGAGTATTTCAAGTGAGTAGTAAGTACTTAATCATTTATGCCGCAATCGTAGAATGCCATTTCCCTTCATCCTGCGGCTGAATGTCAACCCACCGACCATCAGTTGTGTCTCCGTTTGTAACGAGGTGGATTTTGTGGGTGTTATCGTTTTCAAAATAATCGTTTATCATCAACGTCTTCTTTTACTTGAGGCGGTAATTTTTATTGTAATGCGTCTTTTATTTCGGATGTTGGAAATAAATGTCAATGAGTTGTTATTGTTCGATTCAAGATTCCCTTTGTCTCTTTTTTCTTTTATTTTCATTTTGGAGGTCACGTGTGTTTATAGCGCAGTTAATTGTCTTAATTCCTCCCACAAATCTTTTGATTATCAATGTGAGATGTTATCGTTACAATTTGTATCGTATTTGTTTTTAATTATAAATCTTTTCGCATTTACTCAATTGAAAGTTGGAAGTGGCATTATAAGATTTACTTGATTCGTTGAAGAGGGATAACAAATATTTTATTTAATTAACATTAATATTTAAGAGTCAATAAACCATTCGAACAGTCATGGAGATAAAAAGATTATCCCCTATCTTCTATAAACTCAAGACTTGCTCAAGTAAACTTGATGTATGTAATATATTTAAAATCCAAAAATCCAGAGCATAATATTTTGCAGACGCGGTTTTACAATTCCAGAAGCAGCTACAGTCGGTAGCTTGAAGTTTTTTGTCGTCCATACAATATCGGAGAACTCTCATGTATACATGCTATATACGCTATAAAACATGACATTTTAAACTAAATCCCTGTAACAATAGTCTAACTTCTTGCACATTTCAGAAAAAAATAGCTGTTGAACGTTGTACAGGAAATAAATTACAGAATATTGTGGCCATTTTCAACAATTATTTTTCCTTTCAATGAACACAATTTCAAGTATGATTTATGGATTTGAATAAAAACACATACAAATAAAAAAAATGAATTGTGCAGAGAAAAAACTTAATGTGAACTAAAATCCAAAAAAAAAGAGGAGGCCGTTTAGTCAACTTGAAACAGGAACTTCCCATTTTTTTCCAATCACTAAACACAAAATAACTTTTATTTGGTTGTGAGAGCAACCATAACAGACACCAACATCATGAACATGAATACAAACAGAAATACGTATAAAATACAACAAATATAAGTATGAATAGATCAAACGACTACACACAAATCACAACAGAAGTAAAGGACCACCTACTTTTTCTTCACTATACATATGTATATCAAATGTATAAACATTTATTTTTATTATTATTGTCCTCAAAAAAATAACAAAAAACACACTCTCATCACATATAAACGAAACAATCATAATGGAGAAGACACAGGAAAGGAAAACTCTGACCGAAAATATTTGTATGGATTATAAATACAAAGGCTCATGATTTTTTTTTTGTACACCGCGAATTATTATTACACACATTTACATTAGTCTGTCTCTGGATAATAGTTACTCCTGTCATCCCTTGAAAAATAACTTTTTTTGTTCTAGGACTAACCGTTGATTAGTTAAGAACAAAGATATTTCAGATTTTCACATTTAATTCATACAACTAATATGAAATTTTAGAGTTACGTATTTAACTGGTAAAGATTTTTAAATTACTGGTTTTCCCAAAAATATTCAACAACAATGTTAGACTTGCCTGTTGTCAGTGTCATATTTTGTATTATTTCTTATAAAAATGTAACGTTTCACTAGCGGAATTCAGTATTAAGTGTTAATAGTTTTGCAACATTAGATATGCTAAATTTCACAGTAATCCATTAACATCCTATAAAATTTTGCATTTGCAATGTTGCAAGACCATTAGCACTTAATATTCAACTCCGCTACTGTGTTAAATCTTAAGATCAGCAAGTTGATGTCATTTTGGTTTCCGAGTCTTATATTTTTATTAAATTAAAGACCACAGAAGAGTCCGGAATTAATTTCAAGCAAGTACAATCTATCGTCTCGATTTATACCAAAACTAAGTAAATTCGTCAATTTAGTCTTTCTCTAGATTTTCAATATACATACATGTAAACTATTTTAAATTACTAGGCCTCAGGACTTACTGTACAAAAAAATACACCTAAGTATACCGAAGGAAATCGATTGATTAAACTAACTGCTGAACATACGCGGTGGTTCGACATAACACATGCGGTGGTTCGGCAAGAAGTTGAAAATGGGAACCTGACTGTTCGAAAATCTTTGAGATATTTAATAAACGAGTTAACAAATCCGTAGACTTGCAAATGTCATAAGAAGATGTTTTGAGGAAAAAAGTATTGTTGTGCCACCCTAATCGCCTGATATATAAATTAAATAAAATTGTTAACCACAAATTATACAAATAGGTATTGGAAAATTGTTTAACCGGTCGAATATTAAAGATTAAATAATATACTTTTAGAGTACCCCACAGGGCCCATTTTTATAATTAACATATGTATAGCTCTGATTTGACAACAAATAATCATACTCACTCACTAACGGATGCTGCTACTATTATCACTATTAATGAAACCCTTCCGGCTACATGGTCGCTATTAGATCTGATGATGATATAATCCTGGGATGTGATGCCAATACTAGGAATACAATCTGGGGCAGCAGCGAAATTAATGATAGAGGTGCGTATATCTTTTATTTGAGATGAAATGTCTTTTTCAGACCACATTTGGTCGGAGATACGACTGCTGGTTAAGTTGTGCCATTGAAATCTCTTGACCCCAAACAAATGCTAAGAAAAATTAACCTCCTTGTTGGAATTCGGACGTAGAACCTTTTATATTACCTATAAAAATATGGTGTGGAAACCTACAACAAGGCCACTAAATCGTAAAAATAAATTCACGGAGCAATTTCTGCGATTCAATTGAAAAGGAATATCAAATACTAAGAAAGGTTCTGACAAAGGGACACTCCAATTCGATCTATGTTATGCCAAATTGTTGTTCCCTATCCGATTTGAAAAATTTGCACACACGTCGAATCTGCACGAAGAAACATAGTTATACCTATATTTTGTCTCTTATAATTTACGTAATATTCGTAATATTTGAAAATGACCGAAATTATATGTAAACATTAATGCCATAAAATTATCTAACTAATAAAGCCAATTTGGATGGATATAAAAACACCATTTAGATATTATTAATTAAATGGGGATTTTTGACAAGTTTCTCCAAGTCACCAGTTTTGTGACTATTTTGGCGACATTGTCAACGAAGGTTCTACATTTTTATATTTGCCTTTGATAAGAAAAAACATTTCGTCAATAAAACTTCGTACCTTTTTGTCTTTTAATTTTTTTTGGTCCCAAAAGAAGTACCTAGTCATTATTACTAATTGTCAGTAGTAGATTTCCAATGACACGCACATGTTAAATGTCTATAGTAAATAGCATTGTCTGGAGTATAATAAGTCACTAGTACTGGTGACAGTTTCACTATTATATTTATTTCATTTTTTATCCTTTAAAACTTGTATTATTTTACTACGATTGGGGTAACGATGCTCACCATGTTAAGCTAGTATTGTTTTCACCTTTTTAAAAACGTTGGTTTATTTCCTTTAAATAAACCGGATATTTTTGATTGCAAATAAAAGGCGTTTAGTTGTTTAAAATTTGTAACAACTCTTTATTTATATAAAATGTTCAACAACAACAGTTCAAATAGTCACTCAGTGCTTTTATACACGATTATAAATTCACAGAAATACACACACACTTTATAATGTAAAAGTATACACTGGCAATGCAGTTGATGTCTTTACTTAACGATGCTTCAAATTAGACTCACTGTTTTGTGTTCTCACAGCCAATTTATATACACTGCGTTACCATCTAAAAAGTTATATTTCTACAATGATCTTAAAACTAGAATATTCGAATTCTAGAGCTTTCGATGTTAGTCATTAATCATTTAGTGTTGCCATACTTACAAACAATGTTGTATGTTGTATGTTCTACAGCAATGTTAATAATGCCCACATATTTGTTAAAGATAAACCAGCCAGTTAAAACAGTTATATTTAAATTCAAGTAAAATTTCGTAACACTGCCTCCCGCTTAAGCCTGTTCGTCCCGAATAGTCATTGATTCACTTCTGCCATAGGCAGCTAGTCGTTCTAGATGTACGTATCTGTATTCTGTACACCACGTCGTTTAATTTCTTAATCACCTTGTATGGTCCATCCCAATGGGTTTGTGGTTTGGGAGACAGTTCTTTCTTACGTTAAGGGTTATACAGCAGTACAGGCCTTCGTTAAATAATTCAGAATTCGCTGCTCGATCGTATCTGGCTTTCATTTTGTCACTGACCATTTTTATTCGTCTGCATACGAATTCATGAAGTTCGTTAAGCTCATCTTGCTCTTGGGAAGTGTTTTCATAATTTGTTGATGAGAGCTTAATACCGAATTCTAAATCACCAGGCAACTTGAGTTCTGTCCCAAAGACAATTTTTGCAGGTGTTCGAGAGGTTGAGCCGTGAACAGCTGATCTGTATGCCAATATAAATTTCGGTATGTGTTCATTCCAGTCCTTCTGGTGTGCACTGACCACCTTTCTTAAATATTCCTCCAGAGTGTGATTGAATCTTTCGACCATGCCATCAGATTGAGGATGCAGAGGCGTTGTTCTGGTTTTTCTTATTCCGTATTAATCGCACACAAAGAAAACAGATTCGTGCTAGCAACCGAATTTGTTGCCAGTCGAATGATTCGGTTGCACACATAGAATTTTTCGGTTCTATTAACAAAAAGTCAGTTGACAAAGAAGAATTTCGGTCAAAGCAAACTTTTAGTACCCCTTTTAAAATGTTGATGCCACAACTGTAAAATTTGGTCACTAAGATAGAATCATTCGATTGGCAACAAATTCGGTTGCTATCACGAATCTGTTTTCTCTGTGCACATTTCCTTGAATACGGCAGATTCAAAATTTCTACCCTGATCTGAGTGCAACACCATAGCGGCTGAAATAATCCATAACCACTAGAACGTAACGGCTTCCGGCATCACTGACAAGGAAAGGGCCTGCTACATCCATTGCAATCCACTCGAATGGAGCACCTATGTTGTACTGCTGAAGTTGTACACGACTTCTTCTTACTGGCCCCTTCGCTGCTACGCATTGTGAACAATTGGCTTCCCAATCGGCTACTGCTTGCTGACAACCCACCCAATAAAAACGTTGTTTTAACTTTTCTAAGGTTTTTGTCACACCAAGATGACCACCACTGGGACTGCCAGGAGTTCCCGTCGCGTTACGCAGTAGTTTTTTTCAGGCTTCGAAATTATTCTGCTGAAATAGCCTACAATAACCTGTGAAACTATCTAGAACAAACTTTGCTTCAGGCATGTGATATGCCAAAACTGCTGCTATTCACAACAATTCCTTTAACTGCAGGAGTGCCTGTTCTTGAGATTCACTCCACAGGAATGGTCGCGACTTCTGTGTTAGTTCATGTAAGCTTGCACTGGGAAAATTCGATAAAAACCTACGGTAGTACGTACAAAGGCCTAGAAAACTGCGCAATTCGTGAGGATTCGGACGAAGCCAGTCCTTTACAGCTCGTATCTTATCTTCATCTGTTGATATTCCGTCTGCTGTTACGCGATGCCCTAAATACTTATTTCTGGAACAATGCACATTTCATTGCACTGAGTTTGAGTTCAGCCTCTGATATTCGTTTAATGACTTCTTCAAGGTTTTTCGAAAGACTTGCCCATGATAATAATGTCATCGATATAATTCAATATATGTTCCATTAAACGATCGAAAGTGGCTGGAGCAATGCAGAATCCAAATGGCATCACGTTGAACTGCCATAAGCCATCACTCACGCTAAAGGCAGTTTTCTCCTTGTCTTTGTCTGAAATTTCTACCTGCCAATAACCATTTTGCAAGTCCAGAAGCATTTTGTTCCAGCTAGTGTATCCAGGGTGTAGTCAGTTCTCGGTAGCTTTGTGACGTCATTCAGCTTTCTATAATGGACTCAAAATCTAGTGCTGTCGTCTTTCTTCTTAACTAAAACAATTGGCGAGCTCCATGGACTTGAAGATGGTTCGATTACTCCATTCCGCTCCATTTCGTTAACCAGCTCCTTCACCTCACTGCGTTTTGCTAGAGGAATACTTCTTGGTGCCTGTTTCGCCAGTATTTATTTGATGCTTTACAATTGCCGTTCTACCTTGGCTTTGATTTTTTAAGGCGAAGACTGAGGTATGTTTCTTCAGGACCTGTTTGGCCTTATTTTTATCGGGCGGCGCTAATGCTTCTACCCATTTCCCCACATATTCCGATATTAGCTCGTGTTCTTTGGTGGACTTATTGGCAGGTTCCGGGTTTTTTCTCGCAATTGATTACTGCATCTGCTGAAGCGAATTGGTCTATTCTGGAATTTAGGTTAACGACTTTTTCACAGCTGGACAGGTTAAACACTCTTACAGGAACTATTCTGTTGTTGCAGGGTTTAACGAAGGCTTTTGCTGTTATAAGATTACTTTTTATTTCTACTGGTTCTACCACCCACAAACTGTTGTCCTCACAATCTCCCTCCATACGAGCCCATACTAAAGTTTCTGACTGTGGTGGTAGTTTCTGATGATCGACGGTACCTAGCTTTCTTACTTGAGTCCTATTTTCATATCCGACGTCAAGGGATACTTCCACATTTCGCCAAATCATAACTTTTTGTCCCATATCCAAAGTAATGCCGTGACTAATCATGAAATCAGGACCAATGATTACTTCGATCACAATGTCGGTAACAATAAATACATGATTGATGCTAACGTTGGCAATTGTTAATTTCACATTTACTTTGCCATTGACAGTAGCAAAGTAGCGGTGCGCAGACTTACCCCACATAATGGTTCAATTGTTTTCTTTACTAGGTCAGGTCTGATGATAGACACCGGGGGTCTATAGTAAAAATTTGCTTCTTTCCGTTGATGTATCCACTATCCGTAAGTTTGCTATTTTTCCGCTGCATTACCAATATGGAGATTGTGGGACTCTCAGATGTGGGAGCTAGCTCTTGCCTCGAAGTGCTAGCTCGTTTTAGTTTAAAGGTGACTCTTGTGATGATTGTTGGTTCAACTGCTGGTTATTTCTTGGAAACGAAGATCTGGTTCGTTTTCTCGGTGCTCGACAGTTTCGCTGAATACGACCGGCTTTACCGCAGTTAAAACATATAACATTGGCTGTACTTTGTTTCTTACTAAACTCCTCTAAAATCTTTTTTATATCGTCTACTATACTTCTCTCAGTTTCAGCAACAACTTTGATATTTCGCACCTTGCATACTTGCGGTTTAGACAATAGCTCTTATGTAATTAATTTGGGATAATTGAAAAGATCTATGTATAATTGTTCTATCGATTGGCCACAAAAATTAAGTGAATTAATTTCATGACGTGAATGATCCGGCACATGCATTAAGTACCTTGGATAAGAGTTGTGAAAGTATTTAGTACTCTGTTGAAAGTTTTACGATACGGGAAAAACTGGAATGTTTTTCATAGTAAAGTCTAACTGTGTTTGCGAAATAATAATTTTTAAATATTAAATATGCATTGTAGTACCCAAAAACGAGTATTGGGTATAGAAATGAGTAGTCAAAAGTACCTATATTTTACAACTCTACCTTGTATTACCACTTATTTCATCACTCCCGTATTCATTAGATTTGCAGCTATATAATACTTATTGTTCCAAACTTGAAATAATAGCTCCAGGGTAAGAGATTTAGTAAGCAGTGTATATTTCAACATATTTTTTTGAATTTTTGTCCGTTAAAAAGTTGCTAAGTATGTATGTAGGTAGCTGAATAAGTTCCGCCTTAAGCGTTTATTTTTATTTTTCTTATCGAAATGAGTCGAATATTTTTATTGTTGCCGAATGAATGAATGAATTACCACCACTAAACAAACACATCTCAAAGTGTTAACACGCGTATTCGGCACCACTTCTACACTGCTCTTTCTACAAAACAAAACAAAAAAAAAAAAAAACACAGAAACAAAAAATCAAATCTCTTCCGCTTGATTTGAGGCCAATTCAAATGATTTTTTATTGCTAAAAACGGGGTGTTGATAAAACAAAAATTCCATTTCCTTTAGAAATTAAACTTTATTTTGTAATTCAGCGTACGTGCATTGAATTATTTGCACACACACACATGCGAACAAAAACATATTTCACTTACATACATGTTGATGTAAGTAAGTAACAGATCATTTGACAGGCGGACGGATAAACTAAAATTGTGTTCAATAATTTGAAGTGTTAAAGAGTTTAATCGTTGACATGCGTACGAAATTTTCGCTATTATCATGATAAACATTTTGATTTTTTTCTATTTCTATTTATTATTTCCACTCAATTTAAGAGAATTGTTACATTTGTAGGCCTTTTTTGCAATTATTGCTGTTAATGATGGACAATTTGGCATGAAGTTAAAGGATTAAAAGGGTTTTATTTTTATTGATTGAATTTTATTTATAGCATTAACGCGTTTTATTTTTGGAAGTCGTACAACTAAATAATTGTGTTTTTCATATGGAATTTACAGAAACATGTACCGTTCAAATCACAAACGACTATTGGGTGTGACTTGTCAAAAAAAACTGTAGTACGTATTACATACATATGTGTAATTCTATGAGTTGGTAACTTTATCTTCCCAGCAGTTCTAGGAGACAGTCCCGAACTAGTGATTTTACCCATCATTTACGGTGGGAACTAGTTACTTCAATAGCTAAGTGACAACTTATTTTAACACATGCATGTTCTTTTTGACTACAATGAGATTGTCTAATAGCTAGTCCAAAGTAGTCAACGCATTGGATTCACATAATGGTTAAATAGCGTCAGTTACCTTACTAGCTACCTAACTGTTACTTGATCAGCTGCATAACTTGTTATTTTAACATGTACGGGTGCTAATTGACCTCAAATAGTCAGCTAAAAATACATATCATATGCAGTCCAATAAACGATAGCTTGTAAACAAACCTTTCTTCGACAACTCTCCAATGGATTGCTTCTGGTGGGTAAAATAACTACTTTCTAAGGTGCAGTACAAAATAAACGTTTAAAGTGACTTCACTATACGTTATTAAGAGACACTAAAGTGAGTATTGACTTCATGCTAAAGCAAAAATTAAAATTAACTGTAAGAGAATCATATCAAAACAATTTGTATAAAACCGAATTACTCACAAAACGTTTAAAGTGACTACACTCCAGATTACTTAGAGACACTTAAGTGACAATTGTCTTCACGCTAGGTTACCTGGGATGTACACAGTAACCAATTGTCTTATCTCTGCACTACAAAGAGCACATACGTGTCAAATTACCAAAATATATAAATTGGAGTCAGCCAAGTGATAAGTCATTTGCGACGATTACTGTCTATAAGGGATACATTGACTACTTGCTTAACTGCTGGGTTATTATTACATAAAAAACATTGTGGTTCCGATCTATGACAAGTGCAATAAAATAAAAATTGTACACAATTCAAAGTAATGTGGTAAAAGTAAGTAAATTTTGTAATTAATGTTGTACAAACGAAAGAGTATAGACCTCCAACGTAGAATAAGAACTATGTCTAAAAGGTCATTTGTTAACAATATCTGTTATGAGAATTTTATATTTGTAATTAATTCAAGCATATTTACCTTGACAAACAAGTGCAGGGAACAACTTAAACCATTGCAAGCATGTAGGTCTATTTAATTACATTTTGTTCTAATAAGGCAATTCTCACACTTTACTTGATTCAGCTGGCGCTCATGTGTATATATAAAGATAATGAATTTTAGTGATAATTGTAGTTGAAATTTTCACTTTTGGTTGTTTTTTTTTTTTGATGTCATGACAGTTATACGCTATTTTATATTTGTTCTGCAAAACATAACAACATTAATATAACATAGCTCACTTGCTACTAGACTATCACAACGCAATAAATATAATAAATCGAGCGAGAGATGGTTTGTGCAGTTCATAAGTGGTGATTTTGACACGGAAGACAAAGATCGCCCATTTCAACCAAAAAAAGTTTGAATGCCAAGAATTGGAGGCACTACACCATGTAGTTTGTTGTAAAACTCAACAAGAGCTTGCAAGATCATTGGAAGCTACTCAAGCAGCAATTTCAAAACGTTTGCGAGCATCACCATATGTACCATATGAATTGAAGCCGAGAGGCATTGATAGCGGATTTTGCATGTCCAAAATGTTGTTAGAACGCTGTAAAAGAAAATCGTTTTTGCACCGAATCATTACTTGCGATAAAAAATGGATACATTACGATAACCCGAAGCATAAGATATCGTATGTGAAGCCCAGCCAACCAGTCGAATCGACACAAAAGCCAAATATCCATGGCGCTAAGGTAATTTTCTGTATTTGGTAGGAGCTCAATCATCACAGTGAATCTGTACCGAACGCAACCGATTTATTTGAAGCGAGCATTTTCCAGGCATGAAAGCGTAATATTCCATCATGACAACACTTGGCCACATATTGCAATACCAATACCAGACCGTGCCCCGTCCGACTACTATTTTTTTCAATCAATGCCAAATGCTTTCTCTGGGATACGGTTCACTTTGGAACAGAGTATCCGATATTGGGTTGATTTGTTCTTGGCCTCAAAAGATGAGCAGCTTTTTTGGCTCGAAATCCATATGTTGCCAGGAAGATGTGAAAAGGTCATAGCCAACAATGGCCAATACTTTGAATAAATTTACAAATTTGCAAAATAAAATTTAGAGGGTAGATACAACCCCGCATTTTTATGTCGTACACCCAATAATAATTCAAAGAATACATTGAAAAAGTAATTTAGACGCTTAGCAGAGTCTAATGATCACAAGCAATCTTCATGTCCAAAATCTATTGAAAAGATTACCACAAATTATTTGTATATGTATTCCCGAAAATAATATTTCATGATATGTTGCAAATCGGTCCATGTGTGACACTAGCCCACATATAAATCTGCTCATATATCTTAAAATTTCATTATGATATCTCCAAGGGTTCACGAGCTAGCGAAATAAAATTTTTCTAAGCCACTGTGTGACGGGTCTACAATTTCCTCTCTTAATCTTAGTACTCTGTTCAAAATTTCGTGCGAAATGCTGTCAAACTACATATAAAATATCTGGAATGAAATATATGCGAAATAATTTCGCAAAAGCAGTACCTACTCTGTTCTTATTGTGAAATACATTTGACCTTATTATTCCACACAACATAACATAAGCAGCACTTCTTTTGCACGAAATAAAAACCAATAGCTGATCATTTTATGCATATACAATTTTTCGCAAATATTAACAGAGTAAAGGCTTTAAATGATAATCAAGGTACCTTTATTTTATGTTAGGTTGAGTAGAGGGTCGGTTAAACGACCCATATCAGTTCCGGGTATACATATATACATATATATTTCGACATTTTGTGCCCTTTTAAGAAA
Source organism: Calliphora vomitoria (assembly GCA_942486065.2). Taxonomy (NCBI): domain Eukaryota; kingdom Metazoa; phylum Arthropoda; class Insecta; order Diptera; family Calliphoridae; genus Calliphora; species Calliphora vomitoria. Next base: position 66,826,553 of record OW818030.2, on the reverse strand, counting down.
GTGTTATTCTCCATATTCGAGCTCTTCGTCACACGATCTACAAATCGTATCGTTGCAGCAGTATATCCAGTTAATACATTAACTAGTCTCTTTTGTTTTGAAATCTCCTTTGAATTCATATGGTTTGGATTTCCCCATAGAATATGGGTCGTTCTGCCAGTTTCTGAGATGCTCAATTATTTCCCACGCTTTAGTTAACCCTTTGACGACCACAGGGACACCTGTGTCCCAACACAAAAATATTTAATAACTAAATAACGAAAAATTTAATGGGTCCCATTTTAATTAGTTCTTAAACGTTTCTCTTATTAATGTGTTTAGATTAAAATAAGTTCGGTTATAGCATTTATTTTTTTGAAAATTGACACTTTTATTTTGGTACTGTGTTCAAGAATTGTGCCCAAGTCTTTTTAAGTGTAAAATTGATTTTTTAAATTTTATATTGGGATATATATTAGGCCTGGTAAATGCATTTTTGTTTTAAAAAGTTATAAAATCATTATTCATGTTCCGTTCATTGATATGTAGTCCCTAAACATGAGTATGTGGAACGAACATTTGCACTTTACGACCAAAATTCCATTAAATCCGATAAAATTTGTTTGTTTTACAGCCTGGCCCACGATGTCGAAAGAAAACTTAAGCGAACGAAAGTCAGTCACTCACTTTCATTCGAAACAATGGCCCACTATCTTACGACTTATCGTTCGCTTTGCTCTACGTTTCAAACGTAATCCAAATATAATTGAGAAATAATCGACAATATATTGAAAACCAAAATAAAATAATTAGGCAGTGGTGTAGTGGGTACAGCCCTTGACTAGCAACCGGAAGGTTGTGGGATCAACTCGTGGCTGCGACTTATTTTTTTTATATTTTTTATTATTGTAAATACATAATTCTATAAATAACTCTCCTAAGGAATATATAAGATTACTTTTGGGACATCTCGAACAAAAATAAGTAGACTTTTCGTCAAATTCTACTTATTTTTCTACCACAAACCAGTATGTATGAGTGAAAATATATGTAATTATGTTATATTATGCACAAATGTATAATAATAAGTAAGTACGCATCCGTTTCGTACTAGATTCTTACACAGACGACAATAAATAAAAAGTGAATGAATTTGACATTTTAGTTCGTACAAATATTAGAAAATGTAAATAGTGAGCCTCAAATTTTGTATTGAGTTGCTTACGTTATCGTTCGTATTTGTTTTCTTTCGACTAATAATATTTGTGAGCCGCAAAACAGCTGTTTGTCGTTTGAAACGACAACGTTCGACATAGTGGGCCAGGCTGTTAATTTCAAAATATGTTTTCTTGGTACTAACTGATTCACATTAATTGGAAAAAATTATTACTTTTATCCAAATAGTCTTATGGTCGTGAAAGGGTTAATCCTTAAATCTTAGGAAGAGTTTAGCATTTTCCCGAGTGGTGGTGTCCATACATTTTCCAATATTGGATAGTATGTCCGCCTCTGTGTTTCTGAAAATGCGGTGATGGTTATATTATATCCAGATATCTCAATTTTAGTTAGATTTTATCTCATTATTACATTGTGAAACATTCCGAGATTTAACACTGCATTTTACTATGGTTTTGGTAACCGCTTGAATATCCGTTTGACTTTTATTATCAATCCTCTTCAACCGGAAAACAGTATAGTGATCTGTGAAACCGAAGTATTTATTTATATTTCGGCGTTGTTCATAAAAATCCATTTCTGTTGGGAGAGTAATTTTTTTTCCATATGTATATAGATCGGTTTCTTTGTCACTAATTACTCTTGATACTTCTTCCTATTTTTTGTCTGAATTCTGTCACTTCCATCTTTAGTAATATCGCCTTCTGGTAAGATGTTTATTATCTTTTGGTCATTGCTGCTAAGGCTGCTTCATATTTTACATATATTTCAATCGGTAATGTTGATAACATATTTTCAATAGCTTTCGTCGATGTGGTTCTAATTGCACCTCATATGCTTATGTAACACAGTCTCTGTACTTATTATCTAACGATATCCGCCACATTATCGAGGAATTCAGTACCGGAATGGACGTACTGCAGAATCTACCTGATTTTCACATCAAAAATATGGAAAATTTCCTCTGATCAATATCTTGACGTCATCTGTTTAAATGGTGGGTTTGAAACCACAGTAGACTGTGTATAGCAGTAACCCATAATAAGTAAGATAAAATACTACCCTATGCATCACTGCATCTCTGACTCTTATTTTTGTTTTCGAACATATGACCTATCCAGACGATTAAGTTCTGGTCCATATCAAATTGTCGTAGGGAATCAATAAGACTCAAGGATATAGCATACACATATACATAATAACTGACAAAAAACATATACATTTTTGATAAAATCAATGTTTCCAAGTTTTCTAGTCTTAATTATTTTTTAATACATCTTCCTATATGGGGAATTCCATATCATCGTACGTGACATTTGTAGGCCTATAGAGTGGAATAGATTTTGGAAAAATAAGAGTATCTGAAAAATAATTTGGTCTTTATGCTCCATTCAGAGTGTACTATATTTTCAAAAAATAACAAGTTCTTTCGAAACGTTGTTGTCCAAAATATAGAGCGAAATAAGGGCATATCGAACGTGACACAAAACGGAAGTAATTTTGAGGTACATGTAGAAATATGCGAAAATTTGCGAATCGAGAGAGGCGTTATGTTTTCTTTTAATTTCTTACACTAAACCAAATATTTTTCCTGTACAATCCGTCATATTTAAATAAAAACAATCTTTGGATGATGTTATAATAAATACAATTTAATATCGTACGTGACATACCGTACGTGACAGATGTTTCTCTTATAGTAAAAAAATATATATTCTGTAAATATATGTGTACAAAAACTAAAAAAATAAATAGAAAATATACATTCGGTTTCAATAAACAATTTGATAATAGCAAAAAAACAATCAGAGTCAAATTAATTTCATACTACATGCTAACTGAGAGCTTAGTTTTCGCCGCAATCTTAGCCTAAAACATCCCAATTAAATTCAAAAATTAAATATAGTCAGTTTAAACTAATAGTTTTGCTCTTAAAATGTTGTAAAAAGCTCTAAATACTTTCACATAGTAACATTTTAGTGTTTTCTCCTATTCAAATCGTATTGAAAAAAAATTTCAAGGGTTTTTGTTTTTTCAGTCGTGGTTACATTATTACAATTTTGGTAAACCATGAAAAAATCCAATAAAAAATAAAATTTTTATTTATAAATAAATATTATCTTTAGAAACTACTTACATATTCACAAAAAAAAAAAATGTGATCAAAAGATATTAACAATTGGTAATAAAATGAAAAGTTATCTGCTCATTTAAAACATTTCTAATGATTGATAAAAAATGTGAATGTTCGTGATGGTGACGGTGACAGACTGTGATACATACATATTTTCTATGATGACATCTGTACAATGTTTAAACATTTAAAGTGTTGTATAAGATTCAAATGGAAAAATATGAAATTTTTACATTCACCCCTTTTTGAAGTGAATACATTACATATTGCAAGGAAACCAAGAAATAAGAACAACCATAAAATATCGAGAAATACAAATGCATCATCAACTTAAAAATATGTACAAGAAAACCTCTTGAAATCCATTAATTTTTTTTTTTTTTTTGTTAAAAACCAACAAAAATTGTATCAAAAATACTTTTGTATTTTATTTTATTTTTTTCAATAAAATTGTTTTTATTTTTACGTATGTATGTATGTATTTTAAACTCGTATTTGTTAAATACGATAATATAAAATCTCATGTATACATGGATATGGGCTTGTATTCGTATTTGTATAAACAAACATCTGATTGGAGAGATTTTTTTACTCAATGGCACCACTTCTATCTACCACTCGTATGATAGATTTAATGCATGTTCAATGTACACTTGAGAAAAAATGTTAGTAAGTACATACAAGTATAACTTATTCTAAAATTCTATAAGGATTAATCCACAACAGTGTGCAACAAGTAATGTCAGCCTCAATTATTCATTAAATATTTCGGAAATATGTCTACCATTTCTATCTGGATGATCCGATAGACCCCACACACATCTAATATGCGGCGCTGTGGAGTCCCAAAGTAGGACTCATCGGACAGGCCAAATATTAAAACGCAATAAGAAATAATCAATTTGAAATTAGAGAAAATTTAGAATTTTCGTATTTTTTTATTACTCTTTGTTTCCTATAAAAATTTTTTCTTTTTTAATATTTAAAATATGTTAATAATTGTTTCCCGAATTTCACCAATTTTTTCAATTCAATTAGTCCAGCCAGTGCCGGACGAAAAATTGTTTATTCATTGTTGCTTTGATTAAATTGGCATTCTTCCTTCTAGTCTGTGGATTAGGTCTGCTGTGTCCCCCCATCTTAATCGAGTGTGGCCACGGTTATCTAATATGTTGCGGGCCAGTGGGTTTGGGTGAATTTCAAGTTTTTTTAAAATATTCTTCTACATTTTTCGTGATCTCAGTTTTTACAAGGAGCAGGATTAGATCTTTGTGTATATTCGCGTTTTTGATATACCAGGGGGCAACTGTGATCATTCTTAAAAACTTGTTTTGGCGTCTTTGGATCTTTTCTACATTTGACGTTGAGGCCGTGCCCCATAGCAGTATGCTATAACACCATATCGGTTTTATGATCATGTTATAAAGTAGAAGTTTACAAACTAAACTAAGCGTAGAGTTTCTGCCAATGAGCCAATTAATTTGAATTGATTTCAATTTCATTTGAGTCAACTTTGCAACTACAGTGCACTCGCGGTAACGTGAACTAATTAAAACCAAGGGAGTTCATGTTAGTGAAATTGTTCACGTTAGCGATTATCGAATTTCATGGAAAAAATATAAAATTTTATAATATAAACCTGTTTTACACGCTGGAACGTGAAATTCTTTTATTATTATTTTCATTATTAAAATATAAAACAAGAATTATTGATTAAAATGCATTACAAAACAAAATGAGATCAAAACATAGCAAATAAAATTACTCATTCGTTGCCGAGGTATTTGCTCGTTGACTTTAATTTTACATTGTTTTAACCATTTTTCTAATTCAAATATGTGATTTTGTAAGTAACGAGATGCTTCTTGATTGTTTTCATGAATGCTTAGAATAGCAGTATCATCAGCAAATGTTGATATATAAATGCGATTTGTAGTTGGCATATCAGACGAATATATCAAATATAAAAAGGGTCCCAGGATACTGCCTTGGGGTACTCCAGTTTCAATGGGTTGGGGACTACTTAAAAAGTCTCCTTCTTTAACCTTAAATGTTCGACCAGTTAAATAGCTTTCCAATAGCTTATGTGTGTTTGCGGTTAAATTTTGACTCAGTTTGTATATTAAACCATCATAGCCTACTTTATCAAGCGCTTAAGAAATGTCGATAAAGAGAGCGGAACAATATTTCTTTTCCTCAAGCGCTTTTCTTACAATATTTACAAGTCTATGGGTTTGTTCGATAGTAATGTGTTTTCTTCTAAATCCATATTGATGATTCGGAATACAATTGTTTTCAATCAACATCGGGTACAACTTGTTCATGAGTATCTTCTCAAATAGCTTTGATATATTAGACAATAGGCTGATTGGTCTATATGATTCTACTTTTGTGTGATCTTTTCCCGGCTTAGGTATCATGGTAACCAGTGAAACCTTCCATTCTGAAGGATAATATTCAAGGCGTAATATAGCATTAAAAATAAAAAGAATTTTTATTGCTATCCGGGGTGACTCCACAAGCATCTTGTTACTGATTTTGTCAATACCAGGTGCTTTCTTGGAGTTTAAATCAGCAATAGCCTGCTCCAAAATGAGTTAATGAGTGACTGTCACATTTTCTTGAGTGTAGCACGTTTCTATTATTGGTTCGATGTGGATTTTTTTTATTATTGTATTGTACTCGTATTGTTAAGAATGTACTACAACTGCTACTTTCAACTTTACTAAACTTAAACACTTTTAAGTCGTCATCAATACTACATACATACTTCATAAAAATGCATGTGTGTGCACTTCATTTAAATCAACAACAGCAACCACAAAAACATCAGCTTGCACTAAAAGGATAACACGCGTCTCCCTCCAACGACGGACGGATGATGATGATGATTCCTGTGAATGGCAATTATTTATCGATGGTAGTTTTATTTTCATGTCATCTTCATCTCTACTTCCATTTCCATCTCTGCTGCTCTTAATGAAATCAAAAGTGTGGAAATTGTAATAAATTTAAAACCCAAAAATAAATATGTTCTTTGGCTCTTATTACTCTCTTTGTTTTAACTCATTCAATTCATTCGTTGTGTTGTAATTGAATCGTACAAATAAAATAAAAATGTTTTTTCAAAAAAAAAAAAAAAAAAAAAGGATACGATAGAGCCTTTTGCAGAACTTGTGACTGACTACTTTAATGTTTTCGTTGATTGATGTCCACTTGAGATTTCATCCAGTTGTTCATAACAACACTGCCAACAAATACGAATACCAATACAAATAGTAATGTTTTGTAGGCTCATGTTGCTGCTGATGACGATCTGTAGCTGATAAAACAGTAGTACCACTAGCAACTGACCACATGGCTCTTAAATTGCCATCGCTATATCGGTTTCAAATTACTGCCACTCGGCAATTTAGTATCCTGATCTATTTATACTCGTTTTTGTAGCAAATGGCGCCAGTTTAAATGTTGTCAACGACGTTTTTAATGAACTGTGAAATTGGATTTGATTAAAACTCTAAATTTAGTACATCTACTAAATAAATTTCCTTACTGTTGGTTATTTGATTCCAAAAGTAGCGTGTGTTTTGGTTACAGACAAGAAAAGAACAGATTTGAAAGTAAGTAATAGGGAAAATGATGTACCTACATATTTCGTAATGTTTCCTAAAAATAGGCTTTAATTTAGTTTTGTAACATTTATCTATGTATACCTACTATTGTTGTCAAACGTCTCGGCTTAAGTATTTTAATTACTCGTTTTACAGATATGCATGTTATGAAAAATCTCTATTCTGATTAAAAAATCCCTTTTTTCCCTACGCTAACAAAAAAAATTTAAAAGTAGTTAATCTGTCTAAGTGTATATATAAAACACAAATAATGTTTCTACCTATGTCCGTTATAGACTCTGAAACTATCCAACCGATTACCTCAAATTTTCTGAGGATAGTTTTAGACACCTAAAATGCTACATTAGGTACATGCGGTTCATTCGTAAAGCCGATTTTCGAATTTTCCCATACAACAATTTTTGCCAATTTTGAATATCTATATGGGGCATTTCATGTCAAGTGAACCTGAACTTTTGAAATCGATGTCATCCGATCGAGAACTTTCCGAGTTAGAGGGAGTAAAAATTTGACATTTTGGCCAAGCGTGTGTTTTTTCTCATCCATGTAACTTATTACCTATTGTTCTTAGCAAAATGTGTCCCAAATATTTTAGATAGCTATTTCTTCAATCTTTCGGAAAAAAAATTTTTGTAATTTTTTTTCCAAAAAAAGTAAATAAACTATATGAGAATTATATCAACACAATTTTATACAACAAATTTATACCAGTTTGTACGAATTACTCACTAAACTTTTAAAGTGACTACACTCTGGATTACTTAGAGACACTTAAGTGAGTTAGCACAAATTGAAGTCAGCCAAGTGATCAGACATTAGTGAGAATTACTGTCTATAAGCGATACATTGACTACTTGCTTAACTGCTGGGAATAAGTAGTTGTTATTTAATTATCCAATCGGGTCCAAATTCTACATCAATTAGATTTAGATACTAAAGAACAATATTCACCCTATTCAATTTAGAACAAGTAATTCTAAAAATGTCTTATACATAAGATGATTTTAACCAAATATTTCTTTCTCATTGCTTGGTAAACAATTAATCGAATCACTCTTAAAAACTCCAAAAAAAAATATATATATATTATTACCCTAATTACCTAAGTTAAAATTCAAAGGAAAAATCATAACATTTTACCTTCAATACAAGTAAATGCGTCGTAAATGTCCACTTCATGTGTAACTTTGTATACGAATAAAAGAGCAAAGTCATCATCATCTGGTTTAATCATTATTAAAAGTAGTGAGTGGTGACCATATGCTAGTTCAACCGGCCAAATATCAAAGTTAAAATGGAATTAGACTTACTTACCCTTATTCTATAACCAAAATACAAAATACAAAAAAAAGAATACACAAACTAAAATTAAACTCACAACAGAACCAAACCAAACCAAAAAGGGATAAAGAAAAACATGTTCAACTTTGAGGAAAACATAAAGATCCTTGTGCGTTTTTGCAACAAACTTCTGACTTCATACTCCTACATATGTGTTTTAACCCAGCAGTTTGAAATGTGCCAATTGGAAACCTTACACTAGCTGTATAACTACTATTTACTCTCTACCGAGAGCTTTATTAAGCAAATGGGACTTGAGTACATATTACTCTCGAATTCTTCCAAACACTGTGGGACTTTTAAACCATTATGTTTGGTCCTATTCCTTTTGTACCATGGTGCTCTCGTCATGGACCTAAGAATCTTAGATTGGACTCTCTTCATTTGATCAATACTAGTATTAGCTGTTCCCAAACTGAAATGTGTATTTGAAAAGAGTTCTACTCCTTTTAGGTGCTTACACGCAGAGAAAACATATAGTTGTGCATGTTCACAGTAACCATTTCAATACTTTTAAAAGTTTTTTAACAATATTATGGCCACAATAACTATTAACAAGATTGTTTACATGTTTACTGTAACCATATATATGATTGATACAATCATGTGAATCGCAATTTAACCATATTATGGTTACCACAATCATGTAAATAGTTGCTGTGACTATAATATTGTTAAAACACTTTTAAAAATGTGAAAATGGTTACTGTAAACATGCACAACTATATTTTATCTCTGCGTGTACTTATGGGTTAGCAATTGTTGAAGTTTCTTTTTAAAGGCTTTTATTTTCTTTACGAAAACCTATTGAGTATTTGAATAGCAAGAAGTTTGTTCTTCCGTGGCTACGAAAACTCGCCTTGATTATGCACTCTGTACCCGCGACACAAGTAAGTGTCGAAAGGTCGTTTTCAGCATTAAGATTGATCCTTGGAGACTTGCGATACAATTTGTCTGAAGACAATTTGGAAGCAATTATGGATGAAAAACTTAATTGTGATAATTTTTGAGCGGAATCATGTGTATTATTATTAACAATTATGATTACCCACTGTTCAAATATGTATTTCAGTGCGGGACTGTATATACAAATTAGAATTACTTTTTATATTTTCATATTTCTTTAATAATTAAAATGTGTTGATATTTATTAACATATTTTAGTTTATCCTAAAATTTGTACACTAGACCTTGATCTTCTCGAGAAAAAAACATTGATTTATCATACTTTAAGATCCGGCTGTAAATACCCCTACGTTCGGCAAACAAAATATATTAATTTTTTTTGCAAATACTTTATACTAGAGCATTTTTATTCACTGAGTTCAAAAGCAATACGTTACTTTTGAGTTCAAATACTATATTCTCCAATTGTTTAACAATATCCCAACACTGCCATATTCACATATAAATCTGATGACGCAGAAGCTGAAAAAATTGTGAGTAGACCCACATGCAAACAGTGGTACATAGTAGGGTGACGATTTTACGTCATTTTGATGATTTTTTAGAGTAAATTTGGAGAAATACACTCAGATTTCTCAAGGTTACTTATAAAGTATATACCATTATTCGATAGGCCTCAGTTTCTTATTTCTAAATCCACTGAGAAACTTAAAATTAGACATTCAAAATAGCCTCATAATCAACATATTTATGATTATGAGGCTGCCCATTTTTAATACCAAACAAACCCTATCAACGGAGATCTTTTAGAGTATTAGGACTACTGAATGTAATAATGAAGTGTTATGCAGAGTGTGCCAATCGGCCACATCGGCAATGACATTCCCAAGTTAAATTCATCAGTGAATAACATTGCGCCTGGGTTGAAAATTCTCTAGTATTAGTCGTTGTCGCTAACTTATTCGAAGTGGCGGAACTAGTTCAATGAACTGCAGGGTATGTACATTCATATGTATGTATGAGTTGTGTATGGTTCTGCCTTTTGGTAAGAGAGTTGAATTCAATAATTTATTCATGTGTGATTACATGTCGTAATGTTGCAACCACAGACGATTTATGACCTTTTGTAAGAACAACAAAAATATAAAACAACTTTCTTGCAAAGGTTTTTTCTATTAAATTTTCTTTTTCGTTTTTGCTTCTGCTTTGACTTTTAAAACATTTACACAAACGATGTTTTTTCTACTCTATAATTAACGCAATAATAATCATGCGATGTTTTAAAGCAGTAACCTTCTAGCACTGGCAAATTCATACAATTTAAGTTTCTTTTGGTTTTTTTTTTTTATTTTATTTTTTGCATTAAAATCCAGTCAAGTAGAAAAAAGTTTTGAGTGACCGTTTTTTTATGTTGTTTTGTATTTAGCCCATAAGCACCTTATAAAAAGTAAAATTTTTGAAATTTCTCGTTTATGATGTCATCGCATTGACCACCCATTAGAGACAGGGCACTAAAAATGACTTAAATACTATTAATGCTATTAAATGACAAAATGCCACAAACAAAGGGGGAAGAACAAAAAATAAGATGAATTTAATTCTCATTCTAGTTCAACAGAAAAAGTATGATCCTGTTATCTAAAGCTTTAGCAGATGTTTTTTTTTTCTTTAATACATGAATACATTCTTCCAGTATATGATACACTGGAAAAAAGCAACGTCCATTAATTTGATCTGTGCAACAAATTAGGTGATCGTTTTTTGTCCCTTTGTGTTTACATACTGTGCTTCTCAAAATTGTTGTTTGTGTTGGCTGGAGCTGTCAAAGTCTGCCTTTTGTTTTTGTTGGTTTTACGTTTTTTTGTGGAATTCGCAACAACAAACTTAAGTGAATTTGACATCTTGAGCCACTAAACAAATGAAGAAAAATACAATCAGCTGTGCTATCGACACCAACTTATGGTGAATTCGCCATGATATGTAAGCTTGGCTTGGTATTGTAGACAGCTGTTTTTGACATGCTCAGAATAATTTTACACTAACAAAATGCCTGTTTTTCCTTTGGTTTGACCTTATTAATGGACCTTGGGATTAATTATTTTGAATAAGACAACCATAAAATTCCAGTAAGTCCTGCAGTAACAATTTAGCTCATTTAAATCATGTGTACACAGAACTTTAGGCCAACACACACCTTTAAAGGAATATTTTCACATAGACACTTCCCCCTTCTAATAACACATATAATTGATCGTTTAAACATCGATATAAAAACATATATTTGGCATTACTTTCATACACTCTAGAACTTTTAAACGATTTCAACTAAAATGTTCAAACCAAAAAACTGCTGCTATATATTTCGCAACCAAAAGTTAAACATTTTATAAAAACTAGGATCGCCAGTTGGGAAATTCGACCACTTTTAAAACGCTTTTTACCATTTTTATGGAAAGAATTTTTAAACAATTTTTTATATTTCTAGAGAAAATAACCTTTTAAACCATATATTTTCTATCAATATTGGTGGACAATATCATACTTAAAAGTGTGCCACAAAAAAACGTCTGTCCTATTTATATATAAGAAAATCGCAAACAACTATTTTGATCCTATACAACAACGCACAGTGGTATAGAAAAAAAAATGGAGGGAAATAAATCTGTAACCGGTTTGAATAAAATGTCAATTGCGCAATGAGGAATTGTTGTCGAGTTTAAGTTTTGAATTTAGACCTCATGGACCAAGCAGGTGCGCGGACACGCATCCCAAAACTAGGACACATGTTTCAAAAAAGTTACACATGTACTGCGTTATATACTGAGCTTGTAGCCCTGCTCATTATCTAAATCGTGCATTATCTTTATATGCAGGGTAATATCAGATAGACGTCCTAACCTGAACAGTTATTTCGAGAGGCACATAGACACACCGAATTATACATGCAATATAGTGTTCAGATCCTCTGAAAAACGATTGCGAAGTACAGTTGTGATACCGATGCTAGCAGATCTGTTAATTCTGCACAGTTGATTCACAGCATAATTCCTTTTAGAATCCAAGAATTTCCTATATGTTGGAAGGTTGCTAATGTAACGCCAATTTCAAAAAAGGGAGAGGCTAACAACCCTGAAAACTATCGCCCAATAGCAATTTGTTCTGCACTTTCCAAAGTTATGGAGAGTATGGTTAACCACCATCTTGTGAAATATCTAGAGTCGAACAATTTACTTAGCGACCGGCAGTACGGCTTTCGTAGAGGACGCTCTACGGGGGACTTGCTTGCCTTCCTATCGGAAAAATGATGCCGTTCCAATCACCGTTTTAGCGAAAGTAAAGTGGTGGCTCCAGATATTTCTAAGGCGTTCGATAGGGTGTGGCATGGTGCGCTCTTATCGAAACTTATTGCTTTTGGTGTCGGTAATGACTTCTCTCGATTTATATCGAGCTTTCTCAGAGATCGCACTATACGAGTTGTTGTAGATGGGATCTCATCAAATGAGTTCAAGATTAATACAACGCTCCGTTCTTTCTCCTACTCTATTCCTTATTTTTCTAAATGACCTTCTAAGTCAAACTTCCAACCCTATCTATTCTTTTGCAGATGACAGCAACATTTGCCATTCATATTCATTCAACTATAGGAGATTGGGGCAATGAGGCAAAACATGAATGATACACTTAACCAAGATCTTGTGACAATCTCTGAATGGGGTTATGCGAACAGTGTCGATTTTAATGCACGTAAGACTCAATGTTGATGTTAACACATAAACGCACGACAGATCATGTTGCTTCATCTGTTTCTATGGGTGGTGTAAATATTAAGGAATCAGAAGCTCTTGATGTTCTAGGCATGAAAATTCAGTGTGATGTTTGCTGGACAGAACACATTTTTCAAGTGTCGAAAGAAGCATGCAAGTGCCTCGGTTTTCTAAGACGGTGTAAGAAATTCTTCACTTCATCTGATCTCCTTACTATTTACACCACTTATATCCGACCCAAAATGGAATACAACTCTCATATATGGGCCGGTGCTTCGAAGTCTATTTTGGAGTTACTTGACCGCGTACAGGAGAGGACGAAGGTCCTTATCGGTGACAGTAGGGTATCCAGATCTATTGATTCTCTGGAGCATCGTCGCAATGTGGGTTGTGTTTCACTGTTCTATCGATACTACAATGGAATGTGTTCTGATGAAATTAGGGAACTCGTTCCCGAAACCCGTTGTTTCTTACGAAATACTCTTTCATCATCGGGGGCTCATCCATTCGTGGACGATTGCTCAGTGGATCGCACAACAAACTACAGAGAAAATTCGTTTTTTAGCCATACCGTCCGTATGAGGAATAAGCTTCATGTCGAAGTATTTTCCTCTCCCTTTCAATGTAGGAAAATTCAAATAAAATATCCACAAGCACTACTCTTTCTATCCTCCTTCCCATAACCTATTTTCCTAGTTCCAACACAATGCATGAGTGCTGGTCCCAGCACTCTCTCACAGCGATTCGTTTCATAGGCAAAAATATAAAGGAAATAAAATAAAAAAAATATATTTTTTCTTTTATTAGGAGTTATTTCACATTATTGGGAGTAATTTCATTTTACCCCTTGGGGTGTTATTTCACTTACAAATGATACCAAGTTTCAGAATTTTATTGTAACATTTGTGCAAAATATGGCACTATTACCTTTCTGGATGTATGGGAGAGCTAATGTTTTAAAAACTTCGCATATTTCATCAATATTTCGATTTATAACAGTGTACTAAATTGCGTTGACCTATAAAAACAACTTCTATTTGTCCAGTCGTTATATGAGGGCGAATCACTGTGTCTGACAGGGAAAGTTAATTTTCAGATACATGGGATTTAAATCATTGTAATAAAAGCACAAATCTCATTTTTCAGGAAAAAACTTTATAAAATATGGAACATAAATATATTTTGACTATTGAAAATGTATGCAATGGATACATAGAAAGAAAATAAATAAAAAAGTACAGACGCAGGTGTTTTGATGAAATATTAACTCATAAAACGATCTATATACGATCATATTTTCTGGGGCCATATTTCACAAGCATTAATAAAATTTCTTCAAGTGTATTCTGTTTTCCTTTAACATACCAAACATCAAAATGTTTTGATAAGAGTTCTTAGTCCTCATAATGAAACTGTAATAAGTAGCCATTGAATCCCATTATTCAACATTTATACAAAACACACACACAAACATCAATGGAACAGTAGTATTCTCCATGTACGCCAATTGTCTCAGACCAATTGGAATTGAGACCCAGGCAAAAATGAAAAGAAACAAAGTTAAATGATGTCGCCACGTAATAAATCATAACATTAAGAACAAGACAAGCGACAGCGTAAAATGTCAAATAACGATACAATTGTCTGTTTCAAACAAAAAAAATGTTCTTCTGCCTGGCATCATCATGCATTTTTCAAGGTTTTGTATGTGAAATCTTAAAACTACTGCTTATTAGTACGAGTAAAAGTGACTGACTGCATGGTAAAACCTTCCTCAAAAAATTTTCGTGTCAAATTCGCATTTGCATTCAGTTTCATCGAGCCATGAATCTGATTAAGAGAGCGAGACTGTTGATGCAGTAAAACTACCTGTGCCAAATATGACGAAAATAATAATTGTTCGAATATATCAGAAATGGAATGGAATTAAATGTTTTTCTTTTTCATTTCGTTTAATTCACAATATATTCGAAATCTTGATCTAGAAAGGAAAAAAATAACGCAATTTTGATAGTTTGGCAAATGGGGCTTTATCTTAAATTTGTTTAAATTTAAAAGTTGATTTCGCTTTGATGTTATTGAGCAAAAGTTTCCATTGTAAATGGAGTCTGGAAATAACAATGATGTTTATTATTATCCATTAATCCTTATAATATAAACCTAACAGTTTACATATATTGACAGAAACGAAATTTCATGAACCCTTAGCATTTTCAACCTTAATTTAAAGAATAGGCAATAAATGAACTGTTAATTAGCCATACAGCTCGTATTTAGCTTTTATGGGCATATCCAACGATACGCTCTGTAGATCGTTTTAGGGGGATGATACCCTTGAACATTACCTGTGTCAATTTCCTGCATTTAGTCGAATAAGAAACGACCCCTTTCACATGGACACTAGGCAAACTTGAAATTAAGATATACCGAGGGAACTTGGTTTCTAACCTAATAGCGCACATCGTGCAAAATATACATAAATATGTGTATAATCGAAACGGAACTGGCCCAAGTACCGCCCCTATACTCAACCTAATCTAACCTAATATCAAACACTGACGGAGGAAGATTGTTTAAAATAAAGTTTTTGTGTTAAATTCTAATTTAAAACAATTATGCATTAATGTAGATATGTAAGTATATTTTTGAAACTATTCCTTTACAAGCCTGCATTTGACACGCTATAAGAC
This sequence comes from Calliphora vomitoria, assembly GCA_942486065.2. NCBI lineage: Eukaryota > Metazoa > Arthropoda > Insecta > Diptera > Calliphoridae > Calliphora > Calliphora vomitoria. The sequence goes on along the minus strand of OW818030.2, from coordinate 66,810,931 downwards.
AACTACGGCGATGATGAACTGCGAAACATATATTGATCCTTCTCATATTTCTATCACATTAGCACACGAACGAACCCAAACTCACTATATGATAAATACGTCAGCAAACAACGATGGCGACAACGCAAATGTTTCGCTTGCGTTATAAAGCAATACCAGAAGCCTTAATCAGTTATGTTTCTTTCCCTCTTTGTACGTCTACTGATTTGCTTTTGGTTTTTTTTTTCCTAAATTGTTAACCGATCATGCACGCCAATACTTAATACACCGTCTTGCTTTGCGATCGTTTCATTGACGCGACGCGTAAAATATGAGACGTTCGTTGTTTTATTTTGCTGTTGCAATCAATGCCTGTTGCTGTTGTTGCTTCTCGGTTGTTGCACATGAAAATGAGCCTTTAATATTTAGTTTTTGTTTCTGGATATTTTGAATAATGATCGCCTACAGTTTGTTGACAAAGAGGCGAGTCTTGTCAACCACAATCACCGCTAAGTAGGTAGGCTTACGACATTAATATTCACTTCCTTGTCTCATTTACAGCTCATACATCTTAAATGAAATGACTGCGCAACAACAACAATTATGACAAGTATTTGTCAAAATGCTTAAATTTCATTTAACATCAGTCAGTCAGTTGTAAATGATCATGATGATTCATACATACTATCTGTTTCTACCTGTTTGCTGAAATCATCACAACAGGTACTAATGTCTTATATATCCTTCAAAGGGATAAATGGAAACCCAGCCATCTACAAACTATGAATTTTATTTGAAACGGAAGGAAACTCCAGATAAAGAAATTAGTCTATGAAAATGTAATGCATCTTTTTTAATACTTGTAAATTGTTTTATAAACGATCATTAACTGCATTTAAACCATAATGTGTTAGGTTCTGTAATGAGAGTATTTTATAGATTAATTTGCATTGTTTAGAAGTTACACCAAACAAATTCTCAAATATTGTTTAATTAGGAATTTATTTTGTTAATATCGAATCGCAAGATTTAGGAGTAAAGGCAAAAACAATAAGCAAAAAAGACAGTGGCAAAATAAACACAACCTAATTAAACGTATTTAAGATGTGTAATCAATATCACTAGTGACAGTGATCAAATAATTACTTATTCATTAACGCAGCATGAATCAGACTTCAAACTTATAAACGGGAAACACACGTGCAAAGCACAAGTCAACTTTCAACTCATTAATGAAGAAACTCTAGATGGTTTTGACAAGAAAAGTGTACAAATCAAAATGTATGAGAACGGCAAGAGAAACAACAAAAACGGTATCACAAATAAACAATCGCAAAAATAATAAACAGTGAAATTATACTGAAAAGCACACAGTAAATAGAAAATACAGTGGCGTGCAAAAATGAGACAGAAGCTGAATATTGACATGCATATTTAGTGAGGTGACAATGTGATCCAATAATTTCATGAATTAATCGGTGTATCGACTGAAACTTTCAGTGATAATAATTATTTCTGATAACCAAGGCAAATTTATTTGCAGGTAGTACGAATTTTACAATAAATATTTCCTAACTGTCAAACAGCTAAACAACAACAGACTTCAAAAATCAAAAACAGAGGTGAAAATAAAGACCTGAAATTTACTTTCAAAGATTACAGCAACTCATATTATTTATATTTGTTTATATCGAGCCGTTTTCGCACAAAAGACGTAACCGACAAACATTTTACAGGAGAACATTTTTTTAAAATATCTTTAAAAGAATATTTATACGTAAATAAAATAAATGTGTACTTACGTCTATTTTCTTTTTCTCGTAAAATTGAAACTATTGCATCTAAGTGATGGAATTTTCAGGAATGATGCTAATAGACCTAAATTATCGATTTCCATAAAGAAACGAAAATCTAATATCATGTCGCTTACGTCCGTTTTGCGAAAATAGCTCGATATGTTGATTGTGTAAAGCGATCAATTATTCACGTTTCTAAAAGAAACAAAAACGTTATACAGGCAAATCCCGGTATAACGAACGATATGTTGTCAGCTCCATTCGTTAAATCGAAAAATTCGTTATATCGAGATTTATATTATGAATAAGTTTTACGCGGTGTGACATTAGGAGACATGACTATCGTCTAAATTTTTTTCTTATTTTGTAGTTTTTATTAACTGTTCTTCCGTATGTTGACTTGAGGCATTACCAAAGATTAATAAAGCCTTCACTGAAACGTATTTCGGTTCTAAAAATGATTCTGTTATTAAAAATATCCTTTATTTCAATAGAGATAATTTGCAACAACACTTAGTTACGAAACAAGTGGCGTTTCTTTGCCTTTCAAATATTGTTTGTTCCACATTCATAAGAGCAAACCAAAATTGTTAGTCTATCCTTCGATAACTTTCTTCCAGGAGCACTAGTTTCTCTAGCGTGAGCAAACGTATTATCTGGTATCATTTGCCAATAGATATCAGTGTTATTCGCATCCAGAATAACATCAGGAGATAGATTGTGCTTATTTATAATTGTAAGCTGATTCTTTAAGAAGTTTTACACCGTATTTTTTTTTAATACAGATATAGCTTGCATAAAATCCACCATTATAAAGCATTTTTGTATTTCTATGGCTCTAGATATTAAAGCAATTCTATTAACTGCAATGTGTTTTTACCTCTGGTCGAGTAATCAACAATTAAACTCCTTTTCCACAAGGAGATACACATCATTCTTTAGAGGTAGATGATTATTTGGGCCATTCTTGATATATTGATATAATTGTCAATGTCAAAAATTTAATCGTTCGTTTTATTTTGTTTTATTTTTCTCAACATTCGTTAAATCGAGTATAAAATTGAAACTTTCGTTATATAAGGTAGTTAATGTTAAAAATGGGGTTGTACGTTATATCGGATTTTCGTTAAAGTGAGATTCGTTATACCGGGATTTGCCTGTATTTAAATTTACAAAGAAATGTAAACAAACTTTGGCAGATAGAAGTAAAACAAGTAAGAGAGCTATATTCGGCTGTACCGAATCTTATAACCTTCACCAAATTATACTTTAAAAAAAAAATTTTTTTAAGTTTTTTTCAATTTTTTTTTTTTTTAAATTTTTAATATAAAAATTTATTTTTTTAATTTATTAGTAAAAAAAAATTCGGGTAAAAAAATACTTTTCTCGATTTTGACCCATTGTAGGTCCAACTTACTACAGCTTTATATACATCGTTGCAATGGACTTTGAAATATCTATCATTAGATATCCATACTCTCTATATTTATGACTTAGTAATCGGGATATAGATCAAAAATAGGCCAAAAATAGAGGTTGTCTCGGATTTTTGCTCATATCTCCGTTATTTATGGACTGATTTTAAATAGGAGACTGCTCGAAAGCATGTTTGACAGAATTATTGAAGATTTGGATCCCGAAGATATCTGGGGTCTTCAGAAAATTTATTTCAACAGACAGACAGACGGACATGGCTTAATCGACTCCGCTATAGGGTCGGAAAATTATATTGTGGAAATTACAGGGTATAAAAACATATCGAGCAAAAAAAATTAACCTGGCTGTAACATCACCTGTAATAACTAAATTCGAATTTCATGAATTTCAAACTCGTTCATATTTTTATTTCACCGTCTATAATTTACATGAATCCGAGTGTACTCGCTAAATGCGGGCGACCCATATAACCTAACTGTTATATTTTCGATGTAAAAACGCTCCCTTATGTAGAATAGCACTCTGATCGGTTTTTAGTTACTTTCATATTAATAAACATGATTAAATTCTTAATACTTCAAGAGTATTGAATTCATTCCTATAAGAATTCATTAATTATAGAATTCCTCATTGCATCCTCATGCAAACTGTTTTTAATTAAAATCCATTACAATTTAGCTTAATAAAATATATTGAAACATGAAATTTTTCTTCAATTCAAAATTAAAAACAAACAAATCTAATATAATTTTTGTACGAAAATTGTCAGTATGTCGTCACGATAAAAAATAACCAGAGATTAAGAAAATGGGGATAACTCCCATCATCACAATGCACAGTGGGGCAGAACCAAAATTTTTTGGAAATAAATCTGGCATTTCTAAACGGCTGGTGCGATCGAAAGGACTACTGGAGTTACTGAAATGGACTCTATGAATGCTCCAGAGACGGCGATACGGCGGCTCAAAGTAGGGTACCTTCGACATGTAAAATTTTTAAACACATCCGATTTCAAAGATTTTTTTATTTTTCCAAATCACTCGGCTAGGTCTTGAACAAAAATGCTTGCGTGTGCTATTTATCTCTTATAATTTCCGAGTTATAGGGTTTTTTAAAGAATTCGGATGAGAAACAACAAAAAAGTTACGCGTTTATAAATTTTACATATCGAAAGGCCAGATTTATATACAAACAATAATATATGTCTTTGACATTCGCTATCATTATAAAACTTGCTAAATTAAACTCTCATACTTCGGTACAAGTAGTTACAAAAAATGTTAGTATGTTTCTAGCTTGAAAACTTTATTTAAAAAATGTAAACTTTCACAGCTGTGTATATATAAACTATGTGGTCAATAATAAAGATACCAAAGAAAAATGATCTGACTGAGTGTGATAATTGGAGAGGCATTACCCTGCTCAACACTATATACAAGGTTATTGCTACCATAATAAGATCAAGCCAATACGCTCCGAGTAATAATAGAGCAATCGGTCGAATGGCGAACACCGCTTTATTTAGTATTTATAGACTTCAGAAAAGCATTCGATTCAATAAAACGTAGTGCAATATGGGATGCATTATAAGCAAAAGGTGTACCAACAAAATTGATAAACTTGATTAAAGCTATGTACAACAATATCACACTTCATGTTCGTCACAATGGCATGATCAGCAAATCTTTCATGACAAACGCTGGAGTTAAACTAGGTTGCCCTCTATCTCCATTATTGTTCACCGTTGTTTTGGACAAGATTATGATAGAAGTATGCAGTAAAAGAAGGGGCATTGTCTGGGATCCCCAAAACCATCTAGAAGATTTGGATTTTGCTGACGATATTTGTCTCATATGGCACAAGTTTTAACGATATGCAGAGCAAAATAAATGACTTGGTTGTGTTGGCAAATAGAGTTGGGCTGAAAGTAAATATTGCAAAAACACATGCAATGCGTATAAATAACACTACTGACAACCACTTTGTAGTACAAAACTAACGCATTCAATTTGTTAAATCCTTCTGTTATCTCGGATGCATGATGTCTATAGATAGAGGAGTGGAAGAAGACGTGTCACTCAGGCTAAATAAGGCAAGGTCAGCTTTAGGTCGGTTAAATAAAACGTGGGAGGATCTCCCAAATTTCGAAAAACACAAAGATCCGTATTTTCAATGCCTGTGTGAAATCCACACTGCTGTATGGTAGCGAAACATGGCTTATGACGAACACTATAGCGAGAAGACTGCAAGTTTTCATAAACAAATGTTTGCGCATAATATGCCGCATATTTTGGCCTAACGTTATCACCAACATTGAACTCTGGCGACTAACAAACGAAGAGCCCATAATTCGCCAAAAAGCAAGACGAAAGTGGAAATGGATAGGTCACACATTGCGAAGACCAATTGGCAGCATCACAAGGACTGCATTGGAATGGAATCCCCAAGGTAGCCGACGTTCAGGCCGTCCTAAGAACACCTGGCGTAGAACAGTCCTACAAGAACTCAATATCCAAAACAAATCGTTTGACGAAATAAAAGTTTTATGTAATGATAGAATAAGTTGGAATTTTCTTGTGAAAGCCAATGTTACCAAGTGGAATGAATAAAGAAAAAAAAAATGTCGCCAAAGTATTAGGAATTGAACCGTAAATTTTGTTTTTCCAAAAAGCGAAGGTTGAACATTTATATTTTTGCCGCAAAAATTGGAAATGAGCATACATACTCAGCTTTTTTGGGTTTTGATATTGAAAATAGAAATACACGAGACCCATTTCTCAAGCATTTGCCAGCTCTAATTAGAGAGCTAGATTTTATATAAAATCAACATTTTCGATACACACTGTGACGTAGTATTTGGTACTCCTGGAACCAGCACACTTCACATTAAATCCTTTTTATTTTTATTTATGTATTTCTTATTCTTATTTGTTTGATTTAATTAGCACTAGATATTATTTGTATTAAATAAACTACAAGGATAACAATACAATCCTTTCGTTATGTAGACAAAAGCACAGGCACACGGCTTCTCTTACCCAGGTGCTTTTACAAACACACTAACAGTAATGTATTATGAATACATATTTATATGTTTGTGTGTATTTTAGTGTATATGTGTGTGTTTATAGTCGTAAATAATGTGCTTTTAATTAGCGTTAATGGTTAGACGAGATGAACAACTAACAGTAAAGTAAAATGCCAAAAGGCAACAATTAGAAATCAATACCTTATATTTACTATCCCGTGAATACTTTGTTTACATAGTGACGTCCGTCCATTGGCTTGAAAAAAATCGCAAAAGTGTTACAAAAGAGCACAGTGGAAAAACTGATGATACATATTTTAAATTATGGATAAACCATCAAATGTTGCTTACAATCAGCAGTTAAAAGGCCATTTGTTACCATTTTGTGTTACTTAAAGATATATTGCTCAAAATGTTTCTCCAATTTCAGCAGCCCCCAAGTAAGTTGGATTATATTTCGTTTTTATTTCTTACATTTTGAAATTTACGCATATTTAAGTTTTAAATTTATTTAGCGTTAAATGTTTTGTACACGAGATGTTCAAGCAACTTTTTAATTTACGTTTATTTTGTTTTTCCTTTTAGATAAAAACTCATTGTGTATGTAAAATGATGAGTTTGCATGTTTAGGATGCGTAAGCATTTCGAAAATAACAACCAAAGAAATAATCATCAACTATGAAATTCCTTTTTCTTTATTTGTTAAATTTTGACTCAAAACATGAAAATACGTCGACTACTGCAATACTTACTGGTAAACACACGCAGCACACTCACTAACTCAGTCACTCATTCCATCGTTATCATATTGATTTCATGTCCAGTCCATCAATTAAGTAAAATATCGAAGGAATGAAAAGAAAAGAGAAAAGTACACAAACATTGCAATAAATCGATTTTTTTTTTTGTATGTTTGTACGGGAAAGTCCAAACTTTTCTAGTGTGACTACAAAGACTTTGTAGTCATTGCTTAAACTCTGTTTATTATCATCTCAGTGGATGTTTGAAATTTTATATAATAAGACACAGGCTATTAGGTCAGCATACCCTGTCTGAGATATTGGATATATGTATGACTAGGAGATCTTAATGTTACAACTTGGACCTAGTACTCTATTCTCTTATGAGTTGTATGATTTCAAGCCTACTTCAATAATGGTTACCATAACAAGCTAAAAAGCTAATAGTGAAACATTTACTATTTAAAACAAAATTCTCATTGCAGGCATGTGACCAAAGGTTGGGTCACCATGTTTTATGCATCATTTGCTCAAATGCTACTTTATGTCGCACCTCTGACTCACAAACGAAAAAACCACTCATGTGGAATATTCAATAAAGATTCTCTTGCATACAATTATTTAAAATGTATTCTTCATATGATTGGGATTATGTATGTCCCCACACATTGTGCACACATTGGCATACATAGTCCGACCGACCGACTTGCACCATAGTACAACATATACATAGCATAGCAGTATGTATGTATGATCCCTGGCTAAACAGCCGCTTTTTCGTTGTTGTTTCTGTTGTATTTTTGTGTCATTTTGTTGTATGTTTTGTGGTGGCGTTATCAGTGCAGGTTTAACCGAAACTATAAACAACCGCGTGGAATGTCATGCATAATGTCCCCAAATTAGATAAACATGGCGCCAATGCAATCGGCAATATGCTTACGTTTATATATCATTAAACTGAGACGACACACATACACAAATTCACATACTCATGCACACAAATGTCAACTAACTATTTAAGAGAACAGTCGTCATACGGTCATACACAAAACAAAACAAAAAAAGAAAACATCTCATTAATACCTTTTTATACGTTTGTATGGAAAATGTAACAGAATTTTAAATTTAAAGATGAATTGAAAAATTTTAATGAATTTTATATTTATTGTACCAAATAGCCTAAATGAATTTAAACGCAATTAATTTAGTCTAACCTAAGAACTTATCATACTCGTATCTTCCAGAAGAACAAAGTTATAGTATCCATTTATGTAACCATTTGATTAAAAGAATCCTCAGTCATTCCAATTCCAAAGATTTAACTCAGCAAACTCATAGAAATCTTACATTTTATTTAAAAATTCTTAAAAATACCGCTCCATAATCAAATGTTGTCAATATACCCTACACCACCATAATGAGGAGGGTATTATGCTTTCTGATATTAGTCTAACACCCAGCTTAAAGTACGAGCATACTAATCGACTGGGAATCACTTTCTGAGTCGATTAAACCATATTCGTCCGTCCCTAAACCTTGTGTGCAAAGAACAGATTGCTATTTTGATGACCAAATTTGGTATATGCATAATAACGTGTCCTATTGAAATACAAATGTCGTTCCGGAATAGCATTTATCGGCCATAAATGTTTAATTTATATAGGTATCTACCTACTAGATCATCATTATTATATATCTCTTACGAAATATTGTCAAACGCTAAAATTTCCTATGAAATAAGTCGATATTTTTATACCCTTCACCTTCGTGATAAGGGTATATGGGCAATTCCATGTCATCGTACGTGACATTTATACGCCTATAAAGTAGAATAGATTTTGCAAAAATAAGAGTATCTGAAAAATAATTTGGTATTTATGTTCCATTCAGAGTGTACTATATTTTAAAAAAATAATAAGTTCTTTTGAAACATTGTTGTCCAAAATATCGAGCAAAATAAGGGTATACGTACGTGACATAAAACGGAAGTCATTTTGAGTTACATGTAGAAATATGCGAAAATTTGCGAATCGTGATAGGCGTTAGGTTTTCTTTTAATTTCTTATACTAAACCAAATATTTTTCCTTTTCAATCCGTCATATTTAAATAAAAACAATCTCTGGATGATTATATAATAGATACAATTTAATATCGTACGTGACATACCGTAAGTGACAGATTTTTCTCTTATAGTAAAACAATGTATATTCTGTAAATATATGTATACAAAAACTAAAAAAAATAAATAGAAAATATAAGTATATTCGGTTTCAATAAACAATTTGATAATAGCAATAAAACAATAAGAGTCAAATTCATGTCATACTGCATGCTAATTGGGAGCTTAGTTTTCGCCGCAATTTTAGCCTAAAACATACCAATTAAATTAAAAAATTAAATATAGACAGTTTAAACTAATATTTTTGCACTGAAAATGTTGTAATAAGCTCTAAATACTTTCACATAGTAACATTTTAGTGTTTCTTCTATTCAAATCATCTTGAAAAAAGATTCAAAGGTTTTTGTTTTTTCAGTCGTGGTAGTCATTCTTGTGGAATTGCCCATATATAAGTTTGTCATTCCGTTTGTAATTTCCACAATATAATTTTTGACCCTATAAAGTATATATATTATGGATCCTTATAGATAGCGGAGTCCATTAATCCATGTCCGTCTGTCTGTCTGTTGAAATCAACTGTCCGAAGCCCCCAAACAACTTACACACACGATTCATACATCAATATCTTCCGGCACGGTTGCTATTTAAAATCGAGTAAATCGGTCCACAAATGGTTGAGATATAAGGAAAAAACCAGGACAACCTCGATTTTTGAATCGGTCATACATTGTACCCGATATTATTATTATTAAAACTGGGCCAGGATATGGCGAAATTTTGAAATTTGCGTATATCTCAATAATTATAAGAAATAAATATCCCTAACAAGGTCTTTAAGAATATATTAAAATCTTGGTTTTAGACAAACTACAAACAATTCACAAGCGTTTAAAAAAGTTGAATAGATTTGGAGCGTCATGAGGGGTCTTTGGGGTCCGTCTTCAAAAAATACTAGAATACTCCTCCGCCATGTCTATGTGACATTTCATAGCAATCGGATCAGCCAGTAAGAAATTACCGAATTGTGCAGCATAAGACAGATCTGATTAAATCATTATGATCAAAATGCATTTTCAGGGGATTATATGTAAGCATCATCTTTCATTACCCAGGTTTTGACCTCTAAGCTCTATTTTCAATGACCAATGAAATTTTTGAAGAATTTTTGGCAACTCTAGTTGTAGTGACTGCAACGCCAAATATACTGGGGTTCTCGACTAATAAACAAAGCTCTAATCGAATCAAACTTATTGGCCAAATAATCCTAGTTACACGCCTAATCTAATAGACTTCCTCATAACTAGATATAATATATATGTCGATCTTATGATATATGTATCTCCTGTAATTGTTATCTAACGAATCATTGTACTTTAATCCACATAAATCCTTACTTACAGCGTGAGATAGATTTTGATAAAAATATGTCAGTGACACTTTGACGTCTTTGATGTTTCTACTCTAGAACATTGTGGCAAACTAACACGTTTATTTCAAATTCGTTTATTGAAAGGCTTATTCTCGAATATATGGAACTCGTAAGATATTACCAACAAAATAGATAACCTGCTGCAAAGCAGAGAGTATATTGTATTAATTATGCTATGTTGATGCATTGAATTATGTAACTGCACGTTACAACTGATAGTAGTTAACTTCCGATATTCTAAAATATTATTCGTAGACCAACCGGTGGAAATCTCCATCATCTTTGTTATCTCTTCCTCAGTTGGAAGGAAAATTGCAATACAAGAAACTGATTCCATTATCATAATTTATGTTATATTCTCAAATTGTATATTTATGCAATATTAAAGAAATTTCTTGCCTGTTTTTATAACATACATAATAAATTAGTTTCAAACCTATGCGACTATTTACACACACGTCACCTTTCGGGAATCATCTACAATGATCTTAACGGATAAACTAGTACATCCTAATTCTAGAGCTTTCGATGTTAATGTTAGCAGCTTAAACATGCAATGTTGACATACTTACAAACAATGCTAATAACCGCATGCTATCAATATTGTTGATAACTAGAAGCTTCTAGAATATAAATTAATGGTCAACAACTTTCGATTGAAGCAAAGACAGTTATGTCCATTGTATATTGTAGCTTTTGTTGCTCTCATTTTATCAAAACAAAAAAGATTTGTTTTCAATTCCGAAAGGGCTGAATTTGGCCAAAGCATAATTTTTTTAACTTTTTGTTTAAGAATTATATGAATATTATTTGTTTTTATATATTCTGTGTATTTTAGAATTAAATGTCTTTAATATTATTAAATTTAGAGCTAATCAAACTATCACAAACGTTGCAATGTCTATTTGGTTAAACCAAATACAGCGATCTCCAAATTTATTATCCTATTTGCCCGAAATCCTCTGTATGACTTTGGTTCAAACTTGCTTCATATCTTCATTTAATTCTAAAATACCGAGTAACAAGAAATATAATAAATATGAGAATCTTAAAAGATACAGGCTTCTGTTATTTATTAAAGAATATATACCCCTCAAATATTAAAATACTTTTTATTAAGTAGATCCATTTTTAAATCGACCATACATCAGTTAGAATTATGTACAGACGTTAATATGATTTTCGAAATCGGTGAGTATTTATGTGCAAGAAATTTGGAATCATTAAAGCCATAGTTCGAGAGGATACTTGTGAGGATAAATTAATTAACTGATCAAAACCATATCATGTTCCAAATAACATTAAATTATGTATTTTTAAAATTACCAAAAAGCTTACATGAACAACTGCTAGCAGATGGACAGATTGAAGGACATCCATAAGTTAAGTTCACGAAGTTGCCCTGGAATATTGAATGTTTGCACACACCTTTAGTTGTTTTTTGCAGAATTTGTATCAAAAATTTCTGTTTGTAAATATCGATTGGAGAACTGTTTCCCCAAACCTCACATGTAAAAAATCCATCACCAAAGGGCTTTTTGATCTCTCTAAACACGGTGGTGAGAATATTTGTGGATCGTTCTCAATAACAAATAATTTTCTTAGACTACTTATCAAATGTCCAAACAACAAATTACACCTGTAAAAAAAATTAAATTTTAAACGCAAGCTTGGTCGCCACAATGTTATTACATAACAAAATTTGTATGAATGTAAACTATTATACTTTTTGTACATAAATATGTGGAATGAATTTTATTTGAATTTTTATCTTAAAATGTTCCTAATTTCTTTCATGATAAACACTGACAGCCACAAAACTATGAATTTGTTTGTTCTTCTTATTTATTTCCATTTTTTTTTTTTTTGGTTGGAGTTCATTACAAATTCTAAAACTTTTTTTATCATCATCATTACAATAAAAAACAAATTTGTAACTTTGGTTGGTATCTTTTAAGCCACACAAACTCATGTTCACTTTCATGCACACATGAAACATTCAACCAACCATCTTTAACCCATGAAAATTAAATGTCAGTCATTCTCCAAGGAAATGAAGGAAAAGAAAAAAAAAAAAAAACAAATTCGAAAATGAAAATGGAAAGAATACATCTGAAATATTGTTATCGGTCTGTAACGACAACAATTTGGACGATAACACATGCAATGTGGTTTCACTTTGGTGCCATCTTTATTATTATTGCTCTATTTTTATTACACACATTTAAAAGACCTTCTTACTTCTTCTATTCAGTTTAAAGAGTTTCTTATGTTATTTTTCGTTCTTATTCTTATTTTTTTACCAAATGAAATATTTAATGGTAATTTCTTTTATGCCAAAGATACATTAAAATGCTGGAAAATGTAAAATAAATTCCTAAAAATTGCCTTTAGACTCAATGATGGGAAATGTATTCAAACACTGTGACAACGGTAGTGTAGTAATCCGATTGGATGAATACAAATATGTACCTCTAACATACTGTTTATAAGAGCTAGAATATACTTTGGGGACCGTTGTTGAAGGGAGTTGGGTATAGGAAGGACAAGGTTGATTTGAGAATATGTATGTTTAATTTTGGGGATATCGCTTTAAACGTTCACTCAAATGGAATCCATATTACCAATAATATTCCTTTAAGTTTATTAATTATGACCAGGACAATTTTTAATTTTTTTGCTGAACCTTGCATAAATACACGCAGAAAAAAATATAGTTGTGCATTGTTACTGTAACCATTTCAACATTTGTGCATGTTTACAGTAACCATTTCAATATTTTTAACAATATTATAGTCACAGTAACTATATATATGATTGTGATAACAATAATATGGTTAATTTAAGATTCACATGATTGTATCAACCATATATAAGGTTACAGTAAACATGTATATGTTTGTGATAACCATTTATATATAAATTTTAATTTTTAAAATGCAATAAAAGTTTTGTTTATGAATCGTTTTTAATGAAATGTTACACTTATATAGAAACTTTTGATCGAAATACAAAAGTGAAAAAGAAATTAGTGAATTGTTTTTGACAATCCCACAATTCCCAAAAAACTTTTAAAAAATCCCAAAATTTTGATTTTTGGCTCTATTGAAGGCACCAACCTCGGGGCTATGAAATACCTTTGCACAATATTGAAGAATATATTGGGACATACAAAGCAGGTCTTAATTTTTTGAAAGCAGCTATGCGATTTGAGAAAATGTTGTCTAAATTTGAAATTTACATGAAAAATAGGTCTACTTCAAAAGGCTCTGAACCACGCAATAAAATGAATTTTAATATTAGTTTACTTTCATAATACCTCCCGTAATGTTATCTTTCAGAACACTATAAATACATTAATTATCTTCTTCTTATTTTTTGTATAATTTAAAATTATTGTAAGTACTTTTTTCGAAAAAAAAAAATTACGAAATTCCGCCTTTTTTATATTTATTAAGTTTGAATGCACATAACTTTTGACTCAGTAAAGGTTTTTATATAATTTTTTTCTTACTATTATAAATAAATTTGTTGTTAATTCAAAAACGGATATTTCAAGAAACTCGAGAAGGAATTGGATCCGTTATTAGCAAAAAAGCAGACAAAGGTAGGTTAAAAAATAAAATTTTACTTTTCAAATGCGAATAACTCGTAAACTATAAGAGATAATATAGGACTAAAGCAATATTTTTTGGAGATCTCGTCGAATAAATTCCATATATATTAAAATCTTTCAAATCGGATCGCAAACAAAAATTTGGTACATTTTTAATTTTTTATGTACCGAGGTGCTTTGGGGCACTGTGGCCCCTTGGTGTTATAAACCCAAATTCAAAACTTAAACATATCAACACCTCCTCTATAGCCATGGGGAATTTTATTAAAATCGAGCTATTTGTTTAGAAGTTACAGATTTATTTCCAAATTTTTTTCATTTCCCCCACTGTGTGGCGGCTCAAGCTGAGGTAAACATGATCGTTGGGCACTCAACTGGTCCACCATTCTAAGTTAATGTCGAACATGGAAGGATATTTCACAATGAACTACGAAATTCCTCGTGATGTGTTACAATTTGGAAAACACTTTTGCATCGCTGGACAACTGGTTACAAGGAAAAGTAAATTATCAAAAACTACAGATATACCAGGTGCGATATTAGCTTTTCCACTGACACTCAAGCTGATTTATTGCCACTGAATACACCCTGTAACAATTTTAATTTTTTTTCCTTAAACATGGAGAAATCTATATAAACGTAAAAGTAAAGATCATTAGATATCCTTTTAAAAGGGCTTTAAAATTTAACAAGTGACCGTTCAAGAAAAACTGAGTACGCAGTTTCACTATGAATGGTTTCTACTTTCACGAATATATCGATGTGTTTGGAAAAAATATAAAAAATCACGGGACCAAATTTTATGGCGATCGGTCTTGAACACTACTCGACAGCCAAAAAGGGCTCGACAGAACATATTTTTTTATAATTGTGGCACAAAGATAGAACAAATTTTTAAATTGTACGTGCCATTTTCGAAATATTTTAATATTTAGGTTTTCATTAAAAACTGTTTTTTAAGAAGTTTTATCTCAAGGACTTAGAATTTAATTGAAAATGTTAATATTTTTTAGTTAAATATTACTTTTTCCGTTTATTGTCAGTAATAAGACGATTTTGCGATTAATATTTTACATTTAATAAAAAAAAATTAAATCTTTCTTAAAATATTAAAAAAAATTCTTGACAAAAATTATTTTTTTAAATTAACCGCTTTTGTGCTGGAGGGGTTAAAAATTTAATTTTGTTAAGCGTCCATACTAAACATTAAATGTGACTGAGTTAAAAATAATAATGAAATCAATAACTATTCGCCTAATTAGAGACCAATATATTCACATTAAATCGAATCGAAACCTTAAACCTCAGATTATTACATTACGAGACCCACTTACGAAAATCACTTTAATGATCATAAATCACTTTAAGATGTTGGTATCCACATAAAACTCAACATAAATAAGATTCAATTAGAAATAAATTACACGATTGGTCCATAATTAGCCGTAGCTCCCATATAGGCCCACTTCCGAAAATCACTCACGAAAACAAAATTGCTCTTATACCCAGTATTGGATATTATATGGTCGGCTTAACCGTTTATAATATCTAACTTGTTTTTAAGATGGCACTTGATGGAATGGTGTTTTTAGAACCTCACCTACCTGCATTACCCATGACATCGGAAACGTTTGGAAAAGGTTATCTTAAATCCAATTTATCTGCAGTTATCTCCTTTTAGATGCTTTAATAATTATTAATTTCATTGATATATTATTTTCACTTTCCAAAGCCTATATTAGTACTTTTCATACAATTTAAACCAAAAAGTACAAACAAATCCAGAAGCTTAATTGTAAGTAACCCTATTCCTCTAAATTCGAATGTCATTCCATATGGTTATCATAGATTTTAGCCATATTCTGTGATAATTACATATGTCTTGCATCTAAATAAGTACGAATGTATTTAGTATGTTCTCGTATATAAGCATTAATACCTAATAATGACTATGAAATGTAATGAAAAGAAAATCAAAAAAATTCACTTAAATTCGATATTTTGTGACATGTGTTACGGTCATGATACTATCAGTAAAATGCTCGTACAAGAACCATAGAAAATCGTATCTCCTCGAAATGCAGATAATGTTAAAAGGCAAAGTGGATTATTGAACCTGTAATAAACATAAAACATACAAAGACTATAACCAACCCTCCACAATACGGCCAACACTTGTCAGATTTATAAACGAAATTCACTTAAACAAATGCAGTTTCCAACAACAGCAACAACAACATGAATAGACAGACAGACAAAAACACACAAAAACATGGCAAATGCACAATATATTACGCGTTAAATTCAATTTTTGTCCATAAAAATAGATTAAAATCCAAACCAATCTTACGAGTACAAAGTTATTCAAAAAGTGTAAAGTGAATTTTATGAAAGAGCATCATCCCCCTTTTCCAATAAAAGTCGAGATTCAACAACATCAAGTAGAGGGAACAGCAAAAACAACATGAGCCTTATTAGTTGATTACAGGACACATTATCATGATTATCAAAAAATAAAAATAAAAAAATAACACACACAAAATTACATGTAAGGCCAACAAGGATGATAAATCCGAAATCTGTTTTTACGCATAAAGCGGAACAGGGAGAACTGAGGAAAAGATGGTGGTGGATGCTACAGAATCAGCAGTAGAAGAACCCTGTGCACAAAATACAGCAGTTAATAAGTATTGGGTACTTTACGCCTCGAAACTCATAAATATCTCCATCATCGCCAACATCATGAATTTTTACGAATTCAACAGTGGTCTTTATGAACAAGTACATTAAGTTTTTATGCTTGCAGCCATACAGATGGGATCATAAAAATAGTACTTAATGTCATTTATATTATAATACTAATTTTCCACTATAATCATAGTTGAAAAAGTTGTTTTGAGCAAATTGTGTCGAATGATTCCACAATCTCCTAAGTGTTTATATTGAAGACCTCTAGGGTCTGTTGTGATTCCTTTCGAAAATAATGAAAAATAAAACAAGTTAGAGTGCTATATTCGGCTATGCCGAATCTTAAATACCCTCCACCTAAATTAGATGAAAATTATAGAAATTACATTGGTATAAACACTCTAATATCCATATTCAGTGTTTGTTATTGGGACTTAGCTCCGATTATGAAGAATGGTAGAATGGTAATGTAATACAGTAGTTTTCACTTATAGTCTACAAATACAGTTGCACAATTTTTGTGGACTATGATCGAATTAGGACTATAACCGAATTTCTTTTTAAGCCACTTTATGGATTATATATAAATCATGATATAATACACATTTTGGACTATATACAAATTATGTACTTTCTTCAATAAAAACACTTTTTTTTAAACAAAATAAAAGTTTATTTAAAACATAGTTGTATAGTAGTATTTTATATATTGTTAGAAAAACTAGTTTACGCAGAATATGTTTTATTTCAAATGTATAAAAATGTTATCTACTTCAGCAATTTATAATTGAAATAACTACATATTCCTACCGTTTCCAACAGAGTCTATACTTTTATAATAGGAATAAAATGTACTATTTAACAATTTATATACTTAATAATTGGTTAACATTACCGATTGGCTCAACATTTTTATTATTCACCACAAGTAAATTAAAAGAGTATAAAAAAGGGTAAACAAATATATTTAGTAAAACTTCAAAAGTATATTTTTGTTCTGTTCTAATGAATTTTCCGGATGTGAGCTTTCTATATATAATCAAGAACCCATAGTCACCAAATCAACTTGAAACTTATATCTGTTACATTTTTTACCGATATGAGTGTATATATGCGTTAATGTATTTTTCGGATGTGCGACTTATTTGGAAGATATACTTAAATATTTTAAAGCGATTTCTATGTATTTGAGGCCTATTTTGCTTGATAGTTTTGTCCATAACATTATTTATAAAAATTTTATGGGTATTATTGTGATTATCAGACATCGAGTTAATATGGGTGCTATGGTCAAATATGGACAGATATTCACAAAACCCAGTAGTATAATGTTTGAATACAATCTATTGATCTGTATATAATTTTAGTTCTATATCGATATATTTAAAATATTTATAGAGGTTAATGTGGTTTTCGGAAGTGGTCCTTATATGGTAGCTATGACCAATTATCGGTCGATCTTCATAAAATTCAACACATCGATTTTCGTATATAATGGAAATATTTGTTTGAAATTTAAACTAGATAGAAGCTTTTATAAAAGAGTTATTAGTATTTAAGTAATTTTCGGAAATGGATCTTATATGAGAGCTATGTTCAAATATGAACCGATATTCACACAATCTAGTAGTATCATTTGTGAATTAATACTACCGATCTGTGTAAAATTTTAATTCGATAACGATATTTTTCAGATATTTATGAAAATTAATGTGGTTTTTAGAAGTGGTCCTTATATGGGAGCTATAACCAATTATGGGCCGATCTTCATGAAATTCCCTACAGCGATTTTCATGTGCATGGGAGTTATTCAAGTTGAATTTCAACCTGATACCGATATATATAAGATATTTAAGTGTATTTAAATGATTTTCGGAAGTAAACTTTATATGGGGGCTAGGGTCAAATAGTGCCCGATCCAAAAAAAAAAATTGGTGTCGCAATTTCTGTTTTCACGAAACTTAGTTGTGCTTAATTTTGTATGGATACTGCAATTCTATGGGCATTTACATACCATAGCACCATATTTCGGGAAGAAATTTGTATGGGGGCTACGAGAAACTATGAACCGATTCTTTCCATTTTCAACAGAATTTGTCCTTTTATCATATAAATAATGTGCGCAAAATTTCATGGTATTCTCTGGAATGGATTTACCAAAAATCAGAAAAAAACATGTGAAAATGATCAAAATTTTTGGAGGTTGTCTTGCATTTTAATCCATAACCCTGGTTCTACCAATTCGATTTTGCTGATTTTCAATACCAAATTGCTTAGAAAAATTATAAACATTTTGGTATATATTTCATTAATTTTGCTTATGTATTTTGGACGTGAGAGTGTTTTACACAGACAGACAGACAGACGGACAGACGGACAGACAGACGGACATTGCTCAATCGACTTAGAATTTCATAAGGATCAATATATATACTTTGTTGGGCCTCAGATGAATATTTCTCAATGTTACACACGGAATGACAAACGTATATATACCCACTTTCACCACTTGTGGTGGTGGAGGGTATAAAAACGATAATGATAAGAAAGGAATATTAGTATACAAGAGCTGCTTTACAATTTCACAATTTCTCATTATATATTCCCCAATAATCAACTAGAGATGTCTTCTAGTCCATTTTAACCTTAAGCAATAACAGATTCTAAGTTCCATAGTCTCAATCGCATCTGATCTTCTTTCACAAGATATGTTGGTATCACTCAAGTATCTTTCAGATATTGCCCTATAATAACTATATATCGGAGGTTTTATTTCCAACTCTCTCTCAATTCTATATTTTTATGTACACTACAATGCTCCCGTGTATCTAGTTGACCTTCAATGTCAACATATCCGGCTATACAGAATCTAAGGTATAAAAAAAAGTAAGAATAATTTAGATAACATGCTTACGCTAATAGAAATTATTAACGTAAGTTTTTTTTTCACGAAATTGACCCATTTTTTATCCATTTTTAAAAACGTGGTATAGGTCATTGTAATACCTTTCATCTGATTGTATATATAAAGTACTATTCAAGATATATCCTAAACTATTTTCAAAAATAGAGGTCATCGTGTTTTCTTTGCCATTTATGGACCGATTTTTTGAGTTTCAATACCATAATTCTCGAACGTACTATATCTGATATATTGATATGGAACTTAAACAATGTTATTGTTTAAGTTCCATACTTGTAAGGAAAGTTATTATTGGGTCACACATTAATATTGCAGAAGTTAAAAATGTAATGACAGACACAATGTCAGTTATTTTTAAAATATGAGATATATTTTGAGTTGTAACAGTCTTATATTTAGTGATTCATCTGGGAACAAATTATGTTTTAATGAATTCTATTAAGGACATCGATTTAACTTTTCCACAAACTTTCGCTGTATACATCCTGTTGATTGACATCAGTAGTTAGGTGTTAAGGAGGAATGTCATATCCACGCAGAGAAAAAATATAGTCTTTAAAATAACTATTTCAACATTTTTACAAAATTAGGGTCACTGTAATTATTTGTATGATTGAAGTAACTGTTGCAATTACATATATATAATTGTAGTAAATATTGTTACGTTTTAACCTTTTTAAAACGTTGGTTTATTTCCTTTAAATAAACCGGATACTTTTTATTGCAAATAAAAGCCGTTTAGTAGTTTAAAATTTGTAACAACTCTTTATTTATTTAAAATGTACAACAACAGTTCAAATAGTCACTCAGTGTCTTTATACACATATATCAATTCACAGAAATGCACACACACTTTATAATGTACAAACTCAAATGTACAAGGCAGTTGCTGTTAACTCTAACAGCGCCAATGATCAACTCACTAACGACTGCACTAACCTCTGCCACTATTTATACACACGCCATCTTTCGGAAATCTTCTACAATGCTCTTAAGGGACAAACTAGTATGTTCGAATTCTACAGCTTTCGATGTTAATGTTAGCAGCTTAAACATGCAATGTTGACATACTTACAAACAATGCTAATAACCGCACGCTATCAACATTGTTGATAAGAAGAAGCTTCTACAGATGGACGCTATTGCAAATTCGTAACAATATGTTTGTGACAACCATTTTTATGATGAAGGATTTACTACATTATGTTCTCGGCTTATAGTTATCATAATCCGAGAAAAACATATTCAGTGTTATTCCTGTTCTCACTATCACCATTCACCGTATTTTTGGAAGCAGTTTCTAAAATTATATAATTGAGGTTAAAAAAATCATGAGTAAATATTTATAATTAGAAATGCTGAGGAAATTACATAATATTGTTGTAATTATGCTTCCAAAAATACGGTGAATTGTGAAAGTAAGAATTGGAATAACCCTGATTAGCTGTACAGGCTTAATATCGGTTATTGTTGTAGAAATATCATGTGTTATTATCAGGGATATTCCTGTTCTCACTATCTCATCCCTTGTTGATTTGAGAAAAACAGTAACAAGATGCTTATAGAGCTACTGGGATAGCAATAAAAATAATATGTTTTATTTTTAATATTATGTCTGGAATAATATCCTCCAGAATGGTAGGTTTCACTAGTTGGCATGATACCTAAGCTGGGAAAACATAACTTACAAGATCAAAGTAAAAGTTAACGAGTAGAAATGTATATAACCTTTACTGTATATATAATCTACAACTTTGTAACCCGATCATAAAATCAATATGGTGTTATGGGATTTTTCTTAGAGCACGGCCTCAGCATGAAATGTAGACAGAATTTAAATACGCTAAAACGAGTCTTTACGAATGATCACAATTGCTTACTGTTATATAAAAAAAATCTAAATGCCTTTGGTAAGGACTGAGAACTAACAAGTAAAAGTGTTATATTCGGCAGTGTCGAATCTTATATAATACTGACATTTAGTATAACATTATTTATTTCTATCAGATTTTTTTATACCCTTCACCATGAGTGGCAAGGGAATATATAAATTTGTCATTCCGTTTGTAATTTCTACATTTTTCATTTGCGACCCCATAAAGTACATATATATATTGTGGATCGTTATAGATAGAGGAGTCGATATAGCCATGTCCATCTAACCGTCTGTCGGTTGAAATCAACTTTCCAAATCCCCTAATTAACTTACAAACATGATTGATACATCAATATATCGGGAATTTTTCCAATTCGGTTGCTATTTGAAATCGACGAAATCGGCCCACAAATGGCTGAGATATAAGGAAAAAAACGGGACAACCTCGATTATTTGCCTATTTTGTATCTATATCTGGATTACTAAGACATTAATATAGACAATATGGATATCTAATGATAGATATTTCAAAGTCCATTGCATCGATGTATATAAGTCTATAATAATTTGAAAATACAATGGGTCAAAATCGGTAAAAATATTTTTAACCCGAATTTTTTTATTTTAACTAAACAATTTTTTTTGTCATAAATTTTTTATCACTAATAAATTAAAAAAAAAAAATTAAGGAAAAAAATTTAAAAAAAAATATTTTTAAAAATGTTTAATATATTTCTTAATTTAACTTTGAAAAACAATTCTGAAAAATTTTTTGATTTTATTTACCTAAAAATATTTAAAATTTGTATAATTTCGTGAAGGGTATATATGATTCGGCACAACCGAATATAGCTCTCTTACTTGTATATTTCCAACACTTAATATTGTATGGGTACAGCTATTCTTTAGGAATTTATGTATCGTAGAGCCATATTCTGAGAAGACATTTATATGGGTGCTAGGAGAAATCATAGAGCGATTATTAACATTGTTTTTTTTATAACAGCAATAACGTATTTTGCACACGTCAATTTATTATCTCCAATATTTTTAAAGAAAATTGCAAACAAGTTTTGAAAAATATCTACTTTTTTGGAGATTGTCTTACATTTTGTTCCATAACTCTCTACTTCTACTTGACCGATTTTCTCCATTTTCAATAGCAAACATTTCTGATCAACAAGGAATATCGTGCCTTCAACAAACCGACATACGGATGAACATAGCCAGAATTTTATAAGGGTCTGCGATAAATTATTTGATGTGTTACAAGCGGAATGACAAAATCCATGTATAAAAATATCGCAATTTAAAAAAAAAATCATTTAATTTTGTTTGATTTATTTGAAATAAAAGACAACGTTAAGCATAAACCAAAGCTGCTAGCATTTCAAACGCATCTGTAAGGTACAAATGTTTGTATACGAGTCATACTAAATGTTTTATGTCTATAAGGGCCGTAAAATTCAATAAATATAAAAATAACAACAACAGTTACTGTAACAATAATAATAATAATCCGTCGGTGTTTAGTCGT
Source organism: Calliphora vomitoria (assembly GCA_942486065.2). Classification (NCBI taxonomy): domain Eukaryota; kingdom Metazoa; phylum Arthropoda; class Insecta; order Diptera; family Calliphoridae; genus Calliphora; species Calliphora vomitoria. The sequence goes on along the minus strand of OW818030.2, from coordinate 66,787,762 downwards.
TGCAAAATATAATGAAAAAAAAAACAAAAAAAAATCCAAATGCATTCTTCTCGGGACACAGTCAGAATGGGACGTAAAAAGGGGGTGTGTCATGACTGTGCTGACAAATATAAATTGTAAGGAAGAATAGGGGGAAAAATAAGAAAGAAATACTCAGCGCTAATAGTTTGATTAATGGCTTATGTTTCAATGTTGCTCGCCCCATATTTCGAATTGATGTTGTTATTGTTATTAGTGTCGCCCTGTTGCTATCAAAATGAGCAGCAGCAGCAGCAGTAACAGTAGCAAACGAAGTGACAGTTGTTTTATTAGTATTTGTGAATGTGTGTATTTAGCATTAAGAAGCTTTAAGAGATCTCTCTCTCCTTCGTTGTTTGTGATTGAATTAAAGTCATAATTCGTCACACAGGATAAAAACCTATAATCATTGGTTTTGATGTGATTTTGTAATAATTTTTGAACATGTTTTTTTCTTTTCTTTTGTGGATACACTTTTGAAATGAATGACGACTTGAATCAATGTTTAACTACAATTTATTACATCAACTTAAACATACGAGAACTCATACTCCATGTATTTTTGTTTCTAAATATCTAGGGCGTTTTGTGTGCATTTTTCAGCTGACCTCCTACAGTCATTCATTCACTCACTCACATGTTTAAATGTAGTGATGTAGTTGGATTTGTTTGTTTGTGTTAGTTTATATGGGTCCGTGGTCAACCGATGATGTTGCATTTACGATCATAATGAATATTTATTGTCATTACCACAACTCACACCATCATAATCGTCGTCGTCCTCCTTCTCCTCATCATTATCCAAAACACATTCACTCATCTCACATCTGACATTTGCTCATGGATACTTTTGGTAATACTTACTTATGTAGTGTGTGGCTGAGTGGTGTTTACGATGCTGTAATATGGTGTGAGTATGATTACGTTGATGATAATTATTATGATTATTGATAAAAGCATGATATTTATGGTGTTTGGATCTGGGTGAGGTATTAACACAATCGTAACATATTGGACATGAGATTGTGCAAATAGATTATGAATAAATTACTTATCATCAAATATGTTAAAAAAAAGAAATAGCATACATATTTTAGCTTACGAATTCAAATCAAATCATACAAACTTAACCACTATAAGTAGTACATAAATATTTGTATTAAAATCAAGCAGTATTTTACTTTTGTTGCCTTCCGTATCCATTATTTCAAAGTTTCTTTAGCATAAAATATAAACGTTATACTTAATACTTTTCTTTAATTTAACTTTTTATATAAAATTCCAAGGATTTCTTTCTCCCGCAACTTGTTGTATTAGATGAAGGATTGGATTAATTTTCCTTATGAAGAAACTGACAGGAAAGACATCTGTAGAAAGTTTATTCCAAAGACTAACACTAACCAATTGAACACAAAACTAGTAAGAGAGCTATATTCGGCTGTGCCGAATCTTATATTACCTTCACCAAATTATACTTTGAAATAAAATTAAAAAAAAAATTTTTTTAATTTTTTTTAAAATTGGTTTTTCCCAATTTTTTTAATTTAAAAATTTTTTTTTTTTAATTTATTAATAAAAAAGTTTATGACAAAAAACAGTTTTTTGTGAAAAAAAAATTCGGGTTAAAAAAATATTTTTCCCAATTTGGACCCATTGTAAGTCCAACTTATTATATACATCGTTGCAATGGACTTTGAAATATCTATCATTAGATATCCATATTGTTTATATTTATGACTTAGTAATCGAGATATAGATAAAAAATAGGCCAAAAATAGAGGTTGTCTCGGATTTTTGCTCATATCTGTGTTATTTATGGACGGATTTTGCTGATTTTAAATAGGAAACTTCTCGAAAGCATGTCTGACAGAATTATTGAAGATTTGGATCCCGAAGATATCTGGGGTCTTCAGAAAATTGATTTCAACAGACAGACAGACGGACATGGCTAAATCGACTCCGCTATCTATAAGGATCCAGAATATATATACTTTATAGGGTCGGAAAATTATATTATGGAAATTACAAACGGAATGACAAACTTATATATACCCTTCTCACAGAGGTGAAGGGTATAATTATAGTCTACTAGCTTGACCCGGTGCGCTTCTCTACCCCTGTCGTAGTAAAAATCGTTTCAGCCGTTTAGTAATTATTGTTTAAGAACTAAAGGTACCAATTTTACCAGTTTTTCCCCCTATTTATCTCTTTCTGGTAAAAATATTGAAAAAAGTTATAGCCTATTGACGCTTCCAAGTAAGGATCTATATACGTTCCAAATTTCAATAAAATTGATTTAACCGTTTAGGCGTGATGCTCAAACAAACAAACAAACTTACAAAGACATTTATATATTTATATGGATGGATTACTTAAAAATCTGCGGTATTTTGAACAAATTCTCTAATTTCAACAAAAAACATTCCATTGTAGCATCGACAGAACTGTGAAACATAATTAGCAGAGCGATGGTGTTGCCGCCAATTAATTGAATTGAATAACCAACTGCCACCGGTAAGCACCTTCGACTTGTCACATTTAAGTTTTTTAATCACACTATAGTGTAATACATTCTCATACCCAGAATATCTTAAGCTTCTGATTCCATAATATTTACACCAACCATAAATACAGATGAAGCGTTTGTATGAAAAATAAGAAATAGAGTTGGAGAATTATCCGAGTATTGCACAGTGGTTTAGAAACTTTTTTTTTGGAAATATATGCAGACCAACTTAAAATTACCTCAGCTGTAACCATGTGAAATTTCGTAACAATATCTCCAATACTTCCCGAGATACCGAATTATTTCCAAAAAAAAATGTTTCTAAACCACTGTGTCTTGCGCTATACCTGAATTAATCTCGAAATCGGTAAATGATTTTACAGCTACAACAACTCGTGTAGTGCGATCTCTGAGAAAGTTCGATAGAAGTCGAGATAATGTTACTCAGCGGGAAAAAGATACTGAAAAAAAGCCTTCTTAAAGGCCTTATTTCACTGACACAAGGACACCTAGCTGCATTGCAAAATCGTTTAAATATTACACGGCAGGTCATTAGAAGCCAAGGCTTGTATACTCGTTTCTGTTGTAGGGCTGGTCTTCTGTCAAAATTTTTTAGATTTTCTACCTTCTTCTGGATCATGTAACTATTTAAATCAAAATAAATTTTATTACAGAGAGACAACATATAATAATAGTTGGTTTGTTTGTCCTTATTTTGCAATGCAATTTTGAATGTGTATGAAATTTTTTTTTGAAGAAGAAGCAAAGTCCTTCATGAACACCTTCAGCTAGAAGGTAGATTGGAATGAGTATCGCATCTTCTAGAATGTGTGAAGCACTAGCATTTTTTCCCGCTGGGTATAACTACAAATGCAATTAGTTTTAATAAACGTGCATCATGCTAGTTTCTATTAAACTGCTTGGAAATATCTAGAGCCAGCATTTTACTTTCGTCAAAATGGTGACTGGAATGACACAATTTTTATATAAGAAGAGTAGTAGTATCTTGGAGAGTACCCCTTATTTAAGATGATGACAGTTTACTCTCCATAACTTTAGAAAGTGAGGAACAGATTCCTATTTCTATTACCCGCTCTCTTTTTAGAGTTTGGCGTTCTATTAGCAACCTCAAATTCAATCAAATTCGTCTGATCTAGCGTCGAACTGTTTCAAAACCAGTGCTGGTATACCATCTAGTCCTGAAGTCTTATATGTTGTGAGCCGTTAAACCTCTTTAAAAAGCACGAGTCTGAAAGAATATACATATGGGGCATTTCATGTCAAGTAAACCAACTTTTGAAATCGATGTCTTCCGATTGGGATGAAATTTGTACCATAGTTAGTTATATAAGATAGTAATTCAGACACAATTTTTCAGCAAGATCGGTTGAGAACTTTCTGAGTTAGATGGGGTAAAAATTTGACATTTTGGCCAAGCAGGTGTTTTTTCTCATCCATGTAACTTATTACCTATTGTTCTTAGCAAAATGTGTCCCAAATAGTTTAGATAGCTATTTCTTAAATCTTTCCGAAAAACTAACTATAGTGCGAATTTCATCCCAATCGGAAGATATCGATTTCAAAAGTTGGTTCACTTGACATGAAATGCCCCATATGTATTTGGCATAGTTGCTAATACTCTTTCAAGCTCGAGCAGTGGTTGATTATTTTTAGACAAGGTAGAAATTCTTGCGAATAATTCAGAACAAGACTTAGTTTTGTAACCGGATCAGTGAATATTTGGTCATTTTTTAAAAGAGATAAAATTGAGCAACAAGCATTGTCCTTAAGGGGGCATATCAGTTTCAGCGTTTTTATTGTTAAACAAGTCTCTGAATCTTGTTTTCCGGTTTGCATGTCGGATTAATAATGTTCGCCATGTCATTGCTCAAGAAACAAAGTTTCTGATTGAAGTGCACGAAGAAATCATTGAAAACACTTCCTCGATAAACATTTTATTACATGCAATATGTTATGCAAACGATTATAATTTTTAACTAACAATTTTGTAGATTATTTCTGATATTTTACACAAAGAAATTAGTTTTGTTATAACAACCAAATTTGTGTCTTAACAGTAAAGTATTAAGAAACTCATATATAAAAGTTTCCAACCCACTATCTATCATTTCCAAAAATATGTTCTTGAATGACTTTCCCACAGGTTTCGGAGATAATCTGAGATCCCTGTTGATGAAAAATTCCTGTGTAAAAAAGGCATATTTGAATCGTGATTAATGAATCACATTAAGCAACTGCAATATCAACTATAAGGACAGAGTCTGAAATTATCTGGTTTTATCCCGGAGTATCACATTGTTAGAATGAGTGTGTCAATAATGATTATGCCTTCCACATTTACATCACCTAATATTGATATACCATGAATTGTAGGAGTATATGTAAATATGTCATTCCGTTTCTAAGTTCCACAATATTCGTTTGTGATTCTATAAGGTATATATATTCTGGTTTAGGATTTAAGACTGTATTTTTTTTATTTAACCGTTTATAATCTTCTCCACTATAAATTTAACATTTATAGATATTTTTATAAAACCAAAAAAAAAAAAAACATTGAAAACCAACATTTCAAGTCACATATAAAATATGCACAACACATTTACATGCACCCATATGTACATACTCCTACGTAAATATATACGTATATGTAAATATGAATGTATATATGCATGAATAAATGTATATAAAACTAGGAATAAATATGAGTTCGACTATCACATAAACACATACATTTCTAGTCGAACCCTCTCAAAGACCCTCCGAGAATGTTTTTTTTTTTTGTTTCCTTCAACATTTCGAATTCACTTGAGCATAATTTTTGCGGTCCCTTTTAAGTTTGCATATCAATTGAAAACTTATGTGTGGAAGCCACATATTGCAGGGAAAACAAAAAAAAAATAGTACTTACAACATACAAATACAAATATTCGCAACGAATATATTAAATGTATGTGAGAAATAATGAATAGACAACAAAATATGGACAAATCTGAATAATAAGAAAATCTGATTCAAATAGGTTTTTTAAATAAATTTTGCAGTTTTAAAGTTTTTTTTTTTAATTTTTTTGTGCATATTTCGTCATAAAAATGTTTTTTAAATTAAATTTCTTTTAAATTTTAAGTTTCATTTTAAAAAAAAATGTATAAGTCAATAGAAATTTTATAAAATGTTTCAGCCAGGAATTACTAGAAAAATCTTCTTAGATTTTTTAATTTGTTTGAATTACTTTATATTTGTACAAATTTTTTTGTCCACACGCTATATTTTGAAACTAACATTTCTATAAACATTTACACACACATACGTGTACATATGCATGGATATTAAACGCATGTGTGTGTGTCTCTGCACCCACTAAACATTTTTTTACCGAATTCAATAAGAATTAGAACCGACAGTCTGCACAAGTTATCTTATCCGATGTCGAAACGTAAACGTACCGAAATTAGTTTGAATTGTTAATAAGGTGTCGTCTCTCAATATATGGTTACAGTAAACATGTATATGTTTGTGACAATCATTTATATGATGAAGGACTTACCATATTATGTTGCTCTCAGCTTATGGATATCATAATCTGAGAACAACATATTATGATAAAATTGTTAATCATAAAAATGGTTGTCACAAACATACATGTTTACTGTAACCATATATATGGTTGATACAATCATGTGAATTGTAAATTAACCATATTATTGTTACCACAATTATATATATAGTTACTGTGACTATAATATTGTTAAAAATGTTGAAATGGTGGCAGTAACCATGAACAACTATATTTTTTTTGCTGCGTGTAGGTCGTTCCAAATTTTTAATTATTTTAAAACAAGTCTTATGTTTATTTTAACGTTAAACCTGATTAAATACGAAAGATTATACAAAATATTTCCTTCCTATAATAAATACTTGTATAATAGTAAGCTTTCTAATGATAACCCAGAATATATGAAGATACATCTAATATACAATATGCAGACTATTCCTTTGAGGACCCCAAGTTACCTGTTAACCCTCAAATGATAATGATCCTTGCTTTTTGATGTCAATAGAGAGTAATTCATGGCAAAATAATGACATATTATGTATCATTAGATTTTAGACATAATAATATTTTACAGATATCAGTACGGTCAGTAGATACCTAGAGAATATTTTCATCATTTCATCAAAAATTACCAAAAAATGTCGGATAGTTCTAAGGAGATTGCGAAACATTGCAACTCTAATGTAGATCTGTTGATGGGAAAAGTGCTTAAGACACATAAACTGAAACTTACTGCAAACAAGAGAAGAGATGAAGAACCCACTTGTACTGAAACCAGAGAAAAAGGGTCTTGTATGATAACGGAAGTGTCACTTCATATTGGGTTTACGTATTTCGATAATCATATGGCTGATTCTAAGATTACCTGATAATTTGCTGTCCTTGTGTATTAAAATAGAGAAAAATAAAATATTTTCCAATCTTTTTTTTACTTTACAACAATGCTTTAAAGATCCTTTGCAATCACTAAAAAAATTATGTCGAAATTAGCTTGAAATCTCAGAATTACTTATATAATGAAAGTGTTCAAGTTTAATTTGTCAACAATTAATCACATCAGATCATAATCAGACGATTCAAATTACTTTGAACAGATGAGTTTAATTGTTATTGCCACAAATTTCAAGAAAATATACGGTTGGCGATCGCTGAATCTGAACGTAATATACGATTGGATACATGATAACAAAAAGCGACCTACTGATTAATCTTAACAAGCTTTCCACTGACATCAGACTTGTTAGTGCAAAGTGTTTACTGGGACTATAATCGTGTATGTGTGTTAGTTGGTTGGTTGGTCTATGTACGATTATACGAAAGCTCCAACAGAATGTGCTATTCATTGCTGTTGTTGTTGTTGTAGTTTGTGCAAAAGGCAAAGCCATTTGTCAGTGGTGAGTGTGTTTTTGTAAGAGTAAAAAATTTAAATGAAAATGTATGTGAATTTGTAAATGGAAGTGTGATTGTGATTGTAAATTTATACAAACATATACGCATACATTATAAATACATACGAATGTGGATACGAAGGCAACCTCTATGTCCTTACAAAACATGGGAGAATACACACACCATCACTTCTGTCAAATAATATGACTCAGCGACAACCAAGTTATTGAATTCAGATATCTTTTTGCAAGAAATAGTTATAATTTCCCTAGTTGGAAAAATGGACAATAAGGCAGCAATATATAACAAAATTTGCTACGATGTTGCATAGATGACATTAGTCTGATGGTCGATATATAATATTATATGATGCTTAAAAATTGGTCAGAGGATCGCAATTGCGAACTTTGTCTCTTTAATGGACGATATGACATTATTGAAATGACCAACTATTGCTATAGAGATCATACTTAGACTATGTTAAGTTATAAAGGCAGCCTATATCACCAGCCCACTTGATTCCATAGATTAGTACATTTGTGATTCTTTGAAGAACCCTGTTGCGGTCCCTTAAATCAGCACCTTTACAGGTCCGTGTGTGATTCAAAGCCGAATGAAAGAATCCACCCTCGATATATCGTGCAGAAAAGATGGACCAGAGCAAAGGAATAGGAGATATTTTACACTCTCCTCTACATCTTCATCATGACAATTTAAGAGATTTCCGCCATTCATAACTAATCTATATATCATGTAGACATCAGAGGGAGATTTAATTAAAAGTTTACTGTCGGCATAAATCCGGATATTCACACCGAATATCATGTAATTCTCAACAAGAGTACCGCCCTCTTTATGGTCGAAATGGCCAGAAAACGGGGGATGTAAAAGCCCTCACCCACCCAGTCGAAGACTAGGAATCATACGTGTAGGTCTAAAACGTATTTCCGTTTGGAAATGATTCAAAAAACGTCTGTCAAAAAAGGGTATATTTCTGCATTAGTAAATATTCATAGGGATGTTGGATTCGTATCCCAAAATTATCATAAGGATTGAGATCGAAACATACATATAAGTTAATAAAAATAAAACCACTAAACTTACAGTTTTTACTTCTTTTTTATTTGATTGAAATTATTATTAAAATTTACAAAAAAAAAAATATTTTTATAGTGATGAAATATTGAAGCTTTCCATCTCCGTTTAAAATCTACCACACTTTTGGACACCTTTTTAGTGCTATACAATTCTCTTTTAACAAGAGCCCAATATCTCTCCACTGCCCTTAGCTCCGGGCAGTTTGGAGGATTTGCCTCTCTTGTTACAAATAATACATTATTGTTCTTATACCACTCAAGAGCTTGATTACCATAGTGACACGATGTCAAATCAGGCCATTATGAAGTTTTCTTAAAAAGGCGATCCAATCTTAGCCTTATTGAATAACCTGGACTAATACAAGGATATGGTCTGCAAAAGTCAAAATAAAAAAACTGAAAGAACTTTTCAGACTACACTCGCATATCTATACATACATTCATGTAATATATGTACATATGTATGTGAATGTGTTTATGATTGTATAAGGCATGTTTGCACACATATAAAAATATACATTTGTAAGTGTGTGTGTGTGTGTATGTGTGCATGTATATATTTTAAAAATTTTATGTAAATGCGCATACAAGGTGCATGAGCGGAAAGTAAAAATACTCCAACAACAGAAACAACAAAAGTTGGGTTGGTTGGTTCCATAAAAACATAAAAGAAAATAACAGCCAACAACAACAGCAATAATAACGACTACCACAGTAACAGCAATAATAACAACAACTACAGCAACATACAATAAGAAAAAGGCAAAATAAAACAACGACACAGCAACGAGTTTTTTCCTATTTTACATTTTATGCCTTTAATACTCTATTTACCCACACACAAACTCAGCCCCACTCATACAAATACATAAAAACATACAAGTAAGAAAAAAATGAATGAAAAATTTACATACACTCACACTCATTTGTTATGGAGTACAACAATTTTATGACAACAACACAAAGGGTTGCCATGTAAAACATGGCGGACTAAAAAAGGATTGAAATTTTTAACAAAAACATGAAAAGAATGATGGCATGTGGTTGGTTTTGGTGCCAAACTACAAAAACAAGTAATAATTGTATGTCTGTCTGTCCGTCCAATTCTTAACATTGTTTTTTGTAAGCTCGACACCCATTCAAATTTAAAAATATGTCCGCAAGGTACAATTCATACACTTTTCTTCGTTTTACTCCTAAGAGATTTTACATTTTAGCTGGTGTTTTTCACTCTTCATCTTATGTACCTACGTTTAGTTGCAACTCCCACTCGCTGTTTTATATATATTTTTTTTGCGCTTTAGTTTGATATAATCAAAACAAACCCTGGGCGTGAAATTTAAATCTTTCAGCGACTACAACAGCTACAATGAAGAATTTAAATTAAATTTCAACATTTGTATTAAAGTTAAATAAAGGAATTTTGGTTGGTAACTATTTAATGTTATACTTATATAAAGAAGCCAGTATGATAATCCCACATTAATATAAACAGATATACATATTTAGTTGTTTATACCTTGACAGAGTATAGATATTGTTTAATAATTAATAGGAAATTTCTATGCCAGCATTTGTTTATTCTTTTAATTTAACGCCATTCCAGCGAAGTCTTAAGTTATTTATATTGATCCGACGAGTAATATGGACACCAGTGATGACGTTTGGTTACATTTGTCTCTACGTAACATGTATAATTTCCTTGTTTTGGACCTTATTTTCGTAACTTTTCAGACCTGCAAATAAATAAAGTATTATGTGAAAAAGTAGTACCAATTTTTAGTACTTTAATAGGTCGATTATGGATGACAACCGAACTTCAATTGCCTAAATGATATTAAATATGGCAACTGACAGCTATCATTTCTGTTGCCAAACTGGCAACCAGAAATTTGTGGTTGCCCTCTAGCAACGCAACTGAACTTCGGTTGTCATACATAATCGGCCCATAAATTTACATCATGCCACAGATTTTTCTATGAAACAAGTGTAAGCTTTATGTGTAATTTATTACCACCTAGAAAATCCTGGATCCTTTTGAGACAGACACTGTAAATGCAAAAAATTCGAAGTAATGTGCTGTCTTATATACAATTTTGTGCATTTGGAAGATTTCGTTGGATTTTCGTTAGACACAACATATGTTATGGCTGGATCACATAACAGAAAAAAGTCTGTTGCAAATATCGTATGTCATTTCATGAAAGTCGTGGCCTTAAAATCATGCTAGAAATTAGATAACTTCAATTGAGGACATGCTGATTAATATCGTGGGATATTTATGTTGAAGCTACATTTAGACAACCTTATCTAAATAACTAATTTCAAAATGTCGTTCAATTAACCAACCATAGCTCTCATTAAAATCATGTTTAGACAGAAGTCTAAAGCAACACACAGCTTTAAAGAAATAATTTCGCTTAGAAATTTTTGAAATTCCACTAATGGCACATATAAATTGTTGATTGTTTAAACATCGACACAAAATATATATTTGGAGTTCCTCTAGAACTTTTAAACGATTTCAACAAAAACAAGTAAGAGTGCTATACTCGGCTATGCCGAATCTTATATACCCTTCACCTTTGTTGTGGATCCATTAATTGCCCTCTTTCAGCGTATAGCATCCTAAATATATCAAGAAAACTTTTAAAAATTTTACATTTAATTGCTGACGAACAGATTATATTGTAGAAGTTACAAACGAAATGACAATCTTATATATACCCTTCTCACGTAGGTGAAGGGTATAACAACAACAACGCCAAACAAAACACACAAAAAAAAACAAAATACGCAAAGCAATGAAACTAACACACATCCAAACATACGTTTTGTTGCTTTTTTGTCAAAGCATGCAATAGTCTTTTTTTATGGACGGATTTTGCTGATTTTAAATAGGAAACTTCTCGAAAGCATGTCTGACAGAATTATTGAAGATTTGGATCCCGAAGCTATCTGGGGTCTTCATAAAATTGATTTCAACAGATAGACAGACTGACGGACATGGCTTAATCGACTCGACTATCTATAAGGATCCAGAATATATATACTTTATATGGTCGGGAAATTATATTGTGGAAATTACAAACGGAATGACAAACTTATATATACCCTTCTCACGAAGGTGAAGGGTATAAAAATGAGTGACTAATGGGAGATAATGGATGCCTTATATGATCCCAAAATTTGGTAGAGTTTTTTATTAAAGAAGAATTTATACCAACATGAATAAGAGATTCAAGAGCATTATAGTGATTTTCAGTAAAAGGAACTGTATGAGGACTGGCGTTAGAATAAAGTCCTCAATGAACTAAATCCCCAATATAAAAATAAATTAAGTTCCTATAATGTGAATTAAAACCCAATGTTAAAAATTATAATCAATAGTCTTTCAACAAAGTGAACTAAACCCCCAAACAAAAATTATATAACCCCTAACTATTAAGTACTTTTTCATAGCGACAAAAAACTAAATTCATTCAATACAAAAGTGTCTTGTCATAATGTTCATAGATATCCCATAAAAAGACCTATCCTCACAAATTAAAAAAAAAAAACTGGTTTGTTTTAATAATCTGTTTTTATGTTGAATATAGTTTTATCATCATTAATAATAGATTTGTTTATCGTGATACCAACAGCACTCCAATTGGCGGCTAGGGCCAATTGTTAACCTATTTTCACCTAATTATACCCTTCACCATGAGTGGGGGGGTTATAATAAGTTTGTCATTCCGTTTTGTAATTTCTACATTTTTCATTTGCGACTCCACAAAGTATATATATTCTGGATCGTTATATATAGCGAAGTCGATACAGCCATGTCCGTCTGTATGTTGAAATCAACTTTCCGTATCCCCCAATTAACTTACACACATAATTGATACATCAATATATCTGGAATTTTTCCGGCTCTGTCGCTATTTAAAATCGAGAAAATCGGCCCACAAATGGCTGAGATATAAGGAAAAAACCGGGACAACCTCGATTTTTGGCCTATTTTTTTATCTATATCTGGATACTAAGTCATTAATACAGACAATATGGATATCGAATGATGGATATTTCAAAGTCCATTGCAACGATTTATATAAGGCTATAGTAATTTGGACCTACAATGGGTCAAAATCGGGAAAATTATTTTTTAACCCGAATATTTTTTTTTTACCAAAAAAAAAAAAATTTTTTTCAGTAATAAAGTTAAAAAAAAAAATTTTTTAAATTTAAAAAAAAAATTGGAAAAAAAATGTAAAAAAGAAATTGGAAAAAATTAAAAAAACAAATTTAAAACAATTTTAAAAAAAAAAATTCAAATAAAACACTTAAAATAGAATTGGTTGTTGGAATCTTTATTATGAGACAAAAAATTGGAAAAAATTAAAAAAAAAACAATTTCGAAAAAAAAAAAAATTAAATAAAACACTTAAAATAGAATTGAAAGTTGGAATCTTTATTATGAGACGAAATAACAATCTCTGATATTTAGTTTTTCGCGAATTACACATTTAATGCAATCGTACCTGGCTTGGATTATCGACGAAGACTTTTGACTTCACATAAACCCAAAGAAAAAAAGTTTGATATCATACGATCTAAGCAGCCAGTTGACAGGTCCGGAACGCGAAATTAGCTGCTCACCAAAATGATTTCTCAATAAATCCATTGTTTTGCGCGGTGTGTGTGCCATAGCACCATTCTGCTGAAACCAAAGGTCACCGGCACCACGAGCTTCAATTTCATTTTGCCAGCGAATAAATTCATTGATCTGTTGCAGAGTACATTGACTGAAATTAAAGCGTAAATCCAAGTCTGGCATTTTCAATTGCATAGGATTTTGTAAGCCATTAAACCATCCTGGCGTAAAATTCGCCAAAATGGATATTATCATTGCTACAGCTCCAAAATTCAGCTTACTAAGGGCGGAATGTGTTCTATTTGGTTTTGGAGGCGTTGTTACGGTAAGAGCCTTTGCATGATGAATTGTTAAAATACACTGAATAAAAATAAAATTACATTACTACACCAGTCACGCGCGTGTAATTCTGTAAGGACATTTGTATGAGAGCTAGGGCATATCATAGAGCCATTGACAATAGGATTCGTACTAGGGGCAAAAAACATGTACCAAATGTCTTCGAATTATATTTTACACGGCCTTAAGACACAGAAATTGATTCTGATTGACAACAAATTTAAAAGTTTTATTCATAATAAACATTTTATAAAACAAAAATTCCATAAAAATTTAATGAAATAAAAATTTTATTATTTTATTCTATCAAATCACAAAACTACGTATACGGTAGTATTGCACATTAATTTTGTTTTTTTAAAAAAAGATGATAAATTCTTTGAAAATAATAAAATAACATTATTTTCTAACACAGTCTAGTTTAATAGCAGTGAAATTTACATCACAAACATTAGTATACACTGTGTTTTAAATAAGTTTTGGTTTAATATGAATTTGGATTTGAAAAAGATGTTGTCAGATCCGTAAACCGGGGTACTGATGGCCTTAGAAGTTATATTTAGTCCAAATTTCTTAAACTAAAAATGTTAGGACATAAATGTGGGATTTTTCAATGTTATCAAAAGCAAATATCTTTTAAGAAACAAATTATATTCAATTAAGTATGTTTCAAATTCATATATTTTGTCAATATTTTTAAACCAAAACTTATTTGAACCACAGTGTATACTTACTTTTGTGATATACTATTAAACTCCATCTTACACAGAAAAAAAATTATTGTTTAAATTTGTTTAATTAACTTATTATTTGGTTTAATTTTAAACTTTAATAAATTTTTTTAATTAATTAAAATATTTTTTTAATTGGTAATAGGATTTTTTGGTAATCAAACAAATTCTGACGTTTTTATAGAAATTAAAATATTTTTTTTTTTTTTTTTTTTTTTTTTAAAAACAAACACAAACTGCGAAGCGTTTTGCTTGTCTGCAAGAGTCTCTGGCGGGAATCGAACCCGCAACCCCCAGATTGATAGTCCAGAACGCTATCGTGTAATCTATCGGGGCACCCAAAAAAGGAACAAATATTTTCAAAATTTTTGTATCATTTGTAAATGAAATATAATAATTTTATATAAAATGTGATTAATTTGGATCATTTTGAGACGCGTTAATTTCAAGTGATGGGAAGATTTATTCATGTTCTTTTACGGATTATATTATGCTATTCGGTAAGTAAGAACATGTTAGATTATAAATATATAAATGTATACAATTTGTAAGAACTTTTTTTGATATAAATAAGAAGGACAGCGTTATGGATATGCGGAATCTGATGCTTGAAATGCATTTTCTTTAGAGGAAACTTTAAGTAAGTACGATTCTATTCTTTTTTAAAATATCATTATATTAATGTACTTTTTCTTTTATCATCCCTTAGATTTTGTGTTTTGGAATGCATGCTGAAGGTGACGCCGTTAAAGTTTTATGAATTTGTTTATTTTTAAGTAAATTACGTCTGTTCTACATAATACATTACATACATTACATACATTACATACATTACATACATTACATACATTACATACATTACATACATTACATACATTACATACATTACATACATTACATACATTACATACATTACATACATTACATACATTACATACATTACATACATTACATACATTACATACATTACATACATTACATACATTACATACATTACATACATTACATACATTACATACATTACATACATTACATACATTACATACATTACATACATTACATACATTACATACATTACATACATTACATACATTACATACATTACATACATTACATACATTACATACATTACATACATTACATACATTACATACATTACATACATTACATACATTACATACATTACATACATTACATACATTACATACATTACATACATTACATACATTACATACATTACATACATTACATACATTACATACATTACATACATTACATACATTACATACATTACATACATTACATACATTACATACATTACATACATTACATACATTACATACATTACATACATTACATACATTACATACATTACATACATTACATACATTACATACATTGCATACATTACATACATTACATACATTACATACATTACATACATTACATACATTACATACATTACATACATTACATACATTACATACATTACATACATTACATACATTACATACATTACATACATTACATACATTACATACATTACATACATTACATACATTACATACATTACATACATTACATACATTACATACATTACATACATTACATACATTACATACATTACATACATTACATACATTACATACATTACATACATTACATACATTACATACATTACATACATTACATACATTACATACATTACATACATTACATACATTACATACATTACATACATTACATACATTACATACATTACATACGTTACATACATTACATACATTACATACATTACATACATTACATACATTACATACATTACATACATTACATACATTACATACATTACATACATTACATACATTACATACATTACATACATTACATACATTACATACATTACATACATTACATACATTACATACATTACATACATTACATACATTACATACATTACATACGTTACATACATTACATACATTACATACATTACATACATTACATACATTACATACATTACATACATTACATACATTACATACATTACATACATTACATACATTACATACATTACATACATTACATACATTACATACATTACATACATTACATACATTACATACATTACATACATTACATACATTACATACATTACATACATTACATACATTACATACATTACATACGTTACATACGTTACATACATTACATACATTACATACATTACATACATTACATACATTACATACATTACATACATTACATACGTTACATACATTACATACATTACATACATTACATACATTACATACATTACATACATTACATACATTACATACATTACATACATTACATACATTACATACATTACATACATTACATACATTACATACATTACATACATTACATACATTACATACATTACATACGTTACATACGTTACATACATTACATACATTACATACATTACATACATTACATACATTACATACATTACATACATTACATATGTAAAATATAATTAAAATAAATAAAATTAAAAATTTGGATAAAATATTCGTATTTTTATGGGTATGGGTACAATCAATAGGTGAATTGTATTAATTAATATTTTAGTAGATTTTATGCAAAATTTGAATTACTAACTTAATTGATTAAATAAAAAAATTTAATTAAAATTTGGATTTTTTTCAATTAAACTTTTTAATTTGAATTTAATTAATAGTATCATTTTGATGATTGGAGCAAAATCAAATATTTTTTTAATTAATATAATCAATTTCGTAAATTCATATTTATTTTTTTCTGTGTAAGTAAAAAATGCTAATAACCGAAATATCTGTAATTTGGTTAGTAAATAATAAATACTATGATTTCTTTTATTAAATTGTTATGATCTACATTATTTTTAAAGAAATTATCATACATTTTTTAATTTAATTTGGAATACTATTTACTTACTGTATAAATATTTTAGTGATTGACTGTATGTAATTTCGAGTAAAATTGTAATTAGGCTTATAGAAAATTCTTACATTTGATAAAAACTATTCTATTGTTCAACTCGGGTGATTATTTCACCTTTACATATATACACTTGTATGCTTATTCATACAAATATTTTAATATTAATTTAATATGTATCAAAATGCAAAAAAAGGTGAAATTAAATAATAAATAAAAAATAAATGTCTTGAAACTTATTAATTCCTGTATCCTCTCATTTTTTCTCCAACATTTCTTTTTTTTTTGCTGTACGTGTATTTTTGTAACCCTTCATCAACATCATCATTAACATCGTCATTTAGGTTGATGATGATTATCTTTAGTTTTTGTTTGTAAACTAGTAAAGGATGTGTACGAATAAATGTACCATTAAATTTCTAGTATATAAAATTATTAGTTTTTTCATTGCCTCTACAACCGAGTTCCAATGAATTTTCCTGATATTTGAATTGGTTTTTAATAACATGAGCAATGGTTGGTCCTTGTTCTTTCTAATCTGAAATTTGACAGGATCATCCACCATATTATTCGGTGTCTTGTGTTCCTTTACCTCTAGAAAGCAATGTTTCATTCATAATTACAACATGGCTTAAAAACTTGTCCAAGTTTTTATTAAAAAAAAGTATTCACTCCATGTGATCGTAGATGATTGATATATAAATCTGTAAGATTTATAAAATTTCTGTAAACAATAAGATTTTCGGCGAAGATTTCTGCATACATACATAAGTTTATAATTAACAAATAACATTTGTCGTCAACACCCTTTAGTGCCTTCGTGGGCACTATTGTAGTAGTACGTACACCTTCACAATTTATACGAGTCACAAGTGTGTCTGACATTGCATGACGTGAATTTTACGTGAGTTTGTCGACTGTAGAACGAGCAGCGTGTATTTGTATGTCAGTCGTACACAATATTATCAGCAGCAACAACAACAACAACATAAAATGACAACAACAAAATTTTTATAGTCCAAACATACACAGTTACAGAATATATACTTACATATGTATATAAATACATATACACACCGATACTGGTATACAAGTACAAGTTGACTTTTTATAGAGTCGCAATCACTATAAAAGAGTCTATTATCCTTTTGCATTTCATTTTCTCTTGTTGTTGTTTGTTTTGTTATATTATTCTTGTTTTGTTTTCATTTCTTTTTTATGTTGTTGTGTGTGTTTTTTTTTTTTTTGTTATTTTTTTTTTCGGAAGGATCGATATCCATTAGGAAAATTAAAATTGTGGCAGAGGCAATGAACGTAAAACGGAAACGTCCGCCATTGTATCAGCTCAGTCACATGTACACATCTATACTCACACATACACACAGATAAATATGCAGGAGTACAATAACAAGACAAATTTGAAATACATCAAACAACAGAAACAGACGACGACTCGTCAATAAACCGAATGAATAGCAAGTGGCAACAAAACAATTTACAACAACAATAAGAACAATATTATCAACATAGACGCAACATTGAATGACACACACACACATACACAAGCACATGAAAGAAAACATTTTTTACCTTTAGTTAAATTTAAACAGGTGGAGATGTGTGTGTTTTCGTATGTGGGACTACCCCATATATGCAATTTACTTACAATCATTCGCTGTTGTACTTATGTATATAGTACGAGGATAATCTGAACAATCCTTCAAAAAGACACAAAAGTTGTGGTAATGTCTACAAGCTATGTCACATAAAGTCAATGGATTGCAACTCATTCATCATTATCTCTGCATCAGCTATGCCGAAATCAGCGGCTGACTTCATAAACGCAGTTTGCAAAGCAAAACTGTAATTAAATTCGTTTACAAGGCAAATCAATACTTTATGACAATACTGCTTTGTCAAAATATGCAATGACATTTTAGTACTTATGAACGCATAAATATTTTTTTGTAAATTTACGTAAAATTACATATTTTACAAACAAAACTTCAACTTAAGATAAATCCGCCATTTCTACCATCATATAAATTGTTTGCCTTCTAAATAATTGTATAAAGAACAAAAATGTTCAACAAGGTACCTTACCACTTCCAAATTTGTTGAAATTTGGTTCACGAGTTCTCTATGATAATGTTTAAATTTACTACGGTTTGAATTCTATCGAGGTTCAAAGTTCAAATATTATATAACAATGAAGTAAAACAATTCAGAGTGGGACCATGATGTGATCTCGAAATACTTAACTTTAAATAAAAAAAAATAAATCATGCAGAACCTCATTTTCTGAATATAAATATTATCAAAATCCCCTTGCCGAAGGAAAAAGTATAACAAATATCAAGAACAACTTCAGTGATTATCTTTAAATATTGATACGTTTTTACCTTTTAAAAACGGGGTTTATTTCCTTTAAATAAACCGGATACTTTTGATTGCAAATAAAATCAGTTTTAGTAGTTTGAAATTGTAACAACTCTTTATTTAAAATGTACAACAACAACAGTTCAAATAGTCACTCAGTATCTTTATACACGTTTATCAATTCGCAGAAATGTACACACACTTTATAATGTACAAACTCAGATGTACACGACAGTTGATGTTAACTCTAACAGCGCCAATGATGAACTCACTCATGACTGCAACCTCTGCCACTATTTATACACACGCCCTCTTTCGGTAATATTCTACAATGCTCTTATCGGACAAACTAGTATCTTCGAATTCTAGAGCTTTCGATGTGAATGTTAGCAGTTTAAAGTGTTGCCATACTTACAAACAATGCCAACAACCGCATGCTATCAACATTGTTGATAAGTAGAAGTTTCTACTGATGGACGTGTTTATAAACATGATGATTTCTGCAGGCAGTCTATACATTATTTTAAAAAATATAGAGGTTATATATAACTTAATTTTAGACCGAACAAAATATTGCATAAGTGCCAACAATAATAATAATGCTACCAGTATTTATATGACAGCGACATCTTCTAGTAGTTCTATTTCCACAATGGTCACCTAGAGCTTTTAAAGCTACTTCACAGTTAATGTTGACATACTTATAAGCAATGTTAATAACAGCGTTTAACAGCTATGAATATGCACGAATTGTGATAGAATTTAAAAAAGATACATACACGTCAGCTTCTAAAGGAATAGATTCTCTCATTCTACTATTCAGTGAGGAGCAGTTTCAAGTGGGCTCAAAAGCTATAAAGCTACGAAAAAACCATATAGTAGAAAAATCGTCAAGCTCGAGAACACCTGAACTTGACTTTTGCACGATGGAATACCGTTTTATTTTCCGATGAATTTAATTTTGTGGATTCAGATGTAATGAGAACAGACTAAATCCCAATTACTGCACTGGAACAGCTAATAGGGGGGTCATACGGCATGTATTGGATGTGTTTTGTGACATGTATTGGGACATTTTTCCACATGTAAACATGTACATACCGTGTGATCCATGAAACTTTGTGTATGTAAAATACATGTGTATGTCTTGTGACATTTTTGTCAATTAAAGCATATTCTATTTTCGTGTGTTTATCAATTGGTC
This sequence comes from Calliphora vomitoria, assembly GCA_942486065.2. Taxonomy (NCBI): domain Eukaryota; kingdom Metazoa; phylum Arthropoda; class Insecta; order Diptera; family Calliphoridae; genus Calliphora; species Calliphora vomitoria. The sequence continues at coordinate 66,766,919 of OW818030.2, read as the reverse complement.
AATTTACAAGGTCTCTTAATATGTCATAATGTCCTAATATTTCACAATGGTTTTTATTGCTTTTCAAGCAAAAAATGTCCTAAAATAATACTACTTTCTATGCTATGTTTATTGTGTTATCGCAACCAACCAGCAGAGACCAACGCCGAATGCCTAAGAGTCGGTTAAGCCGAGCCGCCGAGTCTATATCTGGATTAATAAGTCATTAATATAGACAATATGGATATCTAATGATAGATATTTCAAAGTCCATTGCAACGATTTATATAAGGAAAAAATTTAAAGAAAAACAAATTTCAAAAAAAAAAAAAATTTTTAAATTTTGAAAACAATTTGGAAAAAAATTGTTTTTTTTTAAATTTTGAAAAAAAAAAAAAATTTTGTTTACCTAAAAATATTTAAAATTTTTATTTTAAATTATAATTTGGTGAAGGGTATATAAGACTCGGCACAGCCGAATATAGTTCTCTTACTTGTTTTTACTCATTTTCATTGATTCTTTCGGAATGATAACTAAAATCGTAAACAACTTTTGAGGCGTATCTCGTATCGGCTGGTGTCGTTGTTGTTGATTTTGAATTAAATTGTATTTCTATATGTGTGAATGTGTGTGTTTATTTCTTTTACCCATTTTGAATTGTTTGGTTAAAATATTGGATTGTTTGGTTGTTCTTGTCGTTATTGCTGTTGTTACCTTTTTTATTAAAATTTTTGGAGCAAAAAAAACACAACGTTTCTTTTGTTTTGTTGTTTCTGGTTGCCATTGTTGATGACAACACAATTGAACATTTGTTGTTATTGTTATTTAATGTTTTATTGTTGCTGTTGCTGCTGCTTCTTATTGTTATTGTTTTGTTTCTTAAACACACGAACACACACTCTGATACACTCTTTCCAAACATACTCCATGTTTAATTTTTTTTCTCTTTTTTTATTTTCGTTATAAATTTATCCTTTCATCCATTTAGTGTTACCAACTTTTCAATTCATCTGTCATGCAAATTTACGCGTTTGGTTTGTATTTGTCTGTTTCTTCAGTTCGTTTTTTTTTTTTTTTTTCATTTTGTATTCAATCGATTTTCATTTCATATTCATCACCTTTATTCCGTTTTAGTTGTTATTTTGTTGATGTATATAGCTGTTGTAGAAGTATATAGTATATACTATATGTACGTACATAGTAGTTGTTGTCTGTCTGTCTGTCTCATTGCAGTTGATATTTCTCCATAAAAATGCCAATTTCTAAAACCGTGTAATGTGTCAGTTAGTCAGCCATTCACTCAGTCAGTCATTCATTCATTAATTTATGCATTCAACCTTAAACGTCTGCTCCTAATCCATCAATTGAAAAATTGCATTCTGTTGTCGTTTGTTTTGTAGTTGTTATTGTTGGTTTTGTTTTTTTATATCTTCTGCTCGTTAAATGTTGCAATTGTTTTAATTAGAAAAGTGTCCGAAAACTTGATGTCTGTGTGGAATTTTTAATGAAAAAATGTTGTTTAAAAACAGAATTACATATTTAAGCAGAGAGAGAGAGAAAGTGTAAATATTTCGTAGAAATAATTGTTTTAGTAATTGAATTTAAATAAAATTCTATACATGTATTTTAGATTCGTTTTGTAATTGGAGCAATTGTAAAATAAAATTAATAAGGGACGTAAATGTATAGAATACATACAACGAATTAGTTAAATAAGGAATTAATAAATATAAATATTACTGACTGTTAACAAATTTATTGATTTATTTGAAAACTCGCTGTTAAAATTTTTTGTTGAGAGAGAGTAAAAATTTTAAGTAACAAAAATATTGTTACGAATGTGCAATGACGATTTGAATTCAACGGTCTGTAACGACTGCCTACAGCATTCATCATGTTTGAAGGCACGTCCATCAGTAGCATGCGTTTATTGGCATTGTTTGTAAGTATGGCAACACTAAATGTTTTGGCTGCTGGCAATGACATCGAAGGCTCTGGAATTCGAATGTGCTAGTATGTTCGTTAAGAGCATTGTAGAAGATTCTCGATAGATGGCACGTGTATAAATAGTGGCAGAGCTGGCAGTTTACATCAACTGTCGTGTACATTTGAGCTTGTCATTATAAAGTGTGTGTGTGCATTTCTGCGAATTAATAAACGTGTAAAAAGACACTGAGTGATTATTTAATTCTGTTGTTGTTGTACATTCTAAATAAATAAAGAGTTGTTACAATTTTAAACTACTAAAACTGCTTTTTATTTGCAATCAAAAGTATCCGGTTTATTTAAAGGAAATAAACCCCGTTTTTAAAAGGTAAAAACGTAACAATATTTTTGAATCTACTAAATCGGTCGTTGGTTCTTTTTTAATTAATATAATAATTGATTTTTCATAATTTTTGTCTGTGTCATAATAAAGTTTTAAATTTATCTAACTTCTTGAAACAAATTTTGTATGAAAATTTTGTTTTATAAACCTTTTATAAATTTAAATAATGATTATGGTAATGGGCCTAAATAGTAGTTTTAAATTTCTAATCTATAAATTAAACAAATATCCATGGAAAATACTATAAATATTTAAGTTTCTACATAATTTATAAATACGTATTAATAAAAACAAACTCAACAGCAGCAGTCTAAATATACCGAAATAAAAACAATAATATTGTCCGAGAAAACATGTTTTACATTAGGAGAGTTCAGTATTGAGGGCAAAAGGTCTTGCAATTGAAAAAATTCATAACAATCCAGTAATAAAACACACATGAAGAGCTATTAAATGTTGCAAGACAATTTGCATTTAATACTGAGAGACCTCCACAATTCATGTTGAGTGATGTATGTAAACAGGTACATACAACTAAGTACTTAGTACATAAATATGTATTTGTTACATCTACACATGTGTTAATTTACAAAAATTACAACAGATACTTTAAGTTCATAGTATGTACTTTCATGTGTGCAAATAAACATATTTATTTACTTATTTATATTCTTACATATAAAATACATATTTACATTCATATGGTATACATGTACTATGTATATTTTATTTTGCAACTTAAAATTAGAACATCAACGAACCACCAGAACTTCAATTAACCCAATTAATGAATGGATATGAAATGGACGAAGAGAAACCTAATTAAGTTTTGGAAGCGCATGAACAGCTGATTTGCAACATGGTTGACTAGATGGATGGATGGCTGAAACGGGTGCTTGCTTAGTCAGTCATTTAACACAGTCAACCCAGACAGTCGGTTGGTCTGTCTGTCTGTCGTTTGATCACTGTGCCATATCGTTTATCTGTCCGTCTGCCTGTGTTGTTTGTTGGTCACTCAGTTTAATGGTTCGTTGGTTGGTTGAGTTTTGAGCTGATTTGTTAGTTGCTGGCAACTTAGTTCAATGGACAACGGAAGGAAGTAAGTAAAACACATGCAAACAAGAGTTACAGCATAACAACAGCAACAACACAAACTAAAATCAAAACGTCAGCAGCAACAACATTTAATGAAGGTCTATTGGGAGACACAGACTAAAGTGAAATTTAAATTATTTTTTTTTGTAACATTTTAATGACCTTGAAAAACGCAAAAATGTAAACTGGGCAAAACAAAAATCTGTGGAAAATTAAAACACAAACAAAACTTGTGAGATGAAAAGCAAATTTAACAAAGTGATGTTGAGTACAATTTTCTTCTCGGTCTACAAATCATCATTAACTAAAAAGGGAAGTATAAAAACTACCAAATAGTAGGAATTAGTACTTAAAGAGAGATAGAGAGAGTGAGAAATTGAAATTTGAAATTACAGGACTGAAGGGAAAAGTAGAAAACCAAATCCCTTCAAAACGGAAGTCAATGAACTGGCAAACTACAACCACATTGTTAATGTTTTATACATTTGAGTTAGTAAAAAATTCACTTGAATGTTTAAACATAAAATTGTTAAGCTTTAAGAGATGAGGAAAATTTCTGGCTAAAGTATAATGGCGTAGTGTTGGCACAGTGTATTAAATCAAAAGAAATATGTTTATAATATAAAAAACAAGTATTAAAGTATAGTAGATCAAGTCGAACCATATAATATGCAAAAACAGTTTTCTTTTAAAATGTCAATATTTCTTCATGAGTGATTGTCGGAATTATAACCAATTATGTAACCGATCGCCATGAAATAAGTTCGCATGATTTCTTTCTATATGAAACTATTTTCTGAATTATTTTATTTGGATACCAACATTTTTAAAGTGATTTTCGGAAGTGGCCCTTGTATGGGAGCTATGACCAATTACAAACCAATCCGCATTAAAGTAGGTCAGGTAATTTCTTTCTTTATGAAACCTATTTGTGTTGAATTTTATTTGGATTCCAACATTTTTAAGACATTCATGCTCGTTAATTTTACTTTCGGAAGTGAGCCCTGTATGACAGCTATGGCCAGACATATTTCGTTAGGACATTTATATAGGGGGGAAATTGATTTCGTCTTCTGGGTCCTCATACGATGCTAAGACGATCTAGCTATGTCCGTCTGTTGAAAGCACGTTATACCCAAACGAATTGAGATAGCTAGCTCAAATTTTCCACAAATACTGTCTGATGATAATGTTTTTTTGGTATTGATAATGGGCAATATCGGTTCATGATACAAATGTCGCACCGAAATAAAATTTTACACAAATTAGTTTTAAGTATTCTGAAATCATGCTATAAAGTAGAGTTTCCAAAAAACCGAAACATTTCAAAACCGCGGTTTCGGTTTTAAAAAATTGAAAACTGATCGGTTTCGGTTCGGTTTTTCTTCTAATAGTACTATTTATTATATTAAATTATTTTACTTATATGTATACACAATAGTTGGCTGATATGCTTCTGAGTAAAGAAAGAATCAAGGATAGAGGGCATAATGATATTGAGGTAATAAAAACTATTACGAAAATTTCTATAATAATGAACCTATAAGCAGGAAATTAAACACACATGATCCTGACTGAGTTAGAATATAAAAAAGGGACTTGAATATTTTATAACGATTGACCTTGAAACACGAAATTAAGCATTCATGGTTTAGTGAATGCGAATTCAAAAGGGATAATTAATGTTACTAAAGGTACTTTTTGAATATTTTATAACAAAAGGTGATTATAGTGGTACCTTTCTTTTGTATGTTCTATAATAATGGACACAGCAATATGAAATTAGACATTCATGATACTGAGTAGAAATACAAAATGTGGGTCTTTATGGTACTGTTTTTATTCTAATAATATGTTTAGAATGAGCTAGAATCCACATTATAATGAATCAATAATCATGAAAATAGAGACATGTTTTCCTGAATTATTATTGATTCACAAAGGGGGACTTAATAGTAATATTTCTTTCTTCCAATTGGGATGGCGAAGCGCACCGGGTCAGCTAGTAGTCCATAGTTTTATCGGATATTTGAAAATAATTAAGACTTAAATAAATAAACAGTCATTTGTTTAATTGTCAGGAAATACTCGTAGATCAATATGTTGTGTCATTCTTTATTAACAGGTTTCCTTGCCTAGCCTGCGAAAGGTAGCCTGCTACATTATCTGAAGCAATTATTGTAATACAATTTAAAACATTTAAACAAATCATAAGATATTTTTACCGATCTGTTTTTAGAGATATTGGATGAAAAAGTTTGTTTCTCATTTCTAAATTTTGAATTTTTCTACTGAAAATAGATTAAAAGTAAAAACCGAAGAATAATTTTCGGTTTCGGTTTTAGGCCTTTAATCAGGCGAAAAATCAGGAAACATTTGTCCCTAGTCACCATGCATGGTCCCTCTCAAAAAATGAATTGAAGATTCATAATTATTTTATAATAATTAATATCATGATGAACCTAAAGCTTTCTAACAACTTTAGTGAGGATCGGTCAATAATTGATACTAAATTATTTGTATATAATGATATTAACATAAATTTCGACATAAGTCAATTTAAAGTTTTAAGAAATTAATCACTCTATAAAATTCTGTACATAACTGATTAAAGTCCCCATAGAAGACCAAAACTACACATAGATGGTTGGTATACAAGATTCGGCACAGCCGAATATAACACTCTTCCTTGTTCAAAACTCCAAATTTTGATAAACGAATTCAACAATTTTTGTAAGAATTAGTGTGCTGAATTCCCAATTATTGATAAATTGACTGAAATTTATTGTTGGAAGATAAGCTAGTTCCTATGCGCATTTCACTGGTTGCTTAGGCCAGATCATCAGGAAACCTTTTCCCAAAAGGCTTTAGAAAAGCGAAAGATATTATACAAATAAAATACACACTGAAGCTTTATTTGTAAAAATATCAAAACTTAAACAAAACACTAACAATAAACAGTGATTTTATCTTTTCTTACATTCCCTACTACAATTGGCTGGTTTCTTGTCGACTAAATCAATATCTCTCATACATTTTGGAAATAATTTGGATTTATACACAATTAGTATACAGTGTTGACCTGTTTTAATAAAACAGTTTCAATCCATAGAATATACTCTTTAAAGGTCAATTTTTACATGATACTTTTTTTACACGATTTCACTTTTACACGATTTTTTTGGTTTTTCGTTTAAATCGAGAGATGTGGAAATTACCTCAATTTACACGATTTTTTTTAAATATTTTAGCGAAAATTAATTTTTTTCAGTAAATATATCCTGCACAAAAGGCGCTATTGATCTGTGTAGAAAATTAAACACAAAAGCGAATCCCAATTGATACCATTGCTATTACAAAAAAACTTAATGATCAGCTACCATCAAGTCATGAAAGCAAAGACATTCGTTACATAATCTATAATTAAAAGTTAAACAAGCTTCTGCTGATATAGATGTGTCTAAAGAATATCCCGAAAAATTTACTGAAATTATTGCTGTGAATTCATACACTCCTGATAAATTCTTCAATACAGACGAATCGGGACAGTTTTGGAAAATAATTTAAATATTAAAATTAAATTTTGTATGGAAATTTTTGCTTTAAAACATTGTTTAAATTAAAATTTTTTATGAATATGGGGGAATGTAAGATTTACTTTAAAATAAGTGAATTTTCTAAACAAAATTTTAAATTTATTCGTATTTGGGTCTTTTTTCGATTTACACGATTTCTCATACAAAAATTTTTCATTTCGATTTACACATTTTTTTCAGGAACGCATCTATCGTATAAATCGAGGGATAGGTGTATAGTGAAATGTTGTGCATTTATTTCAAATCGATTTTTATACCCTTCACCTTCGTGAGAAGGGTATATATAAGTTTGTCATTCCGTTTCTAATTTCCACAATATAATTTTCCGACCCTATAAAGTATATATGTTCTGGATCCTTATAGATATCGGAGTCTATTAAGCCATGTCTGTCAGTCTGTTCGTCCGTCTGTCTGTCTGTTGAAATCAGTTTTCTGAAGACCCCAAATAACTTACAAACTTGATTCATAAATTAATATATCGGGAATTCTTCCGGCTCGGTTGCTATTTAAAATCGAGAAAATTGGCCAACAAATGGCTGAGATATAAGAAAAAACCGGGCCAACATCGATTTTTGGCCTATTTTTTATCTATATCTGGATTACTAAGTCATTAATATAGACAATATGGATATCTAATGATGGATATTTCAAAGTCCATTGCAACGATTTATATACAATGGGTCAAAATCGGGAAAAATATTTTTTAACCCGATTGTCTTTTTTAAGAAAAAAATGTTTTGGTCATAAATTTGTTTTCCCTAGTAATTTAAAAGAAAAAATTTAAATTAAAAAAAAATGTTGATAAAAATTAATAAAAACTTAACAAAAATTTTTTTTTGAAAACACTTTTAAAGAAAAATATTAATTTTGTTTAACTAAAAATATTTGAAATTTGTATTTTAAAGTATAATTTGGTGAAGGGTGTATAAGATTCGGCACAGCCGAATATAGCTCTCTTACTTGTTTACTTTGAATATGTTTACCGTTGCCGCTTAGCTACCGTTACGGAAATAACTGCAAATACCGTTACCGATATAATCGTTACCGTCATTCTATAAATATATGTAGGTATTTACCGAAATAGCAGAAAATATCGTTATCGCTAAGATACCGTTAACAAAATGCATTGATAATTCAAAGACAAAATTTGTTTATTTTTCATACATACATATAAGTAGGTAGTTTGTATGTAAAAATTTAAAATGTTCAAAGAATTCGTTAATACAAATTGTATTTCATGGCGAATTGAATGAGCTATAAGTTCTATAAAAGTATGCTGTAAGATTCCATTATGACTAAATGCAAAAGTTTATATATTCATATGTATTTTATGACATTATTTTCTTGAATCGTGATTCACGTTTGTTCTCGAACCTAAATAATCACACAATCCTAGAATTTATTTAAAAAAGCTTATTGGTATGTCCATATACCTATGTAGGTACATATAAATATGTATGTAAATTGTAATGCAAAATGTATACATGTTGCAAAATAAAATTGTTTTTGTCTGCCATAAATCGTTACACTGTGTCATGATTTATTGTAATTTACAATACATATACAACAACATTTGAACACAACACACAAAAAACCCAATATCCACTGAAATGGATACATTCAACAACATACAATATGTATGAATATGTAGGTACATACATCTGTGTGGCAACAATCGTGCCTCATTCTATTGAAACGCAATACATTGTACATTGGAGCTCATTTAACAAACAAAAAAAACGTACATGTGGATACAGATACAGACACAAATATTCATTAAAATTTCAAACAAAAGCGTACGACAAGAGCAACGACAATAAACAACAACTACCACAGGCCTTGTAGGCAGACAGTCAAACAAACAGACCCAAAATCAAAAGATCAATAATTATAAAAGATGTTGTTGATGAGAATTGCAGTTGTTCGAATGTTGGTTGATGTTGTTGCTGGTTGCAAGTAAGCAGTGTAATGCAAACGGTTTTCGCATGTGTGTGTGTGTGGAGAGGTGGCAAATGGAGTCCTTTTGTGGCTTGAAAGCAGAACAATAGCTACAACAATAGGACGGCAATGTAGCGTTAAATGCAACAGCAACACTTGTTTGAAGAAGAAATTAAAAAACAACAATGGCAACAACCAACTCCTAGGCTTACAAATCAACAGCAACAACAAAAGAACAACCCACAATTTGGTGGCAACATGCAAATTTAAAAACATTTTGTTTCTTTTTTACTCTTTGTTGTATTTTTTTTTTTGTTGTTTATTTTTGGTGCAGACATTTTCAAATTGTTTCAATGTGTGTGTATGTCTCCCAAACTGTATACGAGAGCAGGAACAAGTGCAACCATTTTGTTAAGCAAGTTTTTTGCGCAAAAATTTTGCAAAATGGAGAAAATAATCGAGAACAAAAACCAAAGACGCTGGTGGGGCAACAAAAAAAAACAAAACAATAACCCAAGAAGGCCCTAGTACAGAGATGGACAAAATGAAAGTACTTTTTTTTTGGATACTAAGTACCGTAGTTGTACCGCAACTCATCTGATAATTTCAAACCATATTTCAATATTTTATGTAAAATATACATATTAACGCATTCCTTTAGACTCAGCGTTTTATGCTGTTCGATATAAACATATCCATTCATGACGTTTTCATTTACTTTTCTTTTTCTTTTTATTTAGCCATATTGAATAAGAAGAGAGTCATAAGAAACGTAAGAAGCTATTCATGGCATAGAAATTAACTCCATTTGAGTATGAAAATTGCAATGCTGCAGCATGATGTTTATTTTATTTTTTTTGTTCAAGAAAAGCTTATCTATAACATCATTTTCTATAGAAATTTTCATCTGAAAACGTTCGTATATAAAACAGTATTTTCTATTGAAGGTTTCGTGTCTAACTGAGTTTTCTATAGAAATTTACGTGTATAACAGTGTTTTCCACAAAAATTTCGTGTATAATAGAGTTTTTATCGAAAAATTTTCTATAGACAATTTCGTGTATAACTATAATATAATTTTTAGTACTCTGAGGCCAAAAAAGTACTATTTAAATATTATCTTGATGCCGAAGAAAAATTGAATTTTTCAAGCCTGCCCTAGACTGCCATAGATTTCAACATTAGGACTCCATAAGGGAGTTGTGTTGCTGTTGCTCTTGTTATTCTTTTTTCACTCTTTCATAAAACGTTTAAAAACTCCATACAGCAACAACTTAAAGCTTTTGTGGTACAAATGAAAACAAAAAAATCAAATAATTTAAATACAGCAAAAATCTTTAAAATCCACTAAACTGAGCGTGTTAATAAACCAACTTTAGAAGAGTATTTCAAAAAAACTAAAATCGTTACAAATTTTTTTTTATATACAAACGCAACTAACTATTCGAAAATGAAGAAAACAACAACGACAACAACTAAAAGGGAACTCTTGACAAACTCTAATTGGAAGGTGGGGCAGCACAATACAGACGGTTTATGAAACACACAACAAAAGAAATGATAAACGTCTAACGAAGCAACTACATACTGAGAATGCAAAACAATTCGAAACACTCCATAAAAGTAGACGCATGCTCTGTTGCCAGAGACGATTGGTCCGTTAAGACGCCATTTACAAAAAATCCAACAAAAAAAAAAGTTGTATTAAAAACGGAAATAATACATATTTAGGAAAAAGAGAGATTCTATACGACACCTAAATGCAGGCCATAAGCACAAGTGCACATGAAAATGCGTTTTAGTAGATTTTATATAAATGCACACCAAATTGCTTAAGACAGAAAGAGATAGTTGGTGTTAAGCAGACGAAACAACACCTGTTTGTAAAGAAAATTCGAACATAAACCACTAAACAAACACCCTGCTCTTACTTCCCCTTTCGAAAACTAACATAAAAACTGGTTGTACAGAAAACTCTTTCAGCTCTTCACACTTAGGTGATGTTATAGGCACTCACACACATCACGAAAGAGAGAGAGATGCCATGATAGAATCAAGTTCGAAAAAGAGGGTGGTTTAACACACACACACACTTTCTATACACATTCGACTGCCTCACATAATCATCACACGCGTATTAAACACAACAAAAACACATATCGAAAACTGGTAGTTTTTGAAAAGGCGTACAAAGAGGAAGAGGAAAAACCAGCACCTCTGGTTTTCAACACACAGCACTGGGCAGAACATAAGGCCGGTTTAGTTGTACGTGAGACTTTGCTGCGCTAACGTTACTTCGTTCACAGTAGACGCTGTTGCTAAATGTCAGACAAAAAATACAACCCTGGTTGTCCGTAGACCGTAAATAAAACCGTGTAACCGCGCGTTTCAAAAATTTTTCTAACAAGCGACGACGACAAAAATATATATATGTATATTTTTATTATTTTGTTGTTTTTGTTAGTTTTTATAGAATTATTGAAAGCAAAAAAAGAAAAAAAAACGCGTGTTTCAAATAAATAATGAAATATTTTAAATAAAAGTGACAGCTGAAATAAAATTCGGAATCATAAAAATACAAAACTACTAAAGTTAAATTTTAACAAATGCAAAAAACATCACAATTTTATAATAAAATTTTAATAATCATAAAAAAGAAGAAAAATATTTAGTGCCTTAAAAAATTAAATAAAAAAAAAAAAAATTAAAAATCTCACTACAAAAGCAAAAATTTAAAAAATATACCAAACAAATTGCTCAACACATACACACACAAAAAATACCTATTCATAAATAAAAATTTCCTGTTTTGAAAAATTCAAAAAAAAAAAAGAAGAAAGAAGAAAATTTAAACATAATTTCAAATAACGCCCTAAATAGCAGAGTTACGGATTTTCCCCCCAAAAGTTAGCAAGTTTTGTTTATAAAACTAAACGTAAATAAACACAAATTGTATAAAAAATTTTCGAAATTTTTTTTACAAAACGCCAGTTTTAAACATAATATATGGTAATGGCAGAGATTGGTGGCCATTTGGCTCACCAGCTTCCCTTGCACAATCACAATCAAACTGGATTACAACCGTCGCTGGTGATGAACCATCACCTGGATTTAGATTGTCATGGACATGATGTTATAAGTAAGTATACATTTTTAAACTTCTTAACATTACGATTACAAAGCAAAATAGCGATTAAAATTTGCCGTCGGTAAATCGATAAATTTTCCAAAACTTTTTTTTTTAAGGAATAGCTAATTCTATAATTTGTTTTTGACCTTCCTAAAGAAGAGTAAATAAGGTTTAGTATGGCAAATTTAGTCAAAATGAGAAGTAAAATAGTATAGATCGATTTTAACAAAATTATCGACTAATAAAAACGATCATTTTTTACGTTTTCTTTTTTTAACCACAAACATTTTTTTGTCTCAATTCTGTAAATATCTATCCCCGAAACTATTTGGAAGATTGAAAAAGGATTGTTCGATATTTTTAAACCGAATCTGAAAATCGTGCCTTTTTAAGCTGCAACAATTTGTGCACTTATAAAGTGTGAAATTCATGCATAAAATATATATATTTTTTTTGGGTAATCCTTATAAAATATGCTAAATTTGTATATAAATTCCTTTATTTAAAACACTTTCTTGTCAGGTTTACCTTCTTTCAAACTCTCTCAAGTGCCTAAGATTTCCCTTAATCTTGCAATTGAGCTCAACCCTTTTAAAGGATTATAAGTATTTGGATTAAGGCCAAAGGTGCTTAATCTTCGATTAAACTAACATTTTAAGAATTACAGCTGTTTATAAAAACCATGAATTAAATTTAAAGTAACTATTCTAAGGTTATCATCATCAGATAATGATAATCTATTAGAAGGACTTAAAAATAAAAGGTAACAAAAAAGATTTTAACATATTTCTTATGTTGCAGGCAATTGAGGATTTAGCGCTCTTTAGTAATTTGGAATTTAGATGTTGAAAATGTGGTTCGGAATTTAATTTAATCAATGTACCGACGGTCAATAGGTGACATTAATAAATCATATCTCTTAGCAAATTTCTTCAGCATATTTTTCGAAATTAATCAATAATATTTAGGATACTTTGCTTTTCAAATAAATTTGATATATTCCGATTTCTTATGCTTTTATATATTTGTTTACTAAATATAATTATTTTAGTGAGAAGGATTTTCTGTTTACTTTCTTGTAGACCACCATATAATTGAGTCTATGAGTTGCTTTGAAAATAGCAAGTTTTGTAGTTTGAAAATTACACTGTGCATTGCTTCTCAGAAAATATTTTCCCTACCAAATTGTAGATAAAAAAACTAACATTACGTTACCTAAATAGGCAGTAGATTTGAAATTTATTTGAATCCTTTCCCAATAAGCATTTTTACTGGAATTCAAGTTGAATGCAACTGTAATTCAAGCCTTGAATTATAGTCAAGCAATTGAATTACAGTTGTATTACACTTTACATCAATAACATTCTTCAGTAAAAAGGAAACATAAATTCAAGCCATATGTTTTTTGTTTGAAAAATATTTAATTTTTCAAATAGTTTTCAAGTTTAAAATATAATTACATTTGCTTTCAAGTCAAATTCCAACAAAATGTTCAAGTGCTTGAATTTTAGGGGCTTTGTTGCTTGTTGGGTTTATAAGTTTTAAAAAAATATTAAAATAATTACAACAAAATTAAATTTGTTTATCATCCTAGCAAAATTATAAGAACTGTTATGATAATTCACCAGTTCTTTTATTCAGGCCTGTCACACATTTTGTTTGGAATGGTTTCAATTCCGTAGATTTTATTACGATCGATTTCGTTTTAGGTTCTTCAGATTCCGTGTAATTTATTAATTAAAAACTTATTTAATAATTCTGTATTTCAGATTGTAATTTGAAACCTTTTTTTTATATTAAAACAAAAGTGAAGTTTTTGGTATAGAAATTTATTAAAAATTTGAAAACTAAAAGTGATTTATTCCGAAAGAAATTTTCGTTTTACTTTTTCTGAAGAAGCAAAAATCGGAATTAATTCCACTTTCGATCGGAATGGAATTCTGTGACCGGTCTGATTATAAGAGTATTACGAATACAATACCTGAAATATAGATTAATTGATGTAAATCGCTGTTTTATTTATATGAATTAAACATTAGATTTGTTTTCCTTTTAATAAATCAGTAAGTTTGAGAATTACAATCGATTTATGCCCATAATTTCAACAAATATACAAGGTGGCGCAAAAGTAATCCTCCTATCAGAGAATGCTATAAATTTTGCCGATTATTGGTCAAATAAATAGTCAGCAATATTCCGCGTTCTGGAGCAGTGTAGCGTAGCATTGTTTATTAACGTGTATTTCGCATGTGTTTACTACACAAATGTCAAAACAGAACTGACATTAGGGTCCAATCGCATATAGATATAGATTTGACATTATTGTCAAGTTACCTTTTAGGTAAATTTATCTGCTGGATATTTTACACCGTGTAGTTATCTATTTGTTGAAGTTACGGTCATTAAGGCAACAAAATCGGTTGTCCCAACAAATCTATTTTCTGTGTGCATAAATTAGTTTATACACAGAGAAAACAGATGCGTGATAGCAACCGAATTTGTTGCCAATCGAATGATTCGGTTGCACACATCGAATTTTTCGGTTCTAGTAACAGAAAGTCAGTTGATAAAGAAGAATTTCGGTTGAAGCAACCAAATTTTTTTTATCCCTTCTAAAATTTTGTAGCCACAACTGTAAAATTCGCTAACTATGGTAGAATCATTCGATTGGCAACAAATTCGGTTGCTATCACGAATCTGTTTTCTCTGTTTATGTATAACTAGATGATATTTTTTTACAGAAAGAAAAACAATTTAGTTGCAACAACCGAATCGACTTCCAGTCATTTGAACAAACCGACAGCACCAATTGAATTTTTTTGTTCTAGCAATAACAATTTGGTTACATGAATCGTATTCTAATACACTTAGAATACAATTCATGTAACCGATTTTTTTTTTGTATTTAAATCAATCAAAACTGAATATACCTTTTTGCTACAAATTCGGTTATCACGACAAAACTTTGTAATAAGTTTTGAATATAAAAAAATCTGAATTTGTATTCTTTTTATATTTATGCATTTTTGATTATAAATGTTGTTGTTTTAAATAAATTAACAAAAATTCGCATCAGTATCCACATAAAAAGTACTTAAGTCGTACACTACACTCTACACAGTTAGAAAAAGTCCCATTTAATTCACGTGAAAATCTCTTTAATGTTATTAATTCTAACAAAATCTAACAAAATGTTATAAAACAAAATGATAAACATCAATAACATCAATTGTAAGATCATTTGACTAAATAATTATTAGACATGAAAAACAATAATAAACTCGGAAATTGTTCATAAACAAAATAAGTGCTAAAGTTCAATATAATAAAAATTAAATTTAAATGTATCTACAGATAAGTCAACAATAAGTAAATGCTTTAAATGTTTACAATAATAAATCATCAATGTTGGCTTTTTATAAACAATTAATTAAATATATGTATGTATAAATAAATACCTGGCTGCTTTTATTATTTTATTTATTTTTTTTTTGTTTTTTTGTGAAAATGTTTCAAAAACAAACGAAATATTCTGCAGTAATAAATTAAGCAAAATTAAACAATTAATTATAAAAAATTAAAATTTTTTTTTTAAATTCCAATTTGAAAAATGTTTGAATGTTTGAATCCCAAATGTTGGTACGAATATGTTTATTTGGTTGACAGAACACAGACCAACAATCATTACAAGAATTTATGCCAGCCAAAAAGCCAGATTAAATCCAGATAAAATATAATAAATTTATTTATATTTAGTTAATTGCATATTTTCTTTTTTTTATATAAAAATTTTCAACAAAATTATGCATATTATATTAAAAACATTTAATTTTTTATTTTTTTTTTTTTGGTTGATCTTTTTAAGGTTGAATAACATTTTAATGAGTTGGGTTGAACTAATTGGAACAATAATTACAAAGTATTTAGTATAATGTTTTTATTGAGACTTTTGTTGCTGTTGATTTTTGGATGACTGTTTTAAACTAAATTTTTTAGAAGGCCAGTTAATTTAAATAATTAAATCGTTATCGAATAATCTAAATAAT
Organism: Calliphora vomitoria; assembly: GCA_942486065.2. Lineage (NCBI taxonomy): Eukaryota > Metazoa > Arthropoda > Insecta > Diptera > Calliphoridae > Calliphora > Calliphora vomitoria. The sequence goes on along the minus strand of OW818030.2, from coordinate 66,750,805 downwards.
CTATTGGAGAGTAAATAGTTAGAAATGTCATCAATAATGGAATACACAACTCTCATTTATGACTTCAAAGTTTTTTTGAGGTTTTTATAAATCATTTTTTATGTTTTTAACTTTATTTTTTGTCTTATTGAAACTAATATTTTAAACAAACAATCCTGAAAAATTTTACTTTTTTTAATTAAATTTCAAAAGTATAAAATTTTTGTTTAATCTTTGATATTTTTACAAATAAAGCTTGAGTGTCTGTAATTCTCATTCACTCTACAGTTTTATTTGCATAATATTTTTAGTTTTTCTAAAGCCTTTTGGGAAAAGGTTTCCAGTGAAATGCGCATAGGCTCTAGCTTATCCCCCAACAATAAATTTCAGTGAATTTATCAATAATTGGGAATTTTAGCACAATTCTTACTAAAGTATAAAATTTTATTTTAGTTATATGGTTAAAAATTCACATTTTATTTGTAATTGTATAATGTTTTAGTTTCATATTATTTCATTACAAAGTAATGGTTTAAAATTCAAATATTCTGGTCTTTCAGTGTCATTGGAGCCAAATACTTATCACAAACGCTTACAAATAGGGAGTTAAATAAGACGTTACTTTGACATCACTAAAATAATTAGTTACATGTAATGACTATAACAGGCACGGATCCAACAATTTTTGAAATAAAGTAAAATTTATTTTATATTTCTCTTTCTTTCCTTCTTTTATTTCGGTTTTGGGAAGGGGAATTTCCTTTTTTCACCCCCTGGATCCACGGCTGGACTATAATAACATATTGATTGTAAGGACTTGCAGAACCCGTTATCAGTAAAAAATAGAATGTCAGGTTACGATGACAACTGGTTTCGCAGTTTCGGAAAGATATAGTAAAGTTTAAGACAACAGGAAAAACGTAAACTGTTCCCTTTCCTTTCGCGAAAACCGGAACTATTTACGCATAAAGTATTTTTAACTAAATGGGAATTATATTGATTCTGTATTGAAGTAAATATTTATATACAGTTAGGGACAAAATTGTTCACAAAACAACCAATATTATATGTAAATAAATTGCTTTTTCTTCTTCATTGTTTTTATTGAAATTTTTTAAATTGATTTTAATCTTTACTTATGCTTTAATAAAAAAAAGATAAAACTAACAAAAAATATTAAATTCACTCTTTAAATTTAAAAAGGTTTCACATGTTAGCTGTGAACAATTATGACCCTTGATGAAAATCCTTACGTTTTTGGCTATTAATATTTCGTGTACCCCCCTCTTGCAGTTTTAACAGCTTTTATTCCTTTTGGCAGCTATTTACAAGATTTATTAGCACCTGTGGGTTAGTATTTACCCGCTGGGTCTTTTTTTAGCCAATATTTTCCTTTACAATATTGACCAATGGTTTTCAATCGGATTTAAATCCGGAGACTGGGTGGCCAATCTAAAAGTTTAATCCCATTTTCTTCAAACCACTTTTTAGTAATTCCGGCAGTGTGCTTCGGGTCGTTGTCTTGCATCTAGATGTCATCCTGACCCGGCTCTAAACCAAATATATCCAAACTTGGCATGTATGAGTCTTCAAGGATTGTAATGTAATCTTTGGCACACATTCTGCCAGTTATTCGGCGTAGTACACCCAACTGGTTTTCACGAAAACAGCCCCAAGCCATCAAAGATCCACCTCCAAATTTCATTGTGCTTGTAATATTTCGCTCTTGGTTGATTTTTGTCTCATCTGACCAAGTTACCTTCATCCAGTCGTCTGTCGAAAAATGCTCGTACGTTTTTGCAAAAGCCAACCGCTGTTTTCGATTTTGTTCGCTTAAATAAGGTTTTTTAAGTTTTGTTATTGGTGCTAGGCCGCTGGATTTTAAACATCTTCGAACGGTTTTGGAACTTATGTTTAAACTATACACATGGTTGAGTATTTGTGTGATCTCAACAGCTGTATTAGCCTCACCAGACATAATCAATCGACGAGCTTCTCGAGCATCGGCAAGCGAAAGTTTTTTTGGACGACCATATTTATTTCCCGTGGAGTTTAAACTATTCTGATTCTTTATTTTATTCACTAACCCTATTGATATATTATATTTTTTTAGCGATTTTGCGATATGGGACACCTTCCATTATATCTTTGCCACATTTTGCTTCAATAGGGGAGTCTTAGCTTTTCCCATTATAAAAGGCTAAATAAATTATTTAAAAAGAGTAGTATTTTATTTAAATAACAATGTCCTTTACTTATGTTATTAAAAAAATTAGTTTTCTAGATATATCTTTAATCATACTTTTTGTGAACAATTTTGTCCCTAACTGTATATAATTATTTGAATTGGAACACAATCACTGTCGACAATGAGTTTATATATACAGATTTTGTATGGAATCCCATTGTCGCTGGCAACATCGTTGCAAAATAGATTTTATTTTATTGTTGATGCTTTCTCTAAAGATACTCTCATTTATCTCATAATTTCCTAACGTAGATTTGTCGTGAAAATCGAAAATATTTTTTTTTTTAGTTAAACGGCATAAAAATTGTAGTCAGGCTGTTAGTCATTGTAATCAGGCTCTTAGTCATTATTAGACTACTTCTACGTAATACAGATGCTATAAAACACACATTAATGTTATTCAGAAATTTTCTAGTCATTATCACGTTTTTGCTAAAGTATTCCTTGTTACATTACTGTTACCATACACTGTAGTGCTGCAATTTAAGTCACCCATAAATAATAATGAACTTTTTTTCATTAAAATCAATAATTAAACTACTTATTACAGTAAAGGTTAAACTTTTCTCTCATAAGCTTTAATTATATAGTGTAATTAGAATTTTGTAAAGCAAATGTTTTTCCAAGAAACATTTAAATACCCATAAAATTTATAACAATTTGAGCAGAGTTTTATAAGCTTTAAAGTGCAATATCATTATTTAATTAGAACTTACTTATTAAATATTTAAATTCTATTATCACATAAAAATACAAAAAACTTTATTTACTGACCTATAAAAAGGCATAAATTTCAAATCAATGCTGCAACAATATTGTTCAAAACAAAAATATACACAAACTCAAACACGTGCTGCTATAAATTAAAATGTTAATAATTAAAGTTTTAACAAAATTTAAGTTAAGTAAAATATATTAAGGCATTAGCAGGAAATAATACAAATTTATAACTTTTACTACTCACTTGTATTTCTTAATATTTGAGTTGAGGAAAAAAATTTAAAGTAAATTAAAACTATTTGGACATTTTGTTTAATTTTATGATAATTTGAAAATGACATGCTAAAACTTATTTACAAAGAAAACATTTTGCTGTCTTATTGCCAAAAGATTGTTAATATCCCAGCAAAAACTTGGTAATGACTTGCAGTTACTGAATAATAATTTTAATGACTACCATCTGCATTACTTAGAAATAGTGTAGTAATGACTTATTTGTTTTACTTTTACAAACATATTTTACTTATAAATAGTTTTGATTTTCAAAGCAGTTTGATTGTACTCCTAAGCTTTACTATATCTTTTCCAAAATACGAAACTAGTCGTCACCTGGGAACTAATTACCGCAGTCGAATACGATCGAATACTTATTCGAACGTGCGATTTTTTTTATATTTTTAGGATTTTCTTTTTCGATATCGAATAAAATGTATACAAAATCATAATGATTGTACTCGATAATGAACGAGTTTTTACTCGAACGTTCGAAATTTATATCGATTACGAGTGCGAGAATTTGGCCTCTGATCCGTAGTACTAGCATCACATTCCATTTTAACTGCTATAGAGCTTCTGGAAGTCCTTTTTATTTTAATCGCTATATGTAACTAGTTGCTTTAGTGATGTCAAAATAATGACTTATTTGTCTCTATATTGGTAAGCATTTGTGGTAAGTGTATGCCTCCAAAAACATCACTGTTTGAATTGAAATACAGCATGAACTGACAAATCCACATATTAGCATTTTAAAACATTACTTTGTTATAAAAGTTTTTGCTGGGATGTAGATTGAAGTTTGTTTGTCTACTATTTTAAACCAACGACCAAGTTAAATATTTAATATATAAACTTGTGTGCAAAAAACAAAAACAATTTCTTTTGTTTTTGTGAAAAATTTATTTAATTAATTAATAATATTTAAGAACAAAATTAAAGTGAAACAGAAAACAAAAATACTACTTGAGCAGTTAACGAGATGTTTTGGACCGGCAAATAAATGAAATCCAAAGACCGACAGACAACTAGTTAAATATAAACGAGTGTATTCACATAAAATTCTAGCTATTTTTTTTTTTTGTTTAAAACTCTGCTGTAAATATGTTTGTATGTGAATTGTTTTATTTTGTGTTTGCTAAGTAACATTATTGTATCTTTGGCGTAGACGAGGACGACTGACTGACTGCCTGCCTGATTCTCTCTTATAATATTTATTGCTCTCTTGCTTTCGCTCACCAGTGAAGCCAGTGTAGTTGACTTTAGTTTCATGGATGAATCGTTCGTTTGTTCACAGCAAAACAAAAAACCAAATAAGAAAAAAAAGTACGTAAACGTTTTTAACGTTTTGTTGCGAAAACAATTTACATGAAAAATACATTAAAAATGTTTACTGACATACAAAACTTTAACTTATTTTCATTCGTTCGTTGCTGATTTTTTTTCTGTTCTGTTCTTCTTCTGAAATAAACAGAAGAATGAAACAGAAAAAAAAACACATCATCTCAAAATAAATGAACTTCTAAATAGAAACTAATGAATATGTTTAATTTAATATAGAATTTATTTTGTTGTTGTTGTTAGTTGTAGGTACTTCTTGTGAATAGCAAAACTAAATAAAGTTTTCTTTAGTTTTTATTTGCTTTAAACAAAAATATTAAAAGTTAAATATACCCAGTCGTATTTGTATTTTAATTTTGTTTTAATTACATTTTAAAGGCTAAATGTTGACAACAGTGTAAAGTTTAGCCTTAAATAAATGGAAGAAAAACTAATTAAAGTTTCAGTTGTGAGAAAATATTTTACCCTACACCATAGTATACAGCTACCTGTCTTTGGGCTAAAAATATTAGAATCCATTAAAAACATGGTAATGATTTGCAATTACCGAATAACATATTTTTCAATGACTACCATATAACGCCTTTATTAGAAGTAGTCTAATAATAACTTAGTAATTAGCTGATATATAAGTACTTATTTATTAGACATTTATATAAGCACTTTAATGCATACCAAGGTGAATTCTGTTTTACCCCAACTGTCAAAATTTGTGTTTATGTTTGATAATATTGGAAAGTTACAAAATTAAATTAAAAAAAAAATAATGCAACATTTTAAACTTGCGTGAAAAAATTTCATGAAATATACATATTTTATGTGTATTCTACACAGAGAAAACAGTTTCGTGATAGCAACCGAATTTGTTGCCAATCGAATGATTCTACCTGAGTGACCGAATTTTACAGTTGTGACTACAAAATTTTAGAAGGGGTAACAAAATTTTTGTTGCTTCAACCGAAATTCTTCTTTATCAACTGACTATCTGTTGATAGAACCGAAAAATTCTATGTGTGCAACCGAATCATTCAATTGGCAACAAATTCGGTTGCTATCACGAATCTGTTTTCTCTGTGTAGCACGAGTATTTGTTATTTCGAATTCGTTTTTCATCATTTTTTGACAGTTGGGGTTTTTAACAAAAACAGAATGCCTGTTGTTTTTGTATTGCTGTATTTGATGTTATACAAATAATCAATATAATTCTCATTTAATTAAAACCATTTTACACAGAAGTAGTTGCTGTAGTGAGCAAAATTTGATCCTATACACTAGTAAACAGCTGAAAAACTTGTTTCACAAATCATTTAAAAATATATATTTTTCGTAGTGTCACCAAATAATGTATTATTTAAGCTGTGTTTAAACTTTGCGTACATAAATTGGAATATATATATATTGATATATTATGCTGTTCCAAATGTTATATTCCCATTCACCTTAATTAGTAAAACAAATTTATATCAGAAACCGATTTTACATAAAAAAATTTTTGTGAAAAATCGGCTAATGTCTCCGAAATTTTAAGAGTTTAAGGCCCGTTTTCTCAATGTATCGACAAACTGTCTGTTACTAAATGTCGACATAAATTTATTAGGCCGATAAACTGTCCGTTAACAATTTTGGCTTTCTCAATATACCGACAAAAAACATTATTTTCTGTTGGCAATACCTCTCAAAATAGTTGTGAAAAGTGGGAACCCTGCCTTCAAGTGCCAACATGTTTACATAAATCAGCTGTTTAATGTGGCCATCGACAGCCGGAATCTTTTGAAAAGTGCATTATCCTCCATGTCTGCCAGGTAGTTAGGCCTGGCATGATAAACTCTTTCAGCGTTCACTTGGAACTCATGTTATTTGAGTTCATCCTCCATCAAATTAATGTTATTTAACTTTTTTTTTTATAAAATCTATTTAATTTCGTTTACAAAAACACAAACACATAAAAACTATGAACAGCAGTCAGCTTTTGTTTATTTATCTGTACAATAAATAAATAATTGGCAGATGAGGTCGGGTTAGATTTGCGACAGAATAGAAGCAAATGAGACATTGAGAAAAACAAATTTCTTTAATCTGCAGTTTTTCGTTGGGAAAAAAGATAATCACCTAATGAGAAAACGGCCCTAACAGTGTTGTATTATGGATTAAACTAAAATTTAATATCTCGGCTATACAGTGTCTTTATATACATAGATAACTTCTGTAACTTCTAAACGGTCAGCCCGGTTTGAATGAAATTTCACATGTACAATGATTAAGTGTTGTCGAATTTAAGTTTTGTATTTGGACCACATGGGCCTACTAGGGGCGCGGCCAGTGGTCCCCAAATTAGGACACCTCCGGTATGTTAAATTTTTAAAACGGTAGTATTTCTTCGTTTGTGTCCCGATTTCAAACAACTTACATATATAGAATATCCTCAACGAGCACTACAAAAAACCTTGTCGTAGCTATCAATTATCTCTTAGAGCTTATAAGATATTCGCATTTGAAAATTAAATTTTTAAACTTTTTACCCACCCTACTCCAGTTTTTTTTATAACAGCGGGTTCAAATGTTTCCCGATTTTCTCCTTTTTTCCTTTATTAGACTGAAAACAAATGTATGTATCAAATAAAAATAATAATTGTTGAAAAATCATGACTGACTCCAAAGTTATTGCAATTTTTTTTGGGAATAAAGTACTTTTTTTCTATTTAAGTTATCTAAAAAGTTTCTACAAAGATGTATAAGGAATTTATACTTTTTCGAAAGCTAACTTTACACAAAATATTTTAAATGAAAACCGATTTTAAAATAGTTGATACCGAACGGACCAGTTCCATCTAAAAAATGCCTATTTCTTATGTAAAATTTAACTTTAGGGCAAAAATTCTCAAATCGCATAGTCGATATCAAAATATAGTAACTTATTTTAGATGACCGAATATGTTCTTAATTATTCTGTAAAAGGTTCCGATAACACCGCCCCTGGTATGGATACTATAGCCAAAAAAACCAAAAATCTCATTTTTGGGATTTTTCGAAACTTTTTTTTTGAATTGCGGGATTCCTGATGCCAAATTTCAAAATTTGTTTTAAATTTTGCATTTTCAATAGAAAAATTCATAAAAATTTGATTTCAATTCGCAAAATTAGTATCTTCGCAAAAACTCAATAAAAAGATATGTTCGTCATATTTTTCAAAAAAGAATTCCATGAATTTTTTAATTATCAACTATTATACATATTTTTGAGAAATAGACAAAATTCCCTATCCATTGATATATAACATGTTTTATACGTGGCAATTAATTAGGGAAAACTTAACAACCGATTTGCAACAAACTTTTCACAATTAAACAGTTGTTTACAAACAAACAGCTGTTTACTAAATGCAAAAACTGTCGTTTGTCAGGGTTAAATTTTAATTCACATTAGTGTACTGTTAATGCAAATTAACTCTGTCGTCTGTCTACGGTATAAGATATATAAACAGTATATACAGAACTTAATATCTGAGAGTCACATCACACGAAAGTAGGCATCCCCAATATAAATGAATCCGATTAGTATGATTCAGATTTGAATGTTTCTATATCTTTACTTTATCCAGAATCTTGCAAAAGTTCATTATTGTGTATAAATTGTTAGTAAAAATTAGTTAGTCGTGATTTTTTGCATATATCTCAGTCATTTATGGGTCGCTTATGTGTATTTCTGATATATAGAAACCTCACATGAGTCCATAGGTATTGAGAGGACTTTGGGAAAGCATACAGTCATATGGAGAAGAGTTTGGAAATTAATTTGATAAATTATCCTAAATATTTCTAAAAGAAACTTCCTCGCCAACCTATTTTGAAAACTCATCAATAATTTGATATTTTCAAATATTAAACTTCAACTGAATACCCCTAATATTAAGCAAAATCATAGAATATATCGCAGCACAAATATTTCATAAATACTTTCAATTTGTTTTTAGTAAATGAAATAAATTAGTTTTTGTTTATATTTACAAATTTAATTAAAAACAACTATTTTTCCATTTAAAAAAAAAAATAAAATTGTTTATTATTGTTTTTATTTAGCCAGTCAGTCATTTGTTCTAATGTTTTAGGTTTGACAGTTTGTTGGAAAACTAATAATATGCAAACTAATATTGTAGTAAAAACAGAAACAAGTTTTATAAATTTATTTGTGTCATAAATAATTAATGAAAACATGCGTTAGAAAATAATTTAAATAATTTATGCAGGTTGATTTGTTAAAATTACAATTTATCACAAATAATTTTTTTTCTAATTGTCTGGTAAAAATTGCAAAAAACAGAAAAAAAAACTAAACATAACTCCATTTATTAAAATAAATAAATTATTTACAATATGCATGCCTTTTGCATAGTTTTTTGTTTGGTTATGCGTATTTTTTTTTGTCGCTGCCAACTAGAGAAAAAAAAAAAAAACTTAATTATTGTAAAATCATGCAATTGGCATTTTGGCAGCCATTCAAAAGCCAATTATTAATTGTTTATTTACAAACAACAACAAAACTAATGAAAAACAAACAACATCTACAACATAATGAGCTGCATAATGATAATTAGATTTGTTATTTGGTGTTTTTTTTTTTTTTTTTGTTTTAGTAAGTAAAATATTTAAATTTGTTCTAATTAGTGAGTATTTTTTTAATTTGTTATTTTTGTTTAAAATAATAATTATGTAAGTTTTATGGTTTATTATGTGGTTTTATTAGAAAAAAAAGACAAATTAACTTTAATTTCATAGAATTTTTTTAATAGCGTAATTAGTTTGTAAAAAAGTAAATTAGGTACTCCTTTTGATTTATTATTATTTCTAGCTTGGATTTAAATAACCGGTTAAATAAAAATAAACTAAGTTTAAGTTAGGTTTAACTGATAAATGTTACAGCCCTATCTGTCAACATTTTGTGTAGAATAGTACGGGATAGAGATGGGATAGACTAATCGTACACAGAGAATACAAATTCGTGATAGCAATCGACTTTGTTGCCAATCGAATGATTCTATCTTAATGACCGAATTTTACTACAAAATTGGCTACAAAATTTTAGAAGGGGTAACAAAAGTTTGGTTGCTTCAACCGCAATTCTTGTTTATCAACTGACTTTCTGTTGATAGAACCGAAAAATTCTATGTTTGTAACCGAATTTGTTGCCAATCGAATGATTCTACCTTAGTAACCGAATTTTACAGTTGTGACTACCAAATTTTAGAAGGGGTAACAAAAGTTTGGTTGCTTCAACCGACATTCTTCTTTAGCAACTGACTTTCTGTTGATAGAACCGAAAAATTCTATATGTGCAACCGAAACATTCGATTGGCAACAAATTCGGTTGCTATCACGAATCTGTTTTCTCTGTGTGTGTAATAAACTTATATGAAAATTTTACAGTCGTATTGCTCTCTTTATTGTTTTGAAATTAAAAAAAAAAAACAGCAAGTCGTGTTAGATCAGGATTGCATTTCTTTGTAAACAAGACGAAAAAAAAACACTAACAGCTGTTTTCATCATTCCTCATACGACTTTCATCTCATTTTTCTAGCATACAGATGAATTTTCCTCCTCGTAAAGTCGAAAGTCTAACGGCACCTTGAGCTAGCTAAAACTTTTACCCATTTCTAATGTCGCATGCTTTTTTTGGAAACTATTTTTTTGTCACATTTTTAAAAAAAATCGTGTGGGATTTGATCTAGATTAAAGTTTTGGCTTTACACTTTCTTAATCTAGATAACAACTTATACACGTTTTCTAAGATTTTTGAGATTTTCTTCAAAAAGTCATTTTAAAAAAATATTAAATTGCCCCAAAGCCGATCCAAATTGCTAAGTTGGGTTGCACGCACAGTGGTCCAAATGCTCAATCTAGCCGGAAAAAAGTCATAATTCGCTTTTGAAAAGCGAATTATGAAACTTGGTACGTTTATAGATTTCATCAATATAAACAATCTGAGAAAAAAAAAAATTTTTTTTTTCTATGAATGTGTGTTTTTGTATGTAAATTTTTTCTTTGTGGGTTTGTTTGAAGCCTATAGACGGCGAAACGGCTGGACCGATTTTCCTGAAATTTTCACACCGTCTTTCTGTAAGTGTGGAAAGAATTAAAAGCTACCTTTCATTAAAAAATTTGAAGTGGGCGAAATGCCACGCCAAACTTAAAAATAAAAATATAGTTCCTTCCTTGTAATGGACATGTTAAACTCTAAATGAAATAAAAATCGTTGAGGCAAAAAGTGGCAGCTAATTTTTTAAACATTAGAAAGCTACATATATACAGATGACAACAACATAAAAACTAAAGCTTAACTCTGTTAAATAACCATTTGAAATTCTAATAGAATTTGGACATTGAACAAAAATTTCTTTTTTAAAACATATGTACATAATTGCATTTTTTTTTTCTAAACAAAACATATTTTCTGAAAAATTTAAACAGTAATTTTTTACTCTTACCTTTGTTATATTAATTACACCAACAATTTTTTTTTTTTAATTGTTCTTTTTATTTTTTGACGACAATTTCCCTTGCACTGTTAAATGTCACCTGAGATATTAATTTTTTAACAAAGAAGCAATTAGTTGTTCTTTAAATAGCTAGTGTAGCTATTTAAAGAACAAAAAATATGCCGTTATATACCATATACACTTGTCCATACAAAAAATTAGCTTTTGAAGCATTTAAAAAAATTACTTTTTTCCGGCTAGTTTGGGCATTTGGACCACTGTGCGTTGTATAGTTCACAAAAATATTTGCACAATTTTTAACTTTTACTAGTTAGCATAGAAAACCCCATTTTTTTGTTCTTATATCTCGACCATTTATGGGCCGATTTAGGGGATTTTCAATACCAAATTCTACATGACTATTTGACAATTCAGAATACATTTGCTACAGATTTGAGTGTACTTATGGCCATTATTAGAACTTGCCTTTATGTTCATAATAGTAAAAGTTAGCTTTAAAGCAACCTTTTTCTATTGCTTAAAGTTACCTTTTTTTTACGAACTTAAAGGCAAGTTGTAATAATGGCCCTTAGTAGGTTATCTGGGAACTACATAACGATAATATCGGGGTAAAAAATTTAGGTTGTCGTAGGTTTTTGCTTATATCTCAGCCATTTATGGGCCAATTTTGCTGATTTTCAATACTAAAATTCACATAACTATCTGATGGGTTATCTGGGGGCTTCGGAAACTCTATTTCAACCAACATCGGAACAGACTCGGACAAATTAATGAATATATTTTCTCCACTAGTAGATTTTCATTTTCATCATGAGCCACAATGTAATTGAATATTTACAGTGTATTTTGAACATTAACTGGCACATTTAACTGTCAACTATTTTTAAACCAAATTCTCTCTACTCATGCAACAAAAAACCTAAAGAGTTTCCACAAAAACCTTCATTGTGTGTAGTGTTTTACTAAACACTCGTCGTGTGGCAAGTGGTTTACATCTAAGAACATTGAAAATAATATGACATCTAATGTGTTATAAATTAAATTTTGACACAAAATTACACTGACATGACCACAAAAATTTAAACAAGACATGACAACAAATAAACATCAATAGTGTTTGTTGCATTCAAAAAAGAAAAAAAAACAAGCAAGAAACAAATGTCATAGAAGAGAAAACTGAAACGCCTTCATTTATAATAGAAATCTAGGTAAACTTCAATAGGAAACAAACTAATATTTTGACTGTTACCTGAGGACGAGTACGAGTAACGAATTCAGTGAGCATATAGTTCTAATGCTAGCATTGTTTAGTACAAGAAATAATAATTTATTCAAGAGTTGCAAATTCATACTTGCTACACTTTTTGACACTTGTTAGTTATTTCCTTGAGAATGTAAAGGCTGCTGCTATGCATATAGTGGGAGGCTTAAGGAATCTGCTGTAGAAGAAGTATACATATATTTGATAATAATGTGTTATGTTTGTAAAATGTTTGTGTTGCAAATCAAACCACATGTTTATGTAAAACATATTTAACATTTTCTCTTTCTCTCTAAATAAAAAGCAAGACAACGTTGTAAGTTGTATTTAAAAATAAATGCGACTCTGTGTGTTGTTGCATGTTATACTATTTACACGTACATACATACTATATGTGCAATGAATACATGAGTGCTGACATAAATATCTTAAGGCATGATTTATGATCTCTGCTAGACAAAAGTGCAAAAATTTAAAAACAGTTTGACTAGAGCTCATACAAATAAAAAAAAATATATATAGAAAAGTTGCATGTGGCATGCATTATAGCAACATTGAAAAGAAGTTAAATTATTTTTCTTTCTTAGGTCTGTTACTTGCCACACCAAGAAAAATTAAAAAAAAACAAAACTTAAAACAAAAACAGGAATTATTTAATAAATGAAAACTTGACGAAAGTTGCATGTGGCATTATAGTTTTAGAAATATGTATATTCGTACAACATTAAAATAAGCCACGCATGAAAATTAAGGCGGCTTATTAAGGTGTCATTAGTTTAGTAGTGGCTGCCACACTGTAAATAGTGGCGGAAATCCCTTTTGGATTTCTTGCTTTTGTTTTTTTTTACAGAAGAGTACAAAAATATCGTACAATATCCGAACTGTTGGTTAGCCAGTCATGTTAGCTATGGCAGGATGGCAAACCATCTAAGCCAAAAAAAAGCTATATTTGAATTCCTGCTGGGATTTATGCATTTAATGAGCGCTTTGGCGCTTATAAAAAAGCCTGTTCATGGCAGGGATGGGTAATTCTGTAGTAATGTACTTTTTTTTTTTTAAATACTTTTACTTAAAAGTACTTTTATTAGCTTGAGAATTTATTTTTGGAATTTCCATGAAATATCTGAAAATGTTAATCAAATTGGATAATGTTTAAGTTTACCGCTCTTGTTCTGAAGTTTGGAAATTCGTTAATTTCAGTTATTGCGAAAAACATTTTATGAAATATTAATATGTGTATTTAATCGTAAGCAATTGGTCAATTCACAAGGTCTCTTATCAGTCATATTGTCATAATGTCCTAATATATCACGACTTGGCGGCTCTGCTTAACCGACTCTTAGGCATTCAGCGTTGGTCTCAGCTGGTTCGTTACGATAACACAATAAACATAGCATAGAAAGTATGTAGTATTATTTTAGGAAATTTTTTGCTTGAAAAGCAATAAAAACCATTGTGAAGTATTAGGACATTATGACATGATAAGAGACCTTGTGAATTGACCAAATGTATATAGAATTATCATTCTAAAAAGACATAAATGTCAAAAAATACACCTGACCAAATAATACGCTGCATTTGTTTTATTATTTTAGTAGTTTCGTGCTCAAAAAAGTACTTTTTTCTTATTTAAGCTTAAAATCTCAATTCCCCCTGCCTGCACTGTCCTAATATTCATGTTGTTGTTTTAGTTTGCCTTTATCACCCAGCTATACATGTTTATCTTTTGTTATTGTTGCTTTTTTGAAATGTTGCACGCGATATGCGGGCGTGGCATGGCGTTAAATTACACTCAAACAACTCATACACTTTAATATTTTATACATATTTATTTTTGTAGTTTTGTGTGCATAAAAACAGTGTTTGTATGTGAGTTACGTTAGCCTTTTTTTATGGTTTTCTCTTCAAATTGCTGTTGCCATTTTTCCCCATTTAATATGAGTGAATTTTTTTGTTTAACGTTTAAACGCTGTTGGCGGTTTTCTGTTGTACGGTTGCGGCTTTTGCTGAATATCAGTTGATTTATTTATGTACCAACGTTTTACGTTTTTACTCCTGTCTTGTTTCTTTTTTTGTTTTACAAAAATTCAATATTATTTTATGTGGTTTGGTTAAAACAAACATAAAACTGCAGTGTAGAGTGAGAAGAGAGAAATACAATATGAATATGAAAAAAATACAAATGAAATGTGGTAGCTGAAAATGTGGCAACTGCTGACACTTTAATTTGCCACTTTGAAATAATTTAAAAAAACTTGACAAGCAAATTTAGGAAAATTCTTTTACTTGTAAAAAGATGCAATTTTTTATTTAACTTACAATTTATGAACCTGTCTAAAATGTTTATAAAAGTGAGGCAGACATTTATAAACAACATCCGGTCTAACCCATGTATAACAGCATTATTTTTGCCTATTCTGTTGGCGATAAAGTTAATCCAAAGCTCATCATAAATTCCTCTAAGATTTGTATCTAATTTTGCACCTTTTATTTCTCACTGTCCCAAACTGCTATGCTTCATAAAAATAAATCCCAAAAAGCAGATGCTTGAAAAAAAGTTAAACAAAATTCCACATTTATTTTTTGTTTTTATCAAATAGCTGGCAGTAGTATTTATAGTATTTGATTTCAAATACATTTTTCTTGATCCCACATAAATTCTTTTTTTGTTTTTTTTTTTTTTTTTCATTTCTGGAGCAGGTATATAGTATATGTGTTTGTGAAAACAAACCAAATCTTCCCAAGTTATACCTTTTTTCGTTTTTGTCTAATCAATAATGTTGTTGTTTAGTTTTATAATTTGCATTTTATTTAAATTTTATTTTCTTTATTTTTTATTTTTTTAACCCTCAACATTTTACCAGTTAATGTGTTGGTTGGAGTTCCAAACAAATTTATTTTTTATATAATTTTCAAATACTTTTATGTTTGGGTTTAATACTCTTCCCCGCTCAGTGTGTTAAATTGCACTGGCATCTTTGTGTCTAACGCGCGTAGTTAATTAGACAACGATTAATTACCGTTTAGTTTAAATTTATTTCATATTTATTATTAAATATGACGTTGACTTTTATTATATTAATTAAATTGTGATTAAATAATAAACAAATGAAATGTCTATGAGTTACAACTGCACAATATGTTTTAAAATAACTACAATGTATTTTTAAATGAATTAAAACTGGTTTCTTATTAAAAACGCTTAATTTGCAAAGGGGAAATTGTTGTCAGCAACATATCAAAATTATATGTATATTTTTGGAGTATTTGAAGTAGCGTTCGAAAATTTTTAAATCTCGCCTTAGTTAACTGACACTCTTTTTTGGAAAAACGTTTTTGGGTCAAATCGGATCATGTTAACCCGTGCTCTGGAATTTGAAAATTCGTTTACAAGATAAAATATTGAATTTATTTCAATTTTTTCCAAGAAAATTTTTTCAAATTTTTTGCTTATATTTTTACAATTGATCAATTCACAAGGTTCTTATCAGTCATATTGTCATAATGTCCTAATATATCACGACGCGGCGGCACGGCTTAACCGACTCTTAGGCATTCGCCGTTGGTCTCTGCTGGTTCGTTACGATAACACAATAAACATACACAGAGAAAACAGATTCGTGATAGCAACCGAATTTGTTGCCAATCGAATGATTCGGTTGCACACATAGAATTTTTCGGTTCTAACAACAGAAAGTCAGTTGAAAAGGAAGAATTTCGGTTAAAGCAACCAAATTTTTGTTCCCACTTTTAAAATTTTGTATCCATAACTGTAAAATTCGGCCACTAAGGTAGAATCATTCGATTGGCAACAAATTCGATTGCCATCACGAATATGTTTTCTTTGTGTAGCATAGAAAGTTGTATTATTTTAGGACATTTTTTGCTTGAAAAGCAATAAAAACCATTGTGAAATATTAGGACATTATGACAATATGACATAATAAGAGACCTTATGAATTGACCAAATGTATTGGCCACTGTTAGTTATTACCTTTTCCCATATTTCTGGCAACATAAGGATTCCGAACCAATAGTGTTCTATCTTTTGAACGAAGAACGAATTAAGCCAATATCTGATACTTCGTTCCAAAGTGAAGCGTATCCCAGAGAGAACATTCTGCATCGATCGAAACAAATAGTAGCCGGTCGGAGCAAGGTCTGGATTATAAAGCGGTTGAGGCAAAACTTCCCAACTACTTCATTCTAAATCGTTTTTAACAGGTATTGCAACATCTGGCCGAGTGTTGTTATAATGGAATATTACAGTTACATGTCTGGCCACCTATTCTGGGTGTTTTCTCGCTTCAATCGAATCAGTAGCGTTCGGTACAGGTTTCCTGTGATGGTCTGGCCAGATTTCAGCATCTTATCGCCATCGATATTTGGCTTTGGTGTCAATTCAGTTGGTTGGCCGGGCTTCACGTACGATCTCTTACAGGCCTACCTAAATAAAAGCGTAAGGGGGAACGTTTTTTTCTGCTTAGCTTTAACGCTGAAATGTCATACCTAAATAAGAGCGGCAACGCTACGTCAAACAATAAAAACAAGGTTATCAAAAAAATATATATAACAACCAGGATTATTTAACAATTTAACAATATAAAACAATAAAGAACATTGAAATATTGGTGTTTCAGATTTTTGTTTTGTGATTTGTAAACTAAAATTTTATCAAAAAAACTAAATAAAATATTTGTTTCTCCTTTTGTATGTATGTATGTGTTTACATTTATTGTGTTTTGCAACTAACTTCACTATTAAACGCGCTGTCAAAATCGGATTTGTCCAATTGCAAAGCGTTGCCGCCGCGTTATTTCGGTATGCTGCATACAAATTGTATAGACATGAGAATTTTTGACAAGTAAAAAACGCCTTCCGCTCCAATTTAGGTATGCGTGTTACACAAGTAATGATTCGCTGCAAAAATTATTTCCTTTTATAGCGTTCAAACATAATTTCGGACATGCAAAATCGATACATGCAGATCGTCTATCAATGTCTCTTGGCTTCAATTCGTATGGTACATATGGTGCTGATCGCAAAAGTTTTGAAATTGCTGCTTGATTAGATACCAATAATTTTGCAAGCTCTTATTGAGTTTGACAACAATTTCCATGTAATAATGCCTCCAATTCTTGGTCTTCAAACTTTTTTTGGCTGGCCTAGACGCTCTTTGTCTTCCGTGTCATAATCATCACTTCTGAACCGAACAAATCATCTCTCGCACGTTAAAACTGATGGATAACATACACCATAAGCTTTGGTGAGCAATTGGTGTGCTTCAGCCGCAATTTTTTCAAATTAAGGAAGTAAAGCAAAACTTCCCGCATATGACGCTCTGTTGGTACAAAATTCGACATTTCCGAAGCAAAAAAAAGAATGTTGTTTACATTATAATATTCAATAACTAAGTGAGAATAAATGACAATTTCAAACTTTTAAAAATTTTCTAAAAAAAAAAATTCTAAGCAGTTTGAAATTGCTCATTACCCCCTGTCTATACTCGACAAATATTTATTATAACAATTAATGACGTTTGTTGTTAAGACAAAGTTGTCTAAGCAAAAGCACTAACAATTTTGTCATAACGAAGCAATAATGCTAATAAATGGAGACTATACCTGATAATTTTTTATCTTGACAACCATTTTGACGTTTATCATGATAAAAATGTATCAGGTATAGACAGGGGGTTATGATTTTATTAAGAGAGCAAAAGACAGAATATATTTTTCCAAGACCTCTCATAATTTTGACGTATCTGTGGTTTGAACTTTTAGAATTTCGTAAAATAATTCATTTTGGACAATGATTTAGTCAATAGTTTTAATAAAACCTATTCAGAATATTATTACTCGATCCATTAGAAATATATAACGATGATTTAACTGAAATCTTGAAACTCTTACTCCACTGGGGCAAAAAGTAGAACTTAAAAAAAGCGTTCACCAAACAGGTATCGAATTTGTCTGAAATTATGTTTTAGTCATATTAATATTAACTCTTTGATGTAAATTACGACCAATTTGCAAAATTTAGCTTTTGTTAAATTCCTCAAAAGAGTTTTGTGTTTTTCGTTTTTTATAAATAAGAAGAGCTTTTTAGAGCATTTGATTTATGTAGATACTATGCGCATTTTGTTTACAATTAGTTGGCATCACTGATTACAAATCAAAACATAAAGATCTCAAACAGGAATTGAAAAATCGATACGATCATAATTTCATTTTGATACTATTTCATATTCAAAATTTAGTACTCTCAAGTGAATAATTTGATACTCTCAAAACAATTTTCAGTTGTTGGTTATAAAACAATTTTTTTACAAAAAAATTTTGTATTAAAAAATTAAATTTTGTTTCAAAAATCCGATCTAGCATTTTATTTGTATTTTACAGCATGAAGTTAACAATCATCATATTTAGGGGAAAAAAGTACATATGTAATTATTGTGTTGCCCAAACGGGAAGTAAATATTTTTACCAAGAAAAAAACTTAAAAAACAAAAAAATTCCAACAAGTATTATTTCCCTTTAAACTCTCGTATTTAGTGTTTAAAACAAAAAATAAAATATAAGTATGTATGTAAAAAACTAAATAAATTGTTTATTACGCGATTTATTACCCAACATTATGACTAATTAACTTGGCCCCTGCAACAATGCGCTAATAAACGCTTCAATCTTAGGGAATTTTAGTAAATTTTATGACACCTTTAAACAAAAAAAACTGTTCTCAGTTATTTTTTTTAAGATTTTATGACACTTTATTTCAGTCCTTTGTTGTTGACATTTAATTGTTTGTTTTAAAACTAAAACAACAACAAATATTGCAACCGCAGTGAAGACTATAATTTTTGTTGTTATTGTTTTTTGTATTTAAAACAAAACAAATAAACCCCACAAATGTTTCAATAAAACTAAACAACAAAATTTATCGTTGAGCAGCATCTTAAGCTGGAAAACAGGCATTTTAAAGAGCCGTCGCTTAATGCTAATGATGCTTATTGTCGTCGAGTCGACTCACTAAATCAAGCAGACAACTCAAAGCCAGCCAAGTTGACAAATGTTGAGTGAGTAGCTAGAATTCAGAGACCAGAGCTGCTGCGTGAAAATTTCATTTAATGATGACCATTATGACGATTGTTGTGCGTGTTTGTCTAGTTTAAAGTCAGTCGTCAGTCAGTCAGTCGGTGCATCAAACAAAATCAAATTTCAAATATAAAGAAAACAACAGCAACAACAACACTATTCTTAGAGCCATAAAAAAACAAACTGTGGACACTTGAATCAAAATGCCACCGCCAGACAAGGCAAAAGGTTGATGAAATCCCATCGAGCCGTAAGAAGAAAACAAAAATCAAGAGTCATGTTCAAGTCAAATTCTAAGCACACTTACGTTACTATAAACCGATAAATGAGCGGTTTAAAGTATTTTCTATTCTTTTATACGCTATTTAGGGAAAATAGTTGACATAAGGCGACAAAAAGGTCACTTTGATTCATATACATACATATGTATGAATGTATGTATGTATATTGTTGGGTTTGTTTTCTTAGCCCTTTTTCTCTCATAAGCCTAAAATGGCGCTAACGTTGTTTAGATAACAATAGTTTTCTATTTATTGTACGGCATCTAGAGATTTATTACCATTGTGTTTATTTGACCAAAATAAATACCAACATTAATAGACAAAAAAAGGGTTATATGTAATTGGAAAATAAATCTCAAATAATAAAGTTTTTTTCTTTCTTTATAAAAAAAAGCCGCCACTTATGTATAAAAGAAAAAAAATAAAACTTTTAATTTGTTGACAAATTGAAGTAAAAAGTAAGAGCAACGCTTGAAAAAATGTTACACACATAAAGATTTATTTTAAAGTACTTATGTACCTAAGAAAATGGTAAACAAATCTTTAAAGACTTTTTAAAACTCTTTGTATAATGAATCGTTTTTTTTTTTTTTTGGAGACGAAAATCAAAGATTTCAAAACCATAAAATAAAGCTGTAGCACTTGAGAGAGGCGTCTTAAGTCTGCCCATTATTATTCAAAATGTCAACTTGATATAACCAAAATTTAGTGACCATTACAATTTTCTACATAACTAACTAAGTAGTACTTTGTAAACACTTCTAAACACACTAAAAATCGTATTGAAACCAGAGCTGTGTTAATTTTCTATAAAAATTTGAATTTGTCAACAACAGCCACGGGTTGTCTGTCTGTCTGTATGTCTGACATTAACGTCTGTGGTAGTGATCTTAATTTAACAGCATGATCTTAGAGCTCCTGTAAGCAGAACCCAAAAACCTTAAGACTTCCAACAGAGTTTTACAAAAATTTCTTAAGAGCAAACAGCAGGGAGTTTCATTCATTAAAACAATCGTAACAAAAACTTCTTTCTACCTACAGTCAAAAACAAAACAAAATGCTCAATTACTCAACAAGCGTCAGAGTGTATAGAGTTAATGGTTACACTCTCTTTTTTTAACACACTTCCACTTGTGTGATATGTAGACATCCTTAAATATCCTTTATACCAGTATGAGCACGACAGACAGTCAATAGTTTAGCTGCTGCTACTTAAATAAAACACAACAACTTGATGACGACACTCACGCCATTGAAATGCTTTGGGTGTTGTCTGTCTCGCCATTCACATGCGTACATCTCTCATGTACGCATATCCTTGCCAGAGTCCTTGTTTCTTATTGTCGTAAGAGTCTCGCTTTGTTTTTGTAAAACAAGTACAATTTGAGTCAATATATCAATAAATTTAATGTTTATAAGGATTTTGGTTTCAGTGGGCGTATGAGTTTATAATTACTTTTTATGGTTTCTATTGTGTTTAAGAATTTCTATTTTTATCTCTGTGTACATAGTTAGTTAGTTATTTTTACCTGTTTAGCACGAGACATTGGCAAATATTTTGAAATGTATTAAATATACATTAGCTGAGGAAATTGATTTATATCCTTAAATATCTCCCTTTTGCTAAGGAAGTGTTTTGTTTTTGAAGACGCACGTAATTTATTTTGAATTAAGGATGTACTTAGAAGTTATTATGAAATATAAAGCAGAGTCTCAACATCAATCAATTTTTTTTTTAATATTTACTATGAAATAAGAATATTTTCAAGAATTTTTATAGTAGAGTTTTATTTGAAGTAGCTGGCTAATAGATGGTTGGAATTATGATTAAATTGGATCTTGAAGTTCACAGACTTTGTAACAAAAGTACTAATTATCAGACCCATGATTACGGTTCCTAATCGGGAATATATTTAAAGAAATTCCCGAGAAATTTATTCTTCTCAGATAAAACAAATTCGTTATGATTTGTTGTTAATTGTATGATTCGATTATATCCATAGATTTTTATTCGATACTAGCGACAGAAGCTTAGTTGACAGCTGATTATTGAATTTAATCGATTTATCAACAAATATTTTTAAATATTTCCCGGTAATAGATAATGTCCAGAAAATTTTAGTTTTCGTTGCCTTGTTTTGTATCAGTATTGAATCGATTATTTCAAAAACCAGTTAAGCCACAAAAAATCCAAAATTGAGTTGTTGGGCGATTACTATTTTTAAAGGTAAATTCATAGTTTAATGCAAAAAAAATACTACCCTCCTATGTTGAAACAAAGCGGAGAAATCCGTGTTTAGTGCAGAAAGAAGTCAAGTCAAGGCCCTAATCAATTTTTAAACCTTTCACCTTCGGAGATATGAGCAAAAATCCGAGACAACCTCTATTTTTGGCCTATTTTTTTTATCTATATCTCGATTACTAAATCATAAATATAGACAATATTGATATCTAATGATAGATATTTCAAAGTCCATTGCAACGATGTATATAAGGCTATACAAAGTTGGACCTACAATGGGTCAAAATCGGGAAAATATTTTTTAACCCGAATTTTTTTTCACAAAAAACATTATTTTTTCATAAATTTTTTCACTAATAAATTAAAAATTTTTTTTTAAAAAAAATTGGAAAAAACTTTTAAAAAACTATTTTGAAAAAAAAAAATTAAAAAAAAAATTTTTTAAATTTTATTTTAAGGTATAATTTGGTGAAGGGTATATAAGATTCGGCACAGCCGAATATAGCTCTCTTACTTGTTTTGATTTAAGATTAAGGATGGAAATTTACATTTTTGTTCGGTAACAGAATAATATTCAAATAGTACTTTTTTCACACCAAAAGTACTAAAATTTAAATTTATAATTTTTGTACTTTAACATTTGTTTAGTGGAACAAATATTCTATAGAAACATAGCCATACACAAAAATGTATAATTTATTTTATGAAACCCAACCGCAAAACATGATTGAAATTGTAACTCCATTTTACGACTTTAATGGGTTCAGCTGACAATGAGTATGACTCTCTTCTTTCTAATATGGCGAAATTGAAAGAAAACGATAGTAAAAAAGATTAATACGACATGAATGAACATGCTTATATGGAATCTATAACATTTTTTCAAAGTATCAAATCAGTCGAAAGAGTACTACGATACTTTTGAATATGAAATATTAGAAAAATATATGATCATATCAACCTTTCTATGTCATGACTGGTTGAGGCTGAAAATAAAGGAGTATAGGAAATGCTAATATGTTGTATTCAACAGACAGCTTGAATAAAATTCAAACATTTAACAGCTTAATTAATATTAATTTATTCTAACAGCATAAACAAAACATATTTGTTTAATTTCAAAAAAAAAACGTCATAAACCTGTAAGTTAGTTAAAATAATCATTAAAATATTGAATAATCATTAAAAAAAAAACTCACAATGTCATGAAACAGCTGTAGTTTTAAAGCAATTTTGTTTTCTATAATTAAAGTCCAAATTAAACATTATTGTTTTGTATAAAATTTCCCATTTCTTTTCCATTTTAGTTTGTAAAAACTTAAAAAAAATCAATCAAATGTTTCAAACTTTTTTTCTTCTATTGTTTGCGTTTACTTTTATTTTAGACAGAGACAAACACTTTGCTCTCTTGTCACATTTTGTTATTTTCATTAAAAAAAAGAAACACTACATACAGACATATTTACATGTCGACCTTGTTCTCTTATAAACTACTCAATGTGTCAAATTTACGTCATATGAACCATTCATGTGTCAAATTTAACAATCTTCTATATGAGAAAAAATAACAACAATATAGTTTTACCTATGTTTATGAAAAAGGTTATTTCTTTGTTATTGTATAAGTATATACATAAATATTTTTTAATCAAGTCTAAAACAAAATGTATGAACAAAATCAATAGTATTTGAACGAATATGAATTTTTTACAAAACATACTTGTAGGTAAATTTATAAAATTATAAATGTTTAACAATGAATATTCATTCATAGAGAATAACGGTTTAAATAGATTAAAATTCTCACAAAATTTTTATATGAAGATGTATTTGTAAAGTAAAGGTATAAAAAACATCTAAAAATTTTAATTCAATATTAACAGCCCTGCCAGAAAATAACAAAAGCTATTGCCAACTTCTCAAACTTTAATATTTACACAATTGCATGTTCAACTTAACGTAACTTGTTTTTGTTTAGATTTTGTAGCACTAAAGTGAAGTTAGCTGCAGTTTGCTTAAACATGGTTGGCAAATTAAGTACTAGAAAAACTATAAATTAATAAAGAATTTCAGCTTCTTTTATTTTCTATTTTCTTTTCTATAAGACTAAAATATTAATTAATATTGTCTATTTATTTATACATAAATGTCATTTTATAGTAATTTAAAAGTATTGATGCCTTAAAAGAGCTGTTATTCCTTAATTAACGTTTATTAGCAACTATTTTTCTTATAATTAAAATTTATCAAATGCCAATTAACTTTTTAACAAATGTTAGAAATTTTGTGCAAAAGGAAACTAAATAAATATTTTTTTATTTTATAAGTAAATGAAATTATAGTTAAAACTCACTTTTTTTCTAATAAAACAAGTTTTGTAATACATTTAGCAAAAAAAAAAAAAAGGCCAGCAATAATAGTAATTTAAAAACACATTTAGAATTTTACAAATTTTTACCATACAATTTCATGATCAAAGTTGTTGTTTTTTTTAAGTTCGTTTTGTTTTAAAATTCACAAGCCACACATGCATCCAATACAAACCAACCAGCCAGCCAGCCAGCCATCCATCCGACCAATTTTCAAGTAATTTATGATCAAACCGCCTTAACAATTTGACCATACGCCAGATGAAACACAAACAAGTCAGCTAGATAATATTTCGCATACCGCAAACCTGAAATATGTTTCTCGGTTCGTATTTCGCATGTAACAAATGCAATAACAATAACAGCAACTACAACAACAACAAAAGCCGCCATTACAACCATCCAAAGCCAAAGAGGCAAGCAAGCAACATCAACGAAACAAACCTTATTGTTGCATCTTGAACAACAAAACACACAGAATTTCAACTGACACTGAGTTTTCTTTCTTTTTTTTTTATTTTTATTTATTTTTTCTGTTTTGGTTTGGCATGAGTTTTGTTCAACTTTTATTTATTTTATTTGGTGGGTAATTAATACAACAGAAATGGAACTTCAAAAGAGAAGCTTTCGAAAACGTAACTAAACTCAAAACCGAAAAAAAAGTGCAAAAAAATAAATAAATAAACGTATGTATTTATATACATATGTGATGTTGTGTGGAGTGTTTTACATTTTGTAGCAAAAACAAAAAAAAAAAAAAATGTAACTCATTATGTCACAAATTGAAATGTTGCAGTAAATAAATGGCCAGCATGCCACATAAGACAGGCCAACAAAACAAAAAACAAGAGCTACAGAGGCGGCTCTATGATACAAAAAAACAAAAAAAAAAAAATAGGAAGTCGGACGAAATAAATGTAATAATTATAATGATGCAGAAAAACCGTTTTGTAGAAAATTTAGTTTAAATTAAAATAAATTTATTAGATTTCATATGAAAACTACTAGAGGTAAATTATAGTATTCAGTTGTCTGCTGTTTGACTGTGTGGCTTCTAAAAGGAATTAGCTTTTGCAAAATGTTTTGAACTTTCATTCAATAATTTGACCTTTGATCCTGTTGGGGAAAGAAAGTTCGGGGAAATTATGAAATTTTTACCGATTTTTACTTATATCTTTTTAGAAAGATAATTTTGTATACATTACGATTCCTATAATTTAAATGAAAGATGTTCAAATTTTTAGTATCTTGTTTCTCATAACGATTTAATAAATTGCAAACGTGCTAAGTGCACTTTTTATAAAAATTTAGATTTTAATACAAAACGTTGAAATAAGTAAAAATACACTGTTTACTTAATTTTTTTATAATTTGTTCGATTTTTCTCGTTGTAATAGTGTGGTATGCAAAAGTGCTAAGTCCATTTAATGTCAATATTGTAAATTTATCTCAGTCAAATGCAATTGAGTATAACTACGTTATTGAATATATTGTTGCGTTTTTACCTTTTAAAAACGGGATTTATTTCCTTTAAATAAACCGGATACTTTTGATTGCAAATAAAAAGCAGTTTAAGTAGTTTAAAATTTGTAACAACTTTTTATTTATTTAGAATGTACAACAACAACAGAATTAAAAAGTCACTCAGTGTCTTATACACGTCTATCAATTCGCAGAAATGCACACACAAACTTTACAACGTACAAGCTCAAATGAACACGACAGTTGATGTTAACTCTAACAGCGCCAATGATGAACTCAACTCACGACTGCCACCTCTGCCACTATTTATACACACGCCATCTATCGTGAATCTCCTACAATGATCTCAACCGAAAAACTAGTACATTCGAATTCTAGAGCTTTCGATGTTAATGTTAGCAGGTTAAACATTTAGTATTGCCATACTTACAAACAATGCTAATAACCGCATGCTACTGATGGACGTGTTTATAAACATGATGAATGTTGCAGGCTGCCGTTACAGACCGTTAAATTCAAATCGCTATTGCATATTCGTAACAATATAATTGCTCCTAAATTGTTTTAATTATTAGTTTATTCACTTAATTTTAAACAAAAAACGTAAATTATCATAAATTTTTTAAAGAAAATTTTGAAAATTTTTAAATTTATTATCATCTCGACTACTGATATCAATAACATGGCTCCATTAGCTTTTGAGAGCAACTTTAGTGATAATAGAGACTTGAAATCAGATAACATAAGTATTTAAAACTGAAAAATACAAAATAAAGAACATATTTTAAGTCCCAATAAGTCGCCAATGCACTTCTCTTAATTGTGATTTTTTATTGGTAAATCATACCGAATATAAATAAATCTACATTAAAAATATGTAAAACAAAGGATTTTAGAACGTTTTGTGAAAACCAACTTATTACGTTTGCACACTAAGCCAATGAAATGTAAGAAAAAAGTAGTTATTAAAAATTTGAAGTTTTTTCCTTAATTGAAAATTAAAAGATCGCGTTTTCTTTATAATAGAAAACATATACAAATCGTTTCAATAATATAACCTCAAATCAGTTAGTGTTCTAATTTGGTTATTTTTACTATGATCAAAGAACACCCAAGATGTTTTACAATTGTCAGAAACAAACTAAAAGTTAGAGGGGTGGAAAAAAGCTACATAAAATTCAATTTAGGTATAGTAAACATTTTATTTGTGGCAAATAATTTTTAGTCTTGTAGCTTAAGATCATCAAAGTCGTCTTAGCACACAACCAAGCAACAATTTCCTAAAGAGTTATCAATGTTATAAACTTCAACATACTTAAGTTGCCATAAAAACAAAGATTTTATTTGACCATAGTCATGCTCATCATCATCATCATGATGATCATCCTCATTTCCACTGAGGTACATGGTGCGCTCGCTGTCCAACGTCTGTCGTTTTCTACTTCTTATGCTCGTACCGCGCGTAGTTAAAATTCAAAACTTAACACGGTCAAGAAACATCAAAAGTGAAATAATAAAAAATATAAAAAAAAACACACACAATTGTTTAAAAACAACCGGTGGTGGTGCATCATCACCAACCATCATTATTACGAAACGGCAAACCCCAGCTTGGAAAGAACAAAAAGTAGTAGAATACAAACACTGATTTACACTCACAATCAAATGAAGAAAATAAACCAACGAGAGAGAGAAAAAAAAAAACACAGAAATTCATGTCACTTTTAACATTTATACCCAAGTTATGCGGTATTTTCCTCTTGAAATTCAAATTTTATGGAAGCTCATTAAATATAAATTTGTCGTTTATTATACATACGTACCAGCAGCGAGCGGCTGGGCTGAGAGAGTGTTTTTTTATTTTTTTTTATTCATAACGATCTCTGGTAGAGTAGAAACTTTTGAACATTTTGTAGGTGCAAGTGCATCATCATTGCCATCATTGTCCGCGAAACTGTGATTCGATGGCAGAGTGGTTCGTTCGTTCGTTTCCTGACCGACCCCCTTTCTACATACGAGTTAACTTATAAACGTTGACGTTCATATAAAATAATATAAATTAATTAACCCAAAATGCAATCATATATTAACTCTCCTTTTAGAGAGTGTCTTGGATTTGGTTCTTGTGTTGGCTGGCAATAATAGTCAGTGGTGGTTCTTCTTTTTTCTTTGTTTAGGTGTGCAATCGTAAAGAATTTGCATTTCTTTGTTTTAAACCGGCTTTGCGTGTCAAGGACTCAATAAGATTTCTTGCCGCTAACCAAACGGAAAAGAGCAGAGGAAATAATATACCGTACAACAACTACAACTACACCAACAACGATTTTCATTAGTATCATAAACATTTCTGTTGATGTTATTGTTTTGCCATCGCCATTGATGCATGCGTGCAGGCAATCGTCGTCTTAATATTTACTAAAATAAAACAACTTTTTTTAATGAATAATAACCCAGCTTGTAGCTTTTCTTCATTCCGATCTTATGTTTTTTTTTCTTCTGTTTGAAACAATAAACAATTTTAGTCATAAAACTGAAATATGGCAACACTTTAAAAGCTCTCAAATTTTAGACATATGTCAGGGTGTAATGCTGTACTTACAATTTCTAAAAACCGTTAAATTATCCCGCAATGAGAGAGATCTTGTTTCCCAGCTCAATACAACTCACGTTTCATTGTATATACAAAATTAATGAATTCGCTCGTATTTGCCTGAATTCGCCACCGACACCACCTTGTATATAAATTCGCCTTGATTGTAATTATTTTGAACGGCCAATTAGGCTGGCTTTAATTTAATGGTTTTGAGAGTGTTATGTTACATGATTCGCTACCCTTAAAAATTTCAAGAAATCGCGCTGCCTAATCTGAACGCCTTACCAGCTACAATACGGTCTTTGAAGCCGATCACCGAAAGTATTCAATGGTTAAAGTGCAATTGTAACAGAGACATTGTCAGAATTTTCACAGATATTTAAGCTGCTGTCAGAGCACTTACAGATGAAAATGTTAAATCCTAAAATATAATGAGAAATATGAGGAGGATATGTAAGCATTGAGATCAGTTAGATCCCAAGCTGGGCTGCACGGCCATCCTAAACAATACTAAACTTTTCCAGAAGTTCATAAAATGACTCAGAGAATTGACATAGCAGACAATGGCATGAAGAGACCACAGAAAGAATATGGTGAGATTCCGATAAGTATAAAACGAATAGCAGCCTAAAATTAAGCAGACCAGTATTGAGAATGCTATTAGGAGTCCTCACCAGGCTTGCCATTCTTGGGGATTTATCCCCGATTTGGTAATATTTGAAAGTATCTCGCAGATTTTATGGGAATACAATATTTAGAACGAGTTTATAATTTCAATAATATACCAATATCTAAAACTTATTTGAGAATGAAAGCACTTGGTATAATAGCTGTATTTCTATGACAATTATAATATAGATTATACAATCTTCAGATACAAAACAGTATTTACAAGTAATTTCCTAATTGCCGGATCTATTTAGTAATTTGGATCTCCTAAAATCTAAAAATTCAACTTAATTTGGGGATATAAAATAATAGATGAAGCTATCAGCGCAAAAGTGGTGTAACCCCAAACTATTTAGTTAGGGGTAGAGATAACTTACACCACTTTTGCTCTATTACTTTGTTATATTATGGTCTGTGCAAAAGCGATATTTTCAACTCCATACTTTATATTGATAGTTGGTAATGTATGTAACACCATAACAGCAATTAACAAAAATTGTGGGTTACATCACTTTTGCACTAATGGCCTCATAATGGAATTGATCAACTGGAATGACTATGCGTACATCAAATTTAGCATATTCATGATTTTATTTTTATATTTTTAAGGCACTTTCAAATGTGATAACACCGAATTTTATATAAGTTATTTTGGAAAAATAATTTTATTTAAAAATGGGATTCCAATAATTATTCAAACAAAAAACATGTTGCTTGAATGTTTCCTTTTTACTGGAGAATACTATTGATATAAAGTGTAATACAGCTTTAATTTAATAGCTTGGCACTGCGTTCAAGACTTGAATTACACTTGTTTTTAACTTGAATTCCAATAAAAATTCTTATTGGGATGTATAATACCGTTTGGGGACAGCTAATAAAATGAACCTGTCAACCCTGGCCATCACTGATAATAAATTATTGAATTGAAATCTCACATTTTGAACATGGCTTTTCGGACATTATAGTTTCTAGATCGTCTCTCTAGAGCCTTGGTAGGCAAATAGAGAAATTGAATTTATGTGCATGTATAAATAAAATATCAGCAACGACATCAAGCAAATGAATGAAATATTTGTATTTTTACGCTCTTTTGTTTACATTCGGGTACGTGTACGTGTAAATTGACGAAAATGTTCGTAACTTCAACAATATGAACGCACACCACTACTCTAGAGCTCACAATGGGAGGAGTGTACATATATTTATTGCATATAGAATGTGCTTAAGTGATCAGTTAAGGTTTCCAACTGTAATCATAGCGCTTCTACGAATGAATTACCATCTACTCTTATTATTTAACATTTTTCGAATTCATAAACAATCTTCAAATGAAACCAGAGCAAATTTTTAACTTAATTTAAAGTATGCCTTAATTTCCAAAATAAAGTGCCAATGTAATAAAATATCAAAAAAGAAAAACCCCAATAAAAAGTCCACAAACCTTTTGCTGTTGCTGCTCTGCCAAAATGCAATGTTGCACTCTAAATACATCATATCTGGAGGCTATAAATGATGTAACATTTATATGAGTGTGTGCAGCATGAGTATGTCTGGTGAATTTAGTTCAGTTTAAATGTATTTAGGAACAATATTTCATACCAAGTACCCAACACTAAATATCACACCTTGTTTTCACAGGTTTCTTTTTTTTTTGGGGGGGGGGGGGGTGTGAGTGGGATTGTTTGCAAAAACATACACATGCGACTGCATATTGAAACAGCAGACTTAAAGGCTCTCGCTAAATAAGTACAAATTTTTGTCGAGTCCACAAGTAAAGTTTAGTAGGTAGTGTAGTAGTAATTTTCGTTTGCTCCAAGAAAAATGATGCAAAATTCATTTTGAACAACAACAGCAACATCAACATTTTGTAGAGGTGGCACAATGTTAATGCCTGGTGTTGGCAAGTTATTGTAGGTATTTTGTGAATAACTAAAGCTTACAGGAGGGTCCACACATCTGGTCATATGATGTTGAGAACACAACCATCGTCAACAACCATCATCATCATCATCGCCATCGCCATCACCTTTTGTAGACTACGAAACCAAACATTTCATGTCGGAATTTTTGTAAGAATTTTTTTCTGGGTTCTTTTTCTTTTTTTGTTGTATTTTCGTTGCAACCTCTTTGCAACATAACAGATATTCTAACATGCAGCGGTGTTTATTGAACTTTTTTTGGTGCATGTTTGTAAGAAGAAAAAAATGAATAAAACATGAACGAATACACTCGAAAATTAATAATAGTAAGAGCAATTGGTTTGTTTGTCTCAAAAGCTGTCAATTAACATAATCCACAGAGTTTATACTTCAAATATCTGAGATCCAATGTTTTAAGTTTGTTAAACAAAGTCTATTGTACAATTCAAATACTTGCATACTTTTTCATTTAAACGAAGTTTAAACTGGGTGCTAATCTTGTAAGCTTAGCTAAGCTGATAATTAAACAAAGTTTAGGTAACATTAGAAACTCTTGCCCTGAAATCTAACGCAATTTAACTCAATACGCAACAAGTTAGGTGTCCAGCAAACAATTGACTGCTTAATGACTCATAATAATTATTTTAGTACGAACACTTAGAGAAAATCAACAATTGTATTGAAAATAAACACTTCATTTAGTAGTTCTTCATAAAGATTGTTAAAATATTTGTGTTTAAAAGTGTCTATATTTGTTTCCACTCGTTATAAGTATGTATGAATGTTTGTTTTTTCATCAACTGGTGAAAAAATAAAATATCACGACTTTAAATCAAACTTCTAACAATATTAC
The DNA here is from genome assembly GCA_942486065.2 of Calliphora vomitoria. Taxonomy (NCBI): domain Eukaryota; kingdom Metazoa; phylum Arthropoda; class Insecta; order Diptera; family Calliphoridae; genus Calliphora; species Calliphora vomitoria. The sequence goes on along the minus strand of OW818030.2, from coordinate 66,718,988 downwards.
ATGTTTTATGATCGTGTGAAATTCCATAAAAGCCACTGAAAAATACACATCACAATAAACAATTTACACACACTAGGAGCATTTTATTATGCCGTGAATCATCAGTATATGATCATTCACAACTTTAGCATAAACAACAGCAGGAGCAGAAGTCTCAACATCATAGATAGAATTAAAATAAATTTGTATCTTTATAAAAAATCTATGTAAAGATTAAAATTTTGCTAAAATTTGTTAACTCTTTTAGTTTAAGTTTTTTTTTTTTGCTTTTCATACCATTTCTTTCTTTCGTATGTTGAACAAAATCAATGTCCAGGCCATTGAAATACTCGTACAAACATACAATATATCTTTGTCTTAATAACCAGTAGTAAGTTTTAACTTAAATAACGTGCACAATTTTGAAGCTTCCATGAGTTTCAAACTTGTTTCCGATGTTCTTCCATGTCTGGGGCTGAGTGGCCATCATCACCAGCACCAGCATCAGCACCATTGGACACAAACGAAAGACGAAAATCAAAACAAATACCTCATAATGTTACTACATTCATGCTACTTACCTTGTTGCTTGTTGTTGTTGTTTTGTGTGTCTGTTACGTTTGGGGAGTTGGATCGAAGTTTGGAGTGATTCTTGCGTATTCTTCTGGGTTTATTTATTTGTTTGTTTGTTGTTTTTTCGTAATCTTATCGATCGTTGTTTTTTTTTCTTTTACTTAGGTTTTCTGCATTTTGTGAGGCAAAAACTGCATGTTGCAAGTTAAGGTTGCTGCTGGAGAAACTGAGAATGGTGTATGCCTTCTGTATTTATTTTCAATTTTAAACTAAAACTATAGAAATCATCTTATGTACTTACGTCGTATGTATATGTATATTATGAACATGCAACCATCGAGCCATCCATCTATACATTCAAGTACTTACTTAGTTATATATAAATATATTTTTCTTTATATTCTTGCCACTTGTATGCAACACAAAATACATACAAAGCAACTATTCAATACAATCAACCTATTAGAAATCTTGTGTGTTTCTGTTGTAGCTGTTTGCGAGATTTTGTTTTTATTATTGTTTTGTTTAAATTTATTCAGTTTTTCATGTTCGATCTTTATACATTTTTGTTTTGGCCTTTGATAGATTTCCGACTTGATAAACATTTAAAAAAAACGTCTGTATGTATAAATGACTACATTTACATATACTGTACACACATACATATATGCATATGATTCTATATACAACCCAACAAGCATTTGTATTGACTTTAAACTCATTATTATACCCATCATTATGAGTGGTAAGTTTTAAACATTTTCATTTGCTACCCCACAATCTATATTCCTTTATTTAGAGACACTTGTCTATGCGTATGTTGGTTGAAATAGGTTTTCCCAAACCTCCTAATAGCCTTTGGAATTTTGATATTTTGTCCTGATAAAATTGTAAAGAATGTATAAAGAAGTTTCTTCATTAGAGGATGCCTATATATAGATGTGACGATCTAGCGACGGTCATCGAACCGTGTGGAATTTTGATATTGAAAATCAAATCGCTCCACATAATCATCATCAAAATTCATGAACGAAAAATGTATTCGGCCAAATCTTATATACCCTTCAACAAATTATACTTTAAAACAAAAAAAAAAAATTTTTTTTTTTTTAATTTTATATTTTTTTTTTTCGAAATTGTTTTTTAGCTTTTTCCAATTTTTAACAAAAAAATTTTTTTTTTTTAATTTAATTTTTTTTTTAATTTATTAGTCAACAAAATTTTTTTGTGAAAAAGAATTCGGGTTAAAAAATATTTTTCCCAACTTACTATAGCCTTTATACATCGTTGCAATGTACTTTAAAATATCTATCATTAGATGTCCATATTGTCTATATTTATGACTAAGTAATCGAGATATAGATCAAAAATAGGCCAAAAATAGAGGTTGTCTCAGATTTTTGCTCATATAGTTATTTATGGACGGATTATGCTGATTTTAAATAGGAAACTTCTCGAAAGCATGTCTGACAGAATTATTGAAGATTTGGATCTCGAAGATATCTAGGGTCTTCAGAAAATTGATTTCAACAGACAGACAGACAGACGGCCATGGCTAAATCGATTCCGCTATCTATAAGGATCCAGAATATATATACTTTATAGGGTCGGAAAATTATATTGTGGAAATTACAAACGGAATGACAAACTTATATATACCCTTCTCACGAAGGTGAAGGTTATAAATATGTAATACTAGTTGACCGGGGCTTCGCTCGATAGCTATTTACTAATGTTCTACAAGTTTCTCCAAAAACTTCTCTTATTAAGGAAAATGAGAAGTGAAAAAAGAGTTAAAAAAATTTAATTTCCGAATTTTTTAAATTTTTTACAAACCATCTCCTGAAAATTTCGTATCGAATTAAAAAACGGCGCCAGCCGTTCTTACGTGATGCCATTATATGATATCCAAAACAACAAATTCTTGTGGCTTTTTTACACATTTTAATGTTTCTAACAGAAGTCAAGGCAATTCTAACGTATCAGTTATAGTCCATTTGTTGTGTGACCTTTGACCTTCAATATCTTAAGAATCAGAGGAACTAGTTTATGTGTTATATAATATTTTAAAGACATCTTGATTTTAGTTGGATAATTGTGCCACTTGATGTAAAAACTTGTGTCAAATAGGATAACTCAAAGTCATGCATGCACATTAAAGTCAAAGTCAACATTTTTGAAATTTCAGTTCAACTATAATACAAAAAATTATTGTGTTTTTTTATGTAAATTGATTAATGTTGTCAAACTTGACGTTTTCAGTTGTTCAAAAATTATTTCTAAATACTTTTTGTATTTTTACCCCTTTCGAGGTAATGAAATATTTATATAATCCTTTAAATTGTTTAATGTTTGAGACGATTGTCCCAAAACAAACTGCCTCGAATATATCCATAATTTTACTATTTTGCAAAGAATCATAAGCTGCAAATGTTTTTCTAAAATCTTATTATACATATTGATACGTTTTTACCTTTTAAAAACGGGGTTTATTTCCTTTAAATAAACCGGATACTTTTGATTGCAAATAAAAGCAGTTTTAGTTGTTTAAAATTGTAACAACTCTTTATTTATTTAGAATGTACAACAACAACAGAATTAAATAGTCACTCAGTTGGTTTATACACGTATATCAATTCGCAGAAATACACACACACACTTTATAATGTACAAGAATACACGTACCAGACAGTTGATGTTATTTCTAACAGCGCCTATGATCAACTCAACTCAACGACTGCCACCTCTGCCACTATTTAAACACACGCCATCTTTCGTTATTCTTCTACAATAATCAAACATTTAGTGTTGCCATACTTGCAAACAATGCTAGTAACCGCATGCCATCAACATGCCATCAACATAGTTGATAAGTAGAAGCTTCTACTCATGGACATGTTCATAAACATGATGAATGTTGCAGGCAGTCAAATCGCTATTGCACATTCGTAACAATATGTATAAGAAATATTTAATATTTGTTCTAAATTACTTTTAATTCAAAATCTTCAAAATTATTACTTTTCTAAACTTCGAGCTTTTTTCCTATTTAATTGTTTGATGGGTTAGTGATTCCTTAATTTATTGTATATATAAAAAATTCTATATATATTGTGTTCTCATTTCTTTATGAATAAAACTGTTCTTAGATAAAAACAAATACTTGTTAAATAAGAAATAAATTAAATTATCACCATTATAAAACTCTATGGGAGGTTTATAGCTCCAAAGTAGATTTATTTGTAAGCCAACTAAATAGTATAATTATAATAAAACTGTTTGTTTTAAAAAAACCGAAAAACACTACAAATCGATTTGAAATTTAAGCTCAGCATTTAAATATTGTTAATAATAGTTAAAACCAATATTTAGTCATTGTAGAAAACCAAAATAATCAAATATGAAACAAAATAAACAAAAATTGGTTTGATAATTGCGTTCATTACAGTTTTCAAGAAAAAAATAATATACAATAAATACAAAGTTGACGGTCAACTGGTGATTGGTTTGGCAGAAATGCAAATACTCAACAGCAACATGTTAAAAATGAAATATATATTTGAAAAAAAAGACAAGTTGTTTTTTGACAGTTTGTAGATAAATATTTGTATAAATTGCTTTGAAATTTTTTCTTTGATATTTTGTTTTCTTGCACCTGACCAGCGTAAACTACGTACAATATAAGTGTTTGAAGTATAAATAGATTTTTTTGGAGATTAATGATTTCTGCAAACATATGCATTATTTGGCTAAATTTTGCCACCACCTACATGTGTGGATTTGAATTTGTTTTGAATTCTTATTTTAAATTTGTAAACATTTTCGCAAAAATGTTATAAACCAAAAATATTTACAAAAGTTTTGAATTTGTAAAAATAAACGCAACTATATTGTTAACTTAATGTCAAACTTTGTTTAGCTAAACTTGTTTTAAACTGTTGGGGAAACTAGGGAATTCCCTCAAGGCCCTTTAACACGTTTGTGTTCTAATCCAGGCGTTTTTAGGTTTCTGGGAAAATGCAACGATTTTCCAAGAATATGTTTCATAACGACAAAAATCCCCTATTAAAACACTGATGATGACAACATTAATGCGCGTTATTGAATCTTTTTCCTTTTGTTTTTTTCGTGTTTTTTTTTTACCTGAAATCGTATGACGTTCACTAAAAGGCATCCATCCCAAAGACCCAACACCATTAACGTACAACAAAATAAAAATATTAAATCTTTAAATAACAAAAAAAAAAAAAAAATTGGACAATAAAAACACAAAAAAAGAGAACACAGAACACAGAAAAAGTTCGTAACGACGCCTGAACACGTGCCCAAATTAATACGCACACAGTTGGCTGGCGGAGGAGACTCATCAATTTTGTAGATAAAACTGGAGACACTTTTGACTGTCAGTAGTATTTTATGTTTATATGAGCGAGCGACTATTGGAATTTGTGGCAATAATAAAATGTTGTTGTTGATTTTTTTTTTTTTTTTTTTTTGCTTTGGGATTTTAGTGTCTTTTTTAAATTCACACATATGTTGACTTGCAAGGATTTTTTTTATTTTTAAAAAAATAAATGGTTTAAATTTAAAACGCTTATTATTTGGGGAATTTGAAAAATAAAAAGGAATATATTGTTATTTTGAAATCTAACGGAAATACTTGAAATACCTTTGATATCATTAAATTATTTAAGTAGGTATGCATCGTTGTTTGTACATACATACACATATACATATGAATATGTATTTAAATCCTTAACAAATAAAAAACTCATTAATTAATTAACCATTGAAAGGCAGGGTGTGAGTTGAGGAGAGGTGAGCAGAGAGAATAAAAAGAAAAACAAATCAATAACTACATTTATTTGAACGTTTGAGCGGTCAAGTCTGTGAAATTCACCGTCTTTGTTACAGAACCAGGTTAAAACAAAGAAGCCGCTTTCAAGTGTTTATTGACCACATTTGAATAAAACAAGACAACGGTCTACAGACTCACACAAACACACAGCTGCATATGCATACATGAATACTACATTCATACTCAAGTACCGAAAAAATAAAATCTTGGCCAAAAGATGAAGGAAGCAAAACAAACAAACAAACAGCCAACCAGCCAGCCATCCAGGCAGTCAAGTCAGACAGACAAAAAATGACAATTTTAAACAAAAACGTAACTCTTCATGATATTATTGTCATGCCAATTTCCATTGTCGCTTCAACTTTAAAGCTACTGCACACACATACACACTTACTTACACATTCAAACAACACACTATAGTGCAACAATTTATGTTGTATGCAACCTCAAACACCATTGATGACAAGATGTGCAGCAGCCTTCCGCCAACTAAAGAAGCAGAAATTGAAATGTGCATCAAGGGTTTTCAATTGGAGAAACAATCAGCGATACAGATTTATATGCGATAGGGAAGCTCAACTCTTCAAAGTTCAAAAATATATTTATCAATAAATGGATGAGATATTTTTTATTCCCTTAAAAAAAATCTTATAACCAGGGCAAGTTTTTCAAGCTTTTTGCATATTACTCGACTATAATTTCGTCAAAGAAAATATTACTTATGAGTGTTTTATCCACCACGAACCCAACTTATATATATTTGAGGTCCTTATGTCCGTCGGTTTGTCTGTGTGTTGAAGTCAAAAACGTTTTTTTATCATTAAGTAGTCCATTTGCTCAATTGCAATTATTAGTGTATTCGTGAATACCCATAATATATTTTATAACTGCTGTTGGGTTTAAACTTCACAGCAGAAGCACAACAGCAAAAAAAAAAATAAAATGAAAAAGAAAAAGAAGTCAAATACGTATAAATACAACAAGTGGTATTCATTGGTAAAATCAACAAAATTTAAGCAATTTTGCATTTGTGCCATCTTTGTCATCGTCATCCCCACCATTTATTTAACCAAACAGCGGAAATCATCAGAGTATAAGCTTCATCATCAGCCATATCATCCTACTATTAACTCCTTCAATTTTGCAAGTTTTTTTTTTTTTTTTTCATCAGTTTATTACTTTTTATTCTGTTGACTTTAACGTGAAGACAAATCGTCTGCGTTTCTGGTGTTTGAATGTGTATTTTGGGTACATTTTGTTGGTATCAGGACCAACCTAAGAAGTTGTCATCACAGCCCAGATGACAACACTGATAATGTTTATTTTATTTTTTTTTATCACTATTATTATTTGAATTTTCATTTGTTTTGTGTTCACGGATGCGGCTTGACTTTAGGATAGAGAGAAATGTGTGAATCTTGGTTGGAATTTTTTTTTTTTTTTTTGGGGTCCAATCATCAATGATCGTTAAAATGAATGAATAAATGAATGAAGAACTTCAAAAAAAAAAAAAAAATGCAGGTTCTCGTATGTAGGTTTGTAGAGAGTGTAATATATATATTTTTTTTATTAAATATAAAACAAAGGAAATATAAAAATCATTTTTAAGGTGCGGTTGTTGGGTTATTTATGGTCTAGATAAATATTGAGACAAAAACCAAGTTTATAGATTCTTGGCGCCAATAAGTGAAATAAAAATTTCAAAATCATTTTAGTTGGATTTCTTATGTGTGTTTCCTTCCCTAACTAATAACCCTTAACAAAAGCTTAAAGTTTCCATTGACATGGGAATATTACATTTTATGGCAAATATTTTTTATTTATTTTTATATTACAATACAAATTAAATATATTCTAACTTAATTTACTGAGCAGAGTAACGAATCGAACCCGCAAACACCCAGACCAGCACATTACATTACAAGTAGAACGAAATAAACGATTTGTTTAAATCATTTAATACCTAAAAGTTATTACATACTTTCAATGTTTATACAAAATCCGAAAATGTGGATTTAATTGCTTTGTAGCTAAGCATTATGCATAAACAAATGTTGCTAGCAACATTTTTTACACAATGTATTACTAATTGGCAATTCAAAATATAAATGTAGTAGAAAATTGGAAACCAAATTAAAATCATGTTACAGAAACAAATATTTACATAATCTAATGATAATAAACAATTTTTGGCCACGTTACGTTTCGTCTTCTCTTCTCATGTAACAACATCCATCATTGTAACTGAAACAACATAAAAACTAAATAAATTTACATTAAAATACACACTCACTAAATCAAACAGACCAGGAATGGAAAATCTATTTTTAGCTCGGTATTAAAATTATATTAAAATAATACTAAAATTTAAAGTTTTAATTATAAACATATTAGCCTAGGTCTGTGCTGCGAATCGTATAGAGAAAATATTGTCATTCATACAACTATCTATAGAAAATACTGTTATACACAGTACTGTTATACATAGTATTTTCTGTAGAAAACACAGTTATATAAAAATCGTTTATAGAATACTCCGTTTTACACATAATTTTCTATAGAAAACACTGTTATACTCATAATTTTCTATAGAAAATACTTTTATAATAAAATGTTCTATAGTAAAACTGTTATACCCAAAATTCCCTATAGAAAACACTGTTATAATAAAATGTTTTATAGTAAAACTGTTATACCCAAAATTCCCTATAGAAAACACTGTTATACACATAATTTTTTATATAAAACACTGTTATACACATAATTTTCTATAGAATATACTGTTATAATAAAATGATCTATAGTAAAACTGTTATACCCAAAATTCCTTGTAGAAAAAAACTGTTATACTCGTAATTTTCTATAGAAATTTTCTATAGAAAAATTCCCTATAGAAAACACTGTTATACACATAATTTTTACACAAAATTTTCTATAAACACTGTTATACACATAATTTTCAATAGTAAAAATGTTATACACAAAATTTCCCTTAGAAAACACTGTTTTGCTCAAAATGTTCTATAAAAAACACTGTTATACACATAATATTTTATATAAAATACTGTTATACACAACATTTTTCACAGAAAAATAAAAAGATTTGCAATTATGTTTTCCATCATTTTAAAACTCTATTTGATTCAGCTGCTTACCAAGGAGTCTTGCCTTAGCATGACTCTTTAGTAAAACTGTTATACGCAAAATTCCCTATAGAAAAAAACTGTTATACACGTAATTTTCTATAGAAAACATTGTTATTCACATAATTTTCTATAGAAAATACTGTTGTCATAAAATGTTCTATAGTAAAACTGTTATACCCAAAATTCCCTATAGAAAACACTGTTATACACATAATTTTCTATAGAAAACACTGTTATATACATAATTTTTACACAAAATTTTCTATAGACACTGTTATAAACATAATTTCCAATAGCAAAACTGTTATACACAAAATGTTCCTTAGAAAACACTGTTTTGCTCAAAATGTTCTATAAAAAACACTGTTATACACATAATATTTTATATAAAATACTGTTATACACAAGTTTTTTCACAGAAAAATAAAAACATTTCCAATTATGTATTTCATCATTTTAAAACTCTATTTGATTCAGCTGCTTACCAAGGAGTCTTGCCTTAGCATGACTCTTTAGTAAAACTGTTATACCCAAAATTCCCTATAGAAAACACTGTTATACACGTAATTTTCTATAGAAAACACTGTTATGTACATAGTTTTTACACAAAATCTTCTATAAACACTGTTATACACATAATTTTCAATAGTAAAACTGTTATACACAAAATTTTTCTTAGAATACACTGTTTTGCACAAAATATTCTATAAAATACACTGTTATACACATAATTTTTTATATAAAATACTGTTATACACTACATTTTTTACAGAAAAACAAAAAGATTTCCAATTATGTATTTCATCATTTTAAAACCCTATTTGATTCAGTTGCTTACCAAGAAGTCTTGCCTTAGCATGACTTTTTTCTTTTCAATATGGCGAAATTATAAGAAATCAAAAGTAAAGAACATTAACACGACATGAACGGTCATGCTTATATCGAACAACAAATCATTATGAGTCTATAGACATGTGTTAATTTGTCTTTTTATATTACTGTAAATTATGTGTATTTCTTGAAATATGAAATACATAGTATAAAAAAAGTACGATCGTATTAATATTTCCATCCCTGACACATTCTACATACATGAATGTAAACCTTAGTTGTAACGAATTACAGCAGAAAAAAAGCTTTAAACAAAATGTATGCCACTACATAGATGATCAAGAAGATTTAAAAGCACAATTAAATACATATGTATGTATGAATAAATGAAGGTATGAGAGAGGGGGTAAAACAGAGAATAAAATAAATGCAAAAACAAGACGAAATTCATGTAATTAGATAAAAACATTTAAGCTTAACGAGATATGATCAGGTTTTTGTCTGTAGTATATTATTATTGTTGTATCTGACTGTAGTAACTAAAAAACAACAACATCAACATACTAAAGTGATAAATATAGACAAAATCTATAGAAAGAGGCAGAAATGAAAAATAAATAAATAAAAAATAATTCATTAACAAAACTTTAAAAGTGCTGCTGTTTCTGGTTTTCTTGTGTATAAATATTGAAAGAATAATGAAGCAAAAATTTAATTATTTAAATTTATATCAAATAAATAAAATTCAATTTAATACGTTTTTTTTTCCTTTTTGGATTTTATCATAAAACAATTTAATTTTCCAAAAAAAAAAAAATAAAAATAAATCGTAAAAACCAAAGAAGCGAAAAAGCCACAAAAGCAACATGGTGTATGAAACATTTTTCGTATTTAAATATGTATGTACATATATATATATGTGTGTGTGTGTGGTAGTGTATGTCTATACGAATTTCAAATAAAACACATGGCGGCGTCTCCAAAATGTACGAAACAACAGCTAACTGAAAAAAAAAGAAAATGAAATTCCCTGTGAACAAAAATTTTAAAAAAACAGGCAGTGAATTTTTGGTACACAGAGTTTGTTAACCAAAAACACCACAACATGGCATGAAACCCTCAAAAAAAAATTGGCAACACACACAAGCCAACATGAAAAGCAACATACACACAGACACTCAAACACCAATACACTAACAAACTGTTATAAATTTAACAAAATGGCAAAAATATTCACTCACACACACACACACACACACACACACCCAAATATAGTCACAGAAAAAAGTATTTGCCACAAAATGCTGAACGGAATTCACAACAGCCAACGAGTGCAAAAAGTACCCACTCGAACACTGCTCTAAAAAGTTCAAATCCCCATTATGGTTATAATGGGGCTGTTAAAGTGTATCCAATACCCAAACACCACTACAAATACAATATACACTTACACACTGACACTGACGAAAACCGATACTTAATAGAAAACTGCAAAAAAAAAATGTTACGAAATCTCTCCTACCCTTCAACCTCTTTCTAGCAAAGGAAATCGGCAGCAGCACGCATTGCGCAGGTCATTTCATGTAGATGTATTTATTATTTTTATCCTCAATTTTTAATGTTTAAAGCCTTAATATTAAGTCCAGGCTTCTGTAGTATTTTTTTTTTAAATACTTTAACATTTAATTCATTCAAAATTAATGAGAATTCTTCGAAAAATTTATATTTTTACAGAAAAAAATGACATTAATATTTTAGAAATAAAAGATGAAAAATACTTCAAATTCATTAATAACATCCTTGGCATCATTCAGAAGATCGGGTTGTGCTTTTATAATGCTTATAAATACTGTTTTCAAAACTATTGCTTTAGCATGTTTGGGAATTACTTTTTCGCCACTTTTGTTGCTTACTTTTAAAGGTAAACATTTTACTCATTTTCTAGTTTTTATTTTCTATAGAAAAATAATGTATTACAGTTCTATTATAGAAATATTTGTATATGACAGTTTTTTTTATAGAGAAAATTTTGTATAACAGTATTTTCTGTAGAAAAATGTGTGTAAAACAGTTCTGTATATTTTGTAGTTGCATTTCAACAAAATTGTATGTATAACAGAACTTCTAATAGAAAAATGTGTGTTTGTGTAAAACAGTATTTTCTTTATAGAAACTATGCTAATGTCCAAATAATAAAAAAAATTTGGTACTCAGTGTGAAACAATACTATTTGAAAATTATTTTCATTCCGAATAAATATTTAATTTTCCATCCATGTCTATAAAACTGTTCACATAAGGATATAAAAATCGATTTAAGTGGAACATCGATTAAATTGTTATACACACAATTTTCTTGAAATGCAACCACAAAATATACAGAACTGTTTTACACACATTTTTCTACAGAAAATACTGTTATACAAAAATTTGTCTATAAAAAAACTGTTATATACAAATGTTTTTATAATAGAACTGTAATACACTATTTTTTTCTATAGAAAATAAAAACTATATGATAAAAACCCGAAAGACTGGTGGGCAAACAAACCCCCTGAAGGATTTTGTATAGTTGGTTTAAATTTTATTTTTATGGGCACCAAGACTTGGGAGAAAAAAAATGATTGAAAATTAAACAAATTATTTATATTCCTTTTTTTTTTTGGTGAAAAAAAAAATTCGGGGAAAAAAATATTTTTCTCGATTTTGACCAATTGTAGGTCCGATTTAATTGCACCTTATATAAGCCGTTGCAAAGGTCTTTGAAATATCTATTATTGGATATCCATATTGTCTATATTAACGACTTAGTAATCCAGATGTAGATCAAAAAAAGGTAAAAAATCGTGGTTTTCATTGTTTATTTTTTTATATCTCAACCATTTGCCGATTCTGTCGATTTTAAATAGCAACCGAGCCGGAGGAATTCCCGATATATTGATGTATAAATCATGTATGTAAGTAATTTTAGGGCTACATAAAGTTGATTTCAACATACAGACGGACATGGCTATATCGACTTCGCTATCTATAACGAGCCAGAATATTGTTACGTTTTGACCTTTTTAAAACGGGGTTTATTTCCTTTAAGTAAACCGGATACTTTTGATTGCAAATAAAAGCAGTTTTAGTAGTTTAAAATTGTAACAACTCTTTATTTATTTAAAATGTACAATAACAACAGTCTAAATAATCACTCAGTGTCTTTATACACGTTTATCAATTCGCAGAAATGCACACACACTCTATTACGTACAACCTTAAATGCTCAAGACAGTTGATGTTAACTCTAACTGCGCCAGTGATAAACTCAATTCACGACTGCCAGCTCTGCCACTATTTATACACGCTCCATCTATCGGGAATCTTCTACAATGCACTTAACGGACATACTAGTACATTCGAATTCTAGAGCTTTCGATGTTAATGTTAGCAGCTTATACATTTAGTGTTGCCATACTTACAAACAATGCTAATAACCGCATGCTACTGATGGACGTGTTTATAAACATGTGAATGTTGCAGGCAGTCGTTACGGACCGTTAAATTTAAATCGCTATTCCACATTCGTAACAATATATATACTTTGTAGGGTCGCAAATGAAAAATGTAGAAATTACAAACGGAATGACAAACCTTTGTCACTCATGGTGAAGGGTATAATTAATGGTTAAAATTTATCTTTACATGCAAATAAAATTTGGCATTAAAAATCTTCAAAATAGGTCAATGATGGGTGTTATATAAACAAGAAACTAAAGTACTAATTCATCAAAAGTTCTAAGGATTTTTCGACTTGACAAATTGTCTTTAAACTGGTTGAAATGTATCTGGGCCATCGTTAAGAAAAAGCTTGTAAGATCCAGTACAGCAGATAAGAATTCAGAACTATGTCACTTTTTTGTTATTTATTAGGAATTCTAATTTCTTAATTAATCCCTGTTAATATTGTTTTACTTATTACATATTACTTTTAATGCTGAATGTTAAGAAACATTATTTTGAATAATTTTTTCGAATTCGGTTTTTCAATAAAGACAGTTACAAGTGACAGCAACGACACAAGCAACGTAGCGAAGGCCATAGCGAACAAGAAAATAAATTTTTATTTAGAAGTGGGAGGCTAAAATGAATTATAAAAGCATAGGATAACATAGAGACGAGTCGTAATTGTCAAAAACCTAACTCTTGCAACAACAAAATACATGCTAGTCAATGTATTTTGTTGTTGTGTCAGACATATGATTTGTTGTATTTTTGTTTGACAAATCGGAATGTCTCGTCGCTATGTATAAAAGTATGACAATAATTGACCTACACCATTTCCAATTGTATTTCAGAGATTTCCAATTATATCTCAGAAGTTTTTAATTAGGTTTCCAATTATATTCCAGAAATTTCTAATTTTATTTCAGAATTTTCTATTTGTATTTCAGAATTTTTGAAATATAATTAAAAAATTTATAATTGAATTCCAGAATTATTCAATTGTGTTTCAGAAATTAGACATTGCTGAAATACAATTATAAATTGCTTAAATACAATTAGAAATGGCGTAGAATCCGCATACAAATATCGCATGAAATCGGATTTACTTATTTTGACAGTCGAAAAGTTAAATTCAAAAAAATGTATTACAAAAATCAAATCATTTATTAAAATCGAACCGGTTCAGTTAAATCCTAAAATATTTCAACAACTCGAGCCTTTGCTGTAAATTTTATTACTTTGCAAATACGTGTATATATTTTTTATACTGCGAAAGGAAAAAATAATGAAAAAAACATAAAAAAAACTGAAATTTTCTTTATGAAAAAAGTCAAAATGGAGGATAAATACAACAGTTGTATGTATGTAGCTTTAAGATACCATAATAAAAACCATCCCCACACTCTTCTTGAATACATGAATCTCCATACAGACTCCTCAAATATAAAAAAAAATAAATAAAAAACAAAAAAAAAAAAAAAAAACATTTAAGATTGCGTGCGCGTAAATATAACGAAAAGGAAGAAAAAAAATACAAGAACTTCATTATGAACAAATAAATAAGTAAAACGTAAACAAAAACAACAACAACGACGACGATGAAAAAATAAACCTTCTTAACTTCTGTATCTCTTCTAACCATTTGTATGTATCTGTATCTTGTATAAATGTTCTTTATTTTCTTCTATCTTATTAAACGTAGCCATCATGTTCTTCTGCGACTGACTATAAAGCAATGGAGGCCAACAGATAAAAAAAAAAAAAAACACAAACTTATATACAGAACAAAAAACCAGCAGGCTTAAAGCTTTAACATTTAATAGCCACGACTACCAACAACACAACATCATCACATACAAAAGATACAAAATAATGTTGAATGTCGTATGTAGTACTACATATATATAAAAAAATTTATCTTTTTTTGTTCTTATATATGTAAGTACCAAACCATACATACATACATTTATACAAATGTATGTATACATGAGTATTCATCTATATAAATGTACGTTTGTACATATAATCTTGTCTGCTCCGCCTTTATAAATAATTCATGATATCTACACCAAAATGTTGATGATGATGCTAAAGATACGTATTTGTGTAGATATATATGTACATATATCTATATATATGTATGTATGTTCATAGTAAAGAGATTGATGATTATACTACATACTCTAGTTTGCAGTATTTACTTTATACACTTGCAATTTCAAATACTCGCCAGTACTCGTAAGATTTGATCAAAAAAACAAAAAAAAAAACTGATACAATTCAAAACTGTAAGCAGAGCCCAACTAAAAAAAAAATTCTACCAAGCAAAACGTTTTTTAAGCATCACTAAATACGTCAAAGTTTGTTTTTATAGATGAGAATAAAAAACAAAAACTGAAAAGTTTTCGCATTTTTTACGTCAGGTTTTTGTTTTTGCAGTCTCTTTTTTGGTTCACCCTAAAAATGTACTTGACTAAAAACACTGGAAAACGAGATGAAAGAAATAACGACAGCAAAATCCCCCCAAAAAAAAACTTTTTCAATGGTGTTCTTTACACTATGTTGTTTAAAAAGTTGTTCAAGAACATGAACATGATTCTTGAGTTTTTTTCTTTTTTTTTTGTTTCTGTTCAAAATTTAAAAAAAAAAAAAAAAAAAAAAACATAGATTTTTACCTTGTTTGTTACTAAAAAAGTTTATTTTTGGTTGAAAGTTACTTTAAATAGAAGACAATTAAAAAAAATGTGAATTTAAAAAACTTACTAGAAATCAGCAACATGTTGCTAAACATTTATTAATTAACATGTTGCTGAACCCAATAAATGTACACAGTTTGTTTAAAATAATAGGAATTACAATGAATTCAATTATGTTTTTGTTAAATCTTGTTTAATTTTTTATTTCAAAATATATATTTCAATAAATTTTGTTCAATATTATAATAAAATAAATATAGCCTTACTTTACTTCTGGATTATGAATTACAAAAAATTAGAAATATTTTGGATAATAATTTTAAACGGAAGAAAAGCAAACAATTTCATCGTCTTATATACCCTGCTCCTTATAGGCCTATCCAAACAAAAGCGTAAGGCGGAACGTTTTTTTCTGCTTAGCTTTAAAGCTGAAATGTCATACCTAAATAAGAGCGGCAACGCTACGTCAAACAATAAAAACAAGGTTATCAAAAAAATTAATATAACAACACGGATTATTTAAACAATAAAGTACATTGCAGTATTTTTGTTTCTGATTTTGGTTTTTTGATTTGTAAACTAAAATTTTATCAAAAAAACTAAATATTAAAGTTTAAAAAATGAGTTTCTTGCATATTTGTTTCTACTTTTGTATGCATGTGTTTACATTTATTGTGTTTTGCAACTAACTTCACTATTAAACGCGCTGTCAAAATCGAATTTTCCAATTGCAAAGCGTTGCCGCGCGTTATTTCGGTATGCTGCATATAAATTGTATGGGCATGAGAATTTTTGACAAGTAAAAAACGCCTTCCGCTCCAATTTAGGTATGCGTGTTAGTGGGAAGAAAAAATGGTTTTATGGGGAAAATATATATTAGGGAAACCTTTTTATGTGCGACCCCTATTTCATGTGTTAAATCGATTAATACCTCCAGAATTTGAGCACATACTGAGTATTATACATTAAATTTAAGCTTAATTTCAGGGCTATATACTATCTTTAATTAGATACTTATAAATATATTGGAAAGTTACGGTATCAAAAATATGTTCCTCGAAATTGGCCAATTATCATTACAAGGAAAGACCATTGAGATGTTTTTCATTGGGGTTGTTAATAGGGGAAAAATTCTCGGGAATATTTTTTATATATTTTCGGGAAATTTCGAAAATTTCTTTATTAGTTTCCTTCTTAAAGTTATAGTATTATTTCCGCACATAATTAATTATTAAATATATGATAAAATATATAATACAAACATATTTACATAATTCAGCTGTAAATATACTTAATAACAATTTTATTAATTTTATTTATTTTGTTTCTTGTCTTTTACAGAAAAACAACGTCTATCCTTATGTGTGGGTTGTGGTGGGCAAATTCATGATCAGTATATCCTGCGTGTAGCACCCGATTTAGAATGGCATGCAGCCTGTCTTAAATGCCAAGAATGTCGGCAGTTTTTAGATGAAAGTTGTACGTGTTTTGTGCGTGATGGCAAGACATACTGCAAACGCGATTATGTTAGGTAAGTTGAATAACAAAAGAACAAAATGAAAACTTTAAGAAAAAGAAAAACTTTCTGTTACTAAATAAATATCACTGCCGTTGATGGTGTGCATTGTGTGCATAGAACATGATAATTTTTAGACACATGCATTTTTCATAACAAACCACGCATTTTTGCAGTTACAATTTTTTTTAAGTTTGCCAACGAAATCACCACAAAAACAATCAACCCACTCTTGTGTTGGCTGGCTGGCTGGTATGAAGCACAAAACTCGCAACCAAAAAAAAATAAAAAAAAAACACATACAAAAACTGTAGCTGGAAAAAAAGTATCATCCATCAGTCATGAGACTTTTTTTCTTTTTTGCATATACATGCTGTGTGTTTATTTAACAAATTAGTTTAGTTGTAGTAACTACTTAAATAAGCAACACTTTGTTTCGTTTTCGTTGTAATAACAAATTTGCTTTAAATACAAATAAAAATAATATACAGACATACATTTTTTTATTGGACAAATATTAGCCAGCTATAAAAAAAAGTATTTAATTATTTAAGTAAATAAATGATTTCGTTTTTCTTATTGCTATTTAGATTTGCACGTGTGTTCTAGATTTAAGGAGGGGGAGGGAAAATTAATATAGTATCTTGACAACAATTTTTCAAATTATTTAGTACTCTAATATAAACAAACTCGAGCTGGCAACTTTATTTATTCTGAACAATGGACATATGTGTCACAGTTTAAGCTGTGTTTACACGATCACAATTTAAGACACACTTGTGGGACAGTAACAAAAATAAAATCCAATTCGCTGTAGAAAAGATTAACAAATGAAGAGAGCCATCCGTATCTCATATTGCTCTCTTGCTAAGTTAAAGCCTTAAAAACACTTTAAAATGATACTGTCCTGTGTAGTAAAATGTGATCGTCTAAAGCCGCTTTTAGCCACATTCACTCATTTTTTATTTCAAATTTGCCAATTTCATTCTCATCTACTTCCTGTTTAGTTTTTACTTCCTAAAACATACTGAATTTAAAACCAATATTTAACAAGATGTTTTTCAAACTACAACAAAACTATAAATTGTTTAAACAAACAGCAAAAATAAAACAAAGTACAATAAATAAAATAGAGTTTTTTTTTTGTGTTGAAATTTCTAGTTAAAAGTAACAAACAACTACAGGTGTAGCCATACATCAAGTCAGCCAGCAAATATTATTTTGTATATATTTTCTATGTAAATGTTTAAACATTTTATTAACATCTTAACCATAAAATAAAACTAATAAATTAACACTTTATTTTATGATTGAAAGTGTACAGTAATAAAACCACAATAACAATAAGCTAATAAAAAATATTTATTTACATAATGTATAATGTATAAAATGTTTATTTAATAAACAATGCTATAGAGAGGAAAAAAAACCTCTGCAAAAATTAAATATTTATACTTATATATATATAATAAACACATTGTATTTAAAAAAAAAAAAAAAAAAAAAAAACATCTTCTTATTGAACTTGAAATGTTTTACAACATATGTATGAACTACTACTAAGTATTTACCTTTGATAACTTATGTAAAATTGTTTATTTATTTGTTTATTTTTTCTTGTTACAGATTATTTGGTACTAAATGTGATAAATGCGGTAATTCCTTTAGTAAAAATGACTTTGTGATGCGTGCTAAAACGAAAATATTCCATATAGAATGTTTTCGCTGTTCAGCATGTGCGAGACAATTACTGCCAGGTATATTTAAATTCTGCTTATTTACATTGTTAAAATTACATAATTTTTTTTTTTTAATAAGTATGTTTTTACTGATCTTTTTTTTCAATCGCATTGATTACAGGTGATGAATTTGCGTTAAGAGATGGTGGCATTTTATATTGCAAAGAAGATCATGATGTATTAGAAAAATCCTCCCAAAGTAGTTTAACTTCATCCTCTATAGAGAGCAACAATAACAATAGCTGTAGTAATAATAACAATCATTCAAGTCTTAGTAATAATAATCATTCCAGCGAATTGGGTTCAATGTCAGGTGAGTCTATAATTAATGCATACATAATAATTATACAAATTGCTATTACCTCAGTGCTTATATCAACAACAGCGTAAAGTGTTTGTATTTTGGGAAAGTTTTCAACGTTTTTTTTTTAGTAAGCAAATGTTGGCAACACTTAATAAGAGTGATGCCAGTCATTTACTCAGAACGTTGCTATATTAACGGTATTCACCATATTGTGGAAATGGTTTAGCATCATTGCAAATGCAAAATTGTAAAGGTTGCTGTGTGTATTTTGTTATTGGATTACTGTAATATTTTGCATTTTCAATGATGCTAGACCATTTCCACAAGATTGTGAATACCGCTATTAATATATTTGTCCAACTCTCAAAATTTTAGTCTAATCGGATAAAGCTAACCCAGCTTTGGCTGTGAAGTTTGGAAATGCTAAAAATAATGGTCCCTAAACCATTATGTATCCCCAGGCCACATGTAAAATAACATGCAAGAACATATTATACTCATTTGGGACATTTTTTAATGAAATACATGTGAAAATTGTAAAATTTTCATATGAATTTTAAGTTTGATAATTGAATACAACATTTTCGTTGTATTCAATTGGAAATACATTCGTTGGAAATAATTTTTTCGTAATTGAAAACAAAAAAATATATGACTGTATCAAACTCCAGTCATAGTATATTTTATTGTAGGATTCGAACCCATGCCTTACCTGGAAAACAGTCCCATACCATAATATTTCCACCACCAAACTAGACAGTCTCATTTGTGTATTTGGGATACAAATGTTCTCCCATCACTGCCTCTCAAATTGTATTTGGATTAATCTGAAAAGAGAATAGTATTCCATTTCTGTCTCGAACTGGTTAAATTCTTCTTGGTAAATTTTATACGAGCAGTACAATATTGTTTAAAAATAAGATGTTTTTTACGCGAGGATAGCAACTAGCCCTGTGACTAACAGTTCGAAAACAAATTTCCAACTTGAGATTATTGAATTTTTGGGAATTTCTTAAACTCTCTTGCTGCTAAATTATCTTGCTACTAAATTATCTTGACTTGGAGTAGTTCCTCCCAAATGTTGAGTTTTTGCAGTACCCGTCTCACAAAATTTTTATAATTTTTGCTTAACTTTACAGTTTAACACAAAGGGACCTATGCCTGGACCCACGTGAGCTGCACTTCTTCTTCACTTCGCGGCTGCCTGGAAACCTACAGTGCACTCGCGATAATATGAACACCCTAAAATATGAACACTTTTTTTCTTCCTTGGCTACTCAGTCTAAAATATGAACTTTGTGCAAAACCTTTAAAATATAAACAGCTTATTTTGGTTTTTTAACGGATTTTATTTATCTACACATAGTTGAAATCTAAATCAACAGGGTAGTAGTTAAATCTAATTCAACTGCATAATAATTTGGGGATTTCCATAGATGTTTGTGTGGGAACAATGTTTATAGATGAGAATTATATGCCATTCGCAAATATGAACAATCTTGCGCAAGAGAGCTGGCCTGGTTTTAATTAGTTCATATTATCGCGAGTGCACTGTAATTCATAAAAATGCTGAAATTTACTTTTTTTTAATAGAAAACCTAGTAAATTTGAATTTACATACGCGACGCAAAGCGAAGCTCGATTTTCCATACATTTGTATTGATTTTCTTTTAATTTGTTCCAAAACTTATAATTTTAGCTGAAAAAAAAAAAAGATTTTTCAATACGAAATACGATAATAATGACGCAAATCGGAGCAATAACGACGCAACTTCGAAGCCATGTGACGCAAACTGAAACAAAAACGACGCAAATCGAAACACTAGCGATGCATGCGACCCAAACTGAAACAAAAACGATTCAAATCGAAACACTAACGACGCAACTTCGAAGCCATGCGACGCAAACTGAAGAAAAAACGACGCAACTTCGACATCACAGACATTTTAAAAAGACGCATCTTCGAAACGAAGCGACGTAAACCGGGTTATTGGTATATTCGGTAAAAAGTCATTTCTATTTTTCGACTCCAATATTATTTGTGAACCTATGTAGTTGAATATTAATATTAGCGGTATTCACAATGTAAAGAACTGGCCTGGTAATGTAGTAAAAGGGCACAATATCAAAAAACTAAAAACAAAATACATTAGAAATTGAAATGTTTGTCAATAAATAGCTTTTCTGCTTTTTTACTAGGCTAAGTACTCTACATTGTGAATACCACATAATTGGTCAATTCATAAGGTCTCTTATCATGTCATATTGTCATAATGTCCTAATATTTTACAATGGTTTTTATTGCTTTTCAAGCAAAAAATAATACTACTTTCTATGCTATGTTTATTGTGTTATCGTAACGAACCAGCAGAGACCAACGCCGAATGCCTTAGAGTCGGTTAAGCCGAGCCGCCGAGTCGTGATATATTAGGACATTATGACAATATGACTGATAAGAGACCTTGTGAATTTACCAAATATTTTGCCTATTCTCTGAGAAACAGAATCTCTGTCCAAATTCGCAAGGTTGTGTTTCTGCTCTTTATAGTTTATCGAACTATTGAAGACAGTCAATCAAATTTCCCAAAAATATATTCTGCTGAGAGCTTCGATTCTTTCACAATTTCTAACTAAATAAAGCCTTCTGCTAAACCCTATGAAATACTTATGTAACAATTTCTGCCAACTACATATCTAAGTTTCTAAATACATATCTGTACATATGCCCATAATTTCCGTCCTTTTATCGCTATCTAAAGCTGTAACATATGAAAAACTGTGTTTTTTTTTAAACACATGCGAAAAATTCTTAGAAAAAAATTAACAAAAAAAAAAAAGAAAAAAGCGAAAACATTTTACTACAAATAAAACAAGCCGAAGCTTTGTACTCGTAACAACTAAACATAAAATTGATAAAACAAAAGCAGAAACAAGACAAAAAATAAAAAAAAAATAAACAATCGATAATAATACAAACTAGCAACAAATAATAATAGTAACAGCAACAACAAAGCTTGTGTTTTGTTTTTTTCCTTAGCTGTGACATATTGTGCTGCATATGTCGCACAACAAATGTCACACCATATCGCGGACATAATCTATTTGTTTGTATCTCTATCACCATCACCATCGTCATCATAACCATTGCCTGCCATCAGCAACAAACGTAGCAACTACAACATCAAATGACAGCGAAGGTGTTTAGAACAGCAACAAATAGAAACAAAACCATGGTCGAATAGAGGGGGTTTTTAAAGCAGGGAAATTAAAAAATAAAAACAATACCGACAAACTTAGTATGTATTTATTTATTTATTGCAAAATGTTAAATATGACAGATACGAGAATATAGAACAGCACATCACAGACATATTGGCAGACTTGAGAAAAAACTTAAATCCTAGTCGAATTTTTTTAACCCTATACAAAATTTTATACATGATTTGCTATGGTTTCACGTTTAGTAATGGAATTTAACCCTATTGAATTTAACCCTTAATTTTTAATTCAAAATAAACTTATTTAATTTAAAACTAAGCTTTTTAAATAAATGTTTGGTGACTTGTGCAAAAACTTATTTGACATCACTGCTACAGACATTTTATGTTGCCATATGTTAATTATTGTTAAAGTCACCAACTAAATGAAAAAATTTAAATATACAAATCCTTAGAAGCTGCAATATATGTATGTTAGTGACTTTGCAAATTATTATTTATTTAAGTTTTTTTTTCGCAAACAATCTGAATAATATTTGCCAATAATCTAACAGCTCAAGCACAGCACCATTTCATTCTTAATATTCAAATGATGATGATCATTATTAGCACAACAAATGATGATGATGAACAAAAAAAATTACAAAATAAAGACAGCCGACTTCAGTGTACAAATAAATACAAAAACTACAAAAAAAAAAATAAAAGCGTAAAATCAACAATCATATTCCACAGTCATACAACAAATGTTTGGTTATTGCATTCAAGCGTGTATCTTTATTGTTAAAAAAAACAGCAACAACAACTTCTTGAGAAATTCATTTTTTACATACGTACACACCAAACAATAACAACACGTATTATATGACGCGTGATCAACGTCACAAAGAAGGAACTGACTGATCAGATCACGCCAAATATACAACAATCTTCTTACGAACACACACAATATGATGAGAAAAATCAATCAATCATTTGATCAAATCAATGATAGATTGATGTTAAAACACAAATGTTTGTTTGTATGGATGGTTGGATGGATGTACATATGTATATGTTTTGTTGTATTTACTATTTATTGATGCATGTTTCTACGTTGCCATCATCTAGACATGATAAAAAAAAAACGTTGTTGTATTTGATTTTCAATCTGCATTTATTTGTTAAACTATTGAAATTTACTACAAATATACTGTGTTGACTTGACTGTCTTTGACAAAATATGGCGGCATAATATTGTCATGATAATAAAAAGGCGGCAATTTGTCTTTAATGTTTTTCTTCTTTTTTTTTGCTTTACAAAAATAGAAACAAACAAAATGTTGTTTTGAAT
The DNA here is from genome assembly GCA_942486065.2 of Calliphora vomitoria. Lineage (NCBI taxonomy): Eukaryota > Metazoa > Arthropoda > Insecta > Diptera > Calliphoridae > Calliphora > Calliphora vomitoria. Next base: position 66,695,307 of record OW818030.2, on the reverse strand, counting down.
GTTAACAATTTAGAACATTTTATTGTGAAATAAAAACTTTACAATAATACGAGTGCAATAATTTAGATTATCTTTACTAAATTGAAATTGAAGCTATTCAATATCCATTCGCTATCAGAAAACCATAAAGGATAATCCTGCCTCTAGGAATACTGTGTACTACTTAAACAAGATCTGATTAGCTATTCTGGACAACTACATTGGTACAAACAACACGCAGAAAAAAAATATAGTTGTGCATTGTTACTGTAACCATTTCAACATTTGTGCATGTTTACTGTAACCATTTCAACATTTGTGCATGTTTACTGTAACCATTTCAACATTTTTTAACAATATTATAGTCACAGTAACTGTATATATGATTGTGATAACAATAATATGATCAATTTAAGATTTACATGATTGTATCAACCATTTATATGGTTACAGTAAACATGTATGTGTTTGTGATAACCATTTATATGATTAATAATTTTATCATAATATGTTGTTCTCAGATTATGATATCCATAAGCCGAGAGCAACATAATAGATAAGTCCTCCATCATATAAATGATTGTCACAAACATATACATGTTTACTGTAACCATATATATGATTGATACAATCATGTGAATCGTAAATTAACCATATTATTGTTACCACAATCATATATATAGTTACTGTGACTATAAATGTTAAAAATGTTAAAAATGTTGAAATGGTTACAGTAAACATGCACAAATGTTGAAATGGTTACAGTAACAATGCACAACTATATTTTTTTTCTGCGTGAACTTACCAAAAATATGTTTTAAATAATATTTAAGGAGCTACACATTTTGAGGAATTTTGTTATTTTAATTTGATACTCCATTATTTTTTGAGAAAGTTCAGATCAATTTCCTGCCATGTTTGTTAAATTTTTATTTTTTACCTTGTCATTGCATTTATGCTTTGATTCTTATTTGCGTAAAATTGTTGGCCCATGTACCCTCGCTAATTCTCCTATCAACAAGCCGGATAGTTCAACACAGGAATGTTTTGTTTAGAGAACCACGACATTGTCTTGTTGAAATATGACAGCATCTTTAAAAAGAGATGACAGCATCTTTAAAAATTCATTACAAATTGTACTGTTCACTTTTGTTGAAACAAAACATATCCTTGCTTTTACAACAGCAGAAAAAGCTGCCCAAAGCATTAAACTTATTCGTCCACAACTCATGCCATTTGAGAGTAGTTTTGTTTGATTTTTTTATTGACATTTCTCTTCGTTTTTCGTTTTATGTATTTGCAAAGGCCTCAGATATCTTAGGGACACCGGACTTAGACCAATATATCAGATATGCGATCCATAAAAAGTTGAAATACATGGTGGCGCAAAAGTAATCCTCCTATCAGAAAATGCTATATATTTTGCGATGGACCCCTAATGTCAGTTCTGTTTTGACATTTATGTAGTAAACACTTGCGAAATACACGTTAAAAAACAATGTTACGCTACACTGCTCCAGAACGCGGAATATTGCTGACTATTTATTTGACCAATAATCGGCAAAATTTATAGCATTTTCTGATAGGAGGATTACTTTTGCTCCACCAAGATTATCTCGATTTTTGGAAATATTTTTGCCTGGGTTCTGTACGTATATCAAATGATAGGTATTCCTAAAGCCTTTCCAATAACAAAGGATATAATATTAAGTGAATTAGAATTGAAGTACTTTGAAGTACGGATTAATTAAAACAAAATATCTAATCGAAATGACCTGTAAAAAAACGGAATTGTTTGCAATATTGCTTTTTTTTTAATAAATTACAATCATAGTTTACAAATTAAGAATCTTTTGGTTTGTTTTTTATCTATTATTTGATTTCTCCTTGTCAGATAAAAAATTGACTAAAAGAAAAAGCCCGCAATTAGATAACAGCATGTAATTAGCTTGTGAAACAAGACTTAATTAACAATGTTTTCTGATTGTTTTGAAATAAAACTAAGATAAAATCGAAAAACGAAAAACTTTTGCACAACACCAGTAAGAGTAGCGTAAAGTTAAAAAAAAACGTTTAAATATATATTCCTTAAAAGGTTGACAACTCCATTGTTATTATAACGGCCGATTTTGTAAATATAAATAACACAATTATATATTTATTCCCTTAAATACATAAATTACTTAAAGCTCTCCAAAAAAAAAAAAAAAAAAAAAAAAAAAAAAAAAAAAAACAGAGAACAGAGAAGAGTCGAAACAATTGATCTTTGTTTTTTCAGCAAAAACACCATACATATTCACTTGTTTGTCTGACAGTTGGAATTCACTTTGAAGTTGACTGTTGAAAGTGCAGGGAAAACTGCAGATCACTTTTGTAGCCATCCATATTGGCGTCAGGAAAAACAATTTATCAACATGTGTTGTTGATGCCACATACAAACAATGGGAACGACCCGGTGTTAAAGCAGCCACAAAATGTACAAAAATTTATAATTTTAGATATTCATTGATTGATTTTTCGTACACAAATAATTTGCGTACGCTTTGATGCCGCTGCTGTTGTTGATATAAAATTGAAATAGTTGATAAAAAGCCAGCATGATTAAAATGTAGATTTTTTTGGTTTTTGATTTTTTATAGATTCTGGCAGCGAATCGGGCTCACATAAAAGTATTAGGGAAAAAAGAACATCGGGACCATCGGATGGTAAACCAACCAGAGTAAGAACGGTGCTCAACGAAAAGCAATTACATACATTAAGGTAAGTTCAAAGGCACTAAATATTAACTTTCTAACTCTACAAAACTAATTGTGTTTCATTTCATAATTACAGAACCTGCTATAATGCTAATCCGCGACCTGATGCGCTCATGAAAGAGCAACTGGTGGAAATGACCGGTCTTTCACCACGCGTCATACGAGTGTGGTTTCAAAATAAACGCTGTAAAGATAAAAAGAAAACCATACAAATGAAATTGCAAATGCAACAGGAAAAGGTAAATGAACTTTAAATTAAAAATAAACACACATTTGTATTAAGTAATAAACGGAAGTGTATGATTAACATGTTCTGTATTAATTACAATGCTCGTTTTAATGCAGCTACTAATTTGTAATCTTGTTTTATTCTGTTTTTCTTATTTACAGGAGGGTCGCAAACTGGGCTATGGTGCTATGCAGGGTATTCCTATGATAGCCAGTTCACCGGTTAGACATGATTCTCCTTTGAACCTGCAGGGCATCGATGTGCAAACATATCAACCGCCATGGAAAGCTTTGTCCGACTTTGCCCTTCATGCTGATCTCGATAGCAATGGTGCCATCAACACCCATACACCAGCATTTCAACAACTAGTCAATCAGGTAGGTTTCCACCAAAGGTTCAAAAGAATTAATTCTTAATTCAATATACAAAATCAAATTACATTGTTTATGTTAAACATACCTTTAATGAATGCATTACCAATTAATTCATAGACTTAATTCCTTAGGACTTCAAAAGTATTGAATTCATTTCTTAGAAAATTTATTCTTTATAGAATTAAATCCTTATTGAATGATTCAATTTTTGTTTCAATTTAAATCTATTACAAAAAAACTTTAGACAATTTTTTTTCAATTCATTTAAATGATGAAAAACAAAACATTAACAAATTGAATGAAGAATCAATATTTTAATTCAATTTGGATTAGATTTGAATTAACAAAAATTTAATTGTTCAAAGGTTGAATGAATTTTATTATGAATTAATTCACAATGAATGAATTCTATTTAAATTAAGCATTTGAATGAATGGTTTTATGTGATGAATTGCTGACATAACGTTTTAAATGTAAGAATTCAAGCTAGAATTAAAACCATAGCGAAGTCTTGATTAGTCAACTTAGCATCAACCTTAAATCTGATCATACAAATCTGTTTTATTCAGGTTCTTATGAGTGGTTACAGTCGCTCATTTGACGAAATTATCCCACTTTTTAAAAGTGGATACCGTTTGCAATTTCAATCCCTCATTTTTAATTTATTGGATATTTTTCTTTCTTATTTTTACAATAAATGAACGTCTGGCTTTAGTTGGATTGTTAATAATTTCAAAATAAAAATCAAACAAAAACTCTGAGAATTCCATTACACGATTTTCGGAATACCGTTTATTCAAAATATTTTCTTTGAAATCCCGCTCGTTACTTCTGACTTAAATATTTTTCAATTAAATACCATCAGCTGATTACGACTAATCAAGCTGTAAGTGGAATTTAAAAGTAAAAAGTATAGAAATTATGAATGTGTATATTGTATAAGCTCATAAAATTATACACCTACAAATCCTTAATATAATTTAATTGTTCATGCGTACAATGTATTAAATTCAGTTTTGTTTTCCTTTGCTTTCAGATGCATGGTTATGATATGAATGGAATGCCACCCTTGCAGGCCCATCAACACGGACCACACCCGCCGCCACCAGGCCAACAAATGAACGGGCCACCCGGTGGCAGTATGGACTCAGGAATTACCTCACACCATCATCCGGACAGTACAGATTCCTATGTGACCTATCTGGAGAGCGAAGACAGTATGCCAGGCAGTCCGTAGAAAAACGAATGCAAAAGTAACTAATGTGTGCTTCTTTTGTTGCTTCACAAACAGAAACCAAACTAATGTTGACACCATCATCATCCACCTCCTCCTCCTCCTCCAATTGTGCATCAGCAGCATTATCGGCCTCCACGTCAGCCACCACATCCATATCATCACCGCCTACAACAAGCTCTTTCGGGTTTGCCGTTATAAACAACAACAACAGCAGCAGTATCCACCACAGAAATAGTGACATTTCCGGTATCTCAGCAGCTATACAAATGCCTTCGGCCACGGAACAGTTGTTGCAGATGCTACACAAAGTAACCGGCGGTCCGACATCACCACCATCACAACAACCGCATCCATTAGGCCACATTACACATTCAACGGGAGTGCTGTGAACTAGATGAGTGCGTAATGACGGTCAAAATCAGGGCCCGTGCAATACAACCAACAATTATTAATACAAACACATTTTTGCAAATCATCCTCTTTCTCTCACACACACACTCTCTCTCCCTCTCTCTCTCTATTTTCAACGAGATTGGAAATTTGTTTATTTTCAATTTCTATATGAAATCTAACCTCAAAAATTGTACCAAAAATTTAATATTTGAAATATTAGAGGAAATTAAGAAAGTTGATTAGTTAAACAAGAAAATATTAACAAACACAAAAAATTAGGGACATTTAAATTTAGACTTGAATATTGTTGTTTTATCATTTTAATTTGTAACAGTTTTCGTTTAAACAGAGCGAAGATGTTTTAAAATCGGTTTCTTAAAACAAAAGTTTTTTTTAAATGTTGGCAATGCTCTCAAGTGTGTTTAGTAAAATAAAATGTTAATGTTAAATTCAAATCTCTCAACATTTAAACAAAACTGTTACAAATAAAAGAACACAGAAAATGGATTTGCAATAGATAAACCAATATCTAGAACAAACTCTGATGCTGTTAAATGAAATGTTTTAACAAACTTTGAAACAAAATTTATTTATTATTTTGGTATAAAAACAAACAAACAAAATAAAAAGAAAAGAAAAACGTTAAAAATGAATACAAAAATGCTCACTCACTTAAAAAGTTAAATATTTTTTTCATAAGTAAAATCAATTTGTAAATTTATTATTAAATCTATACATATTTAGGTATGTATATTAAAAACACGTCACATTTGTAAATGTAAATATTTTTGTTTTAATTTAAATTTTTTATTTTTTGAGTTTAACACTTTAATTGTTTTTGTTTATTGAAATTCCCAAAGTTAAAATCATCTTCTAACATTTTTTTTCTATTTATAATGAATTCAAACCAAACAGAAAACAAACCTACATACATATAACAAACATATGTACTATATCGTCGTATTCATTATAAGAAAAAAGTAATTGTGTATAAATATATAAAAAAATATAATTATAAAAACATTAAACAACAACAACAACTAACTTGACTTAATATAAAACAAAAGAATCTTATAGTAATTATTATAAAACAAATTAAATAAATAAACAACATTGTAAAATAGTATTATATAAAATTATTATTGTTTTTCTTTTTCTAATTTACTTTCAATTTTAGTTATTCGAATTGATTTATTATTATAATTATTATTACTATTATTATTATTAATTTAATTAGAGATTTAAGTAAATAAGTACTACAAGAAAACAAAAACAAACAAAAAAAAACATAATAAAAAAACATACAAATAAATAAAACAAATGTTTATATATTCATAGTTATGTAAAAAATAAAACAAATAAAAAACTTAAACTCTGTATTTTTAACTTCATTTCTGAAAATGGAAAACAAATTAATTTTTAGTATTCATAGAAAATGTTTGAAAATTTAAACAAAAAAATAAAAAAAAAACTATATTAACAGACATTTTCCGACTTTTATTAAAGGAGAGTTTTGAATCAAATTAAAAATGTTAGATCAAATTTTATTTATCCTATCATGTCATATGTCATAATGTTTTTATATTTCACAATGGTTCAAAATGTCCTAAAATAATACTATTCTGTATGCTATGTTTATTGTGCTGTCGTAAACAACCAGCAGATACCTGCACCGAATGCCTAAGAGCCGGATAAGACGAGCCACCGAGTCTTGAAATATTAGAACATTATGACAATATGAAAATATAGGATACCTTGTGAATCCACTAAATATTTTGCCATTTTTTTTTTTACTAATATGTATATTCTCGAAAAATTAACAAATACATGTAGCTCATCTGTATATAAAACAAGTAAGAGAGCTATATTCGGCTCTGCCGAATCTTATATACCCTTGACCAAAATTATACTTTAAAATAAAAATGTTAAATATTTTTAGGTAAACAAAATTAAAATTTTTTTTCAGTGTTTTTCAAAAAAAAAAAATTATTTCAAAATTGTTTTCAATTTATTGGTGAAAAAATTTGTAAAAACAAATTTTTGTTGTAAAAAAATATTCGGGTTAAAAAATAATTTTCCCGATTTTGACCCATTAGTAGGTCCAAATTACTATAGCCTTATATAAATCGTTGCAATGGACTTTGAAATATCTATCATTAGATATCCATATTGTCTATATTAATGACTTAGTAATCCAGATATAGATCAAAAATAGGCCAAAATCTAGGTTGTCTCGGTTTTTTCCTTATATCTCAGCCATTTGTGAGCCGATTTTCTCGATTTTAAATAGCGACCGAGCCGGAAGAATTCCCGTATGTATCAATTATGTTTGAAAGTTATTTGGGGGCTACGGAAAATTGATTTCAACATACAGATGGACATGGCTATATCGACTTCGCTATATATAACAATCCAGAATATATATACTTTGTGGGGTTGCAAATAAAAGATGTAGAAATTAAAAACGGAATGACAAACTTGCCACTTATGATTATGAGTATAAAAACATAAACAAAATATGGGAACTTCCATTATGGGGAGACGTCACATTTGTACTATAAAATGTGCAATGGCGTGACGTTACCAAAAATAGAAGTGCTGTTTGACTTGCATTATAAAATTGCATATATCTCTGCGAATTGTAGTAGAATTTTAAATAATATACATTTATTCTCCAAATTATAAAATTTTAAAGTCTTTCCTTACATTCTGAAGTGACGTTATTTAAATTTCCGTTTGATATATTTTTTTGGTTAAGAAATAATAAGAAGAAAACAAATAAGAAAGTATGGTCTGTCAAGCATGACCATATAATACCCAGCACTGAGCAACATTTTTTTTTAATTTCAATAATTTATATTTGTAAATTATTTTCAGTAGTTGGCGTTATATGGGATGTATGACCAATTATGGATCGATCGCCATGAAATCCTTCGCGTAATTTATGTCTATATGAAACTTATTTCTGTTGAATTTTAGGGATGAATACTAGGGATGCCAAACCCCGGATTTTTCGGGATCGGGATTTGTGATAAAAATCCCGGGATTAACAAATCCCGGAAAACTACGAGACTTTTGATATTTTAGGAAGATTTTTGAAGCTCCAAAAATACCTAGAAAGCTAAATTATAAATTATAATAATAATCTCGCTTCAAATGCAAACGGAGCTAGATTTTTTAATTTTAATCAGGGGGCAGCAGGTCTCCCTTGCATTGACAGACTTATACACTAGGCCTTGAATCACCATTTATGAATGAATGACTTATATCGAAATTTAGCAGAAACACATTCTACGGACAATTCTAAGAAATTTTCCCCAAGAAACCATAGGTCTAAAATCAAATCCTATCTTGCGCATTTCGTATTACTTCAAATGATATTTCAGTATTTTTTTTTAATAGTTTATTTTTATTGGATAAAAGACGAAATGCGCAAGATAGGATTTGATTTTAGACCTATGGTTTCCTGAGAATATACATATTATTTATTGACAATAAATAGAAGGATTTATTTTCATATACAACTTGTTTATTCAATTTCATCACGATATTAATTATTATAAGACAATTATGAATGTTCAAGTTATTTTCTGAGAGGGACATGTGCAACATTTTATAAGCATTGACTCATAATTAACATACTTATGAATGCTCAAACAGTATTCCGGGGGACAATTGTATGGGACTAGGGGAAATCATGGACCATTTTCAATACCAAACATTATCAACAGAAAGTATTTATCCAGCTGGCTCCTTTCGTTTGTGCCCTATCGTGTTTCAAATAGACAGACAGTTATAAAATAAAACAATACTTTTATATTTTATTTTCAAACATTTTCGACAAAAATTGAGCAGTTTCAATTGTAAATAAATTTTAAACTGCCTTACCAATTTTTACACGATTTGTCTCATAGTAATGGTAATGTACGCTTTCCTAACATATGTAGTCAATACAAAAGTTATACAATTTTCAGTTTTGTTATGGATTTCTCACTGTTATAAAGTTCAGAATACGGGTATAAATATGAAATGTCGTTTGTGTCAAATTTATTTTAATTCAATGCATTAGTTTTTGCTTTGTTATACTTTTACTTAAATATATTAACGAAATGAATCCCGGGATTTGTAAAACACAGTCCCGTTTGGCATCCCTAGTGGATACCAAAAAGAGATTTATGCTCCTTAAAATTATTTTTTGGACCCATCATCACAAAATTAGGTGCCGTATATATAAAACTTATTTGGAGCGAAATTTGATTTGAAATGATTAACTTTAAATTGTTCGGTCTGGGTCGACTTTTCGCTGGAAATGTCCATATGAAGTTGAATTGAGTTGGGTCTGTCAAATTAAAAATTGGACATCAAAATTACTAAATTGTCAGTTTGTCCGTTTCGACCTGCATAATCCTATATTTGTCAACCTTTAGCTTCATATAGGAAGCGGACTATTGATTGAAATATATTCTTAGTTTAAATCCTCTCTGCCATATTACCCCTTTTCTTAGTATTATTCTATCAAATGAGCGTATTAGAATTGTACTAGGTACCTCATCCAAAGTGTCTTATACTTGCGTTGTATCCATACAGTGATCCACACTTCAAGTTTTAAATAAAACAAGCGTATATAATTTAATATAAACGACCTATAAAAGTAAAAACTGTTATGCTAACCTGGGAAAGTTGTTACGATCGTATTTTTTCTTAAATACTATTTCATAGTTCACCGTAGTATACCCACGACTTATTTGTTACTTTCAGAGACTTTTTAGTATTGTATGTAAAAGGAATTACTTGATTTTTTTATATTTAGGAGCTTTCAATCTGGGAGAAGCTGGTTACACACTAGTTAATTAGCTCCATAGCAAAGTATAGCAAGTAGTCCAACTCTCAATTTTTTAAAACTACTCTCTCACAATTTTAACTTTAAACTTTAGATAAAATAACGTTTTTTTACACTTTATTACTTTAAGGGCCATTATTACAACTTGCCTTTATGTTCCCAATAGTAAAAGTTAACTTAAAAGCAACCTTTTTCTATTACTTAAAGTTATATCTTACTATTACGAACTTAAAGGCAAGTTGAAATAATGACCCTAACACATATTATTCTATATTTTTTTAAAACACATTTAGCACACGTTCATTATTAAAAAGTTTATATTTTGCACAAATCAAGAAAAAATATTTTTGGAATTTCTGACATGTAACTTTTTGTTATTGTAGAATTTAAACTATAGGACAGAGTTACGATTTTTGGTATTAAAATTTCATGCAACATAAAAACTCTGTTGCATGTAGAAAATTTAAAAGGTACCAACACATGTGTAATTTTATTACTCACACATGTTTAGAGTTAGGTACTTTTTTACTAACACATACATAGAGTTAGATACTGTTGTCAAAGAGTCGGACTACTTGTTATACTTACTTTGCTCCATAAATTGAATCATTTTTTATATCAATTTATATACAAAAGTTGTAAAATTTTTAGATTTGTTATAATCAGAGCAACCTGATAGTTTTTGCTGTACATCTGAGTTAGTTATTTATCCATTTCAGAAAATTAAGAATTTCGACATCGATATTTTGCTCTTTAGAGCATATTTTGCTTTTATTATATCTTTGCATATTTTACTCATAACAGCATATTTTTATAATCCCCATCAAAAATGATGGGGGGAATATTGATTTATTAATTTCCAGAGTACTGTTTGAGCAGTCTATAATTGATATATCCCCTATATCATAAAAGTATTTTAATGTCAATAAATAATTTATATATGTACATATAATGATATTAAGATAAATTTCGACATGTCATTTAAAGTTTTAAGAAATTAACCCTTTCACGACCATAAGACTGTTTGGAAAAAAGTAATAACTTTTTATATTTAATGCGAATCAGTCAACGCCAAGAAAACATATTTTGAAAATAAAACAAAAAAATGTATCGGATTTAATGGAATTTTGGTCGTAAAGTGCAAATGTTCGTTCCACATACTCATGTTTATGGACTACATATCAATGAACGGAATATGAATAATGATTTTATAAATTTGTATAACAGAAATGCACTTACGAGGCCTAATATATATCCCAATATAAAATTTTAAAAATCAGTTTTACACTTAAAAAGGCACAATTCTTGAACACAGTACCAAAATAAAACTGTAAATTTTCAAAGACAATTAAAAATTAATGCTATAACCGAAATTGTTTTAATCTAGACACATTAATAAGACACACGTTTAAGAACTAATTAAAATGGCACTCATTAAATTTTTCGTTATTTAGTTATTCAATATTTTCGTGTTGGGACACCGGTGTCCCTGCGGTCGTCAAAGGGTTAATCATAGATGGCCAAAATGGTATGGTGGGTATACAAAATTCGGTGATTACAAATCATTAAACTTTTAGATAATTTTAAAATCTTAGATACCGACCCGAACTAAAAACTGGTTGGCTTTGACAACAGTTTTACTAAAGTTTTCCTCTATTTTCTCGAGACCTGTGATCGAATCTTCAACAACTGGCATATTCTTAAGTTTATGTTTAAGGATCCCATTAAATTTGAACAAATCGGTCCATCTTGGGTTCCAAAATTGTATTTTATCTGTCAATTTCTGAAGTCTAATTTCGGAGAGAATACAATTATGGTCAGAGAACGAATTTTTATTGACGAGTGTAATATTAACGAGTGTAATATCTCATCTATTATAGTTGTCCAAACTTGGAAAAAGGAATGCTAGCTTGTTATCAGAATTAAGTACATATACTTAGTTTATTGGAATTATCTACTACCCCAGATTGAATGGCTGGCGTTAATATGTTAATAGATTTCTTAGCAAAAAGACAAGATTTTGGCCTACCATTACTACTTGCATAAAGAATGTTGTATGCTGAGGCCGGGATTTTCGTAGCCTGTTTCTTCATGGATGAGATACGTTGGGTACCACCAGGGTTTATTGTTGATAATTTTAAGGCATTTGTTTTAAATGACTTGTAAGCGTTTTAAGTGGCATTTTGCAGCAGTGCTCCAAATAGGACAAGCACATGTTAATATCGGCCTGATAACGGTTTTAAAAAGAAGATTTTTGTTTTTGTGATTTAGATATGAACGCCTGTTTAGCAAAGGCCATAAAGCTCTAAAGGATTTCATTGCTTTTGAACACATTTCGTTAATATGGCGATTAAAAATCAGTTTTTTATCCAAAACTACTCCGAGATATTTAGCTTCGTTTACTATATTTATGGTGTTGTTTCCAACAGCTAGTTGGCGTCTAGGCAGTATTTTAGGGGATTTATTAAATGGAAAAATTATTGCTTGCGTCTTGTCTGGATGACTCTTAATTTTCCATTTTTTAAGATATTTCATGCAACTCACGAAACCTTTTTCCATCTTTTTCATCAATGCACTTGTAAGTTTGCTTGAAAAAATTAAAGCTGTGTCATCAGCGTAGTATGCGATTTTGAAATTATTTGGGACCTGAAAATCAGATGTGTAAATTGCATAGAGCATTGGCGACAGAACTGATCCTGCTGAAATAATTTTATCTGACGAAGTTTCATTATTAATGGCAACCTTAAATGTTCTAGAGTCGATGAAGTCCGCAATTAGTTTGCAAAGATATTTAGGGATATTTGCAGCCAAGAGCTTATATATGAGCCCGTTATGCCAGACGGTGTCAGAAGCTTTTTCAACATCCAATAATATTAGTCCAGTAGATCTTTTATTTTTCTTATTGTTTAGAATTTCGTTCTTTATCCTGTTTATTTGATGAGTCGTACTGTGCTCTTTTCTAAATCCGAATTGTTTTTTAGCAACAACTGAGTTAGTAGAGGCAAATTCATTGAAACGAGCAAAGATAATTTTTTCAAAAATTTTTCCTATATTGGGGTTGTTTTTTGGTTTGTTTGGTTTGCATATGGCTACTATTTTAGCATTTTTAAACATTTTCGGGAAATAATTTAGTCTTATGCAACTGTTGAAAATTATTACAAGTAACTTCAAAGCTTTAATTGGAAGTTTATTTAGTAGCATGGGATTTCGAGACTTTTAGTGTTGATAAAATATGCTTGTCACTTCATTGAACGTTGTTAAGTTCACGGATTGTGAGCAAATGCCTTCAGATTTAAAGTTATTAACTGTTGAGTTAACTATATTGTCTATTGAATGTTTATAGTTAATGGTGAGTTTATTAGCTTGGAAAAATGTGTTTGCTAGTATTTCAGCTTTTCCATGATCTGAAGTTACTGTAATATTTCCAACATTTATGTGTGGAATTGTATTTTTACCTTTTCCGCGCAAACTTCTGCTTAATTTCCAAAAGGACCTATCGCATGGTTTTAATTTAGACAATAAATAAATCTTCCCATTTCCTGTTACGTTCTTCGTGAATCTGTTTGTCTATCGTTTTACTTAGGAAGTTTGCATACTGTTTGTAAAAATTTATCTCATCTATATTAGTGGATCTTTGACTCAAATATAGACAAGCAATTTGATAAAAAATGGAAGAAAATCCCTTCATGAAAATTTGTAAAAAAAATTTAAATAAAAAAAAAAACCCCACAAATACTGTTACATTCAATATTTCAAGGTCATTGCAAATGTGACATCCTAAAGTTAGACTATTGGTCTCATTTCATAAAACGAAACGATAAACGTTAAAGAAATTTTGGGCCTCATTTTATAAAACGAAACATTTGGAAGCGTAAGCAATTTGTATGAAGAATACTGTGGAAAGGGTTTGAAACTTGAATATTTTCCATACAAAATTTGTTTAACGTTTGTCGTTTCGTTTTACAAAATTAGACCCTTTGTATGGAAAATATTCAAGTTTCAAACCCTTTTCCCAGTATTCTTCATACAAATTGCTTACGCTTCCAAACGTTTCGTTTTATAAAATGAGGCCCATTGTGTGCTTTTTAGCAGTTGTTACTGGTTGTTGAATGCGATATTTAATTTAATACCAATAGCGCCATCTATGAACACTCAAAAGTACTTATATTCACTACTTTTCCCATTGTTTTTTCTAACCACTATTTTTGACATTTATGCTTATGACTTGGCAGCACTTTGAAGAACTGTCATTTTTAGTAAATACGGCAAAGAAAAGTGTGTTAGTTGCCGAAAGTTGTTATTTAATAAATTATTTTTTTAAAATACCTCAATTAAGTGTACAATAAAATGTCCATTGCAAAACGCGTACAGGTAGGTCATATATAGAAATTCAAAATCCCAACAGCAATTTGATATAGCTCTCTTTTAACACCTCATATAGCAATGGGCTACATTCGCCAGAACATGGCACATTTATGATTGCACTTGGCAAAATCCATTCGATTCAGCCAAATTGATTTCCAGACACTTACAAGGCCTGCATAAACCTATATACCATCCAATGAGTAAGTGCTATTTTAAATCCTCTTAAGTTTGTTTATAAGAAATATTTTTGAAAATAGTGTTGCGTATAATTATGTATTGAAAATAAAAAATAATGACAAGATAAATGAATGGTAAATAACAATATATTATCTGTAAATTCTTTAATATTTTCTCTTCATTTTACAGATGATTGCGGCGATCATGTCATTGTTATCAACACAAAAGAAATAGCTTTGCCTGGAGATGAATGGGTGAAGCGTGTATACTTCCATCACACTGGCTATCCAGGGGGTGCCAGCTGGACTCTGGCATGGCAGTTACATGATAAAGATCCCACTATGGTCATGAATAAAGCGGTGTACAATTCAATGAAGGGAAATCTTCAACGTCGTCACACCATGCAGCGACTTCATCTGTTTGCCGACGATAAAGTTCCTGAGGAAATTTTGGCAAATGTAACAAATCAAATTAGGACACCACGTGAAGTGCCACAACGTTTGGATCACATCGATAAGGAAACTTTAGAAAGCTTCCCTTCAATTATGGATTATCCAAAAGATTACATTTTACGCTAAGCTAAACTCCAATAAATATGTTAAATTCTGTTTTTAATTAATTAACCTGGATTTTATTTGTTTGAATCAATGGTTTTGATATAAAAATTACCGCAAAATAGATTATGAGATTTTTGTGGATTTTTTGAATAATGAGTTATGTTGGATAATTTGAAACGGTTGAAAAGCTGGGATATCTATCTATTTTTTTATGATACTTAAGAAAGGCGATTACAGTATTTTTATGGATGTTTCAAAAATATATTTTCGAAGGATGGTCTGAACTTTTGGGGTAACCATTCATTGATGGATTGGTTGATTTTTTATAGATATTTATCTATCTATATATATAAAAATGAAATGTTCCATGTATGTAATGGCATTACGTGAGAACGGCTGGAACGATTTGGCTGATTTTTTTTATTCGATTAGAAATTTTCAGGAGATGGTTTCAAAAGAAAAAAAAAATCAGAAATATAAATTTTTAATATGTTGTCTTCACTTCTCATTTTTCTTAATAAGATAATTTTTTTTATAGAAATTCAAAGAACTAACATTAGCAAGGCGTATTAACAAGGTGAGTGCATAAGATCAGCTGTTTCTTAATTCGCCGTGGTTTAATGTAAGTCTTCTGTCAAACTATGTTTATGTTTACATTTGTTATTGTAAATAACATAGTAATATTTTAATTCGCCTTGATTTTGACATTTGTTCTACATTTTTACAAAAACAAAATGCCTGTTGTTTTTGCATTGTTGTATTTGTTGCCGGGACGCACTCACCTTGTTAATTCGCCTTGAACATTAGTAAATAGCTACCGAGCAAAGCCAACTAGTATTTAATGTATATAAACATTTCTAAGTGGTTTTCAAAATTGAAAAAATTACAAGTATTATTATTTTAATCACTGAGTTTTCATCATTACAAAAAATAAACATAGATTTAATTTGTACCGGCTCTTACTCTTTACCATATTCGTGCACAGAAAATAAATATACAGTGCACTCGCGGTAACGTGAACACCGTCTAACGTGAACACCGCCTAACGTGAACAAGCTTTTGCTTACATTGACTACTCTGTAACGTGAACAAACTCAGAAAGCTCTATAACGTGAGCAATTTTTTTTCACTGAAGCGTGTAAAACACAGGTTTATATTATAAAATTATATATTTTTTCCATGAAATTCAACAATCGCTAACGTGAACAATTTCACTAACATGAACTCCCTTGGTTTTAATTAGTTCACGTTACCGCGAGTGCACTGTATATGTATTAATTTGTGCGGAATGATTTAAAGTCGAGACCTGTTTGTATTTTTTTCTTTTGTGTAATAGCTCTTGACCATTTTCGTACTCATATTGACAAGGTCTGCACCTTGCTCCTTTATTATTTTCAAATCATTTTATCAAGATATTGATGCTTTCAACAGCTTTCAAGAAGCTCAGTTTGGTAGTGCAATATCTTGATCGATAATTACCCCGATTTTATCATTATCGAACACTTCGAAATCATTGTAATCATCCGTAAGTTGATCATTGTTTCAATTTTCAATGTCATCAATACTGATGTCAACCTTTTTAACCACCTTCCACATCACCAATTGAACTTCGAAACAATTCGCTCAGAAAAGTTAACTTTTTATAGCGGCACGTGTACGCTGAAATTACGTTAACTTAACCGTACGATTAACCTTTACTTGAGTTAACTTTTTCGAGAGTCCACTGTAACTCCTATAATATATTCCAGATTTGTAAAACTAACTTCGCCCATAAAATTCCTCCAAATTGGCGATTTGTAAAAACCCCTTTAATTGCAATAAATTATAATCTGGCAACAACAATAATTCTGCAAATATGTATTTTTAGGCAACAGTGTTGCCATTTACACTTATCATGTACGTCAATTATTTTTGTTGATGTCATTATCAAGTGAATTGAGTTGCAATTTTTAAGCATTCTATTTATTTACCGGTAAGCCAGGCGAATTTATTTAATTACCATAATAAAAAGTGACAAATACCACCCACATAAACATACAACAATAGTGACAACTTGTTTTGTTAAATATGTTGCAATAACAAATCACACTAACAACAACAATTTTGTATTACGTATTGGAGAACTCCAGTGTCTCCAATTTATAGTAAGAAAATACTTGTTGCTACCAACCATAATAAATGACCACAATTCCAATTTAATTTTAACAAATATTTTGATTTACCACATATCCACACATTGTTGTGATAAGATTAATTGGCTTCTACAAGCATACAAGATAATCTGATATCAGTAAGAAATCGTGTTGTACAAGTGGTTAACTTTTTTTATTTCACCGTTTCAGTGTTAACACGTACTCTGAGTACACAACAACTATCGTCAACTTCAGCAATCGCGTCAGCTAATACCAGAAATTTCCAAAAATCAGTTCCATTGTATTCTGTACAAAGCCAACGTAAAATGGGTCGCCTGGGTAAAATTGATCCGAGTTCATTCTCTCAACCGGAATTGATAACCACAAAACACAGTGTCTTGACGTGGAAGGTCGATTTTGAACACACCAAGTTGAAAGGAACAGTTACTCATCGTTTCAATGTTTTAGAAGAGGAACTGTCTTCAATTGTAAGTACATATTAGTATTCATTAATATATTTTGGGCTTGAAGGGAAATGTGATACATATTTTAATTTTGTTAATTTTTTTAGCTGTTGGATGTTCGTGATGTTAAAATTTTAAATGCTGAAATTGTTTCCGGAAATTCTTCTATTCCATTGAATCATTTTGTTAGTGATTCTGTTGATGATATTGGTGCTAAACTTACTTTGGAATTGCCACAGGGTACCGCTGCTGGAGAGTAAGTAATATTTTCTATTCCGATAACAGTTTTTTGATTAACTGTTGTTATCAGCTGCAAGTATTAATGTTTTTTTTTTTTGATTTACAATCTCATAAATTGTATAAAATCATACATGTTTCTATCACAGACAAGAATTAAAAAATATAGAACAAGTACTTAGATTCTTAAATACCCTCCACCTAAATATAACGAGAATTACAGAAATTATACTGGTAAAATACACTATAATATTAATAGTTAGTGTTTGTTATACGGGCCTACGTTAATTACGTGAATGGGAAGACGGGTTTAAGTTAGTTTGTTTTATTCGATATTAATATTGTTTTTTTGTTAATCTAGCTTATGTCAAAAATCATAGAACCGATTGGCTTAACATTTTTCCTTAATCACATTAAATGAAAAAGGCTATACAAATTGTATATAAACGAATTAGTTGATTTTCGGAATTGGATCCTATTCGCAAGGTTTATTCCTGGTAATTAATTTTTAAGATGAGGGATTTCCAATATATGACTTATTTACGTGCCGATCGTCATGTTGTTGCAGCCGTGATTGCTAAGTTGACAGGCCTTGGCAGAGGGAACTCAGTGCGTAAAACATGCTGTCTTTAGAATGTGCCGAACGACATATTTTACTGTCATTTATATCCATCCGATAGTTATTTTGATTGCAATTCATCTAAATAACAACATTTTTAAGAGATGTGTTGGTGTTAAAGTGATTCTCGAAAGTGGAGTTTACATGGGAAGTAATGACAAATTACCGAGGTCTAAAATGATTTGGTTCGCCGAAATTTATACTGATTTTAAGTATTTTCTAAACCCTGATTCTAACTATACCTTTTTTTTTACAATACTATGTGTAGTTTTCGAGACATTGCTGGGATAAAAAACGAAAATAAACGATTTTACAACATTTTATTAAATTATTTTACAGGTTAGAAGCTTCTTTTTATAGATTTTCTACGATGGAGTTAGAAAATCGGCAGACAAACTAAGCTCGAACGACTTCGAATATATATTCTTCGTTGGGTTTCAAATGATTATTTCTCAATGTTACACAATGAATGACAAACATACATATATATACCCTCATTCAACACTTTTGTGGTGAAGGGTATAATAATACAATATAGGATTAATGAAAACTACTTGACAGTATGACCGACCAATATTTAATGTCTCTGTATTAAGTTTTTTTTTGCCAAAATAAGTTTAAAAATTACACAAAATATTTTCAGTTTATTTGTACGCATCGATTATGAAACTGCCAGCAATGCCAGTGGTCTCCAGTGGTTGAATCCTGAACAAACATTAGGCAAGCAACATCCCTATATGTTCAGCCAGTGTCAAGCGATACACGCCCGTTCAATTATGCCTTGTCAAGACACACCAGCTGTAAAATTCACGTACGAAGCAACCGTAGAGCATCCCAAGGAATTGACTGCTCTTATGAGTGCTTTAGTTGCGAAGAAAGGAGATGGTGTAACCACCTTTAAACAGGAGGTACCAATACCGGCTTATCTTTTGGCCATTGCCATTGGTAAATTGGTTTCGAAACCTTTGGGTCCCAACTCGAATGTGTGGGCAGAGCAAGGCATTATTGATGCTTGTGCTGAAGAGTTTTCACAGACATCGGAAATGTTAAAAACTGCTTCTGATATTTGTGGTCCGTATGTATGGAAGCAGTATGATCTATTGGTCATGCCACCCTCGTTCCCATTCGGCGGTATGGAGAATCCTTGTTTAACTTTTGTTACACCTACTTTGTTGGCTGGCGACAAGTCGTTGGCTGATGTGGTGGCTCATGAAATTGCTCACAGCTGGACTGGAAATTTGGTGACTAATAAAAACTTTGAGCACTTCTGGTTGAACGAAGGTTTTACCGTTTTCGTAGAGACAAAAATTGTTGGACGTATGCAAGGTTTGAAAGAGCGTGATTTCCATATGATCCGCAACTTGACAGATCTACAGGAGTGTGTAAGTAAAAGCGTTAACACCAAGATAAAGTTGAATTGTAACTAATAAAAATTTAATTTAAAGCTTCGTACTCAATTGGCAAACAGTCCTGAATTGACAAAACTTGTAGTAGATTTGTCCAATTGTGGTCCTGATGATGCCTTTTCGAGTGTACCATACATTAAGGGTTCAACCTTCTTACGTTATATTGAAGACTTATTTGGAGGTCCAGAAATATTTGAGCCCTTCTTGCGTTCGTATTTAAAGAAATTTTCTTATAAATCTGTTGTCACCGATGATTTCAAATCGGCCTTGTATGATTATTTCATTGACACCGACAAAAAGGATAAACTTAATGAAATTGATTGGGACCTTTGGTTAACCTGTGAGGGCATGCCACCAATTATACCCAAGTGAGTTCTTATTTCTATATGATATTAATGTTAATATATTGTTTAACTATTATTTTATCTCTTTAAAGATTCGACGAAACCTTGGCTAATGTTTCCAAACAATTGGCTTCATTATGGAGTACCAAAACTACTGATGAATTGGCCAATAATGCTGATGCTAAACAAACTATTTCAACTCATCAACTAATAGATTTCTTGGGCAAATTAATTGAGTGCAAAAATATCAAAGATTTGTCTGAAAAGAAGATTGAATTGTTGGAATCCACATATAATTTGAAAAACACTCAAAATGCTGAAGTTCGCTTCCGTGTAATGCGTTTGTGTATTATGGCCAAAGTAATGAGTCGTTTGGATGAGATTATTGCTTTTGCCAACTCAAACTTCCGCATGAAATTCTGCCGACCAATTTATCGTGATTTGGCTCAATGGCCTGAAGCTAAACCTAAAGCTGTTGAAAACTTTGAACGCATTAAGGATCAAATGATGGCTGTTTGTTCTCATACCATTGAAAAAGATTTAGGTTTGAAATAATTCCTTCGATGTTCTCAATTTAAATCGCATTTTACTAAACAATTAAAAGTTTTGCTAAAAGATGTTTGATTTGTATTTAAGTTTTAATAAATGTATGTTTCTTTTATAAAAATAAAACATTTTTACTTACAAGAAATTCATTTTAAGAAAGAAATTCATTCAATGAAAAATATCAGAATGCGATTACTGTTTTATAAAGTGCCCTGGAGACGATTAAATAAACCCGTCAGAAAAACTAAAAATAACAAAAAAGGAAGCAAAATTTATACAAAATTCAAATAATCAATTATTCTTTGCTTTGAATAATCAAAACAGTTATCGATCAATTCAACCGTTTTTGCGCGCTCCTGAAAAATGTTTAAATTATACTAAGTTGTTTTGTCAAAAGTCCACAGATATATATTTTAATATTTTTTATGTTTTTTTATTTTAATTACTAACAACTACATTTTTTAACTAAAAAAAGCATGTACTTGATGATACTTTAGTTTCAATTTGATGATACGTTGTTTCTAATGATTGAGTTTTGAAAACATTTTTCCCAGCTATGTACAAATTTCAACATCGAAATTCATTTAATTTTTACGATTGCGGTATCAAAAAAATAAACGCTCATAAATGTGGGTGCAAGCAGAATTGCTCTTCTTTTCCGTTAGTTACTTCTTACGGATGATTTTTTTGAATAAAATTCCTTAATGTTTCTTACACAAACTGCACCCACACAAAGGGTTATCCCAAATTATTGTATCAGTATAAGAACTCCTTGAGCCGTTATATTTCATTCAAGAAGTCTTTGCGATAACGGACACATAATTTTATTCCTACATAAAGATTAGAGTCATTCAGCTTACAAGTTAAAGACAATTTTCAAGTATTAATAAAAATTAGCAAGACAGCCAGAATATTATTGTAAAATAATCCGGATTTATTTTGTTATGTGTGCGGCCAATATATCAGCGGGTAAAACGGAACTGCTTCTTAACTTCATTGCAAAACTCATATCAAGATTGCTTTAATATATATCCGCACAATTTGTACCAGCATTGGTCACCGAGTACTATATGCATTTCATGTCGGTTGAATTTATACGATTCAAACGAATGCCGTTTATTTATCGACTCATCAAAACGCAGCATGAAGTGTGTCTGTCCTTTTGCAGAATGGAAATCGCACATTCAACCAAAATAAAAGAAGAATACTCTGTAATTGCATTGGTCATGAAGAAGATAAAGCATAATGAACATAAGTGGGTAATTTGTGTTGATCTTAAGATGGTAAATTTCCTCTTAAGTCAACAAGGCGGCTTTACCAATATATATCACGACTCGGCGGCTCGGCTTAACCGACTCTTAGACATTCGTCGTTGGTCTCTGCTGGTTCGTTATGATAAGTCAATAAACATAGCATAGAAAGTAGTATTATTTTAGGAAATTTTTTGCTTGAAAAGCAATAAAAACTACTGTGAAATATTAGGACATTATGACAATATGACATGATAAGAGACCTTGATAATTGACCAATTTAGTTTCTCAAAAGAATCAATCGATTTTTATGATCGATATCTCATTTTGATCCTATTACACGTGGCATTGCGATAAATCAGGTGAGTTTGTCTCGCCAACAAATTCAATGTTTGCTAATTGTCCAATGACGGGCATTGAAAATATATGGCGCATGAAAAATAAAAAGAAAACAGACAAAAAATTAATTTTTTTTCATCCATTGGATTTTGAGGATTCAATTTCACTGCAACTCATCCAATTTGATTGTTGTATGTATTTCTTGAATTTTTTTACACGATTATTTTGTTGAAATATAATTTCCAAATTTTCACGTCAAGTGAACCAACTTTTTAAATCGAAGTCTTCCGATCGGGATGAAATTTGCACCAAAGTTATCCTGTTGGATAGTAATTTAGACTCAATTTTTCAACAAGATCGGTCAAGAACTCTGAGGTGTTTTTCTCATCCATGTAAGTTATTACCAATTGTTCTTAGCAAAATGTGTCCGAAATAATTTAGATAGCTATTTCTTCAATCTTTCCAAAAAAAAAGTATTTTTGCCAAAATCGAAAACTATTTTGACTTTTTTTAAAAATGGGGCCTTCTTTTTTTCAAAAGAAAGCTTAGGTGATATCTTTGAAGAGCTTTTTGGTCGCTTAGTGAGATGCGAGTTGGATATCTTTCAAAATAAATGTTTTGTAACTCAAGACATAAAATGTTTGACTTTTTTTCAAAATAGGCGCTTTTTTATTTTTTTTTTTTGCTCAAAACAGAGTCTAGGCCTTTAAGAGCTTTTTTGTCGCTGAGTGGGATATCCATTTCTTATTTTACTCAAAAGAAAGCTTAAGTCTTTTCTTTAAGACCTTTTTGGTCTATTAGTGGCATATCTATCAAAACAAATGTTTTGTAATTCAAGACATAAAATTTTTGATTTTTTTGCAAAATCCTTTTTATGTTATTTTTTTTTTTTGGTCAAAAGAAAACTTAAGCCTATTCCTTTAGGGATTTGTTAAATTAAATATTAAATAATTTATTTTCTTTTTCTTCCATTTTATTCTTTTCCTGATTTTGAAGTACATATAATAAAGAAGATTAACCGATTAAACAATAAAATCAATCCTGACTGCATAAAAGGACATGCAACCAAAATTCATTTCATAAACACAACATGTTTTTGAAAGCAACTTCAAAAGGGAATTAAAAAAAACTACGTGGTAAAAATCAAAGTCTAAACCCAGTGTATGTGTGTAACAAAATAATGAGTATTATATTCCTACTATCAAAATCGAAAATATAAATTTATTTTCAATGTGAAAAGTCATTCTTTATGGGGTCACAAATAACAAATGTGTAAATTACAAACGAAATGACAAACTTACCAAAAATGGTGAAGGGTATAAAAATATGTTTATAACTCCTGAACTAATCGAGTCTCCATCGAAATATTTTTGCACGAATATAGTATAGAGTTTAGGTGTCCTCAAAAAATTAATAAAGAACACGGTAGTTCTATATAATATGTCTACCTTATGTTTTTTAAGTGGCAAATTAATTAGGGAAAACTTTACAACTCTCAGAGAAATTACCTAACATAAGCAGAAAATCATAAAAAAATATGTTTGCCAACAAACAACATATTTATGAATGTAAATAACAGTGCTAAGTAATTTCTCTCCGAGTTGTTAAGTTTTCCCTAATTAATTTGCCAAGAGTAGACATAGTATATATCAATGAATAGGGGATTTTGTCTACTTTTCAAAAATATATATAACTTTTGACAATTAAAAAATTCATGGAATACTTTTTTGAAAAACATGACAAAAAAACATGCAGAGATACAAAGTTTTCAAATTGAAATTAAATTTTTGTTTATCAGTCTTTCATCAACTTTAATAGTGATCAGACGTGATAAATTGTTAACGCATACGTAAATTTTAAAATAATAAAAGAAAATAAAAAACAATAACAATATATTGTTAAGTAAAAAAAAAAACATTAAAAAAAACAAAAATACTTTTACAATTGTTTAGTAAAAAGAAACGGTTTAGTGACAATTCGAAAGAATTTTAGTCCACTGAAACAGTTTGTTGTTTTGTTTCAAACAAACAAATTACAGTGAAGTAATTTGTTGTTACTTTTAAAACAACAATATGAATGATAATTCTGATAAAGGCGATGCTAGTAATGACTTGAACTGGCAGTTAATATCCACAACAAGAAAACGACAACTTGGGTCTCCTAAGCTGTACAAAAACAAACGCAAAGCAACCAAACAACTTAATGATGATGTACCAAGTACCAGCAACAAATTTGCCCTTTTACGGCGAGATGATGAGAACGATGAAATTGATGATGATGATCATGATGATGATGATGTTTCAAGTGCTAAATCCATAGCGGAATCTGTACCAAAACCACCGCCAATATACATACCTGATGTTATAGATATAAACAAAATGATAAGTAATATTGCTAATATTATTGATAAACATCAATTTAGTTATAAGTGTCTAAACAATAATCAGATTAGGCTTATGGTTAAGACTGTAGATTCTTACAGGACATTAGTTAAATATTTAGAAGGTCGTAGTATTGGATTCCACACTTATCAGCTAAAACAAGATCGATCTTACAGGGTTGTCATTAAAGGTCTTCACTGTTCTACTCCGATTACCGACATTAAAGCAGAACTAATTCTTTTAGGTCATCAAGTAAGAAATGTTGTTAACGTTCGAAGTAGAATTACCAAAGAACCTCTACCAATGTTTTACATTGATTTAGATCCTAGTCCAAATAATAAGGAAATATTTAACGTCAGACATCTAAATCATGCTATAGTTTCAATTGAAGCTCCCAGAAAGGTTGTTGAGATGGTACAGTGTCATAGATGTCAACTTTATGGTCACACTAAGGCATATTGTAAGAGGCCATTTAATTGTGTTAAATGCGGTCTAAATCACCCAACAACAGAATGCAGTAAAAGTGCTGATTTACCGGCACGCTGTGTAAACTGTTTAAAAAATCATACTGCCAACTACAGAGGATGTGAAATATACAAAAACATTATTCAAAAACGGCTGCAACATAACAAACTTAATCGTCATGTAAATACGTTTTCTGGAAATACAAATGAGTTTCCTTTGCTAAATAATGCCAATAATAACACTTTTTCTAGTACCAACCAACACTCAAACAATCAGACTTATGCAGAAGCGCTAGGAAACTCAAATAATAATAATAATAACAATAATAATATCAACAACGTCATGGATAGAATTGAATCTATGCTAACAAACCTTCTCAATATGATAACAATGCTTATCTCAAAACTATGCAAATAAATCTACGTATAGGAATATGGAATGCTAACGGTCTTCCAAATCATATAAGAGAATAGATATATTTTTAATATCCGAGACCCATTTTACTGCTAAAACTTTTTTCAAAATTAACGGATATGATGTCATTTCATGCAACCATCCAGACAATAGAGCTCATGGTGGATCTGCAATTTTAGTGAAATCTTCGCTAAAGTACGAAGCTCTTGACAATTATCAAACTGCGCATCTTCAAGCAGCTGGAATAAAAATTAAATGTGACAACAGCGAAGTATCTATTTTTTCTATATATTTTCCTCCAAGGCATAATATCAAATGTACTGATTACGACGACTTTTTTACACAAATTGGAACAAAATTTATTGTAGGCGGAGATTTTAATGCAAAGCATCCTTGGTGGGGCTCAAGAATTGAGAACCCAAAAGGCAAAGAGCTTTACAAATCGATTCAAAACAATAAATATTCTGTACTGTCTACTGGTAGACCAACATACTGGCCCAGTGATCCTAATAAAATTCCAGATTTGCTGGATTTCGTTGTTTTTTCAGGCATTCCTAGATATCTTTTAGATATTCTAGATAGTGATGACCTGACCTCTGACCATTCTCCTCTTATAGTTAATTATAATACAAACTGTTTAACAGAAAATGATTTCTATAAAGTCATAACATCTAAAACTGACTTAAATTTATTTAAATGTTGGTTGGATCAAAATATTGAGCTTAATGTCAGAATTAAAGATGAGTCGGAATTAGATAACCTAGTTGAACATTTTACAAATATGATTCACGAAGCAGCTTATCACTCAACTCCAGCCACTACACAATTATTTAATCGAAACAGAGTGCTTGTATCTGCTGAAATCAGGGATCTCATAAGATTTAAACGACAATTAAGAAGATTATGGAAACAAACCCGAACACCAGTAAATAAAAGGAACTTAAATAGAGTCACGAATGAACTAAAGCAGCGATTATCTGAATTTAAAAATGAACAAATAAGCAATTATCTTAGAAATTTAAATGCTACAAAAAGTAATGAAAATAATTTGTGGAGAGCTACAAAATATTTAAATAGACCAATTAGGCGAAATGTTCCAATTAAAAATTCAAATGGCACGTGGTGTAAAACGGACTATTCCAAAGCTGATATGTTTTCATTACATCTGGAAACAACATTTCAGCCCTTTTCATTTACTAATTCGAATGATGAAGAAACAGTCACTGAGTATCTTGATGCCCCTTGTCAAATGGATTTACCCATCAATCATATATCCCCCAATGAAGTGATAAAAGAAATATCTATATTAAATACTAAAAAATCTCCAGGCTTCGATAAAATATGCGCTAAAGATGTCAAAGCTCTACCCAAAAAAGCTATTGTATTGATAACTCTAATTTTTAATTCAATTCTGAGATTGAGCTATTTTCCACAGCAATGGAAATGCGCCGAAATACTAATGGTACAAAAACCTGGTAAACCAGAGAATGATGTGAAGTCATATAGGCCAATAAGTCTTTTGTCCACTTTCTCTAAAATTTTCGAAAGACTATTTTTAAAAAGACTGCAGCCAATATTGGACAAAAAGAATATTGTTCCAGAACACCAGTTTGGATTTAGGCACAAGCATGGTACACCTGAACAACGCCATCGGATTGTTAATGTGGTCAGAAATGCGTTAGAAAAGAAGCAGTACTGCTCTGCAGTATTTTTAGACGATAAACAAGCGTTTGATAGAGTTTGGCATCCTGGTCTTCTATACAAACTAAAACAACAACTTCCAGCGCCTTTCTATTTGGTTCTCTCTTCCTACTTACGTGATCGGTATTTTTACGTTCAGGTAAACAGAAAAATTTCAGAGATTCGCGAAATCAAAGCTGGCATTCCTCAGGGTAGCGTACTTGGTCCTGTACTCTACACAATTTACACTTCGGATATGCCTGTAACTGAAGATGTGACCGTTGCCACTTATGCTGATGACACGGCTTTAATAGCAGCTAACGAATCAAAAGAGGAAGCCTCAAAACAAATTCAAACCCATCTTAATCATATATCCGTATGGTTGAAAAAATGGAATATTTGTGTAAATGCTGAAAAGTCTACGCATATTACATTTGCGCTTAGAAAAGGAAATTGCCCTGAAGTTTTTCTAAATAATGATATAATTCCCAGCTCAGACTGCGTGAAATACCTTGGAATGCACTTAGATAGGAGATTAACATGGAAAAATCACATTAAGGCAAAAAGACAACAATTAGACCTCAAAACTAAACGTATGTATTGGCTATTGGGTAAAAATTCTACGCTAAGTCTACAAAACAAAGTTTTACTTTATAAAACTATATTGAAGCCTATATGGACATATGGAATACAACTCTGGGGCACTGCAAGTAACTCGAATATTGAAATTTTGCAACGATATCAATCCAAAACCCTCAGAATGATTGCTAATGCTCCATGGTTTATAACAAACAACAACATTCATAAAGACTTAAGCGTAGCCAAAATAAAGGAGGAAATCAGAAACGTTAGTACGAGATACCTTAACCGGCTTAGTAATCATTCCAATCCACTTGCAATTATCTTACTTGATGACAGTGATGAGTTAGACAGACTTAAAAGACACCATGTTCTAGATCTACCTTTCAGAAGCTAGTTTATTGTAAATATGTAAATACTGTAATAATTTTTATTTTAAACTAATTTTGTAAATATTTAAATATGTATATATTTTTAGATTATAAACGTATATAAATACATTTTTTGAGTTGTTTCAATCCCGATGGGGATTGAAACCTATGTTAATATTAATCTTTAAGAAATTTGCTTATTATTGTAAAAATAGATTGCAAATAAATAAATGAAAAAAAAAAAAAAAAAAAAATTTTTGTTTATGAATATTTTTTAATGAAATTTTACAGTTATATAGATTTTTCTATTGCAAATAGAAAAATAAAAACAAATTTTGAAATTTGTAATCAGGAATCCCACAATTCCCAAAAAAGTGTTGAAAAATCCCAAAAATGGGATTTTTAGTTTTTTTGGCTATTATATCCATACCATGGGCGGGGTTATGGGAACCCTTTACAAAATAATTAGAAACATATTTCGCCATCTAAAATGGGCTACTATATTTTGATATCCCATATGCAATTTGAAAATGTTTGCCCTAAAGTTGAATTTTACATAAAAATAGGCGTTATTTGGATGGACCTGGTCCCTTCGGTATCAACAATTTTCATATTTGTTTTCATTAAAAATATTTAATATAAAGTTAGCTTTACAAAAAGTATAAATTTCTAATACAATTTCTTAGAAATTTTTTAGATAACTTAAAAGGAAAAAAAGTACTATTTTCCCAAAAACTAGCTAAAATCCTATTTTTTGAAATTTTTAGTCCAGTCCCGATTTTCGGGAAGTATTTGGACCCTCTCTTATCAAACAACTGGAGTAGAGGGGTAAAAATGTTGAAAATTTAATTTTCAAATGCGAATATCTCCTAAGTTATTAGAGATAATTGATAGCTACGATGAGGTTTTTCGAGGGAATTCTATATATGTAATTTCTTTTTTTAAATCGGTACACAGGCGAAGAAATATGATCGTTTAAAAATTGAACATACCCGAGGTGTCCTACTTTGGGGACCCTTGGCCGCTCCAATGGTGGGCCCATGCGGTCCAAATTCAAAAATTAAACTCGACTTTGCGCATATCAAAATTCATTCAAATAAAACTAAGGGTTTAGATGTTACAGATTTATTTCCTTTTTTTTTTCTATACCACTGTGCACCGATAAAAAATATAAAAACAGAGACTAGTTTATTTTACAATTATAACTGTTTGCTAGATTTGGTTTTATAAAGTAATTACTGCAAAGTATTTTGATTTTTTGGAACTCACCCATATACTCCCAAAATTGACCTTTAACCTTTTGGAAGTAAACAATACTATTCACATCATTTTAAGGACAGCAATTATGTGTATATAATTTTAGACAATTTTAACAAATTTTTCAATTTTCAAATCGCGATATTTTTACATCGGAATGAGCTTAAATTGAAAAAGTCACATGTATGAGGAACATATTGGATATATTAAGGGGCCCATAGACACATACTGCCGATGAACCCTTCGTATACGTGTGTGATTGATATTTTACTACACATCTATCAATCATCATTTAAAAAATAGCGTTTGAGAACAAAACAAATTATTATCTTCTATTTTTCAGTAACTAAAACGTCAAATTTAAAAATTATATTTCATAAAAATGAAAAAATGTATACTATTGTTCATTTTAACAACTGTCAGCAGTACGAGTTCATTTCAAAATCAAAACTATTTTGATTTTGCATACTGCATTGTCTGTGTGTCGCATACATAAACAAAAATTTAAAATTTACCAACACATGCTTATTGCATGAGCATGAGCAGTATGTGTCTATGGGCCCCTAAGTCTAAGATCACGTCTAAGTGACTGAATACTTCTCAAAGCAATTAAAAATTACCTTTGTTCTTCAGCCATTTATATTCTTCTTCTGATATTTGTACGATATTGTATTTTTTTTTTCGAAATAAAACGGCTAATCCACAAATAAAAACACTTTTTAATTATTGATACAATTTTTCATTTATATAATTTTTTTGTTATTCCTTTATTAAAAAATAAGCAAAACTACGTTTATAACAAGATGATTTTCATTTTCTTCTCATGCTTAATTAATTAGTTTTTTTTTTGTTGTTGTCATTTATTTATTTTGTTTGTTTTTGTTTTATTTAATCTCTTGTTTACCAAAAAAACAAAAATAAAATATGTGTTTTTTTTTGTTTTTATTATTATTTTTCGATTACAAGTGTTACATGTTTTTTTTTTGTTTTATACTGTTGGTTTTCTTTTAATATTTATATGTAGATCATGTTCATTCATGCTTTTTGTTTTTTGCTATTTTCAAAAATGGGACACAATTACATACATATGTAACATTTTTCATTTATTTAATTATTTATAATGTTTATTCTCATTTATTTCATTGTTTTTGACTGCAGTTTATTTAATTGATTTCTTTCGTTTTAAATTTGTGTTTATCTCTTTCATAATTCACTTTGACTAAGTATCAAATGGTTTGTTTGTTTGTTGTTAGACTACTACTCTTACTATGGCTGGATAGGATTTGGATACACGTGGTATACAATACAATTATCCCAAAAAGAAAATCCTTAAAAAGAAATAAGTATGTATGTATGTACCTCTTATTTATTCATATGCAAACGTATGTGAGTATTGGGAGAGTGTGACTGTGATATTAATGATTGAGAGAACAAAGATGATATTCAATGTCCTGTTGTAGCAAAATATTAGCGTTTTCATATCCGCTAAAAAAATAACAGTTTCCTCTTGGATTGAGTTTATAAAATTTACCATTTGTTGTTGTTGACTGTTAAAAATATCTGTTGCTGTAATTGAATTGCTTTGGTTTTGTGATTTTTAATTTTTCTTTCGAGTAATTAAAGAAAATTTAGGTTGTCGAATATCAATTGATTGATTTTATAAAAAAAAAAGAAATTTACAAATGCAATATTTTTTCTTTTATTAATTTCTAATAATGATTTGAAAATGTGTGTATGTCGTTGAAAATTACAAAAATTATATGTATTATTGGAATTCTGGGTAAATGTAAAGGTGTTTGCTTGTTTGTTGTGTATGTATGTATATTTATTATTAATTTATTTTTTTGCTTTATTTTCCATTCAAAATTTGTTTTTCAGTACTGTTGTTTTTTTTTTTTTATTTTATCTATTTATTTTTATTTAGTAGTTGTTATTTGTTCTTACTTCTGTTATAATCTATAGTTTTTGCTTGTTTGTTCTAAATATGTTTGGATTTTGGTTTTAATTCAATGGTTGTCATTTTTATTTATTTATGTTTTTTTTTTTTACTTTAAATTCTTGAATTTCCAGTTTTATTTCATTTAATGTTTCATTATTGATTTAATTTAATTTTACACAGATACAAATTTAACGGTATTATTGTTTTATTCATTTCATTCTTAATACAATTTAAATTTTTTTAAGTTTCCAATTAATTTTATTGTTTTGTGTTTTTAATTTTTAACTAATTTCATTACAATTAAATTTCCAATTTCTTAATATCATTACTAATTTTTTTGTTTTATTATTTTATGATTTAAAAAAATGTGTTGTTTTTGTTTTCATTTTTTGTTTTTTGTCCAAAGATTTGTTCAATGCAATTAATTTGTTTGTCTTTTTAAAAATGTATGTATTTTTTTTTGTTTTATTAAATATTAATTAATGTAATGAGGAATAAAAACTATCACGCACTAGAATTATCATTGGATCGGGATGTGGATGGACCGGCCCCAATATCATCGCCTAAGACGAATGTGGGACTCTGGCGGGACGTAGACGCAACAGGTTGATAGTGATAACCCTCACGATAACGTTGATTCGGTTTACGGGTTGTTTGAGTATGACCCAGTGTTGGTCTTTGATTATTTAATTCATTGGGTCTTTTGGCTGAAATGAAAATTTAAAATGATAAACATGTAAAATTTAAATACACAGTTTTATTTATTAATTAATAGAATTCAAAATTAAAGACTTATGTTTTCAAATCGTTTGACTTTTAATTTGATCGTCAACTAATTTTTGAGTTTTAATAACTCCCAAAATTAATATACAAAAGTACTACAAATGTTTTAATAAAAATGGCATTGTCCATGACCACTACTTTTATTTTGGAAATAATTCGGTAGCTCGTGAACGATTGGAGATATTTTAATCCAATTTCACATAGTCAGTGCTGAGGTAATTTTGAGTAGATTTGATTTCACATGGGTTCGTAGTTGGAATTGGGGGATAGTGGGCGGCCTGCCAAAGTCGATCGCCTCAAGCCTAAACAATTTAAAAAAACACTAAAAACGTTTAAAATATCAAGAAAAGGCAATGTTTGTGAGTCTCCTGATGGGCATATCGTTGCCTAAATATAGAAAGGCCCTAACTCGTGTTTTTTTATGTCGAGATTTTTTGGCTAAATAAACGAAAATCAGGACAAAATTGTTCACAAAACAACCAATATTAAATATAAATAGCTTGCTTTTTCTTCTTCATTGCTTTTATTGAATTTTTTTAACTTGATTTTAATCTTTACATTATGCTTTAATAAAAAAAAGATAAAACTAACAAAAAATATTAAATTCACTTTTTAAATTTAAAAAGGTTTCACATGTTAGCTGTGAACAATTATGACCCTTGACGAAAATCCTTACGTTTTTGGCTATTAATATTTCGTGTGCCCCCCTCTTGCAGTTTTAACGGCTTTTATTCGTTTTTGCATACTATTTACAAGATTTATTGGCACCTGTGGGTTAATATTTACCCACGTCTCGATATAACGCTCCCAAAGTTCATTGATGGTTTTCGCTGGGTCTTTTTTAGCCAATATTTTCCTTTTCAATATTGACCAAAGGTGTTCAATCGGATTTAAATCCGGAAACTGGGGTGGCCAATCTAAAAGTTTAATCCCATTTTCTTCAAACCACTTTTTAGTAATTCCGGCAGTGTGCTTCGGGTCGTTGTCTTGCATGAAGATGTCATCCTGACCCGGCTCTAAACCAAATATATCCAAACTTGGCATGTATGAGTCTTTAAGGATTTTAATGTAATCTTTGGCACACATTCTGCCAGTTATTCGGCGTAGTACATCCAACTGGTTTCCACGAAAACAGTAATATTTCGCTCTTGGACTCCAATTCTTTTATCAACCCATGTCCATTGGCGCCCATACGTATGATTTTTGTCTCATCTGACCAAGTCACCTTCATCCAGTCGTCTGTCGTAAAAGTGCTCGTACTCTTTTGCAAAAGTCAACCGCTTTTTTCGATTTTGTTCGCTTAAATAAGGTTTTTTAAGTTTTGTTCTTGGCGCTAGGCCGCTGGATTTTAAACATCTTCGAACGGTTTTGGAACTTATGTTTAAACTATACTCTTGGTTGAGTATTTGTGTGACCTCAACAGCTGTATTAGCCTCACCAGACACAATCAATCGACGAGCTTCTCGAGCATCGGCAAGCGAAAGTTTTTTTGGGAGACCATATTTATTTCCCGTGGAGTTTAAACTATTCTGATTCTTTATTTTATTCACTAACCCTATTGATATATTATATTTTTTAGCGATTTCGTGATATGGAACACCTTCCATTATGTCTTTTGCCACATTTTGTTTCAATAGAGTCTTAGCTTTTCCCATTATAAAAGGCTACATAAATTATTTAAAAGAGTAGTATTTTATTTAAATAACTTTAAATAATGTCCTTTACTTACGTTATTAAAACAATTTTGTTTTTTTTTGTTTTTATATTTTTTAAAAATTGAGAAAAAGATCTGAGGGTCAAAAATGTTCACACACGTGGATATAGTTGTTTAATTTCTTTTTAGTAAAAAAGTAACGGTACTCCAAAAAAATGTTGCCATACAATAAACAACATTGTGCCAGACTACATAACACAAAATGGGTTGCCAGACCTAAGTTTGTAAAAAAAAATGTTCTAGAATCTAGATATATCTTTAATCATACTTTTTGTGAACAATTTTGTCCCTAACTGTAAGTACTAAGTAGAAGTATTTGGTATTATTTAAGGACTAGAATTAACTAACATTATAATAAATGTGACCTATTAATTTTCAGAATAATATTTACCATTAAAAACTTGAAATTTCAGGAGATATTTTTCGTAAAGTAAAATTTAAATTTCGAACTGATTAATAAAATTTAGAGCTTATGTAGATCGAAACGTCCTTTTATCAATGGGTTGATTTAATAACTTTTGCCATTGTCTCTATTTAAAACATTTTAGGAAGCGTTATATTTCAACATATGTAAATGGTATAGTACTATTTTTTTGTCATTTCAGTAAGATATACACACAGAAAAATTAATGAATGTAAAGTCGGCAACGAAAACAAAATCCTATTCCATATTAACATTTAAAAGTCCATATAAGGCTAAAGTCCAAAACATATGTATTTTATTACTTAATACATACCAGGTATATAAGGCTTTTGATTATTATAGGACGTTGGTGATGATATTGTACGATTTTGTTGATTGTGGTGATTTGTTTCACTGTGCGTTGTTACGCTATTATTACAATTATTGTGATTCTGTGGTCGCGGTTGTGGTAATTGATGGTGATTATTCGGCACATCAGTACTATCGATTGGACTCATAGGCGTCATCTCACGATCCTCAATATACATGTCGCTACCGTCATCTGGAACATGACGATATTGTGACCATGGCCATGAGGCAATACCTGACAATATAAATGATTCTACAGCACAAATGTAACCAATTATCTGTGAAACAAATAACACAAATTGATTATTATCTTTATTATATTATATTTGAATTTATTAAATAAGTAGTAGCTTACCGCTGATGTAAACAAGGTGTCCTTTGTGTATTTTGGCACCCAGGTGTACTCTTCGGCAAAGAGGACCATGTGCATAATAAGTGTAGAGCTCAAAATCAATATTAAACCAATACTCAGGTACATCCATGTATTCTGAAAAAAATATTTATTGACACTTTAATTAAATTTTTTAAATTATTTTGCCAAATGTGTATATTGTCCCAAATAGTACCCAGCAGTTCTAGAAGACTGTCCCGAATTAGTAATTTGATCTATCATTTAGGATGACAACTAGTTACATAACTAGCTACGTGACTAGTTATTTTAACACGTGCATGTCTTAAGAGGGATTACAATGAGACTGTCTGATAATAGGTCCAAAGCATTGGATTCACATACCAGTTACATACAATCAATTACCTAACAAGCTACCTAACTGGTTACTTCATCATGCATAAAGAAAATATACATAGAGCGGAAACTCTACTGTCAAAGACCTAACTCAGTTGTCAAAAAGCTAAGTGGTGAGAATGAGAAAATTTTTTAATTTTTTCATATTCAGCAATACTGTATTATCTCAAAAACTTTTAAGTGTTCAGGAGAGACAAAAAACTGTTTTCTTAAATGTTGTATTCCGCTGCATATCCATTTTATTTGTTCATTGTCAGCAGATAGTGTTATGTATTATTTTTTGCCAAGAAGAGAAAATAAAAAAATGTTGAGTTAATACAGTATTGTTAAACGAGTGCATTCCGGTTCGATTCCCACACAAGTCAATTTTTATAGCTACATAATCGAGGGATGAATGTAAGTTCATTTGTTAGCGAGACGCATGCACTTTCAGTCAAATACTTAATAACTTTGATCCAATATTACGTGATGGCTTACTACTTAGGTAAGTAGAGTTTTTGATTCAAGTAGATTCTACATATGAAAAATTCTTTCAAATCGAGAGCTTCATGCTCCGCCTCCCTGTGTTTTAAGACTAATTTCATTTCCCGCACAGTGCTATGGTCGTATGTTGTAATATTTTTCATTTTTAAGATCCATACTTCTCGTAGTAACTATATCGCTTTATATCTCCATACAATTTAGGTTTGGACTTAATTTGCATACTCCATAGAAATGTAGGCTATAATACTTCTGTTCCAACTTAACCGAATTTTACTTTCTCAATTGTTTGTGTAAAATGTTTTGTACTTACAACTTTTTTTGTACTTACAACTTTTGTCCAATTGAAGGGAAACATTAGAGCTATATGGGAAACGTCAAGAAATATCATGAGACATGTGATTAAAAGGGAGAATAATGCACAAAACACCATCAATCTGAGGCGTCCGATGAGTGGCAGTAGAAAGAGACCGACTTGAACAGTACCCGCCGAACATTCGCAGGCAAGACAAGCGGCTGAGGACAACTGAAAATAACAAAAAAAAAAAAAAGAAATAAGTTGAAATTAATTGAATTAATTAGGTTTGTATGAGATATTACCACCAAAAGTATTCGCACAATCCCTGTAGGCGTTTTTAAATGTTGCGGATCACAGTGTAGGGCAACACCCCATGGCAGTGGCGTTTGGGCGGTACGCTGCTTATAATTGGCGTGAGAATCCCACGACGTGCACGTACCCAGCGGCGATTCCAAGGATAATGATAGCTCTCCGGCTCTGCTGCCAGCTATTTCAAAATCCTGTTCATCGTCCAGCTGACAGCAGACCGGCTCTAGTTCACGTATTTCGTCCAGTAGAAGTTCTATCTCGTCCGTTCCATATAGATCAGATACAGACGGTATGTAACGTTGGGGTTGTTGCATTTCCCGCTGCGGGGGTTGTCCCACATCACCGGATCTTGTGCGAAGAAATTTTTAATATTTGAAAATGTTTTTGGCCTACGACTACCACCAAAACACAATCACGCAATTGGAACAGCTATCAAATCAATCTCTCTCTTATTGTTTTATGTTGTTTCTCTTTCTAGTTATTTTGCTCTATCACTCACTATATCTTTCTTTCGCTCGCTCTTGTCTTGTGTATCTGTGTGTGTATTTGTGTTGTCCTTATTCTCTCTTTTGGATGGATTGTGTTTTATAAAACTTTTTGTAGTTCTCTTCTCGTTCTTGTTGTACGTTTTAAGGAAGTTTAAAGATTGTTTAGTTTAGGTGTATCTTGTTGTTTTAACTTATCGTGTTTTAGTTGGTTTTGTTGTTGTTTCAATAATTGAATCTAAAAAATAGGACGAAAAGAAATAACATGTAACAATTAATTTACTCGCAAATAATCATGTTCATTTATAACAAAAAAAAAAAAAAAACAATGCCATTGGATTTTTAGTCAGGTGTGCCCAAAAAAAAAGTTTAAAAACATTATTTGGTCTGTTCAGTAACAAAAAAACTGTTACGAATTGTAAGAAATACATGATTTAATTAATTAGACTTATTATATTGAAATTGATATCATTATTGAACTGTGATAGTATAAACATATCTTAACAGTTTATAGCATTATTGATTCATATTTTCATATCATATCGTGAGTAGTAGGTATAACATCCGAATAATCAAAGAAAACAATAACTTTTATTTGAATGATTAAAAGAATAATCGATTACTCGAATAAATTTATTTTCAGGCAAATTTGTTTTTTTTAGGTTTAATTTATGTAATATTTTGAAAAAATAATTCTCTTACGGCCATTTTCACAATGTACGATTATTTCCATTTTAACAGAAAATTAACTAACTGTCGGTTTGTTAAACGGGGACCATTTAACCAACGGTTACCGATTTACGTTTCACCATCATTTGATTACTTAACAAAAGCATTTAGTAGAAAGTATGGCAATACTGCATACATTTGTTTACGAAAAATAGTGTAATGAAAGATTGAAATATAAAAAATTTCTAAAAAGGCGGCATCAAAAAATAATATTTGTATTTTATTAGTTGCATAATAAAAAAACTTATAAAACTCAAAAATATTAAGGTACCTAAATATTGCGCCTTTATACCAAGAAACAAACTGAACAACAAATATTGAAAACCAACAAGAAAAAGTGCATATTTGTTGTTTGGTTTGTATTTTTTTCTGAAGTGCAATATCCGGGTGGTATCTGGATCACGCCGTTCAAAATTGCATTTTCTGCGCTTTACTTTTTTTCAAAAATTATAAATATTACAAAAATATAAATGTTTTTCATGTTCTTTTATTATATTTCTTACAATTAAGATGCTAACCGGCGAAGATTGTTCGGTTATGTTTAACAGCAACTTTGTTGTTAAATAGTGTCAGTTAAAAATTAATCATACATTGTGAAATTCAGATTAGCCTAACTTGCGGTTAAAGTTCACGTTAACTTTTAATCGTACATTGTGAAAATGGCCATTAGAAACATAGCCATTAAATCATTAGAAATTGTATTAGAAACGTAATCCAACGTAAATTGTTCAATAAATTAAAAGCATTTATTTTCCAAGTACACTAAGTAAAACAAAATAATCCCAGTAAAGAAATATTCCCTTTTACAAAAATGTAAGGAACAGACATTTTAGTGCCCGAGATTTGAACTACATTTAGAGATGCCAAACGGAGAATCCCGTTCCCGAAAATCCCGGAATTTTTTAATTTTAAATCCCGGGATTTTCTAAATCCCGTTTTTCATAAATAAATAGGGGAAATTGTAATTTTTGCGTGCATTTTTCATGCATTTTGACATTCTACATGCCCGAATATCGCAAAGTGATGTTCAGCAAGGTTGTTAAGCTCAACGCCTGCTGCAACATAGTTAATAAAGGAATGCGGTATTTTTTGTTTTCCTTGAGTGGGGCCCTGGAAAATTAATTTTTCATCATTTTTTTCATAAGTTATCTAACAAAACTCAATTAAAATTCTGTTCAACAAAATCCTCGAATAAAATGAAAATATTTTGATTGCTCAAAGGCTAATAAATATTATTATTAAATGTAAAAGCCCCCAAATAACAATAATGAAACCAAAATCAAAATTGCCCTAGCAAATATCAAAATGGCCTAGCATAGTCGAATAACCATTGAACGCTATTTTAAAAAAATGGTATTACTACAAAACGCGGTAAAGTTTGGAGATAATATTTCATTTTTTTTCGGGATTTTTATCAAAATCCCGAACCCCGGGATTTTTAAAAATCAGTCCCGATTAGCATCTCTAACTACGTTTTATATAAGTTGATGAACCCTCATTACTATGTTATACTTGTTTTTTTCCAGTCAACTCGCGTTTTCGAAATATCGCAATTAAAACAATTTTACTTGAAACTATGTTTTTTTGTTTTTATTCAAAATTGCAAAATTTCAGAATTCAAGGTCTAGATATTTATTAGTTATGGTTTCCTAAAGTTGAGAAATATAAAAAAATAATTGAGTTTTTCATAATTTTTTTTCCAAGAAATGTAAGCTTTTGGATTTAGAGATTTATTAACGATCTGATATGAAGAAGCTATATTTATTACTCAATCAACATTTTGGTGATTTTCAATATTTTTTAGTTTTTTTTTAAGGGCCTCTTAACGAAGTTAGATGTAAAGCCAACTGTTAACAACTGAAATAATTATGCTTTGTTTAATACATACAGTCAAAGTCAAAATTTAGTACACAACACGTATTTTATGGGAAAAAATAAAAAGTACCTAAAAAAGCTACCGTAAATGGCGGTGGGTCTTTGATAGTGCACAGTGAAATCTGGCATTTCTAAACGGATGGCCCGATCGGGATAGTTGTCTAACTAACAAAAGAAATTCGAGTCCATTCGGTTCAAAAGTAAGCCCTATATTTTTAAAAAAGCAGACCAAGGTATGGCAACATTTGAACATTTCAATTTTGAAATGCTTATAACTCGGAAATTTTAAGAGATAAATAGCACACGCTTCCCAAAAATTTTAAAATCTTTGAAATCGGATGGGAACCAAAAAATGGCACGTGTTTAAAAATTTCACTTGTCGAAGGTACCCTACTTTGAGCCCCCATAGCGCCGCACCTGGAGCATTTGTAGGGTTCATTTTAATAACTTGAACTCAAATAGTCCTTGGCAACGCCCACGTCAAATTTTATCCTGATTGGACCAGCCGTTTAGAAATGCCAGATTTATTTCCAAAAAATGTTGATTATGCCCCACTGTGTAGTGTGGGGATGTATGTCAGCTGCAGCACCTGGCAATCTTATATTTATTGAAAGTACAATGAACAGCCGGGACTACTTAAACATTTTAAAGGACAATTTGAAAATAAGGGGGCATTTACATTATGACTTTAAGTCATGACTTAACATCATGGGTTTTTTATTTGTACTAGCATATTGTGACGTTTTAAAAAAAGGCAAGTTTTCTGTTTTCCATGACTTTTTTGATATTGTGCTTTGATTTAAACAAGATGCCCTATTAGACTTATAAGTTCGCTATTCTGTTCCAATAATGCTGTTGGACATTATTATTAATAAAAAATTAAAACATTATTTAACAAATTAACCCGAATTTGAATAGGTTTTTTACTGATAATAACTTCTTGCCGGTATAGGCGGCCTTTGTCCGGGCGGTCATAATAATATTTCATTCTCTACTTAAACATTACATCTAAATTTCGATTATATGCAGTGAAAAGTTGTCAAAAATTAACAATATTGTTACGAATGTGCAATAGCGATTTGAATTTAACGGTCTGTAACGACTGCTTGCAACATTAATCATGTTTATGAACACGTCCATTAGTAGAAGCTTTTACTTATCAACAATGTTGATGGCATGCGGTTGGCGGCATTGTTTGTAAGTATGGCAACACTAAATGTTTGAGCTGCTAAAATTAACATCGAAAGCTCTGGAATTCGAATGTTCTAGTTGTCCGTTAAGATCATTGTAGAAGCTGGCAGTCGTGAGTTGAGTTGATCATAGGCACCGTTAGAGTTAACATCAACTGTCTTGTACATATAAGTTTGTACGTTATAGAGTGTGTGTGCATTTCTGCGAATTGATAAACGTGTATAAAGACAGTAAGTGAATATTTGACTACTAAACGGCTTTCTATTTGCAATCAATAGTATCCGGTTTATTTAAAGGAAATAAACCCCGTTTGTAAAAGGTAAAAACGTAACAATATTCTTTCAATGACAAGCTAATGTTAAATTCATAGCTTTTTCAACAGAATCGTTCTAAAACGGAAATAAATTTAAATCAAATTCGGTTTTAAAACATACTAAAGAATATCGGTAGGTATCTCTTTCAAATACTATATTACTTAGGATATATCGAAACTAACGGATAAAAATACGTTTTTTAGTATGTCATGTTATTTTTTCCAATCAAGCTAGTTTTTACCGAATGTCAAGATAGTTCACTAATTGAATCTAGCAAACTCTTACTCCTTCCCATTAGAGTTTAAATCACAAATTCCAACTGTTTTACAGAGTTTTCTTAAGCCACTCAATCTTACGCTCCTGATATCAATTAGTAGTACATAGTTTTACTTAAAGTTTAAGCTTAAACTATGTGGAACTGAAGTTCATTAAATTCGTGTAAATTTACATAATTTTTCGCACAATCATACATACATACGTATCTACATAAATACGTTAAATGAACACTTTATAAATCGTACGAAGTATGATTGTTTTTGTTGTTGAATGATATAAAATGCATGAATGCGCTTCCGTTATGTCGCGTGCTCATATTATAATTTAAATTTGTAAAACGGAAATGAAACCTATTCTTAGTTTAGTTTGTTATTTTTACAGAACGACTAATAATATTAGTAAAAATTACAATAACAAGAACTAGCACTCGTTCGACAAACATTCAAAACGACAAACACTATTCATATGTATAATTATACGAATTTAAGGTATATATGTTTGAATGTACATGTGTTAGTGTAAATACTCACCCATTTACACACATGGACTGACTCCATAATGTGGTAAAAGGATTTTTTTGTTTTTATTATTGTCATGCGGACTTTCAGTTTAGTTACAAACAAGAACTGCTCATACTGGTACCACTGAAAAAACAATCACCGCATTTTAACAACACACATACATAGATATAAAACAATAACAAATTATTCAACACATTCAAATTTCATTGTGCTGCCCGCTTTTATGCAATTAACACACACTTACTTACACAAATAAACAAACATGATTGTGTATATATATACCCAACGGTATGAAATGCTAGGGCTTCAATTTGTAGGCCTTCTAATGGACCTGTTTACACATTCTAAAAGATCCGATACTCATTCCACTTTGACTTCTCTCAGAAGATGTTCTATAAGCAAGTGGTTCTCATTCTAAAAATCAGGTCTTGCAAAATTTTATTTAATATTCAAATGTGATTACGTAGTTTTAAATTATTCGTATATGTTGACACCTAATAATGAAATTGTTTGCTCTCTTTATTATAACCGTTACATGAAACCAGAAGATCAAAGCGAATTGATTTAAAAGGTGTGTTCAACCGGTACTTTTTATCACTGTCCACAACCAAAATTAAAAATATCCCCAAATATTATTTTTCTTGAAATTTTCACAAAAACTAAACTTCATATTAAATTAGTTGGCCAATAATCGATCAAATAATATTAAGAATGTTCCTTCAAAACTAAAATCTTATGAATTAGTCAAAGTTTCTTTTGAAAATATTCATTCCAATTGGTTGAAGATTTTTTTCACTACGTCTCTTTCAAATCTTGTATAAAATAAGTAGTGGTATCGTTTTTAACCAAAGATTTAGCTTAAACAGATTTGAGAATAATCAATTGTAAATTCAATTTATATTTACCATCAAAATTTGTTTTGATCTGCACATAAAATTCGACAACTTTTTGGAAATACTGGTTTGGATTTAAGGATTGTATCATATTGTTATGTGCTCTTAACCTTTTTAAAAACGGGGATTTATTTCCTTTAAATAAACTGGATAATTTTGATTGCAAATAAAAGCAGTTTTTGTAGTTTAAAATTGTAGCAACTCTTTATTTATTTAAAATGTACAACAACAAGAGTTCAAATAGTCAATCAGTGTCTTTATACACGTTTATCAATTCGCAAAAATGCCCACACACTTTATAATGTACCAGCTTAAATGTACAAGACAGTTGATATTAACTCTAACAGCGCCTATGATAAAATCAACTCACGACTGCAACCTCTGCCACTATTTATACACGCGCCATCTTTCTGGAATCTTCTACAATGCTTTTAACGGACAAACTAATATGTTCGAATTCTAGAGCTTTCGATGTTAATGTTAGCAGCTTAAACATGCAGTGTTGCCATACTTACAAACAATGCTAATAACCGCATGCTATCAACATTGTTGATTAGTAGAAGTTTCAACTGATGGACGTGTTTATAAACTTGATGAATGTTGCAGGCAGTCGTTACAAACCGTTAAATTTAAATCGTTATTGCACATTCGTAAC
The DNA here is from genome assembly GCA_942486065.2 of Calliphora vomitoria. NCBI lineage: Eukaryota > Metazoa > Arthropoda > Insecta > Diptera > Calliphoridae > Calliphora > Calliphora vomitoria. The sequence continues at coordinate 66,651,937 of OW818030.2, read as the reverse complement.
AATATTATATGTTATGATACGTAAATTCAATAGCATTAATCATCTATATTTTCTATTCAAAGAAATAAAGTTAACCTATATTAAATAATTTATTCCCATAAAATCCCCAGTCCCCAAACGAAATTTTCTGTCCCCAAAAACCTTACAATATCCCTATATTTGGGGACAAATCTCTGAGACTGGCGAGCCTGTCAAAATGCGGCGAATACTACAACAAAACAACAGACAGATTTGACAGCATAAGCCAACAAAATCAAATTGCAAGTGGTTTTTGTAAATGTTGTACCTACTTGTTGTAGAATGGTGGTCCTTGTGTTTGCAATACAAGGCCTTTTGTAAGAGAGGCCTTTTGTAAGATTCTTAACACATTCTTCACTTGTTTCTGCATGCAAGGATTCTAAAAGGCTTTCGAAGAATGGGTGATAAAAGGTAGTCTTATGTACGGCTGATAAAAGGCCTACTAAGTAGGATTGTTGGAAGGCATCCTAAAGACGGGCTATTGGAAGTCCTTATGTTAATATGGCTTCTAGAGAAGAGCATTTAAAGGACTTCTGTAGAAACCATGTTAAAAATCCTTCTAGAAACCACAGGTCTGAAATGTATTTTGACCTAGCGAAAAAACTGGCTAAACAAATTTACTATTGTTTACCTAATTTCACAAATTCTATTAATTTCCTGTTAAATATTTGAGTTTTAATAAACTAATTTTCCTAATATGGGCCAAACTACATCTACTCCTATTCCTATGCCTATGTAAATATTGTCTAAGTTTTTTACAATATTTTTCGAATAATTGGTTTTTTAAACCTAGGTGATAATACGTATCGGGAGATTTTCTAATTAATTCTCAGATTTTAATATACTAAGTAAACCATCAACACTGGTTCTTGCAGGGCGAAAATTGTAATACCATTTCAATAATCTTTGAATTAATGTTTCACTTTTGAAATTAACTCTACATCATCTACTATATCATAATGTTCTCCATTAAATATAAATTCAATATAATGTTATTTGAAGATTATTTTGCTGGTTATTTATTATCAAATCTTGTAGAAGGTATAGCAGAGACCTTTTAGAATACCTTAAAAGAAAGGCTGGTTAGAATGAGTATCAAAATTTGCAAAAGATGGTGTAAATAAACCTTCAGAAAGGCCTGTGCAGCGAAGGCCACTGGGTTTGATCGTTGACATGTTTGTATGTGCAATTAATTCAATTCTTATTTATCTTTATGAGGTTAATTTACAGAGTTGATATGTTTAAAGGATGAGGAAACCAGAACATGGGCAATTTGTATCTGTGTTGTTATTTAGATCATGCTTAAACATTTACAATGAAAATAACATAGTAAAAACATTAATTAATTAATTCACTTAAATCCCTGGTCTAATGATAAAAAATTAGTTATTTTATTTTAAATTATGTTTGTCCTTACTCGTTTTTCTCTATTTTATTTAAATTTAAAAAACAACCTTTATATATACGTGAGAGGACTATACACAGTAACATTGCCTACTTAGTTTTTCTTGATCGGGTCAGATGTCCATTTAAATGGTCTTTAAAATTTCAAATGATAAACAATTTAAAAAAAAATGTATAAAATAAATACTGCTCCTATATGGTTATCAAACATATGTCAATGTCACTTGGCTGACTCCAATTTATATATTTTGGTCATTTGACACGTATGTGCTCTTTGTAGTGCAGATAAAGGAAAATTGGTTACTTTATACATCCCAGGTAATCTAGAGTGAAGACAATTGCCACTTAAGTGTCTCTAAGTAATCTGGAATGTAGTCACTTTAAACGTTTTGTGAGTAATTCGTACAAACTGGTTTTATACAAATTGTGTTGATATAATTCTCATACAGTTAACATAGGATGAAGTCAATAGTCACTTTAGTGTCTCTTAACCTATAGTGAAGTCACTTTAAACTTTTATTTTGTAATGCACTTTAGAAAGTAGTTTAGTTTAGAAAGTATTTTATCCACCAGAAGTAATCCGTTGGATAGTTGTGGAAGAATGGTTTATTTACAAGCTATCGTTTATTGGACTTCCTATGATATGTCTTTTAGCTGACTATTTGAGGTCAATTACATTTAAAATAACTAGCTATGTAGCAGATCATGTTACCAGTTAGGTAGCTAGTAAGGTAACTGACGTTATTTAACCAGTATGTGAATCCAATGCGTTGACTACTTTGGACTAGCTATTAGACAGTGTCATTGTTGTTAAAAATGGTCAATTAGGACATGCACGTGTTAAAATAACTACACAGAGAAAACAGATTCGTGATAGCAACCGAATTTGTTGTCAATCGAATGATTCTATTTAGAGGGTAACAATAGTTTGGTTGCTTTAACTGAAATTCTTCTTCATCAACTGACTTTCTGTTGATAGAACCGAAAAATTCTATGTGTACAACCGAATCATTCGATTGGCAACAAATTCGGTTGCTATCACGAATCTGTTTTCTCTGTGTAGTCACGTAGCTATTGAAGTAACTAGTTCCCACCCTAAATGATTGATAAAATCACTAGTTCGGGACTGTCCCCTAGAACTGCTGGGGTAGCAAGAAGTTAATAGTAATTTTAGTGTCTCTTATTAACCTATAGTGAAGTCACTTTAAACGTTTATTTTGTACTGCACTTTAGAAAGTAGTTATTTTACCCACCAGAAGGAATCCATTGGAGAGTTGTCGAAGAAAGAATTGTTTACAAGCTATCGTTTATTGGACTGCCTATAATATGTATTTTAGCTGACTATTTGAAGTAAATTAGTACCCGTACATGTTAAAATAACTAGTCACGTAGCTATTGAAGAAACTAATTCCCACCCTAAGTGATGGATAAAATCACTAGTTCGGGACTGTCTCCTAAAACTGCTGGGATATGCAACAGTTCTTATTCTCTCTCTTATTATCGAATTTCATGAATATTTTATTTAATTGTTACATAAAACATCTCTTAGATTCCAAATACACTTAAATATGTATGTAGGTCACTTATGGAAATAACAATAGAAAGGACAACAACTTGCTTTTGCTGCAAATTGAAACGTAATCTCATATTTAAAGCCAATGAAATATCATATCAAAATGCAATAAGAGAGTTCAAAAGTTAGATGCTATAAAACAGATATTATCTGTTTGTGTTTATTTATTGAAATATACTTACAAGTATGGGTAAAATCACTTTATTTTTTTAATCTATGCAGCCAAAAGCAAGTAATTTTGAGTCAATAACACTAATAGCAAAAAATTTGCAAAATTTCAATAGTTATAGTTCCTAAAGTTGAAAAAATACTGAACAGAACGAAAGTTTTTTGGTATTTTTTTACCACATACTTATTTTAACTTTTGGAAAAATTGTTTCAGCAGGCCATTTCTCAAAATGTTTGTTCTGGCGTCAGTATTGGTAAGCTGGATCAAAAGATAAAAATGTAATTTTTTTGAGAGAAATATGAATAAAATGTTTTTTTTTTTCATATTTCTTAACTATAGTTATGTAATTTAAAAAACTTAAAATTTTTGGATAAAATTACAAAAGTTCAAATATGTTTGGACCTAAAAAAAGTTAGATATGACATTGAAAGCGACTTTTAAAGATCTTTCATATGACATTAATATATCAACGGATGTACTCGAATTAATAATAGAGTATGATCGCTTTAAAAGCTTTTAAAAATACAATTGTTCTCGAGGCACATCCAAAGGACTGTATAGAATAGTCTGGTTTATTGCGTAAATTGAAATTGTCTATCAAATACTATGGCCCATGGAAATCATGAAATGCTAACATTTAAGGACCAAATTCCACCAATTTTTATTATATGAAACACTGTGGAAGTGTTGTGCCAACTGACTAATGTGATAGAGTTTAAAAATTATTTAAATACATTTTTATAAGTGGAAAACGACCCAATATCCAAAATCCTTCGTGAAAGTTCTCAAAACTGAATGCTATAGTAAGGTTTTAAACTAGAAATTTGCAGATTTAAATGAAAAACTAAAATTTCGTAGTATAAAAACCATCTCTGTTAATTGCTTTTCAAACTTAAATCGATTAGTGAACCATTACACTTTAGCTTTTATTTATTTATTCAGCTAAATTCAAAAATACTTTTTCTTCGCAATTAAAATTTTTAGAACGCAAATAATATAGAAGACTAAATATTTTAATTTTAATTCTTAATAATACCATGTAAGTAGTAATAGCATGTTCCATGCTCAGACATGCATACGTGTTTAAAGCTTGTTTTTCAAAAAACTTCAAGTGTTTAAACACGACGGTTCACATATTAAGTTATTGTGTTTTTTATCTTTGAGAAGTTGTTATTTCACATTAAAACAATACTAACAGGTGTTTTTTAATCATTATTCTTATTCAGATATAATAACTTACATTTGATTTGTTTATTATAAATTTTTTATATTGGCGTTCGTTCATGGTTGTGTTCATTATAAAAGTACATTAAAAATCATTCCTGTTTTTAAAAAATTTTAACACCTCAAAATTATATGTTTTTCAAATGTATGAAAAAACAAGTCAGAACATAGTTTAAAGGGGAATACGTTGTGGTAATAGAGTTAAAGAACTCATTAAAAAATTATTTATTTCAATATTTTTAAATGGTTAACTTTTGGGCCCGCTCATCACACTACTTTTTGTTCATTCAAAATGATATTGAAAAGAAAAAGAAATCATTAACAAAATTAAGTTTTTGCCCATATATGTATCAACATTAATGGTATAACTTTTTCACAAAATTTTAAAACAAAAAAATCGACTCTTTCCATAAAATAAATACTTATGCAAGATATTTCGGTATTTTTTGCTATACTCTAAACTACTAGTACCAATATTTCACTTTGTGGTTTCCATAATGTGACGTATCAAAATTCGAAAGAAATCATGTTAGCTACTTAACTTTAGTTTTATTCTAAGATGATGATACGTTTTCTTTCTTTTAATCGAACTTTTTGAATTTTCTGTACTAATGAGTGAGTATCCAAAGTGGTAGACTTTTCTTCATTCTAATGCTAATTTTTTAATACACTCTGAAAATATTATGTTTTCATGTAATATTACAGAAAATGCTTAAATTTAGGCATAACTTCTTATACAGACTGCAAAAATATATATTAAAAATTAAATATTTTCAATACTGATAAACATGTTTAAGGACTGCGATCGAAAAATTTTTAACATACATATATGTATGTTAATAAAAATGAAACCACTAAACTTACAGTTTTGAATCTTTTTTTATTTGATTGAAATTATTGTCACAATTTACAAAAAAAAAAAAATATTTTTATAGTTCTAATCACTAGTGATGAAATTTTGAACCTTTTAGTGATAGTGATTTCTGTCACTTTGTTCGAACAGGTTATCCATCTCCGTTTTTTGTGATCTTAAATTCTCTTTTAACAATAGTCCAATATCTCTCCACTGGACTCAGCTCCAGGCAGTTTGGAGGAATTGCCTCTCTTGGTACAAATACCACATTATTGTTCTTTTACCACTCATATCATAGTGACATGGCACCCTGTCAGGCCAAAAATAAGTGGACACACTAAGAAGTCTTATGAATGGAAGCAACCTTTTTGATAAACATTCCTTGATGTAAATTTCGGTATTTTTAATATTTAATAATTTTAGTACGCACTTTTTTCTGGTCATTCATTTTAATTAGATTAACAACAAATGAACAAAATTGACATTAAACATATTAACTGACATGCTTTACAAAGGTAACTTGATCGAAAACAAAAAAATAAATAATACTTGGGTTAAAAGTTTTAATGAAAAACGTGTGTAAAGAATTTTACGATCTCAGTCCTTATAATATAATAAACAAAAATTCTGGTTGTTTTCTTCAACACTTTGGGCTACAGCAGCAATATTCTCGGTTGTTCTTGAGCGAAGTGCACTGGTTTTATTCTTCACATCACTAACTTGTCTAACGGCTCGAATTTTTCCACCAATTTCTGTATTGCGGTCCCACAAGGAGCTTCACGACGACCCAAAAATGCTTTAGTTTTGCGAACTGTGACTGCAAGATTTTCACAATTTTTGTAGTGAAGTTTAATAATTGAAGCGTGCATCGTTCCCTTTTTAGTAATGGCGTAGTTTCTACTTGTCAAACGTCAAAGAATAAAAGCTTCAAAATTGACAGCTACCGAAATACCGGGTGATTCAAAATAACACCTCTTGTTGGATAACCCTTTATAATATACATATTTAATGAGTTAGGGGCTCGGCTTAACCGACTCTTAGGCGTTCGTCGCAGGTCTCTGCTGGTTGGTTGCAATAACACAATAAACATATCATACAGAGTTGTATTATTTTAGAAAATTTTTAGCTTGAAAGACAATAACGACTGTGCCGAATCTTATATACCCACCATCAATATGTGTGTATACATACATATTTTTTGATATAGGGTTTATTTGGGGGATGGGATCATCCTCACAAAAGTTGGTAGAAAGATTTAGGTTCATATACTTAAAACTAGTTTATGTCCAATTTCATCACTATTTTAATAATTATAAGACAATTATGAATGTTCAAGAATGGTAGGGGCAAATTTTGCCCGATTTTCGCCTTACTTTACAGTATAATTTCAGAGTACTTAGAACTAATATGTGCAAACTTTATCAGGATTACCGCATAATCAGCATATTTAAGACTGTTCGATTAGAATTCCTGCGGGACATTTGTATGGGGTCTAGGTGATATTATGGACAGATATTGCTCATTTCCAATACCAAACGAACCTTATCAACAGAGATTTTTTGTGCTCCTTTCGTTTGGGCCCTATCGTATTTTCAACATAGCTTTTTGGTTCTACGACCATATATGTTACAAATGGAATGACAAAATCAAAATATTTAGACATCGAGAAAATGGTCGTTAGTTGTAAAAAATATTTGAACTTAAATTGAAGATGAGAAACCACGAACATTGTCAACGTTCTTATTAAGTGAATACACAATTATTTTATCTCAGAACTTTAATTTCAACACGCAAAAGAAATCGAATAGTATTTTAACCACCAAAAGGAGTTATTAATATCTGAAACAGATCAATGTATCAGCCATCAATTCCATATCATATAAAATTTAAAATTACATATCTATCTTTGTCTGTCTGTGAAAAATATGATATAAATGATAGTGGTTTGAATTAGAAATGTATCAAGAAAATATAAGTGAATTGGCCTAACGGGTAAATATCTTAATTAATGATTTATTAGTAATAAACAGATGCTAATACAAAAACCCAATTCATATGAAAATCACTTTTTTATATTTAGTCATGTTATCAATAAATTTGTTCTCTCTAAACAATTTAAAATAACCCTTAAGAATGCAAAACCCTAATAACATAAAAGTGCATTCAAATGTGTATGTATCATTCATGTATGTCATGTTTTGGGTAAATACGAAGTCAAATAAAATATTTCAGTCTAATAACCCCCAAATCGATTTATGCAACAATAACAACACGCCTCATAATAACTCAAACATTCGTAGAAAGTCTCTACTGTGCATTTTAGTGTTTGGCTTCGTATTTCATGTGAAGACAGTCATATAAGTAGTACCTACAAACATAAGTATATTACGTAGTTCTAATACGTGAATTGTATGGGTTTAAGTATTTACTTTTCATAATTTGTAATTTATTCGTTCCATTTCATTCATAAATCAATACTTCAGCAACTAAAAATGTGCTTAGTTTATACTATTCAAAACAACCAGGTTTAAATAATATACAAACTTATGTAAGTACTTATTTATATACACACTCAGGAAATATGTAATGCAAAAGTATGTGCATTAGACGAGCTCTCGAAAAAAACAATTACTGCGATCACCTCCTAAAAATAAAGTTGGATTTGTATCTGCTGATTTCAAAAGGATTTGCTCTAAAAGAATAATGTTACCAAAATGGTTTCATATATAGAAGAAAACAAATCGAAGTACAATACTTTCGAAAATTTGATATTTATTCGATATATATACGTAATTTTTTGTTATTTAACTATGTGCTTTCTTCTCAGTTTTAGGTATTATTGGATAAATTTACTGAAATTTATTTATTTTAATTTTTCAAATTCTTCATATAAAATGTTTTCGTTTGTGTTTAAATAACATTAAATTTTCCAAATTTAGCACAATTAGTGAAAAAAAATGTTATTATCATATAGTACTTTTAAATAGCAGCATATATTCTGAACAAAACATAAAATTTGTATAACTTTATGATCAACACTTATTAAGCTTTTGAGGAAAATAAAGTCTTGTATTGTGGTGAATATCCATTTTTTTAATTTTCTTAAATATATATCAATACTAACAGCGATGTATTATTATATTCTAGATCGATGGTTCGATAAAATTTGGTACATAAACTTTTTCTATTGAAAATAGCTAAAATCGCTCCATGGGTTCATCTAGCACCCAACCGGTACAAGTTCCATGTGATGGTCTGACTAGATTTCCGCAGCTCATAATAAATAGGACCCTTTTGGTCCCACCAAATACAGATCATTTCCTTTGGCTTTGGCGTCGATTTAGCTGGTTGGCCGGACTTCACATATTATCTCTTAAGCTGAATTCACCAATGTGTTTCTGAAACATTTTTATACCCTTCACCTTCGTGTATAATTTCCGTTTGTAATTTCCATAATATAATTTTCCGACCCTATAAAGTATATATATTCTGGATCCTTATAGATAGCGGAGTCGATTAAGCCATGTCTATCTGCCTGTCCGTCTGTCTGTTGAAATCAATTTTCTGAAGACCCCAGTTATCTTCGGGATCCAAATCTTCAATAATTTTGTCAGACATGCTTTCGAGAAGTTTGCTATTTAAAATCAGCAAAATCCGTCGTCCATAAATAACGGAGATATGAGCAAAAATCCGAGACAACCTCTGAAAATTTCATAAAAAAAAGCCAATTTATTGCATGCTTTGATAAAAAAGCAACAACGCGTATGTGTGGATGTGTGTTGGTTATTGCTTTGCGTATTTTGTTTTTGTTTTTATACCCTTCACCATGAGAGACAAGGGTATATAATGAGTTTTCATGAGCAACTCTATCATACAGTGGTTGTCAGCTTATTTGATGCAAGTAAAATCATTATATTAAAATGCATGTAACTGTAAAACTATTTTGGTTTTTTAAAAAAATTAAAAGCCCAGTTTATTAAGAACTATTCCAGTTTCGATTTATTAATTCATTTATTTAATATTGTATACTATCTTAAAGGAAAATTAGAAAAACAAAAAAAAACTCCATTTTTAACTTAAGCAGCTTATTTGATACAAAATATTGTTAATAAAAAATAATAGTGTTTTTTGTCTATATTGCTTTAATTAATATTTAGTATGGTAGCCTTTTTGGTCTAAAACCGCTTTCAGTCGATTTGGAACTGAGTTAACCAGTTTTTGTGTGGTTTCTGCAGTTATTTTGTTCCACTCTTCTAGTAACGCTTTCTTTAACATTTCCTTGCTTGAAATGTTATGATTTCTTATATTAGTTTCTAATAACGCCCATAAATTTTCGATTACGTTTAAGTCCGGAGACTGTGCAGGTGGTTCCATCAAATGGGGACAGTTCCATATGAGCCAGGTTTGAACCATATTAGATTTATGCTTTGGGTCGTTATCTTGATAAAATCGGAAGTTGTCCCTCAGACCCAATTTTTCTGCACTTTGAATCAAATTTTCTTTAAGAATATTCAAGTACATTGTTTTATCATATTTCCTTCTATGAAAACTAAATTTCCAACACCCGTTGCGGCCATACAAGCCCACACCATAACGCTTCCTCCGCCATGTTTAACGGTCGCGGAAAGATTTTTTGATTGAAGCTGAGTATTTGGTTTCCGCCAAACATAAGATCTTCCATCGGAGCCAAAGATATTAAATTTAGACTCATCTGAAAATATGACCGTATTCCAAAAGGTTGGACCTTTGGAAATGTTGGATTTTGCGAACGCTAATCGAGAACTCTTATTTTTTGGGCTAATAAATGGCTTCTTCAGTGGTACTCTGCCATGAAAGTCATGTGAACGTAAAACACGCCGAATTGTTGATGCACTACACATCTTCCCAATACCTTTGGCCACTTCATCAGCTATTTTTTGTGCCGATAACTTTGGGTTTTCCTTAATTTTTCTTATTATCCAACGTTCATCACTTGCGGAGAAAATTTTGTTGGGGGCAGATCTGCCCTTATTTTCAATTCTGTTCTCCTTTGTATAGCGCTCTATTATGTGTTGGACTGTAGATGAAGACAAATTCACTATTTCTGCTATTTTACGCTGAGTTTTTCCAGTTTTATAATGATGGATAACCAATTCTCTTTGTTCTATTGTTGTACGCCGACCCATGTTTAATAAAATCTGTTTATTACTTTCAAACTCCAAAAAAATACTAAAATTATGCAAACCTTAGTAGATAATGTCAGCATAATGTAAACCAAGTTGTTTTTTTAATATAACTGTATTACTACAGTTAAAGTTTTTATTGCATCAAATAAGCTGAGCGATGAAAAAAAGCACATTTTTTTGTTTTTGTTTTTTTTACATATTTTACAACAAAAAAATTTTGAAAAAAATTGTTTTCTTTTTAAGGGACCATTTTAGCAATTAAAGTGCGTTTTGTTTCTTTTCAATAGTTCTATTAATTTATGAGATATCCTGATTTAAGTATTTTAGATTAGCTTGCATCAAATAAGCTGACAACCACTGTACGTAAACACCACACACACCCAACAAGAACATTCTACATTGTGGAATGAGATGAAATGAATAAGAATTATAAATCAAACACACGCATGCATAATTTCGTATATTTTAATTTTTGTTGTTATTTTCTCAACATTCAATTGTGTAAAATAATTGTTGTATTTATTTGGTTAGTTATCAGTGAGCACTCAACGAGTGAATATGATTATCGGATGTTTTGCAATTGCATCTGATATAATATTATGATTTTTTCTTGTTGTTGTTGCCATATGAAGAAATTTGCATGGGTAAATGCAATGTACGTAAATATGTATACTTTGGTGAAGGGTATATAAGATTCGGCATAGCCGAATTTAGCTTTGTTACTTGTTTTATATCTAGTTTAACGTTCTATTTGGGAGAGAGACTTCAAACTAAGTACATAATACTACCAAGTTTTATGACGATCGGTCCATAATTGGCCATAGCTCCCATATAAAGCGCACAAACAAAATTGTGGACATTCATCAAGTTTTATGTTTCCTTATATCTCATAAAGAATACAAAATATCGAGAAACTGGTTTCGAAATCCACTTCCAACTAAATTTGTTCTTAAAAATGGTGATCAATATCGGAAGACCCAAGATTAATTTGTTTATGATGTCATTTGAAATTCATGATATAATAAAATGTATATATTACGTTTTTAGCTTTTAAAATCTGAGGTTTATTTCCTTTAAATAAACCTAATTCTTATAATTGCAAATAAAAGCGATCAATCGTTTACAAATTGTAACAACTCTTTATTTATTTAAATTTGCACGACAATTTAAATAGTCACTCTCTTTTAATACACACACTTTAAAAAACACACTTTATAAAGTACAAGAATACAATGGTAATGCCCCTATGATAAACTGACTCACAGCGGCTATGATAAACTGACTCACTGCAATTGCTGTAACTATTTACATACACAGTGCCATTGTCTAGAAGTTTCATGAATTTTTTGACAATTTGGTTTTTTGGTATTTTTATAATATTTGGGTTGAAATCTTCCAGATAAAATCATGTTAGCAAACATTTTTTAATTTTTCTACCAAGTAAATGAGTTCTAAAAAAATTGGTGCTTAACAAAACGTACAACACTAGTATAAAACGAAAAAAATAATTGGTCAATTCACAAGGTCTCTTATCAGTCATATTGTCATAATGTCCTAATATAGATTTCATATATATAAAAATCGTTCAAATCGGATCGCAAAAATTTGGCATCACTTTCAATTTTTGATATACCCGAGGTGCCCTACTTTGGGGCATTGTGGCTAGGTCCTCCCTTCGTGGGAAAATTTATTAAAATCAGGGAATTCGTTTAGAAGTTACAGATTTATTTCCACCATTTTTTCATTTCCCCCACTGTGTGGCAATTAGATGTATCTATTTATAAGTTAGAAACTTGTTACCATTTTCAGGTACATACAGTTTTTTAAGGGGGCGAAATAAATGAAACTCAATTTCCCAAAAATTTTAAATGAGCCAAAAAGTACCTTTTGTACTGCGGCTCCTCATTTATTGATTCTATATTGTCATAGATTGTACTACATCTATACAATATTGACCAAAACGATTATAAGACGACTCTGGTCTGTAGTTATTAACATTTATTCAGAAGTGTTTCTGTTTTGTAATAGCAACAACACAATCGTAGTTAAAGTGCTTGTCTTACGATTAAAATTCTAAACATTCATTCACTCTGTAACCAAAGAAAACCAAACACAATTTTCTCTGCAAACAACTTCAACAACATTCCTAAGTGGATTTGTCAGTACTTGTGTGAAAAGAAATGCCTTTGTGGTGATTTACTTCAAAATGGTCTTACGTTTTAGCAATGCAGTGGCTTTCAATTATTGGCTTTTACTACAAATATGTAGTTGTTCAGTGGAGTTCTTTGTTTAGAAGTTTTGTAAGACAATTTTTAAAGTATTTTTTACTGTTTTGAAAATATTTATGATCTATATTTATATATGAAAGACATTCACGGAAGGTAGTCAAAAATAAGGCGGTTTATTAAACATTTTTATAAAAAAAATGTCATAAATACTTTTCTTAATATTTTTTAAAAAGTGTTTCAGGAATTAGTAGTACTTTAACAGGGCTACAAAATTACGTAGATATTTGTTTGTTTCCAGGCTTATCTAAATGTCCTCTTGAACGTATTGGAAATTCTATAAAAATATATAATGCAGAAGAAAATACTCAAAAATTTAAAGTAATTTGTATGAAATCGCGAACGTTATTTATATCGTGATTTTACTGCGTGGTTTTAGTCACTCCTATCGCGAATCAATATTTCACATGAAATATGTTCCCTTTTCCCATTTTTCGTTCATCAACTTTGTTCACGTGAAAAAATTCCCCAACATGGGAAATTTTTAGATGGAATTTTGTAAACAATAAACATCTGTTACGAACAAAGTTAATTATTGTGAATGAAAAGTTTAAGGGAATATCACGATAGGAAATTCCCCTTCGAGGGAAATGCAAATTTCATGGGAACATAAATTTCACATGTTTTGCCGATAGGGGTGAGTAATTTTTGTTTGAATTAGAGTAATTAAATATGGATATCAAATACCATTTTAATTTATATTTTAGTTTGACGTGTCTTCACTTACTATTTGCGAAAATCTTTTGTTTTTATGAAAATCTTTTGTTTTTGCACTGAAAGATTTAGTAAATAATTCCGATATATTTGCACATGAGTAACTAAAGAACCAAAATTGTTGGATAAAAATAGAAAATGAGTCACTAAAAATATTTATAGATGATCAGTTTGCAAACTTAATTTCGCAAAATATTGAAAATTTAAATTTAACGGTTTTCCTGAAAATGTTTGCATATGAGAATCGTATTGTCAGCGATTTTATCACAAAATATGTAAACATATTACGATCACACGATGTTCTAGATCGCTAACAACAATATTATGAATGTGTATACTTTCACGTTATTTCTAACAATTTGTGCTTATTTGTGGGAAGGTCAGGGGCTTCATGCCATACTCAAATTTTTTGCACATACTTTCACCTAAGTAAATAATTTTCCGCAGTTTTGGCTTTTGGACACATAGTGCAATGGTTTAAAATAATCAAAGGTTTAAAATAATCAAAGGAGATTGTACAAAAACACATGTACTATGCACTGCAAGTGCAAACAAAAAAAGTGATATTTTATGACAAAACAATAATCATAGTACAAAAAGTCTCATTAGTTTAGAACTTTTTTGTTTGTAACACAACAAAAATTGTTTAAACTATCATAATATATTAGGACATTATGACTATATGACCTAATAGCAGACCGTTTGAATCCCCCAAATGTACTTCCTTACATATTTATTTGTTTATCAATATTAACTTCAGCTCGCTTATTACGAAATTCGATTATAACGAACTACTAACAATTCTACAGATTTTTGGCCTATAGGACTACGTTTTTGAAGGTGTTTTCACATCAGCATCGCCTACTCCTTTAGAATTTCAATTTATCTTCACTTTGAAATAATAAATACGAATATGTACAAAAGTGCGCAGTTTCGAAAAACTTTTTTTTTTTTGCGAACGTGGTCTTTTTACAGTCCGATTTTAAAGTATGATATATCAATGTTTTTGTCTCAAGACGACCAATGTTTTATTTTAAGGGCTATTGACCTCAAGTATCCCGTTCTAGTATTTATCCACCAGATTAATTTTCAGACAATAGGGTTGTAAATTAGGGTGGTGGAAACAGAGATCTGGTGGATAAATACTAGGATGGGATACATGAAGTCAATGGACCTTAGAGCAAAACATATGTTTTACTGCTTTTACAATTTTAAATATGCAGGACTGTAGAAAAACAATGGAAACCAGGGCTCTAAATTAAAATGTTTTGGGAATAAATTTTCATGGTCAATTTACTCAGAAACAGTTTTCCTATGAGTATGTGAATAATGTTTCTGAGTAAAGTAGATATTTTATGAGGAACTGAATATATTTTATAAAAAAAAACAACAAGCTGCAAATGCCATATAAATATTGTTACGTTTTAACCTTTTTAAAACGTTGGTTTATTTCCTTTTAAATAAACCGGATACTTTTAATTGCAAATAAAAGCAGTTTTAGAAGTTTAAAATTGTAACAACTATTTATTTATTTTAAAATCCACAACAACAACAGTTCAAATAGTCACTTTGTGTCTTTATACACGTTTATCAATTCGCAGAAATGCTATACTTTTTATACACACGCCATCTTTCTGGAATCTTCTACAATGCTCTTAACGGACAAGCTAGTGTATTCGAATTCTAGAGCTTTCGATGTTAATGTTAGCAGCTTAAATATGCAGTGTTGCCATACTTACAAACAATGTTAATAACCGCATGCTATCAACATTGTTGATAAGTAGAAGCTTCTACTGATGGACGTGTTTATAAACATGATGAATGTTGCAGGCAGTCGTTACAGACCGTTTAATTCAAATCGCTATTGCCCATTCGTAACAATATTATACTTATAAGTAGGGGGCGGATTTATATGCAAATGCATGTTTTTTATCGAACGCCCAAATACAATGTAGACTTATTATCTATCCGAATCGCACATTTTGCTGTAAAATGGCATCGATTTGTTAGTGCATATTTTTGCATATTTTATTGATAATGCATATTTTGTTATATTTTACTTCAAAATTCATATTTATATGCATATTATCCAAGTTTTTAATAAAAATTTAATTTTTTATCGTCAATGGGCAACATATTGTCTGGACAAAAAGTTTTTTGGTAGAATTTGTTGTAGAAATATTATCAAATGATATCGACTAACTTCTTCCGACATCGAGAAACTGGCATTAAGTTCTTCATTTCTATATCAGCAATTGAAAATTATCATTTCAAAACATTTTGCTTCAAAAAAGTCTAGAGTTTTTTATGTATGTATCAACAATTCATTCAATGTATCAAAAACATTCATATTTGTTTTCATCGATTCGATTTATAAGATTTTGTAACTTCACATCCACAATTACATGTCCTGGCAGCCATTTCATAGCAGTTCTAGGAGACTGTCCTGAACTAGTGATTTTACATATCATTTAGGGTGACAACTGGTTACATAACTAGTTACGTGATTAGTTATTTTAACACGTGCATGTCCTAACCATAGGGTCAATTGACCCTTTTAGATAACTTAGAGACACTTAAGTGACAATTGTTTTTACGCTAGATTACATGAAATGTATAAAGTAACCAATTGATTTCTATCTGCGTTACAAATCTCAGAAGAACAATTATATATTTTTTCCTGATATAATTTAAAGAATCCTAACTTCTTGGAACACTGTTGTGTATTTTTTGGACATTGCACGATCCATTGTTTATTATTATATGTTTCTTCACAAAAATATAAGTGCATATTTTTTAAACTTTTAGATCATATTTTGATTTTTTTGAAGCATATTTTAGGCGCATATTTTCAAATAATAAATGCATGAAAATCCGCCCCCTACTTATAAGTATACAATATAAGAAATAATTTTGTTGCTTGTTTGTTTTTTTTTTTAGTCCACAAAATATACTTTTTATTTCCACAAATTTTAAATTTTCCATAAAGTATTATATTGCAATTTTGTTTTAAAATTAATTTTAAGATAAAAAGTTATATTAAATGGTCGGTATTATTTTTGCTTAATACTGCGATTCGGTATTTCTCAATACCGAAAAGTCCGGGACATTTAAATGTCTTCTGATATTGTATGTACTCAATGATCGTGATGTATGAGTACTACTCCTACATCACGCTGCAGCGTATGAATGATCTGAATGTTTATTATAAATCATACGTTTGACTTTTTTATTATTCGAACCATTGACAACACGAGTTTTAACTATGTTTAACATTGAAACGTTCAATTTTCTATACATTCAATATGTTCATACAGGCAAATCCCGGTATAACGAACGATATGTTGTCATGCCCATTGAAAAATTCGTTATATTGGGATTTATTTTTAATTACGATTATTTTTATTAGATAAACAAATAATTGAACTCAGGCCGTTTATTCATGTTGGAAATATTTGTTAATTAAAATTTCTCCTCGAATTAAATTCAATATTTATAATACATTTTACACATCCACCAAATAGAAAATGGATTTTGTATCAGAATAGTTATATTTTTATAATGGAAAGCAAGTCGAAAAGTATACAAATATAGACAGTATTTTCAACCATAAAATAGTACTCTTTTGGTTCATGGTTCAGTACTATTTTAAAATCTTAATTTCCCTTCCCTGTTATGTAGTACATTAAGGTACACAATGTGCCTGTATTTGTGCAGTCTTTTTTTCTATTCGTATTTACTTTTCTTTTGGAATATTGTTATTTTAAAATATTTTTTTAAAAGTCCATGTTTATCGTTGTAACAGTTGAAAGGATCTTTTAGTTAAACTGTCATAAACAATACATATTTTTGCCTGCACAGAAAATACCATTTTGCTTTCATACACACACACACATTATTGTATAAAACATTTGGTCATGACACATTGTACATGTTCATGTTCTCTTCTATTCGTACCTATTCATCATAAACATAGACTAGGTATTACAAATACCTACATACATACATACATACATACATACATACATACATACATACATACATACATACATATGAACAACTACAAAGACATTTATTTCGAAAGGATGCAAGAGCACGAGGAACAATAATTTTTTCACTAGGACATATTTATATAGATCCGCACAAGGGTATAAACAAATTCACACGCATACATATGTATTTTATGCACGATAGGTATATAGGTACCCAGCTGTTCTAGGAGACAGTCCCGAACTAGTGATTTTACCCATCGTTTAGGGTGGGAACTAGTTACTTCAATATTTACCCTTATTGACTACAATGAGACTGTCTAATAGCTGGTCCAAAATAATCAACGCATTTAATTCACATACTGGTTAAAAAACGTCAGTTATCTTACTAGCTACCTAAGTGGTAACTTGATCAGCTACATAACTAGTTATTTTAATATGTACGAGTGCTAATTGACCTCAAACAGTCAGCTAAAAGACATATCATATGCATTTCAATAAACGATAGCTTGTAAACAATCCTTGCTTCGACAACTCTCCAATGGATTGCTTCTGGTGGGTTAAATAACTAATTTCTAAAGTGCAGTACAAAATAAATGTTTAAAGTGACTTCACTATAGGTTACTAAGAGACACTAAAGTGACTATTGACTTCATGCTATGTTACATGGGATATCAGTATACTTAAGCAAAAATAAAAATTAACTGTATGAGAATTATATCAACACAATTTGTATAAAACCAGTTTGAACGAATTATCACACAACACGTTTAAAGTGACTACACTCCAGATTACTTAGAGACACTTAAGTGACAATTGTCTTCACGCTAGATTACTGGGATGTATAAAGTAACCAATTGTCTTATCTCTGCACTACATACCGCACATACGTGTCAAATGACCAAAATATATAAATTGGAGTCATCCAAGTGATAAGATATTTGCGACGATTACTGTCTATAAGGAATACATTGACTACACACAGAAAACAAATTGGTCGGAATTCGGTTCCTAATATTATTATTTAATAAGACAAACAGAAAATTAGTTGTTAATCTTAAAAATATATAAACACAACCCATTTTCAATGTCTAGAAAAGCAAAATCACAATTGCAATCGAATCATGATTTAAACAATTGAAAAATTGGTCACTTTAACCGATATGTGTCTTTGCTAAACTTTATTTAACTAATTCGAAAATTACAACTGAATTTAATTTAGCTTTGTTGGCATCAAATCCAAATTATTGGTTATTGTAATCATAAAATTGGTTCTAATAAAAAACTTAACTGCAAAAATAACTATTCGATTACTTTAACTGAATAATTGATTACAATACAAATTAATTCGATGTTCTCTACCGAAAGCAATAATGAAATGGTAATAAGCTTCTGACAACTGAAACAAAATTAAAATTAATTGAAATAATATTTAAGAACACAAAATATTCCAGCAAATAGAATAATATAAATAGAAGATTGGAGATTCTTTTGAGAGTAAAAAGGTAATTCCAGTATCTTTAAATGTAATTTTAAACATATTTATGCACCTACATACATACATATACATATTTTGTAGATGCATTTTTATGTTTACCATTTTGTATCTAGAGTAACAATATTTATTCTTTTAGCTGTTTTATCACCAACAATTTGGGTATGCGGTTCATCGTTACCAAAATTTTAGCCTACCTATGAAGGATGTTACTTTTAACCAGATTCCAAAACGCATAATGATACAAAATGGTCTTAAGCAAATCTTTATGGTATGATATCAACTACTAATCCAAGAAATCAGCATCTTTTCAAGAACAAAGTTTTTAATACACATTTTAATATACATTTATTGTTAATTTAATGTAATGTAATTTTACATAATAATTACATATGATAAATCATTTGTGTTTAAACAAAAAACATTAGGTGTTTTCATTTCAATTCACAATAAGAAACCTATTTTATCAGTCGTTTTCACCGAATTATTTTTATAAACGGTTGTGAGTACCATATATTCATCAGTTACTACAATCGAATAATGAATAGTACTTGCAACCGACCAAATTCGATTGGCGACAAATTCGGTTGTGACTACGAATCTGTTTTCTCTGTGTACATGCTTAACTGCTGGGTATGTAAAAGCGAATTAGGGTGGTCTGATTTTTTTAGTCATATATTTTAACATTCGGGAAAAGAGAGCTATATTCGGCTGTACCGTATTTTAATACTTTTCACCAAAGCATGCATTAAGATAAATATTGAAAACAATTTTTTGGTGAAAAAATAGCTGAACAAAATGTTCAAAACTAATTTAAGTGAAAAAAATTATTTGGTTTAAAATTGGTGATATCTTAACTTTTGTGGGCCGATTTTCATACCGAACCAGGACTATACCCGATGTTTGTCCATCATGTTTGTAAGCTATTGGGGGCCTATGGAATGTTGATTTCAACAGACAGACGAAACTGGCGATTTTGTTTCTTCAACTTGGATCGGCCTAATATATACATATTAGACCTGCCCTTAAAAACTAGATTTGCTTTGTATGGGTTTTATTTGAAGCCAATCGGATAACGAGACCTCGTGCAGGAAGTCTATTAAAAGTTGTAGAATTGGCTAAAAAATGCGGAAAATTAGTTTCCATTTGCGATTCATGTTTTATACTTTGTTGGAAAGGTAAATTTCTCTAGAATACACGATTTCTTTAAAATGTTAAAAAAGTGCAACATTTCACAACTATCATTCGCATTCCAGTACGGGCTCTAGCTATCCGATTGGTCTCAAATGTTTGCTTCTGTTAGTTTTTGCTACTAAAGAACAAATCAAATCTATTTTTTAAGGGCAGGTCTAATACACATGTTTAGAAATATAATCTTTATATAAATAATTTATGTAATATGTATGTATGTATGTATATGTATATTTGAGTATGAGCTTATTCAAAACAACCGTTAAGTGTGAAATACATTTTCTTTTAAGTAATTAAAATACATATACATACATACATTCATGTATGTATGTGTTTATTTATTTGCATACATATTAAACATTTACATAATTGTAATTTAATTAACGTTGCCCTTATATTTGAGCAAACAAACCAAATTTACTGTTAGTTTAAAATTCTCAGATTATTACTATCAAAAAGTATATATTCTCAGTAAACAAATAAGTTAAAAGAAGAACAATAAACAGAGCAAGGAAAATATGCTTCATAAAATAGTTTTCTATTTTCAATCACAAATTGTATATAAGGAATTTATAAATAAAAAAATTCTATAATCTGACGTTTGATGTCTTATATTTCTTTTGAATTGGGAAAAGTATTTGTATTTCGGTAGATTTTTAGTATTTTAAAAAAATAGTAAGAAACTTACTCCGCATTTACACATGCAAGCAGAATGTTGAATATACGTATTATTATCGAAAATTTCGAAAAATACATCGAAATGCTTACAAGTTTCTTGAGTGTTTACACATACAAGTAAAAGTTCATTTTGCAAATGTTAGCGAAGGAGAATGATGTCGCCAAAAAGCCACAAATATAAGAAAATTACAGCGAATTTAATAAATAAACCTTTGCTTTTTTTAAGTCCAATTGCGGCTTGATACCAAATTTTGTTATTTTAATTAAATACAATAAAGTGTTACCATCATTTTCAAATAAAAAGATTTCCGGGGAAAATGTTTGTGTTAAGAATTTTGTTTATAAAAACTTACGAAATTGGTGTTTTTTACGAAAATGATACGCATGGGCAACTCTGTTGGTTTTTTTGACACTTCATTGCAGAAAGTGTCAAAAAATCACTGTCCACGTAAATTCAATAGACAGTGAGCTGCAGGTGACTGCGTTTGTGATTGTGTTAGTGCAAAAGTGTGAATGTATTGTGATTTTCGAACTGTTACTTGCATGTGTAAATGCTAGGTTATAAGAAAGAGAGTTAACTTTCAGATTAAAATCAACATAAATTTGAGAACATAGACTTTGGACATATAACTAATTGTTGTAGACATCACTGGAAAAATAATTGTTGGGATTAAAAAGAAACCAAAATTTACTATTTTTTGAAGTTTTTTGGTAGAAAACATGAGAAATTCATTGAAAATATGCTGTAATTTATAGATTGAGGGAGCGATATCAAGTTAGCGCATTTTGGTAGATTTAGATTTAGAGACTTTTCTCAATTAGCACTTTTTTGGAAAAACACTCTAAATTAGCGCGTTTGACTTTAAAGGAGAATTTCAATCTTGTATCAATCTTGTATTTTGATCACGAATTAAGAAATAATGTCATCGTCAAAGTTGATACAAAACTAGACTCGTTGAAGACCAATTTGTCAATAGTTTAGGCGATAGAAATATAATTTATGTTGTATATGGGCATTTCCTCCGATTAGTCAACCAGGATCGAAAAATAAAATGTTGATAATCATCATGTTTTATTGAAGATATTTCGATATAATTTGGTACATACAATTTTTCGGCCCAAGGACGAAGCCTATTGAAACTGGCTAAAATCGGTCCATTATTTCACCTAGCCCCCATGCAAATGTCATCCCGAAATTGGACTTTATCGGTCTAAAATGTTTAATTTATGTAGGTATCTACACAAATATTGTTCCAAATAAGTTTTATATATACCGAATATAAGACCCGCTTCCGTAAATCACTTTAACGTTCATAAATCTCATAAAATACACATACATATAATTCAACATAAATAACTCTCATATAGATATAAACTACGACCTAATTTCATGGTCCACTTCGAAAATCACTCACGAATATAAATTATTGAATTTTAAAAAGAAAAATGTTTTGCTCATTTAGTTAGTGTAGGTTATTATATGGTCTGGCTTGACCGACCATACTTTCTTACTTTTTGGATAAGGAAAATGCATGGTGATAATAATAAAGAAATCATATGGAAAAATCGTACGTTCGCGACCCGTACATTCGCGACCGGTACTTAAGCCAATTAAACAAAAACCAATAGAGATATTTTATTGTGTAAGTACCGGATGGAGACCTACATTAATACACTTTTAAAATAAATTAATCGCTTTTAAATATTCCGTTCCATTTCGCTGATTTTTAAATATCACTACCGTCAGTCAAAGATGACTTCTATTTTGCATACGTTCGTTACCACATGTTTATAACTAACATTATAAAAACTTAAACTCGATGAAATCCATCTTCTGCACCAAACATAGAGCTATCAAAATGCTACGAATCGCAAAAAAAAAGCTAGGAAAAGTTTTGTTTTCTATATTCTTTGGACATCAAAAGCGTACGAACGTACGTTCGTGATCCCAGGAAATGCCCATATACACTTTTAGAGAAGCCTCGTTTTTTCCATTAACGAGAGACTATAAATTATTACCAGAGCAAGTTTAAATATTCAAAAAACTGAAAAATATGCAAAAAAAAAAAAATTTAGTTCCTTAATATTAATATATCTTGTTTATCTTGTTAGAAAGACTAGTTAGTTTACACAGAAGATATTTTATTGTGAATGTTTAAAATTGTTATCTAATTCAAATAACTACAGATTCTTACCATTTTAAATAGAGTCGCCCTTTTATAATAGGAATAACATGTGCTATTTAACTATTTATATACTTAATAATTGGTTTACATTATATGATTGGATCAACATTATTCACTACATGTTATGAAAATATTGTTATATTCGGCTGTGCCGAATCTATTTTACCCACTATCAATATGTGACGTTAAATTATTATAGGGGTTATATGGGAGTAGGGTCAGTTATGGACCGATCCTCACAAAACTTGGTAGAATGATTTAGGTTCATATAAAATGTTTATTTCCAATTTCATCACGATAGTAATTATTATAAGACAATTATGAATGTTCAAGTCATTTTCTGAGGAGGACCTTGTATGGGAACTAGAGATAAATGTTGTCCGATTTTCGCCTTACAGTATAATTTCAGAGTACTTAAAACTAATTTGTGCAAAATTTTATCATGATTGTCGCATATTCAACATATTTATAACTGCTCAAACAGTATTTCTGGGGGAAATGTGTATGGGGGCTAGAAGAAATCATGAACCGATATTGCTCGTCTTAGAATTTCATAAGGACCCAGAATATATATGCTTTCGTGGGTCTTGGATCTGATTACTATTTAATTTAATTTTGTTTATATTCAAATCAAAAAGAACCATTAAAATAAAGAAAAATGTTGGTACTTTTTATGAATTCCCAGGTTGCAAATAACGAAATACGAAAAGGTAGCAAAAGTCTCCCCATTGAATTTTCACTCGACCACATATGAAAAATCAGAAAAGTACCATTAGGATAAAGAAAAGGTATTATGAAGTATACGCTTAATTTTATATTTATATGTCCAATATTACAGAAAATTCAAAAAGTACCATCAGAATATGGTACTCACTCACATTGGACCATATATGCTTAATTTCATGATGTTATAGAAAATACAAAAGTACCATTATTTTTTATGAATTAAAAAAGTACCATAAAGTATCCCCCTTGAATGTTCACTCACTAGAACCATATGCGCTTTTTTATATTTCTATGTCCATTATTAGAGAAAATTCAAAAATTCCAATTATAATAAGGAAAAAGTACATAAAGCCCCCACTTGTGAATTCTCAATTCCTTCAGAATATAGATAAAAATGCAAAAAACAGTACCAAAAGTACCATAAAGTCTCCGCCTAGAATTTTCACTCACTTAGGACCATATATGCTTAATTTCAAGTTATACAAATTTATAAAGTACCACGAAAAAGTACCATAAATTCTACGCCTTGAATTCATACCATATGTGCTTAATTTCATGTTTCTAGGTCCATTGTTATAAAAAATTTAGTAAGTACCATTAGAATAAAGAAAAAGTACTATAAAGTCTCCCCCTAGGAGAATTCTCACATGAATAATTTCATGTTTCTAGATCCATTGATATAAAAAAATCAAAAAGTACCAAAACAGTAAAGAAGAATAAAAAGTACCACCAAATACATCTTTTGCGGATTCTTACTTATTCAGGGTCATATGTGTCCAATTTCAAGATTAAGGGTTCATTACAATAAATGTATTCAAAAAGTACCATTGGAGTAAAAAAAGTGCCATAAAGTCTCCACCTTTTATTCTTATTCTTTTAGAACCAGATATGCTTAATTTCTTACTTCTAGGTCCAGAAAATTCAAAAAGTTCCAAAAAGCTGCAACTCGGGGATTCACTCTGGTCTATGGATTCACTCGGGTCCATATAAGCTTTATTTTATAGATTCATTGGTGAAGAAATTACAAAAAGTACCATTCGAATAAAGAAAAAGTACCAAAAAGTCTCCCTCTAGAATTCTCTCTCACTACGGACCATCAGGGTGGATTGATTTGTATGGACAAACTTTTTTCGATATTGTGCCACCGATTTTCGATAGCTTTTGGCATGATGAAAAAAAAATGTTCACTACGACATATCAAAGAAATCATTTTCGAGGCGCCCAATTTCAAAAAAGTCAACAAATTGATGGCTGATTAAATATTTAAGAAAATGTACCAAAAACGCTTGAAATCTGTGTTCACTGTTTCACGGATTTGGCCCAATATACACCTATTCACTCGAGTTCCAAATAACACCTTGTTAATTAATTTTTGTATGAATCCAGGAGCCAATGTTAAAAGAATTATCAAAATTGGCATAATAATTTCAAATAATATGTATATTCCCGATTTTATCCCCATTTTGTTATCTTTTTTATCCCCATTGCGGTGATAAAACTTTATTCAAATAAAAATTTACATCGTGGTGGGAGTTCATAATAAAATATTCGTATGTCTATGTCAAATTATAGAAAAATACATTTTATGAAAAAGTATCAAAAATAAACACAATTTTTATCCCTTAAGGGTTCGAATTTCCAAAAAGTAACAAACTTATATTTTTTTGTTTTTTGATAATTAAAGAATACGATTTAAAATTTTTTTCTATGTTTATTGGCCAAAAAAGTACCAAAATACAGTTTTTACCCGTTTTCTCCCCTAAAAGGGTCGAATTTCGAAAAAGTACGAAAAACCTGTCAGCTTATTTTTTAAATGGAGTAACATGCAATTTTAAGTTTTTTTGTATCTTTATTAGTTTAGAAGATATAAGGTTTTACCCCCAAAAATCCCTTCTTACCGGATCGTTTTGGGGAGGGAGGAACCCACAGTTTAAATTTCATGATTCTAGCTTCAGTTGTTTGGGCTGTGCGATGATGAATCAGTCAGTCAGTGTGTTAGTAACGTTACTCTTTTGTATATAGATTATCTTTTCTTTTAATATTTTTGAAAGTAAATTTATTAGGTGATGTTACGAAAGCAGCTTATTATAATTTATTTTATTTGTTAGCAAACGTGCAAAGACCACTTTTTTGAAAATTCATATTTTAATACAAAATGATAGAATAAAATAAAATTGAATGCAATTTTAGAGAATTCTGTATAAGAAAATGTGCTGAGTCCAGTAAAAAATACCAAACAAGTAATAGAAAATCTGCAAAGTCCCTAAAAAAGACTTATAAGTCGCCAACGAACTTTTTTAAAATAAAGGATTTTAGAATGATTTTATTGCACACTAAGCTAACCATACGATAAAATAACAATGATTTAAAGAAAATTTAAGGTTTTATATTTCCCCCAAAATAATTAGAAAATGTCTATCTTACCATTAAATTCAAAAAGCAAGTTTCCATTTCATTGCTAGTTTATGAATATTTAGCCCATATAAGTTTTATAAATACATACTACGTACAACTCTCTTATATAAATCAAATTTTAATTATCATAGACTCATGAGGGGTTAAAAGATATATGTAAATAAATCTATCACTGTTTATTGTTTAAAGTCACATATATCTGTTGTTGAATTATTTTAACACATTCAGAGATACAATTCAACAATAGAACACATCCATCCATCCATCCATAGAAATATAAATAAATATTTATGTGTTAAATCATTTGTTGAAATACAACCAACCAACCAACCAACATCCCAGCAACATTTTTAAAGAATCGACAGTGTTGAGACCATATTTTGTTAAAAATAAAAATTATGCATTATGTAATAGATTGAAAATTTAATTACTTTAAGGCAAATTTTGTTGGGTAATCATACATACATACATGTGTACATATATTTACACATAGATACATAAATTTTTAGTACATCCATACAAATGTAGTTATGTATTACAATTTTGATTTGAAAGTTGAATGTCCTTGCTCTAGTTTTGTGGTGGGAAACAATTTACACGTGGAATAAAAATTGGGACACCAGCATTTGCAGCTACCATTTGAACATACAAACATACATACATTTATGCCTGTACATTAGGTTGATACCGTTTGTATGGAGGAAAACTAAGGTGTCGATTTTCAAAAATAAAATTTAAGTTTAGTATCTTTGAGGAGAACATTTCTAAATATTTGTATCCTTCAGGTGACCGTAATTTCGTATGTTCAGTTCGCAACGTTTTAATTTGATTTCTTTAAGTTAAATTTGGCCTAAAAGTACCGCCATCAGCAAATCTGGCTTACGCCCTTTAAGAGTCTCCTTCAGGAACTACCACATCGACCTATACCTTCGTATAGGAAGCCGGAATTCTCGAACTCAACTCCTGAGTTTTATGGTCTCCACCAAAATCCAATTTTAGTTTTGTCTGGTACCCCACCAGTGTTCCAAATTGAGTTTTGTTTGGTACTCCACCACGACAAATTATAGGTTATAAATTATAACCAAAACGAATGCATGTGGTTAATGTGAAAACTTCGAAAAACCGTAACGCGATACAGTTAGACGACGCCAACCATCAACCAATGCGAGTGAAACGCAATCCCTCGAAGGCAGCGAAAAAAGGACGGCCTGATTGCCCTTAAACGATAATTGCAATGACGCTCGAGTTCTTCCTCCACCCAGAGCTGAATTACGAAATGTTCGCAACGTTTTGGTTTTGTTCTTCAGCTTTCGGAAAACATTCTGCAATTTGTCACTCCTAAAAGTTTACATGAAATATTTAGAAACGTGTTTTTATTTACACATTTTTATACCCACCATCAATTTGATTTTTTCATTCCAGTTATAACACATCGATATCTTCATCGCAGACCCACAAAAGTATTCTGGGTCCTTATGAAATTCTAAAACGATATATGTTTATCCGTCTGTCTGTTGAAAACACCATAGGGCCCAAACAAAAAGAGCTAGCTGGCTGAAATCCACAGATACTCTCTGTTGATAAGGTTTGTTTGGTATTGAAAATGGAAAATATCCCGCAATCCTTATAAAATTTTACACAAATTATTTCTAAGTACATACTCTGAAATTATACTGTAAAGTATTGGCAAAATCGGGCAACATTTGACCCTAGTCCCCATACAAGATCCCCCTCAGAGAATGAAATGAACATTCATAATTGTCTTACACACAAGTTTTATATGAACCAAAATCTTTTTGTCAACTTTTATTAGGATCGGTACATAATTGACCCTACCCCCCTTATAACCCCTATATCAGAAAAAAAATTTTATTTTCACAGCCGAATATTTGTTTACTTCCACTTTTTCATTTGAAAGTGGAAAGTCTTGTTTTTCTATAGAAGCCAAAAAACCTTAAAGTTTTCACTTTTGGACGAATTTAATGTCTGTAAAAAAACCTATATATATAAAAGGCTTACTGAGTGACTGACAGATTAAATTACCCAGTTTAAGCGCCAAAAGGTAGGAACATGAAATTTGAACCCCTAAGTATTTTTGGATATTCGAAGGTTTAGGAGGTAAAAAGTGTAAATTAGGTAACCTCATATCTTCTAAACTTATACAGATCTAAATAAATCGTTTTGTGGAAAAATCCTGTAAGAACTGTATTATGGTACTATTTTACCGCCCTATGTACTTTTTAAACCAATAAACATAGAAATAAATATTAAATCGTATTCTTTACTTATCAAAAAATACCAAATGTAAGTTTGGTACATTTTGGAAATTCGAACCCTTAAAGGGGTAAAAATTGTATTTACTTTTGGTACTTTTTCCATAAATTAACTATACTAAAATTTATTTGAATAAAATTTGTATCACCTCAATCGGGAACAAAGAGTACAAACAAATAGGTAAACAATTTATTAAGTTAATTGTGATTACATTTTAAACCTACAAAAATTAATTAACAGGATGTTATTTGGAACTCGAGTGCGAAGTTGTAAATTTGGACAAATGCCAAATATGTTTTTTAAAACATATTTCATATTTTCTTGAGAACATGAACACAGTTTTGAATCGTTTGAGACATATCTGTGTCACAAAAAATATCGCCAAAATTGAGTATTTTGAAATTTTAAACTTGAGGAAAACGGAAATAAGTAATTTTTTGTTGAAACTTATTTAATATTTTAAATTATTTAACTTATCGGTAAAAAAGTTAGCTGAGTGAATATAGAATCAAGAATATGGGGCGTAATGGTATTAAAGTACCAAATAGGTATAAGTAATAATGCGTATAAGGTCCTGATTGAGTCTTTAGATACTCAGGGACTTAATGGTACTTTTTCGTCTGGTACTTTTTAAAAATTGTATAATAATTAACCTAAAGTCATGAAATTAGATACACATGGCACTGAATGAATTAGATTCCACAAAAATATTACTTACGTGTACTGTTTTTTCATACCAATAGTACTTTTTTTTATAATAATGTACCCAGAAATATGAAATTAAGCATAAATGGTTCTGAGTGAATGAAAATCCAAGAAGAGTTAGGCACACGCGATCCTGGATGAGTTAGAATTAACGAAGGGGCACTTAATTTTTCGTTTTCTATAGGTTATATTATATTTTATATAATAATGAACCTGGAAGTATTAAATTAAACATATGAATGAATAGGAATCCACAGAAGGGTAATTAATAGTAATTTTTCTTCCTTTTAATGATATTATTTGTATTTCCTTTAATAATGAAATAATGAAATTTCGCTTATACTTAAGTACCCGAGTGAGTGAGAATCCACAAAGCTTTATGGTACTCTAATAATACTTTATAATAATGAACCTAGAATCATGAAATTAGATACATATGATCCTACTTTTTCTAATGGTATTTGTCCACTTTAACATTACAATGAACATGTAATTGAAAACATGTTATCCTGAATTAGAATTCGCAAATGGGAAATAAAAGTACTTTTACTGTGTCTGATGAATTTAAAGCGTTGCTCAATGGTATTTTTCTTTTCATCTTTTAAAATTTTTTTGTTAATGAACATAGGAACATGAAAATAAGCACATATAAAGTGAGAACGCATAACAAATTACTCTTCTATTTTTATACCCTTCACCATCGTGAGAAGGGTATATATAAGCTTGTCATTCCGTTTGTAATTTCCACAATATAATTTTCCGACCCTATAAAGCATATATATTCTGGATCCTTCTGTCTGTCTGTTCGTCTTTCTGTCTGTTGAACTCAATTTTCTGAAGACCCCAGATATCTTCGGCATCCAAATCTTCAACAATTCTGTAAAACATGCTTTCGAGAAGTTTCCTATTTAAAATCACCAAAATCCGTCCATAAATATCGGAGATATGAGCAAAAATCCGATACAACCTCTATTTTTGGCCTATTTTTGATTTATATCTCGATTACTAAGTCATAAATATAGACAATATGGATATCTAATGATAGATATTTCAAAGTAGATTGCAACGATGTATATAAAGCTATATATATTAAGTTGGACCTACAATGGGTGAAAATCGGGAAAATCATTTTTAACCCGAATTTTTTTCACAAAAAACATTTTTTTGTCATAAATTTTTTCACTAATAAATTAAAATAAATAAATTTTTAAATTAAAAAAATTTTTTTTAAAAAAATTGGAAAAAGTTAGGAAACAATTTCGAAAAAAAAAATATAAATTAAAATAAATAAATTTTAATTTTATTTTAAAGTATAATTTGGTGAAGGGTATATAAGATTCGGCACAGCCGAATATAGCTCTCTTACTTGTTTAATGGTAAAATTTGTTGCGTATAAAAGTCTAAAGAAAGTTGGTAGGATTTGTGTCAGTAGGATTTATGTGAATTTAGACTATAACAAAGGTACCTATTTTTTAGAAAATAAATAAAATAATTGATCAAAACTTATAAGTCCAAAAAGGGGGATTAGAAAAATTTTAGAAAAATCAGTGGCTATAATTTTTTACGCCAATGGCAATTAGAATATTTTTGTATTTGCAGGAGAATTTTAAAGACCTTTCACATGATACCATATCGTTGGTAAGTTGGGAATTATGATTCGTTATTTTTCCACCATACAAACGGTGCTACCCAAATATACATATGTACATATGTATTGAAGTTAGTTTGTATATATATATGTTCATCTAAACAATCAAAGGAACACTAGTACAAATAAAATATTCAGATTACAATTGCACAATTGGAAAGTTTCGCAACCCTTTTCTTAGTGCAGCAGTGCACACAATTTAATAACATTTTACTCTTTTTGTTTTTATGCTATATTGCAAAATGCTGGTTTTGATAACGGATAGATACATCCACGAATGAATAAACGAATAAAACAATTGTATGTAGAAAACACTGGAACAAAAGATTTTTGAAGTTCTATAGAGAATACTCATGAAACTTATTTGGACTAAACGTTGTTATTTTTCAAAGAATATTGCATTTTTTCCCCATTTTTTATTTTGTAAGTGGTAAAGAATGATAACTTGTTAAACTCGCACATGAGTACGATAGATAACCGAATAATCGATTAGTTGCACTTACAATGCTATTACACAGTCACTGAGAACATGAGATTTCGAAACGATTGCTCATAAAGGGTTTTTATTACAAATGTTCCATGATGAAAATCGTTCACCCATTGTATCAACTCTTTGATTTGGCTTTATTTTCTATAAACTTTTCAAATAAAATTTATTGATTAAGTTTTGTCTTTCATTATGTTTTCAATCGCTAATATTTTTTATTAAGACACTCTTATTAGTTGAAGTTGACTTCCTAGAACGTGCTTTATACGAAACTTCAATATTAAATCTTTCATTTAAGTTTTTTCTCCATTGGTGGCGTTTAAAATGTATAAGGGTTGAATCTATTGAAAATCAGCATGCATTCGGATGGTAAGAAATTATTCCTACAACTAAGTAAATACCCATAGTCTTTTGCCGAAATTATTGGAAAAAATTTACAATTTCAGCGAAATCCGATAAATTCACATAGTATTTACTGCTATACATAATAGGAAAGTAGCATTTTTAAAATATCTTGTTTTTATTATCTGAGTTCAAAGTTTAATCAGTTGTCTGAAAAATGTAACTAATGGATCAGATTAATTATCATAACAGCCTTTTATTAATATTGTTTACATACACATAAAAATATCGATATAAACGTGAAAGTTATATAATTCATTGTAACACTGCGTACTCAGTTTTTCTTGATCGGATCAGATGTCCTTTAAAATGGATATTAAAATTTCAAAATTTTCAAAAATTTTTATAAAAATGGGTATCAAGCTAAAGCTAAGAAGGTCAGCAGTCTAATAAATAATCAAAAATGCGGATCAACATATTTTAAAATATTGTTTAAAAAACACTCAAAGAATATGATTTTTATAAACATTTTTAAAATCAATTTTTCTTCCTTATTTTTCAATCAAACTGAAAACATACCCTTTTAATTTGTGGCAAACATACAATTAACACTTTGAATTCATTCAATGCATCCAAGAGTACTTAGCAAAAGCCTTAAAAGTGTTTTCCTTAAACATTGTGAGAACTTTAAACAATATACACCCACGAGGGAGAAAATTATAACAATGAATGTGGATGTACAAAAATACGTACGTGCACATTCACAAGAAAACTGTTTTGTCAGTAGGAAAAACAATTCATACATTGAAGTAGATAATAATTTGCATCTTAAAAAACAATTCAATAACACTTATTAATTGATTCGTGTTTAATATATTCATTTTTAAAAATTACTACTTACGTACATATATGTATTACACATACTTACGTATGGACTTGTATGTTTAAGATGTTTACTAAAGGTCAACATACTTTTAAAACATCTACTTCAGACATAATAACTATTTAATATCCTAGGAAATTTTAATTTCCGGAAAAATAAGAAGATTGAGACTGATATTAGAAACAGAAAAATTTTAATTAGTGGCTTGAATATCAACTTTACGGATCTAGTAACTTTTGGAATTTTCCGCCTCTTAACTGAAAAGGCAACACTGTTCCTGTCAACAGGCATCTGTCAATTGATTCCTGTCAAAATTTTAACAAACTGCGTCTTTTAGTTTGTGTATAAAATGGAAAAAAAATTGGAGTTTCGTGTGCTCATTAAGCATTATAATTTGCGGAGAAAACCATCATTCAAACCAAGGAAACAATGGAAACTCTGCACCATAAATTTCAATGGTAAACAAGTGGTTTACTGAATTATGTTGTAGTCGTACACGCACGGAACATGCCGAACGCCCAGTTAAGTTCTCTACACCCGAAACAATTGAACAAATTCACGATATGGTGTTGGCCGATCCGAGATTAAAACTGCGAGAGATTGTGAAATCATCTAACATGGCTTAGTGGTTTCAATTTTAAATTATCACTTGGGTATGAGAAAGCTTTCCACATGATGGGAGCCGCGTTTGCTCATAATCGACCACAAACGCAATCGTGTTACATCTTTGCAGGGGTGTTTGCCGTTGTTTAACCGCAATACGGACTATTTTTTGGGCCGTTTCGTAACCGTGGACGAAACGTGGATCCACTACAATACAGCATATAAGTACCAAACAGCAGTCAAAACGGTGGGTTTCTCATGGTAAATTGGCGCCAAAGAAGGCCAACGTGGGTTTGTCTGCCAATAAAGTCATGGCGACTGTTTTTGGGATGCACGCAGTATAATTCACATTGACTACCTACAAAAGGGTAGAAGGCGATTATTATGCCAACTTATTGGGTCGATTTAATGAGGCATTTGGCCAAGAAAAAAGTTATTATTCACTAGGATAATGCAAGGGTGCACAAATGAGCAGTTTAACATAACACTAAGGTGTGAACAAGTGATACTGAGTTGATGTCAACTTACTCCTTAATATGTGTTTTTTATACTTTTACCATTAATGCCCTTCACCATGAATAGGACTTCTGAAAGGTCGGTATAAAGCAGCGAAAGGCAGTGAGCTCTCAAATGAGCTCTCTTGTTTTTGTTTTCACATGTACGCAAGCACACACATTGTATAAAAACAATCAAAACCAGTTAGTCTCGCATGAGCATTGATAGAAGCAGGTTGTTTTACGCTTTTCGTTTTTATGCTTGTTTATTTCAGTTATTGTTTTTGTTTTTTTCTCAACTTTTTACTCAACTCATACAACTACAATATTTAAAAACTGTAGTGGTGTGAGTTTGCCTTTCGCTGGTATAAAGAATGGTCTAATGTCAGGCTTTTTTATTTATCTAATTTTTTTTTGCAATTTTTTTAAAAAACTTTCAAATAAGTAATCTTAAAACCAACCAAATTTAATTTTTATGTGACGGGAAGTCCTACTATTTTGAATAATTTTTTTATATTTAACACCAAATGAATCTTATTGAAAACAAAATTTTTTAAACTATATAATCTAAAGAAGACATATTTTTTCATTCTTTTAAAAATTTAAATCAAAATTAGAAAAAATTTTAATGGAAAATCCAAATGACTCTAATGAGTATGGGTTTACTGAATATGATCAAAATCGGAAGGCCCAAGGTCAATTTGTTGTGTGATGTATGATGGCAAAGTATAATAAGTAGTCCGACTCTTCACCAGCAGTACCTAACTCTAAACATGTGTTTGTGAAAACTCTAAATGTGTTTAAGTATCAAAAATGTACATGTGTTAATTTTCACTAAACAGAGTTATATAAAAATGTTTATTAAAAATTTTAATTTATTTAATTTTTCTTCTATTTTCTATACCAAAAATGAAAACTCTGTTCAACAGTTTAAATTACTCTTTTATGATTTACAAGAATACACACACATTTAAATTACAGTTTTAGAACACACATAAATTATTTATCCGCTTGAATCTTAAAAAACCTATTTCTACAGTTTCGGTCCTTATTCCAACATTAAATTATATG
Organism: Calliphora vomitoria; assembly: GCA_942486065.2. Taxonomy (NCBI): domain Eukaryota; kingdom Metazoa; phylum Arthropoda; class Insecta; order Diptera; family Calliphoridae; genus Calliphora; species Calliphora vomitoria. The sequence goes on along the minus strand of OW818030.2, from coordinate 66,617,345 downwards.
TATATCAAAGTTGGCAACCGATACCGTTATTAATACCGATACCGATTAAATACCGTTTGAAATTGAGTACCGGTATTGATACCGATGCAGAAATTATTATTTCGGTTAAATATCATAACGGTATCAATACATTCTCATACTGGTATCAATTACCAGTTTCAATCCCGAAATCAAATGGACATTATAATTAGATTTTGCAAAAATGGTTAAAATTAGAACATGATTCAAAAATTATACTACTAGTAGAAAACACTTTTTTGATACTATGTATTTCATGTTCAATAGTATCATGATACACCCGAGACTCAGTTAATACTTTAAAAATATGTTCAGTGTTAATAATGTTTATTTAATTTGTATATTTGTATATTTAAATATTTGTTCTTAATTTTTAAATTCCAAGTATATTATTGTAATTCCGAAATATGCAATATTGTACCAACACCCTCCTTAAAATATATCAGTCTGTTCAGTCGATTAATTATTCTAGCCCCCATACGATTGCCCTATCTGAAAATAGTTATGCTCTCATAAATATCTTATCCAAACCAAATTCAGCACAATTAAATTTTATATAAGTCGAACTCGCAGCATAAAATTTTGTTACAATTAGTCATAACTCCTATATAAGGCCTACTTCCGAAAATCACTTTAACTAGCATTAATCTCTTAAAAATTTGGGTATTCCAATCAAATTCAACACAATAATATATATACAGAAGTCATGTCACCAAATTTTGTAACGATCGGTCCATAATTAGTCATAGCTCCCATATAAATTTTATCTCGGTGTAGGGTATCATATGGTCGTGCTGGATCGACTATAGGAAAGTATAGTCGATCCAGCACGACCATATGATACTTGTTTTTTAATATATGGGGCATTTCATGTCAAGTGAACCAACTTTTGAAATCGATGTCTTCCAATTGGGACGAAATTTGCACCATAGTTAGTTCTATTGGATAGTAATTCAGACGCAATTTTTCAACAAGGTATTCAAGGAAAATATCTAAGCTTTCTTTTAGGAAAAAAAGGCCCATTTTGAAAAAAAAAGTTTTTGATTTTGGAAAAAAAAATTACGAAAATTTTGTACTTTTATTTTTTTTTTCCGAAAGATTGAAGAAATAGCTATCTAAACTATGTGGGACACATTTTGCTAAGAACAATAGGTAATAAATTACATGGATTAGAAAAAACACCTGCTTGGCCAAAATTTGAAATTTTGATATATATATATGTATGTATCTTTAAAGTAGCAACCGTAAAGTCCCTTTCAGAACTTTCACAATTAATTTAAAATCATTAGTATCGTGATGTATGTATGGAGCACTAGTATGGCTCTAACTAAATCCACCTACTGAGGGAGAATCCTGGGAATCTCAGCACTAATGATACGGGTGCGCATCACTCCGTCTCGTGCTTTATTCATTATGCTCCTCTGTCTTTGGCCTGCTCTATCGGGGCACGGACTACGACAATAGGTAGTCCCTAGCGGATCTATCTAGTGTGAATGTTAGGAAGAGGGATTCGTTTATTCGTGCGTCAGGTTCCTTCTGCATTGAACCCCATTCCGACATATGAAGGACCTCTTTAGGACCTGAGGGTATCAGAAAGGGACCAAGCGGCTGCCTTCATAACCTACCTTAACGTGTTTTATATAAATCTTAATCATTTTACCAAATTTTATTATGATCCGTTAATATTTGGCTACAGGTCCCATTTAAGGACCCCTAAGATAATCAGTTTAACGTTCATAATTAACTTAAAAACATTAGTAACATTAGTAAATTATATGCATCTTAATCATTTTACCAAATATTATGAAGATTGGTTCATAATTGATCATAGCCCCCATATAAGGTCTCCTTCAGAAAATCCGGCATACATCACATATTGTTATAACAGTCGATAAAAATAATCTATTCAGGACATCTCAATTTGTATCGCTTCTGCTGAATTGTCTTGGTCATGGCAGCTTCTGCTGACAATTGGCTAGATTGCTTGCTTTATTATTAAGAATTTTGTGCATCGTTGGACTCATGGGTTGCCAATAGAGTTGCACATACATTTTGGAAGTTTTATGAGCATATTCTTTAAATATTTCAATATAATGCGATATCCGTTAGTTAATGCTTCCAATATTATTTTCAGGCTTCATTTATGCCAGTGATTTTAAAAACAGTTTCTGGGTCCGAAAAAATCTTCTTGATGTGTTGTCAACATTTGTGCTCCCACATCCTGGTTTTGGATCATCTAGAAGTAACAACATCTCGTCCATATTTTTTTTTTTTTTTGTTGATTTTTAACAAGTAATTTTTCTAAGTCGCCCCTTACTTGCCACTTTTGATTTGTCAATTTATATGAAAGATAAAGCATCGATTCTAAAAAGCATATGCGTGAGTTTAAAGTTAATAATCCAAAATTTAAAGCATCAGGGTTTAGAGGAACATTAGTCTGCAATGTGTTAAAATCTTTTGAAGTTTGGTCGCAAATGTAACACCTCATTGTAGATTTTGTGTTCGTTACAGCATTGCAGACTTTTCCATCCACCATGGAGAGAGTTTTATTTTGGCAAAACCTCCATTAAAAATTAGACTTCAATTTCCGTGCTCTGTCTATTTAGCAGAGTTCCAGTCAGGAACTTTTTAAGCCTTGTATATGTTTAAACCTGCATTGGCTTTAATTTTTCGTACCAAATAGTCCGAGGACTGAGCTAACCGGGCTGCTTTCCTACCGGATGTGTTGGGAGCTCTTATGAAAATGCTTTCTATTTATTTGCTTTAGAAACATCATATGGATCATTCCTTCTACCTGTACCAGGTTTTCACTAATTATAAGAGAATGTAGTCTAATATTTTCTAAAATAATATTTTTATAAAATCAAGAAGTAAATAGATGCGACACACACAGCAATAAATAGAGAGATACAAACAAACACACATGACCTGACCTGACAAGTGACCAAATAATTTGTATTATTATAGAAATGCTTGTTTTATTTAAAAAATTAAATTCTTGTGAAAATTATTTTATTAACTCTATAGTGTACACATACGTATGTAGTACATATTATACACATAAATGTGTGCGTGTAGTTTTATGTTTTGATCGCGTGCAATAGGGCAACAACCATGGAAAATGTCCACAGACAACTGTATGTATATTGTATTGACTACGTATTGTACAATTTACATTGATACTTACAAATGTACATACATATGTACAATGTACATAGAAATATACGTATGGATGTAAAAATGCTTTAGCATACGAACATGTTTGTATGTATTTCCCCCAAATGACCTTGTTCTCCTTAATAATAAACACATGCAAACACACACACACTCATTGTTGAAAGAAACAAAAAACCCAACAAATTCTATATTCAATTTGTTAGTTTATTTTATTTTTTTAAATTAGGGAAATCCCTTAAATTATACTCTCATATGTATACATGTATTTGATTTTTAATAATGCGGGGTCAAAGTGCATCAATTCTTTAAATAAATAATAATATTGTATTTTCTATGCCACATAGAATATAGAATTATTTACATAAAGAAACACATACGTACGTACACATACATACGTCTCGTATTTCTAAACTCGAATTAAATTTAGTTTTGGTGCTACATTAGGTGAGGAGGAATAAGGTTGGAAAAACAATCACAAAAGTGCTAATAAAATTAAAGATTTTTATATATGTAAGTGAATAGATATTATATGTACATAAATAGGCATGGAAAGATAGATAAAACAAGGCTGAGCCGAATTATGTATACCCACCATCAACATGTGACAATAAAATATTTTTCTGATATATGGGTTATATGGGTATCAATTATGGACCGATTCTCAAACATGTTGGTAGAAAGATTTAGGCTCATAAAAAACTTGTTCATATCCAACGAGGGCAGACCAATAAGTCCGTTACTATTTGAATTTCCCGCCTCTTAACAGAAAGGTAAACACTGTTCCTGTATTTAGATTTTGCACAAATACGAGTATCTGAAAAATAATTTGGTCTTTATGTTCCATTCAGAGGGTACTACATTTTAAAAAAATAATAAGTCCTTTCGAAACATTGTTGTCCAAAATATAGAGCGAAATAAGGGTATATCGTACGTGACATAAAACGGAAGTACTTTTGAAGTACATGTAGAAATATGCGAAAAATTGCGAATCGTGAGAGGCGTTATGTTTTCTTTTAATTTCTAACACTAAACCACATATGTTTCCTTTACAATCCGTCATATTTAAATAAAAACAATCTTTGGATGATTTTATAATAAATAAAATTTAATATCGTACGTGACATACGGTACGTGACAGATTTTTCTCTTATAGTAAAACAATATATATTCTGTAAATATATGTATACAAAAACTAAAAAAAAAAAATAATAGAAAATATACATTCGGTTTCAATAAACAATTTGCTAATAGCAAAAAAACAATCAGAGTCAAACTCATTTCATACTATATGCTAATTGGGAGTTAAGTTTTCGCCACAATCTTAGCCTAAAACTAAATTAAATATAGTCAGTTTAAACTTTTATTTTTGCTCTCAAAGTGTTGTAATAAGCTCTAAATACTTTCACATAGTAACATTTTAGTGTTTTCTCCTATTCAAATCATCTTGAAAAAAAGTTTCAAGGGATTTTGGTTTTTTTAGTCGTGGTAGTCATTCTCGTGGAATTGCCAATATGTCAGTTGGCTTCTGTCAATATTTGAACAAGCTGCGTCATTTGGTTTGTGTTTGACAGGCATTAATAGCAGACCACCCCGTGACTTGAGGAGAAAATGGAAAAATGTACATTTAGTGTGCTTTTTAAGCTTTATTTTTAGCGGAAAAAACCATCACTAAATATAAAACTATGGCTAACCATGGTAAATACTATATTTTTGAAAAATTTTAATTTTGGAAAATTAGATGATAAAAAATTTCAGAAAAAGTAAAAGTCCCTTCTTTTTGTATTTTCCATTGATCGTACATATCTTTTTTTTGTCCTAATAATTTCATAGGCATACATTTAAAATTAATTCAGTGCCTTAAAATAATTTAACTTTTAATGAAACCCTTAGTTTCTATATTTTATTATTCTTATTTTTTTATTTATTTTTTTAACAAAAAATTTCCGAAATGGATGGTAAACATTTTAAAACAAAAGTTTTAAAACTAAACATTTTCCACATTAAGGGAAAGTATAAGCATTAGGGTTGTAAATTATTCAAGTTTTATTTTAGTCAAACAAAAGTTTATACTTTTCTAATTATTCGAGAAATCGATTAACTTTTAAAATGTTCTCGATTATTCGGACGAATAAAAAACATTGTTCGTGTTATTCGTGACAAACGGTAGGCAATGCTTGAAAAATTGTACGTCAAGAATGCGCTTCGTCAAGAACAGTTGAGGCCGCGGTGTCCAAATGCCCGAAATCATTCTAAAGTTTAATGCGTCACTGTAATAAATATAAATGAACATCTCTGACTTAGTGTAAATAAAAAAATAAATAAAAAATTTAAATCAAAATAAAAAATAAATTAATAAACAAAAATTAAACAAAAATTGTTATTAAAGAATATAAGGTGTGAGTGAAATAAATTCAAGTGTCAAAAACACCAGCATAAACGGGTTAGATTTCGGTTATAATTTCGGCCCGAAATTAAGTAATTTCGGTGCAGTCTGAATGTGATATAATAAATATTATTAATCGAACATGACTCTTTTCCCCACCCTTTTTCATTTAGAATAAGAACATGTTCATAACTATTATAAAATTGTATTGTAGATGACGGAAATTGTTAATTTTTCTACATAAAATGTTTGATATTTTATAATAAATAGCATTACAATTGCATTATCTAATGATTTAGTTAAAAAATGTTTGTATAATAGCTCTATGTATGGGCAATCTATCAATATGAATCAATAAAATCTGAAATTTTAAAAAATATTATAAAACAATACTTTTAAACATTCATTAACAATAAAGAATTTAATTTTCTTAAAAAAATTCAGTAAATTTCGCTCATATTGTCTGACTTTTAAAAAATCATAAAAAATAAAAAAATTCCATGGAAAATTTCAAACATTTTCCAACAACATAAAAATTAAATTGAAATAAATGTATAGAAGCTTCTACACCATTTCCAATTGTATTTCAGAAATATATTGTTTATATGAGTTTTAACCTTTTTAAAACGTTGGTTTATTTCCTTTACATAAACCGGATACTTTAGATTGCAAATAGCAGTTTAAAATTATAACAACTCTTTATTTATTTAAAATGTACAACAACAACAGTTCAAATAGTCACTCAGTGTCTTTATACACGTTTATAAATTCGCAGAAATGCACACACACTTTATAATGTACAAACTTAAATGTACAATACCGTTGATGTTAACTCTAACAACGCCTATGATAAACTCACACACGACAGCAACCTCTTCCACTATTTATACACGCGCCATCTTTCATGAATCTTCTAAAATGCTCTTAATGGACAAACTAATATGTTCGAATTCTAGAGATTTCGATGTCAATGTTAGCAGCTTAAACTTTTAATGTTGCCATACTTATAAACAATGCTAATAACCGCATGCTAACAACATTGTTGATAAGTAGAAGCTTTTACTGATGGACGTGTTTATAAACATGATGAATGTTGCAGGCAGTCGTTACAGACTGTTAAACTCAAATCGCTATTGCAAATTCATAACAATATAATTATATTTCAGAAATTTCCAATTGCATTTCAGAATATTCCAAATGTATTTAATAATTTTCTAATTGTGTTTCAGAAAATTCTACTAGCAATACAAAGAAACTTCTGAAATACAAATAGAAATTTCTGAAAACCAATTAAAAAATTCTGAAATACAATAAGAAACTTTTTAAGTATAAATTAAAAAGTCTGAAATACAAATGGAAATTTCTGAAATGGAAATGGAAACTTCTGAAATATGATTAGAAACTTGTGAAATTCAATTAGAAAATTCTGAAATAAAATTGAAAATGGTTTGAATATACAAAATATTTGCAAAACCATTATATTTAAGAAATAAATTTTTAAATATTATGAATTAAAGTCATTGAAATCAAATCATATTATTTCTGTTGAAACTTTTTTCTGTGTAATTAAATTAGTTACTGTTACAATTATAATTCTAAAAAATGTACTTATTTTCGTCATTTTGTCTTTAAAGTCCTTTAAAATATGTATACCTGAAATTGAACCAGTCGGTATTTGTAAGTAATAAGTTTTTCTCATAAGGCGAATGAATTAGGATTAAATTAAACTATTTTGTTATTTACAATAATTAGTGCAAAATATTTAGGAACTAATTTAGAAACTCTGACATAAAATTTATTAAAAAAAATTAAAAGAAAATCAGTTTTAAAATAATTTTTTAGTGTCTGTTATAAAAAAAAGTTAATCAACTTATTAACTAGTTAATGCTACATATAAATATATAACCATAATTTCAAATATCATTGTCTTTAAAAGAATCCTTTCAAATAATAATTTATTTATTTGTTGCTGTATTCTATAAATGTTTTTGTAAGGAAACCCAACAAGGAAGAATTATTTGAAATCCTGCAAGTTATTACAATACATTAAAAACATTAATCTGTTCAATATAGTATATGAGTACGTACAAATAGTACTCAAACAATCAAACATGAATCTATTCATAACAATAAAATGTGTTTATGTTTTGAATTGTATTGTATGGTGAATTATAAGTATAAATAAACCACTATACAAACATTCATTAATTCATTCATTCATTCATACAGTCCCTTATGTCAATAAAAATGTCGGGTGGGTGATTATAACTCTCAAAGACATTTCGACTACAACAATTAACTGTTAATATATATATATTTACAAAAATATACAAATACACACACACACTTATCCACACATAAGAGTAAAATAATTAAATATTACTACGAAAAAAACCAAGCTCATCCAAATTATAACAAAAAGAATTACAAGGAAAAGGTGTTTCATACAAACATACAAATAGTTGTATTGGTATACACACACACACACACACACATACAGACAATCATGTGTCCTTTAGGAAGAATTTAATGAGAAAAACTAAAAATAAACACAAATAAAAGAGTACGAAATGTCTACGATATGTGAATGTATGTAAATATTTTCCGTTTCCGGGAGCAAACAAAATACTACTGCAAAGAGCAGAGCAAAAATTGGTAACACGAAAAAAGAACAAACATTATCTCATAATTTATAAAAGAGACGCATGAACAAAAGAGAAAATACTTTTTGCGCAAAGCTTTTCACCACATTTCTTTGGGAGGGGGAGGGGGGCTGGTGTTTGTTTTAAATAAGAACAAAGATAGCATAATATAAATATGTAGAGCAGTATTGCAGAGAGTAGGAAAAGAGGCAGACATTAAAAATAACATATGCTTAAATTAGTTGCCAATTTTGTAGCTTTTTATTTATATGTTGCCAGATTTTGTGCATACATATTTTATAATGATTTTTAATTCAGCCAATTTTAAAAGTACTTATACCTTTGTTTATTAAACATAAGTTTCAGACTAAGCAACATATTTAATCGGCTTGCTTTATTATAGTAAGCTAGTGTATCAGTATAAGCGTTCAATTTCTGTCACTACAACGAATACTACAATAAATACAAATGTGGTCCGAATTGAAGGCATTTTACCAGACATATGAACATTAATGCATAGTTAAACATTGACAGCGGTTCTAAAATTCTAGGGTGGCCACGAAGATCTCACGAAAATATTAATTTTCCATGAGTTCGCGTTTTGAATTTCTGAGCATTTGTTGCAAGAACATTGCCAGTGCCTTGAGAACACATCACACAAACCAATTAATTCACACAGATGTTTGACGGCTTGCTAAAGCAAATATGCTTAAAAGGCTGTAGAATTAATAAAACCAATTTTCCTTTTAAATGAAAAAACGACATTCTTCACAAAAGTTAAACATTAATATTTTAACAGCTCATAAAAATGTGAAAAAGTCGCTTCGATCATTAACTCCAAATTATTCTTCTTATGAACAAAATGTTAATTTAAGATGATTAATAACGCACATTAAGGCAAACTTAACGATTAATAGATATATTCCGGAGCTACATATAAACCGAATGTAGACAAAATAATTTTCTTTGAAATACTTTTATTATGTCAGTTGAGGAAATACCTGATATCACAAATTTTACTGATATCAATCAGCTGGTTTCAGAAATATGAAAATAGAAAAATAACAAAAGAAAATGTCAAAATGGTTGTGTTTTGATAAGAGGGACAAATATATTTCACACTCATTTCATATTGAAAATTGTATTTTTCTCTCTCTCTCTCTCTCTCTCTCTCTCTCTCTCTCTCTGCAAACCACAACCATTGAAAACTTTTTAGACAACTGTCATTTGTTGCATATCTATAATAATCTGTGCCTCATATATTCCAAGAATACAAGTCTTGTGTTAAATTTGATATTGAACCAATTGCAATCGAAAACTTTTGGTTAAAATAATAAGGGTACTCATTTAAACGCTCAAGTTTCGCATTTGTGTAAATGTGCAAATTTGCGCGACGTGTTTCATGAACCCACCTTTTCAATTTTGTGCAAGTTTACACAGAAAATTTATGTTTGTTAAAAATGTCAAATAAAAATAAATTCAACAAAAGCTGTAAAAAAAGTTTTTCAAATTGTATAAATTTAAATTCTTAAAATGTTGAATGAAAGTTAAATCTTTGGATCAAACGATGATATACATAGTTTGGAAGATTTTGTTTATGTTCTAGCTGTTGGTTAATGTTTCCATACACATTGCCATTCAATCCAATCATTCTGTTCCAAAGTTACACAATTTTCACATGCACAAAATATTTATATTTTATTTGATTTTTATTTTTCATAAATAAAAGTAAACAAAAGCAGCTGATTAATCAAATACACAATAAATTCAAGTTTGCGAGTCTAAATTGTCGCGCAAACTTATCGGTGTTGTGCAAACGAATTTCCATACAATTTTTGACATTTCATTTGCGAGAGTGTAAAAATGCACAGATTGCACAGTTTGCGAGGCATTTAAGCGTTTACATGAGGACCGTTAACATTTTTGTTACTAACACATATTTACTTTATCACTAACACATCTATAGAGTTAGGTACTGTTAGTCGGACTACTTGTTATACTTTGGTTAAAAACTTGTGTTTTTTGTGCTCTATGGTGGAATTAGTGAAATGTTTAAAAAGTGAAGCATAGTATTAGGAAAACAATTGTTTTAGTCGTTGTACCTGAACGTATGAGTAATCTGAAAAATTATGAAGTTGTAATAAACTTTGAACCATAGAGAAAATATACATAGTGCGGAAAGCAGAAAAAAAACTCAAACAAAACAATTACTCAAAAAAGTAGTAGTTTTTCTTACTTATACATTCTCACCACATAGGTTTTTGAAAATTGAGTTAGGTCTTTGACAGGAGAGTTTCCGCTCTATGTATATTTTCTCTATGCTTTTTATATTATATATTTTTAGGTAAACAAAAATATTTTTTTTTTTAATTTTTAGTGAAAAAAAATTTATGTCAATTTTATTTTGGTGAAAAAATTCGGGTTAAAAAATATTTTTCCCGATTTTGACCCATTGTAGGTCTAACTTACTATGGCCTTATATACGTCGATGAAACGGAAATATCTATCATTAGATATCCATATTGTCTATGTTAATGATTTAGTAATCCAGATATAGACCAAAAATAGGCCAAAAGTCGAGGTTGTCCTGGTTTTTTCCTTAATCTCAGCCATTTGCGGCCGATTTTCTCGGTTTTAAATAGCAACCGGGATATATTGATGTATGAATCATGTATGTAAGTTATTTGGGATTGATTTCAACATACAGATAGACAGACGGACATGGCTATCTATAACGATCAATAATATATATGTATACTTTGTATGGTCGCAAATGAAAAGTGTAGAAATTACAAACGGAATGACAAAATAATATATACCCTTGCCACTCAGGGTGAAGGGTTTAACCACTAAAATGTACATATTTTTTGGTTTATTAAATGAAATAAATGCTTTCTTATTTGTTGATCGGTTCTACACTGCTAACAAATTGTTTGATCAAACTGGATAGACGTACGTCAAAATACCTGATATTTTTCCATAATTTGTTTAAGTTTACGGTGACAATAAATTCATTGTAGTTGGATCCAATCCAAGTTGAATTTTAATAAGAATTTAAGAAATCTGCGGAACGAAACTAAGATTTCTTTAAGAGCCAATTTAATAGTCCGTCATTAATGATATGGTATGTGTTGCTCAAAGATGGTAAGCTCGTCCGAAATGTATATAATCAGGAGTGGTTTCGGTTAATGAATATTAAAGTCAAAGATTGACGCTTTTGGTTTTAGGATCTAATAATTATTGAAAACATATTTCGGACATTATTCCATATTATTCCGCAAAGTTTTTCTGGAATATTGGCAGTACTAATGCATATTTTACTTTAATGAAGCTGCTATCCATAATTGGTGACTAATAAATTGAGAAATGAAAAGAAAATTTGACAGAAATTATTCCAGAATTATATCCAAAATATTGCATTATTCCTTGATAATAGTAGAACCTTATTCAATAAATTTAATATATTAATATAAAGTATTTTTTCCAACTAAGGGTGTTTTTATTGAAAATATATTTTCTTAAGCTTAAATATGAACTATACATAAATATATGCAGCAATAGAAACTCAGTTTGTAAAGATATCAAACAACATAACCTGATTTTTAATAAATTTAATTTTTTATGAGGAGAGAGCTAAAAATACACAAAATTATATAATAACTTTCAATTTCAATTATTTTATATGACAAATCAAAATGCAGAAATTCGTTTTTTTGACAATTTCATATAAATGCCTTAAACAAAAATTAATAAATTATTTACATTGATGAGATGGGAAATATGTTGTGCAAATAATGTTTTATAATCTGGCATCATCTTTTTTTCTTTAAATATAAAGACACAATGTTTGTGTTATTTTTACACAAAAATGGTTTGTTTGTTATTTCCTCTTTCATTTTTGAATTCTTCTTCGAAATGTATGCATACACATATACAGATCTAAGTATCTGTGAGTTTGTTAAGTGAATTTGTAGAAATGTATGCCCAGCAGTTCTAGGAGACAGTTCCGAACTATTGATTTTACCCATCATTTAGGGTGACAACTAGTTACATAACTAGCTACGTGAGTAGTTATTTTAACACGTGCAGACTTTAAAATATCTGGTCCAAAGTAGACAATGCATTGGATTCACATACTGGTTTAATAAGATCAGTTACCTTACTAGCTACCTTACTCGTGACTTGATCAGCTACATAACTGGTTATTTTAATGTATACGGGTCCTTATTGAACTCAAATAGTCAGCTAAAAACACATATCACAGACAGTCCAATAAACGATTGCTTGTAAACAAACCTTCCTCCGACAACTCTCCAATAGATTGCTTCCGGTGGGTAAAATAACTACTTTCGTTTAAAGTGACTTCAATATAGATTACTAAGAGACACTTAAGTGACACGCTAGATTTCCTGTGATGTATAAAGTCGCTCTGCACTACAAACAGCACATACGTGCCAAATGATCCGAAATATATAAATTGGAGTCAGCCAAGTGATATGACATTAGTGACAATTACTGTCTATAAGGGATACATTGACTACTTGCTTAACTGCTGGGTGCTGGTAAATGTTTGCACTTATATACACACACTCTCCCACACATACATACATACTTATACAAAAGATTACATTGCAAAAGAAATCACGTTTTTCATCATAAAAATAAGTGGTAGGTAGTAAATAAATAGGTATTATGTAGCAGGAAAAGAATATATGCAGATATTTTGTGTGTAAATATATTTTTGTTTTGTGTATACATGAGTATAAACCAACAATATGAGACTTTAATCAAATCTTTTAAAGAGGTTTTATAATTTCAATACAAGTTTTTTTCTCTAATATTTACAATTGTGCTCCTAATTTTGTTTATTCTTAACGATATTGTTTCGTATAAAGCATTATCAATTAAGTAAATATAACAAATTGACCTTACACTTCCCATATAACGAAATGATGAAAATATATCCAGAATAGTAAAAATATATTTATAACTCAAATTTTTATTTGAACACATCGGAAATGGTTAAAAGCTCAAAGAAATGTAGATTTTCCAAATTTGATTTAATTTTATTAAATGTAATCCTTCATGTTAAATGCATTTGTTTTAATTATTAAGAATGTTTTATTAAAATTTTTTTGAATAATGTCAAGTATATTTACATTCCGCCCCTTTTCAGGTATCTTCAATACTGTGACCTATCATACGTCCTTGGTTCTATTAAAATGCATATTTATATGCAAATTATCTCAATTTTTAATAAAAAATATTATTTTTTGTCATCAATGGAAAATGTGTATATTGACTCTATATTGTCGATGTTGTTATAGAAATTACATCATATGTTGTCAACTAACTTCTTTAGACATCGAGAAACTGGCAGTAAAGCTTCTTCAGTTATCTATCAGCAATTAAAAATTATCATTTCAAAACATTTTGCTTCAAAAAAGTTTATAGCTTTTTTAAGTATTAAAAATTCAATAAATATATCAAAAACATTCATATAAATTTTTAGGTCATATTTAAATTTTTTTAAGCCTATTTTACGCGCATATTTTCCAATAATAAATGCATGAAAATCGGACTCCTATTCATGATTATAAATATGCATTAAAAATGTGTTCTCATAACTTTTGATTCGATTTGCTTGAAATGTTTATATTATTAAGTATATACTTACAACATACACATCCCAGCAGTTCTAGGAGACAGTCCCGAACTAGTGATTTTACCCATCATTTAGGGTGGGAACTAGTTACTTCAATAGCTACGTTACTAGTTATTTTAACACGTGCTTGTCCTAAGCAGGGGGTCAATTGACCCTTATTGACTACAATGAGACTGTCTAATAGCTGGTCCAAAGTAGTCAACGCATTGGATTCACATACTGGTTAAAAAACGTCAGTTACCTTACTAGCTTCCTAAGTGGTAACTTGATCAGCTACATAACTAGTTATTTTTACATGTACGGGTGCTAATTGACCTCAAATAGTCAGCTAAAAGACATATCATAGGCAGTACAATAAAGGATAGCTAAATAAACAAACCTTTCATCGACAACTCTCCAATAGATTGCTTCTGGTGGGTAAAATAACTACTTTCTAAAGTGCAGTAGAAAATAATCGTTTAAAACGACTTCACTAAAGTGAATATTGACTTCATGCTTGTTACATGGGATATCAGTATACTTAAGCAGAAAAAAAAATTAACTGTATGAGAATTATATCAACACAATTTGTATAAAACCAGTTTGAACGAATTACTCACAAAACGTTTGAAGTGACTAGACTCCAGATTACTTAGAGACAGTTAAGTGACAATTGTCTTCACGCTAGATTACCTGGGATGTATAATGTAACCAATTGTCTTATCTCTCCACTAAAATGAGCACATACGTCTCAAATGACCAAAATATATAAATTGGAGTCAGCCAAGTGATAAGACATTTGTGACGATTACTGTCTATAAGGGATACATTGACTACTTGCTTAACTGCTGGGATGTTTGAAAATTTTCACACACATAGACATTACTACATATGTAAGAATTTTCATAATTTTGCAAGAAAAAAACTCTAGTGATATTAAATTGCACTAAAACATAAATAATACATATTACAAATTATACAAATATGAATAAGCTGGTTTCAGTAACATGGCAATAGAAAATAAACAAGATAAAATGTCAAAATGGTTGTGGTTTTGGAAAGAAGGAATATTGAAAATTATACTTTTTTCTCTCGCTCTGAAAACCGCAACCGTTGGAAAATTGTTGTAGATCGTCAAAATAACCAAACAGTTCAATATTACTTTTTTGACAACTGACATTTGTTGCATACCTGTAATCATAGGGTAACATAGAGACATAATTGTCAAAAAATTTATGTATTTTGTCAAAACTCTAACACTTGCAACAACACAATACATGATATTGTTACGAATGTGCAATGACGATTTGAATTCAACGATCGGTAACGACTGCCTGCAGCATTCATCATGTTTGAAGGCACGTCCATCAGTAGCATGCGGTTATTGGCATTGTTTGTAAGTATGGCAGCACTAAGTGTTTGGGCTGCTGGCAATGACATCGAAGGCTCTGGAATTCGAATGTACTAGTTTGTCCGTTAAGAGCATTGTAGAAGATTCCCGATAGATGGCGCATGTATAAATAGTGGCAGAGCTGGCAGTCGTGAATTGAGTTGATCATTGTCACTGTTAGAGTTAACATCAATTGTCGTGTACATGTGTGTTTGTACATTATAAAGTTTGTGTGCCATTGTCAGCTACATCTGGCAAAAGTATCCCAGAGAGTGCGTTCCGCATCGACCGAAGCAAATAGTAGTCAGACGACGCGAGGTTTGGATCGTGATAGATCCATTTTTCGGTGCAAAAATGGTTTCGTTTTATAGCGTTCAAGCATCATGTCGAAAATGCATAATCGTCTTTCAAGGTATCTCGGCTTCAATTTGTTTGGCATCCAATTTCCCTGCTTTTGGATGAATCCTGATGCTTGCAAATGTTTTGAAATTACTGATTGAGTAGCAAATGGAGTTATGCCCCCCTCTCTTAGTCTTCAAGCTTTTTTCGCTGGCCTCGGCGATCTTTGTCTTCCGTGTCAAAATCACCACTTCTGAACCGCACAAACCATTCGCAATAAGCATCGGTGAGCAAAATTAAAAAAAGTAAAGCAAAACCGCATATGACACTTTGTTGGCACAAAATACGACATTTACGAAGCAAAAAAGCTTTGCTGTTTACACCATGATACAAAAATAGAAGGTAGTCTCACTTTCTCTTTTTGTCGCCATATTAACGTTCTGACCATAGAATAATATATCCATAGAAGCGCTACTGAGAGGGAGAAAACCTAAGTCTGTTGTCAAAAACCTAAGTCGTGAGAATGTATTAGTACATAGTTTTGAGGTTGTATTGGTGCCTTTTTAATATTCACCAGACACACAGAGTTTTATAAAAATGTATAAATTTTAATTTATTTCAATTTTCAATACCAAAAATTTAAACTCTGTTCTATAAATAAAATTCTACCACAGATAAATTTAAGTGTCAAAAATTAATAAAAAATAAATTTGTTCATTTGAGCAAAATAAAAGTGTTTCGCAAATAAAAGTGTCCTGTAAGTATTAAAAAAATTTTACAAAAATTGGGTAGAAGTGTAAAAAAGCGGTTCGGTCTATATTTAGTCGGGAAAATCGAAGTTAAAATTTCAAGTATTTTGATGTGTTAATTCTCTCACAAGTGTGTTGAATTCACATATCACAAGTACGTGTGAAGAGAGTAAATATTGTTACTCTCAGCTTACTCTCAGTTGCGCCTCTAGTTGTACCCTATGGTTCTGACTTTTATTGGAATTATGAAAAATCGTGCTACCATATTCATTCTTAAAATCCCATTTTATGTTTATTTAAAAGTAAAAAAAAAAATAAAACAGCAAACAAAAAATTCAATAAAAAAATGTTAACTAAAGAAATTCGTTTTTGAAATAATTATAAACTATCCCTTATACAGACTCCAAGAAAGAAAAAACACAAAAAGCAAGAAGCCGAAACAAATTTTTCATATAAATTACACATTAAAATTAAATATTTCTTAAACGTTATTTTCCTTTTTTCATATGTGGCAAAGACTTTTTTATTGTTTACAAAAAACTAATTTCAAATAATTCCAATAAACTTCAAAAATATTTTTGTGAGAGAGAAGTGGAGCAACCTTGTATATTTGAATCATGGTTTACACTATAATGTTCAATAAGTAAGTGAGAATAAATGACAGATATGTGCCCTACAAAATTACATATAAGTTATTAAAAACAAAAACCGCGTTCAAAAGATACGCCATCTATTATAAATCCCGCATTTTTAAGTCATACCCTGTTGAGGGTTTTTGGAACTTTTTTTAAGGTTTTAAAAAACGTCCATTGTATTAATTTGTGAAGCAGAATCGACTGGTGAAATCAGATTTGCAATATATTCAACCCCTTTTTGCTCTACAGAAAAATGAGCTCAAAATCCTCATTTTTAGGTGAGTTTAACCACCTTAAGGAGGGAACATTTATCCATGAAAAGACTGCGATCAATATAAAACAACGATATTTGTGCTTTGGAAGAACTGTTTGGTAATAAAATACGCTTTATAGCTAATAATTTTCACGAATAATTTCGAAATGATAAAGTATTAAAATAAATTGCATAGTTTTAGGAGAATGATTTAAATACATTTCTAAGAATATTTAGTGAAGTAAAATATGTATGTGAATTCCAAATAAACAAGTGTGATATGTATGTATGTTATGTATGTATATGTATACATATAAATTTATATGAATATTTCCTTTAAAAGCTAAAATTTAATTTCCTAACCACTAGATGACTTCCGCAACGTTGACAGTCCAATGCAATGTAAATAATTTTTATGGTTTTATGGGCTTCAATGCAAATGAAGATGATGAGAACGATAATGTGTTGTCATTTTATATACATTCAGTACGAGTTTATTTGTATGTCGTATGTTTTACATACATACATAAATAATTAAAAGGGAAACAGATTTTTTGAACAAGAATATTCTGAAAGTTTTGTGTACATATGTATGTATGTATGTATATGTAGGTATGCATGTGATATTAAAAAAAAAAAAAAAAGTTCGTGTGGTTAGACATTTGTTGGGAATTAAATAAGTATTTTCATGGTAATTCCTTTCTTGGTACCATGTGTTACTATTTTTGTTTTATTTAAACATCATGTGTATTGGATTGTGGTTTTAGTATCTATCAAAAATTTACACTTGACCCACCTTTTTAATATTCTGCTTTTACTTCTTTAGCTTGTTCTGGTTTTTTGTATTTCCTTTCGTCGCTCTTTCTTTTGTTATTCCTTTGTGATTTTTTCTTTTTTTTACAAAACGAAAAGAGTTTTCGTTTTTTTGTTGTTCTCTAAAAAAAACTGGAGCACGTTTTTCACGAATATCTGCTTGATTTCTTTTCTTTTATATCTTTTTTTATTTCTTTAATGTAGCAGCAAAAAAAAATAAATTGTTAGAATTTTGCAAAGAAAATGATGTTTTATAAGTGTCGTTGTTTTTATTGTTGTTGTTTAGTTGACGGGGTTTTTTCTGTTTTGTTTAATCTGTTTAAAAATGAATTTGAAATTGCATATAAAACACACGTGTGTAATATTTAATGGCACCTTTTCAAACACACACACTCACACACACATACACAGATTTTTGTACACACTGTATGTGTTTATGTATTTGTAGATTGTTATGTATCCTCATGCAGACAGCACGAAAAGATATATAAATGCCCTCAAAACAAACAAACAACAATACAAAAGAAAAAATAGAAGAAAGAGGAATAAGAAGATAAAGAAGGTAAAAAGTATTATATGGGTATTTATAGTGCTTCTAATGTACAGTATGGCGCTCTACAACAGTTTTCTACTATTTATTGTTGTAGCACACAATATGTACCATCTTCCTCATCATTACCATTATCATTATCACCGTCGTCGACGTCGATGTCGTCGTCCCCAATACTGTTGCCAACTTTTTTCCCAGCATTTCCCGTCATATCTTACTACTAAAACCGCCAGAACCTTACTACAAAGTTTTTATTTAGCTAAAACATAATTTTTTTTTTACAATTTGAGTGAATAGTTTAATTCATCTATAGTAATTAAAACTACTGTTTACCCAGTGGACTAAAATCATGTAAAATATTGCACAGTGGGGACGATCGAAACATAATTGTTAATAAATCAGAATCTTCTAAACTACAAGCGTGATTGCAAAATAATATACAAATGAATCGTAGAGAAGTACATAAGCTTTCACAAAGTGAAATTTGTGGCCACCCTGTTACAATACATGATTAGATACAAAGTGTCAAAATCGACCACAATAATGCAATATAATGTAGAGCTCGTAACTTGTGTAAATATGGACAGATTGCAATGAATTTTACTTTTTTATAGCGCAAATAGGAATAAAGAAAATCCTGATTATTCTCTAAGTTATCGCTTATAGTTAAAAAGATATTTAAGTTTCAATTTTTAAATTTCCATTTTTTACCATGATTTTATTTTGTATTTCGGTAATAGTTGTTTAAAACTGTTTCTAAAAATATGCCCTTATTTTTAATAAACTCCAAACCCTTGGTAGACAAATAGAGGAATTTAATTTGGATGCATGTATGGGTAAAAATAATATATCCGCAACAACATCAAGCAACTACCCAGCAGTTCTAGGAGACAGTCCCGAACTAGTGATTTTACCCATCATTTAGGGTGGGAACTAGTTACTTCAATAGCTACGTTACTAGTTATTTTAACACGTGCTTGTCCTAAGCAGGGGGTCAATTGACCCTTATTGACTACAATGAGACTGTCTAATAGCTGGTCCAAAATAATCAACGCATTTGATTAACATACTCGTCAAGTTACCTAAGTGGTAACTTGATCAGCTACATAACTAGTTATTTTAACATGTAAGAGTGCTAATTGACCTCAAATAGTCAGCTAAAAGTCATATCATAGGCAGTCCAATAAACGATAGCTTGTAAACAAACCTTGCTTCGACAACTCTCCAATGGATTGCTTCTGGTGGGTTAAATAACTAATTTCTAAAGTGCAGTACAAAATAAACGTTTAAAGTGACTTCACTATAGGTTACTAAGAGACACTAAAGTGACTATTGACTTCATGCTATGTTACATGGGATATCAGTATACTTAAGCTAAAATAAAAATTAAATTATATCAACACAATTTGTATAAAACCAGTTTGAACGAATTATCACACAACACGGTTAAAGTAACTACACTCCAGATTACTTAGAGACACTTAAGTGACAATTGTCTTCACGCTAGATTACCTGGGATGTATAAAGTAACCAATTGTCTTATCTCTGCACTACAAACAGCACATACGTGTCAAATGACCAAAATATATAAATTGGAGTCAGCCAAGTGATAAGGCATTTGCGACGAAAATCTTCGTAACCTGAACAATATGAACGCCTACCAAGGCTTCAAACTAACACGAAAAAAGACTTTTTGCAATGACTCAATCCGTCTAGTATTGAAGATCAAAGTTAACATTTTGAAATGAATATGAAAAAATCCTAAATCTCCTAAATCTTCATAAACAGTTTTTAAATTTATAAAAGATTTATAAAATTTTGTTTTATAAAACTTTTAAAAACTGTTTATGAATATGGGTTATATGTTTAATATTTTTAGAACTAACAATTACTAATAGGGTACCATACTTCAGCCAATGGTAAATTTTTAATATTTAATAAAATTCTAAGCTTATCGTCGAGTTTTTAAAGTTTCTTTACTAATTATATTAAACATATTTATTGGAATTGATCTGGCATTTAATGTTTACCCGCCCTCTCAAAAAATTTTATTTCCTCAAAATAATGTTTCTTAGTATACAGATTATTTTCAAATTTCAAAAATAACTACGATCTAACATAAAATATGTAAAAAAAAAATTAAACATTTTTTACTACATAGCAATTTTTGAAGCTTGCTCTTATCAAATATAGCTGTGCTATTTTGCTAAAGCTCATAGTTAATTTCATAAAAATTTAAAATTTACATACGTTAGGAGCAAGGCGAATTTATTGTACAGGTGGCGTTGATATTACAACAAGTACAACATTGCAAAAACAACATTGTGTTTTGTTGTTGCTTGAGGGGCAAATATGTCAAAAAAAAAAACAAAACAAAAATTTGTAAAACAAAAAGAATAATCAAAAATGTTTGAAAATAAACAAAAATAATAAATTTACTAAAAAAAATAAAAAGGTAATTAAGGGTTGTTACCCACATTTTTAAAATGTTTTGCGGTGCAAAACAAGAGAACTCCAAGGCGGCCAGCTCCAACAAGAACATACCATCAAAGAGTATGTGCCTAAAGCCTGCGAAACGTAAGTTTAGCACAAAAATTAATTTCAATTTTAAAATAATTTAATTTTGAAAGTAACTTTTTTTTTTAATTGAAAAGGTAAACAAAACAACTTTTCACAAAAAATAAATTCGCCTGTGTACAATTTTTGACAAGTTTACCCCCAAGGCGAAATAAAACAAGTAAGAAAGTATGGTCGGTCAAGCCCGACCATATAATACCCTACACTAAGTAAATATGCAAAAACCATTTTCTTTCAAAATTTCAATAATTTATATTCGTGAACGATTTTCGGAAGTGGGCCTTATATGGGAGCTATGACCAATTATGGACCGATCACCATGAAATTAAGTAGTGTGATTAATGTCTGTATGAAAGTTATTTATGTTGCATTTTATGTCTATACCAACATTTTTAAGAGATTTATGCTCGTTAAAGTGATTATCGGAAGCAGGCCTTATATGGGAGCTATGACCAATTATGGACCGATCACCATGAAATTAAGTGGTGCAATTAATGTCTGTATGAAAGTTATTTATGTTGCATTTTATGTCTATACCCACATTTTTAAGAGATTTATGCTCGTTAAAGTGATTATCGGAAGCAGGCCTTATATGGGAGCTATGACTAATTATGGACCGATCATCATAAAATTTGGTGACATGAATTTCGTATATATAAAACTTATTTGGAGAAAAACTTGTATAGGTACCTATATAAATTGAACATTTATGACCGATAAAGTCCAATTTCGGGAGGACATTTGTATGGGGGCTAGGCGAAATAATGAACCGATTTCAGTCAGTTTCAATAGGCTTGGTCCTTGGGCAGAAAAAATGATATGTACCAAATTTTATCGAAATATCTTCAAGATTGCGACCTGTACTCTGCGCACAAGCTTTACATGGACAACCAGCCAGCCAGACGGACGGACGGACGGACGGACGGACATCGTTTAATCAACTCAGAAAGTGATTCTGAGTCGATCGGTATACTTTAAGGTGGGTGTTAGACTAATATTTTTGGGCGTTACAAACATCTGCACAAATCCAATATACCCTCCCCACTATGGTGGTGTAGGGTATAAAAAGTAGATCAGCTGTGCTGTTAACGCCACCTGTAAAGTAAATTCGCCTTGGTTAGGAGTTAACATGTTAAATTATATAAGTTAACTTTAACGTAGATAAAAGGTGTTCCCAATTCAAAAACAAAAGCACAATTTTGAAAATATAAAAATAAAAAAAATAATTAATTAATTAATTGAAAACAATATGAAATTATTGTAACAAAAATAAAATTTGTTACAATAACAAAACACATGTAAAATTTCCACTTAAAGTACAAACGTGTACTTAGAGCACATACAATTTTGTAAAAATGAGCGAGTTCACTTAATTGTGAATAAATTCGAAAAGAATCCATCGATTTTTATGATCGATATCTTATTTTGTTCTTATTACATGAGGCTTTGCGATAAAGTAATAAATCTGAACAATTTCGGCTGTTTCGATTTTTCAGGATTTTTTTAAAACAAAAAAATGCTATTTTCACGTAAAAAATATATATTTTTTCTTCAATTTGTTATTAAACTCTGAAACTACTGAGCCGATTGAATCGCAATATATATGTGAAAATTTGTACATAGCATGGGGAAAATATTTTTAAAATTCAATAAATCAAAAGAAGAACATTAACTACCCAATTACATAAAATTGAGTAGTATTAATGTTCAAACAAAAAACTAAAATTTTGTTGAAATGAGCGTATTCACTTAATTGTGAATAAATTCGAAAAGAATCATTCCATTTTTATGATCGACATCTAATTTTGTTGTTGTTATAATAAACCAGAACAGTTTTTGCCGTTTTCATTTTTGCATTAGTTTTTTAAAAAAAAAAATGTTATTTTCACGAAAAAAATATTCTTTTTGATTCAATTTGTTTATAACTCCGAAACTACTAACGGCCATTATTACAACTAGCCTTACAGTTCCTAACAGTAAAAGTTAACTTTAAGCAATAGAAAAAGGTACCCTTAAAGTTAACTTTTACTATTACGAACTTAAAGGCAAGTTGTAATAATGGCCCTAAGCCGATTAAAACGCTATATATAAACGGATTAAAGGTTATGAAAATTTCATTTTTCGATATATCGGACTAACCATTTTTTATTTATCATTAATTATGTGGAGAAACGTCTAAAAAAATCACAATTTTACTTAAAATTTTGTTTAAAAAAAAAAAAACCTCTCCATAGAATTTAAAATTTTACCATATTTGTACTTAAGTAGCCATGATGCATCAAATTTCAAGCCTTATTTGCTGTTGACCTGTGTTATTTTTTACAGCTAGGCGGATTGAGATATTAGTTTGCAGTTTATTAAAAATAAGAGGGAATGTTTAGAACAGAGTCAGTTGTAAAGAGAGAAGCTTTAATTGAGGATATATTGAGATAAAATTTAAATGAGAATGTGTTGTTGTCTTTGCACTGAAACAAATATTAATGTTGTAATTTCCCTGCAGGAAATGTCAATAGTGAAGCTGTTCTCACTTACTACTGACACAGTCAACTAATGCTATAAAACTGCTCCACAGTCAACTTATCCCAGCAGTTCTAGGAGACAGTCCCGAACTAGTGATTTTACCCATCATTTAGGGTGTGAACTAGTTACTTCAATAGCTACGTGACTAGTTATTTTAACACGTACATGTCCTAAGCCCTTTTTGATTACAATGAGACTGTCTAATAGCTGGTGCAAAGTAGTGAACGTATTGGGTTCACATATTGGTTAAATAACGTCAGTTACCTTACTAGCTATCTAACTGGTAACTTGATCAGCTACATAACTAGTTATTTTAACATGTACGGGTGCTAATTGACCTCAAAAAAGGAAGTCCAATAAACGATAGCTTGTAAAGAAACCTTTCTTCGACAACTATTCAATGGATTGCTTCTGGTGGATAAAATAACTACTTTCTAAAGTGCAGTACAAAATAAACGTTTAAAGTGACATCATTATAGGTTACTAAGAGACACTAAAGTGACTATTGACTTCATGCTATGTTAAATGGGATATCAGTATACTTAAGCAAAAATAAAAATTTACTGCATGAGAATTATATCAACACAAAATGTCCTAATATATCAACACAAAATATATAAATTGGAGTCAGCCAAGTGATAAGACATTTGTGACGATTACTGTCTATTTCTAATTTTTACTAAAAATGTATATTTCTAAATGCTTTTCCATCAAATTTCTTACGCTCAGTTTATTTGGTCATATTTATAATTTCACAAATTCAAGTATTCTTTTTAAAATTTTTAATCTCATTATTAATTGTGATATGCAGAATTTCAAATTAAAAATTATATTACCAATTGTTATTTAACTTTTAAAATTCTAAACGCCACAACTAGTCATAAACGAAAGACTATAGACAGTACTCATTGTTGTTTGGGTTGGGATAAATAAATTGTCACCTCTATAATTGCTATTAAAGAAGCGTTGCGTAGCTAGAACACGTTATTTAGAATCAATGATTTGAAATTTTTACCCTCGGAACTAGTTCTAGAGAAGCTTTATTAAGCAAACACACATTCTTAGGAACAGTTCTAGAACAAGTTCTTCCGTCAGTGATTTTTCTTTGAAATTATCACGCTAGGATCTAGTTTCATGAAGCAGATTAAGATTTTTTTTTTGTCTATGGTTAATTTATAGAATTACTATTAGATGACTTATATGTTGCCTAAAAGATACATAAAAGATAATTTCATTGAAAAGATTAAAAAAAAAAAAAATAGTTTGGATTTATTGCCGCCGAATAATTCCGAAATAATTATTATTTATATTGTACACATATTTGGTCACTTCACAAGGTCTCTTATCAGTCATATTGTCCTAATATATCACGACTCTGCTTAACCGACTCTTAGGCATTCAGCGTTGGTCTCTGCTGGTTCGTTACGTTAACAAAATAAACATAGCATAGAAAGTAGTATTATTTTTGGAAATTTTGAAATCTTGAAAAGCAATAAAAACCATTGTGAAATTTAGGACAATATGACAAGATAAGAGACCTTGTGAATTGTCCAATTATTTTTTTGTCGTTCCGTTTGTAATTTCCACAATATAATTTTCCGACCCTATAAAGTATATATATTCCGAATCCTTATAGATAGCGGAGTCGATTTATCCATGTCCATCGGTCTGTCT
Source organism: Calliphora vomitoria (assembly GCA_942486065.2). Classification (NCBI taxonomy): domain Eukaryota; kingdom Metazoa; phylum Arthropoda; class Insecta; order Diptera; family Calliphoridae; genus Calliphora; species Calliphora vomitoria. The sequence continues at coordinate 66,591,981 of OW818030.2, read as the reverse complement.
GTCTGTCCGTCTGTCTGTTGAAATCAATTTTCTGAAGACCCCAGATATCTTCGGGATCCAAATCCTCAATAATTCTGTCAGACATGCTCTCGAAAAGTTTCCTATTTAAAATCAGCAAAATCCGTTCATAAATAACGGAGATATGAGCAAAAATCCGAGACAACAATTTTGAAAAAAAAAAAAAATTTTTAATTTTTTTTTAATTTTATTTTAAAGTATAATTTGGTGAAGGGTATATAAGATTTGGCACAGCCGAATATAGCTCTCTTACTTGTTTTATTACTTATTGTTGTATTCACAAAAAAAAAATTTAATTCATTTCTCATTGATTTTAATGTTTTGAAGGCATATTTTTTTCTTTTTCCAAAACAATAAACGTTTTTAAAGTGGTTCCAAAAAGTTGTTCCCGAACTAATAAGAGTTCTATAGAATTAGTCTAGAACCAATGTATAACTAGTACCACAGAACTAGTTCCATAAGAACTATATAGAAGTGTTTTAGAATCACAATAACATTTCACAGAACTGGTTGCAAAAGTATTTGCGACATCACGACATCATTCTAAAACTAGTTATTTTAGAACAAATATCAACACAAATTTTACCTCCAAATTTGTAACACCAACACCAACACCACCAACATTTTCCCACAATCGGGAAATAGAAAATACAAAATTTGAGGAGAAATCTCCAAATTGGCAACAGTGGTCCGCAACAACATCTCTGACAACAAATACTATCAGAAACAGAACAGCTATTTTTTGACAGATTTTACAACACCTTGCCTTCGCCATTTTCATGTGGCTGTTGTTGTTGTTGTCGATGATGTTGTTTTTATTGTAAAGCGAAAAGTAAAAATAAAAAAACGAGAAAAGCTAAATGAAAATTTAAAAAGAACACACAGATAAAGAAACGGACAGGCGACGACGAACAAACGTGCAGAGCAAAATGAGCGGGTGATTGAGAGTGCTTTTGGTAGCACAATTAGGGGGTGGTAGATGAAGAAAGCAACGATTTATGCCTTTTCATTCATATTCTCTGCCATGTCACAATATAATCATTCTACACACACACATACACATATATATATATGTACACGGATGCACACACATATTTACTCAATCACTAACACTAAACACATACACAACACAATTCTATGTCCGTGCATAATTCTTCTTCTACTTCCTTGTTTATTTCCAAATGTGTGTGTATGTTGTATATGTACATATTCCTGTGATGTATGTATGTGTGAATGTTTTCTTGTGTATGACAGTCAATGTGACTTGGTGGCCTGGCTGGCTGGCTAGTAGGCTTGACTGTCTGCCAAAACGTCTATTGGACTAGTTGTCCAATTTGTTTTACTCTCTAGTACGAGTACGAGCATGTACATTGTAGTACAACAATGCCAGCTAAAAGTACTAAACGAAATGTGTTGTATTTGTACTTTCTTCCCTTTTTCTTTGGTTCTTCGTCGGTAAGAGCAAGTGTACATTTGTATGTATGCATGCGTGCATGTGTGTGTGCGTGTTTTAGATTTTTTTTTTGTTTCCATTTTTATTATTTCTCATATACGAGTACACATGTGGGTATGTTTGTATATTTGAATATTTTGTAGCAGATTTTTAGGAGCGACAATAAAATATATCACTTTTCTATTTTTAAAATAAAATTACTGCCGCACTCACACACTCGTAAAATGCTGTAAAAACACACAACAAATTGCACATTTAGAACATAATTTACTTTTTTTTTTTTTTTTTTTGTTGAATTTGAAAAGTTTTTATTACATATGAATTAAAAAAAAATATATATATTATTTTAATCTCAACTTTCACTTTTATCTCGTTTGTAGCTAGCTGTATTATTCACAATTTATTAAATATGTATTCATTTATTGTTGTTGTTATTGTATTGTTGCTGTTATTTCTTTTTGCACTTACATATCAATGATTTCCAACTAATACAGCAGCAATAATAATAATAATAATAATGTATTGTGTATATAAAAAGTTTTATTATTTATACATATGTGTGTATATGCATTAATTAAACAAATAAATTATAAAACTTTTCACTATTATGTTGTTGTTTTATCCCAAAAACTATATTTTATAAAGGGCTTTAAAAGCACATATTATTTCGTTATATATACATTTAAATACTATTTTTTTGAATACACTTCGTTGCCGTGTCACTTGAACGTTTTTTCTTTTTTTTTTTCTTTTATTCTTTTGTTTTAATTGGTTTTTCTTTTGAATTTTTCATAAAATAAAAATTTATTTTATATTTTGCTACTGTGTATATTTGTTGGTACATTCGTACGTACGTATATTATACAATATTGAACTCCTACAAGCTTTTAGTTGTAGTAAAGAACGAGTACAAGGACTGAATATTTTTTCTTCCTCTTCTTCTTTTTTTCACTTTTTTCAAAGACGTTTAAACGGAAAATGGAATTTTCACTTAATTTCTCATAATTTTTTTTTTTTTTTTGGTAAATGCTTATTTTTCACATGAATTTCAAATATACATATGTAGTATATGTGTATATATATATATATTTTTTATTTCGTTTTAACTTGGTATGTTTTATTTTGAACACATTTTATTGCAAATTTTTTCATTTCATTTTATATTTTATTAATTTTTTTTCTTCACTATATAATGTAGAAAAATCATTACTTTAATGAGCTAGCAACACTTTTTCCACAACAGCACCATCAGCAGCAGCAGTAGTAGTAGTAATAGTTGTATTGTAGTATGTGGTAGTAGTAGCAAAATATTTACCGCAGCACACCAAATTCGTCAAACGACCACAACGCACGAACAGCAGCCACAATACTCATCAGGATGTCTATTGTACACTTGTTTCTATTCCATAAATAATAAAGTTCAGCCAAAAGGAAAGCTTAATGCTCCACGAAGCTCAGCAAAGTGTGTGCCGAGAGCAAGAGTTTCGAGTGTGGTGAAGAGACTTCCTTCCTTGCGATGGCTATACAAACAAACATGCGCTTTTTTATAATAAATTCTCTTTACGTTCAAATTGTTTCAAATAGCATTAGGCAAATTCACCACTTTTGTTTATCTACATACATATGTATCTATATTTATGAATATTTAAATATGAGTGTGATTATGAATTCCTATACTCATCTATTTATACAAGCATTTGTTATAAAGCCTGATCCATTATGGTTGCGGCATCATATACTTTTAAATTAAATAGCATCATTTTAGGGTTTCATTTTTAATCCAAGATTTTTTGAATCATTGTTTAAATTTGCATAGCTCTGCTCAATTACTTAAGGTAGGGTCACACATGGCACTAAATAAAATAAAATTGAATTCTTTTATTAATTTCAAAAACTTATTTTACTTAAGATGATTCAAAACAAACAATTTAGTTTTATTTTATTTGATGCTGTTTGATCATACAAATCATTTGTAAGAGTAAACACGTGGCAAATATTTGTCATGTGTGACCATACCTTTATACAATTATTACTTGGAAGGTCAATAGAGGAGGAGGTTATCTTTCAGAAAATTGTCTTCAGAGATATGAGATTTTGATTTTTCGCAAATGGTCAAAAACACAATTTTACAATTGCACCTCAGCAAAATGTGTTGGGATAAAAGTATCTCGTTTTCAGCTGACAAATATTTATTTAAATAATTGTTAAACTCTATCACTTCAGTGAGTTGCCTCAACTCTACCACAGTGTATTATATCAATATTAGACCTTTTTTGGTAAAATTGGTGGAAAAAAGTTTCAAATTCACGCAATAAACCAGTTAAGCAGTTCGTTTATACAGCTCTAAATCTAAAAATTGAAATTTGTGGTAAAAAAAAAATAGAAAATCGAAAACAAAACGTTCGTTTCAACAATTTTGTTTATACGTAGTTTTCAACTTTAGAAAACTAAGACCTAGTTTCTTACTTGTCAGTTAAACGTAGCTTAACAGGCTGTTATATTAAACCTGAAACATATTTAGCCGGGATTTAACCAATGATTGTGTTTCTCACTAATGGATTAATTTTTTTAGTATTGCCAAATCAAATCACATGTGGTTTCCTCAAAATTGTTCATATAAATATGGCAATACTTTAAATTTTATAAGAAAAAGCTAGCGCGTACATAACCTTTTTTGTAAATTTTAACTTTGTAAAATAAAAAGTGACATTAAAGTAGTTATATAAAATGTATATTAAAAATTATATTGATGTTAATAAAGCAAATCAAAACAAAGAGCTGCTGTGCTGAATTAGGTTTAATTCACTAATGATGCTCAGTTAAACCTATATTATATACTAAATAAACAATAAGTGAGAAACACAATGTTTTGTTTAATCTAGGTCTTTATCCCAGAAACTAGTTCTAATTATACTTGTATTAGGTTAAATAAAACATAAACCGTCATATTGCCATAATGTCCTAATATATCACGACTCGGCGGCTCGACTTAACCGACTCTTAGGCATTCGGCGTTAGTCTCTGTTGGTTGGTTACGATAACACAATAAACATAGCATAGAAAGTAGTATTATTTTAGGACATTTTTTGCTTGAAAAGCAATAAAAACCATTGTGAAATATTAGGACATTATGTCAATATGACATGATTCGAGACCTTGTGAATTGACCAATTGTACAAATTCATTAAACATTAAAATATTTTGTGTTCTTTAATTTTTTTTTACCTTTCCACAGACCGATATTTTGGACAGTGGGTGGATTTGCCTCCCGTGGTAGAAAATTTACATTATTGTTTGAATACCACTCAAGGGCCTTTTTGCCATAGTGGCATGATGCCAAATCGAGCTATAAATATGAAAGCACTCTGTGCTGTTTTAAGAATGGTAAAAGCCGTTTTTGTTGACACTCCGTAATATATATTTCTGTGTTTATCGTGCCTGTAAACATCAAAGTTAATCTTCGTTAGATTTTTTTTAGATTAACAAATATGATTATTGTTTGGCAATTGATCTTCAAGTCAAAACCCCGCCATAAATGTGGTAATATAATGATTTAGGAATTCCTCAAGATGAAAATTATAATTTTGATCAAACCTTTTCTGGTCGGATTGATAAATTAGATTTTCCATATTGTACTAAAGTTGATACAAATTTAATTTTAATGGAGCCTTTTATTAAACTTTAGAAATTTTGATAGCTTTTAAATGAAATTTTGCATTAAATAGCTATGTGATTAGTATCTTTATTTATGAAAATTTTCCATTTCAAGTGAATTCACTCAAATCGTCTTAAAATTAATTATGAAATAACAAAGTAGTACTTTGTCAATAATTTTAGTACCACAGTCATAGAGAATTATATATAGAGACGAGACACTCCGTATTGTCAAACAAAAAAAAACAACAAATTATATGTCTGATACAACAATAAAATACATTGAATAACATGTATTTTCTTGTTGCAAGAGATAGGTTTTGGCAACAGACTTAGGTTTTTGACAATTCCGTCTCGTCTCTATGTTACCCTATGACCACAGTTCTTTTTAAATTCTAATTTGAAATTAATGCTCAAAAATGGAACAATTGTGCCACAAATCCCATCACTGTTATGGACTCCAACAAATCACAATTCATACAAAAGAACTCCTGCATATTTTTTTCGTTAACTTTTGTATTACTGTGTTATTGATCGAATATATTTTTATTCTAAATTGAAAAATTTTATTTATTTGAATAAAAATTTGTTTTTCCTCGTTTATTCGATTAAAGGCGATTTTGTTTTGATTTTTGCACCCATAAAATTTACGTTTAAATATACATGAAGCATTCAATGTAGGTTGTTTCCTTTACAAGTAGTCGCAACAGACTATTTTGATCTTCGTTGAATATTTTTAAATATGTACATTAGGGTGACAGCCGATTTTTTTTTTTAAGATTTCAAAGAGTGCCGGGTGGAATATTGTGACACTAGGTCTAAAAGATAAGTACTAAAAATTTGAGCCAAATCGGATAACGATTTCGGGACGCGCATCGAGGTCAAAGGTCAGATATATGTGAAATTTTACTATCTATATGAAATAAATTTGTAAAACTCCTTAACTTTCTGCATTATTTTACAGAAATATGTAGATTTATTTATATTTGTGAAGATTACAGTCAAAAAAATATTTTTCAGATTAAACCTATATCTCCTTTTGGTCAAATTGACCCACAAACTGTATTATCGTTAAAATTCGGAAAAAATGCAAATTTTTCAGTTTTTGTAAAAATTTTGCTACTAAATAATTATTTTTGCAATCGAATGAATATGAATCGAAATGTGTACGTAATTGTCGTTCTAATGAGATATAAAGTATAAAAATTGGTTAAAAAATTTTAAAGTTATTAAAAATTCCCCAGACCATTAACGTGTCTCAGGCCACTTGAACAAGAAATCTAGGAACAAAATTAACATATTTTAAGAAATATTAAAATAAAAGCTATTTTTTACTTCAAATATATCCGTATTTACATTCGTATGAGTTTTTGTCTATGTAGAATACCGTTAACCTATTCGCAGGGATGGCAAAAAAAATTAATTTTTTTTAACGGCAGTTTCAAATCTCCATTTTCAAATTTTTAAAAATTTTCTTAAATAAATTTCAGAATTTTTTGGTCATCACATGGGGATTTATTAAGATCATAATAGAGAATAAAAATATTGAAAAATTATGTCAATACCTCTTACAGTTTTTCCGTACCTACGATTTAAATTTTGTGATTTTCGGGAAAAAATGTTTTTTTCCTTACTGTTACGAATTTTAAGTAAAACCTATACAGAATCTTATAGCTCAGATCATTTTTAATATACTCTGAAAGTTTTATTAAAATCGGACAACTTTAACCCTTAAATGGTGAAGGGCAAAGGTAAAATTTTTAAATATTTGGAATTTCTAAATTAGAGATAGCGAAATATTATACATTTTTGAACAAATTTTAACGAAACTTGCGAAAAATATACCTTAAGGTCTTAAATATTCAATAACAGTGCAAAAATGGAAATTAACCCTTAAAAGAACTTGGGGTCAAAATCACTCCATATTTGACTGTGGTTTTCGCGATTTCAAAAGTTTGGACCCCAAATTATATTAAGGGTTAATATCCATTTTTGCACTGTTATTGTATATTATAGACTTTATGTTATATTTTTCTCAAGTTTCATTAAAATCGGCCCAATAATATATATCATTTCGGTATCTTTACATTACAAATTCCAAATATTGAAAAATTTTACCTTTGACCTTCACGGTTTAAGGGTTAAAGTTGTCCGATTTTAATAAAACTTTCAGAGTATATTAAAAATGATCTGAGCTATAAGATTCTGTATAGGTTTTACTTAAAATTCGTAACAGTAAGGAAATTGCTCTCATTCGCCAAAATATGGCCAAAAAAACATTTTTTCCCGAAAATCACAAAATTTAAATCGTTGGTACGGAAAAACTGTAATAGGTATTGACATAATTTTTTCATATTTTTATTCTCTATTATGATCTCAATAAATCCCAATGTGATGATCAAAAAATTCTGAAATTTGTTTAAGAAAATTTTTAAAAATTTGAAAATGGAGATTTGAAACTGTCGTTAAAAAAAATTAATTTTTTTGGCCATCCCTGCGAATAGGTTAACGGTATTCTACAAAGACAAAAACTCATACGAATGTAAATACGGATATATTTGAAGTAAAAATTAGCTTTTATTTTAATATTTCTTAAAATATGTTAATTTTGTTCCTAGATTTCTTGTTCAAGTGGCCTGAGACACGTTAATGGTCTGGGGAATTTTTAATAACTTTAAATTTTTTTAACCAATTTTTATCTTTTATATCTCATTAGAACGACAATTACGTACACATTTCGATTCTTATGCATTCTATTTCAAAAATTATTATTTAGTAGCAAAATTTTTACAAAAACTGAAAAATTTGCATTTTTTCCGAATTTTATCAATAATACAGTTTGTGGGTCAATTTGACCCAAAGGAGATATAGGTTTAATCTGAAAAATATTTTTTTGACTGTAATATTCACAAATATAAATAAATCTACATATTTCTGTAACATAATGCAGAAAGTTAAGGAGTTTTACAAATTTATTTCATATAAATAGTAAAATTTTACATATATCTGACATTTGACCTCGATGCGCGTCCCGAAATCGTTATCCGATTTGGCTCAAATTTTCAGTACTTATCTTCTAGACCTAGTGTCACAATATTCCACCCGGCACTCTTTAAAAATCGAACTCAAATTTTTTTCCATACAACTGATTGTCACTCTAATGTACATGCATATAACTACATACATGAGGAGCCGCAGGACAATAGGTACTTTTTTGTTCATTTAATATTTTTGGAAAATTAAGTTATTATTTATTTCGCTATTTAAAAACTGCATGATCCTCGGAATTGTAACTAGTTTCTAACTTGTCAATAGATACATACTGACATAAGTCACCACACTAAATGTTAAGGATGTTTTATATAAAACCACTTTTATGTCGGAAAAAGAACCTTTTGTTAAAAAAAGTACGTTTTTTAAAAGATAGTATTTTGACTGAATGTTTTTAAACCTGAATTAAATATAATAAGGGTCCTCATATAAACGCTTAAATCCCTTGCAAACTGTGCAATCGTGCATTTTTACACTCTCGGAAATGAACTGTCAAAAATTGTATGGAAATTCGTTTGCACAACTCCGAAAAGTTTGCGAGACAATTTAGACTCGCAAACTTGAATTTATTGTGCATTTGATGAATCAGCTGCTTTTGTTTACTTTTATTTATGTATAAGAAATAAAAATCAAATAAAATACAAATATTTTATACATGTGAAAATTGTGTGACTTAGGAAAAGAATAATTGGATTGAATGGCATTGTGTATGGAAATATTAACCAACAGCTAGAACATAAGCAGAATCTTCCAAACTATTGTTACGTTTTAACCTTTTTAAAACGTTGGTTTATTTCCTTTAAATAAACCGGATACTTTTGATTGCAAATAAATGTTTAAAATGTTTAAAATTTGTAACAACTCTTTATTTATTCAAATGTACGATAACAACTATCTAAATAGTCACTCAGTGTCTATTTACACGTCTATCAATTCGCAGAAACGCACACACACTTTATAATGTACAAACTTAAATGTACAAGACAATTGATGTTAACTCTAACAGCGCCTATGATAAACTCATGACAGCTTCCTCTGCCACTATTTATACACACGCTATTTTTCGTGAATCTTCTACAATGGTCTTAACGGACAAACTAGTATGTTCGAATTCTTTGTGAAGGTTAGCAGCTTAAACATTTAGTGTTGCCATACTTATAAGTAGAAGCTTCTACTGATGGACGTGTTAAAAAACATGATGAATGCTGCAGGCAGTCGTTACAGGCCGTTAAATTCAAATCGCCAGTGCAAATTCGTAACACTATGTGTACCATTGTTTGTTCCAAAGATCCACTTTCATTCGAAATTTTTAGAATTTAAATTTATACTATTTTTAAAACTTGTTTTTAAGCATTTGTTATTTATTTTTGTTTGACATTTTTTCAAATAGTCCTTTTCTGTATAAAATTGCACAAAATTTTAAAGGTGGGTTAATGAAACATGTCGCAAATGGGGGAATTAAGCGTTTAAATGAGTACACTTATTATTTTTGTAGTTTTATACAAGTGTGGTTGAAAAAAGTACGTTTTGTTAAGCACACATTTTTAAGAAACCATTTACTTATTAATGAAATTAAAAAATGTTTTCTAACTTGATTGTTTCTAGAAGATTACAACCCAAATATTATAAAACTACCAAAAAACCAATTTGTCAAAAAACGCGAAAAAGTACCATATGTTCTGCGGCTCCTCATATGTATTAAATATTTTTGTATATTGCAGTCAAAAAAATCTCAAGGGATGAACATGTTCATTCATGACATGCAGACAGTGTTGCTTTTGCTCATACGTGATGCATTATGTATTCTGCATAAATAAATTCATAAGGCACAAGTTAAATGATAAAAGTACCTTGCATCAGGCACAGGTCTAGTTTTAGGCATTAAGTAATATGATTGTTTTTGTAGTTTTAACAATCTAAATTTTGTCTGTGTTAACATCTGCTATAACCAAATGCATTAGTATTGACAGGAAAATCTATATAAAAATGAATGTATGTATGTTTATTTGTTTGTGACTTATAGGAGCCTAAACCACTCTACCGATTCTCTTGTAATGTTGACTGTATGTTTCACTGTAACTGGAAGGAACAATAGGCTACTTTTTATTTTGAAATTCAAGTGGCACTTCCCATACAAAGTAAATAGTTATTATGCAATATCTGATGAACTATATCTGGTACCATTGTGCGCATCTTGGCTTAAAATGGGCGGAATTGGATAAATGGGAGTGGCAGCACCCATACCAAGTATATAACTATTTTCGAATATCTGAAGAAAGTCTGTGAAAGTCTTCAAATTTAAGTTTAACCAAAAATGGGACAGATCGGAACAGGAGGTGTGGCACCTCCCGTACGAAGTAAATTAATATCTGAAGAACTATAATTGTGAAAGTCTTAAAATTTTACATGAATCAATTTCATATCAAGGCATGAAGTTTAACCAAAAATGTGAAGGATCGAAACAAGGGGTGAGTCACCTCCCATACAAAGTAAATAGTTATTTCTAAATATCTTGAGAACTATAATTGCGAGATTCTTCAAACTTTGTCTGAATAGCTCTCTTATCATTTTACATAGTATGGCTGAAAACTGTCGAGATTGGAATGGTGTGCTTGGCACCTCCCATACAAAGTAAATAGTTAATTTTAAATATCTGGAGAACTACAATTGTATTGGGTGTATAACTTAAAAATCCGGGTTCACAACAGATGGCATATGTTTTGAACGCGGTTTTTGTTTTTAATAACTTATATGTCGGAGCATGTTAGAAACCACAAGTGGGGGTTTACAGTACTTTTTCTTTACTTTAATGGTACTTTTTGAATTTGCTATAATAATGAACCTAGAAAATGAATTAAATAGGAATCATATGGAACAGGACTATAAAATATTTTGAAATTAGCTAATCAAATACTTTGGTAAGTTGAGATGTTTCATGCTACATAAATTGAAAATCGTTTAATTGTACATTATTTTAATATCAAAATATACGCTAACGAAGTAGCGGGTAATATGCTAGTATTTAAACATTAATGCAACTAAATGCCAATTGGATGGATATTAAAAACATTTTTCTCTGTTTTATTTCAATTTAAAGTTCTCCGCCTCCATAAAAAATATTTACAAGTAATAAAAATAATAAACACTTCTTCAATGAAGTTTTGTTGAACCTTCGCTTCTAGTTATGTTCATCATTCTTACTACAACTAATAGAATAAAAAACATTATTTCTATTAACATTTTATAACTGAACAAAAATTGAATCGGATTTCTATACTCATTCGGGCTGCAATTATCGCATCAACAAAATATACTCACGATCTTCATTGTTTATGTACTCGTATTAAAGTACTGAATTCTCAAACAAAATCAACGCAATTCAATTTAGTTTATTAATACATTTCGAGTATAACGGTCGATAATTATTCGAAGAACGAACAAAAAAAACAACCTAAGAATATTTTAAAAGTTTATTTATATAATTTTTATATGATTTGCTATTTAAACATGGGAAAGTAATATTCATTGACTATTTTTTAATTATTTAAATTTATTAAGTACATTTTAAATTTATTCTTTTAGAATATTTAATGAAATTAAATATTTTCTGAAGGCATTGATCTGTTTTGTAGCGGCTTGTCTCATAGTGCCCATTATTTTAGTAACATTAATCTGTAAGTATTACTACATAAATATTAATTAAACAATTTATTGTGTTCACTAACAGAAAACTATTAATATTATTACCAATTTTATTTGGAAACAGTTCATAAAAGTCGTTTTTTTACTGAGCAATTTTTAGTAATATGTACTGCAATTTAAATATGTATAAACATATTTTTGAAATTAGACGAATCTGTGAATTAATAATTTCCATGTGATATTGTAAAATACAGATTTAAGTATAATTAATAAAAAAAGAAATAAATGAAGAGATTCGTTGATAATGTTTCCGTGCAAATTCTGTTCAATTTATAAATCAAATCGCCTTTTCGCAAATCAAAAGATAATCTTTAATCAATAAGGGTCTTTGTTTTGCGAAAGTGTATTTGTAGTATTAAATTAAAGTGGAGGAATACTTAGTAGGTGTTAATACTGATAAGAATTGTTTTCCTTATACATATATACATAAAATATACATACATATAGTAAATAACTCAATTATAAAATATGTGCTTGCATTTCATATCAAAGTTCATAATGCAGACACACAAGACCCACAGAATAATATTTCGATTAATATTTCGAGTTTCAAAATAACAATAGCAAACAAAAATTTTAAAATATATAAACAAATTTTACCTTTTATTGTCGGCGATGAGCAATTATGAAAAATGGATTTGATCTTTGGTCGCTTGTTAGTCATAAGTATTTTGTATTTTTGATAAGACTTTTATGGAATTCGCATTAATTAAGATTTCTTTATTAGACTACAACATTTTTTTGCTAAACTGTCACTTGGTGTCTATGATATTGGAAGTCGGAATGGAGAAACATTTTTTTTAACATGATTTAAATTTAAGCAAGTCTCATATTTTACAAATAATTTGTATCCCAAGAGGGCCATAACAAGGGTTTGATACTTCCTGAAATGTTCAACTTCCCGGGAAACTCGAATATAAACAAGTAAGAGTGTTATATTCGGCTGTGCCGAATCTTGTATACACACCATCAATATGTGACAATCAAACATTGATATAGGGATTATATGGGGGGTAGGGTCAATTATGGACCGATTCCCACAAAAGTTGGTAGAAAGTTTTGGGTTCATATAACTTGTTTATTTCCAATTTTATCGCGATATGAATTATTATAAAAAAATTATAATTGTTCAAGTCATTTTCTGAGGGGGAACTTGTATTGGGACTAGGGACAAGTGTTGCCCGATTTTCGCCATAAAAGGTGAAATCATGGACCGATGTTGCCCATTTTCAATACCAAACATACCTTACAAGAAAAAGTATTTGTGGAAAATTTCACCAAGCTATGGACATATAAATGGCACGTTTTCCCAAAAGTTCTTATGCTACAGTATCGTAAATACTATTAACAAACAAACAAACAATTTTTGGTTTTTCAGAAAGGTTTATTACTTATGTTTATATGAACTAAAATAGAAATTCATTAATTAAAAAAAAAAAAACATTATTAAAAAAAAACACCACAATCTTTAAAAAAGAAAAAAATTATTTTAATATTTGTTTTTTGGTATGTACAAATATTTTGCTATTAATATTTAGTGCTGTAGCCTTTGTTTCTGATGACAGCTTCACATCTGCGACCCATACTTTCCACTAGTTTTTGGCATTCTGTGCTGCCGACCACTTCATTCCAAAAGTTCTCTATAGAATTTTAGTCAGGGGTCGAATCCATAACTTCGATTCGAAAAAACCAGTTTTTTATAAGTTTAGACGAGTGTTTGGGGTCATTGGTTTGCATGAATTTCCACTTAATTGGCATGGAATCGAAAGCATATGGCTCCATAATATCTAAGTACTGAAACTTATCCATTTTGCCATTGATTTTTATAAGGGGACCTACGTCATTCCAAGAAAATGCACCGCAAACCATAATGCTACCACCACCGTGTTTTACCATATTCTAAGTGAAGCGAGGATTGTATTCTTGTCCTTTAGAACGATGAACAAAGGTTCTGCCATCTGGTCCTATCCTATTAATTTTTGTTTCGTCACTCCATGACACGTTTTTCCAAAAATTAATGGGATTTTCTTTATGGGTTCTGGCGAAGACTAATCGTTTTGAAATATTTTTCTTTGAGAGAAGTGGCTTTTTTCTGGAAATGCGGCCAAACAAATTTGCATCATTTAATCTTCTTCTGACAAGCCTTCTAGATATTTTCAGGTTCATAGATGCTATTTGACTTGATGACTTGAATGGATCTGTTTTCGCCATTCCGACAATAACTTTAACAGTACGCACATCTGTTTTTCGAGGCGAATTTTGCCCTTAATCAATATATCGAGATTCTCAACACATGATTCAATTGCATTGTACACTTTTTTTTCGAGAAATGTTCATTACTTCAGAAATTTCCACCACTTTTTTTTCATTTTCCATATGATGCGCATTTCCTTAGTTGTGGTATGTCGGCCTGATCCCATTTTTAATAATTTTTCACTCTTTATATTTAATTTGCAATTATATTTGCAAAATGTCAAGTGATTTGAATGAAAACAACTCGATTACTGCGTATTTTAAATAAATTGTGTCATTTATATGTCCACTTAAGATCAGCAGGTTTACACAAAACATGATAACCGTAAATAATTAGCAGAATATAGCGGAACATTTGAGCGCTGTTGAAACAAATATTCTTACAACAACAATCAGAAGACAAACAAAATTAATGTTTAAAAGTTTTTAGTTGGAAAATACTTATATTTATGCTCAATTTAAATTTGTGCCATTTATATGTCCATAGCTGTAGCTCCTTTTGTTTAGGCTCTATTGTCTGCAACATACAGATGGATAGACGGACATGAGGACCCAGAATATATATACAAATGTGGGTCTGCGACAAATATTTGATGTGGTGGGTATAATAAACACATTACTGTTAAATCCCGTGATTCCCTGGAGTAGTACCCTTTTATTATTGGATGTTATCTGGATTTGCAATAGATGGCGTATCTTTTGAACTCGGTTTTTGTTTAATAACTTATATTTCATTTTGAAGGGTACATATCTGTTATTTATTCTATCTGTTATTTATTCTAACTCATTTATTGAACACTAGCATTTCACCCACTACTTCGTTGGCGGAATTGTTAGTATAAAGCAATAAACTGTAACTGACATTTTTAGTTCTTTTTGCTAAAGGACGAATTTTACAATATTCAAGTAGCAAAATGCTTTCGGTGACTTATCTTATGTTTCAAGCTTCATTAAATTAATTTCACTTTTGTCGGTTATTACTTATTCAGATTCATTTGTGTAAAGTTTTTATACCCTTCACCATCGTGAAAATCAGCAAAATCTGTCCATAAATAACGGAGATATGAGCAAAAATCCGAGACAACCTCTATATAGACAATATGGATGTCTAATGATAGATATTTCAAAATCCATTGCATCGATGTATATAAGGATATAGTAAATTGGACCTACAATGGGTCAAAATCGGGAAAAATATTTTTTAACCCGAATTTTTTTCAAAAAAACATTTTTTTGTCATAAATTCTTTCCACTAATAAATTAAAAAAAATGTTTAAACTTAAGCAATTTTTTTTTTTTAAAAATTGGAAAAAACTTTTAAAAAACAATTTCGAAAAAAAAAAAATTTTAAAAATCAAAAAAAAAATATTTTAATTTTATTTTAAAGTATAATTTGGTGAAGGGTATATAAGATTCGGCAGAGCCGAATATAGCTCTCTTACTTGTTTGTTTATATCATTATTAATTTAATATGCAAAATAAGAATAAACAAAATATAACGCTAATGTCTCCTTTATTTTATGTGTCTAAATTAATAAATTCAGAAAATTCAAGAAGAACCATTACAAGTCCTCCATCTGCATTCTCACTCATTTAGGATCATTTGTGTCTAATTTCATACTTATAACAGAAAAATTCAAAAAGTGAATTCAATTCTACACATTTTATGTAGTCATTATTAAAAACAATAACAAAGATCAATAATTGTATTGTAATTCAATACTAAATACCAGAATTAAACATTTCTTATATCCTACGTCTTCAATTAAATTTATTTGATTATTCAACAAATTTATTTGTCTAGTTCCACTATTATAAAAATTTATAAAAATTCCGTTAGAAGGATAAAAAGTACCTTTAAATCACTGTATTTAATTTAAATTAGTTTCTAGGTTCATAAAGGTTCAATTATTTCGGTAAAACTATTTTAGCGGTAACGGCAATTGAAGTTATTTTGGAAACTTAAACCGTTTAAAAATGTTTTAGCTATATTTAAATATATGTATATTAGGGTGGCCCCAAAATTAAAGTTGCGGATGTTCCCGACTAAAATTAAAATTTGATTCATTTTAAGAATACGTTTTGAAATTTGTTCGTCCTGAGATCAATATTTGGCGAGCTGGATCAAAGGATAAAAATGTCCTTTTTTGAGGTTTTATACATTTTCTCCATATTTCTTCCAAAGGAAGTATATGTAAATTTGGTATCATGTGAAAGGTCTTTGAGAGACGCATTCAATTGGTTATTAAAAATTTAAAAAAAAAAAAATTTTATTTAAAAATTTTAAAAATTTTCGACAAAATTTTAGTTTTTTTTAATTTGTTCATAGAATTTATTCAAATATATAGATGAAATTTCTTGATCATAAACATAATGTAATTTCACCGAAACGGTTTTTCTCGTTTTTTAAAATTCAGTCCAGTTCAATGTTTATTCAAATTTGTTTAAACCTAATTTCATCCCTATCTGACAATCTCAGTATACTCAATTCTTAGTATATGTAATGGGCATCAAAATAACTCAAATTTTATAAGCTTTCACCATTTCGGTGAAATTACATTATGTTTATGATCAAGAATTTCATATATTTATTTGAATAAATTCTATGAAAAAATTAAAAAAAAACTAAAATTTTGTCGAAAATTTTTAAAAGTGAATTTTAATTTTTTTTTTTAAGATTCTAATAACCTATTGAATGCGTCTTTTAAAGACCTTTTATATGATATCAAATTTACATATACTTCCTTTGGAAGAAATATGGAGAAAATGTAAAAAACCTCAAAAAAGGACCTTTTTATCCTTTGATCCAGCTCGCCAAATATTGACTCAAGGACGAAAAAATTTCAAAAGGTAGTCTTAGAATGAATCAAATTTTCATTTTAGGCGGAAACATCGATACCTTATTTTTTCCCCATACAAACGGGGCCACCCTAATGTATATGCATTAACGTTGATCCCATTTATATATATAAACCTAGAGTTTCCAAAAAATCGAAGAATTTCAAAACCGCGGTTTCGGTTTTAAAAAATTGAAAACCGATCGGTTCGGTTTTGTGATATAGGAAATGCTATACAAATTTAAACTTCAAACTTGGCGAGTGTTCAAGAGGATAAAGGAAAATTGGTACTTTTTCTTTTAATCGTGCCTTTTTAATACATTAAATAGTTAGCTTATATACATTAAAATTGGCTAATATGCTTCTCAGTAAAGAAATAATCAAGAATAGGGTGCTCATATGTATTATGATACAAAAAATGGAGAACTAAAATAAACTAAGGAGTATTTTTTTTCGTTATTAAAATTGTATTTTCTGAATTTTCTACAATATTGAACCTAGAATCAGGAAATTACTTTGAAATTTCAAACTTGACAGTGTTTGAAGTGTGAAAAATTGTTACTTTTTCTTCTAATGGTACTATTTATTATATTAAATTATTTTACTTATATCTATACATAATAGTCTAATAATGCTTCTGAGTAAAGAAATAATCAAGAATCATCGAGGGCATAATGATATTGAGGTAACAGAAACTATTATTGAAATTTCTATAATAATGAACCTATAAACAGGAAATTAAACACACATGATCCTGACTGAGTTAGAATATAAAAAAGGGATTTGCAGGTACTTTTTCCAACTAATAGTAAACCTTAAAATTGAAAATTAGGCACAAATGATTCTGAATGAGTTAGAATTCACAAAAGGTGATTATAGTGGTACCTTTCTTTTGTATTTTCTGTAATAATGGACACTGAAATATGAAATTATACATTCATGATGCTGAGTATAAATACAAAATGTGGGTCTTTATGATACTGAATCCACATTACAATGAATCAATAAACATGAAACTAGAGACATATTTTCCTGAATTAGTATTAATTCACAAAGGGAGACGTAATAGTACTATTTCTTTCTTCCAATTGGGGTAGCGAAGCGCACCGGGTCAGCTAGTACTCCACACTTTTATCGGATATTTGAAAATAACAAATCTTAAGATATTTTTACCGATTTGTTTTTAGAGATATTGGATGAATAATTAGATGAAAAAGTTTATTTCTCATTTCTAAATTTTGAATGTTTCTACTGAAAATAGATTAAAAGTCAAAACCGAAGAATAATTGTCGGTTTCGGTTTCGTTTTTAGGCCTTGAAAAACAGCGGTTTCGGTTTCTATTAGAAAATAAATAATTATGCAGTTGTTTTAAAAATTAAAAAAATCAATATTTTATTAAAAAATGTCAACGATTTTCTTTATTGTTTTTTAATAAAGATAATGTTGTGCTATAAATATTCACATTTAATCATGAAGTTTTTACTATTTCAAATAATTGTAAAAGTTTATAACATTCAAACTTGTGTTCACAACTTTAATTAAGTATTTTATATTCTATTATAAATTATTTTCAATTTCAGTCGTTCATTACAGCAACGAATTGGTAAATTATGTACTCTCAATTAAATATCCTCAAGTATCAATATCAAAAACGAAAAAGATACGTTCCCTCATCGACACGACACGAAATGCTGGCATTTTCAATTTTCTAATACAAGTTAAAGGGCCATGTGATTTCGATCAAATTAAGCGATATTATGAAGAACATTTAACCAGTGCACGAGATAAAACAGGAAATTTGAAATTTCCCAAATTGAGGCAACAGTTGGTGAATTGTTGGAGTCATTATGGCTGGGTGAAGGATACAAGGTAGAGTATATAATTAATGACAAATATCCAAAATATTTTATTAAAATTTTATTATCGTTGTAGTTCGTTTAATCTCAATAACCACATATTGCTAAACACTTCACCCCATCGGGGATATGCTGTAAATGACGCCAATATTCAAGACTTTATTAGCGATTTAGTCACCAAATATATACCGTCGGATTTGCCACAATGGCAAGTTATTGTAATACCTGTAGCTACAAAGTCTGCGCAGAGTCAGGAAGAAAATGATGCAGAAACTGATCAAGTAAATATATATAACAAAAATCTATTCAACAAATATTATATGCATATACAATACATATCGTGTTTGTTCCAACCAAAACTCTTATGTGAAATTTTTCAAAAATGTTTTTACTTTTCAAATTATTTTTATATATTCATTATGCTAGGTATACACGTTACGATAAGTCGTACGATAAATCGTAAAAGTATGAAATTAGTAACGTGTCTCATGTTGTCGTACTATCGAAGTATGAAAATCATTCGATAGTACGATAATTAGTATCGCATCTCATGGTGTCGTACTACGAAATTTATATCTTCAACAGTTTATTTATATGTCAGTTATTTTGTAGACGTTTGTACGATTTGTAGTAACGTCTATCAGAAAACCGTACTTCAACTCATACAACGATTAGTTCGAAAATTAGCATCGTGTATACCCAGCATTATACTATATAGATTAAACAATTTTTGGGTCTACCGCAAAGTTGTTAAAAAAATACTTATGACTTTTGTGTTGGAAAATCAACGATATGTATCGTTAATATAATTCATCTATTTTCCAGGAAGAACACTATTACATTCTCTTGAAAATACACCATTTAGTAATAGCCGATGAGGATGATCTTCACATTAGCGAAATGTTAATGTTAAAAGATGATAGCGATAAGCCAATAGTGGAAATCGGCGGTATTAACAGACGAAACTCTAAATTAAATGATATTTCATCTTTCATACGTAAACCGCAACATATAGAAAATCTATTGAAACACGTCGGCATTGTGATTATTAATCAGTGGAATAAATTTATCTACGAGTTTGAATCTTTGGAAACACCCGATGGTATAATTGGTTTAAAAATCACAAATCTGTCACAGTTGCTTTCAGTTCTGTTAATTATAGCTGTAAATGTATTTGTGGATTATTGGAAAACTATGACATCTAAACAAAAAAAGAAATCTTTACGCAAACATCAAGATGTAGAAGGCAGGTATAAGATTATAACCAAGCTGTTGGCGAAAGAAGTCGACAAACGACATTTGTCATGGAAAGTGGCTAATGATGCAGTTCGTAGTTCCCTGCAGTTATCAAATTTAACCAAAACGTGGGCGAAAATTTTGTGGCAAGCAAATGTCAATAGTGTGATGTCGATACCCTATTATGCTTATCTTGAGCTCTTAGCTTTGAGAGATTTAATATTTAAAGGAGAAACTAGACACATCACGACCTACTGCAGCCGTTTATCGGTTTATATACCATTGTTAATTTATGCACAAATGGAACTCATTAAAATCTGCTATGAAATATTTAAAGCTCCCGTCAATATTTATGAAGAACTATTCCAATATCCTTCAAATGAAGAGAATAAATTGCACAAAATGTCTTATTCGGGTCGGAAGATCGTTTCGTTTAGCAAGTCTATAGATGGCAAGCAGTTGCGAAAACGTTTGACATTTAACGACGAAATTCGCGAATCAGATTTTGTTATCTCCTGTTTGTCCGCAGCCATTTACGATTACTTTCAACATTATGCCAAAGAAGTACCAGTACCAAAAATTCTAAATACCACTTGCCGTACCATGGGAAAGGGATATTTGACCGATAATCTGGGCGATAAGACTGATTTTATCGGCGGTGTTGTCTTCCTGCAATTGCCATTGAAAGTACCCGATCGTGAACACGCAAAACAAATTCACTCGATAATCGAACAAATACGCCGCAAACAAATCATGATATATTTGGCCTCATTGGGTCAAACTAAATATGATATGTTAACGTCTATCTTCCCCAGTGTGCTGACAAAAATATGCATAAATTATTTTTCATCGAATTTCCCAGTTACAATAACAGAAATACATGGTGAAAATTCTGAATTTCAGACATTGTGGGGTCAAACGGTTGAAGATGTCTTACTTTTCCGTCCACCACAATCTAAAACATGTAAGTATTAAGGAAAAAGCCAGATATAAAAGTTATTTTCGATTAAAGCAGATTTAAATATCTCATATGAGTTATTCATGTACATACATATAATAATTATATGGAATATTAGGATCTTCCAATCCATTTTCGTATACATACATATATAAATATCGCTCATTAACGACAAGAGGGTCATAATCAATATTTACTCTTTTCGAACTGAGTACTACAAAACAGTTTGGCCGCTAATATGATTAAAATGGAATTGGGGTTGAATGCGTCAAAATTACAGTTTTGAGAGCCATTAAAGCACACTATATAAACTAAGTAAATAGCTCTTAGAGCTAGTTTCTGGGATAAAGATAATCTACATTATTCGTTTAAACCTAGATGAAACTAAAAATTGTGTTTCTCACTTATTGTTTATTTACTACATAATCTAGGTTTAACTTAGCATCATTGGTGAGTTAAACCTAAGTCTAAAATGCCAAAGCACAAACAGATGCAAAATAAAATAAACAATTCAGCACAGCAGCTCTTTGTTTTGATTTGCTTTATTAATATCAATATAATTTTTAATAAACATTTCATATACTTTAATGTCACTTATTCTTTTAAAAAGTTAAAATTTACAAAAAAAGTTATACCTATACGCGGTTGCTTTTTCTTATAAAATTTAAAGTATTGCCATATTTATATGCAAAATTTTGAGGAATGCACATGTGATTTGACTGAAAACTATGGCAATACTAACAAAATTAATCTATTAGTGAGAAACACAATCACTGGTTAAAGGTTTAATTAGACGTGCCATAACCGTAACCATATAAAACAGCTGTTCGAACCAAGCTTATGGGCAATAATGTATTTGATTATTGGTGACATGCCATAACGCCATAGCAATAACAGTAAAATGCTTGTGATATGGCTATGGTTACGGCTATGGCGATATGGTAAGTCACGACTAATTGAACCTTAAATCCCGGCTAAATATATTTCAGGTTTAATATAACAGCGTGTTAAGCTGCGTTTAACTGACAAGTAAGAAACTAGCTCTTAATAAATGAAAATACGAATCATAGGATGAAATACTTTAAATTTTGGATAAAAAGCACATGACAACTAACTGGCATCATGTTCAATTTCAGTATTTTTTCTTTAAAAGTGAATTTTTTTCCTGAAAATTGTTTCTGTAGACGAATCAATATTATATTTTAACGGTCCAGCTGGTTTTATAAAATTCTGCTAAGATTTGATAAATTAAGCCATGTATTATTCATAGAGAATTTTTGGTAGAGGTTCCCTAATAGATATGGTTTCCTTCAACTAGAATGAATAGTTTCGAGTTACAGGAGTGCTCTCAAATAATTTTGGAAGAACATCGCGAACAATTTTTTATCAGTATGACAACCGTACAATCCATATTTACAGATCAACTAAGGTTGGATTCTGGCGCGTTCACCAGATCTTAATACTAATGCTTGCGCCGCAAGTTTATACTGAAAATCATCAGTATAATTATGTTGAAGAGCTTAAATTACAATTTTCAATTATTAACGGGATACAAGGTTAAGAACACTAGAAAATGTCTATGTACAATCCTACTTTTAAAACAAAAACACCTTATACATGAATCCATATTGTTAGATGAAGGAGTCGATTTAATAATGTCCGTCCTCCTCTTAAAGTCAACTCCTCGAAAAAGCTCTCAAATGGGCCAGATATACACGCATTAACATTATACGATTGAACTCATATTTTTTGCAAACTCTTTTAAATACACATTAACTATGACAAATTTCATTGGAATCGAGGTTTAAATAACTATTCCGTTTATGACATAGATTCCGCCTATTATTACATAACTTCGAATCTACAGCATTTTACATAACTTCTTTTTAGAGATTTATAATAAATATTTTTTACACTTCCAGGTCTTTCATTGAATATACATCGTTTTGGTGAAAAGTTCCGTTTGGCCGTCATGGCAGATACTCAGCTTGGTCCAGATCATGCCATTATAACACGTTCGTTTGAAAAATACATGGAGACTGTTACGTTATAACTCTTTATTTTACTTGTACATTTTGTTAACATCTTAATAGATTCAAATACATCTTTACTCATAAACTAATTGTATAAAATCAATTCCATCTAACATGGAACGAAAAGAACTTTAAAGATAATCAGGTTGGTTTTTTTCGTTTAGAATTTTAATGGCACGAATTGTGTATGCGAGTGTTCCCAGATTGTAAGGACATGGGATTGTACGGATGATTAAATAAGACTAATAACTGACAAGGACGGACATGTTTTGACAATGGAAAAATTATTCCCGAGAATTGTGCTTTTTATTATTAATGTAGTATTTTAGAAAGAATTTATGTTAATGGCTGCGAATGATAATCAATTTTGACCAATTACTTATACGAATAAGATTTAGTTTTTATCAGCATATAATTTTCATATTTAAAACCATAGAGAAATATACATAGAGCGGAAACTCTTCTGTCAAAGACCTAACTCAGTTGTCAAAAACCTAAGTGACAACTTAGTGGGGACTTTGACAGTGGAGTTTCACATAGTAAAAAACTCTGTGAAAATAAAAACAGCACCTGAATGTGTGACTTTTTCAGTATTTTTTTCTATTTTACGATCTATGTGTATTTCTCTATGGTTGGTAACAAAGAATAACAAGAAGGGAAGCCTCTCAATTTTTCTACAACAACAACTTCTCTCTCTTCTCACATACAAGTAGCGTGTGAATTCAACATACTTGAGAGAGAGATTTGACTTCAAAACTTTTTCTTCAAAATTTAAATAAAATTGCAATTTTAACAACTCATTCACGGACACATTATATTCTTTTATTTTTTTTTCACACATATTTATCATTAAAATAACCGAAACATGCATATTTTGCACAAACGAAAAATATTTTTTTTAATTTTTTTGACTTTTAATTTTTGGGGGTTGAAATTAAAACTGAAAAAAAACACATTTGTAAAATTTGGTATTGAAAATTAATAAGAAATTCAAATAAATTAAATTTTTGCAGAAATTATGGAAGATAAAGCAGAAAAATCTATTTATAAAATCTTTCCAGATCAAATTTACATTAAATAATTTCAGAATTGTTTGAATTTTTAAATTTAATTGTAATAAAATTTTATTATAATTTTTAAGGTCGCTTTTTTACAACTCTGTGTGTTTGAGGAGTGTGGTGAAAGTGGTTTCATTACCAATACATATAAACAAAATGTTACCAATACATTCATATAGTTAGGTTTTTTATGACAACCGACTTAGGTTTTTTTTGACAGCGTTTCACTTCTTGTTATTCTTTGGTTGGTAACAATTTAAAATTATATACAACTCACCTTTGGTATAAAAATCATTTAAATACTTCAATCACAATTTTTAAATAGTAAAAATAAAACATATTTTTTTTCTATAACTTTAAAAAAGTCCTTTATATTCCACAAAAGAATTCTTTAAAAAATAAATCAAAAAATTTGTTTAAAACTAAGTGCACAATGGATGATGAATTGTACCGTCATAAGTTAAGAAACCAATTCATGGGTCACCTGAATTTTCCAAAATTACAAGTAATAATTTCAGATACAACCGGAAAAACATTGTCCTATTTAAAATCTTATTTTTTATTTTAGCAAAAAAATCGTCATAATTATTTGACTGAAGTACCACCACAACATATGAAAGAACAGGTACTGAAAACTCAGCAAAAAAACCATGAATTCGAAGCAAGCCTTACTGGCAAGCAACGAAATTTAAATCCAGCATCGGCCAGCGGCGGTGATGCTGATCGAATGTTATACTATTCCCCATGTGGGCCTCAGCAAAATGGTGACTCTTTTCGGCAACGTAACATGAATGATAACTACACTCTAAAACAAATGCAAACTAATGTCAAACCATCTGCTCCAGCATTAACCTCTAATTCTTCTCGAAAATATCAAACAATACCAGTCGTAGACGACTGTATTGGCGATCGTCGATATCTTTACGAAAACGATTCAAATATGGGTGGTCTTGGCAATGGCTCAGAAGATAGCGCAAAAAGTCAAAAGTCATCCAAAACGGTAGTAAGTCGCAAAAGTTCCCAGGACTTACGAAAAATGGTTACCTCTCAGTGTAAGCTTCACGAAGTAATTGATGAGACCCTTAAGCAAATGTGTAACACGGATGCAGATACCACGGTGGAAAATAATGCCTGTGGGTTGCAAGAACACCAATCCGCCCAGTATCCTTTCACACTGAGTCACTGCAAACGTTGCACTGATCGCATACACACAGTGCAATCACAAAAAGATGTCATGACCGAAATTGGAAAAGAAGATTTCTTGGACTGCCGAAATACCGACACTTTGACCATATCCCTAGATGACGTTGTCAATTCGAAAGTTATTAATCCCATGATTCGTAAACTACAGCGCATGTACTTGAATAATCTCAAAGAAGAAATGTCTCTTATGGAAGATTTGGAACGGATGCCATACAAAGTAAGTGAAGTCTATAAAGCGGCAATATTCAAGAAAAAGGACTAGTAACGATTATATACTAAAATCATTGTGCCGATTATATATTCCATATGTTTAAATTTTTCTACGTATCGATATTTAAAATTTGTGTTATGGATTCCATAATGTAACATGAAATGGTTCAAATTGTAGCAAATTATATTTTTTTATAGAACTTAAATAAAATCATAGCTAAAAAAGCAAAAAAAAAAATACGCGCTTAGAATTTGGAGTAAAATTTGAGAAATTATATCAGTTGTTATTATACATATACAAGGTGTATTTGTTGCCGAGACGCTCTCACCTGATTAATACGCCTTGTACATATATATTAGTTTTTAAGATTTTATAGAATTAAGTTCAAATTGACTTAATTAATTAATAGCCTCTAGTTGTATCCTATGCTTTAAATCATTGCCTTCTATGCCGTCACGATAGTGTACATTTATTCAACTGATTTTTCTCTAAAATATCTTCTACAATACATATAAAAACAAGTAATACCCTAAAATAAATATATGAAGAGTTCTCTTTTAAAATGCCAATAACTTTTTTATCGAGGTTGTCGTGTATGACTGATGAAGATTTAAGCCATAGATGACAACTAGATAGGTAACTGAGAGCCAAAAACCTAAGTCTATAGTCAAAAACCTAATTCATGAGAATGTATTGCATGTATTTTGTTATTGTATCACCCGTATGTGTGAAAAGAACGTAATTTTTTTTCTCTCTCCTTCCGTTCCGTTCAATATTTATGTTTGAACAACTTGTATATACATATGTATATGTATGGGATGGCAACAAAGGTTTGAAATAATTCTTAATTCAATTTTCAAAATCAAATTAAGTAGACCCTCTTAACAATTCCATTAAACCATTTCCGCAGCATGATGTATAATCTACTCTTTTTAACATGTTGTCAACAGATTACTTTTGGTGGGTAAAATTAAAAAAAAAAAATAAAAAAAATTAAAGTAACTAATCCCTATATTACCTAAAGTGACAATTGACTTTACGTTAACTTATCTGGGATGTATAAATTGGCTTCCCTTTACATTACAAAGTGCACATTAATTCAGCTAAAGTTGATCTAACACAAAGGGAACAATCAAATAAACCCACATGATCTGTATTAAAGACGGACATCTTTGGACGGCTATCTGTTAACCTGGAGTTGATCGGGCGACACATTAGCCTTGAAATGAGATATATTTACTGATCTGAGCTTTATATAGGATCATAAATTTATTTAAAAATATCTTTTAAGCTGAAAAGGCAATACTTGTCTAAATACATTTAACTAAAACATTGTCTATAAAATTAGTATAATTCTTATATTAACATCCATATATGTATATCTATCTTAATTGACGAGTCAATCATTTTAAGAGATATTTTCGATTTCAGCTGTTGGGTGCATTTCTTACTCATTGGAGTTGTTTTAATTTAATTTTAATTCGTGTATTTTTATACCCTTCACCTTCGTGAGAAGGGTATATATAAGTTTTTCATTCCGTTAGTAATTTCCACAATATTATTTTCCGACTCTATAAAGTATATATATATTCCGGATCCTTATAGATAGCGGAGTCGATTAAGTCATGTCCCCTCTATGTATATTTTCTCTATGGCTTGAGGCATAGGGTGTTACCCTATGAGACGATACGGAATTGTCAAAAACCTATCTCTTGCAACAACAAAATACATGTTAGTCAATGTATTTTGTTGTTGTATCAGACATATGATTTGTTGTATTTTTGTTTGACAATACGTAGTGTCTCGTCTCTATGTATAATTCTCTATGGCTGGAGGTTACTGCGTAACTCAATCCGAAAATGTGTGCGAATTCAAAAAGATTTCCTTTCGAATCGAATTAGGGAGGAGCAAAAAATTTATAAAAGCACAAATTTACTGCATTTTCGAATGCATCCGTTTAGACATGTAAATTAGATCTCCAAATGGCATCATTTTATTTCCTCGAAATGGATGATGAATTATCGTGACAAATTATTTTTTACAGCTTAATTTCCGATTTAGGCAATCAATTTGAGACAAGTTGAAAATGTTAATAAAAAACTGGCAACTTACTTATTAATACATTTATTTCTTATAAAAATTAACCATGACGATAAATTTCTTTACAATTGTTCATGAATGATACCATCATGTTGTAGCCTTCTTTGTCGAAATCCACATTTTCCCCACCAAACAAAATAGCCTAAAAATATAAATAAATTAAAAATGTGTATGCAACTTTATTAAACAATATACCAACCTCACTAGCCCTTATTGCTGTGGGACCAGCTGCTTTTCCTATGACTTCTATCCAATCACCTTTAGCCGCTCCTACAGAATCGGACAAGCTCACCGTAATTTTTTGATCATCCGTAGAGGTGCCTGTCAAATTAGTGCCAGCCTCATCTTCAACGCACAACATAATGCTGATATTTTGGCCCAAATGTGTTCTTAACATGTTGCCATTGACAAGAGTACGGGGTTCAAATGTTCCAGCCATTGTTAACAATTATTTAAAGCAATTCTTTGTGATTGTGGCGAAATAAACAAATTGATTGCGCCAAATTTTGTAAAATGACACAGCTGTTAAAAAACAACAATTTTTTATAGTTGCCATACTCCAATAAATATTATTGGTACATATATGAATACAGAATGATGTGAAATTAAAGTTTGCCACTGCATTTTCATAGTTGTATTTTTGTAAATTTGGCGATTTTAACATCCCGTCACCAATATATTTTCAAATATGTAGAGTTCTATCTGGCCTACCTAAATAAAAGCGTAAGGCGGAACGTTTCTTTACGCTTAGCTTTAACGCTGAAATGTCATACCTAAATAAAAGCGCCAACGCTACGTCAAACAATAAAAACAAGGTTATCAAAAAAATTAATATAACAACCCGGATTATTTAAACAATAAAGTACATTGCAGTATTGGTGTTTCTGATTTTTGTTTCGTGATTTGTAAACTAAAATTTAGTCAAAGAAACTAAATATTAAAGTTTAAAAAATGTGTCTCTTGCATATTTGTTTCTCCTTTTGTATGTATGTGTTTACATTTGTTGTGTTTTGCAACTAACTTCACTATTAAACGCGCTGTCAAAATCGGATTTTGCAATTACAAAGCGTTGCCGTCGCGTTATTTCGGTATGCTGCATACAAATTGTATGGACATGAGAATTTTTGACAAGTAAAAAACGCCTTACGCTCCAATTTAGGTATGCGTGTATAGGTGAAACAAAAAGTTAACTTTTCGAACTTTATACTTTTGTCGATTTCTAATCTAGCCTTTACACATGCGTGTGTAAATTTACATTACATGATTTTGTTACATAGCGTTTACACATGCAAGTAACTTTTCGAAAAACTCAAAACATTCATACTTTTGCACTAACACAATAATTCATGCATGTGTAAATTTACACGCATGTGTAAAGGTTAGGTTAATGCAAAAGTATGAATGTGTTGAGTTTTTCGAACTGTTACATGCATGTGTAAAGACTAGGTTAATTTAATACAATTTTCAAATACAAACATTTCTGGGGAAAGTGTTTGTGTTAACAATTTTGTTTATATAAACTTATGAAATTGGTCTTTTTTACGAAAATGATACGCATTAATGGCAATTTATACTATATAAAATAAATTAAAAATATAGTAATTATTTTACCACAATTCAGTAAATTTTTTAAACATTTTATTGAGCAACGCTGTTTGTTTTTTTAACACTTTATTGCTGAAAGCGTCAAAAAATCACTGTCCACCTAAATTCACTAGACAGTGAGCTGCAATCACTTATTCTGTAAATCAAAAATATCGGAAGAACTGTCATAGAAATTTAAAAAGGAATTTTTGGTTCACAATGTTAATAAACCGTACTATATTATATATCATATTAAATGTAATTTGATGCATTATTCAATGATACCCATTATGATGAGATTATATTCCAAATATCTACAATATTTTTTTCTCTCGCTAAATTGGTTTTAATATCGCGAAATTTAACCGGAAAATCGCCAAATTGCCATCACTGCTTGGTGAAAAAAATAATCAATCCAAACAACAAAAAATTCTTTTGCTGTTCATATTGAAAAACTGTGGAAAATTTAAAATACAAGGATTTAAAATTAAGAAAATTATTTTTTTATGTTTAAATAATAAAATAAAAAATGAATAAGTCTAAAGTTAATAAAGCATTGCAAAACAATATGAAAAGTGTAATACAGAAGAAAGTAAAAGCTGGACTTTAAACAGCCGCACTGTCTGCAGTAAAAATAAAAAACTCCCCCAAAACAAAAGGACGAAAATTGATTTTTCCATAACGATACCAAGCTGCAAACACATCTATAGGAAGTAGTAAATTATAGATATCATATTAATTGAAAATTAATAACGTATGAACAAAATGAGTAAGTTTAAGGATTTTATTAGGATAATACAACTTATGTCATAAAAATATACCAGTTGGATACATTTTTCAATTCCAATTGGATTGCATGCAATATTAAATATGTATGAGATGTGTGTTTATGTGTCAACTGAATTCCTATACTTTTTAATTGTCAAACATATCCTGTTTTGTTGCGGGAAGAAGAATTTCAAGTATTTGAAAAGTGCAACCCCTAAGTTTTTGATTTCAGTTGGTAATAGCATAAATAAATTATTAAATACCAAGAATATGACGTCACTTACCAACCCTCTCAAACATCTAATGGCCATCAAACATCTTACTCCTTGAATAAAATTAAAAAATAAACCACAACAAACGATATTCTTAACTATGTCGCAATTCAACTTTGATTTATGGCTATTGCTTTTATTCTTAATTTTTTTCCGTTGGCTTAGGTGAAGAGGAAAATGAAAAGGTTATTTTGGACTTGTCTCGCAAGCAATTGAAGAAGGTACCAAAACAAGAAGACGCTCAGAATGTTCGTACATTACTTTTGGAAGAAAATGAATTGCAAAAAATTGATAATATCGATTCATATCTTAAAATTGAAAAGGTAAATGTACCCCAAATGCATTATGGTGGTCAGAGAGAAAAACATGAAGACCGGAACTAATCGAATGTTTTTATTTTTCTTTGGTTTCTTTTCAGTTGTCTTTAAGCAAAAATCAATTATTACGCATGTATGGTGTTTGCCGTCTACACTGCCTACGAGATTTAAATCTTTCCTTCAATGGCATACTGTCGATTGAAGGTCTGAAGGAGTGTGTTCATTTGCGTTATTTGAATCTGGAGGGCAATAATATAAAGACAATTGAGCATTTGAATACAAATATAAAATTGGAATTTTTGAATTTAGCTGAAAATAGTATTGGCAGTATATCGGATATTTCATTTTTAAAAAGCCTTAAGGTATGCTATTTTTTCCTTAATTTTTAATTTTTTTTTCATAAAAATAGTGTTAAGATGTTGGAAACAAAAAACTAACATAAAATCGCTAATAAAATAGGTATTATCTGAAAATTGGTCCGACTGTGAAAAGTTTTCTAAGTATATACAGTTCAACTTCGACAATACGGATACATATAGCTTTAGGCTTTGTCGAATTATAGGTATTCGAAATATATTAATTTATTTTCTCCTTATTATTTTTTTAATCGCAAATAAAATAGAAAACATAGAATTTTTCGACTTTTTAATATATCACTCTTACTTAAAGTTAGTGTTGTATGTTTGGTTTATTATTTAAAAACATGCCATTTGGTAATAATGACAGTGCAAAATGTGAATCAAAGTGTAAATAACAAAACATTCGAGATAAAAAAAAAATTAATCCGGATTGTAGAGGTAAACATTTTTAATTCTCCGAAATGTAAAATCGAAGTTGCACTGTGTATTAAAATCTATAAATATCATGTATTGTAAAAAAGCCGCACTTCTACTAACTGTGAAGAGTTTTCTAAGAATATACAATATATATTATCTTGAAATCATCTACAAAATAATGTATATAATTTATCCGACAATTTCCTTGAAAGATTTATACAATTTTTTTCTATTTTAGGAGTTGTATTTGCATGGCAATCGTTTAACACATTTGAGACAATGTGACAAATATTTACCAACTTCATTGGAAGCCCTTACTTTGGCTAAAAACAATATAAGTGATCTCAATGAAATTTGTTCATTAACTAATCTTATTAATTTAAATAGTTTAACCATTAACGATAATCCTTGTGTCTCAATGACGGCTGGACCAGAGTAAGTAGTCATAACTAGGTATATTGTATACAATTGTTGACAATAACTCTATTATGTTATTAATATTTTGCAGTGGTTTCGATCATAGACCATTTGTCTTGAATTGGTGTCTTAGTTTAAAAATTATTGATGGCTTTGTGGTGGATCCAATTGAAAGGTTTGTATTCGCTTGATAAATATATTAAACAATTTTGAATATACGTTAAGTAATTTTCTTTTAGCCTTAAAGCCGAATGGTTATATAGTCAGGGTCGTGGGCGCAGTTTTCGTTTGGGCGAACAGGCTCCCTTGGCCAAGTACTTGAGTTCAGTGTGCCCGTTAATTGGGAAAGCGTTGGAAAATGAGAATGAGCGCAAGCTACGTTTAATACTTAGCAAAGCCCAACATCATCAACGTCAATTGCAAGAGGAAATTTCTGAACATTCAAATCCATCTGCTAATAATTCACCATCTTCGGGTCGTAAGAAGCCAGCGAGTCGAATACAATCTCCTAGGTGTAAGTATTACCTTGTATTTAAAAGTATACTTTTAAACTAGATTTTAAATAATAACTATAATAAATTCGTATAGTTTCTCGTTTGAGCGGGCGCCAGGGTTCACCAGATTCTATGGTAAACAGTTATCACGGCAATACAACAAATGAACAAGGTATTGTTGTTTGTACCACTAAAATTCAGTACATTTCTTTATAAATTCCTTTTTTATTCAGTGGCCAATGCCAATCATTTAGTCCAGATGACTACTTCATTAATAGAAAATATTAAAAATTGTGATACTTTAATGTCGCAGACTACAGATGGTTCTAATGTTAACAGTTCAAATTCTAAAATGAATAACTCGCAAGATTCAACACCTCGCACTATAACGCCTAATCCCTATAATGGTATATTTATTATAATCATTTTTGTTAACAATTTGTATGTTAGATACTAAATGTGTTTTTTAGGAGGACCTTTAAATGCTGCCTCAAAAATGGTCCCTGTACCAGAAACTCTCATGAGTCCAGATGTTTGTCCAGTTTCGGTGGCTCAAAGAGTTACGGTCTCAGCTATAAATACTCAAATACAACAGACCAAAATAAACAAAAACAAAGGTACCCTTGTGAATTACAAGTCAATCTAAATTTCAAAATGTTTTTCTCATTTGAATTATATTTTGAAAATTGTTTTTATTATTTGACAGATAATCGCTTAAATTCTCCAAAAATGCGTAGTCCACATTTAAAACGCAACACCGCGGAACGTAGTCCAGTAATGAGTCCAAGAAAAACGAATTTACATTCCAGCACCGCGAATACTGCACAGCACCATCAAACGAACACAAAGAATGTGGGAAGTCAACAGCAACAACATGCATCGCACATTGATCATCAAATGAAATCGAAATTTATTAGCAATTCAATGCACGTAGCTGCACCGGATGATTGTTCCGGTGGTGGTAGTTCAGACGAAGACAGTGATAATATAAATGTTGACAAGCTGAAAACTATTCATAATAAAGCTGCTCAAAGGTAAGCAAACAGTAGACTTAATACATGCAATATTATGACTTTAATTACGATTTTGCAGATGCCAACAACTTAAACAAAATATGGAAAATTCTAGTCAAAATCATAGTCCCGATACTGAAAACTCGGCAGTAGTTATACAAAAAATATGGCGCGGCTATAGAACTCGCAAGAAAACTAAGGATATTGCGGAAAAATTGCTAAAGAAACGA
This sequence comes from Calliphora vomitoria, assembly GCA_942486065.2. NCBI lineage: Eukaryota > Metazoa > Arthropoda > Insecta > Diptera > Calliphoridae > Calliphora > Calliphora vomitoria. Next base: position 66,558,487 of record OW818030.2, on the reverse strand, counting down.
ACTCACGAATATATAGAGTAAGTAAATTATAAAAAAAACTTGTGCAAAATATGATTCAAGCTGTGTCATTTGTTTTTTTTTCTTGGTTACATTGTATTGTAGGTTCAAAATCTTAAAGACGCGGAAATAGATTTCTGAAATTTTAAGTTTTTTACATTTTAATTGCATTTGTGCTAGAACAATACGGCCATAACAAAAACATTTCAATTTGACTCGTTTATTATGAATTCAGAATAAACGAAATTCAGTAAACCACTTTTTTTATCACTGAAGTTGATGGTGCACAGTTCGCATTGTATTTATCAAGCATAGCTTGGTTTGAGTGATTGTATTTTTCCGCTAAAAATAATGCTTAATGAGCACACGAAATTCAATTTTTTCCATTTTCTTCTCAAGTCACATGGTAGTCTGCTATCAATGGCTGTCAAACATAAACTAAATGACGCAGCTTGTTCAAGTGTTGACCGGAGTCGCCTGACATAGTCATATAAAACTAGAGCATTATAGCTTCGAACATTCTACAAAAATTCGGCGTTCCGAACAGCGATCCATGATCACTCCAACAGCCTACGACTGTCCATCCCTAATAAAAGTTGGTTTCTTTTCGTTGTCTAGTCCCACTGTTTTTAGAGATCCTGAAAAAATATTAAATTATTTATGTTTGGTACAATAATCCCTGGTCATACTAGAGCAGATCTTGTATATGTGCAGTCTAAGCAGTCGCAATAATCAATCTGTCGATGTCGGACTGAAAGACATCTTGGGTGTCATAACTTAATCGTCGGAAGTCCATCGGGAACTTTTGTGATATGAGATCCTGTGTCATCATATGATGTTTTGTGTGTCTAAGCTGTATGCAAGCCAACTGGAAATTGCTTATATTGCTTGACCGACAGCAGACAGAATATGGGGCAGTAGTTAAGGGTTTTTAGGCTGTGAAGTACAGCTGGAGGCCAGTAGCGGCTAATGATAAATGTTTTCAAAGATTCATCATCATTCCGATTTTATTCTCTCAGATAAAAATAATACTGAAACGGTTTTACAACTTAACACAAAACTCTATGCCTAGGACTTAATTCGTAATGTATTATTTAATGGAATGTTTAAGAAAAAAAAAAAATTGATTTTGATTTTTAAATTCTTTAGTAATTTTTTGCACATAATATGGTACAAGTTTAGTTTTGTTTTTAGTTTTTGTAATACATGTACAACATTTATATGATAACATATTCACATTTCTTTTTAGTAAATTGACCAAAGATATGGAAATGACGAAAGCTCAGTTAGAAAATGAGCGCAAAATCCAACAATTGCAAATGCAGGCCATTAATGCATTATGGAAAAAAGTCTCGTCCATGCAGAATACAACAGCTACCAACACCAACACGACAATCGATAGTCAAAATATGGAAACCACCAGTTCAACGACATCGATAGGGAATCAACCGGGTCAAAATACATTAAGCTTGGATAATAGTTCAACAACAGTGGTCAATGATTTAGCTAAAACCTGCACAATGTTAACGAATCAGGTAAATATATAACTAAATAATCGGGCAAAAATATTATTTTCAAATAAATGTTGCAAACTTTAATTTTAAGGTCCAGCAATTGCAAGGTTCTATGAGGGATATTTTGAATTGCCTTACATTGTTTTGCAATTTGCCGCAAGAAAATGTCAAACGTCTTTTAACCGCAGGAGTAGCTGAAGCTTTATCAACTACACCCCACAACGTTGCACAAGTCGCTAACTCCACCACCACCACCACCTCCAACATCTCAACAAATGTAGAGAAAAAAGATTCTGCTGCTACTCAAACAGAAATTGTAGCCGTACATACGCCCCAGTTGGAAAGTCAATCAAATTTTCCTTTTATAAAAATACGACCTTCAACGTTGCCTTTAATAGAATCACAAAATCCTAATACACCAAGTAATTGTAACAATGTCACTACCACCGCTACAGACACCGAAAACACCACTGAAACACCAACCAACCAAAGGCCTTCTTTAGAGGAAAGCGGTATCGCCAGCACTGACGACGTGCGTAGTTCAAATGATTCCGTATCAATCTTTGAGAAACAAGACGAGGACGAGAAACATAATTTAAATTTGACCACAACGATTAGTGGCTAATGAAATTTGCAAAGTAAAGAAATGAAAAGACAACAAAGTGATAGATATTTGTATTTTATTAAAATGTATTTTTCACATTGATATAAGTTTAAAATTATCACATAGAACATAAAAATCATACAACAACCAATTTTAATATTAACAATAAAATCAGCCAGCACCTTTTTTTCGCAAGACATGCTTTAAAAACAGCAAACAGCAAACAAAAATTAAAAATCAAACATCGATAGTAGAAAAATGCCATTAGATTTTTATTATTTTGATTTTTGCATTGAAATTCGAATTGTCTCTAGTTTCTTATCCTCACCACACTCATAAACACTCACTCTTTCTCAGGCTCGTAGTCGTTTCTATTTTTAAATGAATGAATGAATGTGAATTAATGTTTTTCACAAGAATGCTTAATAAAAAGGATCTCAAATATTTTTACATTACATTAGTATTTATTATTATTATCTTGTAGCTTTTGCATTAAAACAACAAAACAAAAATTACAAATCAACCTGATATAAAATTAAAAAATAAAACAAAAAAATTAAAAAATAAAAAAATAAAAAATTAATAAACTGACCACCAGTTTATTAAACCAAATATGAAAATATTTATATAAATATGCCACCACTTTTTAAAGCATTTCTATTCTATATCTTATTATGTCTTAATATTTTTTAGGTTCATATAATTTGTATTCCTTTACAGTACCACCCGACAAAGGAGAAATATTCAAATATTAAACTTTTTAAAACCAATAAATTTTATATTGGTATTTGCTATATAAAATAATTTTTTTATTATTTTTAGATTTGTGTTTTAAATTATTGAAATCATTGAAAATATTGACTCGTACTACAACATCCATCCATAAAAATGCAATAAGAACAACGAAACTATTACAGAATGATTGTTTTTAGTTTGTTCTTTATTTTTCAATCTCTCCTATTTTATTTATCTTTCCCCATTTTCTAATCTCTGTGTAGCTGTAAGTAAAATATATTTCAAGAAAAAAAATATGTAGAATTTACAAAATAAAAAATTCATTTTAATTTCAACCTGCAATAACAATGAAGAATAAAAGTCCAGCTTTAAATAAAAAATCTTAAATAATTTTTTTTTTTGTATTACTAAGGTTTGTTTATAATTCAGCCGCTGATGCCAAGTAGCATGCCACGTTACAAGTTTGTGGTTCCAGCAGGATGGCGATCGCTGTGTGACAAATATTACAGCGATCGCCACACTGAACATTTTGCATGAACGATTGAGTCTATCTTTATCATTCGCGGAGGTGATGTGAATTGGCTACCAATTTGTTGGGGCTTTTCTACAAGTTTGTGGTTCTAGCAGGATGGCGCTATTTGTCCCACAGCGATCGCCGCACTCAACATTTTGCATGAACGATTGAGTATATCCTTATCATTCGCGGAGGAGATATAAATTGGATACCAATTTGTTGGGGCTTTTCTACAGACGTAGGTATATGTCAATAAGACGTAGTCAACCGTTGTCCTGCAAGTCAACAACCGTTGGACATCGCTTAAATTCAGGCATATATATGCGCCAGTCTTTGAAATGCGACTTCTTTAATACACATGACAGTTTTCAACTTTACTGAAGTTGGGTAAGTTAACAATACAAACCCTTCATATAATGTTGGTCACAATGCTGCAAAAAAGCTAATAATCGATTGTCGATCAACCCATAGAGAAAATTTACATAGAGCGGAAACTCTGCTGTCAAAGACCTAACTCAGTTGTCAAAAATATAAGTGGTGAAAATGTGTTAGTAAAAAAAAAACTATGTGAAAACAAAAACAACACTCGCATATTTATTTATTTGTTTTAAAGTTTGAGTAAAATTTTCGTTTGAGTTTTTTTCTAGTTTCCGCTCTTGTTTTTTTCTATGGATCAACCATTTTCAGTTTTTTTTAAGGTAAATTTTAGTTATTGGGGGCTTCGGAAAGTTGATTTCAACAGAGACGGACGTGACTATATCAACACCGCTATCTATAACGATCCAGAATATATACTGAAGGGTATAAAAATGCCTAATACCCCTGTTGTGGATCCTGGGGGGTTATTGTGTAAGTCGAAAGAAAGCATTTTCGAAATACAGTAAAACACGCATGCAAATTCGAACGATTTTATTACGAAACGGAAAAAATAATCCCAATGATTGAATTGTCTAAATTTTTGCATGCCACAAAGGTGAACTATGTCCCTAATGAACTAAATGCCTCCAAGAAATTAACTAAACTCCAAAATATTGTTGCTGTTTTTTGTCGGTTTGTGGACTTAATTCGTTGCGCCCATTTTCTCATCATAAAAATTGCTAGTTACGATTTTGTTTTTTGATATCAATAAACAAGTGAATGTTTTAAAAATTACAATTTTAAATTTATTTTTCTAAATCATGATTTATTATCACTACTAACAGCTACTACACTAGTCCTCTTCTGAACTAGAGTAATCATCATCTTCATCACTATCATCTTCAATATTCCTTGTCGGCATGGGCCTGTTCATATTTGGTTCCAAATCATCATCGTCACTATCGCTATCAACATATTTATTATTTTGACCATCACTTTCAATATTTTGATTATTTTTCTTTGCAAAACATTCTGGCCAAATTTTGGCCTTTGTGTACTCCTTAATGTGTTCAGGTGTTAGGATCTTACAAATCTCCGCTTTGACTTTGTCACCTTCCTCGATAGGCTCTACGAGAATATAGTCGCCCCGCTTAACCCAAACGTTTTTGCGAAATTTCGTGGGCATGGTGACTGCAAAGGTAAAACGTTACAACGACATTATAAACAATGTGTGGTTTATGTTAATCTTACCTAGAAAATGTTCATCATCTACATTGGCGGTTTCCACCTCATGCAAATTGTTGCCTCGACTGCAAACTACCCGTACTATCTGCTGATTTTCTTTGGGCAATTCAAAATCGTCCTCCATCATCTCTTTGAGTACATGTTTGCGGCGTGTCACACGAGACATGTTTGTTGGCTGCAAATATAGTGAAGTAATTGATTCAACGCTTTTGTATTATTTTTTCAAGCTGTAAAACTGATTTACTTACCTATGTTTGATTTCAAGAATTTAACTGTTTCCTTTTAAGTTCAAAATAATTTAAAAACTTTATAAATTTTAAATGCATTTAAAAATGGAAGTAAAAATTCCTGGAGCAGCTAATCTAGCCACAAAAATGCGTGCTGTTTTGTTTTTGTGGTTAAAAAGGACAGAGTTGTAAAATTAGTACCCCTAAGCAACACAGATTATTTTACTACTGTTTAAATCAAAGATGCAAAATTGCATGGAATGCAACACTATGTGATGCAAGGTAAGGTTGATGTCTAAACTTAAAAAAAACGTTATAATTTTGAAATTATATACAGTTTGGATTAAATGCTTTCAGTCATTAGATTATACTTTAACCCTTGCTCTGGCACTATTTACATATGTAAATATCTGAATTTTAAAATAGCTATAATTTGTATTTTTGGTCCAATTTGGAAATGGTTTGGAGTTTGGAAATTTTGGACGTTATTTATGCGTATATAAAAAATCTCGAAAAAAGTATATTGACCGTTATTTCTAACCATTTTATTTCTTTTTCTTTATTATCTGCCACTATTTACATATGTAAATATTTTTTTGGTGTGGTTTATTTTTCATATAATTCATTTAATTTTATTACATTTTAAAAAGTTGCCCGAATTTGGTAAAAACGTGTAAAATGAACTATTTTAAATATGAATACATTTTGAGTATCATTTTTCGTGGCAGGTTCCACTTGCAAAATACCGAACTTGCTGAAGTTTGGTTGGATGAGCAAAATAAAGAGGAGAAGAATACTTCTGTTTACAATTTAATTGTTGGTAAAGTAGAATGCGGCAATGTTTTGAATGAGGAATCTGATTATGTGAAGGAAAAAGTGCGGATTTTTGTAAGAATATCTCAGTTAGATACCGCTTCTTGTTTACGCTCTATGTATATTTTTTCTTTGAATAGATAATAAAAAATGTATTATAATAGTTGTGTTCGCGTACCTGATGATTTTGTAATAATTTGTACAAATTATTACTGGAAGTTACAGGATTGCGTTCATTTAATTTTAAAAACTTGTAACGAGAGAGCAGGAGAATATTAAAAGTGACAGTTCGTTGATAGAGAACCTATATTTGTTACTGTACAATTTTGTTCTGTGAAAAATATCAAAATAAAAAAAAATGTGTAAAAAATATGATTGTATATTTTGAAATGTAATAAACAAATAAATTAAACTTAAAATACACAAATATTGTAATTGTTGAAATGAATAAATGTAAAATAATATTAAACAAACACTTCAAATATATTTATAATTAGATTTCTGTTACAATAATGTATTAAATATGAGTTTTTTTGTTAATGAAAATTATGTAAAGCAATGTCAACTTATCGTTTAGATATGTTGACATTGCTAATTTGTAAAAAATTGTGTTTTCTTAATATTTTTATTTAAATTTATAATTTTAAAGCAATAATATAGTTTTTATTACTATTAAAGCTACGCATACATCGTAATCGGCACCGAACACGAAATTCCATACATTTGCACCGAAAAAAGTTCGTTTCAGAAATCGGCAACGAAAATTGGGAACGAAACGGCACCGATCAGTAACGAAAAACCTGTCATTTGGGGCCGGAACGAAAATAACTTCAAGTAGGTTGTTTTCGGTGCTGTAGGAACGAAATTATTTTTTTATTTCAAACTAGCTGACCGCACCGGCTTCGCCCGTTATCTATTTACTGATGTTAGTTCAGCAAGTTTCTCCAAAAAATTTATTTTATTATAAAAGATGAGAAGTGAAAAGGAGGCAATATATTAAAAATTTAAATTTCCGAATATTTAAATTTTTTTTTTTACAAACCAACTCCTGAACATTTCAAAAAAATCATCCAAATCGCTCCAGCCGTTCTCACGTGATTACATTACATACATGGACCATTTCTTTTTTATATATATAGATTTAAAGAAAATCAAAATGAATAAATAAATAAATTTTCTTTATTGGAAGAGGAAAAAATAACATGTAACATGACAGTTTGTAGATATGGTAGGGCTAGAAGCCTTGATTTGGAAACTCCACAACGTAGACAAAACAAACGACGTGCTCCATCCTCCGATCCAACTACTGAACTACTTTACGAACTGATTTCAAGTCGCAAGCCAAAACCAGTGGATTTTTTGGAGCCCAAAATAAAACCAAAGGACCAATTGGATCACGCTTTTGACTCATTTGCCAGTACGATGCGTTAATTTCCAACGATCTCAATTGCAAAATTGAAATTAAAAATGTCGCAGCTTGTCGGTGAGGAGGAAGTTTCCTTGGCTCAACAAGATCAATTAAATTAAGTACACTACATCCAAATATACGATGAAAACAATCAAATGGCTACAAATATCTCAACGAAAACAAGTTTAAACGCCTCACGGAACGACCAAACTGTCCATAATTCAAATCCAAATAATTCCCCGAAAAGCCAGAAACAACAATGATGTTTCTAATTAAACATTCCAATATTGGCCATATTTTAGCAATTTTCATTTAATAAAAAGCTTTTTCTTACCTTAAGGTAGTGCATAATTTGTGTCTTGGTGTTATTGGTTTTCTATTCCATGTGGTAGGTAATCCTTCCAAATCAGATTTCCCAATATCCAGCACGGATTCAAAAAGATAACGACTTAAACGAGAATATTCTTTAAATTTCGTATCATCATCCATCAAATATCGATCAACCAAGATATTGTGTACACCTTCTCTGAACCGGTTTTTGTACATTACGTGAATATTTTTTTCCTTTTTTTTCTTGCTTTTCACATCTTCTATATATTGATGCTGTTATATGTTATAGGCAGCAATTCGATAATTTGCTTCGTTAATTTCATCGACACTATAATTTTTCATATTTTTAGTACTTCTTCAATATGCTTTTCGATGCACAATTTTCCACTTCCAAATGACAACTTAAAAAATAATTTCGTTTCTGTTTTATACCGCCACGCACCCAACTGAAACGAAAACAATTCAGAAACGAGACGGTGACGCACACCAACGTTTTACAGTTTCAGTTTTCGTTATCGGCGCCGATTACGGTGTATGCGGAAACCCAGTTTAAGTGCTATTATTACTTTTTTTTATGTGTTTGTTGATCAAAAATCATTGTATTATTAACTTTTTCTTTCTTCGAGCTTTAACAGCTTAAAAATTTTTACAAATTGTTGTTCGCGTACTTTTTTGGATATTTTTTTAGATTGTTACTGGATAATATTTACTGGAAAGGAGCTCGAACACACCTAATACCACCCAAGGGAAAAAAATGTATGTGAAATATAAAATTCAAGAAATTTTCTACCTTTTTATTGATCCTCTAACCCGCATACTTTAAAAAGCTAAAAAAAAGTTGTCGAATAATTTGTTTAGGGTAATTATGACCCAACAAATCAGTACAGCCATCTGAAACTAATTTGCAAATTAAGTTTAGGAACCAGGTGCAAAAAAGTGAAGAGTGCTTCAGGGCATTGTTGCTGATTTAGGTGTAAAAAACAGTTAGATGTGAACATTAATTATGATACGATTTTATTGAAAAACTAATGAAAAGATAGAAAAAGTAAGAAAATATGTTTTTTTTTTCTAATGAAAACAAAATTTTTGGTATTTGAGAAGCATAAATGAAGATCTCATTTTGAGCAAACACACTGTGTATCCGTCTTTTTGCATAGTTTGCACCATCTTTTTTGCCTAACCAGATTGGAAAGTCATCGATATTGTCATGACGGACGTCATTAACTGGATGTTTTGCTTTTTCGCCAACTTTTGAACTTCCTGGCTGTGAATCTTCTTGTGGAGTACCAACTGATCATGAGTTGACCTCGGTGGGAAATGTAAAAAAATCTGTAACTTTTTGAGATAATTGGTGTAACTTTTTTTGCAACTTTTTGAGATAAATGGAGTTTTTTAATGCATGCCTTGAGGCACTGTTGCGGGTTAGAGGGTTAATACATACATACATACAAACTAAAAATACGCGTTATTAGCTTACATAGTTGGCTTACAAAGTACATAGTTATTTGTTGGGTAATTTAGACTAGTAGTACAAAATCAACTAATTTAAGTGGTCCACATTACAAGAACTTGGGTTACAGTGGAAAAAAATTATTTTTACCTACTGATCTAAATATACTTACCAAATATATGCAAAACTACGTTCCAAAAATTATATTTTTTCAAGATAAAATGTAAAAAAGGGTCGAACCAACTTTAAAATTTGTACATTTAACAATGGTTTATAAAAGATATTTTAAGCTATTAAGAGCTAGTTTCTTACTTGTCAGTTAAACGTAGCTTATTAACACGCTGTTATATTAAACCAGAAATATATTTAGCTGGGATTTAACCAATGATTGTGTTTCTCACTAGTGGATTATCGCTTGTCAATTTTGTTAGCATTGCTATACTTTTCAGTCAAATCACATGTGAATTGTTTTTTTTATTTTTCAGATGTTTGTGCTTTGGCATTTTATACTTAGGTTTAACTCGCCAATGATGCTCAGTTAAACCTAGATTATATATTAAATAAACAATAAGTGAGAAACATAATTTTTAGTTTAATCTAGGTTTAAACGAAGAAAGTAGATTATCTTTATCCCAGAAACTAGCTCTAAATGTTTATGAATACAATTTTTAATGGTTTATAAACCTGTTTAAAGCTTTTCTGAATGCGGCCATTATTTTATATTATTAACTTAAATAAATAACTTTTCGCAGTACATATTTTTAACTTAAATATTCTTTTATTTCAGCGCATTTTTTTATATAAAGAGTAAAGCAATAGAAATAAATACAAATTTTTTGTTTTTAGGGGAATAACAACCATTAAATGCTCTAAGTAAATAAAAAAATACAAAAAATAGAACATTTTATTTTGAAGTGATTTCGTCGAAAAATCTCGAAAATAATTTAACTTAAACATTAATAACGCAGTTTCATTGATCTGTACTCAGTATCCATCCTTCATTCATCCATCGATCCATCACCATACAATAAATGAGGAGGACAAGTAAAATGTGCTTCATTTTATTAATTTCTTTTGTTTTTCTAAGGCAATTAATTGATAAAATTTATAAAAATGTTGATAAAATTCTCAGAATGTATCTGGAAATAATAATTAACAACGATTTTATTTTTTATTAAGACGCATTATACGTTCTTTTAGGCCACCCGGTTTTACTTTTGTAGTTTTAACTGTTTTGCGCGTTTGTACATCTTTAGATTTTTTTAATCTGTAATTAATCCAAAATTATTGAGTGCTTCATTGAAATCTTAAAAGTGAATTAATTGAAAACTTACAATTCATTCCATAGTATAGCGATTTCTTTTTTCATAATGTCCTTAAAATCATTTGTAAAATTGGTCCAGTGTTCGAAGAATTTATTTGGTGTACATTGTTCCAAAGTACCTGACTTGGGTGCGTAATGATAAAATTTCATAGTCTCTATAAATACTTCGCGACAATCCTCCAGTTCTTTAAAGAGTTTGTCAATTTCTTTGGAAGCATTTATTACAAATTCTTCCATTTTTGATTTGAATGGTTCCGTATTTTGGGCAGTCGAGTGTATGATGACTTTGTCTGTAGTTCGTATCTTAGCTGAAAAAGTTAATATTATAAATATAAGTTTTTGAAAAATATAGAATAGGAATTGAGTCAGTAACTAACCGTTTAATTGATCACTTAATTTTGTAATTTGTCCTTTGACCTCATCGAAGTCCACTTGGGTTGCTCTCTCCACATCCGAAGGTTCTGGTATTGGCAAAGGTATTTCCAATAACTGTACCCCTTCTTTTCGTTTCCTACCAATATATGTTCGGACTATGAAGTGCAATAGAGTAGTTTGAGAGTCCTTGGATTTAACATCCTTTAATTTGCTTAAAATTTCCAAAGTGAAACCATCGGCTTGGCCGCGCTGACGATTGCCGCCATTCATATAATTGCCCAAAGTCAGAATAATTGCAAATATTAATTTTAGCTCTTCGCTCTCCACTAGAAATTGAGACAATTGCATGACAACCTCCAATTTCCGTTCTATAGTAGTGGCAGTTTCTTCGAATTCAGCCATAAATACCATGCACGATATGCGTTCGGTGAACATAGATATATGCGAGATTTTTAATAGGAACTGTTCGGGTTCATCGAGAGGGGTGTCTCCTTGTTCCCTGATGCGTTCTAGCTCATCATTGGTTGCTTTATTCTTATTGATTTGCTGTAGGGTCTCCAGACTAACGACAGAAGTGTCAACGTGGTAGATAGCATGCTCGATTTCACAAAAGTCGACGTGAGAACTTCGAAGCAGAATTCCCACATTTTGGGATCTTTTGCTGTCGAGTACTTTAATTGGTCTTACACGAACCTCGGTCTTAATTTTGGGTACTACTCTGGGTACTACCGCTTCCCGTGAGAATAGTTCAGTAAACTCATCAATATTATCGAGATTTGTTTCATCGATTTCTTGCCAAATCTCTTTAGGAGCTGAAGGCGATTGGGAAGCAATCGGCTCATCTGGAGAGGTGCTGGGAGTTGAGGAGTCAGTGGTGTCACCAGTGGCAGCAGCTATTGGAGCAATGGGCTTTGGTGGAGGAGGCTGCGTTACTATACGTGTCCAGTAGAGAGGCTTCATGGGCTTTGGAGGATTAACGGCAGTCTTCCGTAGCGCTAAATTGGGGGCAGTTGGAGCAATTACTGATAGTTAGTTTAGATAGGGATCTTAGGGAAATATACTTACTATTTGCTTGATTGAACCATCCTCCTTCAGCTGGGTTTGGTAGAGGGGCTGGCGTCGTTGTTGTAGGGGCTTTAGGTGCACCAGGCGGCGGTGGCGGAGGAACTGCTGATGTATTGAGCGTAAGTGCCGTAGGTGTTAATGAGGAACCAGGCGGCGGTGGAGGTGGTGGTCCAGCCATACATGGCGGAGGAGGAGGTGGTGGAGGCTGAAAAACTGATGTCGAGGATGGTGGTGGAGGCGGCGGAGGAGGAGCCATGAAAGGAGGTGGTGGTGGTGGAGGAGGAGGTGGCGGTGCAGCTAAACTCCCAATTGGTGGAGGAGGTGGCGGTATCGTTGGCTTCAGTTCGTTTAATTTATTTTCACAAGTTATGCCATTTAGCGAAACCTGAATTTCTTTATCACACCTCAATATCTGTGAATTTTCTTTGTTATCTTTACATTTGCTGCATACAAACTCCGTTATCGCCTGCGACAAGTCTTCGGTTTGTACTGCAGCCTCCTGAACTCCACTTTCGCATCCGGAACTAGCGTCTGTATTGTTCTTGTCATATTGATATACTGTCGCTTCACTGGCATTTAATAGATCTGTCAGTAGCACACAACGTTTTGATGGTCGTCTTAAAGGTTCTCCCACCGACAACATGTCATTGACCACAACATGTACCTCTGCTATGGTGGAACAAGTTAAAAGCCGTTTTCTTAGTAGCTGCATGAAACCAGTGTCTCTTTCAGACAGTGGCGTCGTATCCACTTGAATGGCTTTTGGTATGCGTGATATTGCCGAAGTGGGGGTACTACAGTACGGCCATGAGGTGACTTTATCTAGTTTACCAGGTGTGTGTGGTTGTGAAGTTGTGGGCGCTTCAGTATGTGTCCATTGGTACATTTGGAATGGCTGTAAATGAGGCGACAATTAAAGTAAAATCATTTAAATTATCTCATTTCAATTTAGAATTTTATTTGTGACGTCTTCTCTTAAATAGTTAAATACATATACACATGTACATATACAGTGGGGAGCACAAATGTATACATTAGGCTGGGTCGATTTGTATGGACGATCAAAAAGTAAAATATCGTATCTCAAGAAACCATAGGTCTAAAATCAAATAATATCTTGCGCATTTCGTCTTTTATCCAATATAAAAACTATAATACTGAAATATCATTGGAAGAAAAACGAAATGCTCAAGATAGGATTTGATTTTAGACCTATGGTTTCTTGGGGAAAATTTCTTAGAATTTTCCGTACAATGCGTTTCTGCAATACGATTTTTCGTGAACAAAATTGACCCACCCTAGTGTACATGTATCTACATCGCACATGTATCTACATCGCACCGATTTTAATAATACGAATGAATCAATATGGATATGACAATGACGATTTGAAAAATTGTGCTATATTTGGTATCTGGTTGAGAACAATATTTACATTTCTCTGCCTCAACAATTTGTATATAAATTTTCTTAAACCTTCGCTTTATTTACATGGTTTACCAATACCCTTCCGGGTGGTACTGCAGTTCTATACATATATGTGACGAACAAAGGTCACCCGGGTGGGTATTGGTAAAGCGAAGATTAAAAAATATTGTTAAGAATGTGCAAGGACGATTTGAATTCAACGGTCTATAACGACTGCCTGCAGCATTCATCATGTATGAAGGCACGACCATCAGTAGCATGCGTTTATTGGCATTGTTTGTAAGTATGGCAACACTAAATGTTTGGGCTGCTGGCAATGACATCGAAGGCTCTGGAATTCGAATGTACTAGTTTGTCCGTTAAGAGCATTGTAGAAGATTCCCGATAGATGGCACGTGTATAAATAATGGCAGAGCTGGCAGTCGTGAGTTGAGTTGATCATTGTCGCTATTAGATTTAACATCAACTGTCGTGTACATGTGTGTTTGTACATTATAAAGTTTGTGTGCATTTCTGCGAATTGATAAACGTGTATAAAGACACTGAGTGAATATTTGAACTGTTGTTGGTGTACATTTAAATAAAGCAATCAAAAGTATCCGGTTTATTTAAAGGAAATAAACCCACGTTTTTGAAAGGTAAAAACGTAACAATATTAAACATCCATTAACATTAAAGCATCTCATCTTCTTCTAAAAAAAATCCAAGGAAAATTTCTAACATTTTTGAACAACATTGAAATATAAATGAAAATTTAAAAAAATTTTCAAGCCTCCACGATTTTATTCGAAAACTAAAATATGTGAAAAGAATCTTACTATTTAAGAAATTATTTTTAAATGTTATGAATTGAAATCAAATCATACTATTTATGTTGAAACTTTTTCCTGTGTATAGGATATTTTCAATATTGAATTTATTGGCTTCTTCTTCAAACTAAAGTTAGCCGTATTTAAAAAATTATTGACGGACAATGAAGGCTTGTTTTTCTATACATACGTAACGTTCTGAATCTGGAACTTGAATTGAAATTAACGGAAATTTATACTATTTTAAAATAGTTTTTATTGTTTGTATTTTCCCTATGAATTTGGAGCTTGCTTTAGTATAAAATAATGGAAGAGAGAATAAAGCCATGGAAATATTTAACAATTTATTCTGCTATTGGCCATTTCAGCTATCCACTGTAAATGTTTCCGCAACTATATTGATTCGTTTCAAATGAACAAACAGCAATTGTGTAAACACTATTGGATAATATTTATAAATATATATTTAAACAGAAACAGTTTTCTAATTAGTTATACTTGAGGCTGTGGTGTTAAGCGTAATTACTCTCATCTTGTTATAAGTGAACTTTTATATTTTTGGTTTAATAATTTATATTGCTGTTTAAGTAAAATTTGGTAAAATTTCTTGTTAATTGTAAAATCAGCATTCATATTTATAGAAACCCTTATTATAGGATGAGGAAGATATTGAATTGTGTTAATGACATCATATCTTTAATAGATTTTTGTCTGCATCGTATTATGCAAATTTGGCTACCGTTACCGCAAAGCTACCCTAAAATACCCTTTCAGTTTACCGTTATCTCTAAAATACTGTTACCGAAATACATAATATCAAATTCTATTAACTATAAAATCCGTTACTGTTACTCTATAAATTTATTTATTTTATAAAAATACAAAAAAATTTTGCGATAATATAGTTTATTGAAAACTAGAGAAAACTAAATACCACGTTTCTCAACTTATTTATTAATACTATAATTCAGGATGAAATAACCATTATCATTAAAATGCAGTTATCAAATTACAGCAAATGTCGTTACCGAAATAAGCTAAAATACTGCTGCCTTAAACCGTTCTGAATCGGTAGCTAACGTTGGTTTTATGTGACAAATTCCCTCAAAGAGACGAATACCAAGTCAAATTTATACACAGTGAAATCATTTCGAAATCCAGAAAATATTTGAATGTCTCAATTTATATTGTTGAATTGGCTGTCATTTGTTCAGTATGTCCTATCAAAGATAGGAGTTCACATTATTTTCTGCTGGAAAAGTATGTTTAATCCATAGCACTAGTACTTTTCATACATTGATAATTTGAAATGTGTGCTCAAAACTAACACCAGGATATAATTTTATCAAAAAGGGACAAAGAGTCGCACACAAGAAAAGGGACATAAAAAGATGCAAGTCAGCCAAAGTAACACAACGATAACCCTGAGTGCACATAATCAATGCAAGTTCGAAAAATCGACTACGTATTTTCATTAGCGAAACATATTTATTGTTATAAGCAGGGCAAGGATTTCTATGCAAATGCATGTTTGTAGTCAGTAACTCAAAATCACTTTTGACAATTTATCTTTCCGAATCGAAGAATTTGCAATAAAATGGCATCGATTTGTTGTTGCATATTTTTGCATATTTTGTTATAAATGCATATTTTGCATATTTTTCTTTTAAATGCATATATTTAGCATATTTTTCCATTTTATTGCACATTTAATTTTCTTTTGGACATATTTTTGTATCAGTGTACACTGTACATACATATATTTGGCAACTCTATTTAGTATTGTAAAAATAGTAAATATATTGACACTAGAATTATATTGTTGAAAGAAAAAGTCAACTTTTCAATTTATGAATCGATTTTTTAGCTTTTTGAAATTGTCGACTTTTCGAAAAAAATTTTATATCGACTTTGTTCTCTTTGTGACACATCATATTAAAGCCAATAAGCATTTCTGTGCTCAAATTACATCTTTATTTCTGAAAATATTACTAAACTACAGGGATTTAATTCGCTGAATGCACAAGTAAAATTAATTGATGATGCTGCCAATAAAATCAATAATGTAAACGGAGAAATTTCTTACCAAATTAAAACAAAACTAAAGAATATTTTACAGAAAAATACTGGATTTCATATAATAAAAAGCATTTTTGACAATTAGATAGCAATTTTAATAAAGAAAATCAAATTGAAAATGAATATTCTACAATTGAACTGGCTTCATTTAAATATGCACCTTTAACTTCTGTTGACGTTGAGCGTACATTTTCAATGTATTAAAGCTGTTTTCATCCGAACAGACAAAGTTGTATTTTTGGAAATTTAAAAAAAAATTTATTTGTTTATACAAATAGAAATCTAAATTAAGTAATTTTGTAACATGAAAATAAATAACTGACTGATTTTTTTAATATAAATATTGTATAATTTACATACACACATGAATTTTCTTATTTTTACTTTGAAAAAATATATTTAAAACCTTTTATGTTCCTTTATATGTACATATATATTGAAAATTTGACCTGAAATTTATATCTGTCTTTTAGTAATAAATATATTTCAAATAAAAAACTTGTTTTTATTGCATATTTTTGTCATTTTTAGTGCATATTTTCTCTCTTTATAGTGCATATTATAAGCGCATATTTTTAATTTTTTAGTGCATGAAAATCCTTGCCTTGGTTATAAGCATTGTGTCAATGTCAAATACACAATAAATTTTAATAACAAAATACATACAGTTTTAAATTAAAGTGAAATATTTAAATTCTCAAATCATATTTAAATCTGTTTCGATGATATCTTTAAGCAATTTAGAATGAATTCACTTTGAACTATGTACTTGAAAATTTTTTAGCAGGTAATGTATCAAACTCTGGCAATAACAAAATATGCATAACGTTTATAGCAGTATAGTAACCATAAACTCTGCTTAATTAGCTTTAGGGGAAAAGAAATGAAGGTGTTATCCCCAAAGCCAATGAAACAATGTTTATTTAATTTACGCAAATCGAATTAAAGTGTTTAAAAAGTACTTAATAACAGTCTAATTAGTTTTCATTCGAGTTGTATGTTAAAAACTTGAACTTGTAATTGAAACTCACAAAATACGTTAGTATAGTATTGAATTTCAATTTTAACGATATTTTGTATATAAGTAATGTGTATTTTGAACTTGATATTGAAACAATGCCAACACCATTTCTTAGAAAAGAGAAGAAATTTTAATATTGTATTAACTATTTGAGGAATTTACAAAGCAATTTCATTTTGCGAAATTTTAATTTTTCTATTTCCAGTGACAATGTGTATTAAATATATTTGCATATCTTTCACGTTTTAACCTTTTTATATACTCAAACAAAAATTTCTGAAAACACACCTTTAGAAATTTGAATGTTCGAACCCCTATGTCTATACCTGATAAATGTTTGTCATGATAAACGTTAAAATGGTTGTCAAGTTAAAAAATGATCAGGACAGTAGTGTGCTAAATACATTGAAATTCGAAACGATTCCGTTTAAATCGAATTAGATAGTAGCCCCCAGGTATAATCTCTATTTATTAGTATTATTGCATCGTTATGACTAAATTGTTAGTGGTTTTGCTCAGACAACTTTGTCCTGACAACGAACGTCATGTATTGTGATAAATTTGTCAAGTATAGACAGGGGGTATATAACTGTCAATTGAATTTGTGTGAGAAAATTTAGAAAATTCTTCACAACCGTTTGATAATATCGATGAAGTGTTTGGCTACGTTTAACAAAAATCGATGCTTGCAGTAATGGTGTAAATTATTAAACGCAATAAAAGCGATACATATTAAATATAAAACAGCATTTATGTCATCAAGAAGTGTGTCTGTCTTTCCGCCTAACTGCTGCAAGATTATCCTTACGACGGCATTAATGCTATCAACTTACATATATGTATCAAAAGAATGTGATGGGATTTGTAACTCTACTCAAGCGGTAAAGATGCGTGAAAGCATTTAGGATTTCTATGTTTCCTTATTTTCAACACTTCCCAAACCACTAACTCGGATATAATGACAACGATGCTGGAGAATAAAAGAACTTCCAAGTTTTTTTTTTTCATTTGTTATTTTTGTTGGTTGGTTGTAACAGGAAATTTGTCGAATCATCATAAACGCTAATTCAAGTATCATTCAACACATTTACACACACTCACGTACAGTTGTTTACCAACTGTACGTGAACTGTACCAGTCCTAGCAGTTCTGGGTGAATGTCCCGAAGTAGTGATTTTACCTATCATTGAAGGTCACCACTAGTTATATAAAAAGCTACGTGACTAGGTAATTTAACATTTGCGTGTTATAAGCAGGGGATCAATTGACGCTACATAGGTTACAAAGATACAGTTTGATAGCAGGTTATTATCTACATAACTACTTATGTACATGTGCTAATATCAAATAGTGAATTAAAAATACATCTCATATACAGTCCAATAAACAAACGTTCCTCCTACTTTTTAAAGTGCAGTACAAAATAAACGTTTAAAGTGACTACACTCTATATTACTTAGAGAACTAAAGTGATAATTGACTTCACACTATCTAATATGGTATATACTTAAGCTAAAATATATAAAAAACTGTATGAGAGTTATATCAACGCAATCTGTATAAAACCAGTTTGTACGTATCACTACGTATCACTACGTATCACATACAACTAGTGAGTTTGTGTATGTGACCAATCTGCCAAATACCAGCTGCAATATAAATGTCAAATCCGGTATCAAATAGTCCATGAATGTTAGTAAGTAAAATAAATACTATCTTATAGACACTAAAGTGACAATTGACTTCTCGCTAGATTACAAGGAATGTATAATGTAACATATTGACTAATCTCTGCACTACGAAGAGGACATACATATCAAATGACCCAAAATATATACATAAATTGGAGTCAGCCAATTGATCAGACATTAGTGAAAATTACTGTATTTTTAAGGGATACATTGACTACTTGTAAAACTGCTGGGATTGATTGTTTAACAGCACCAACTTCAAATACTTTTCTACACATCGCAACATGATGACTGACTGACTTATTGAAACATTCATTCATTCAGTCATGCATGAGTTTGGTGACAAATTAAAAATCTTTTATCATCGGGAATCATCATGATGTTGAAAAGGATATAAAGAATGCCAAGTAAAACATTAAACAAAATAAATAAAAACAAGTAAAAAAGTGGGGGAGTTTAAGAAAAAATGGGAATATATTTGCAATTTCTAAACGAAAAAAAAACAAGTATGGTCGGTCAAGCCCGACCAGATAATACCCTACACTAAGTAAATGAGCAAAAACATTTTTCTTTCAAAATTTCAATAATTTATGTTCGTGAGCGATTTTCGGAAGTGGGCCTTATATGGGAGCTATGACCAATTATGGACCGATCACCATGAAATTAAGTGGTGTGATTAATATCTATATGAAAGTTATTTATGTTGCATTTTATGTGTATACCAACATTTTTAAGAGATTTATGCTCGTTAAAGTGATTATCGGCAGCAGGCCTTATATGGGAGCTATGACTAATTATGGACCGATCGTAATAAAATTTGGTGACATGATTTCTATATATATAAAACTTATTTGGAGAAAAACATGTGTAGATACATATATAAATTAAACATTTATGACCGATAAAGTCCAATATCGGGGGGTAATTTGTATGGGGGCTAGGTGAAATAATGGACCGATTTCAGCCAGTTTCAATAGGCTTGGTCCTTGGGCAGAAAAAGTGATATGTACCAAATTTTATTGAAATATCTTCAAGATTGCGACCTGTACTCTGCGCACAAGGTTTACATGGACAACCAGCCAGCCAGCCAGCCAGACGGACGGACGGACGGACATCGTTTAATCGACTCAGAAAGTGATTCTAAGTCGATCGGTATACTTTAAGGTGGGTGTTAGACTAATATTTTTGGGCGTTACAAACATCTGCACAAATCCAATATACCCTCCCCACTATGGTGGTGTAGGGTATAAAAATATATATATAAAACTTAGAATGGCTAGAAGTTTAAATTATGTATTTCTTCTTTATATACCAACTGGGTTAAGTCTACAAAGTGGGACACCTCGGATTCTTGTATGCCAAATTCAAAACAATTCAAATTTGTTTTTGATACAATTTAAAAGATTGTACTATACACTACGTGTCACAACTACAAACGCACCATTGATATAGCTTATATTTAAACTTAAGAAAATATATTTGCAATAAAAACGGTATAATTTGTAAGTAGATCAAAAATACATTAAATTCAAATATTAGATTTATATAACAAGGTTCTACATTTTATTTAGGAATATTGCAATAGCGTAAAATCGAAGGATGTAATCAATGTGTTTTGGATTTATTCTTCCTTATTCTCAATAGGCTTAAAAATTCTTTCTGGCATAAATTAACAGAATTTGGATTTCATTTCTTAATTTGTCACCAATTATGGATACCAGTCAAATTAGCAATAGAACTGCCAATATTCGAGAATAATATGGAATAATGCCCGAAATGTGTTTTCAATAGTTATTTAATCCTAAACACATAAGAGATAATCTTTAACTTTAATATTTATTAACCGAAACCACCCTTGATTATATAGATTTTTATGTATTGGTAGAATTTATTGCTTTATTTTATTAGTTCTTAGCTGTTCTAATATTCCAAAAAAATTAGTAATTTGCAACTTCACGCAGAGAAAAAATATAGTTGTGTATGTTTACTGTAACCATTTCAAAATTTTTACAAGTTTTTTTTTTAACAATATTATAGTCACAGTAATTATTTATATGATAGTGGTAGCCACAATATAGTTAACTTACGATTCACATGATTTTGATCATATATATGGTTGCAGTAAACAAGTATATGCTTCTGTCAACCATTTTTATTATGAAATATTATATCATAAGTAATAAGTTATTGTCAAATTATAATATTCATAAGCCGAGAACAACATAATATATTATATGAAATGGTTGAAATGGTTACTGTAAACATGCACAAATATATTTTTTCTCTGGGTGCAGTACCTCCACATATTACCAGTTCTTTATAATGCTACGGTGAGCTTACCATATTGGAGCAACACATCCAATATCATTAATGGCATACTCCAAACTTTATTAAAATCATTGGATCCAACAACAATAAATTGAAGTTCTGTGATACTAGTATTAAGTTTGACTTATAGTATATGTTGTGTTGTAATGATTATTTATTTATTAATTCTGTGTTGACAAACAATGTAAACAATAGAATTTCAATTCAACAATAAAAGAAAACCCCTGAAGAAGTTTGAAACAAACAAACGAAACGTTGGGTGAAGAATGAGAATGAAAATATTTTGATATTTTGATTTTTATTTATACATTTGGTAACAAATGATTGACCATAAATAGCCCGTAAGATTGGAATCTTAGAAACTAAAATTGTCAACATCATTGGTCATAAATAAAAAACTAGAACAATAAATTTATTTTCATCAAAAAATATCACATAAAACTATAAAAATTATGTAAATAAATAATGGAAACGCATAAAGTGTTTTGACGTACGTCTTTCCAGTTGGTTCGAAGAATTTCTTTGCAACACCAGAAGAAACTACTTGGTTTATCATATTTTTGATTTTCGGTCTATGGGCGAAGGGGCGTATAAAAATCAAATCGATCAAGAGAAAAATTCGATTTAAAGTTGCAGGCATTTTAATACAATAAGTATGATGACTACAGGAATCACAAGGACGTACTGATTGGCGCAATGAACAAACATTGCTTACATTGCAGCGTTTTGAAGTTCCCTAAGGAATCCCCGGGAATGTGCTGTTCGAACGGTAAAGTTTTGCTGCCACCAATTATTGAATCGCCTGAGCAGCTTCTAAGTTACATTTCCGACGCCAATCCTATATCCAAGCACTTCCTTCAAAATATCCAAAAGTGCAACTCATAATTTCAAATGATGTCGGCTTCATGCTCACCTTTAAAGTTCTAGGCCAAATGTACTAGAGAATTGAATGATTGCTCCCAATGATGATGCAAAGTGCCTTTAAATTTATTTCACTGGAAATGAAGCTACAGAAGCCGAACGCTATCAACAAACATGAGTGTGCATTTGCTGCAATACCCATCTGCCGAATCATTCTCAAAACAATTGTTGGACATCGGAAATGGAAAAATTCCAAGTGACCCCACCATAAATGAGATTTCGTTCTCGAACTTCTGCCAAATGCTAATTAATATTCAAGCCGTTATCGACAAGGTATTCCCAAGTCTTACTACCAACTACAAAAATTCGGATTGGGAACGTGGGAACGTGCAATTTTGGCACCAAAAAATTATGATGTTAACAAGCTCAATGACCAAATTCAATTGAAAATGCCTGGCGAAACGAAATACAAATCTATTGACACAGTAATGAACGAAGAACAAGCCGTCAATTATCCTACCATTGGAACCAGCCGGAATGCCACCACATGTAGTAACGTTGAAGGTTGGATCACCGAATTTGTCCGACACTGTATATTAAAATCGAGATGCAATATAAAACATACAGTGGCGAGCAGAAGTGAGTGCATGTTCATGACATTGACTTTCGTCATCCATAAAAACAAAACCATACAAGCAAATCAAAAATATTTTTAAGTTTTATTTTTATTATTTTATTCGTAACAAATAGGAGTAAAGAAACAATAATAAATGAGATGTTTTCAAAGAGTTTGGAAGAAAAAACGAAAATAACCCGCATAAACTCAATTTTGCACGTTTTATGAATTACACCTATTTTCGACCTTTCACTTCTCTTATCAGCAGAAATCATGCAGATTTACCTTTATGTTTGTTGTTATCTTATTCTCCTTGTTCGTAGAGCAGTTTAAAATGTGTTTCTTGCGAATTAATGCCGATTTTGTCAATTACTATCATATTTAAAATAAATTGGTGATTTTTTGTATAAAAATTACAAAAATATCTGAAGAAATTTAAAATAGTGTTCTGTGCCTGACCGAGAAAGGGTATTCTTCACGTACTATTTCCGAAATACTTGGTATTAGTCAATCGGCGGTGATTGCAGCTCGAAAGAGACGAAATGTGATTCGATATCGCAAGTCAAAGGTCGCAAAATATTACTAACGGACTCAGATGCTCGAATAATGAGGTCCGAAATGAGAAAAAAACACAAGCTGCTAACACCAAAGGGTGCTTCTTTAGCAATTAACATAAATGAAATCGAATGGACTGCTAGAAGAGCGCTCCATGATATCGGATATGCTGAACCCGGTCCGCCAGCAACGCGGACCGGGTTCAGCTAGTTTAATATATTAAGGGCCATTATTACAACTTGCCTTTATGTTCGTAATAGTAAAAGGTAACTTTAAGTAATAGAAAAAGATAGCTTCAAAGTTAACTTTTACTATTACGAACATAAAGGCAAGTTGTAATAATGACCCTAAAAGAGTACAATTAAAAGAAATTTTCATTTATCCGATCGGTTTTCAATTTATTAAACCGATCGGTTTTCAGTTTATTAAAACTGAAACCGTGGTTTTGAAATTCTTCGGTTTTATGGAATTCTAATAAAAACGGATAGACCGAAAAATAAGATGCGTTTTAATGACACGCAGTGTATATGGATTATACTAGTTTTGTAGTTTATAAGATATTCGCTGATTTGTATGTCCAATATGTTCGGAATTACTTTGGAAATAGAATGTTTAGCACCGCTTCAAAATCACATTTTAAAGCATTTTAAACCAAAAATTTTGAAAATTTCGTTCAGTTTGAATTTAAATATTTAGCTTTGAAGGCAGGATATCAACTTTGGTACCCTGTAGCTCAACCTGCATGCAAATAGCCCCGATTCGACCAAACAATATATATATGAAACTGGAACAACTACTGTACACAATCACTTCCATTCGACCTAGATCTTCATTTTGAAAGCAGGTTATTCTCTGAGTTATAATTGGTACTCTATCAGTAATCATTCAAAATGAGTGTTAAATGGTATCATAATCATAAAAAACATATAAAAGAAAATATATAAGAATTTGGCTTCCCATATTCTAATTCCCAATAATAGTAAGTTAATTAAATGACCTTGACAAAAAAGATTGTTGATGTCGTCCTTGGTAGGGTAGAAAATGCATGAATGCAGTGGTATTCAGAGTAATTATAATAAATGAACTTGAGCCAAATTAGAAATTTACTTTTAAATTATATAAAATAAAAAGTTGAAATATTTACCAAAAATCTCTAAAATTAATTGCTCAGGTAGTTATGTGTCCCGGAAACCAGAAAAATGTAAAAAAAAACTTTTTGAAAACAAAATATAAATTGATACAAAACAATCATGCATATCTCGTTTTTATATTTCAACTATACAAGAACTATAAATGAAAAGAATGCTGTCTTATTCGGTATGTAACAATTTAACACAGTGAAAACACTTAGCGCGAAAAATATGCAGTAAAGAGGGCTTATTTTGCAAACACAAGGATATCCAGCTGCATTGCAAAATCGTTTTAATTTTACACAGCGCACATGGGTCAATATAAAAAAATGGTAATAAATCTGAATCTTTTAGAATACCGTGTACAGCTGAAACTTGTGCAAATATGGACAGATTTCAATGAATGAGAAAGGTAAAGAAATTACAGTTCATTTCCTTAAGTTATCTCTTATAGTTCAAAAGATATTTAAGTTTATAAATTCCTAAATAACAAGTAGAAAGATGTTTGGCAATATCTCAATTAACCTAGTCGTGAAAAATAACCAAAGTCAAAAATATTAAAGCAATATAAATTGTGTTATAGAGATACAACATAATAAGAGTAATTGCAAAACCAATCATGTTTGAATATTAAATAAAGGTTTGTTAGACCTTATTTTGCAATGCAATTTTGAATGTGTATGAATTTTTTTAGAAGAAGAAGCTAAGTCATTCCAAAACATCTTCTGCGAGAAGGCAGAATAAAATGGGTATCGTATCTTTTAGAATATGTAAATATGCTTTTTAGAAAGCCTACAAAGTGAAGCCTAGCATTTTTTCCCACTTGTGTATACCCAGTAAACATTACTTTCTAACGTACATTTATGTTACCAGAATTGTCAGAACTAATGTTGAAAATGTTTTAAAAAATTTACAGAATTGTATGCAATTTTGTTTGTATTGCATATTGGTATTCAAATGCAAGTAAACTAAATTTTTCTTTATAATAATAAAATTAATATATAATTCTATACAAAAGTATTTATAAAGTTACTAATCACACTGTGAGAAATTCCAAATCAAGGTGAAATTACAAGACCAGTAATCTGGCGTTCTCAGGCCAATATCTTATTTTATGACCTTAGCTACAATTTAGCTGATGAATGAAATGAGAAAACATCAATGGTTCTTTGGAGAAACTAAGTAAACAAAGATCAAGATAACGTAGTTTATTTATTTAAAAATCTCATAATGTTAAGAATATTCGGATCAATTGTGGTCCGCAACAATATCGGAAGTTTTATCCGAATTTTGTTCGACTTGAATCCGTCATGTCATTACTTTATAATTTCCTTAAGAATTTGCCTCAGAACTCCTACAGAATTATGTCTGAAAAATCTGTAAATATGTACAAGTTTCCTCAGACAAAAATATTTGTTGTCAATTCTGTAAATTGGTGCACCAATATTGGATATGAATTCGGCCACTTCCGCCGACTGTCGGTATGAATTCTGAACGTATTCGGCAATAAATATTTAGTGGGTATACATACGCTTGTTTGTAGTGGCTGGCTGGTAGTGATTGTTTGTGTTATGAATTTTAACACAACCAATATTATTGTTTAATCATAATTTTCTTGTGAAACATTAATAATTATGATTTGAATTACGTTTGTTATTGTGCCCTGTGGTAGTATGTTAACATTGGAATTGTCAAGGGAGCAGAAAAATAAAAATATATAATTTGTTTTAAATGTAATACAAACAACTATTCTGCAACCATATTTGTTAATACATTTATACATACAGTGGCGGCCAGCTATTTAGGGACAAATATTTGAATATTTTTAATCGACTGAATTTTAATTGCGATAGTGCCAAAACAAAAGCTGCTCGGTAATGTTTAGAAAAATAGGTAAAACATATACGGACAAAAAAGATATGTAGAAATACGTAGACCCGCCTCAGTGAACTTCCGCTGTTAATAACATGATATGGCCGAAACAAGTGCAACTAGAAATACGAAATTTGGTCTGAATATTTTCTAATAATAAAAATATAATTATATAAAAGTTAGGAAATATAAAAAAATGTTGGTCAAGTTGTAGAAAATTGACACAGCTGAATAGAACGCACCTGTTTGTTAAAACAATCCTTTTGCATATATATTTGAAAAATTAATTTAGAGTTTCATGGAATATAGCAAACAATTTTGTCCCTAATAAACTGGCCACCACTGTACATGGGTATTTCCAGAGACAGGCGCGGATCCAGCCAAAGAATTTGGGAAGAGGGCATTTTTATTTTGTTTATAAAACATATTTTATCCTTCAAGTTAATTAAATAATGATAAGATAAAAAAAATTAATTGAAATTAAATTTGTATTTCGATTTTATTTCATATTTATTAATACATTCATATTTTATGTTTACATGTATTTCATTCAAAACAATATTATTTAATTAAAAGATAAAGAACATACGATAGATTTAAAGAAATAAATAAAAAGTTGTTGAGGGCTTCTCATCCAAAACATTTTTTTCATACAATTATATCACGGTGATAACAAATAACATAACATTTTTAAGATATTTGGAATTTTAAGTCTTCACTAAAATCCATGTTTTTTATAGCAGTTTTAATTAAAGAGAGTGAAGTTTAACTAAAAGGAGTAAGTATAGAAATTAGACAAATTTGTATGAATATTATGTATTAAAATTGGGAAAATATTGAATATTTTAAAAACTATTAAAATCGCCAAGTTCTTAAAGTAAATCTATTAAAAAACAAGACTTTTATTGACAACATAAAAGTGTAAAAATCTCGAAAACTGACGGAACTTTTCAAAATGTTTGCAAATTTGTGATGAGCATAATCAAATAAGGAGGAACCCTTTTCGAGTCATGTTTAAAAATATGAAATAAAACTTAAATTCTACATAAAATTGTCGATCTAATTCACTGTATTTTAAAAACATAATTGCACATACTTCCACTTTAAAAATTCACTCAAATATCGGAATTTTGGATCTACAATTCGAATGCAAAATAGTTTAGACACAAACTAATTGCAAAAAATTATTTATCGCATATAGATATCACTACCATCATTGAGAACAACGTTACATTTACATATATCTAAAAACAACAAACTTGTTTAATAATGTTATGCTTTTTCATAAAAATTTTAAGGGTCCTCATGTAAATGGTTAAATACCTCGCAAACTGTGCATTTTAACACTCTCGCAAATGAACTGTCAAAAATTTGGAAATTCGTTTGCACAACTCCGATAAGTTTGCGTGACAATTTAGACTCGGAAACATGAATTTATTGTGCATTTGATGAATCAGCTGCTTTTGTTTACTTTTATTTATAAGAAATAAGAATCAAATAAAATACAAATATTTTGTACATGTGAAAATTATTTGACTTTGGAACAGAATGATTGGATTGAATGGCATTGTGTTTGGAAAAATTAACCAACAGCTAGAACATAAGCAAAATCTTTCAAACTATGTTTACCATTGTTTGTTCCAAAGATTTCACTTTCATTCGAAATTTTTTTAATTTAAATTTATACAATATTTAAAACTTTTTTTTAAGCATTTGTTGAATTTATTTTTGTTTGACATTTTTATCAAATATACATTTTCTGTAAAAAAAATTGCACAAAATTTAAAAGGTGGGTTCATGAAACACGTCGCGCAAATTTGCACAAATGGGAAACTTAAGCGTTTAAATGAGTACCCTTATTATTATACCCTTCACCTTCGTGAGAAGGGTATATATAAATTTGTCATTCCGTTTGTAATTTCCACAATATAATTTTCCGACCCTATAAAGTATATATATTCTGGATCCTTATATATAGCGGAGTCGATTTAGCCATGTCCGTCTGTCTGTTGAAATCAATTTTCTGAAGACCCCAGATATCTTCGGGATCAAAATCTTCAATAATTCTGTCAGACATGCTTTCGAGAAGTTTGCTATTTAAAATCAGCAAAATCCGTCCATAAATAACGGAAATATGAGCAAAAATCCGAGACAACCTCTGAAAATTTTATTAAAAAAAGACAATTTATTGCATGCTTTGACAAAAAAGCAACAAAACGTACATATGTTTGGATGTGTGTTGGCTTCATTGCTTTGCGTATTCTGTTTTTGTTTTTTTTAGTGTTTGACAAAAAAGCAACAAAACGTACATATGTTTGGATGTATTTTGTTTTGCTTTTTTTTTGTTTCGTTTGGCGTTGTTGTTTTTATACTCTTCACCTTCGTGAGAAGGGTATATATAAGATTGTTATTTCGTTTGTAACTTCTACAATATAATCTGTTCGTCAGCAATTAAATGTCAAATTTTTAAAAGTTTTCCTGATATATTTAGGATGCTATACGCTGAAAATAGGTAATTAATGCATCCACAACAAAGGTGAAGGGTATATAAGATTCGGCATAGCCGAATATAGCACTCTTACTTGTT
Organism: Calliphora vomitoria; assembly: GCA_942486065.2. Lineage (NCBI taxonomy): Eukaryota > Metazoa > Arthropoda > Insecta > Diptera > Calliphoridae > Calliphora > Calliphora vomitoria. The sequence goes on along the minus strand of OW818030.2, from coordinate 66,529,552 downwards.
TTTCTTTTAAATTTCTATAATTGACTATACCTTCTTTCTTTTCTTTGTTCGATTTATTATTAATTTAAAAAAATGTTTTTTTCCACTTTTAAGTAAGTTATTGTCCACCAACATTGATGAAAGATATATGGTTTAAAAGGTTATTTTCTCTAGATATGCAAATTATTTTTATTTGAACGAGTAAAATTTTTAAATACTCAAATAAATTTATGTTTAATCTTAATATCCAAATGAAAAATCCTTTAATTCGTAATGTGAAACAAAGATGTTGAACAAAGATTTCTACTCATATTTTTCAATAGTTTTTGGACTAAAAACCCAAGATCACAAGATTATTAAATTTAATTAAAACATGAAAACCGAAATAAGCGTTATCATTCAAATATCGTTACCGAAATAACAACAAATATTGTTACCGCGTTAACGTTACGAATCTGTAGCAAACCTTGATACATTTCATAAAATTTTTTTTATAAATCCTTGTACTTTTATTGTGAAGAACTAAACCGAATACAGACAACATTTTTGACAATTAAACAGATTCTGAATTTAAAGTTGTTACATACAATATGCTTTAAGATTTAAAATAAATCTGTAATACAGGGGAAATAGCATCAAAATTTTATGCTATCTGTGAAAACAGTGCCTTCTTTCATGATTAATTGACATCATTTTTCACTAGGAGTCCTTATTGTGATACCCTTAGACAATTTATTGTATACTGCAAATTATACATGAAAAAAGAATAATGGCCTTTCCTAAACCTCAAAACTTTGTGACTCTTCTGGACCACGTGAGAAATAAATTTCTCTGAGACTGTCCAGATCATGAAAATAACCTGTACCATAATGTGGTAACACATAAGTTCCGACATATGTCGACCTGAGATTCGTCGTTTTCAACGTTCATTCATTTATCAAATTCGATAACGCCGCCAAGGATGTGTGAATGATAATTTACGCAAGAGTTTCGTTAAAGGGCGATCCGTTAGATGCTCGATTTTGTTATGTTGTTGTCGGCGATTTCATTTCCCCGGATGGCCTCATAACCTGGAACCCAATTAGGCCAGTTAATAAATGCAGTCAGGAAAACATTATGACCTAATTATGTTGGAGTTTCAACCAAAAAATGCAAGGTACCAATTTAACAAATTTTTAATCTAGCTGGAGTAAGGTAATAACCTTAGTATATCAGTGGTTTCCAACGTGAGTGACACATCGAGAAGCTAATGTTAAATCTAACATTAGCATCATAAAGTTTGACAAAGTACTTTAGGAATACTTGTACTCAGAATGTTTAATTCGATTATTCTCAAAAATTATATCTCCCGATTTTTGTAAGTACTATATACTTAAAAGTTTATATAACTTTTTTTAACATTTCCATTTATAAAGTGATATATGTGCTTAATATTTAATCACATAATGACATATTTTCATTAAATTTGTGGTTTTATTATTTTGCAGATTATTGCCGTTTTTCCTGTTCGCCATGTATTAAATTTTCCCCTAACGTTCAATTTAACACACCGCAAAATGCACTTGTCATTTTAACAAATCCACTAAAGCAAAGAAAGTCAAAAGAAGATGAACTTTAGCCGTTTATTTTGTTATTTTTTTGTGTTTTTTTTTTTTTTTTGTCTTAACCAAAGTTGACATAAGGACATTCACATAACAATTTGCACACACACGTACATATATACATTATGATGGCCCCAAAAAAGTTGTGGATGTTCCCAACTAAAATAGAATTTCAATTCATTCCCATACTCAGTTTCTAAAAATTTGGATTTTTCATATTTCTCTCTAAGGAAACATATAGTAATTCCATTATGTAGAACGTGACCATCGAACATATAAAGTGATAGCCAAAATAAAACGGATTTTAATTTTGACAATAGGCTTTAGTTATAACTCTTAATTATCCCTATAATTGGTTAAAATTTTGATTTTGGGTTTAATTTTTTCCAAAAATTATATATCCCTTTTTTAATTTAGTTTTAATTACTTTCGCATGTCACATTTTCTCCATCATGATATTAATGTTGCTTCTGTCGCTCTTTTTCGAAAATTTATATAAACAAGTAATAGTGTTATATTCGACTATGCCGAATCTTATATACCCACCACCAATATAATACGGCAACCTATCTTGAGCGTTTTGTATAAAAACATTTATCAGATTGGATTAGTTTTATATTTTCTATAACTAGAAAATATCTGTGGTAAATTTCTAATTGCTAGAGGGCTTTATAAAGGAGTTTCATTTAATTATGGATCCATATTCTCATATTGGAAGTGGTCCTTATATGACAATATGACATGATAAGAGACGTCGTAAATTGACCAAATGTATTTACAATATTTATATAATAATAACACACTGCAAACTTAACAAAATATGTAGTATGAATTAGGTATTGTGTAGTAGTAAATATAATAAACAAAAATAAATTTAAACAACTAAGAGAGCTGTGCCGAATCTTATATGTATACCTTTCACCAAATTATACTTTGAAATAAAATTTAAAAATTTATTTTTTTTTAATATTTTTAAACAATTTTTTAAAAAATGTATTTTTTTCGAAATTGTTTTTTATAAGTTTTTTCCAATTAGTGAAAAAAATTTGTGACAAAAAAATGTTTTTTGTGAAGAAAATTCGGGTTAACAAATATTTTTCCCGATTTTGACCCTATGGACTATGAAATATCTAGTGGTTGTCTCGGATTTTTGCTCATATCCCCGTTATTTATGGACGGATTTTGCTGATTTTTAATAGGAAACTTCTCGAAAGCATGTCTGACAGAATTATTGAAGATTTGGATCCCGAAGATATCTGGGGTCTTCAGAAAGTTGATTTCAACAGACAGACGGACATTGCTAAATCGACTCCGCTATATATAAGGATCCGGAATATATATACTTTATAGGAAATTACAAACGGAATGACAAACTTATATAAGAATATCAAACACAGAATTATATAACAATGAATACTTTTCAATCTGATCAGTTGGCATAAAATATAGTTTAACCCCATTTTGTTATGTTGTGCACATTGATAAAATGAAAATGCAGCGGATATAACATATTTACATAAATAATTTATGTAAGAAGAAATAAATTTCAAATGTTTAAATTTCACACTTACAATGTCGCACGTATCATCGTATTATTCAGCAAGGTTTTTTATTTTAATTGTATAAAAAATCTCTGATTGTACTCAATATTTGACGAGCTTTCTCCATTGTTTTTCAATGTCGCACGGGACATCAAAATATGCGTAATGCAAAGCTAAAACTTAAAGTTATTTGCAACATTTTTCTTTCAAAATTGCAATAATTTATATTCGTGAGTGATTTTCGGAAGTGGGCCTTATATGGGAGCTATGACAAATTATGGACCGATAACCATGAAATTTGATCATGTGATTAATGTCTATATGAAAGTTATTTATGTTGCATTTTATGTGTATACCAACATTTTTAGGAGATTTATGCTCGTTAAAGTGATTATCGTAAGCAGGCCTTATATGGGAGCATTGACTAATTATGAATCAATCATAATAAAATTTGGTGACATGAATTCCATATATAAAACTTATATATACGGAATTCACCACTATGATGGTGTAGGGCATAACAAAGTGTTTTAAGGAAATTTTAATTTGTTGGTCTCGGTGGACCTTACGGTGGAAATGCGAAAGGTATCAAGTGAAAGATCTTTGAAAGGCGCTTTCAATGCCACCCTAATATACACATTTGTATGTACATATGTAAGCACCTTTATACACGATATACATACGCAAGGAGAATACACAGGCACGCTCACATTCGTTCACTCACTCACCCACTTCTCTCACTTAATAGTCCTCTTTAATCCACTTGAATTGTTTTAATGAAAAAACTTTCGATATTTTTGCATTGTTCTCGATGAGTGTTTAAAAAGAGTTTTTCTTTTTAGTGGATCAATACGGATTAGAGTTTATGGAGCACAAAAGTAACAAAAAAAAAAAAAAAAAAACACAACAAAAATACACAGCACAAACTGAGTGCTTTAAGAACAAGAACAAGAACGACAACAACAAAACAAAGCTAAACTTTACAAGTTTCAATGCGTTTTATGCGTACACCCAGTAAACTTTTTTTAAGATGACATGTGTAAAGTCATATGTATTAGGTATTTATATCAGATGATTTTTCACATTTTCTGGGAATTCATAAGAAAATTATGTCACGGGTCTTATTATGACACTTTCTTTATTTGTATTACTTCCAATTTTGGAGAACGGTCCAAGTGTATTGGAATAGCAAAATTTACCAAGTGTAAACAATACGAATATATAAAGAAAAAATCTTAATATGCCAAAATGTTTATCGTGTTATCGATAAAAAAGCGAAAACTGTCAAAAAATGAAATAGACCAAGCCGAATTTATATAAGGTGGATGCAATTCTTCAGCAACAAGTATCACATGCATTTTGTTGTTGTGTATGGTCTTAGCAAATATCAAAAACAGCTGACTGTAAGAACACGGCGAATTAAAAGAATGACAAATATTTGTGTAAATATTAAGAAATTATAAGGACGATATATACTTTTTTTTATTAAAGTTAAAATAACTATTTTCGTAAAAACAGACCGAATTCGGCAAAAAATGTTCAGTGGGTATGTCTGTATTGGTGGTAGTGAATGAAATATAATGTGTGTTTTTATTAGAAAATAAGAGTAATTTGTGTCATAAAAAGTTTTGATTTTTATCTTTTATATTAAGGAAAGAAAAAACAACTACGGAAATAATGGCAACATACATAAATAAATCTATTTTACGCAGTTATAATCAATTAAAGGTTAATTCTGGATTATACTTTGTATAAGTTGTGTCTGATTCCTTGATTTATGTGTAATCATTTGAAGTAATACTTTGAAGCAGTGGTCGTCGGCACAAAACAAAACATGCGACATTATTAACTGATTGTATTTTTGATGTACAATCAGCAATATGTTTTCCTTTTGATAACGTATGTTTCTGGTTTCGTGCTTCTTTGTTTGTTAATAAAAAAATTTAAATAATCATATATACCCACCACCAATATAATATGGGAACCGATTGTTGAGCATTTTGTATAATTACATATATATGGATCTCCTGATTTGGTTAGTTTTATATTTTCCATTACTAGAAAATATCACTGTTAAATTTCACCTTGCTAGATTCATGCATTAAATGTTATTGGTAACAAAATATGTATTGTGGGCCCAGTGTTGCCAATTCTTGGTGAACAAAAAGGGCTAAATACGTTGAAAAATGGCTAAAAAAGGCTTAAAAGTGGATAAAAAAGGGCTAACATTTTTAAATTAAATAAAACATACATTTTACGCAAAAAACTACTTAGAATGTTACATTAGGCTATGGGGAGTAGACAAACAGAAATTTATGAATATAACACACGTTCAAATGTAAGAAAATAGGAATATTTATTCCATTATTTTGATCCATAACTTTAAAATACCGTACTTAATATGTGGCCACATATAATACCCCAATGTTTTCAAAATCTCGCATTTATTACCTTAACTGCAAAATGCTCCTAGGCAAATTTTTTATATGAAAGCCAAATTTTAAAGTAATACTTTGTGATAACTTCGAAATCGATGGAGAATATTTTGATAAGTGCATATATGGCTAATATGCATCTCAAGTAATGCAAAAAAAAAAAAAAAAAATATTCTAAAAATTATACACGTCGCACAGTGTGGTAAAATGCCCAATTTTTACGGATTTATTAATATCTCAACAACTATAGCGACGCTCTCAAAATTTTACATGGGTAGCTCTTAGACCAATCTGCATATTGTGACAAAATTTTAGGGATATAGGAGGGGGAAGTAGATTATCCACCATATAAAATAATTATTAACTGTGCTATGTCTATAGAACTACCATAAGTATGCACACTAAATTTGCTGTGGGTAACTCTAAAAACAAACTACACGTTCCACCAAAATTGGAAGGGCTTACGAGGGTGGAATTGGGTTCCCTCCAATGAAAATAATAATTAATTCTCCTATATTAATAGAATTACATCAGTGAGACACACTAAATTTATTTATGTTATTGGTAAAAAACTACCATATTGAGTTACGATGATATCATTATATTAACTAGTGATGGAAGGGTGACTAAAAGAGATCTTTCCGAATTCCTGCCACTAAAAGATTTCAGATACGAATTATCAATGATTTTTTTAACTCATTTAGAAAAGTTCATTTAGAAAAGTTCATTGAAAATACAGATGTGCACGTGAGTGTTAATTGCCTCCCGATATAAAATTTTCGCGATCGCGCTCGCTAACATGATTTTTGAATTAAACTAAATTACTTGCTATCTGATGACTTCGTATTAACCACAAGAAAAAACTTCGAGTTAATCACAAAAAAAAAAAACTTTTAAACAAGCATATATAAGCGTAAGTGCGTTTGAGTTAAATTGTTAAAATCCCGCGAGCTATTCATTCACGATTAGAAACTCAACGGGTGGAAACTAAACTTAACTGAAATAAAGAAAAGTAATTGGTAGAAGTTTATTATTGTTTATCTAATTATCAAGCTTTTCAAAAGTTACAGAGTTTTGGCCGATGAAAAACAATTCTGAGCAAATGTGCATGAGTCCTTGATGCAAATAATAAAATACTCGAGCAAAAACTGAATGATATAATTTGAGAACTACTTAGAGCAAGTTTGAAGTATGTATGGAAGGTTCCAACAATTTGTATGTGCTTAAATTGTTTACTGGTTCAACATTTTTAGTTAATTTTTGTCATAATATTCCTGCCAATTTTTTAGAACTGATTTACTCATTTTTAACAGCAAACATTTCAGATCATTAGAGTAATTATATAAGTTTTAATTTAGCTATAAAAATGGCTAAATTAAAATAAAAAAGGCTAAAAAATGGCTAAAAGCTAAATTATTTTTTTAGTGGCTAAACAAGATTGAAAAGGGCTAAATTGGCAACACTGTGTGGACCGAAAATAGTTTTTCATTTATTTTGATCTAAAACATGGTTATGATTCAACCTATTTTTGGATACATAGTAAGTTATCTATTAGCAATAAATATTTGTGACAAATTTAGGTTGCTTATATTTTTGAGTCTAATATACGCGAAGCCTCAAGTATAGCATAGATTTTACTATGGGAGTTCAAGAAGTTATCTGTACATTAAAAAATACTAAAATATCTCAATCGTTTTAAAAGTTACAGAAAAACAATATTGAGCAACTATGCGTCCCAGTCAACAATACAACATGTATTTTGAATGCGTCATTGATGCAAAAATAAAATACTCGAGCAACAATTTAAAGATATAATTTGATAACTAGAGCAAGTTTGAAGGATATATGGAAGGTTCCAAGATTTTTAGTTAATTTTTGTCATAATATTCCTGCTAATTTTTTTGAACTGATTTACTCATTTTAATATATAAGTTTAAATTTAGACATAAAAATAGCTGAATGAAAATAAAAAAAGTCTAAAAAATGGGAAATGGCTAAACTAATTTTTTAGTAGCTAAACAATATTGAAAAGGGCTAAATTGGCAATACTGATCCCCCTCCACATTTACACAAAACTGCTCATTGTAAATATCTAACATTTAATTTTCCTCTTACTAATTTTTAGTTTTTTCTTTTGAAATAACAAATGTTTTGCATGCAATTTTGAAGTTAAAATATATTTTCCAAGTTTTTTTTTATTTCAACTTTGACCAGTTTTCATATTGTGTATTTATCTTTATTAATATTTATTTTTGGCTTTTTCATTTACTTTTAACAATTGTCATTCTTTTTTTGTAGTTCTGGACCAATCCAAACAAAGACTTAATTCAGTCATTTAAAATACAGAGAGAGAGAGAGAAACAGTCAATTAGATAAGAAATATTGTGAGATTTTAAAATACAAGTAGTTTATGAAAAGAACATATTTAACAACTTGTAGTTACTAAATAAATTGGTTTTTGTGGTTAAATAAAGGAAAATATCTATGAAAAATGTCAAAGTATATGAAATTGGTATTTTAATTTTTATGTTTATTAAAATATAAAGATTCATTAGGAATGTTGTATTTGGTAATTGACTAAAGATTTGTGTAATTTATTTTATGATTTTTTTGCAGAATATTTTTAGAAAACTTTTTTTAATTTTTCATAGTACAAGCCAATTTGTCTAGTACGTATTCAAATATGTATGAGTAAAATGCTATATTTAAATATCTTGGCTAATGACAGAGTCTCCTTTAAAAAAAGAAAATCTCCATACATTTCATTTCCGTTTTGTCCGCATCCTTTGGCTGGTTATTGCATAATTTCCGTTTTTTTATTTATTTTACGAGTAAACGCAAAGACATGTCTATGTTCTATGTTAAGGTTTGATGTGAATAAATTTCGTCGTCTACAGTTCGTTGCAACGACAAGAAGTGCATCAAGGGAAATTTAATTTCTTTCTTTTTTTAACAGCAAAAATATACAGTACTTTTTAACTGCAAACTGACCAATTCATAATGTACTCTATACTAATAATTTTAGTACTAAAGAGTTTTTAGAAAAAACAATATATGAAACGTAATATTTCGAATTGTTACAAACTAAATAACAGAATCAATATTCGTCTCAATCTAATTCCTTTTAAAAAAAACATTAGAAGAGCCAAAAAAAAAAAAAAAAAAATCGTTCCAAAATCTAATATTGTGGCTTATCGAAACCCTTGAATTATCGTAATCCTTTTTATATCAGCAGTTTAGCTTTCAAATCAAACCAAGTGTTTGATATAATATGTATAAAAATACAATAAATAAAAATATTCACCAAAATATGAAATTTATTGATTTTAGGGTAATGTTTTAAAAACCTGGTAACCAATTAACCGAAAATCAACATTTTAAATTAACCGGTATTTCGGTTACTCGGTTTATAAACACTATTGGTCAATTCAAAAGGTCTCTTATTAGTCATATTGTCATAATGTCCTAATATATTACGACTCGGCGGCTCGTCTTAACCGACTCTTAGGCATTCGGCGTTGATCTCTGATTGTTCGTTACGATAACACAATAAACATAGCATAGAAAGTAGTATTATTTTAGGAAATTTTTTGCTTGAACAGCAATAAAAACCATTGTGAAATATTAGGACATTATGACAACATTACATGATAGAGACCTTATGAATTGACCATTAGTTATGTATTCTTATTATATATTATATATTTTATTATTATTATTAGTGAGGCTTTACACACTACGACCCAAAGGATCTTTTGTGCAGCCTTAATTCAGGACCTATAAAAGAGCGTCGAGCGCCCCTGTTGGCAAGACAATCAGCGCGTTCATTGCCAGCGTGCCCTTCATGACCAGGTACCCAGCACAATGTAAGTTCATTGTGTGCTTCGAGTTCATTCAAGGATGTCCAGCAGTCCATAACAACTCCAGACCTCACTTCATATGATGATAATGCTCTAACAGCAGCCTGACTGTCAGACATAACAAATATCCTATTATTCCTTAATCTCCTTCTCAAGCATTCATTGAAGCATATAAGGATGGCGTAAATCTCCGCCTGAAATATTGATGGGAATATACCCATTGGGATACCCTTTTGAAAATTGGGATCATAGATACCAGCCCCAGTGTCACCATTAGCCTGTTTGGAGCCATCAGTAAACCATACTTGACCGGCAATTTTTTGCCACCATGTCTGATTTAACCACTCGTCCCTTTCAGGTATAAGGACACTAAACTTCCTATTTAAACCCAGAGTTGGTGACATATAGTCCGATATTGCGATACTATACTATTCTATAGAATCATTTTCAAAGATGCCTAGAATGCGCGTGTGCCCAACCAGATCTCCCGGCATTACACGAGATATTCCCGGTAGTCTGGATGCACTCCTATAGCCCTCCTCCATTACCAATAAGTGTAAGGGTGGGATGTGTAGAATTGCACCCAGAGCATGAGTGGGACAGGTCCTCATGGACCCAGTAATGGAGACACAGATGAGCCGATATACCTTGTCAAGTAAAGCTCTCGCGGTCACCTGTTCTACCTTCTTCCATCATGCCAATGCAGCATATGTAATTATTGGCCTAATTACAGTAAAAAAAGACCAGTAAATCATCTTCAGTTTTGCCCTAGTGGCCTTTTTGGAAGTGTTGGATAAATGAGAATTCCAAGTGAGAGTCCTATCAAGTGTAACCCCAAGATATTTTACCTCCTTAGAATATATATAGATGAGCCATTCAATGTAGGCTCTATGAGTCTAATAACTCTCCGTTTTGTAAATAGTACTAGAATTGTCCTAGCTGGGTTAATGGTCAGCCCCCTTTCCAAGCACCACTTGGTGGTTATATTCAGAGCAGTCTGCATCCTTTCCGATATGTTAAGTTTTTCCAGAAGTTCATCGATGACAAGAGTCCACAATAGAGGCGATAGTACGCCACTTTGTGGACATCCCCTGGTTGCCCTAATGGTCTTCGATAAGTCCAACTTAATAACCCTGGATGACAGCATTTCCAAAATCCATTTCCTTATATGACGTGTTTTCGAAGGCCCCCTGAATGTCAATAAACGCACAAAGCGATATGTGATTGGCACCAATTGCCTACTCAATTAGCGTCGTCACATTGTGAATGGCAGTGACCGTAGATTTATCAGGTTGATATGCAAACTGGAAGCGGTGTATTGGATTCACCAAAAGATACGTTTCCCTTATACAACTATCGAGTAGATTTTCCATCGTTTTCAAGAAAAACGAGCTGACTCTAATTGGTATATACGACTTATATATTTAATAACGTAGTTACATTCCATTTGACTGAGACTTTTCACGATTGCATACCACAAAATGGACTTAGCACTTTTGTATACATTCGAGGGCGGGGCAATAACTTCGTGACTTTTTTAATGTAACACAGGTTTTTGGATAAAAAATTATTCAACATAGTTTCCTTTGAGTACTATACACTTTGTTCAACGTTTCTCCAATTTGTGTATCCGTTCCAAAAATTGGGAATTGTTGAGGTTATCAAAATAGGCATTTGATGGATGATTCACCCTACTGTTTTGACTGCTGTTTGGTCTCTGGTGTCCATATTGCGGTTGGACGAACGTAATCGATTATGAGCCGTATTTGCTTATAAACCCACACGCAGAGAAAAAATATGGTTTGACATGGTTACGACAACTGTACTATGTTCTTTGTAACAATATACTGTTGTCGTAAACATATAATTGTTGTTTTAATTTAATTTCAACAATATTTTAGTTACAGTAAACGTTTATATATTCATCGCAATTAGAAATACGAATATTGTTCACCGAATCATAATTAACAATTATATAATGATAAATAGGTATTATTATTATGTACAACCATTAAATGTTAAATTTCTATACGCGTAGTCATAATATGTTTAAGATGCAAACATAATATGTTTACTTTATTTTATTTTTATGTTATTTTACAAGTAAATTTTAAGTGTCCGTAATTCCCATTCGCTCTATAGTTTTTTTTGTTATTATCTTCAACTTTCCTAGAGCGAATAACAATAAATTTCAGTGAGTTTATCAATAATATTTTAATTGGAAATTTTGTTAGCACCTTAAAACTAAAACCTATTGAAATAAAATTTTATATTTCAAAAAATAAATTTTAATAATGATTACTTTGTATCACTGGATCATAATATGTTTTAATTGGGTCATAATTATGATTACTTTCGGTCATATTATGATTGATTTGTATCATAATATGATTATTTCAGAGCATATTATGATATTTTGTGATACTAATAATGATCTTAATATGTATGGACTACAAACATAAATCCTATCATATGTTGCTCTTAGATTATGTTTACCACAACCATGTTTTTTCTCTGCGTGCATCTTGAGGAAAACTATCTCATACCCATGCGATCATTCAAAATTGTAACCACTGAGCATTCGGTATCTTCTGTTCATGTACGACCACAACGAAATTCCGTAAACCTTTTATTTTGCAGAGTTCCTGAAGTATTTATTAATGCCTAATGAACACACGAAATTCACTTTTTTTCATTTTATCCACAAGTCACGAAGTTATCTGTTATCAATGACTATCAAACTCAAACTAAATGACGCATCTTGTTCAAATTTTGATAGGATTCAACTGACAGATGCGTTTGTAGAAAAATCTAAATTTTTATAAAAAGTGGACTTAGCACGTTTGTATCCTATGCTAATGACATATGGACCCGCAAAAATATCTTAAGTACACAACAACATACTCTACAGGAGAAGCTTTTTTGTGATTGTTTACATCTTTTAATTCACTCTAAACATATGGGCAATGGTATTTAAGCTACAATTGTTTTGATAAAATGATTCCAAATTATCGATTTGCAATAACAAAAAAACGAATATATTTTTGGTTAAGATATTTTCGCTTTTAGGGCTTGATATGTTAGTACATATGTATTTTATGATTTTTTCTTTGACTATTTAAAGTTGTTACAAACATTCTATCTAAGTAAGTACACATACCAATCTTTTATAAAGAATTTAACAATTACAAATAGGTTTGTATGTATGTATGTGTACACGTTTATTCCTTCCAATTTCTCTTTTTGATTTTCGCATAAAATTTGAATAAAGAGAGCAATAACCTGACATTTGTTTTGCCTAGTTCTTTCGAAATCGATTTGAAAAGGAAATTAAAAAGGAAGTCTTTTTGCAAATTGTTCACTACGATAAAATTTCATTGGCTTTAAGTTACATAAATTACAAAGAACAAATTATAGGAACATTGAAAATATTTTCATTAATATAAAACAATTAACTATTAATAGACAATATAAATATGTGTAATGTACAATGGGATGTTATATATGTTAAAGTCAAATACTCAGCACTTGTGTAAACAATTTGCATTAAATATTTGATTATTTAAATACCTGTATGTAACACACTTACCACATATCATTAGCTTATTGTGCAAATGTGCTAAGACCATTTTACAGAAGACACAAAAATCGTTCTAAAATTCTTTGTTTTAAACAGTTTTTTTACTTTATTGGTATGATTTTTTGGGACTTATTACATTTTCTATTACTTATTTTGGATTATTTGGTGGACTTACAGTTTCTTATAAAATTTTGTCTTTAGTTTTATTGTTTCAACTCTTTTATTTGCTTAAAATTATAAAGTGGCTCTCTCTAAAATTAAATGAATAAATTTATAACACTAGCTTACAGCGATTTTGTTTATGTAACTTCGGGGGAAATATCCAAGATGTAAAATTTTTGAGATATTTATTAAGAAAGCCATGCAGCAAATAGGATAACTAAAATAAGTTATCTCTTATACTTTAAAAGACATTGGGTGTTTGACTAAAAATGCGGGATTATAGATGACATATCTTTTGAACGCGGTTTTTGTTTTTAATAACCTTTATGTAATTTTGAAGGCTACATTTGAAGGCTACATATGCATTTATTCTCACTTAGTTACTGAACATTATAGTGTTAACAACAAATTTTGTTTTACTTCGAAAATGTCGAACTTTGTGTCATAAAGCATACTTCTTTAGTTTGAAAAAAATTCCGCTGAAGCTTATGGTGAATGTGTTTCATCGGTTTCAACGTGTTAGACATAGATTATGCGGTTCAGAAGTGGCGACTTTGACATTGAAGACAAAGATCGCCCAGGATAGACAAAAAAGTTTGAAGACCAAGAGCTTTCAAAATCATTGGGAGCTAGTCAATATGAAAATTTTCAAACGGTTGCAAGCAGCAAGATTATCCAAATGCAGGGAATACGAATTGAAGCAGAGAAATCTTGAACGACAATTTTGTATGTCAGAAATGCAGCTTGAACGCTATAAAGGAAAATGTATCCATTACGATAACTCGAAGCGTAAGAGATCATATGTGAAGCCCGGCCAACCAGCCGAATTAACACCAAAGGCAAATGTCCATGGCGCTAAGGTAATGCTTTGTATTTGGTGAGACCAAAAGGGTCATATCTATTATGAGTTGCTGAACATCACAGAGAACCTATACCGAACACAACTAAGGACTGAGATCGTAAAATTCTTAACACACGTTTTTCATTAAAACTTTTAACCCAAGTATTATTTGATTTTTTTCTTTATCAATTTACCTTTGTAAAGCATGCCAGTTATTATGTTTAATGTCAATTATGTTCATTTGTTGTTAATCTGATTAAAATGAGTGACCAGAAAAAAGTGCATACTAAAATTATTAAATATTTTCAACAAAACTCAACATGATTCTACAAAAAGTTGGCCAAACAATCAAAGGTCTGGTTCACGTACAAGGAATGGTTCACTTGATGTTTATTAAGCCAAACAAATAGAAATCGTTTTCAAAAGAGCTCCCAACACATCCGGTAGGAAAGCAGCCCGGTTAGCTGAGTGCTCGGACTATTTGGTACGAAAAGTTAAAGCCAATGCAGGTTTAAAAACATACAAGGCTTAAAAAGTTCCTGACAGGAACGCTGCTAAAAATTTAGAGGCTAAAGACAGAGCACGGAAATTGAAGTAAAATTTTATACAAAAAATACACCTGCTGCATAATGGATGACGAAACGTACGTATGGAAAATTGTTCGCTGCTTCCGGGTGAATATTTTTATGTTGCTGATGCTCGAGAGAATGTTGTAGAAAAGTTTAATACCCAAAAGTATACCCAAAGTTCTTGGCATGGCAAGTAATATATGGAGTTGCGGCAAAAGAAGCCAAACATTTGTTACAAAGAGCTCTTAAAATACCGAAATTTACATCAAGGAATATTTATAAAGGAGGATGCTTCCATTCATAAGACTTCTTAATGTGTCTACTTACTTTTGGCCTGATTTGGCATCCTGTCACTATGAAAGCAAGGTATTGAGTGGTACGAGAACAATAATGTGGTATTTGTACCAAGAGAGGCAAATCCTCCAAACTGCCCGGAGCTAAGGCCAGTGGAGAGACATTGGGCTCTTGTTAAAAGAGAATTGAAGAGCACAAAAAAGGTGTCCAAAAGTGTGGTAGATTTTAAACGGAGATGAACTACCTGTTCGAGCAAAGTGACAGAAAGAACTATAAAAACGTTAATGGCAGGGTTTCCAAAAAAGGTTCAAAATTTCATTACTATTGATTAAAACTATAAAAATATTTTTTTTTTGTAAATTTTAATAATAATTTCAATCAATTAAAAAAAAAAAATTAAAACTGTAAGTTTAGTGGTTTCGTTTTTAGTAACATATATGTATGTTAAGAATTTTTCGATCTCACTCCTTAATTCTTTTGAAGCGAGAAATCGTAATATTACATCATGACAACACTAGGCAACATGCTAAAAACTATTTAGAAAGAAGTGGTTGAGAAGTTTTGCCTCACCCGCCTTAATAGCATATTATTCAGCTAAAATTTATTTTTTTAAAATTATTTTTTTATTATTCAATAAAACATCTCTTCTTAAGATCTTTCATTCAATGAACAAACCTTGTTTAATTAATACAAGTTTAATAACGTAATCTCAATTACATATTTACTTACAAAAGTAACGTTTTGTATTCAAATCTTAATTTTGTGAAAAAGTGGACTTGGCACGTTTGCTAACTAAGGTAACGATGAGTATTTACATTAGACCTGCCCTTAAACAAATAGATTTGTTTTCGATGGGTCTTATTTTGTTTTTTAGATATGTATTAACTAGATTAGATTAACTGTTGCAAAATATGTGGCCATTCGGATAACTAAGTAGAGCCAGTATCGGAAATCGACTGCAAGTTGTGAAATTGGGTAAACAGTGGTACTTTCTCAGATATCTTTAAAATTGTTCCTATTTAAATAATATTTGTTTAAACTTTGAAATAAATCATTTCCACTAGAACAATTTATAAAACATGAATGTTGAGTAAAAAATAACCAAGTTATTAGCATACAGAAACTTAATTTCTGTATTATTTACTCACTGTTTTACAGACAAAAGTAGTGTAAACAACTATTTTCTACACAGAAATGTGTGTAAAATATAAGTAAATTAGTTGTTTTTATATTTTTCATTCATTGTTTTACTATAATTTGTTAGACAGACAATTTTCTACAAAAGATAAGATCTGTTTCAAACATTTTAAAAATAACATTAAATAGCTAAATTGTTTAAGAAATCGGAAAAGTACGATTTTTTACCCAATTTTTTAATCGATTTCCGATTTTGCATTCAGTTAGATTTAGATACTAAACCCATGATATCTATTTTTGAAGTCCAGGTCTAATGCACATATTTATGATTTTAGTAAATTTAATTAGCCATATTAAATACAAGTTAAATATTAATCTATAATACATGTGTATATAGATTATAATAATTTAATATTTTGCTTAAGGTAAATACGAGTTCATAAATATAATGTAATAGTTATATTTATTTTTATTACATACATATAGAGTTTCCATCCGTTTTTTCAAGCCCTAAAACCGACAATTATTCTTCGGTTTTCACTTTTAATCAAGGTTGGCAACCGAAACGAATAACGATATCGGTAACGGTATCGGTATTAATTTTATTTTTATTTCGGTATCGGTATCGGTAACGGTATTTAAATTATATCGGTATCGGTATACCGGTATAAAACTAATATATCGGTATTTATACCGGTATAAAAATTAAGTACATCAAACCTAACAAAAACTTATAAAAAATCGAAATATATGAAAGAGCTACAAAAAAATACAATATGTCAAAACAACAGGTACTTTGTTTTTGTTAAAAGATAATTGAATTGTCAAAGTTGCCTGTTGTTGTTTTTGCTTGAATTGACAATCCAATTATCTATACAAGTGAACAAAATAATCAGCTGATTTCTGAGGTCACCTGCTATAAATTCGCCTTGGTATGTAAGTAAACAACTAAGACAGAGTTGCATTAGTTGAACATCAAGCAGGGATGGACAAGGCTCAAATACTATTTTCTACTAGCAGCAAAGTTGTTAAATTATGTAATTTTAACAATTTTGCAAAATTTAATTATAATGCCGGTATGATATCAGTATTGAAACTTGTATGATACCGGTATTGATTTGCAATTGATACCGGTATAATAAAGGTATTGATACCGTTATGATAACGGTATTGTACCGGTATGATACCGGTATTAAGGGAAACGGTATTTGAATACCGGTATTTTACCGAAATAATTATTTCAGTATCGGTATCAATACCGGTACTCAATTTTAAACGGTATTTAATCGGTATCGGTATTAATAACGGTATCGGTTGCCAACCTTGCTTTTAATCTATTTTCAGTAGAATAATTCAAAATTTAGAAATGTGCAACAAACTTTTTCATGCAATTATTCATCCAATATCTCTAAAAACAAATCGGTAAACATACCTTAAGATTTGTTTAAATTTTTTAAATTGTATAACAATAATTGAGTCAGGTGATGTAGCAGGCTACCTTTCGCAGGCAAAATAATGCAAAATGTTTGTAACAAAGTTTTAGTTATTTTCAAATATCCGATAAAAGTATGGAGTAGTAGCTGATCTGGTGCGCTTCGCCACTCCAATTGGAAGAAAGAAATAGTACTATTAATTGAGAATTAATACCAATTCAGGAAAACATGTCTCTAGCTTCATGTTTATTGATTCATTGCAATGTGGATTCTAGCTAATTCTAAACGTATTATTAGAACGAAAACAGTACCATAAAGACCCACATTTTGAATTCCTACTCAGATTCATGAATATTTAATTTCATATTTCTGTGGCCATTATTATAGAAAATACAGAAGAAAGGTACCACTATAATCACCTTTTGTGAATTATAACTCATTCAGAATCATTTGTGCATAATTTTCAATTTTAAGGTTTATTATTATAAAATATTTAAAGAGTACCTTTACAATAAAGAAATAATAACATTTATTATCCCTTTTGAATTCGCGTTTCTAGGTCCATCGTTATAAAATATTCAAGAAGTACTACTCGTTGGAAAAAGTATCTGCAAATCCCTTTTTATATTCTCAGTCAGGAACATGTGTGTTTAATTTCCAGCTTATAGGTTCATTATTATAGAAATTTCAATAATAGTTTCTGTTACCTCATTATGCCCTCTATCCTTGATTCTTCCTTTACTCAGAAGCAATATAATTTAATATAATAAAAAGTACCACTAGATGAAAAAGTAACAATTTTCCACATTTAAACCACTGTCAAGTTTTAAATTTCAAAGTAATTTCCTGATTTTAGGTTCAATATTATTAGAAAATTCAAAAAGTACTATTTGAAGAATGAAAAAATACTCCTTATTTTATTTTAGTTCTCCATTTTAGTATCATAATACAATTAAGAAACTTATTTGCCAATTTTAATGTATATCAGCTAACTATTCTAATGTATTAAAAAGGTACCATTAAAAGAAAAAGTACAAAATTTTCTTTATCCTTTTGAACACTCGTCAAGTTTGAACTTTAAATTTGTATAGCATTTCCTATATTATCAATTGATTTAATAGTTAATAAATTATCACAAAACCGTACCGAAAGCGATCGCTTTTCAATTTTTTAAAACCGAAACCGCGGTTTTTAAATTCTTCGGTTTTTTGGAAACTCTACATATATACATATTCGAGGGATATCATGCCAAGTGATCCAACTTTTGAAATTTGCACCAAGGTTAGTCCTATTGGATAGTAAGTGAATAAGATCGGTCAAGATCTCTCTGAGTTAGAGGAGGTCAAAATTTAACATTATGGCCAAACAGGTGTTTCTTCTCATCCATGTAACTTATTACCTATTGTTCTTAGCAAAATTTGTCCAAAATAGTTTATATATATATTTATTCAATCTTTCGAATCATTTTCTTTTTAAAATGGGCCTTTTCATCTCAAAAGAAAGCTTAGGTCTTTTCCTTGAAGTGCTTTTTGATCGCTTAGTGGGATGCGAGTTGGATATCTATATTAAAATAAATGTTTTGCAACTGTTTGAAATTTTTTTTTTTGGAAAATCTATAATTTTGTTTCATCCCGATTGGAAGACATGGATTTCAAAAGTTGGTTCATTTGACATGAAATCCCCCATTTATGTATAATAAACACAATTCATTACTCATTTATTTTCAAATTCTTAATGTTAGTAAAGGTCAGTATTTAGGATTTCAATATGGCTCATTTAACAATAATACAATTTGCCAAACATTTTAAGGAAACTACTTATTCATGAAGAAACCACAACAAATTAATCGCGATATATGTATATCCTTTATCATTAGTGTTGTAGAACGTCAGCTATTCGTGAGATCGTCCGTTTGTAGTCATAAAGTGGCGCTCCCTGACGGAATTGTAATTTCCTGTATTACAAAAAAGGATTTATTTTAGTGAAACGATTTGTACACATGGACTAATCGATATATACGTGAAAGTAGGGAGCATACATTAATAACACTGCGTATTCAGTTTTTCTTGATTGGGGTTTTTACATGGACTGCAAATCTGTTGTTAGTTCTGTAAGCCTATGGCGGTCAGTCTCTATTTTTTACGAATGCTGGAATTGGGTTCTTTTCTTTTGGAGCCATGTCGCTGTACAGGGAAATCTATCGTCAAAATGGCAATATATTTGTTACTCCTAAATTGATAATCATATTTAAAAGAAAGGTTTAGGAATGTGTAGAGGAGGACATAGGCTTTGCTAAAATCAGCTAAAAAATTTGCTTCGAGTATTAAAAAAAAAACTTATATCTTCATATCTTTTAGTATTGTGAGAGTTTAAAAATTTGTAATTTGCTTTAACTTGTAACATACACAAAATAATGTGCTGTCTATATTATCATCATTCTGTTTTTAATTATAATATTTATACCATAAATTCTGAATGTAACATTGTCTATGTCTGATATCTGTAGTCTGTTTCTAACAATAAATTGTAATGTAAAATTGTATCTAATTTTTTTGTAGTTTATAATGATTATTTGTTGATTGTTCAAGATCGAGTACTTACCTTGAATGTTTCCAAATCATTTTTCTCGGAAATTTGCTTCAGAACACCCACATTGATTAAATTATTACAATATTGAAGTGTCAACATACTAATATCCTGTTCACTCAAATGATTGCAATTGTTTTGTAGCGATGATATGAACCATTTCATCAGCATTTGACCTGAAAATGGTAAAAGTAAAAGGGAAAAACAAATTAATTTTGTTTGTACTGCATTTGTCTCTGTACGAAAAACAACAACTAAACACAAAACTCGAACGTACTTATTTTAAAAGAATCGTAAAATAAATTGAAAACTTCAATTAATGTGGCCATTAATTGACGAAATACTCTTTGTGAATCAGTGACACTGTTTTTTTTTTTTATTTTTTTGTCAACTTAATAAGTAAACACAATCAAACACGGAGATTCAACCAATACTAAATGAAAATGACATCTATTTTTTTTGGTTTTTAATTTAAAAGAAATTCTACAAAAGGAATATATTTTTAGAATGGTGTTTAAGTTGTTTTAAATGTGCCAACGAACAATTTGAAATTAGAGCAAGGTGTATTAATAAGGTGAAGTTAAGAACACAGCTGATTATTATTGTCAAAATTTCTTTATATATTTTGTTGTCATTAAAAAAAATAGTTTTAAATAGAAAATATTAAAAAATTTTTGGAAATTGTTTAAAAAAAATTAAGTAAAAAATTAAAGAAAATGAATAATAATAATAAATGAGTAAAAAATGTAAGAAAATTCATAAGAGAATAAAATCACGTGTGTAGCAGTGAGATTGGATCCTAAAAAATTTTAAATGCTTCATATGCCACAACATATTTTCACAATTAACATATATTGTCAATGTTGTATTTGTTGCCGAGACCTGATTAATACGCCTTGAATTAGAGAGTAAAACATACATTTGTATAAAATTGACAAAAAATTATCCCTCCACTAGTCAGGTGGCATTCACTTAAATTATGGTAAAAACAAAAACACTTTTATATTAATTTATGTTTGTTGGGTTGTAACCCGCACGAGTCTATTTTTAACAAAACGAACGTGTGGCATGCATCTTGTAGAAGTTTCTCATTTTTATTGAAAATTGATGCACATTTCTCCAGAATACGTATGTAGATAAATACAACATTATGTGGGTGTTGTTGTGTTGAGTAAAAAAAAGATTTTTTTATGTAAAAAATACTCATTTTTTCCTGATTTTATTCTGTTTAATTTATGAATTCCAATTTGACTTTTAGACAATTTCTTACACCTTAACTGTATAAAGCATAATTAAGATAAAACATAAATTAGGTTTCAAATCTGGCAGACATAAATTTAATAAATAATTAACCTCTTAAAGCACAATTTAACAAAAAGTATAAATTTTTCCTAGCAGATTTAATGGTAGTCAACAATACAATTTTAACAAAAAACCTTAAATACGTTATTTTGTTGTAGATAGGAGAAAATTAGCTACAATTAACGAATATTTTTATACTCTTCACCTTAAGCGATAATCATAAGTTAATATATTCTAGACCCTCGTAGATAGCGAAGTCGATTTACTACTTTTATTCTATCCGCCAGACCTTCTGTTGGTTGAACAAAAATTTTGGAGACCCGAAATATTATAATGTTTAACATGATGTTGCAGAATTTTTGTATTAAAAATCAGCAAAATATTGTGTATTTTTTACCCAAAATATTAACACCCAATCAAATGATTCGGTTGTACATATAGAATTTTCCGGTTCCAGTAATCGAAAGTTAGTTAATAAATAAGAAAATGTGAGGAAACACCCACATTTTTGTCACCCCATCCAAAATTTTCCAGCAACCTGAATAATTCGTTTGGCAACAAATACAGTTGCCACAACAAATCTGTTTTCTCTGTATATTTCGGGAAATTTTGGCAATTTCTTTCTTAAAGTTAAAGTTATTTCTGCACAGATAAAACAGATTTGTTGTGATTTGTTTCCAATACTTATTTTTCGACACTAGCTACAGAAAATCAGTTGACATTAAATAATTACGATATAAGTAACAGAATTTTTGTCCACCAACTAAAATTTTTCAGAAACAACAGTAGTGAAACAACAGAGTGAATATTTGATTATCAATCAAATCGGTTATCACAACCAAAAATATTTTCTTCGTGTGACAAAAACAGAAAAAGGTTTATTTAAAATTTAAAACAAAATAAAATTTAAAGATCTAAAAGGAATTATTGAGATGCTTAACATTAAAACTTCTAAGGATATTCATATTCAGAGAAAATAATGACAATAATATTGGTTTAAGTTTGTTTATATATATATATATATACAGTTGCGAACATGAAAATAGCAGTACCACTATTAAATAGTTTTGTAATAGTGCAGAGTGTTTATAAAAAATTTAAAATGCGATTATTTTTTATTTTTATAATCTGGTAAGTCTGATCATTGTTTGTAAGAAAATATTTTTGGAAGAAGTATGGTAAATCCGAAAATGACGGACATTTATATTTATGAATACATATTTTTATTAACATTGAAATAGCAGTGTTGGATTACTTTATTCCATTTTTTAAATTTTATTAAAGAAATCAAATATTTTATTAAGAGTAAAGTGAAAGTGAGTTAAATAGAATGAAATTATTATATTTTTAAAGTACAATTTTAATTTTTTTTTATAATTTTTGTTTTAGTGGGTCGCGGAAAACATTGCACCATTGATCAACGAAAACTAATTTTGAAGTTAAGAAAAGAAGGAAAATCTTATTCAGAAACTCAAAAGATTCTCTCCTGCTCGGCAAAAATGGTATCAAATGCTATTAGATATAAAGAAAAAATAGAAAATAGGGGCGGTAAACGGAAAACTTCTCCTCAGGACGATAGAAACATCGTTAGAATCGCGAAATGTAATCCGTTTAAATTGGCCACACAAATTAAAACTGAATTAAATTTAGAAGTTAGCGATATGACTGTGAGGAGAAGACTTCTAGATGCAAACTTGTTTGGCAGAAGTCCATGGAAAAAGCCACTGCTTACAAAAAAACATAGAGAGGTTCGTTTGGAGTTCGCCAGAAAACACGCTGACTGGCCTGCAAGCAAATGGCGCAATATTTTATGGACTGATGAGTCTAAAATTGTTTTATTTGGCCGTTCTGGCTGTAGACAATATGTTCGACGGCCACCGTCATCAGCTTGTCAACCACAGTACACTGTGAAAACAATTAAGCATTGTGGATCAAAAATTATGATATGGGGTTGCTTTTCGTATTATGGTGTGGGCCCCATACATAAAATAAACGGTATTATGGACCAACATGTCTATGTTGACATTCTGGAAAACGTAATGTTGCCATATAGCAGTGAAGAAATGCCACTACAGTGGGTCTTCCAACAGGATAACGACCCGAAGCACACAAGTCGGATAGCTAAGGAATGGTTTGGTGTCAATAACATTGAGGTTATGGAGTGGCCATCACAGTCCTCTGACCTCAATCCTATTGAACATCTTTGGGGGGACATAAAACAATTTGTATACGATTTGAAACCATCCAATAACGAGCAGATTTGAGAAGTCATTGCAAAAACCTTGAAGGCAATGCCTATAAGACGATGACAACATTTAGTCGACTCAATGCCACGTCGCTGTACTGCAGTTATAATAAATAAAGGATTTGCGACAAAGTACTAGGCTATGGACACAGTTGTAACGTTTAAATCCAATTTTTTTTTTAAATTTTATTAGCCACTGCTATTTTAATGTTAAGTATGAATTACATCTTTTGTTGATAACTTTAATTTTTATGAACATAAATTGAATTTACATACCTTTATTTTTTAGTTGTAGTATAAAGTCTTAAAATATATATAAATATTTTTAATCTCATATTTAATTTGTAAAATATTTAAACATTTAGTGGTACTGCTATTTTCATGTTCGCAACTGTATATATATATATATATTCAGATTAAAAAAGTTCTCTTTCGAAACGATGTACGCATTTTTTTCCAGATTTAACTGAGTCATCTTCTTAAATATTTTTAAAAAATAAACACATTATTCAATTTTTACTGATTATCTGAAAAATTTTACTGGTTTTTGGCTTAATTTAGTATTAAAAAATTCCCGGGAATGAACAGATTTTTTTTAATATTTCATGGAATAGAACCATAATACCGAAAACCGGGGGTTTATATATATTTGTTCTTTTTATCTCCCACAAGGAGCATAGATAGGGCTCCTTTTATACTATTCAAATTTATCATAAAAAATGCAAAAGTTTAAAGGAATCAGTTCTTAATTCAAATTTAAAAATCAAATAAAATATATTATCTTAATATACATCTATTAAATCATTCACCAGCAATTAATTCGTTGTCTAAAGTATATATTCTGGGTCCTTATAAAATTCTGTTAGAATATTCCAATTATATTTCAGAAGTTTCCATTTACATTTCAGAAATTTCTAATTGTATTTCAGAATTTTCCATTTGTATTTCAGAAACTTCCATTTGTATATAAGAAGTTTTAATTTATTTAAATTTCCATTGGTATTGCTATCGGAAATTTCTGAAATTCAATTGGAAACTTCTGAAATACAATTGGAAATGGACCAAAATATGAGCAAACCTACAAAAGGTTGATATATAGATAATTGGGGGATTCAAACGGTCTGCTATTAGCTCATATTATCATAATTTCCTAATATATTATGATAGTTTGAACAAGTTTTTGTTGTGGTATATATTTTCCTATTATAAAAAAAAAATTTGTGTTGAAAATGGTAAGAATTCGTCCATGGTTTATCGTAGCACCCACACAAATGTCTTCCTGGAATATGGCTCTATGATACATAAATGCAAATTTGGTATTTGCAATAGATAAAATCTGATATATTTTTGTTTTTATACAAAAAGTAAAAAAATCGGTGTCTGTATTATATTGGTGTGAGGGTATATAAGATTCAGCATAGCCGGTTACAATACTCTTATGGAATGGAATTATGGAATGAATGGCTGAAATATTTGAATTAAGATGGAATTTATTAATTAATTCGAAGCTTTAAAAAAGCATACAAATAAATATTATTTATCGGCACCTACTTGTTCTTACTTGTTTTTCAAAAGAAAAACTCATTTATTATAAAACTACTTGTATTTTGTATGTTTTCGTACATAATAGAGTAAAACTTCAAATATACACAAACCATTAACGAGAAGTCGCATTTTATTGATTTACAAAACCTTATAAAGGTAACGCTTAGCAATTCTGTTTTATTGAAATACTTAGAATTTTTCTCGATCAATTCCTTTTCTATTAGCAAATCATATTATGCATGTTCTTTTGAAACCTTTGACTGAGTTGCGGTTGATAAAGTATCAAAAAATCAACAAATTTTAATTTTCTTCACGCTTTAAGTTGATTGTGAGGCCGTAAAATATTTGATTCTCATTTCAGTAAAATAAAAATCGATTAAAAAAATTAAAATACATATGGGGCATTTCACGTCAAGTGAACCAACTTTTGAAATCGATGTCTTCCGATCGGGATGAAATTTGCACCAATGTTAGTTCTATTGGATAGTAATTCGGACACAATTTTTCAACAAGATCGGCCAAGAACTCTCTGAGTTATAGGAGGTCAAAATTTGACATTTTGGCCAAACAGGTGTTTTTTCTTATCCATATAACTTATTACCTATTGTTCTTAGCAAAATGTGTCCCAAATAGTTTAGATAGCTATTTATGCAATCTTCCGAAAAAAAAAATTAAAAAAAATTAATAAAATATTTTTGACTTTTTTTTTAAAAAATCAAAAACCTTTTTGACTTTTTTTTCAAAATGGGCCCTTTTTATTTTTTTTTTTTTATTTTTTTTAAGAAAGCTTAGGTCTTTTCCTAAGCGACCTATATGGTCGCTTAGTGGGATGCGAGTGGGATATCTATCAAAAAAAATATTTTGTACCTCAAGATATGAAATTTTTTGACTTTTTTTGCAAAATCAAAAACTTTGTTGACTTTTTTTAAAAAAATGGACCCATTTTTTAATTTTTTTTTTTTGCTCAGAAGAAAGCTTATGTGTTTTTCTTTAACACCTTTTTTGTCGCTTAGTGGGATGCGAGTGGGATATCTATCAAAAAAATGTTTTGTAACTCAAGACATAAAATTTTTTACTTTTTTTTTTGCAAAATCAAAAACTTTTTTGACTTTTTTTCCAAAATGGGCCCTTTTTTATTTCTTTATTTTTTTCTCAAAAGAAAGCTTAGGTCTTTTCCTTTAAAACCTTTATGGTCGCTTAGTGGGATGCGAGTGGGATAACTATAAAAATAAATGTTTTGTAACTCAAGACAAAGGTTTTTAAATTTTTAGGATATGCACTATTTTGATTTTTTTCATATTTGTGTGTAAACCTTAAAAATTAAACTTACGGAGAGAAACTAGACACATTAGCCTTTCCGATGGTATGTAACAACCTAACTAAAATTTCATAGCCTCGATACTGTAATACCCATAATATGTTAACCTCAGGAATAAAAATCACTTTTTATACCCTACACCACCATAGTGGCGAGGGTATATTAAATTTTTGCAGATGTTTGTAATACCCAAAAATATTAGTCTAGAACACCTTAAAGTATACCGATCGACTCAGAATCGCTTTCTGAGTCGACTAAACGATGTCCGTCCGTCCGTCTGGCTGGCTGGTTGTCCATGTAAACCTTGTGCGCAGAGTACAGGTCGCAATTTTGAAGATATTTCGATAAAATTTGGTACATGTAATTTGTTCGGCCCAAGGACCAAGCCTATTGAAACTAGCTGAAATCGGTCCATTATTTCACCTAGCCCCCATACAAATGTCCTCCCGAAAGTGGACTTTATCGGTCACAAATGTTTAATTTATATAGGTATCTACACAAATTTTTCTCCAAATAAGTTTTATATATACGGAATTCATGTCACCAAATTTTATTATGATCCGTCCATAATTAGTCATAGGTCCCATATAATGCCTGCTTCCGATAATCACTTTAACGAGCATAAATCTCCTAAAAATGTTGGTATACACATAAAATGCAACATAAATAACTTTCATCTAGACATTAATAACACCACCTAATTTCATGATGATCGGTCCATAATTTGACATAGCTCCCATATAAGGTCCACTTCCAAAAATCGCTCACGAATATAAATTATTGCGCTGAAAACTACATATAGGATTGAATAAAAAAGCCGCAAGATGCAAAAATCAGACAAATTTTGGGGGCGAAAAATTAATAGCGGTCGGCCTCACATTGCACCCCTCCAGTGGCTATTATCGGTCAGTTGTAGTGGTTTTTTTTTTAAGGTTTGAAATATGAAAATATGAAAAAAATCAATTTAAAAACCTTTGTCTTGAGTTACAAAACATTTATTTTTATAGTTATCCCACTCGCATCCCACTAAGCGACCATAAAGGTTTTAAAGGAAAAGACCTAAGCTTTCTTTTGAGAAAAAAATAAAGAAATAAAAAAGGGCCCATTTTGGAAAAAAAGTCAAAAAAGTTTTTGATTTTGCAAAAAAAAAAGTAAAAAATTTTATGTCTTGAGTTACAAAACATTTTTTTGATAGATATCCCACTCGCATCCCACTAAGCGACAAAAAAGGTGTTAAAGAAAAACACATAAGCTTTCTTCTGAGCAAAAAAAAAAAATTAAAAAATGGGTCCATTTTTTTAAAAAAAGTCAACAAAGTTTTTGATTTTGCAAAAAAAGTCAAAAAATTTCATATCTTGAGGTACAAAATATTTTTTTTGATAGATATCCCACTCGCATCCCACTAAGCGACCATATAGGTCGCTTAGGAAAAGACCTAAGCTTTCTTAAAAAAAATAAAAAAAAATAAATAAAAAGGGCCCATTTTGAAAAAAAAGTCAAAAATGTTTTTGATTTTTTTAAAAAAAAGTCAAAAATATTTTATTAATTTTTTTTAATTTTTTTTTTCGGAAGATTGCATAAATAGCTATCTAAACTATTTGGGACACATTTTGCTAAGAACAATAGGTAATAAGTTATATGGATAAGAAAAAACACCTGTTTGGCCAAAATGTCAAATTTTGACCTCCTATAACTCAGAGAGTTCTTGGCCGATCTTGTTGAAAAATTGTTTCCGAATTACTATCCAATAGAACTAACATTGGTGCAAATTTCATCCCGATCGGAAGACATCGATTTCAAAAGTTGGTTCACTTGACGTGAAATGCCCCATATTGAACAAATCGACTTCAATGTTATAAAAATATTTCATATAAAATATGAATTGTGTAAAATGTGGCTTTAAATTTTACTTCCACAACAAAAATATAAATATTAAAATACTTCTGGCAATGGTAACCAATTAATAAAGTAATAAAATTAATACATTAAATCAGTTTTCGAATCCATTTGTCTTATCATGTTTTTGCATCAAGCCCTTTGTCAAATATAAAACTACAAATACAAATATGATTTAATGTTAAAGTATCTTACAAACTCATTTTATGTCTTTTGTGAAATTTGTTTTAATTAATACATACTTTTAGTTAAAAAAAAAACAAGAGTATAAAAACACACAGATGTTAATAATAAAGAGTGAATAAATGTCTGCACGAAGATCGTAGATAGAGTGAGTACAAGAATGAACAGCTGTTGATACAATTTCTAAATGATTTATGTGTGATATTTTATGAGTCAACAACAAGTCAACAGAGTCTACAAATTAAACGAAAATTTATGTATTCGGAATTCTAAAACTTACAAAAAAAAAAAAAAAACAAATTAACAACTCTAGAGATAGGGGAGTAAGTCAAATCACCCTACGCCTGTTACAAGTTAATAGTAATTATCGATTTACCAACGTTGACAATAAAAACTTAGCCTGATGTTAACACTAGTATAGTCATTCGAATAATCGTGGACAAAATATATTTTTTATTCGAATGAACTACACTTTTCAATTTAGAATAAAAAAATATTTGATGAACAATTGTCTTTTAATTGAATACGCGAATAATCAATTAAAATATAATTTATAATCTATTTTAGTCAAACGCCTTATACGAATTTAAAAATTAATTGGAATTAATCTCTAATTTAATTATTATTACTAGGGGGCGGATTTTCATGCATTTATTATTGAAAAATATGCGCCTAAAATATGCTTCAAAAAAATCAAAATATGACCTAAAAGTTAAAAAAATATGCACTTATATTTTTGTGAAGAAACATATAATAATAAATAAACAATGGATCGTGCAATGTCCAAAAAATACACAACAGTGTTCCCAGAAGTTAGGATTCTTTAAATTATACCAGGAAAAATATATAATTGTTCTTCTGAGATTTTTAACGCAGATAGAAATCAATTGGTTACTTTATACATTTCATGTAATCTAGCGTAAAAACAATTGTCACTTAAGTGTCTCAAATTATTCTACAGTGTAGTCACTTTAAGCATTAACTGTGTAGTGCATTTGTCTCTAAGTTATCTAAAAGGGTCAATTGATCCTATGCTTAGGACATGCACGTGTTAAAATAACTAATCACGTAACTAGTTGTATAACTAGTTGTCACCCTAAATGATATGTAAAATCACTAGTTCAGGACAGTCTCCTAGAACTGCTATGAAATCGCTGCCAGGACCTGTAATTGTGGATGTGAAGTTACAAAATCTTATAAATCGAATCGATGAAAACAAATATGAATGTTTTCGATACATTGAATAAATTGTTGATACATTACTCTAGACTTTTTTGAAGCAAAATGTTTTGAAATGATAATTTTCAATTGCTGATAGAGAAATGAAGAACTTAATGCCAGTTTCTCGATGTCGGAAGAAGTTAGTCGATATCATTTGATAATATTTCTACAACAAATTCTAGAAAAAAAAACTTTTTGTCCAGACAATATGTTGCCCATTGACGACAAAAAATTAAATTTTTATTAAAAACTTGGATAATATGCATATAAATATGCATTTTGAAGTAAAATATAACAAAATATGCATTATCAATAAAATATGCAAAAATATGCACTAACAAATCGATGCCATTTTACAGCAAAATGTGCGATTCGGATAGATAATAAGTCTACTTTGTATTTGGGCGTTCGAGAAAAAACATGCATTTGCATATAAATCCGCCCCCTAATTATTACATATTTACATATATTATTAATTTTGTATTTACATTCGTTGTTAATAAAAAAATTATTAAAATTTGTATGATTAAAAATTATCACTCGTTTTAGTTCGTATAAGAGAGGAAATTTTAAAAATTACTCGATCACTCAAATAATGAATAGTTTACAAACTTTTATTCGTTTGAAATAAAACTCGAATAATTGACAACCCCAGTTAACACTAACTATAGGTCTTAATTTTTAAAATCAGTAGTTAAAAATTTAACAAAACAAAACTAAATAAATTTAAAAGCCTACAACTAGTGACAGTTAAAGTTACTCCATGAAATGAGTATAGTATTTTAAAATTTCTTTCGAATGTGGTGAACATCACAAGTTTCTATCTATTAATTCATAAATTTATTACGTACTAGCTAGGGATGCCAATCCCGAAATCCCGATCCCGAAAATCCCGGGATTTTTCGGGATCGGGATTTCCCGAATCCCGGGATTGGTGAAAAAAAAATCCCGGGATTTTTCGGGATTAACAAATCCCGGAAAATTACGAGATTTTTGTTATTTTAGGAAGATTTTTGAAGCTCGGAAAATACCTAGAAAGCTAAATTTCAGCATACTTTTAATACTAATCTCGCTTCAAATCCAAATGGAGCGAGATTTTTTAATTTTTGTCAGGGAGCAGCATGTCTTCCTTACATTGACAGACTTATAAACAAGTTTATTAATAAATTCGCGTTGACTATTAACGATGTTTTTCGTCAGCTCCGTAGTGTTGGCCTTCTATGGGGACTTGAATCACCATTTATGAATGAATGACTTATATCGAAATTTATCTTAATATCATTATATACAAATTATTTATTGACAATAAAATGTTTTTTGATATCGGGGTATATAATTATGGACGGGTTCTTACAAAAGTTTGTAGAAGGATTTATTTTCATATACAATTTGTATATTCAATTTCATCACGATATTAATTATTATAATACAATTATGAATATTCAAGTTATTTTCTAAAGGGGAACTAGTTTGGGGACTAGGGACAAGTGTCCGATTTTGCCATACTTTACAGTATATTTTCAGAGTACTTAGAACTAATTTGTGCAAAATTTTATCAGGATTGTCGCATAATCAACATACTTATGATTGCTCAAACAGTATTCCGGGGCAATATTGTATGAGACTAGGGGCAATCATGGACCATTTTCAATTCGAAACAAACCATATTAACAGAGAGTATTTATGGATAATTTTAGCCAGCTGGCTCCTTTCGTTTGTGACTTATCGTTTGTGCCCTTCAATTGTAAATAACTTTTAAACTGCCTTACCAATTTTTACACTATTAGTTTCATAGTATTTGTAAGGTACGCTTTCCTAAAAATCCTTTTACTATAATCTTAGCATATCTACTCAATACAAAAGTTATACAATTTTCATTTTTGTTATGGCTTTCTCACTGTTATAAGTCCAGAATACGGGTATAAATATAAAATATATTTTTTGTCAAATTTATTTTAATTCAATGCATTAGTTTTTCCTTTGTTATATTTTTACTTAAATATATTAACGAAAACAAATTGTTTTTATTGTTGAATTTTATGTTTTTTGACGTTTAACTAAAATCCCGAAGTCCCGAAAAATCCCGAAAAATCCCGGGATCCCGAAAAATCCCGGGGTCCCGAAAAATCCCGGGATCCCGGGATTTACATTTCTAAAATCCCGAATCCCGGGATTTGTAAAACTCAGTCCCGTTTGGCATCCCTAGTACTAGCTTGACTCGTAGTAAAAAAAAATATGTAAGGATTTTATAAAAAAATAAATGAATATAATTAATACCGGAATTTCTTGTTTGTGATTAATTGCATACCATGCCTTTGAATGTAAGTATATAAAATATCATGCGATTGTAAAAGATTCGAAAATAACTATTTACATTGTTTGATAGTAATACAATCCCGCCCATTTTTCGCCAAACTCCGTATTTTAATAAGAAATTAATGTGTTCAAAATTTAAATACTTTTGCAATTATAGTTCTTTAGATATTGGAAATACACAATTTACATTGTATGGGAGGTACCACACCCACTAATTAAATACCACCCATGTAAAATGCTAACAGTGCTCTTCGGATAAAGCTTGAAGACTTACACAATTATAGCTCTCCAGATATTTGAAAATAATTATTTACTTTGTGTGGGTGATATCACTCCCCTGTTCCCATCCGTCCCGTTTTCGGTTAAATATCATACAGTGATAAGAAATCGATTCCTATAAAGTTTGAATATTGTCATAATTATAGTTCTGCTGATATTCGAAAATACCTATTTACTTTGTATGGGCAGGGCCACGCCCATTTATACAATCTCGCCAATTTTAAGGCAAGCAGTGCACAATGGTACCGAAGAAAATCTCGCGAAGTTTCGCGACTTTCACAATGACAGTTCACCAGATATTCCATAATAACTATTAACTTTGTATAGGAGGTGCCACGTCCAATTAAAATTTCAAAATAAAAAATAGTCTATTGATTGTATCAAATATACAGGAATATACGGTATATTTCAACAGGATAGGACCAGTGGTTTAGCCTCCTATAAGGTACAAACAAACAAATAAACAGACATAAATATGAATAAACACAAAATTCCTAATTTTACCCGTTTTTACCCCCCTGAGACTTTTGAAAAGGTACTTTCTAAATAAATATGTTTGTGACTATAGTATGCTAAATTAAACCTGTTTTCTTTTTAAAGAAATATTCAATGTTTAAAAACCAATTTTTCCCGTTTTTCCCCTTTTTATCCCTTTATAGGTCAAGTATTGAAAAAAGATATATCCTATTGATACTTTTAAATAACAATCTATCTATGTTCGAAATTTCAATAAAATCGGTTGAGCCGTTTAGTATTTTTTGTTTAAGAACTAAAGGTACCAATTTTACCGGTTTTCCCCCTGTTTATCCCTTTCTGGTCCAAGTATTGAACAAAATTATAGCCTATTGACCCTTCCAAGTAAGGATCTATCTACATTCCAAATTTCAATAAAATCGATTAAGCCGTTTAGGCGTGATGCTCAAACAAACCAACAAATAAACAAACAATCTTACAAAGACATTTATATATTTATATGGATGGATTACGAAACAAAAAACGAAGTGATCAATTAAAAATCAGGTTTAAATCTTATTAGAGAAATGTGTAAGATATTGTTAAAATAGGGTGCGTTTGTAAATGTAGTAAATTTGTGCATTACTGATGCAATGTCCTGTTTTGCAAGAGTAAACAAAATTATGCGATGGTTGTATAAATTTGCGGCGTCACTGCCAATAATTTGCATTAAAAGACTTTTTACTTAAATTAATCATGGCAAATATGCTTTTTCGAAAGCTAAACTGCAGTGATGTAATCATTGCGAATTTATACCAGGTGGTGGCAGTATGGCTACGTTCGTAAATGCACTAACATTGCATCCCAGGCGAATTTATACCAGGTGGTGGCAGTGGCGAATTCAGAGAAACCGGAGCGAATTCATTAATTTTGTATATATGGAGCAAGGCGAATTTATATACCAGGTGGTGTCCAAGGCGAATTCATATAAGATGTACTCGTTAGCCCAGCTGATCATCAGCTGTTTCACCCCAACTGTCAAAATTTGTGTTTATGTTGGTGCGCGTCATATATATGTGTGTGTTTTTGATGCGTCCACTTTTTTCCTATTGTTTTATATTCATTTTCTTCTGTTTCTTCACGCGTTTGAACTCTTCATCGAAAATTTTAGCATCCTCCACATGAAATAAAACAATAAATATAAAACTTACAATGGTTTGTTGTTAAATTCCAGTTTAATATTGAATTCGCCGTACTTGTGTTTTTTGACAGATGGGGTGAAAAGCAAAAACAAAATGTATGTTGTTTTTGTATTGTTGTATTTGTTATAGGGACGAGTACACTTTATATGAATTCGCCTTGGTGGTGTCCATTCTACAACAAGTACAACATTTACAAAAACCACTTGCAGTTTGTTTATGTGGTTTAAGCTGTCAAAGTTTTCCTGTTGTTTTTGTTAATTTTACGTTTGTTGTAGCATTCGCCAAAACAAAGATAATTTGACAGCTCAAACATCTAAACAACTAGAAAAACATTAATCAGTTGTGCTATCAACACCACCTGGTATATAAATAGAAGTTAGAACCAAAAAAGCGAAAAAAAGTAATCAGCCGATTGACTGACCACACCTTGTATAAATTCGCCTTTATATGAAATTTGACATTCTCAACAATGAGAGATTTGTTTCGAATGTAAAAAGTTAATGAATTCGCTCGCATTTGCCTGAATTCGCCACTGCCACCACCTGATATAAATTCGCCTGGGATTCAAATTCGTTCTCCTTAAAATATGACAATTAATATCTATTTTGATTTCTCTTTACAGAGAAACTAACTAAATATTTCTTAAAAGACTTGTAAATATACTTTTGGATCTGAAAATTGATGTCAAGGCGAATTTATATACTCTCTCATTGTTTTGAATGTCAAACTCCATATATAAAAAATTAATGAATTCGCTCGTATTTGCCTGAATTCGCCACCGACACCACCTTGTATATAAATTCGCCTTGATTGATGTTTATGGAGACACAATTACAATCCAAAAATGCATAGAAATAATTTAGTATTATCTGACTTAATAGCCCTAGAGTTTTGGACGAACAGAATTTATTTGCGAAGAATTTTGTTTGGATACCCTGAGGTTTATGATCATTTAACTGTTTCTGGGGATAGGTAGGCCTTATATCCTTAATTACAGATATATATCTATAATCTAAATCTGGAATAAAAATAAAATATTGTGTGGTAGAAAACGGAATAAATTGCTGTAAGAACCGACAGTCCACTTCATGTATAAATGAAGGAGAATAAAAATCCAAACAACGCCGTTTATAGGAAAGTAGTTGTTGTATATACAAAAAATAAAACTTTATGTAGAGCACTCACAATCAGGGATGGCAAATGAAATTGTTGTTCGGTATCAAAATAAAGTTGAAATAGTACTTTTAAGGGATAAAATTTAATTTGATTTTGAAAATTGAATTAAGAATTAGTTCGTTTGAACTTATAGCTGATTTTAAAGATTTAAAAAAAAAACAATTATATACCAAATACCTTACTTATAAACAAGCTATGAAGTTATATAGGTTTATATAAACAAATTTGTTTTCTATAACACAAATTTGGTATGGAAAATTGAATATAGAGGTAAATTTTCTACTGAAAATATTTTAGCTTTTATGGATTGCGTTTAATAGGTACGTTTAATAGGTTCCGTTAGCGTGTATTGAGTGGGTTCTTACATTTACACGACCCTCTGTTTTTCATTATGGCGAAATTTAAATCAAAAGAAAAAAAGATAAATTTCGAAATGAACGGACATGCTTATATCGTACAGCAAATATTTCTGAGTCTGTAGGAATGTGTGTATTTATCTATTTACATAAAATACTGAAAATTATTTGAAAGTACAATATCAAATGAGTCGCGGTTGCACTACGGTACTTTTGAGTATGAAATGGTATCAAAGAAAGTACGATCGTATCAAATTTTCCATCCCTGCTCACAATAAGTAGTTCTCTAACAGATTTCTATTTGTTTTTTACCAATTGAAAACCTCATCTTATTTAATTAGTACAATTATCGGTTTTCAATTGAGCGTGCGGAATCACTTACGTTTTAACAGTGAAGCAGATAAATTGTCCAAGTTAATTTCAATCTTAACAACGCCATATTGTACAGAAGCTGTTATGTTGTCTTTAGTCACTTTTAATAAACATTTTCGAACATTATCTGTTGAAATCGTATTCACACAGTTTTCAAGGTCATTTGGATGGTTGATCAAGTCCTCCTCCTTTGGCGGAACGTAGTGTAGTAGAGATTCATGGGAAATTGTTAAAAGTAGCAATGAATTTGAATTTGGTTTTAAAATAATGAACGGCAAGA
Organism: Calliphora vomitoria; assembly: GCA_942486065.2. Classification (NCBI taxonomy): domain Eukaryota; kingdom Metazoa; phylum Arthropoda; class Insecta; order Diptera; family Calliphoridae; genus Calliphora; species Calliphora vomitoria. The sequence goes on along the minus strand of OW818030.2, from coordinate 66,493,390 downwards.
GCTTTTGTAAATTATACGCAAAGAAATGTTCATTTGTTATTGTTGTACTCGTTGTACTCGTCGTATCCATTTCACGATAAACTTTCAAATTATTGGTAGAATCCTTAATGGGCTTTGTTATTTGGGGATTTATTGGGGCGCACAGGCCACTTGTTATTTGGCGATAACGAGGACAACAACAGTGTGGATGATAATGATGGAGGTGGTGGTATTGTTGTTGTTGTTGCTGCTGTAGTTGGTAAATTGTTGGCTCAGTTGTGTAGCAATTGTTTTTGTTTTTTTTTGCTGCACAGTATTGAATTTGTGGTTTGTGTAAAACTCTCGAGTTTCCATTGAAAGCAAAAGGCTTCTTATTGTTCGCACTCGCACAAAAGCTATTATTAGCCAATGTCATCAATAAAGGACACCAAACACCTGAGAGCTCGTGTGTTTTTACAAATGCGGCTGGCGATAGTTTTGCTATAGCTGCAGCACCAGCACCAGCAGCAGTTGTTGGTTGTACCCTGATGGTTTGAATTGTTAAAGATGCTGAAATTGCGTTCGATGATGACATTATTGAACGCACCTCTAAACACTCAAATGTTTGGGTAGAATGTTCATTAATTTCTATGTGTGTTTTTCATTAAAAACGAGCGTGTTTGTTTGTTTGTTTCTGTTCTTTTATGCACTACTCTTGTTGTGTTGAGTGGTGTTTGCCTTCCGTATGATGTCTTCTTTTGTTCACATTGAGTTGCTTGCTGTATGTGGGCTAGCTCTCCCGCTCTTCAACTCATTTTTAACACCTTCGTTTTGTACCCCCGTCCATTCATTTAATTTTTTTTTTTTTGCGGTATCGTCGATTTTTATGTCTTTACATCTATAAACGCGATTTAAGACTAAATACATTTGAAACGAAATAAAAATTTTGTCTATATTGTGGTTTGGTTTAATAACTTTATTTACTTATTTTTTGTTTTTTTGCCTCAACATTCGTCTAGTTTGCTTCTAAAACTAATCGTCATCGTTATCACTAACATTAGGTCGTTCATTGATTCATAAGTGGTTGATATAAATACAGTGGTTTCAATAGATGTTTATGGGCTACGAAACACTGCCCATTTGTTGGTTCTTCACCGCTAATTAAGTACTTATAATAATATTTGCTCAATTCACAAGGTATCTTATCATGTCATATTGTTGTAATGTCCTAATATTTCACAATGGTTTGTATTGCTTTTCAACCAAAAAATGTCCTAAAATAATACTACTTTCTATGCTATGTTTATTGTGTTATCGTAACGAACCAGCAGAGACCAACGCCGAATGCCTAAGAGAAATGTCCTAAAATAATACTACTTTCTATGCTATGTTTATTGTGTTATCGTAACGAACCAGCAGAGACCAACGCCGAATGCCTAAGAGTCGGTTAAGCAGAGCCGCCGAGTCGTGATATATTAGAACATTATGACAATATGACTGATAAGAGACCTTGTGAATTGACCAATTATATAAATTATATTATGTAGGAACTCCAGTATGGTATATAAAAATAAAATTTAATAAATATTAATGAAGCACTCACATAGCAAATATTTTACGAAAAAGACATAACCGCTAAGTAAAATATTTTTAATTTTTTTATTTATTTCAAAAACTTATTTTACTTAGGATGATTCAAAACAAATATTTAGTTTTATTTTATTTGATGCTTTTTGATCTCACAAACACTAGTAAGAATAAACAACGTCAAACAAATTTCTGCTAAAAAAAGAGGTTACGCTTTTTTTAATAAATATTTGACATGAGTGACCGTACCTTTAGAGACTCTGAATGTAAAAAATTAAATTATTTTTAAATATTTAATAAATTATACACACATTCTATGTATGTTTGCATGTAGGTTATCGAATCACTGTGTTCTATTTTTACATTTAATGTCAAATGTACAGAAACAGTAAATAAGTACACTACTTGTCTTACACAGCACAGTGGGACAGAATACAAAATAATTTGTAATAAATATGTAACTTCTAAACTACTGTTCAGATTTCTTGAAAATATGATTTTCAGATGGTTGTCTTTGATGGCTTAAGTTTTAAGTACGGAAGTTGCCGCAGTACAATGTGGTTTAGAAACATTTTATTTTTGAAAAAAAATTGGTTGCTCGTGAACGTTTTATTTATTATCTGTTTATAAACCGGTTAACCGAAAACCCTTTTAAAATTTTGTACTAAAATCAATAAATTTCATGTTTTAGTGGAGTTTTTCATTTATATTCATTGTTATATATTGTTATTCAAACATTTGGTCTGATTTAACATCTATGCTGCTGCTATAAAAAGCACCTTCGATATGAATTTTCATTGCAATTTCATATAATTGAAGAATTTTAGTCTAAAATGATTCATTTAAAATGCCATATTAATTTAAAATTTTCCCTTACATTCTTTGGGAATATTTCATTAATTTGAAAAATATTAAAAAATAATTCCTTTCAAATTTGGATCAAAGGATCATTTTCAAATATTACAAAGCTAATTTGTGAACACTATTTTAAGAATTAACAAGCATGAGTTTAATTTTCCCCAACTGCAAAAATATTTGGTATTTTCAAAAATTTCAAAATTCAAACATATATTTTTTTAAAGTCCATACATTACCCAAACAAACTACAACAGTGGCTGGATATATGTAAAACTTGCGAAGAAGATTTTTCAAAACAGCCAATGGTGTGCTCCATTTCCTTAAAAGTAATATTTCAGTTAAAACAAAACGTGTGAGATTGGATAAGATTTCTGTCCCAATGACCACAAGGTAACTTCAAAATACTACTAAATATGTAAACAGATTATTGCCGATCCTAATGCATTAACTATGCATTTTTTGGAAATAAATCTCGCATTTCTAAACGACTGCTTCGATCGGTATAAAATTTGACATGGGCATAGCCTAGCAGTATTCAAGTTTAAGAAAATGGACTCCACATGTGCTTCAGTGGCGGCGCTAAGGAAAACTCAGAGTAGGGCACCTTCGACATGTACATTTTTAAACGCGTGTCGTCCGATTGTTTTCCGTTCAATTTCAAAGACTTTTTATATTATCTGAAAGTGCTCGGCTAGATCTTGGAAAGACATTATTGCGTGTGCTATTTATAATTAAACTGCCATTTAAAATATATAAAATAGTAAAAAAATAAAAAATTAAAAAATACACACTTATATACCTATAAAAATAGTCAATGCGTTTTAATTATAAGTAAGCGATCGTTGGGAATTGAATCAATAACTTCCAACACAACATAATACATATTTATTTCCATACTAAGTTATAAATTACACATTTTTTGTAAAAAATGTCTCGAAAATCAAAATCATTTTTAGGAATGTGGCAACGCTTTTTATAATGCTCACAAAAAAAGTAAACTTCAAAAAACTTTATTAAAAAAGAAGGTAGTTCCACTTCTATATTTTTATCATGACTAAAATAATTCCTTCCAATGTCGATAAAACGGTTAAACCGGTTTTATCGACCACATATAACCGAAACCCCTGTTTTCTAAAGAGTGCTATTTTCGGTTAACCGACAAACCGGGTTTTTATAAACACTATCGGAAAATCAAGAAATTTAACCTTCATAAGGTCTTCATATTTACTGACGTTAACGATCTTCGGGTCAATTTGACCCAAATATGTATTTTTTACCAATTTTTTTTTCCTAAGAGCTTAACGTAGTTGTTGACATTTTAATTTAATTAAAGGTCATAAAATATCAAAAATATAAACCACTCAAAACTTTAAGCTGGCTATTTCAAATGTGAAAAACATTTCCGCTTTAAAACATTCGCAAACTTTTAAGATTTTGCTAAGAAAGCTTACAACTAGGGTTGCCAGATAACAAAAATCAAATAACTCGACAATAGAAAAAATTTACTTAGATTTTTAAAACATAACTGGACAATTTAAAAACTCACTTATAGTTTAAAAACGTTAAGTTTAAGTTAATTTATTTTTTTCAAAAATAAAAAAAATTGTAATAACATAAAAAATAAAGAAACTTAAAATTTCAAAAAATTCGAAATTGATTTTATTATTGAAATTATTAAAATTTCAGCCATTATTAGCTCAAAGTGCATCCTACTCCTTTCTTACGAGTAGAGATTATTTAAAATACTAAAATACTCCGTTCAATCCTTTATATAAACTGTGTAAGTCATTTTTATAGCATTTAAAAAAAAAAAAAATTGACCATATCAATTGTAATATCTTTCTGCAAAAAAGGATTCTCGTCAATTATAATTGATATTTCTAAAACTTTTGGAATCTCTGATAAGTTATCCCACAATAAAATAGATTGTATTAAATTTAAAAATGAAATTTTGTTGTAAAGTGATTCGTCTCCGAAATCATATCATTGTTCTAAGTACGTAATATAATTTTTTAAAAATTGATTTGCTTCTAATTTGAATGTTATTTTTTCTTGAGATGAAATCTTTTTTAAAATAGTTTCAAATTTGTTTCCATAAAACTCATATTTTAACCGAATGAAATTCATGCATTACGTTAAATAAAAAATTCAAATATGCCTCTGACAAACATTCATACAAATAATATTCATCATCATCATCATATCGTTATCTGCTATACCATGAAAAACAAATTCCCATTTAACTTTTCGACAAGCTTTTTGAAAAAAATATCTCTTTACTGCTGGCCAAGAATATATTAATCGGTCGATTGCTGGCTAGGTACTAATCACTGTTAGGAAAAAATACATTTGCAATCACAATTGTATAAATACAATTTTTTTCTGTACAAAATATTAATAAAAAATATTTTTCAAAATTAAAGAAATTATTTTTTAACTGGACAAATTGTATTTTAGCTGGGAACTGGACAATCCAGGCCATCTGGCAACCCTACTTACAACACTTGAATTTTAAGAGATATTTGACATCAAAAAATTCATTTTGCGTTTTTTGCTTTCGCTTTTATCATATAACTTTTTTTTCTTATAAAACGGAAAGAATTGCAAAAATGAAGTCGTTAAATATTAAAAAGTTATAATTTTCAAATTGGTCTCAAATCGTTTTTTTGGACCGATCCTCACAAAAGTTGATAGAAAGATTTATTATAAGACAATTATCAATGTTCAAGTCATTTTCTGAGGGGGACCTTGTATGGGGACTAGGCATAAATGTTGCTCAATTCTCGTATAATTTCCGAGAACTTGGAACTAATTTGTGCAAAATTTTGTCAGGATTTCCGCTTAATCGACATAATTATGACTGGTCGACAGGGGGGACATTTGTATGGGGGCTAGGTAAAACTATGGACCGATATTGCCCAATACCAATGCTTCAATACTAAATCAACAATGAGTATTTGTGGAAAATTTCAGCAGACAGACATACGGACGGACATATCTAGATAATGTTAGAATCTTATGAAGACCTAGAATATGTATTCTTATGTGGGTCTGCAATAAGTATTTTAATGTGTTACAAACGCAATGACAAAATCGATATAACTTCCATCTTTTTTGATGGTGGGTATAAAAAAATACATGAATAAATGTTGTTTGATATAACGAATTTTTTAGTATGACGAAAAAGTCTAGCTTTGCATGTATATTTAACATTTAACTGTAGAATATGTCATAACAATGAGTGTAAGTGGAATTTTTGACAAGTAGGGTTCTACAATCAATAAATACATTTTTAGAATATTTTTAACTTGGATTTTCGAAATTATTTTAATTAAATATTATAGAGTAATACGTTCTATAAATCTTCTGATAATATTATGCCAAGCTACCTGAGTTTTAAAGACATTTTAAACACTTATTTTGGAATTGGCCCCACTGTCCAACGTATATGAAATGTTTGTATATAAACGAATGTGTACTATATATTTGAAGAACGATGAAAGTAGAATAATCATTCAACAGTTGTCAATTTTATTGTTGATATTTTGAGCGAAAATTTTATATTTGCAAATAATTATTTACGTTTTTCTTTTTTTGTATTTTTAATTTGAGAGTGTTTTTTATAATTGTAATCTTTGGTATATATTAGTATTATTTTTCATTGTTTATTTAATGTTTGTTTTCCTTATTTATAACGTTATTTTTTATTTGAAGTTTATACGTTAAATAGCTTGGTAAACAATACTAGTCAACCATTTCGTTTTTTTTTTTAACAAAATTGTCTACTTGAAATGCTTTAATTAAATTTGATTGTAGTCGTTCTTGTCTTGTTGTAGATCTTGTTTTGTAGTGGCATACGTGCCCTTTAAGACATTCTATATCAATTTGATTCGATACTAGTCTTCAATAGTTAATTTACTTGCTGTTGTTGTTGGTGGTTTTTATTATCAGCACTGTTGTAATTGTAATTGATTTATTGCTTGATTATTTAATTGTATTCGCATTTGACTGCTTGTGCGAATTTTGATAATGTAGCCACTAAATTAAAATTCAGTTTTTGAGTCATTGTATATATGTATTTACTACTGATACACGGTGGTCTGATCGTAAACAAATATGTAGTAATAAACAGGGAAACCGGTAATATGCTCTAAAAAAGGTGTTTTATGTGCTGTAGATTACGAAATTTGTATCATTTTTAAAGCCTAAAAATTATTTTATATTTAAAATCAACACAATCTATTTTTGCTAGGAATTCGTCCTATGAATTCAAATCATTACTCGATTTTTTAAAAATTTTAATACAAATATACTTTTCTGGTTTATATCCAAAATCACATTTTCGGTATATCATAAGAAGAACATTGCCATATTTCAAGAAATGAATTATTTTTTTTAAATTTTTGCTTTGATTTGCAAATATTTATTGCTCTTCTGATAAAGTATTGGATACAATTTAACCAATACAAAATTATTATTAAAATTGACATCCCAAATTTTTAAACAACTGTCAAATATTATTATATTCTAAGATTGAAAAAAATTTTTACTGAAAATAAATTTTCAGAAAAACAAATTTTGTAAAAAAATTGATTGATAAAAAATAAAAATTTTGAATAAATACAAAATTGAAAAATTAAAAAAGAAATATTGGAAAGGATAAATTAAGCCCGAGAAAAGCCAAATATGCTCTAAAATGTCAAAATATGCCACAAATATGCTGTAAAAATTAATAAATTCAATAATATGCACTAACAAATCGATGCCATAGTTCTTAAAATGTTCTGAAACCAATATGTATCTGCTAAAATGGAAGTTTGATTGAAAAAAAAAAAAACAAATATTGTAAAGTAGAATACAAAATAACAATATCGAAATTACGAGATTGCAACTTTTACTATCACGAATCCCTGCATTGTAGTAGCCAGTCCCGTTCGGCACCTCTAGTTTAAATAGTGTCAAATCAATGATTCATATACCACATTTACTGATTAACACAATTTTATTAATGTCAATGTAGTATTATAATCAGCAAGTCAAAGTACATAAATTTTAAATATGTATGTACTAAGTAATTGTCGAAATTAAAAATCACATTTTACTACCCTCAAAATAAATCACAATGTTTCTGAATATGATCTTATCAATTAAAGACATTTACGTCATTAAATTTATTTCTTTACTTAGTGGGTATTATCAATGACGCATTTATTATGAATATAGTTTATATTTTTATAACAAAATATTAAAACCCTGGTAAAACGCATACTTATTCATATAAATTTAGGGGAATTTGTTTTATTACACAAGTTTGTAAAGAAGGAACTTCAGACTGCAGCGATTATATAAAATAGACTTAAAGAAAATCAATTTTTATATTTATTTATATCAGGGTTGGACAATTTAATTTACTGCTCGGTATCAAAATAATATTCTTTTTTGATTCTCAAAGAAAAAAATTTTCAATTATTTTTATTCGAAAATACTATTACTTATATACACAAAATTGTCAATATAAACTACAGTTTTCTATAGTTATGTACAAAAGTTTGCATATTTATGCGTTTGTAATTTCCACAATATAATTTTCCGACCTTATAAAGTATATATATTCTGGATCCTTATAGATAGCGGAGTCGATTTAGCCATGAACGTCTGTCTGTCTGTTGAAATCAATTTTCTGAAGACCCCAGGTATCTTCGGGATCCAAATCTTCAATAATTCTGTCAGACATGCTTTGGAGAAGTTTCCTATTTAAAATCAGCAAAATCCGTCCATAAATAAAGGAGATATGAGCAAAAATCCGAGAGAACCTCTGAAAATTTCATCTAAAAAAGACAATTTATTGCATGCTTTGACAAAAAAGCAACAAAACATACATATGTTTGGATGTGTGTTGGCTTCATTGCTTTGCGTATTTTGGTTTTTGGTGTTTCGTTTCGTTTGGCGTTGTTGTTTTTATACTCTTCACCTTCGTGATAAGGGCATTCAAAATATTTCATGCATAAAAATACGAAATGGTTTTTCGTAAAATTTTTTTCGTACATTGTACTAATGTTTTGTACATAATACGAAATTTTAGTAATTTTTTTATTTCGTAAATTTACAAATTTCGTTAATTTACAAAATTTTTTTCGTAGAATTATTTTTGTGTATTGTACAAAAATTTCGTTTATAATACAAAACTTTCGTGTATAGATTTTGTAAAAAAATTTAGTAAATTTAGAAAATTTTTGAATTTTACAAATTAAATTTCGTTAATGTTTTTTTGTTTATTTTACAAAAATTTCGTGAAAAATACGAAACTTTCGTATTAAGTGCAGGGGCAAATTTCGTAAATTTAGAAATTTCGTGCATTTCACAAATATAATTTCGTAGAATTAAATGAGTACATTTTTTATGCTCTTAATCATCTCTTTCTCTCTTCCTCTAAAAATGTACCGTTTTAAATGGAACTGAAAAACAAAACAAGTTATGCTTTGACTGGCAAATAAAGAGATGTAAGCGTTAGTCGACCACATGCCTTGTTAAAAATAGTTTGTTTTATTAAAATAAAGAAATGAATTGTTATTTGTGTCAAATATATTTACCTATTGAAACATTCATATCTAAGCATTTTAGACTAATGCACAATAAAAAAGAAACTAGCACGAAATACTATTAGCATCAGTTATTAAGAGTAAGGATTATAAAAGGTTTGGGAATGAAAAAAGCCTTTCAAATCTTGTAAGTGAACTTAAGGCTTTAGAAGAAAAAGGAATTTTCATACAAACTAAAAAAGGTGTATTAATAATGTATTAATATTTTGCCATTTGAAGATATGCTAAGTCATTGGAACGGATGTTTTGAATATCGGCAAAAAACTTTAAAAGAGCTATGCGACCCAAATTCAAAAAAAAAAAAAACAACTTTTGGATTTGTGGCCTATGTACGTACAATGATCCAGTAGGATATCGCTTAGTAAGTATAATGACATTCACCTTTTATTAAGAATAATTTAAAAATCTATAAGCAAACACATTGACTTCTTAAACCCTTTAATTAAAATATTTAATCATGTACATTTAGATTATTAATGATTTCTATCACATATATGGAGACAGAAATGAATTGCTTGACAGCTTTGACGATTTTTCTGATTTAATGACTCAAAAGATATTTCCAGAAAACGAATCGAAATTTAAAGGAGAATATGACCAAAAGCTTTCGGATTTTGTGCAAAAAAATAATTGCATTGACTATTGTAAGTATAAAGGTTTTCTAAACAAATATAATCAAAATTTAAAATTTTATTTATTGATGGATAATGATTATGCAATGATTTTTTTTCTTTTTAGATACCAAATATCTCATAGTCTTACATTCCTTACTTCCACCATCACGAATTAAATAAAAAACTTATAAAAAAGGAAATAAGTTTTATAGTATTATGGAATCAAAACGGTCTTTTATAGCATTTTCACCAACTGAAGAGTCATATAAAGAGAAGTTGGATACAAAAATTTTGTCAGAGGGTTCAGTTGCGCCTTACAGTACTGTTATAGGGGACATATATAAACCCCAATCATTTTTCTGTGACTTTGACAACATTAAATACAAAGTTTTCAGTATCACTAAAGCCATAGACATATGCTTTAAAGCGTATCACGTATTTTCAATTAAATATTCTGAAGCTTCCAGCCATATGTGGGATTTTTTAAATATTCAGTTCTATAAAATAGATGGGCATCATGTTAATCCAATTACGCATATGTTGTACAAAAACATACAAGGTTAGTGTATTTTATTTAAAATAAGTATAAAAGTTGCTAATATATAAATTATCTTTGTAGAAATCCAAAACAATCGACAAAATCAAACTTAATCCACTTGAAAGTGCAAATCATCTTTATTACCTTTAATTATTGAAATATTTATTCTTTAACTGATTTTTATAAAATTTAATATTTTTAATTTGTTAACAATGTGTAGCACCAATTTTTGTGGCCTCCACTAACCAAGTGAAAATGACCACATTCGGTTTAGTAAGACTGACCCTGGAATTGTTACACACTGTATTTTGATTTTTGTCAAAATAATTCAATGTGAAAGTTCAAAACATGTGATTTATTTGTTAGTACTGAAGTCTCTTTAGTTTATCATTATTATTATTTTTTAATCATTACAATACGTGAAAATTAAAATATTGATATTGAAATAAATCAATATTATTAAATTAAAATTTTTAAGAAAAATCTTCACATTCAAAATAATTTTTGTAATATTAAAACTTTTTTATGTTCAAAATGTTTTTAACGTTAAAAATTAAAATGCCAGAAATGCTATTATTTTTTCCTTTACTATTATTTATAAAATAAACAAAACTTTTCGTGTAATAAAAAAATATTTCTTGAGAAATAAACGAAACTTTTTCTAAAATAAACCAATATTTTTTTTTTATTTTTAGTAACAATACGAAACTTTTTTTGTATTAACGAAACTTTTCGTGTATTTAGAAAATATTTTTCGTGATTTTATAATTTTTTTCTAAAATAAACAAAAAAATATATATATTTACGAAATATATTTCGTTTTTTTACAAAATTTTGTAAAATGAACGAAAAAAATATGAAATTTTTCTTAAACCTACAAAATATTTTTCGTAAGTGTAGAAAATTTCGTAAAACAAGAGGCAATATTTGTAAAATTAACAAAATAATTTTTTACTTTTACGAAATTTATCATAATTTTTACGAAATATATTTCTTATTTTTATTTAATTTTGTAAACTGAACCAAATTTTACACCTTTATTTACGAAAATTTTTCGTGGAATAACCATTTATTTTGTAGTTTAACAAAATAAACTTGGTAAATATACAGATATTTCGTGAAATGCAGAAAATAAAAATTCGCAACAAGAACGAAAAAGATTTGTATATTATACGAAAAATTTCGTTTTGTCAAAATAACGAAAAATTTAGTAAAATGAACCACGATTTTCGTTTATTTTACCTATGAAATATTTTGAGTGGGTATATATAAGATTGTTATTTCGTTTGTAACTTCTACAATATACTCCGTTCGTCAGCAATTTTTAAAAGTTTTCTTGATATATTTAGGATGCTATCCGCTGAAAATGGACAATTAATGCATCTACAACAAAGGTATATAAGATTCGACATAGCCGAATATAGCACTCTTACTTGTTTTTGGATGTAATGGAGTATGTAAGGTCTGTTGTGGATCGGTCTCACTCCATATTCGGCTATTTTTTTTGTTAACAAATCGGTTAAGGCAAAAATGAGCCACAATTTCAAGCTTCAATCTGGTATATGAACCAATAACTTGAAATTTAGTATATTAAATATCTTTGTTTTCCGATATTCCTACTCTTTTAAATAAAGTAAATATTTAAAGGTGTTACAAATTACATAGAGGATGACAAAGATATATGATTGTACATGTAAATATACATTTATTTTTTTTTAGAATGTAATTAGTTATCCAGCATAGATAAATCTTTATTTATACTGACTGACTTTATTAAATTTAGATTGAACAAGACAATTTCTTAATAATAATTAAAAAAACAAAAAAAAAAAAAAAAGAGTATAAAAGTTCATTTAAAAGTTAATGAAGTTGTCTAAAGTAAGACACACACTATTGTTCAAAATTATACCAAATTTAATACATGAACATATCCATTCCTAAACACAAATACATACATACATATGTATCTACAAACATGCGAGTGAGTATGTATGTATGTTTGTAAGTATCCATACTAACATTGATATCATAAAACCATTAAATTAGATAGGAAAATTAGTTTTATCATATAAAAGTCTCACACACACATAAAATCACTTATACTTATAGTTGTATCCGTGTGTACACACACACACATAGTACATGTGTGTAAACATTTCACCAGATGTCTATGTATGAACGAACGTGCTTTAGAAATTTTTTCTAGGCTTGATACTAAAATCTTTCCCCCAAAAAAGACTTGCTGAGCGAGAGAAAAAAAAAAAACACATAAATTGAAACAGAACAAAAATTATTTTTCTAATTTTCGAGTTTCTAAAAAAATAAAATTACTAGTTCTATTTACCGTTGTTAACTTTGCAATTTCCTCTTACCCGCGTACCTGCCTGCCTCATCATATCAAGTGGGGGAGATAAATGTGCCTTGGTAAATGTAGGACATTATTTAGAAGGAGATGTGGCACAAATGGTGTCCGATGTGCTGTGATCATGTGCTGGTAAATATGTATATGTTGCTGATGGTAGCGTATGTTATTGTGTGAAGATATGTCAGAAAGTGATGAATGACTGCAAAACTAAAATATGTAACTGTGAGCATGACTTTCGGCAGTGTCGAATTTTATGTACCTTGTTTTTCTTTTTACAAACAAATAGTAATTGTATTGCAAATCAAAATAATCGTGAAACATGTGGATAAGTATGGAGTTCACTAACCAGATTATTACAAATTTGATTATTTGAAGCTAGGTTTAATTTTGAATAATGACGAGCACAATATGTAAACGTTTAACAGAAATATCGCCAATATCGATAGCTACTACGAAGTAGTTAAATTCTCCGAACTCAAATCAAATAAAAAAGTAAGGCCCGTTTTCTCAATGTATCGACAAACTGCCTGTTACTAAATGTCGAAATAAATTTATTAGGCCGATAAACTGTCTGTTAACAATTTTGGTTTTCTCAATATACCGACCAAAAATATTATTTTCAGTTGGCAATACCTCTCAAAATAGATGTGAAATTTGGGAACCCTGCCTTCAAGTGACAACATGCTTACATAAATCAGTTGTTTAATGTGGCCATCGACAGCCAGAATCTTTTGAAAAAATCATTATCCTGATAAACTCTTTCAGCATTTACTTGAAACTCATGTTCTTCGAGTTTATCCTCCATAAAATTAATGTTAATTCCTCTATTAAACTATTTTTTATAAAATCTATTTAATTTCATTTACAAAAACACATACACATTGAAACTATGAACAGCAGTCAGCTGATTGAATTTATCTGTACGATAAATAAATAATTGGCAGATGAGGTCGAGTTAGCTTTGCGACAGAATAGAAGCAAAAGAGACATTGAGAAAACCAAATTTCTTTAATCTGCAGTTTTTCGTTGGGAAATAAGATAATCACATAATGAGAAAACGGCCCTAAGAGTGTTAAATTCAGCTGTATTGAATCTTATATACCCACCATTAATATAATGTTGGAACTGATTGTTGTGTATATTGTACAAAATATTCCTCTGTTTCACCCGATTTGGTTAGTTAAATTTCATCATGCTAGCTTCATAGCGATAAATAAGTCCGAATAAAGTTTTTTATATATTTTAATCTAAAACTATGATATTGTTACGAATGTGCAATAGCGATTTGAATTTAAGAGTCTGTAACGACTGCGTGTAGAAGATTAACGAAAGATGGCGTGTGTATATATAGTGGCAGTCGTGAGTTGAGTTTATCATTGGCAATGTTAGAGATAACATCAGCTGTTGTGTACATTTGAGTGCATTTCTGCGAATTGATAAACGTATATAAAGACACTGAGTGACTATTTAATACTGTTGTTGTACATTTTAAATAAATAAAGAGTTGTTACGATTTTAAACTTCTAAACTGCTTTTAGTTACAATCAAAAGTATCCGATTTATTTAAAGGAAATAAATCCTTTTTAGAAGGTAAAAACGTAACAATTGGCGTCAGAAGTGGGATTGCAAAATAAAAAGCATGAAGTTTGTGGCAATAAAAGTTGAACAACTCAAGAAAGAATTGAGTAAGTTTAAGCTGCCGACAGCAGGAAATAAAGCAGAATTGCAAAAGAGGCAAACATCGGAGCTTACGAATTCGGGAATAACAAGCAGCATGTATTTAAGCACAATGTTTGCGGCTATGATGGAAAAAGTGGAATAAAAATTTCAAGAAGTGAACGAAAATTTAAAAACCATTTTAGAAACTACTAGGGTCAACAATGAGAAACTTCGTGTTGAGGTCAAAGCTGAATTCAAAGAAACAATTAAACACTTAACTGAAATGGAAGCGAATCAACAATCATTACAGGAACCATCAGAGCCCAAAGAGCTAGCACTGAGGGAGAGTATAGGTATGTGCCCGTGAGGAAGAAGAGGATTGTGTAGACAATGGTTTATGGGTGTTGAAACAAGCAGAGTGAAAAGTGGCCATGTAATGATGGAGGCCCTCGTTGAACAGTGCAACGACGAAATGGTTCTGTTGGAGTGCTTGGTCTTTATCGATGTGAAAATGTCATCAGGCCGAATTCCATGTTGGATGAAAGTGCTTCAGGAGAAGCAGTGAAAAATTGTGAGGAAAATACTGCCAATGAATTCTCCAAAGAAATGCATGAATTCGTTCGAAGACGAATTAAAATAGCCAGCGACAAAGTGAAGGCCAGATGTAGCCCACAACGTGGTAAAGGATTGTCCTCCAAACTACAGAGTTACTGGAAGGGACTACATATGTTGGTTAAGAGGTTGGATGACATGGTCTATAGAATACGGAAATGTATATCGATCTTCTATATCGAGAATTAAGGTTAAACATCTGACCAAAGAAAGGTGAATCTGTGCCTAGTGGGGGACAGTGTTACAAATGTGGAATAGCGATTTGAGTTTAACGGTAACGTAACGACTGCCTGCAATATTCATCATGTTTATGAGCACGTCCATTAGTAGAAGCACTGTTTATAAGTGTGGCAACACTAAACGTTTAAGCTGCTAACATTAACATCGAAAGCTCTAGAATTCGAATGTTCTAGTTGTCCGTTAAGATCATTGTAGAAGATTCACGATAGATGGCGCGTGTAGTCGTGAGTTGAGTTTATCATTGACGCTGTTAGAGTTATCATCAACTGTCATGTACATTATAAAGTGTGTGTGTATTTCTTCGAATTGATAAACGTGTATAAAGACACTGAGTAACTAATTAATTCAGTTGTTGCTGTACATTTTAAATAAATAAAGAGTTTTTACAATTTTAAACTACTAAATTGCTTTTATTTGCAATCAAAAGTATCCGGTTTATTTAAAGGAAATAAACCCCCGTTTTTAAAAGGTAAAAACGTAACAATATATTCGTCTTGGACGATTTTATTGGATAGTCTTGATCCGGGTGCTCACACTCATGGGTGGCGTCTCAACGAAATCATATTGATTTCACTTGATTTCTTGCATGTAGCAAGCTGCAACGATAAACAGCCTATAAACTGTAAATTTCAAAATAATAACTCTCAAAGTTATCCCAAAACTAAATATAGAATTTTGGGACAACTATAAAATACAGTGAGTGTGGCAGTGATCCAACCCAGTATTGTTAACTACACTGTTTGATATATTCCTACCAAACAAGACTTAAATATTATTTGTGGTTTCGGAATACGGTAAGCTCTATTTCAACCTGTATAATAATTACTAAAAGTGAACATAACGTAAATGCAGTGGAAGAGTATAAAAGTCTTCAAGTGCAACTTTTAAAAATGTTACAAATGTGGTGAACAATCTATTTTATGGAAGTAGTAGTTGCAATAATTCACATTATTTCTCAACGTACTGTATAAACAACCACACATACTTTATATAATGATGTCGATGTGAGTAGAGATGATATGAGTATTGGTGGATATATATATGTGTGTGTGTGTGTGAGGATGTGGAAAAGCAAATAGTTTCAGGCAAAGTTTATGCCATTAAAAAAGCTAAAACCTCGAAAACCACATCAACGCATGATGTTAGAAAACTAAAATAAGACGCGGCGGTGGTGTTGACGTCGGCATATGAGGCTGTGGCTTAAAGTGATGTCTATTGGAAACATGTTTCATTAAACTTCGTTGTTATACTTTTCCTCTATATTTTTTTCTTTTTTTTTTTTTGGTGTGTTCAATCATTCTTTCCTTTTTCTTCGTCCTTATTCTTTAAAATTAAATTCATTATTCCTTTTCTTAAGGCTGTTCTACGAAAGATAACTGGAATTATTTTTGGCCAGCGAAGTTGGAGGTAGTGGGTAGTTGGGGTGCTGCAATATGTTTGTGTAGACTAGATCGATTGGGGCCATTCTCCCATTAGATTATGATTGTAGCCGAAGGCTTTTGGTTGTGGCAAAGTGTAAACAAATTTTATTATTCCATGTTCTCGCTTAAATCTAAAATAAGATTCGTGTTATAATGCCTTCGGGCACAATGAATAAAGAATTATTCATTTAGTCATTCATGTTTTCATGTTTTCATTTTGTTTTTTATTAGTTTCTTGTGAATAATGTGCAGTCAGTTGAAGGAATATATTCGTTATCGCTAATTTTATTAATAAGACAAATTATTAACATGGTATTTTTTTAGATTTTTCAGAGACGCCTGCTTATTGCGCATTTATCAGCCCTGCTAACTCGACATGGTGTTATCCAGATATGCCAGAAAAATGTATATAATGTTGTAGATATTCCTACCTCACTCCGATAATATTGAGGGTTGATTAAAAATTATTTTCTCTGCATAAATTCATTGTCTAGAAGAAACGTTGGTAGATCTGTTTTACCAGGATAATGGTGAGCAATGTTTTTTTTTTACAATTTCTGAATGACGCCATAGATTTCTTAGATATCGGCCATACAAGAATATAAGGGTTACAATTTATATTTTGAAATATCAACATCTATGTAGATGGTTAATCCAACAATAGTGTTTTGATTATACAAGGTGGCGCAAAAGTAAACTTCCGATGTTTTTTGGCTGTAATTAAAAAAAAAATGAAAAACTTTGATTCTTCTTGTGGATTATTTTTATTTGGTCTTTTAATTTTTTTACATCAAATCGAGAATATGATGTCATGTAAATGGCCGCCGCCACAGTTGATTGTCATTTCTGCCCTTTTTATGGCATTATCCATCACTTTGGCTAAAACTTCCGGCGATAGGTCCTCACATTCTTGACGGACATTGTCTTTAAGAGCTGCAAGAGTCTGAGGCTTGTTGACATAAACCCGCGACTTCAAAAAGCCCCACAAAAGAAGTCTGGAACGGTCAAATCAGGCGATCTTGTTGGCCAGTGCAAATCGCCAAAACGGGAGATTAGGCGCCCGGGAAATGCATCCTTCAGCATATCGGTTGAGGCACGTGCAGTGTGTGCCGTTGCACCGTCCTGTTGGAACCACATGTTTTCCAATCCCAATTCATCAAGTTGCGGCAAAAAGAACTCGTTGATCATTGCTCTGTAGCGCTCACCATTCACAGTAACCGTTTGGCCCGCAACGTCTTCGAAGAAAAAAGGTCCGATGACTCCTCCAGCGAAAACATCACACCATACAGTGACTTTGAGTGGGTGTAATGGCTCTTCGTGGGTTACACGCGGATTTTCAGTGCCCCAGAAGCGTAAATTTTGCTTATTTACGTACCCGCTAAGATGGAAATGGGCCTCATCACTCATGATTATTTTTGATGAAAAATCATCTTCCTCATGGTGGTGATTAAGGATGGCTTGAGCGTATGTTAGACGCGATTGGCGGTCAGCAGCTAACAGCTGATGCACTGTCTGGACATTGTATGGAAACATCTTCAAATCTTGTACCAAAATTCGCTGTAAAGACCGTCGACTGATACCCATTTGCGTGGCACGTCGTCTGGTCGATGTCGACTGCGCTTCCATGACATCCTCGGCTACAGCAGCAATATTCTCTGCAGAACAGCTACTCCGGGGTCTGCCACGCCTGGCAGCATCTCGTGTTGTGCCAGTCTCTTCGAGGCGAGCGGCTAAAAGTTGTAGTGTTTCACCAGTAGGCGTTGGACGGCCAGGAAATCTGCGACGAAATTCACGTTGTGCCAAAGTCACCGACCGGTTATTGGTCAAATAAATAGTCAGCAATATTTCGCGTTCTGGAGCAGTTGTTTGTTTATTGTTTACTAACGTGTATTTCGCATGTGTTTACTACACAAATGTCAAAACAGAACTGACATTAGGGGCCAATCGCAAAATTTATAGCATTTTCTGATAGGAGGATTACTTTTGCGCCATGTATATGATCAGCCATCAAGACTCGTTTGTCCACTGGTCTCTGTTCGGTATAATGACGTCTAAGTACCCTCATGTATGGGAATTTTCAACAAGTTGCCGGTTTTAATGCCGAATATTTCCGATTTTTGACAGGTTCGCCTAGCCTCAGTTATGGATGTTGCAGTGACCCGATGCAACACTTACCAACAAGCCGAGGCTGAATACCTCAATATGATCTTTATAATGATATTAAATGATCAGTAGATTATGCTAGGAACCCATATCCTAGCAAAGAGATGTTGGCAGGAATAAAGTCTCCGGATGTAGGTTGGTATTCATGTTTTTTAAGGGACTCAATGATTGAGACGTTCAAAATCCTCTGCTAAACTTTAAAAAGTCTTTAATTTATTAAAAATTTCAGGGAAAAATTCAATCCAAAATCAATTCACTCTTTAATGTTGAGAAAACTATATGAAGATAAAGCGAAAGGACATATTCGACAACATCATCAATGAACTGTTCCACATGTTAAAGTATGCGTTGTATGAACATGTGTGTGTGTCCATGTTTATGTGCTGTTAACAATGAAATTCTCCACTTGATCCCGTGGAAAGGAAAAACCAAAAGTAAACATCTAAATATTGTTATACTATGTAGAACTGCATCCGTTCTATTTCGCATCATTGCAGCCTAAATGTGGACATTCTTCCTTTCTTTTGCAAATTCGCAGATTTGGTTTTTTCGACCAACAACCCTCTGCTTTTTTACGTGTTTCCTTCGCTGGAAATGCAAACAACATTTGATGGTGCAAAAAGCAGACAAGTTGTTAAATGGTGGAGAAAAACAGAAATATCAACATTTCTTTCGCTGCGAATGTGCGTGTGTTCTCCAATAAAGCTATGCGGAAGGAGAGGATGAAAAAAAAAACCAGACGTTGTTCAAAAATCTGATTTATTTGTCAGGAATGTCAACATGAGAAATTGTACAAAAAAAAAAGAGGAGAAAAAAGTTGTCAAATAGATGAATGAATGGATATTCATCCATCCATGATGGTTCTACTATTGATGGTCATAATTTGTCAAAATGTTTACGTTTTACTTTTCACTGAAACAGTCTATTAAACCAGCGTATTTGTTCAAAAAAAAAAAGAATAGAAAAAAACAAAAAATGTTTGAGTGCTGCAAAATTATCAGATGGAGTAGAACAGGACGAACGAACCACATTAAATTATGAATTGTTGTTGTAGATGTAGTTGTATTTGTGGCAAGTAGTAGGAGGTCCATTCATACAAATACAAACGTTACATTTTTATTGAATTGATGAAACCTCAATTTTATAATTTGTTTGCTCTCCACTGGATAATTAGATGGACATTTATGGGAATTTTAATTTGATAATTGCGAAATAAATAGAAATTTTTTAAAGATCTGCAAATGGACTTTTGTATTCAATTAATTTAATTTTTATACATAACTGAAGTTCCTGCTAAATCGTTTGTGCAAAAATATTATAATTTTTGGTTATAAAATAAAGAAGAAATTTCATTATTGGCTTTAAGATCCCTCCTACCAATTTGATTTTTTATTTAACTCAAAGTGTTTGTTTAAAGTTAGAAGTTAATTGATGCGTTTCCCTTTCATTAAAACCATAATAAAATGCTTGAATAACTCAAAGTATTTGCCAAGAAAAATTACGACAAAACAACACAAACATATAAAAACATAAAGATTCTTCGAAGAAGAAAAAAAAAAAAAAAAACAATACAAAGCTTTTCAAGTGAAAATAAAACTAATTGTAGGTGGAATTCAATTCATACCATTCTCAAAAACATACACAATTTCAATTGATTTTTGACTACTTAAACAAAAGTTTTTCTCACTGTTTTGTTTCTTTTCCTTTTGTTTGTTTCATTCTTGTTAAAGTAAATAAGATTTGAAAGAATTAAAAAGTACCACCCATCCATAGTATTGCAAATATTTGGTAGTGAAAGATGTAGAACAAGTACGAGTACAATTCAATACAAATACATTAGGGTGAATTTTTTTTTTTACTTTTGTCGAATTTCAATAAGTGCGGATGGGATTAGCGTGACACTTGGTATTAAACTGCTATGCAATTTGGCACAACTATAATAGGTACTATTAAGAAATTTGATGACCCTAAGTACGTAAAATGGTTAGTTTTGATTAACATTTAATCTTCTGACCCCGTGGGATATTTCTGTGAAGTTTCATTAAAATCAACTTTTAAAGATAAATCGCAAATATTCAGAAAATTAAAAACAGCAAAATATAAATATATGTATATAAGTGTTTGTGTTTATATACATATTATGGTGGCTCTTATTTAGCACTTTTTGGAATTTCTGTGCTACCAAGGTCTACAATTGTTTTTGAGTTTTGGGTCCAAAAAAATTTACTGACATCGATAACCTATTATAAATTGATACCATAAGTAATCATAAAATTCCATGCATATCTGAAATCCTAAATTCTTCATCTTTAAACTTTTTTTAAACGAAATTCAAAGAAAAAAAAGTGTTTTCGAGTCTAAGTAATAAATGCTAAATGAGGATTAACAAGTAAGAATGTTATATTCAGCTATTATTATCTCATATTGGTGGTGGGTATACAAGATTCAGTATACCCACCACCAATATGGGTTATATGAGGAGTAGGAACCGTGTGGAATGGTTTCTACAAAGTTAGTAGAAAGATTTAGGTTCATATAAAACTGTTTATGTGTAATTTCATCACGATATCTATCTATATATATAAAAATGGATGTGTTAATGTATATTCCGTATGGACTAAAAAACGGCTTTACCGATTTTGATGCAATTTTCAGGGAATCTTCAGAATAGCCTAGCGGGTAACACTGTAAAGTCAGATTTTTGATTCTGTGATCGTTTATCGACCTTTTCTTCAATTCGTATAGATAGTTTATATAGTTTCCTTGATACAGGCTATCATGGTCAGTGATTATTGTAAAAAAAATTGGCAAACAAAAATTTTTCGACAATTGACAATTTTTACTTTGTTGCTTAACATCATTCTAAAAATTTAAATTCACAGTGGCGAGGAAAGGAATACATTCCATCCGGTACATACATTCATTTAAAAATTGAAGAAGAAAATCAATTCCATGTAAAAAAGTCCTGCTGGTTAATTTTCTAAATCGAGTTTTAAATAAATTCTAATACGTATTACTAAAAAAATAATTCTAAAATTACATTTGGTCGTTATCACATTTCATATATTTTATATTTTTAACCCTTTGACGACAATGGGAAACAGTTTTCCCATCTATTCAATTAGTAATCTATATAAATATATAAATGTCTTTGTGAGTTTGTTTGTTTGTTTGAGCATCACGCCTAAACGGCTGAATTGATTTTATTGAAATTTGGAACGTAGATAGATCCTTACTTGGAAGCGTCAATAGGCTATAACTTTACTTGGACCAGAAAGGGATAAACAGGTGGAAAACCGGTAAAATTGGTACCTTTAGTTCTTACACAATAAATACTAAACGGCCGAACCGATTTCCAACATAGATAGACTGTTATATAGAAGCATCAATAGGCTATACCCTTTTTCACTACTTGGACTTTAAAGGGATAAAAAGGGGAAAAAGGGGAAATAAGAAATTCCGGTACTAATTATATTCATTTATTTTTTTAATAAAATCCTTACATATTTTTTTTTTACTACGACAGGGTAGCGAAGCGCACCGGGTCAAGCTAGTTAAAACATATTTTTAGTAATTAACATAAATTTGTTTGCTTTAATAATGTAAAATAAAGTTGACTTATATTATGTAAAATGTTAAAGTTGACAGAATTGAATAAATTAAGTGCCAAATCATTGACGGCGAATCCCAAAATTTTCTTGCGAGTGCTTTACAGTTTTCGTTTATTGCATTGCTATTTTATTATTTTTTCGGATTTTGGCGGTTGATACATAATATTAAGTGAGTATAGAAGTGTAGAAAAGGTATTAAAAAATTAAAGAGTTAAAAATGTACTTTGAAATTGGACATGAATTCCATGGGAAGAATGATGATGATGAGAAGATGAACTACTTTCGGATGAAGAGGATCAACAATTCATTGAAGAGGATATTGATAACGATCCAGATGAGGTGGAAATCGAGGACAATCATCAAGAAAATGAAAATAATGTACCTTTGGATACAAGTCAGGTCACTCCTCTGGAATTGTAACTTGTATTCAGATGGAGAAAACACTCTTATATACCTCATGTATTCTACGAAAGCGCATATTAATTCGATATGTTGACCCCAATGGTGATTTTTTTTGTTACCAAGCTGGATATGCTAATAAGTAATAATACCAGAGTGTGTAAGGTACGTGGAGCAGCACGGAAGATCTTTTACTATTGAACTCATTGGAATGAATGCGTTTTTAGGAATGAATTACCAATCAGGGTCTGCTAAAAAATAAACGTGACTTGTCCTGAAATGGTCACAAAGTATAATAAGTATATGGGTGGCGTTGACCTTATGTATCAGCGGAAAGTATGTTATGAGGTCGACCGCAAATCAAAAATAAAATATTATTTACGCTTATTGCTTGATATTCTGGCCATAGTACTTATCGACTCGTATATAGTCTACCAGAAATTACATGAAGCCAAACGCGTAGAAAGTCCACCATTGACAAGTATCGAATATCGCCAAATTGTAGCATGAAGTATTGTAAACAATTTCACCTCTAGGCTAAGAGGAATGAAACGCAATTTGCCAGCACACAACATGCGATTGGCCGGTAAAATGAAGAAATGTGAAAACAGTTCAAAAAAGCGTAAATCTTAGCCATTCATTCAAAACCATTAGTATTATTTTTATTACCTTTATGGTCCATAGGGAAAAATATTTTTTAATTTTTCTTTACTTTAATCTAAAATCATCTAAAAAAGCCCATTGGATACTAATATTTGCTCATATCTTCGTTATGGTCCTGAAAGGGTTAATAACACAGTGATACAAAAGTGTTCTTTTGGAGTCAGTAGGTTTTTCACGATCACTTCGTTGAGTACTATTTTAATTAACAAATGTGGCGAAAGTTACAACTTTCGGTTTTCATTGAGAGCTATGAGTTTCTTTTCATTGACAGCTATGAGTTTGACATTTTATACAGCTGCTAAGCTACCGTTACCCCTAAAATACCACTTAACATCAACTACTGTTACCGCTAAATCACCGGTACTGAAATAATTCAAATAAGCGTATTCGTTACCTTTTTACCGGTTCGAATATTTTGCCAATCTTGGAAAAGTCGAATAACATGTTATCACAAAAATTAGCATAACTCATTCATTTCTTAATTGGTTTTTCTCGTGATTCCGAAAGTTACTTTTTCATGAATTTTCACTAAAATAAGAAACAAATATTTACTGATCAGCTTAGAGCGATAAGAGAATTAAAATTGGTTGAAAAGGGTGCGACTTTTGAACGTGCGACCTCCAAAAGTCTCTTCTGTTTTAAAGGTAAGACATATCATTTAAATAAAAGAACATACTTTTAAAGTTCTAATTTTAGGAATATCGTTACCGAAGTGATCGAGAAAAACTATAAAAATTAAAAAATTACGAACACATAAATTAGCAACCCATTGAAACATTCGGAAATATCAGCAAATAAGTTACGAATGAAACATTTGTACAATATAAATTGATTCATAGTATTAGTCATTGTTATCTATGACTTTTTCCCATCTTTCTGTCATCATATGGATTCCGATCCAAAAGAACTGCTCATCTTTTGAGGCCAAGAACGAATCATGCCAATATCGGATACTCTGTTCCAAAGTGAATCGTATCCCAGAGAGAGCGTTCTGCATCGATCGAAACAAATAGAAGTCGGACGGGGCACTCTGGACCATAAGGCAGGTGAGGCAAAACTACTCAACCACTTCATTCAAATACTTGTATTGCGACATGTGGTCTAGCGTTGTCATGATGAAATGTTATGGTTTCATGTCTGGTCGCATATTCTGGGCGTTTTTCGGCCAATGCTCGCTTCAAACGAATCTGATGCGTTTGGTACAGGTTCTCGGTGATGGTCTGGTCAGATTTCAGCAGCTCATAATAGATAGGGATCTTTTGCTCCCACCTAATACAGAGAATTGCCTTAGTGCCATGGATATTTGGCTTTGGTGTCGAATCGGCTGGTTTGGCCGGGCTTCACATATGATCAAAATGATTTTCTTTCATAGCGTTCAAGCATCATTTCTGACATGCAATATCATCTTTCAAGGTCTCTAGGCTTCAATTCGTATGGTACCCAATTTTCCTGCTTTTGGATAAATCCTGCTACTCACAAACGTTTTGAAATTGATGCTTAAGTAGCTCCCAATGATTTTGCAAGCTTTTGTTTACTTTTACAATAATCTTCATGGAGTAATGCCTCCAATTCTTGGTCTTCAAATTTGATTGGATGGTCTTTGCGATATTTGTCTTCCGTGTCAAAATAACCACTTCTGAACCTCATAAACCATCTCTCGCACTTTGAAACCGATAGAACACATTCACCATAACATAAATTTGTATTGTAAATTTTTTAAAATGCATACATTTTATGATATTTTTTGATAAAAAGTTATTATTACTGCAATTTTATTATTACATATTACTCTTTTAAATACTTTGAATTTAATATTGTTTTAATGTTTACGAAATAAAAAATGAAGCGATTATTTTCAGCTACTTTGATCGAGAACTCGAAAATTCAAATAAAATGTGCAACCTCTAAACGTTATCCGAACAAATTTAGAAATTGCAACATAATGACCACCCTAATATGTATGTACTTATGTATAAACTGAATTGATGCTAAGTAACGAAAGTAACTTTTTAATGCGAGAATATTGTAAGTACTCACATGGGCTGGTAGTTTAATATTGGTAGTTACTACATAACATATGGAGACTTAAACTTACCTTCAAACTTTTCATATGCAGCGAAGCTTAACTTTTCTGGCACAAACGTTGAACGTTTTGAGCCGACATTTTCCAGTTGCCCTGGCATGCCCGAGTAGGGATCACCATTATTGATTTTGCTATTAGCACTGCCACCCGCTGATTTTTCAAGTGTGAAAGATGCCACTTTTTTCAGTACATTGTTTTTGGGAGTTCTAGGAGTACAGATTGGAGAACCCATTTGGGCTGTCGTACTAATGTGGCTGCTGTTTGCCAGTGTGGCTGTTGGCGTGTGTGTCATTGTTTCTGTTATCATATCGTCATTGTGTGAAGGAGTAGAAATGGCTGCAGTGGAATACTGTTGTTCTAACTGCTGGTGCTGGTGATAGTGATGCTGCTGATGTTCGAATGCTCCGGCAATTGCAAATGGTGTCTGAGATTGAACAGGTGTTTGGGATGATTTAAATGAAATTATAACGGTTGATTGAGTTTCCGTTGTTGTTGGTGTTGTATTGTTCGTAGAAGCTGAAGTAGTGTTCGTTGGCAGGTTTGGTGATTGTAAAGTTGGCAAATGTTTGGCATCCGTTGAAGCTGAAAAGTAAAGAAGAGAAACAAAAAATAAATATTAAGAAAGAAAAACAAAGAAAAAAAAAAAACTGTAAAGTATTAAGAACAAGTTTGAAAAAAATGTTATTGTAAAGGAAAGCTTAATTTTTGGTGCGTGATAACTCTCCACAACTTGCAGACGGTGACAGGAATGATTCCCAACGAACAACCCTAAAGAGTAACAAAATTTACTAACATTTATTTTGAAGATCATTTGTAACTGAAGCATAAAAAAAAGATTTTAAATTCAGAATTATTTTTTTTAAGAAATTGTTTATGGTTGTGATACTTTTGATTGCAAATAAAAACCGTCTAGTAGTTTAAAATTGTAACAACTCTTTATTTATTTATAATCTTCAACAACAAATAGTCAAATAGTCACTCAGTGTTTTCATACACGTTTATCAATTCGCAAAATACACACACACTTTATAATGTACAAGTATACACTGCCAATGCTTCAAATTAGACTCTTAGCGCCAATGATCAACTCACTGACTACAGCATCCACAGTCACTATTTATACACACTGCCATCTTCATGCGAGTATTCGAGATTGTTCTTAACGGGCAAAACTCGTACGTTCGAATTCTAGAGCTTTCGATTAAACATTTAGTGTTGCCACACTTACAAACAATGCTAATAACCCCATGCTATCAACATTGTTGATAAGAAGAAGCTTCTACTGTTGGACGTGCTTATCAACATGATGATTGTTGCAGGCAGTCGTTACAGACCGTTAAATTCAAATCGCTTTTGCAAATTCGTAACAATATACACATTAAGAAAGAGTTCTATGCATCCCTGAGGCCTGTATTGTCTGTAGTCAGCTCAAAAATTAGGAAGTAGTTTTAAAATCACAATATATGTTTTTAGGGTTGTGTGATTTTATTAGTCAAAAATGTTGACATTCGGGAAAATTAAGCTTAATTTGGAAAAAATAACTTGACAAACTAAAAATAATCAGATTAGATAGTCTAAAATTGAATCATATTAAACTTTGTATTATTGTCATACACAACGTCAGAAAATGTCACATATTGTTATCAAAAAAATGAGTAATTTATGAATAAGAAGAATAAAATTTTAGTTGGCTATGTGTGTTGAGAAAATAAAATGGAATGGAAGAATTCCGACAAATAAAAATAATACAAAAAAATCTATCAAAATAATCCTGAGCACTGGAATAATCCATTTGTTTATATTTTTTTACAGAAATATTTGTTCATGTTTATTGCAGAGATTAACTTGCCAATATTGGCCGCTTTAACTAGCAAATAAAACAAAATAATCGACGACCCAAAATTTGTATAGACTTACGGTCCGTTTCTCGATGTCGAAGGAATGTTTTCTCTCAATTAACATGTCGAACGAAAACTTAGTTGGTTTCTATTCGCAGTTAAATTAAAGTTTTCGAATCGTATTTCCATCGACTTTTGTTTGCTTTTTTAGTACAAGTTCAACGTAAAACATATTTTATTCCATTGCGTGAAGCATTAAATGGAAATTTTCAAAGTGATTTTTCGCGATATGTTATGTATTTATTGATGGATTTTATAGAAATTTCGGAAAAGTATTTCACTAAGTTTAGAAATGAGATTGGATGCGAACAATTAAGCCTTTTATGCGTTTGGAAGTTACTCGCAAAATATGTGTACCAGTTATAAGTTTCTTTGTAAGCCCCATTAAATAATACTAACTAGAAAACTTATCAAACTCTGCCAATATGACACCTTTCCCTTATCCAATAAAAACAAAAAGCTCTTTCCTAAACTGGATTGAAAACATAGTAAATGTTTTTTTACTGCGTATACACAAAATATTATAATTAATATTTTTGCAGATGTTAATTATAAAGACAATTTATAAATGGGTCATTGTTTTTAAAAGATAACAAACTTCTAAGAAAAGTGAAGAGTAAGGAAATAGATAAAGTTAAGTAAAATAATGTGCATTAATTATTTATTACGATACTTGAACCTTAAAAAATACTTTTTTTACTCCTTTGTAATAAATATTTTTAAGGATAAATGGACTTTATTTAGTTAAAAGTAAAAAACAGACCTCTTGTTTTGTTAATATTATCAAAAATTAAATCTTTAGGGAATGCATTTTTTATGATAACCTTCTTATACCCTACACCAGTGCGAATTTATAGTTATAATCTATATCAGAGTGAATCAGAAAGAAAAACCAATATTGGTTGTGAAACATAAATAAAAATGTATTTGTGTTTTTTCATAAAGCTACAGGAATCACCCAGCCGTTTTGCAAGTAGTCAATGTATCCCTATTAAGTTATCTTCACTTATTCACTTAAGTGTCTCTGAGAAATCCAGGGAGTAGTCACTTTAAACCTGTTTGGTTTGTAGATCACTTTATAAATAAGTTATTGTACCGTCTAGATATAATCTTTTGGAGTTTCAATTGTCACTAAGTGTCCTTTTTCCGGTGTTTAATCTTTAATGTAAATTGACTGCCGCCTTAATCTCTAATTCTGGAGATCATAAATAATAAACTGCTGAGTAGCTTTCTTAAATGCTAGTTTGCAAGGTTTCGAAATGGTAACGCTATTTGAATTTATTTCGGTAACGGCGATTTAGCGGTAACAGTATTTTGGTTTATTTCTATAACGGTATTTGACGTTGTTTCGGTAAATATATTTTAATAATAACTGTAATTTTGGTCTGACTTAATTTATTAATAAAATTTACAAAAAAAAAAAAAGATAATTCAACAATGGTGGTATTATAAAGGGTCTTTCATTAACCACTTCCTATCTTTAAATTTAAATAAAACAAAACATTCGATATTTATTCGTTTGAAATGCCATGGATGCCATTATGTATGGAATATAACATTGTGCAAATATTCGCCGCTAGGTGGCGGCCATGAAAAAGAATTAAGAATTTTTTGATCACAGTCCTTATTTTTCGATCTCAGTCCTTATTTTCAAAAAAATAAAAAAAACTTTTTTTGAAAATGGTCGATCCAGCTCACGAACAAAAGTACTTTTTCCTGTGAGTTGGTTTAATGTATACATATCTAACTTAAAAGACGAATAATAATGTCTCCATTAAGAGAAAAATAGAGAATAATTGATTCTAATTTGAAGTTAAACATTCGCTTGAGTGAAATGACAGTGAAGCATAAGGGAGAATCCATATCAAAACGGACAGAAAACTGCTATTTTCGGATTTGACATCTTCGATTTTCTATGACTTTTTTATCGGCAACCCATTCCATTTAAAAAATATCGCGATTTGAAAATTTAAAAATAAATGAAACTACTCAATGACCATCATAATTTTTGACTCTTTTTTTAAAGCCAAAGATAGTGTCGTTAAAATGGTGTGAATAAAATGGTTTACTTCCAAAAGGTTAAAGGTCAATTTTGGGAGTATATATTTCAATGTAAAAAATATCAAAGATCGCGACATTTTTTAGAAAATTAGAATAGAAATCTTAAGATATTTTTACATAGATTTGTTTTTAGAGAAATTGTATGAAAAAGTTTGTTTTTCATCCAATTTCTCAATTTTGAATTGTTCTACTAAAAATAGATTAAAAGTAAAAACAGAAGAATAATTGTTGGTTTCGGTTTGATCTTTTTTTAATTACCACAGATCGCAGTATGGATCACTTTTCTTAGGATCCATGGATTGTACTTAATTGTAGAAAAAGGAAAATTTTGTAAAATTTTGAAAGTTTGTTACCTTTATTTTTAAATAAAGTTAAAGTAAGTGAGTGGCTTAAATAAAAAATACATATACGGTGCATGTTCGGTATTCACGACTATCCATTATCGCGACGGCTTAATTTTTAATATTGCAAGATCTATAATCGCGACAGTTTATGAAAAACGGGTTCTATTTTCGAGACTTTTATCTGTTTTTTTGTTAAATTTGATTACAGTGTCTATCACAAAGTAATCTTTGTGATGTCTATAACCGAAAAAGGAAAATCCCTGTATTTTGGTGTGTTAACTCTCTTGTGTGATTTTGATCTTCAATTTTGTCAGTTTACTTGTGTTATTTGTTGTGTAAATACATCGCTTACTATGGGAAAAGTTCAACATATTTTAAAGCCAACGATGTCTCAAAAATTAGAGATTTTAAACAAATTTAAAAGTGGAGATCCCATAAATTCAATTTGCGTGAATTACAAAGCAAGAAAATTCATTAAAAAAGACAAACTGAAATTGTTGGTTGTTGGAAAATCGAATAACATACGCGACTTTAAATGCTTTTTCAATAATCCTGTAATATACAACTAAATAACGCCATGATGACATCATTTATATTCAAGGGTTGGTTCCTGGATTTATACGATAGTGGTTATGAAGAAAAAAAAAATTAAAGCGGACAATTGCATAACATCGAAAATCATATGCATACAGTGGGCTTTGAAAATGATATGTCTGCTTATGAACTACGTGATTCAGCTGTTTTTTTTTAACAATTTGCCAAAAAAGCAACTCAGAATCTAATTTTTTTTTTAAAATGTAAATATATTAATAAAAACAATTCTAATTTTAAAAATTACAAACATTTTTTAAAAAAATTTTGAGTTCTGTTATTGCGAAAATTCAGTTTTCACGATTGGTCTGGTTTTTAATTAGTAGCTGTACTTACATTTCTAAAATATTGTGTAATTATTCGCACTTTGTTTAATTTTTATGTATGAACCACCTTTATAACGACCTAAATTAATAGCTCCCTTAGAGTTCCTTATAATCGTGTTCAACAGTAAATGCCAACCGGCCACAATATGCTGTATCGCATGACAATGTTGAAAGTTTATCCGCTTACGTTTGAAATGAAAAAAAATATGAAAAAAATACATAAAAGTCTTCATCGTTTTGGAAGAAAATGGAAATATTCCACACCATTTTCGGTTATATTAAAATTTCAAGAGAGCTGTCATTGAAGTTGAAGTCTTAATACATGAAATAAACTGACAAAAATACCAAAAGTGGTATTTGACTCCAATATGGAAATCTATCAGAGTCTTAAAGTATTGCTTCTAAATTTGTGCCACATACAAACTCACACAGCCAGCACATGATGCTGCTCACTTGTACATGTAAAGGGATATGTTTCATTTCAATTGACGTCAAAAGAGTTGGGCTTTCAGTTGTATTTGGGAAAAGGCAACATTTCATAGTCAATTATGTGTGTCTGTGTATCTAGCAATATATTTTTTTGGAAATTGTACTTAAATACCAGCATTAACTTGTAATGCCACAAAATTGTGTAGGTTATGCAAACGAACAAAAAAAAAAAAAAAAATGATGTTGCCAACGACCAGACTGCGTTGTCTACGGATTCAGTGAACAAAACGTTTTCAGGAAAAAGCCTATACAAAGACGCAAGCAAACACAGATACGTATACACACACACACACACACTGACATCCAAAGAATCCCATGAGTGTCGTTTATTTGTATGGACGCTTTTATGCCATGCATTCTAAACAACTTGATTTAATTAAAATTTAACTTTAAACATGGCCAAGAAAGAACAACAACAACATCTATAGCACAAAAACAAAAAATCCCTTTTACATCTGCCCAGAATAAAAAGGTTATCGTCGCAAACATGTACCAGTAGTATTTGCGTGTAGGTCCGTGAAAAGTTTAACAAAAATAAATAAACATTTACGTGTTAAATACAAAATTCTTCCTTTTGTGGTCCATGTAACATTCAAAAACCCCTTAAAATTCTAAGAACAAAACAAACAACTACAACAATATCGCAATAACAATTAAGAATATTGTATTCGGCGATATCGAATCTTAAATACCCACCATCATATTTATACATATAAATTTCACGGATGCTAAAATTGTAAAAAAAGGAAATGATAAATTAATACTCTACTCTTTGCAGACTCCTTCCCCCTGATGATGTCATAAGGATATACACTGACGGCTCTAATAGGGGAAACAGGGTCGGTGGAGGTTTCTATATTGAAAACTTTGGGATTAAATCCTTCTTTAGGCCGTTAACGGAATAGCGGGTGTCCTCACGACATCTAGATTAAACGGGGAATACCGGGTATCCCTAAATGAGATAGCGAGACATTCTAGGATAACGCTTATATGGGTCCCTGGACACGATGGAAATCAGGGTAATTGTATAGCAGACGCTTTGGCCAAAAGGATGAATGATGATCGACCCCTTTTTTGGTATTTCCCTTGTTAAATGCAAGCTGTTCAGCAGAAACTATATGAGACTGCACAAAACAGGTGGACTAATGAACCTTTCTGTGCTATATCGAGGTCGACCTGGCCCGTATATGATGCCAGCAGGACAAATCTACTTGTGGGTTACCGTCGTGAGCAAATAAGGCTAATTGTCTCCTTTATTACAGGACACTGTTTAATTGGGGCACACGCTAGAAGAATCGGCCTACGGAACAACGACTACTGTAGAAGCTGCCATAATGAAGAAGAGGAAGAGACTGTGTATCACCTTTTCTGCCAATGCCCGGCTCTGACAAACCTGAGGGAACGCATCCTCGGATCTCCA
Organism: Calliphora vomitoria; assembly: GCA_942486065.2. Lineage (NCBI taxonomy): Eukaryota > Metazoa > Arthropoda > Insecta > Diptera > Calliphoridae > Calliphora > Calliphora vomitoria. The sequence continues at coordinate 66,460,891 of OW818030.2, read as the reverse complement.
TTCCTATCATGCTTGGATGAGCTATCAAGGATGAATCTTAGACGAATCTACTCCTTCATCCGGGAATCTGGCTAATTTAACCTGAGGGAACGCATCCTCGGATCTCCATTCCTATCATGCTTGGATGAGCTATCAAGGATGAATCTTAGACGAATCTACTCCTTCATCCGGGAATCTGGCTAATTTAATCTGGAGGCAACGGAAGTATTGTAAATACCCTGCTGTCTACTCCTTGGGTATCACAATGGGATCAGATTTGAATGGACCCAAGTGAGCTGCTTGAGGAGCGGTTGCCCATGGAATCTAACTTAACCTACCCTATAGAATTTTTTATCTCATGGCCAATTTTTTATCTTCCAAAAAATCTGTATTATTTCTACAACTTGAGCAAATTGTTAGAATCTGCACTGGCTTCAATTTTACATTGCGCTTAACGAATTGTGTTTGAAATTTTCATGTTTAAAACTTGGATCTAGATATCCTATTGAAATTATCTTATAAGTGCTTTTGAGTTATATATATCGCATACAAATTATTTACGTTCGGAAATTTTTCCATTTCTGAATGTAAGACATATGAATTGGGTTTCCCAGTAGGTTAATTGGTAATCTGGGGCTTGCAGGTTCGATTCCCATCAGAGTCTCTGGTCTGTTTAAATACATTATGGTATTCGTTGTTCCAATTTTGTAATCCGGGTAAAAATTATGGAATTGTATTTCTGAAATACTTTTACAACGTGAAGTAGTGTGACTAGATATTTGAATATGTGGGGATGTAAAGAAGAAACTGACAACTAACCGGATTCTCCTCTACAATTTTTTAATACATCATTTGGCAAATCAGACCAGTAGTTTCGAAGATTCATATTTATTACCACTTTTTTCGATTAACCCCACTGTGCTGCATAATGTTTCTATGAATGTTGTTCAATATATCTCCTCACTGGTACAGTAATTGATCACTGACTGACCAATCGACTTGTAGGTAGCCAACAAGATTTCTTTATCCATGCCACAACAGCTGTCGGCTAGAGCTTGCAGCTGCTGTTCTGAGGTAACTTGAATACAGCCTATCTTTTAAGCATCGTTTTGGCACTTTTGAATATTTCTCCACTGAGTATCATTCAGCGAAGACTATCAGATTAGAACAGCGTAGTTGATCCCGTCCAACCAATCTCCTTGTAGGCATCAAGGTTTCTCTATCAATTCCCCAAGAGCTGCCGGCTAGCGCTTCGCGAATATTCTTATTATTTCCCAGTATGTGACATTAGGTATGACTTTGGTGGTAATAATTGCAGGTTACGCGCAGTGAAGAAGTTGGGTATTTAGCTGAAATAACCATTTGCAGTCGTTCACTCATGATATCAACACCACTCCTTAACCAGGATTGGCTACAGGGCCCCGCACGTCTCTATAGGATCTTTAACCAATATTTCGATGTGCTACAAACGGAATGATAATAAGAAAATGCCCTTAATTTTTGTTGTTAGACGTGTAAGTGAAATACCATCATATACTCGTTCATTCAGTCCTTCAGTCATACCGTCGTCTATTTATTACATTTTGTTGGTTGTTCATGTTTTGAGTTTTTCTTTATTTATTTTTTTTCCAAATTTGTCTAAAAAAACACAGACCCTTCATTTAAATGAGCAGGAATATGTCCAAATTCAATGTCTACACGTAAAAAATTCACGTTTTCGCATTTGTGTGTTCCTCCTCCTCCTCCTCATCTATTAACATTTTACATTGTTTTCGCGTAATATTTTGTATGTGTGTGTGTAGGTGTACCTTAGTTGTTGTTAGAATTTTTGTTGTTGTTGGCGTATATTCGCCATCATTTAGCGTTATTTATCCAATGGGACTTTTTAAACGATCCTATAGACGAGGTGTTTTGTAATGTTCTTAACTTTTTGTTAACAAATGTTTATTGCATTTTATAATTTTTATTTTTATTGTTGTCATTGTTTTAAAATGGTCATTAAGTAACTGTTTTGTGGGTGGGTCGATGTGGTGTGGTGTGATGTGGCGTGGCATTGTACAATTCTATGTTGTAGGCATCTGGAAGAAACGTTAGCCTGAAGTGTTATTGGACGACCACCTGCTGGGTGGGCACATTATGCGAGTTGTAACACCACTATAAATGGCTAATTTTTTAATTATTTATGTGCAATTTAAATTCAAACAAGCAAAAGCAGTTATAAATTCCTTTACCTTAAAACATACATTGAAATTTATTTATGAAATTCATTGTAGCATATTTTAAGGTGACTGGCTGGCATATTTGAAACAAAAGGAATACAACAGCCATTCGGAAACACTTCATTCAAATACATTTAATGTAATGAACAGGGCAAGTTTAAATATGCACAAAAAACTTAAAATAGACAAGCAAAAAAGCGCAAAAACGAGAAAGAATGGATATGCATGGGAAAATTAAAAATAAAATTTTAAATTTATTTCATTATAATAATATTTTTTTATAAAAAACTTTATATTAAATTATCTTTATTTATTACAAAAAATAAAACTTTAAAAAATAAACTTTATAAAAAGAAACTTTATAAAATTTCTCAAAAATTATTTTTTTACTTTTAACGGCCATTTTCACAATGTACGATTATTTCATTTTTAACAGAGAATTAACTAACTGTCGGTTTGTTTAACGGGGACCATTTAACCAACGGTTACCGATTTACGTTTCACCATCATTTGATTACTTAACAAAAGCATTTAGTAGAAAGTATGGCAATACTGCATACATTTGTTTACGAAAAATAGTGTAATGAAAGATTGAAATATAAAAAATTTCTAAAAATATTGAAAAACAACAAGGAAAAGTGTACATTTGTTGTTTGATTTGTATTTTTTTCTGAAGTGCAATATCCGGGTGGTATCTGGATCACGCCGTGCAAAATTTCCTTTTCTGCGCTTTACATTTTTTAAAAATTATAAATATTATTAAAATATAAATGTTTTTTCATGTTCTTTTATTATATTTTTTACAATTAAGATGCTAACCGGCGAAGTTTGTTCGGTTATATTTAACAGCAACTTTTTTGTTAAATAGTGTCAGTTAGAAATTAATCGTACATTGTGAAATTCAGATTAGCCTAACTTGCGGTTAAAGTTCAGGTTAACTTTTAATCGTACATTGTGAAAATGGCCGTAAGGCAGACAAACAAACTGTGGCTCAGAAATTAATTTCATTAGCCAAAAGTCCAATGTTTTGTTAACACCGATTTCCAAAATACATACTAAAAATTTGTTATGATCAGTGTTTAAAAAACTAGGCTACAAGTAGCAATAGCAATAAAAAACACAAGTAGTCTAGTTTAGTAGCAGTAGTAGCAATAAAAGACAAATTTAAAAGTAGCAGAGTAATTTTTTTTAAACTACTTCTTAACTGCTACTACGTCAACTGCTACCTTATTGATACTTACTGCTACTTCTAAATAATAGCTCTGTTCAATAACTAAAAGTTGTTACTAGTTAGTAACAATTGTTACTGGAAAAGCGTTCATTAACTCAAAAAACTAGCAAGTAGAGAAAAAATCAAGAGCGTATAAATTTTAGAGAGTGTTCTCTCGTTGCAAACTATTACAAGTTCTATTTTGAACTCGTAATAGTTAGCAGCTTATATTTCATATGTTTTGTGTTATTGTTTATTTATTTACAATTTTATTTTTGTGGTGAAAAAAATAAAATTGAAGAAAATGTGAATATTTATACATTTTAAAAGGAAAAAATATGAAAATTGTGTGTATAAATTTTTTGTTACTGGAAAAGCGTTCATTTACTTTTTACTATTTTTGAGAATTTAAGAGAGTAATTTTGTATATTTTGATTTTATTCTCTCGTTGCAAGTATTTACTGGGAAAGTAAATGAACAGACCTAATATAAATCAAAACTTGATGTAGAGCAGTAGCAATGATTTGTATTTTAATGCTACTACTTCATTTACAATTCATGTTATATTACTATGGCTCTGTTTAGAGTTTTATTTTTTGAAGGTAGCAGTAGTTTTTAAAAAAATAAGAAAACAAAAATAGATAATAAAAGTAGTTTTAGCAATAGTTAAAAATAGTTATGATTTGGATTTTGGACCTGCAGGATCAATAAGAAACAACGACACCAATAAGGAGATCAGAATATTGAAAAAGAAACACGAATTTTTAAATATGGGTTGATTCTAGATCAACCAAAACAAGGATCAGGCAATACAAATGATGGGAAGGTTATTTTCAGATACCGAAATAGCATCTGAAATAAAAGGTGTTGATATAAATCTTATTTCAAGATTTAAAACAATTATCGATGTACTTGTATGCAATAAACAAATTGATGCTAGAAAATTTGGTGAATATGTGAAGGAAACTGCACGAATATATAGAACCAAATATCCATATGTCTGCAACAGTTTACAAAAATGTATCATGAATGTCAAGATTTCATTAAGCATTATTTAGTACCACTTAGACATCTATCTGAGGAAGTCCAGGAAAAAATGAATATTATATAGAGAAAAATATCACGACATACTACAATTGAAGACCTATTTAATATATTACTGACAACATCGGATCAGCACATCTCTAACATTCGAAGTCAATGGAAAGTAGAACATTGGGACTTAGATGTAGAAACAAAAGGTCTGCTAGAAGACAGAAATTATAAAGAACTAAATATGGAATATTTGCAGGCTATTTTCGAAACGAATAAATAATAATTATAATTTTATTTAAGTAAATAATAAAATAAACATCAAAACTTTTAGTTATTATAAAATATAAAAATGTTTGTCCATTTATTTTTTTTTACCAAAAACAACCGATTCTAGTAGTTCTTTTAGAACCGGTTCTATTGGAACCTGTTATAAAATTGTTAAAGTGGGAACCTGTTCACAAAATTATGCTAAGTATTATAAAAATGTTTTTTTATCTTCTCATAAATAAAGCTGATTCAAAATCAAAAAAATCGGCATTTATACTAAATGCTATAAAAAGCAACTTCACCTTTAGCCTTAAATTTCTCAACCCAATGTATATATGTTGTGGGATCTACAACCAATATTCGATGTATGGTTGTAGGTAAATAACTTTTTTTCTTTTTTTTAAACGTTTTATTAATTAATTGAATCTGCCTTTTATAGGCCTAACAATAAGTATTTAAATCTTGTAATTAAAATTAAAACTAGTTGCTCTCCAACAAGAGAGTCTAAATGGTTAACTGGCACTCATCTTAGCGGGGTGGTAGATCAGCTCTACGGAGCCTGGATCGGGTTTGGATCTGCACAAGTTGTCTTGCAAGCGTTGAGGGATGGTTTTGCAGCTTAACAATATATTTCTCACGAACTTTATTGAACTCTTTCTTTACCAATGCACAGTGGTTTAGAAACTTTTTTTTTTGGAAATAATTCGGTATCTCGGGAACTATTGGAGATATTATTACAAAATTTCACATGGTTAGAGCTGAGGTGTTTTTGAGTTGAATTAAATTTGTTCAGCTTCCTAGGGGTAATACGGGCCAGTTTGTGCCCCCTCAAAATTGGTCACCTCGGGTCTCAAAATTTTTAAAAAAATCCCCAAAAATTCATTTATGATCCGAATGAGCTGAAATTTTAAATATAAATAGTCCTTGAGAAGATCTACAAAAAATACGCTTACATGTGTAGGTTATCTCCTTCAGTTGAAGAGATATTTAGGTTTATTTATTTTTTTTTTTTTTTTAATTTTGCTCGATTTTTTTTTGTTTTTTAGATATGGCGGCCCTACGGAGGGTCGAATTTTTTTTTTCAAAATGTCAGCTATATTGGCAATAAAATTCTAAATAAAATAAAAAAAAGTTGGTAACAGTTATATCGTCCGTGTAAAAAGTTACACGCATCCAAAGTTGGAACATGTAAAATGGGCCTAATTTTTTACGATTTTTCCTAAAAAAGTCCCTATATTTTTTCTTTTGTAGAAACAAATTTTCTTTCGGACTATATACAATTTTTATATGTTCCGGAAAGAAAACTTAATGCAAAAGCATGTAAAGTAAAATTGGGCTCACTTAAGCGGACACAGTATCCCCCAGACCTATCCAAACTTGGACAATTTTAAAAAAAATATTTAGGTTTCAGTAAAAAATTCTAAAAAAGCAAAGCACCGATCCTCGAAAAAGTTCCGTATTTGTATAACCCTATATGTTGTTTAAATACTTAGAAAGTTGTTTTACTATCACACGGTAAATAGCGTCACAGTAGGCACTTTTCTAAAAAAACTCAGTTTTTTGAACACATTTTCCCCGTTTTAGGAATTTCGGTATTTGAAAATAAAAAATGTCAAAAATTATAATGTCATTAATTTAAGGACATTTGGATCTAAATTAGTTCCCAATTTTGTTATGATATCTTTAACCGTTAAAATTTTACATTAAATCAAATTTTATATTTTCCTTTATGGAAAATCACCATATTATAATTTTTTAAGTTTTTATGGTAAATGACGTCCCAAGAATGTATAAAATTATTTAATTTTACTAAAATATCAATCCTCAAGTCCTAAGATTTTCAACAATATCAAATACTTATATAAAAAGCATATATCTACTACTCAGAAGCTCCACAAACCTTACCCCCTTCGGAAAATTTGTACATTTTTTCATATATTTCATGCAAAATGTTACTAACATATCAAATGTTAATTCTGAATTCCAACACACACTGACTTAACAGAAAGTTTGGTGCAACACATTTTGCACGCTATATATGAAAAAACGTACAAATTTTTCGAAAGGGGCAAGGTTTGTGGAACTTCTGAAGAGTAAATAAAGACTTTTTATATAAGTATTTGATATTGTTGAAAATCTTAGGACTTGAGGATTGATATTTTAGTAAAATTAAATAATTTTATACATTCTTGGGACGTCATTTACCATAAAAACTTAAAAAATTATAATATGGTGATTTTCCATAAAGGAAAATATAAAATTTGATTTAATGTAAAATTTTAACGGTTAAAGATATCATAACAAAATTGGGAACTAATTTAGATCCAAATGTCCTTAAATTAATGACATTATAATTTTTGACATTTTTTATTTTCAAATACCGAAATTCCTAAAACGGGGAAAATGTGTTCAAAAAACTGAGTTTTTTTAGAAAAGTGCCTACTGTGACGCTATTTACCGTGTGATAGTAAAACAACTTTCTAAGTATTTAAACAACATATAGGGTTATACAAATACGGAACTTTTTCGAGGATCGGTGCTTTGCTTTTTTAGAATTTTTTACTGAAACCTAAATATTTTTTTTAAAATTGTCCAAGTTTGGATAGGTCTGGGGGATACTGTGTCCGCTTAAGTGAGCCCAATTTTACTTTACATGCTTTTGCATTAAGTTTTCCTTCCGGAACATATAAAAATTGTATATAGTCCCAAAGAAAATTTGTTTCTACAAAAGAAAAAATATAGGGACTTTTTTAGGAAAAATCGTAAAAAATTAGGCCCATTTTACATGTTCCAACTTTGGATGCGTGTAACTTTTTACACGGACGAGATAACTGTTACCAACTTTTTTTTATTTTATTTAGAATTTTATTGCCAATAAATTCGACCCTCCGTAGGGCCGCCATATCTAAAAAACAAAAAAAAATCGAGCAAAATTAAAAAAAAAAATAAATAAATAAACCTAAATATCTCTTCAACTGAAGGAGATAACCTACACATGTAAGCGAATTTTTTGTAGATCTTCTCAAGGAATATTTATATTTTAAATTTCAGCTCATTCGGATCATAAATGAATTTTTGGGGATTTTTTAAAAATTGTGAGACCCGAGGTGACTAATTTTGAGGGGGCACAAACTGGCCCGTATTACCCGTAGAAAGCTGAACAAATGTAATTCAACTCAAAAACACCTCAGCTCTAATCATGTGAAATTTTGTAATAATATCTCCAATAGTTCCCGAGATACCGAATTATTTCCAAAAAAAAAAAGTTTCTAAACCACTGTGCAATGTCACTTCTAAGTCTCTGTGGATGTCTTCATTTCTTATATACCATGGCGCTACCGTCATGGTCCTAAGAATTTTAGATTGGTCCCACTGTATAAGATCAATTCTGGTGTTGCTAGCCATTCCCCATAATTGAATTCCATATGTCGAAATTGGTTTTAAAACGATCTTATACAGGATGACTTTATATTCAAGGCTTAATTATTGATTGATCACTGATTAACCAATGAAAGCTAGAGGCTTTTAGCTTCATGTGAAGTCTCTTGGTTTCTATGTGACGGCGCCAAGTAAGCCGTATATCAAGATGAATACCAATGAAGGTGACATAATCAGACTGCGGTATATTAACGTTGTTGAGTGTGACAGGTGGGCAATTTCCTCTCCTTAGAGCGAACGTAACATGTTTACTTTTCAGCTCATTCACCTTTATTCGCCAGTTTTTAAAACTTGTCTTCACACGTACAAGATAAGTTTGTAGTTGACTAGATGCTATGAGTGGGTTTTCCTGTGAACTAATAATGGCGGTATCATCCGCAAATGTAGAAATTGTTAATTTATCGCACGTAGGCAAGTCAGAGGTGTAAATCAAATATAACGTAGGTCCTAGTACACTTCCCTGTGGAACGCCAGCTCTAATCTTGTATTCTCTCGTCACATAATCATTGAAATTAACACTGAAAAGTCTATTCGATATATAAGACTCCAGTAATTTATGAGTACATAGTGGTAGTAAACATTTGATTTTATGTACTAGACCTATGTACTAGACCTTGTCAAAAAGCTTGAGCAACATCTAAAAAGACGGCAGAACAATATTTCCTTAATTCAAAAGATTTTCTAATCTCTCCAGTTAAACGACTGACTTGTTCAATGGTGCCATGATGTTCACGGAAACCAAATTGGTGTACTGGGATAATATTTCCATCATTCAAAAAAGGTATGATCGTTTCCTGGAATATTTTCTCGAACAGCTTCGACAAACAAGGGAGTAGGCTAATAGGTCTATAAGAAGATGGCAGGGTTAAATCTTTACCTGATTTCGGTATCATTATTATCTGAGAAATTTTGCAATTTTTTGAATAAATTCCAAGTTTCAAGATCGCATTAAACAATATAGAAAGCACAATTATTGCCACATTTGGTAAATTCTTAATCAATGATGGAGTTATTAAATTATATCCCGGTGATTTTTTCAAGTTCAATTAATTTTTACCGGCAATTCTTACAGCTCGAACTCATTTGCCGTGGAATTAGGTTGAAATACTTTATTTAAATGTTCAGCAAATACTGTGTCTTATTCTATAGCACTTCGTGCCCAGGTTCCATCAGCTTTACTTAAAGCGCTTTGTGCCTCTACCGGTGGCTTAATGTTCCTCGTTGCCTTCCAAAGAGAGAAATTTGTGTATTTTGTGCTCATCAAACTTTTAATATAATTTTCGTTTTTCCGATCCTACTTTGTTACAGTTTTACAGCTGCAAGCATTTTGCAATATGGCAGCCGAATGCGGGCTAAATATTAATGTTGGCAAAACCATAACTATGAGCGTTAATACTGCGTCGAATATGCCTTTTACTCTGTACGGCGCTGAAATAGAATCAGTAACCCCATTTACATATCTCGGGATTATTGTCTCCAGATTTGGCGGTTTCAGTGAAGATATAAAATCAAGTTTATGTAAAGCAAAGGGTGCCTTCGGCGTGCTCTCTTAAACGACGTAAATGGTCCTGGCTTGTACATACCCTACGCAAACCACAAGATGATGTAACAAGACACTTCAAAAAAGTAGACTTTAGGTCTATAGACAAGTTAAACTATACTTTTGGCTTAATGTCGACTCTAAATATAAAACTAGCTGAAGCTGGTTTTAACTTAAAGCATATTCAAAAATAAATCTCGATATAACGAATAAGCCTGACAAAATATCGTTCGTTATCACGGGATTTGCCTGTATTATCGAATTCTGAAGAGTAAAGTTTCAAAAATTAATTGTATTGATCGAAATTTATCGTTTCGTGTCTATAATTGATTGTAGGTGAATATTTCGTTGGGAAAGATTTATTTCTAATTGAAATGGAAATCAAATAACGATTTTATATTGTATTTAATTCGAATTACTACAGAAATGTATCCCTTGTCAATTGGTTTAAGGTCAAAAAGGAGTTTCTACTGGGAAATAGTATATTAAAAATTAACATAGATACAAAAGTATTGTTTTAATAATATTCTTTATACAAAATATTTTAAAATTACAAACCATATAAAATAAATGCATTTGTTCTGCACAATACAACAGATTAATTTGAAATAAAAAAACATATATAAAATACATAAAGATATTTAGCACAGAAGTTGATTGCAGCAATTACATGTGAGTAAAAAATAATATTATCTTTTCATTACAAATGTTTTGATACCTTATCCATTTATGCCTAAAGGTATATTTTATTTAATGAATCTAATGAAAAATCTTATGAAAGTAAAATGTATGCAAATAAAATGATATTATAAGAGTAGTACTCATATGTCTGTTAGAATGTTAATACTCCGAGACGAAAGAATAGAGCAAAATACGAATTTGTCAAGTATAACAAAAATACTTGTAGATACTAAATTTTGTTTGTAAGTTTTCGTATTTGAAATAAATTTCTTATTCAACTCTGGAATCTTTCAATTTCCATTGAGCAAAAATTTTTAAACAATTAACTATTGGTTAATTCCATAATACTTCGGCACAAAAACAGAGTTTTAAATTTGTCTCTTGGTTAATTTTGTTAAAATTCAAATGATGTATTTTATGGCGTATAAACCAGAGTCATATCGTGTAAGGTTCGTATTTTACAGCCGTCTAATGTTTGTGAAAAAATAGATTATAACTATTACATGTCTTCTTAGTAAAAGGAGCTCCAAAATTGGAAAATGTTCTTTATCCTTGGATATCTCAAAAATGTATATTTTTATTTAATTTTTTTTGCACCAAATAGACAATAATTAAAATTACTGTACCAAAATGGGATTCCTATGGATTCAAAATATATGGTAGTTTTTATATATCAGTGCATTTTAAGTATTTTATAGTCTAGTTAAGTAATGGTTTAAATGCGGAATGAAGTAAAAATTGGAATAGACCTTCCTCATGCTAAAAGCTACGATACAACGAGTTTACGTTACGCGAAATATTGGATGTCAAAGGACACAAAAAGATATTATACAATTTATATAAAATTAAATGTTCTACATTTTCGAGTTATAATTTTTTTTTTTTTTTTTCAATTTAATTTTTTATTTATTGTATCTTCATTACTTAATGAACTAACAACAAGTATTTCAAATCTTATATCTAACGTTTAGATCTTTGTGTATATTCGCGTTTTTGATATACCAGGGGGCAACTGTGATCATTCTTAAAAACTTGTTTTGGCGTCTTTGGATCTTTTCTACATTTGACGCTGAGGCCGTGCCCCATAGCTGTATGCCATAACACCATATCGGTTTTATGATCATGTTATAAAGTAGAAGTTTGCAATCTAGACTAAGCGTAGAGTTTCTGCCAATGAGCCAATTAATTTGAATTGATTTCAATTTCATTTGAGTCAATTTTGCATCTATATGACTTTTCCATGTAAGACGACGATCGAGATGTATTCCGAGGTATTTAACTTCCGATTGTTGGATTATTGTTTGGTTATTGATATGAATGGGGGGGGCATGATTCTATACGTAATGTAAATGTTATATGTGTACATTTTTGCTCGTTGACTTTAATTTTCCATTGTTTTAACCATTTTTTTAATTCAAATATGTGATTTTGTAAGTAACGAGACGCTTCTTCAGGGTTTTCATGAATGCTTAAAATAGCAGTATCATCTGCAAATGTTGATGTATGCGTGCGATTGTTAGTTGGCATATCAGACGAATATATCAAATATAAAAAGGGTACCAGGATACTGCCTTGGGGAACTCCAGCTTCAATGGGTTGGGGACTACTTAAAAAGTCTCCTTCTTTAACCTTAAATGTTCGACCAGTTAAATAGCTTTTCAATAGCTTATGTGTGTTTGCGGGTAAATTTTGACTCAGTTTGTATATTAAACCATCATGCCATACTTTATTAAACGCTTGAGTAATGTCGATAAAGAGAGCGGAACAATATTTCTTTTCCTCAAACGCTTTTCTTACAATATTTACAAGTCTATGAGTTTGTTCGATAGTACTGTGTTTTCTTCTAAATCCAAATTGATGATTCGGAATACAATTGTTTTCAATTAACATCGGGTACAACTTGTTCATGAGTATCTTCTCAAATAGCTTTGATATATTAGACAATAGGCTGATTGGTCTATATGATTATACTTTTGTGTGATCTTTTCCCGGCTTAGGTATCATGGTAACCAGTGAAACCTTTACATTTTGGAGGATAATATTCAAGGCGTAATATAGCATTAAAAATAAAAAGAATTATTTTTATTGCTATCCGGGGTAGCTCCATAAGCATCTTGTTACTGATTTTGTCAATACCAGGTGCTTTCTTCGAGTTTAAATCAACAATAGCCTTTTCGATCTCTCGAATCTCAAAACGTAGGGGTACGGCTGCTCCAAAATGGGGTACAACAGGTGGCAACTCAATAGTTTCATTTGATGTGTTCGGGGTAAATACTTGCTTCAAATGATTAACAAACAGATTCCCTTTTTCAGTATCATTTCTTGCCCAACCACCACTTGATTTTCGCAAGGGGGGCTTACATATAACAGGTCTTTTAAGACTTTTTGTGGCTCGCCATAATGAGTAATCCGATTGCGGGGTTGCGTCCAGGCTTTCTAGATATTTATTCAATGATTCCATTTTTCGAAATTCCAAGAGCTTTTTAAGTCTTTTTATACAATCTTTAAGCTTCGATTTGAGTTGGGGGGATCTGTGCAATTGCCACTCTCTTCGAACTCTTCTTTTTTCATTTAAGAGCCGTTCGACATCTGCAGAATAAATTCTATTATATCTGATTTATCGGGGGGTTTGGGTAGCATGTTGAGCAGCCAGTTTGAGATTTTTATCGAAATTGATAAGAGAGTGATCGATGTCTTCTGGTGTTCTTAGCGGTATGTTTTCCGAGCAATGTGTACTAAGGTATTTTTTATATTTGAGCCAATTAATTCTTGTGCCTGTCATCGCTAAAATACCAGTCGGGGATACAATTTCTCGGGGGCTCAATAAAGTAACAATAGTGGGTGAGTGATCTGAAGATAGTTCCAGCGAGGATTCAACTTGAATCATTTCTCCAGGGATATTTTTCATCACGCTAAAATCAATAACATCCGGTATTTTTCGCGGATCAGTAGGCCAGTAAGTAGGTTGGCCGCTCGAAATCACATTCAAATGATGTTACAACTTGTAAATACGAGGGTGGGTCAATAAGTCCGCAACTTTTTGAATTTCACGGCTCTTAACTGAAAGGGCAATACTGCTCCTGTTAACAGCTATCCTGTAAAAATTTGGACAAGCTGCATCATTTAATTTGTGTTTGACGCCCATTGACAGCGGACTTCCTCGCGACTTGAGGAGAAATTGGAAAAAAGTGAATTTCGTCTGCTCATTAAGCATTATATGTTTTGCGGAAAAAAATCATCACTCAAAAAAAGGCTATGTCTAATAAATTGTATGGGAACTCTGCACCATCAATTTCAATGGTAAAAAGTGGTTTACTGAATTTCGCCCAGTTGATGTCTCTTAATACACCCGAAACAATTGAAAAAAATCACGATTTGGTGTTAGTCGATCGAAGATTGAAAGTGCGAGAGATTGTGGAAGCCATTGGCATCTCACATGGCTTAGTGGTTTCAATTTTGAATGATCTCATGGGTATGAGAAAGCTTTCGGCAAGATGGGTGGCATTTGCTCACAATCGGGTGCACAAACTGGTACACACATGTGTAGTTTCCATAGCAAAAAACTTCATAATTTAAGCTAGGAAATGCTCCCTCTTCCACCCTATTCTCCGGATTTAGACCCGAGAGACTATATCTTCCATAATACACCACATTTGACAAAACCGAATAACGAGTTCTAAAGATATTAAACCCTTAACATTACTAATATTTTACAAAAATGTCCCAGAAGTAAAACTTTAGAGGCCTATAAAATATGTACCAGTGAAATCAGGAATTACATTATGAAAATTAAATTATCCCATTATAAGTAGGTTTAGTTTACAGATTTAAATTGAATTGAAACATGATCAAATAAACATTTGGTGAAGTTCGTGGTAACATTTTTTTTTTGTAAAATATTTGTACATTTTCTTGTTTATATCTATAACTTGTAAACACTTTTTAGTAGATCCCTAAAATATGCAACACAATTCGTCACTGAATAATAAAATGATTTACCGTAATCAAAAGACGTACAGGTTTTTGGCTGCCTGACTGGCTGGTTGGTTGGAATGTGTGAGAAATCAAAGAATGTAAAAACATTTTAAGTATTATTGTTAAATTAAATTACATTTTACTCATTTAGTAAATACATACTCACATTCTAAATAAATAAACAACAACAAATACAAAAGATATAATAATAATAATAACAACAACAACAATATGGTAAAGAAATTACCTTTAAGTGTTTCTTTTTATCAACAATCAACATGAGAGCTTATTCTCAACAACCTCTTCTTCTTCTTCTTTATTGTTGTTTCCCTTTTTTGTTTCTGGATCATTTTTCTTAAAATTTAAGATGTAAACAAACACATCTCACAACATAGCACATGTACATACATATGTACATTATTTAAGGCATACAAGTGTATGAGTTGGGGGAAATCTATAAAGGATGTGTGAATTTAAAAATACCGTTTGTAGCAATACTGCTCTAATCGACAAACATACAAACATCATACTAGATGTATAAACGTACATATTTGTATGTGTAGTAGGAGTGGGTGAAAATGTCTCTATTTAAAGGTACTCGAATTGTTGTAGTTTTTGTACACTGCACAGAATATATGGCCTATGGGCCTTTTTTAAATTGTTGTTAAACCATGAACTAATGATGGTGATGGTTAAGAAAATAAAATATCTTCTTTATCCTCATCCACATTATTCTATCTATTCCTCATGCCCCACATTTTTTATGTGTCAAACGCATTTGTAACCAAATACACAAGGGTGGCCCTTATTTTTTAATTTTTCTATTTTCTATGCTCCCAAGGTTTAAAGGTTTAATTAGACAAGCCATAACCGTAACCATATAAAACAGCTGTTCGAACCAAGCTTATGGGCAACAATGTATTTGATTACATAGTGCAAAAAAAGATCCAGTTTTGCCCAAAGTCATGCACTTTTTTTATGGGAAACCAAGGATTTGGGGCGGTGTCATTTTTGAAAAAAGTAATAATTTTCTCAGGCTCATATCTTGCAAACAGTTTGGAATTTTGATTTACTCTCCGAAGCAAAGTTGTAAAAAGAACAAACATTTTGGTTATGGCTATGGCGATATGTTAAGGCACGACTAATTGCACCTTAAAATTGTTCTCTGCCATTTAAGGACTGAGATCGTAAAATTCTTAACGCACGTTTTTCATTAAAACTTTTAACCCAAGTATTATTTGATTTTTTTTTATAAAGTTATCTTTGTAAAGCATGTCAGTTATTGTGTTTAATGTCAATTATATTCATTTGTTGTTAATCTGATTAAAATGAATATTTTCAACAAAACCCAACTTGGTCCTACAAAAAGTTGTCCAAACAATCAAAGGTCTGCTATCAAACTGTTTCCAATGTTATTAAACAGTAGCAGGAGAACTTGTTCGTTAACATAAAACCTGGTTCAGGTAGAAGGAATGCTCCACATGATGTTTCTAAAGCCTAACAAATAGAAAGCATTTTCAAAAGAGCTCCCAACACCTCCGGTAGAAAAGCAGCCCGGATAGCTCAGTACTCGGACTATTTCTTACGAAAAGTTAAAGCCAATGAAGGTTTAAAAGCATACAAGGCTCAAAAAGTTCCAGACAGGAAGTCTGCATAAATTTGGAGGCCAAAGACAGAGCACGGAAATTGAAGTCAAATTTTATACAAAAAATATACCTGCTGCATAATGAATGACGAAATGTACGTATGGAAAATTTGTTCGCAGCTTCTCGGTGAATTTTTTTAAGTTGCAGATGCTCGAGGGAATGTTAAAGAAATGTTTAGGACCCAAAAGCAGACAAAAATTCCCAAAAAGTTCTTGGTATGGCAAGCAATATGAAGTTGCGGCAAAAAAGCCAAACATTTGTTACAAAGGGCTCTATAAATACCGAAATTTACATCAAGGAATGTTTATAAAAAAGGATGTTTCCAATCATAAGACTTCTTAATGTGTCCACTTTTTTTTTGGCCTGATTTGGCATCTGTCACTATGGTAAGAAAGGTCTTGAGTGGTACAAGACCAATAATGTGGTATTTGTACCAAGAGAGGCATTTCCTCTAAACTGCTTGGATAGATATTGGGCTCTTGTTAAAGGAGAATTGAAGAGCATAAAAAATTTTCCAAAAGTGTGGTAGATTTTAAACGGAGATGGACAACCTGTTCGAACAAAGTGACATAAAGCACCATAAAAACCATAATGGAAGGTTTTTCGAAAAAGGTTCAAAACTTCATCATTAGTGATTAGAACTATAAAAATAATTTTTTTTTTAGTAAATTGTAACAATAATTTCAATCAAATAAAAACAAATTCAAAACTGTAAGTTTATGTGCTGTTTTTCTAAAGCGAACGAGTGCTTTGAATGGAAATTTTACATGTATTTTGTTTTTTTTTTACAATAAAAAAACACATGTTAAATTTCCACTCAAAGTACTCGTTCGCTTTAGGAAAACAGCGCATTAGTGATTTCATTTTTATTAATTTTGTTATTATAACAAAATTAAATTCCTAAGCTATTTTTAAGTAATACGTACACACAGAAAACAGATTGGTCGGATTTCTGTTTCTAACATTAATATTTAATAAGGTACACAGAAATTTAATTGTTAATTTTGAAAATGTATTAACACAAGAGATTTTTAATGTTTAGAATTGAAAAATCAGAATAGCAATCGAATTCTGATTTCAACAACTGAAAAATTTATAATTTTAACCGATTTGTGTCTTTACTAGGGTATTCAATCGATTAACCGTTAATCGGTTAACCGATTAATTTTGGTCGGTTAACTGTTCGAATAATTTAAAATTTCCGATTTTCAAATAAAAAATAAACCGATTAATTTGTGTCGATTAACCGATTAACCGAAATTTCAAAAATTTTATTTCTTTACTCATGAACATTCTCTACCAGCAATAGTTTATTGACGTATAGTACAAAAACTGAAACTAAGTAATTTGGAAATTACCTTTTTTCTAGAATGTTCTATGATAAAATTTGTCCTAATGAGAGGGAGGGCGATAATAGACGAAACTAAAGACATCACTGAAACAAGTCTTCTATCAGAACTTAACAAAACTATTAAAAGTATTCAAAATCTAAGAAAATCCAAAAAGGATACCATTGGTATAATGGAGGATTTTATATGCTTAGAAAAAAACCAAAAAAAAAACTGAGACATTTTATATTCTTTACCATGTCTTAGCTTCGATTTCACCAACATCTACAATCAGTGATAGATGTTTTTTTAAGTCATGTTTTATTAAAACTAAAGAAAAGAATCGTTAAAAATGAAACCATTTAAATTATATTCGTTTTATAAAAGATTATTTCACTAAAATCCTAAAGAAAACTCTCATGTGTTTATAAGAAGGATCTCAAATACCATATTTCTTTTGCTATTATTTATTTTGTGTGTTTGTCCATTTTATTAATAAAATGCTTAAATAAGTACACACAATTTGTGGTTTTGTTTCCGATTTAAAATTAAAATAGAAATTATTCGGTTAATCGAATAATTTATAATTAACCGATTAAATCTAAACCCCGATTAATTATTTGCTCGATTAACCGATTAAACCAGAAACCCGATTAATTGAATACCCTAGTCTTTACTAAACTTTATTTTATTAATTTGAAAAACACAACTGAATTGAATTTAGCTTTGTTGACTTCAAATCCAAATATTGGTTGTTGTAATCATATATAAATACACATAGATCGCAAACTCTACTGTCAAAGACCTAACTCACTTGTCAAAAACCTAAGTGGTGAGAATGTATTAGTAAAAAAACTATGTGAAAACAAAAACAACACTCGTATGTGTAACATTTTTGAGTAATTTTTTTGTTTGAGTTTTTTTCTAGTTTCCGTTCTATGTTTCTCTACGGTTGTAATCATGAAATTGTTTGTAATAAAAGACTTAACGGCAGAAAAATGTATTCGAAAATCTAACTGAATAATTGTTTACAACACAAAGTAATTCGGTCTTCTCTACCGAAAGCAATAATGAAATGGTGCTGAGTATCTGACATCTGAATGAAACAAATTAATATTAATTGAAATAAAATTCAGTCGATAGTACATGCAACCAACAGAATTCGATTGGTGACAAATTCGGTTGTGAACACAAATCTGTTTTCTCTGTGTAGTAGTATTTATATCGAGTTTTACAAAAATTAAAACTTTACGGCACGAAATTATTTTTTACATGGAATATTTTTCTGTTCTTAAAGAAATAAATTCAAATGGTCTAATTGATACGCGAAATTACTTTAAAAACTTTAGTTTTGAATTTAGGTTATCATTTGTTAATAAAGTCAAAATAGTTATGGTCTAATATCATACGAAAATTGTTTTGAACAAACAAATTTCATGTAATTTATACTTTGCTCTCTTGGACAATTTTGACCCAAGATACAATACATACATAAAACATTTCAAAATCATAGAACTTTAAAATTACTAACACGTAAATTAGCAACCCTATGAAATACAGAAACTAGCAAAAACTTGCAATTAAAGTGCAAAATAAGCTCCACCCTAATATACATAGTTGAATTCATTATTTGTATGTGTGTACTTTAAGTTTCAATGTGTGAGTGTATTTTTGGGACATCAGAAAAACCAACTACATATAGTTTATATAATGTGTGAATGTTTACTAAGCCATGTTTGCAAATTTTCATTTATCTCGTTCCACTTATGCCACCATTATTTACCTCCCTCCAACTAAAATTTCAATCGTATTAAGATGACAGAAATGTAGGGTTTTTTATTAAATAAAATATAAGTATGTATATCTAGTTAAGTACAAAATGTAATTATTCTCTTTCAAGAACTTTGAAAATATTGATAACATTCAAAACTAATCTTCAAATTACAACAGCATAATCACTTAGCTTTCAAGTTTTAAAAAACGGCTACAGAAATTCACTTCCAATATTTAAAAATGGCCAAAATAGAAACCCTACAACTGCCCCAGCCTACACAAATACAATCATTTATCAATGCTGATGCCACCTGATCATGCACTCGCAAATCTACAGAATGAATACATTTTTATTTTTCATTTCCTTCATAGAATTGTTGTTGGTCGGTTCATTCATTCATTTTATTGTGTTGGAATTTGTATTTGCTTTTCAAATTGGTTTTTTTACAGTCTCGAATGTTTAATGTGAATGAATGAATGGTTGGTAGGTAATGTTGATGCTGTCGTTGTCGTTGGAGAATGTATCTTTGACTTGTCCTTTTTGTTACTAATGTATTCACATTCACATACATATATACGAGGTTAACTATTTATATTTTAAGCCATGGCTCATTGGTAGAAACTCTATTCAATTTTAAAGGCATGGAGAACCACCGAAGATATGAAACAATGTCTTGGAAGAAGAATGCCGAATTAAATCAACTATGGAACAATTCTTTATTTTCTAGCATTAGCTAGACAATTGTATTATATTTTTATATTGTTTAATATTTTTTAAAATTTTTTTTATACCAGAAATTATATTGAATTTTTAGCAAAAGCAATTTTTTGGCTTTAAAAATTATATAGAATTAGTTCGATTATTAAAGCATTTTGTAAGCGCATAAAAAACTTTTTAGAGCATATTTCTGGTTTACCTTGTATTCTTAGTCTCTGGATTAATCGGTTAATCGAGCAAATAATTAATCGGGGTTTAGATTTAATCGGTTAATAATCGGTTAATTTTAAATTATTCGATTCACCGAATAATTTATATTTTAATTTTAAATTGAAAATGGAACCACAAATTTAGTATACTTATTTAAGCATTTTATTAATTTTATTAATGGGACTTTATGTTTTAATTTGCTTTTTTAATCATAAAAATCGAATCATATTAAAAAAAAGTAATTGACGGTTAAAAATACATTTTTGATTTTTTTAGTTTTTGTATAAAAGTGATATGTTAAGACAAGTAAAAGAGGGGTTTTTGTGTACTTTTTCATTAGTTTTAATAGTATTAACAACGGACATTTGTTAACAACCGTTTAGCTTAGTTTTTTTTTTTTTTTTGAAAAATCTAAAATCTAATTTTTAAACAAAAAAGCTAGTTTATATATCTTTTAGATAATAAGTTAAATTTTAATGTTAAAACTAGATCGGCGGCAAACGTCGCCAACAGTTAAAATCCTAGTCAAAGTTGCGTAGGTAAGCCAAAAAACATTATAGATTTTAAATGAATAAATTTCAAATCTGCTAACAATATATACAAAACTCAAAACGAAAATAGAGTCTGGACAAGATACCTTTTCTAACAAGGTAAAACAATCCTTAAACAAATAATTATAAATATTAAAACTACGCCCTTGTATATGGTATAATTTTAACTCCCCAAATCTTTAAAGTAGAAAGTAGTGTGTTCTGTCGCCATTTTCGAATACTTCTGTTGACATAATAACTATAATTTCTGCAAATAATTATTGCTTGACATCTTAGCTTTACGATTTGTTTTATGGTCAATTTCAAAAATCAATTATGAGATGCATACACCTTATATTATCCACTGTGCATTGGAGTCCTTTTTGGAGTTTTTAGATTGGGAATACTTTTAATAGTTTCTGATAAAAGACTCGTTTCAGTTATGTCTTTAGTTTCATCTATTATCATGTCGTCCTCCGGCTCATTAGGACAAAGTTAATCATAGTACATTCTAGAAAAAGGTTCATTTACAAATTCCTTACATTAAATTTTTTTGAAAACCACAAATTACACAGATATGAATCGGCTGGTTCCAATAATATGGCAATAGAAAATAAACAAAAGAAAATGTAAAAATGGTTGTTGGCTATCGAAAACTGCATTTTTTCTTTCACTCTGAAAACCATTTTTCAAAGGTTCGATATTACTTTTTTGAGAACTGTCATTTGTTTCATATTATTACAGATATGATCTGTGTGGAAAACTATTGCTAGCAGTTAATGTTCATGAGCTAAGAAATAAAATGTGTGTGCTTAAAACTATATAATTCTATATAAAGTACCAAACAAATACAATTCGGTTAATCGGTTAATCGAGACAAATTAATCGGTTTATTTGTTATTTGAAAATCGGCAATTTTAAATTATTCGAACAGTTAACCGAGCAAAATTATCGGTTAACAACCCGATTAACGGTTAATCGATTGAATACCCTAATTCTTAGGTAAGTTGTTATACAAATTGGTCATAACCCAAAAAAGTATGTATGAGGAAAGTAAAACATTTTTTAGAATTTGACAAAAAATATTCATATGTTTAAACATTTTTTAAATATTAAATAATTATTGAAACTTGAGGGAATATTACACGTAATTTAAAATGCTTTGCAAACAAATTAAGTAAATATCAATGTTCGTTAAAAAATTGTGGTATTTACAATAGTTGGAGAATCTTTTGAACGCGTACATATCTGTCATTTATTCTCTCTTAGTTATTGAACATAATAGTGTGAACAACAAGATTTTTTTGGAAAATGTCGAATTTTGTTCCAACAAAGCGTCATATACGGGAAGTTTTGCTTTACTTCATTGATTTTAAAAAAAGTGCAGCTGAAGCACACGGATTGTTCACCGAAGCTTTTGATGAATGTGTTTCATCGGTTTCAACGTGCGAGAGATGGCTTGTGAAAGGCAACTGTCGCCCAGGCCATCCAAAAAAGTTTGAGGTCCAAGAATTATTAGATGGTGATTGTTGTCAACAGCTGAAGCAGCTGAAATCTGGCTGTGAGCAGCTGAAATCTGGCCAGACTATTACAGGTAACCTGTACCGAACGCAACTGATTCGTTTTAAATTAGAAAGAAGTGGTTGGGAAGTTTTGCCTCAACCGCCTTATAGTCCAGACCTTGCCCCGTTCGATCGATGCAGAATGCTCTTTCTGGGATACTGTTCACTTCAGAACAGAGTATCTGAAATTGGCTTGATTTGTTCATGACCTCAAAAGATGAGCAGTTTTTTGGCTAGGAATCCATATCGCACTGGTTCCTCTAAAGAGTCAACTCAAAATTTAAAAATTTTCAGTAGTGGCAAAACACTGTTTTTTTTAAATATATTACAATGAAAGTTGAATAGGGATACAACTGTAGTTTTTGGAGAAAGAGTAGAGAAAATGATGTAAGATTTTTACAGTTGGTAGATATGACCTCTGTACATCGATTTCTTGCAAAAAGTGAAAATTGAAAAATTTTGAGTTGACT
The DNA here is from genome assembly GCA_942486065.2 of Calliphora vomitoria. Lineage (NCBI taxonomy): Eukaryota > Metazoa > Arthropoda > Insecta > Diptera > Calliphoridae > Calliphora > Calliphora vomitoria. The sequence continues at coordinate 66,438,310 of OW818030.2, read as the reverse complement.
CTCTTTAAACGAACCAGTGCGATATGTTGTCAGAAAAATGGGATAAGTTCATAGCTAACAATTGCCAATACTTTGAATAAATGTATATTGTACACATGTTTCAAAATTAACCGCATTTTTGAGTTATACACCCAATACAATCGTGCAAAATTTACTATTCATGATAAATGTTATCTCTTGCGACGATTTTTTATAGGTACATAAATCTTTTGAATTTAAAAATTTGATAACGCCCATCCGAGAAGTGTGAGAAGGTCATGTTATATTCCTCATGACCAGCCATCAGCAAGATATACCTTAAACTGTTGCAAATTTTAATATCCTTTAAATGCTATTGTCAACATTTTATTTCACTGATGCTCGCACGCTGTGTATTCAAAAACTTTCCACCAAGAAGAATTACCATAACTTTTTATAGCCGATAAAAGATGTCCAATTTACATTGGATTAAATATGTAAGTTAGGAAGGCTATGTTGATATCTATTTAATGAAAAAAACTCTTGTAAGTTTCAAAGCATATTTCTAAATTTTCAACTTTTAACTTACCATAACTTTAAGAGGTGAAAGATTAGTAAGCTAAGATTTCGGATTCACTTCATTTTCTATAATCAACCGATATGTGTAACTGATTTTTTTCATTTCGAAACCCACAATAAATACAAGCCATCTGAATTCAATTTCAACGATTCTCAAAAATCTATGATTCTCCTCATATGTATATTCTGGCTCTATGTCGATCATAAAGGGTATTGAAAAAGACAAAATTGGAAAATAATTTTAGACAAAAATTTCGGTCTGTCTGACGTTTAAAAACAATTATAAAAGCATATGGGCAATTCCACGAGAATGACTACCACGACTGAAAATACAAAAACCCTTGAAACTTTTTTTCAAGATGATTTGAATAAAAGAAAACACTAAAATGTTACTATGTGATAGTATTTAGAGCTTATTGCAACATTTTAAGTGCAAAAATAATAGTTTAAATAAAGTCAGTTATTTAATTTTTTAATTTAATTGGTATGTTTTAGGGTAAAATTGCGGCGATCACGATTCGCAAATTTTCGCATATTTCTACATGTACCTCTAAATGACTTCCGTTTTATGTCACGTACGATAAACCCTTATTTCGCTCGATATTTTGGACAACAATGTTTCGAAAGAACTTATTATTTTTTTTAAAATATAGTACCCTCTGAATGGAACATAAAGACCAAATTATTTTTCAGATACTCTTATTTTTGCATAATCTATTCCACTCTAAAGGCGTACAAATGTCACGTACGATGACATGGAATTGCCCATATATATATTAGTATGCTGGATAGAGCCAGGAGACCTATAGATTTGGCACAAAAAGATTATTGATAATAGTTAACTTGTGTGGATAATAATTGAGTGTTTGGTGTGTTTCATACAATTTTTTAGGTTGGTTTGAGGTGACAAACTTTGGGGGGCGGTTAATAAAAATCAACTCAAAAATACCTAAGCTCTCATTGTGTAAAATATATTTCTAATCGTTTATGAAAAACACTTTATCCTTTCGCACTGAAGAATGAATTGTAATTGAAATGAAAACATCAAAATTATGCCTTGAACGCATTTAAAAATGTATTGATCATAAATGAGAATATTTTGACAAATAATAAAACCAATTTCAAATGACAAATTACAGTTTTTCATTCCACTCACAATATAAATAGATACCCTCGTATATAGATATATTTGAGCCTAACATACATACATATGTATAAATTGTATGTTTTCATGTTTATGTACATGAATTTATACAAATGTATGGACACATTACTTACTTAGAATACAAATAACAATTTCTATATATGTATGTGCCTGTGTTGTCTGGTTGTCTGTAAGTGTGTCCTTGAATGTATTCATTATTTGTTGTTATATCTTGTTATTGTCTACTTCTCCTTAATGTTTATGCATTTTATTTGGACGTACAAACTCCTTAGACTTTGTCTGAATATTTTAATTTCTTGGTCAAGTGAGAATTCATATAATTTTTTTTTATTTTTGGGAAATTCATTCAAAAACTTCAATTGTTCAGTCTCGCATTTCAACTAAAGTGTTGCTAGATTTGCTACTAATTTTGTTTAAAATGGGAATTTTGTATTTATTTTAAATATTTGCTCAATTCTTTTGCTTTATACTAAAGTACACTTGAAATGACATTTACGAGAAATATTTGTATAAGAATTTTTTAAGGTGAACCATACATACGTATGTATATTCTACATACATATTTAGTTGATTCATATTACATCCAAATATTTTGTTGTTCATGTTCGGCACATAATGTATGTATGGATAGGGTGGATTTTTCATATATGAAATTTTTGAAAATTTCTTGTAGTGCGTATCGTGTTATTGAGACACTTGATATAAATGTTTAACACTAAACATTTTAGTCAAATCGGATAATTAAAAAAAACAACTTACAATTTAAATAAGTTTGAATTTTGTTAAACAAATTCTAAATATTTAAGAATTGCTCTTTAGGATTTTATTAAAGATATTCAAGAAAATAAAAGACAAAGTGAATTAAATTAATATTTCTCACAATTTTACTTTGAACTTCAAGAATTTCGGGAATACTCTGTTTTAAGCAAAAAATTAGATCAACTTTTATAAAAGTGTTTAGAATATTTTACTGAAACGTCAATCCTTTCACAAATAAGGTCAAAAGTAAAATTGTTGAACATTTGGGATTCTTCGTAAAAAGCCAACGAATTATTTTGTATACATTAGCAGGTTTTGATGAAATTTAAAAACTAAAATATTAGTCCAACCGATAAACTCAGAACCGCTTTCTGAATCGATTTAAAGATGTCCCTTCATCTGGCAGTTTACATCAACCTTGTGCGCAAAGTACAGGTCGAAATTTTCAAGATATTTCTATAAAATTTGGCACATACATTTTTAATAGCACAAGGAGGAAACCCATTCACAATTTTTGCCCCGAAATATAACTTTTTGGCATAAAGGTCTTATGTATATAGGTATCCCCACAAATTCCTCCACAGTTATACTTTATATAAAAACAAGTAACAGACCTATATTCAGCTGTGACGAATCTTATATATCCTTCACCAAATTATACTTTAAAATAAAATTAATTTTTTTTTTTAAATTATTAAAAAAAATTGATTTAAAAGTTTTTTCCAATTTTTTTAAAAAAAAAAAATTTAATTTAAAAATATATATATATTTTTTTGTAATTTATTAGAGAAAAAAATGTATGACAAAACAAATTTTTTTGTGAAAAAAAATTCGGGTTAAAAAATATTTTTTCCGATTTTGACCCATTGTAGGTCCAACTTACTATAGCCTTATATACATCGTTGCAATGGACATTGAAATATCTATCAGATATCCATATTGTCTATATTTATGACTTAGTAATCGAGATATAGATCAAAAATAGGCCAAAACGAGAGGTTGTCTCGGATTTTTGCTCATATCTCCGTTATTTATGGATGGATTTTGCTGATTTTGAATAGGAAACTTCTCGAAAGCATGTCTGACAGAATTATTGAAGATTTGGATCCCGAAGATAACTGGGGTATTCAGAAAATTGATTTCAACAGACAAACAAACAGACAGACATGGCTAAATCGACTCCGCTATCTATAAGGATCCAGAATACATATACTTTACAGGGTCGAAAAATTATATTGTGGAAATTATAAACGGAATGACAACCTTTTATATACACTTCTCACGAAGGTGAAGGGTATACAAATAAATCAATTTAAACATTTTATGGGAATCAATTCATAATTGACCATAGCTTCACTTGGTCACCACTTCCGAAAATCACTTTGACGAGCAAAAATCTCATAAAAATTTTGGTATCCACATAAAATTCATAAGTAAGCTTCATATAAATCACGCGACGTAATATCATGGCGATTGGTCCATAATTGATCATAGCTCCCATATAAGGCCCACTTTTAAAAATCACTCACAAAAAAAATTATTGAAACTTTGAAAAGGACTTTGAAATATACTCAGTTTAGGGTCGGGGTTGACTGACTATACTTTCATATCGAACAGGTATATACCCACATTTACCTGTAGTAAAGCGCCATCATATACCTAAAGAGAATGTATATCACATCGAAAATTGTTCAAGAATTCCGGAAGTCTCTAGAGGATATAGCGAGATATTCATCGGTTATCCTTGTATGGGTTCCTGAACACGCGTACATAGAAGGTAATAACAGAGCTGATGCACTTGTGAGAGGCGACACCACCATAAATTCGAACGACTTCAGACGTGATATTCACCACCAAGTGAAAAATACCAGCGTGAATAACAAATTCACACATATGTAATTCATTTAATTAAAGTTGATTTGAAAGTAATCCGCAAAAAATTTACATTTTGCTGTTAGAAGATGAATCCTCATAAAAAATACATTTCAAAATGGCATATTTTTTCTATCAATGAAATGCAGAATAATGACATTATATTTAATTCTTATAAAAAAAATTCAGGAAAATATTTAACTCAGCTCCAGCAAACCGAGCACAAAAATTAGAAATGTCAGATTGTGGTCCCCTAAAATAATTTCTTGGAATAAAAGTAACATTTGATAATGGAATTTTAAAATTGTCACAGAGTTCGAGTATAAAGAAAATATTAGATAAATTTGGAAGGTCCGTATATAATTCAGTGATGTCTCCAATGAAAAAAGGATTACAGCTGGAGGTCAGTAAGACCAACTAAATTGCAAATCGTCCATATCAAGAACTTTTACGCAGCTTGATTTACCTTATGTTATGTTCAAGAGCGGATACCTAGCCAGAGTGGTCAGATATATAAAAGGAACACGTTCTATGAAACTGAGTTTTATGAACAACAGTGATGAGCCAGTAATTGGATATGTAGACGCAGCTTGGGCTTCTGATCTTTCTGATCGAAAGCCTGTTAGTTTTTACGTTTGTGAAGTATAAGTAGGGCTGTACAATTTCTTGGTGCAGTAAGAAGCAACAAACTGTAGCGAGCAACAATGCAAGATCTCAAAGAAATAGATGACAAATATCAAATTAAAAGTTATGTAGGCAATAGAGGTTGTAGCGGAATGGTAACTAATTTATATTAAACATAATTATATTCGAGAAAATATTGCAATTTCTACCGAAATGCAGTTGGCGGATGTTTTAGCAAAATCAACATATTTAAATAGTTTTTGTTTCCTTAAAAATAACCTTCTTATATAATCTGTCATTATTTGTGTATATTATGAGAGTAATATTTCGAAAAATACATACATATGTAATTTAATGACTACCCAGCAGTTCTTGGTGACTGTCCTGAACAAGGGATTTTACCTATCACTTAGGGTGACAACAAGTTATGTGACTTGTTATTTTGGTGCTTTTTAGTTAAAATTATACTGTCTTATAGCTGGTCCATTGGATTTATATACAGGTTATATATAGTCAGTTATGTTACTAGCTACTCAACTGGTTACTACATAACTAGATTACTTCTGGTGGGTAAGATAACTACTTTCTAAGGGCCGTTGTTACAACTTGCCTTTAAGTTCGTAATAGTAAAAGGTAACTTTAAGTAATAGAAAAATGTTGCTTTAAAGTTAAATTTTACTATTGGGAACATAAAGGCAAGCTGTAATAATGGCCCTAAATTGCAGTACAAAATAATCGTAAAAAGTGAGCACATTATAGATACTTAAGGACTGAGATCGAAAAATTCTTAACACATGTTTTTCATTACAACTTTTAACCCATGTATTATTAGATTTATTAATCTGTGACGAGAAAAAAGTGTGTACTAAAATTATTAAATATTTTCAACAAAACCAACTTGGTCCTACAAAAAGTTGGCCAAGCATTCAAAGGTCTGAACTCAAACTGTTTCCAATGTTATTAAACAGTACCGAGAGAACTTGTCCGTTGATAGACAACCTGGTTCAGGTAGAAGGAATGGTCCTCATGATGTTTCTAAAGCCAAAAAATAGAAATCATTTTCAAAAGAGCTCCCAACACATCCGGTTGGAAAGCAGCCCGGTTAGGTCAGTGCTCGCACTATTTGGTACGAAAAAGTAAAGCTGGTTTAAAAACATTCAAGGCTCAAAAAGTTTCTAACAGGAACTCTGCTAAAAATTTAGATGCCAAAGACAGAGCTCGGAAATTGAAGTCAAATTTTATACAAAAAATATACCTGCTGCATAATGGATGACGAAACATACATATGGGCAATTTTTCCAGCTTCCGGGTCAATATTTGTATGTTGCTGATGCTCGAGGGAATGTTGTAGAAAAGTTTAGGACCCAAAAGCAGAAAATTTTCCCAAAAAGTTCTTGGCATGCTAAATAAGCCAAACATTTGTTACAAAGGGCTCTATAAATACCGAAATTAACATCAAGGAATGTTTACAAAAGAGGATTCTTCCACACATGTCCACTTACTTTTGGCCTGATTTGGTATCCTGTCACTTGGTAAGAAAGGTCTTGAGTGGTACAAAAACAATAATGTGTTATTTGTATCAAGAGAGGTAAATCCTCCAAACTGCCTGGAGCTAAGGCCAGTGTAGAGATCTTGGGATTATGTTAAAACAGAATTGAAGAGCACAAAAAAGGTCTCCAAAAGTGTGGTAGATTTTAAATGGATATGGACTACCTGTTCGAACAAAGTGACAGAAAGCTAAATAAAAATTTGAATGGAAGGGTTTCTGGAAAAGGTTCATAAATTCATCACTATTGATTAGAACTATAAAAATAATATTTTTTGTAAATTGTAACAATAATTTCAATCAAATAAAAAAAATCAAAACTGTAAGTTTAGTGGTTTCATTTTTATTAACATATATGTATGTTAAGAATTTTTCGATCGCAGTCCTTAGAGACACTAAAGTAAAAAGAAAATAAACTATATGAGAATTATATCAACACACTTTAGATTACCTGGGATGTATAAAGTAACCAATTGACTTCTCTGTGCACTACAAACAGCACATACTTGTCAAATGACTTGGAGCCAACCAAGTGATCAGTCATTAATGACTACTGGGTATTGGCACTGTTAACACTATTGTAAATCATATGATTTAGTTGTGTCAATACTTCATCAAGTCTATGAATAAGTCAAAAGATACACTATAAGGTTATTATTAGTAGAAACACTGATATGTGTTAAAATGCTTATGACTTTCCATGGAACCATTTTCCGAGTTAGTTAGACATGTTATGAACAGTTACTAACAACTGTCACTAACATAATTTCTGCGAAGATCTGTCATCACCTTATTATGTACACACTCTATTTTATTTGGTTGCTACTCGTATGTAACATGATAAAAGCAATATAATACTGCTTATTAAATGTTCATTTCTTTACTTTTAACACAATCTGCGCCAGGTCGGTCAGTAAATAAATAAACAGGAAACGCCTTTAGTATCTATCTGAGTATGTTCAACACAAAAATGGCAACACTTAACACTCAAAGAATTTGTCCTTCTATGTATGCATGTGTAGTTGTGTGTATGTGTATTAGTATGTAAATAAACTCACACAGATATAATATTTATAGTCAAGGGGTGACTACAATTGGGATTTAAACTTTTTAGTCTGTCTTTCTATGTTTCTATATATTTTTTTTTTTGTTACTGCTTAAACATTTTAAAATGTGTCAATAATGAAAATGTTACTTTTTTTTTCTATTTGCTCTTGGAATTGTTATTGAGGTTGTTGTTGTTCTGTATTTTGTTATCAGAAGGAAAAGTTAAACACTGCTTCAAATACACTTAAGAATAATTTGGTATTTATTCAAGTTATCTTTGATTGCTGCTACTATGGCAGCAGCTGGTGCTGCTGATGTTACTTACTCCTGCTCCAGATGCTTCTAGTCAAAAGGTTAATTACCTCTTGTTAAATAAAGAACTTCAAATATTCTTTTTTATTTTCTATTTAGAAATACATTTAAACAATACCTACTACTAACACAACAACACACCCAACTACAACTGCAAATAGAAAAAAAATTATTGTAAAAAAAAATCAAATACCAAATGAATCCAACTGAGTCTGAAGTGTGTATAAATGAATGAATGAATGAGTGAAAGAATATGTTTGTGTGTGTGTCTGGACTTTCTGTCTAATCTTGCATTTTGGTTTCATACTTTCTTTTATTTTAGTAAAAGTTGTAGTAGTTGCTGCTGCTAATGAATACATTTAAGGATTTTCATTTCGTTTTATTCATACGTACATAATTTATTAGGGTGGTTCTTATTTTGCACTTTTTCGATTTTCGATGCTCCCAAAGTCTAAAATTATATTCCGTTCTCTAAAAATCAAATGCTGAAAATGTTACTAACAACGGATAAAGTTTAAAGGTTTATGTTTATTTGAATATTTTTCAATAAAATTTAAAAATTAAATTTTGAAAAATGCAATAAACACTAGTTCTTGTGTTCATTACCCATGGATATTTAAATAGAAAATGTAAGAATTTTCTATTGGGAACAAAGGGCCGCCACGAATTTATTCCATTCGATTCGGTTTAATCATATTTGTTTTACTTCTCTCCAGCTTAGATCACTACGGCTGACTTCGATGTTCAGTTGCCGATGCCAGGTGTGTAACGGTTTGCTTACCCTTCGTATCCTACCCTGTAGGTTCCAGTCAATGGCAATTTTAGCTGTGTCATCTGAAAGCCTACACAGCGTGTACAAATTCAGCGCCATTTGCGGTTCAAGACATCAATATGGATTAGCCGCTGATTTGCTTCTCTCCAGAGTTCCGTATTACAGAAAATGTTTAATATTCTTCGGAGACATCGGTTAACAAACACTTGTAGGGAGTTTACATCGTATTCTGTCGTATTCAACGTCTCGCATGCATAGACCAGCTTTGCATTTAAGTTTAGATGTCATAGTTTTATAACTGTGTGAAAGGAGGCAGATATCATCAGCATACTCGAGTTTTTTTTTTTGGTTTTGTTTTTCTTGGACCAGCTCTCAGGGGATGACCCCAACTCATGCAAAGCATTGTGTTGGAACTAGGAAAATAAGTCATGGGAGGGAGGAAGAGAGAATAGTGTTTGTGGACATTTGATTTGAATTTTCCTATATTGAAAGTGACAGGAAATACTTCAGGAGGAAGCTTATTCCACATACGGACAGTACGGCTAAAGAACGAATTTTCCCTGTAATGTATTGTGCGCTCCACTGTCCAGACCACAACGAATTGGTTAGCCCTTGCCGAAGAACGTAAGTTGCGTAAAAAACTATGGGTTTCGGGAACAAGTTCCCTAATTTCAGCACAACATATACCATTGTAGTATCGGTAGAATAGTGAAACACAGCCCACATTGCGACGATGTTCCAGTGAGTCAATAGAGCTGGGTACTTTACTGTTAACGATAAGCACCTTCGCCCTCTCCTGTACGCGGTCGATTAATTCCAAAATAGACTTCGAAGTACCGGCCAACACATAAGAGTTGTATCGTTTTCGGTCGGATATAAGTGGTGTAGATAGTCAGGAGATCAGCTGGAGTGAAATATGTCTTACACCGTTTTAGAAAACCAAGTACCTCGGTTTGCTTCTTTCGACACTCGAAAAATGTGTTTTGTCCAGCGGACATCGCACTGAATACTCATGCCTAGAACATCAAGCGCTTCTGATTCCTTAATATTTATACCACTCATAAAAACAGATGGAGCAGCATGATATGTTGTGCGTTTGTGTGTTAATATACAACATTGAGTCTTGCGTGCATTGAAATCGACTTTATTCCCACAACCCCATTCAGAGATTGTGACAAGATCTTTGATAAGCGTATTATTCATGTTTTGCCTCATTGCCACAATCTCCAACAAGCTTGGTCTATAATTGAACGCATATGAATGGCAAATGTTGCTGTCATCTGCAAAAGAGTAGATAGGGTTGGAAGTTTGACATAGAAGGTCGTTTATAAAGATAATAAATAGAGTAAGAGAAAGAATGGAGCCTTGCGGCATTTAACAACACGGTATAGAGTTTGAGTAAGGCTTATGATTTTGGGTAGGATTCCTTTGCAAGCAAGAGAGCTCCATAATGAGTTTTGATTCAGCGTATCAAATGCTTTTCCAAAGTCGATAAAGTCTATAATTATTTATAGACTATTGATGTGGTCTACACAGGAGATTTGGGGCCGGGAGACAGCTTGTTCGGGCCTTTAGCATAGTGCCGGATATTCTCAGGTTAATGATTTGCGCTATGATCTTATTTACTGCCAGTGAATCACTTTAAGAACCTTACGAGGAACCCGAAAAGGAAAGCCTGGAGGGACTTCTGTAGTGGCGTGGGAGGATTCTCTGAGACTAACCGATTACGTAAAATTCTATCAACCTCACCGGTTGTACCAAGCTATATTCAGAGACCCAGTGGTAGATGGACTCTGAATAGTAAAGAAACTCTTGAGATCCTACTGGACACTCACTTTCCAGGCTGCCTACCAGTCGACGATGAGACTGTTAATGGGGCTGCTAATTATGTTGCTCCGTGTGATAACTCTGTTCCAGTAAATAGGAAAGGAATCCAGTGGGCAATCAAAAGCTTCGGCCCGTTTAAATCCCCTCGGCCAGCGTGTATCAGATGGACTTATATTCCTACATGGTGGACGAGGTGTAGAGTAGTCTTCATTCCTAAAGGAAGTAAGGCGACTCACACTAAACTAAAGGATTACAGACCAATTAGTCTTGCATCCTTTTTGCTGAAAACCCAAGAAGGGGTGATTGACTTATACCTGAGAATGACCATTCCGACGGAACTCATCTCTAAATCCCAACATGCCTACACTAAGGGCAGATCTGTGGAAACAGCTCTACATTCGTTAGTTGGCTTTATTGAAGAGAGAATGCTACTCACCGGAAGGTCGTTGAACGAGTTCTAAGGACTATCGCGATACTGATTAGAGGCGCTATAAGGTCTACTTCCTCTAAGGCACTTTTTACTATTCTAAACTGGTTACCAGTGGATTTGATGGTGATACAAATGGCTCTCAACTTTGCTGTGAGACTTAATGCTGGTTGTTGGTGGTCTGGTAAGGACCTTGGTAATGTCGATTACTGCATCGCAAAACCTTTTTACGATAGGCATTTCCATATTATGATCCCGAATAGTGATTTATGGCAACGCGGACTCTTCCCGCTCTAACAGGGTTAATAGGGTTGGTGGACGTTTTTATATTGAAAACATTGGGATAAAATCCTACTTGAGGCTACCTAACTTCTGTACTGTTCTTCAGGCGGAAATTACTGCCATTAAACGTGCATCCAACTGGCTGAGGTATTATCGAATATCTGGTGATATATGTATATTTACTGACAGCAAGGCTACCGTTAACGGAATAGCGGGTGTCTTTACGACATGTAGGTTAAGCGAGACATTCTAGGATAACGCTTATATGGGTCCCTGGACACGATGGAAATCAGGGTAATTGTATAGCAGTTGATTTCGCCAAAAGGGGTGCGATGATGAGTGAGGAGGCGATCGACCCCTTTACTGGTATTTCCCTTGTTAAATGCAAGATGGCTGTTCAGCAGAAACTATATGAGACTGCACAAAACAGGTGGACTAATGAACCTTCCTGTGCTACAGCGAAGTCGACTTGGCCCGTATATGATGCCAGCAGGACGAATCTACTTATAGAATACCGTCGAGAGCAAATAAGGTTAATTGTCTCCTTTATTACAGGACACTGTTTAATCGGGACACATGCTAGAAGAATGGGCCTACGGTACAATGATTACTGTAGAAGCTGCCATAATGAAAAAGAGGAAGAGACTGTGTATCACCTTTTCTGCCAATGTCCGGCTCTGACAAACCTGAGGGAACGCATTCTCGGATTTCCATTGCTATCATGTTTGGATGAGCTATCAAGGATGAATCTGAGACGTTGGTTTAATTTGGAGTCAACGAAAGTACTGTAAATACCCTGATGACTACCCCTTGGGTATCACAATGGGATCAGATTTGAATGGACCCAAGTGAGCTGCTTGAGGAGCGGCTGCCAATGGAACCTAACCTAACATAATACAATTCAAACCAAAGCGAATTAAACATAAAGAACCTGTGTACCCAGTTCTAACAAATTAGAAACGGGTAAGTACCGACGCCTGGTCGAAAATGTTTGTTTCCCTCACCACAATCGTTATAAAAAAACATTTTCATAAAAAAATTACTCCCCACATATCAGTATACTTTTGGGTCAGAGCCTCTGCTGCACCGGTTAACGTTAACCTATTATCCTAATATTTAGAAGAATGTGTTTTTACAATCTAAAGAACAATTTTGTAGAATATTTTTTTTGGCCACACAATCAAGGAGCACTCTAGTATATATAGTTGTACGAGTATTGCTGTTTCTGCTATTTCCACTTCTTCTCCATCATCATGCCGCCTGTTTTGATCTGAATGTGAGTATTTGTTAAAACGCTTTTGAGATTCTTTACAAAAATATTAGCATTGACTTGAAAACATTTTGAGAGACGAAAACGAAAATAAACCCATACACATACAACTAATTCTAACTATTCTATAAAATTGTCTGTATTCGTGTGTTGAGCCTGCCCTCAGCTATTTTTCGAATCAAAGGTGTGGCAGAACACAAATACATTCACCCACCCATTGTACGCAAACATTTATCTACAATCATTCATAATTAAATTTAGGTTGAGTGAAACAACAAAATTGGATAAATTGAAAATGAATTTTTCGTTGAGATTCAGATTTTCATATGATTATTTAATTATTTAATTACGAAGCGAGGAGTACAACTTATTGTGAATGAGTAACAAAACAATACGTTGATGATCCTTTAAACTCGCTTAGGTCCGTTTTCTCAATGTATCGGCAAACTGCCTGTTAATAAATCTAGACATAAATTTATTAGGCCGATAAACTGCCCGTTAACAATTTTGGTTTTCTCAATATACCGACAAAAAACATTATTTTCAGTTGGCAACACCTCTCAAAATAGATGTGAAAGTTGGGAACCCTGCCTTCAAGGGACACCATATTGACATAAATCAGGAATCTTTTGAAAAATTCATTATCCTCCATGTCTGGTAGTTAGGCCTGGCATGATAAACTCTTTCAACATTCACTTGGAACTCATGTTATTCGAGTTTATCCTCCATCAAAATGTTAATTCCTCTATTAAACATTTTTTTATAAAATCTATTTAATTTTGTTTACAAAAACACAAACACATAAAAAATATGAACAGCAATCAGCTGATTGTATTTACCTGTACGATAAATAAATAATTGGCAGATGAGGTCGGGTTAGCTTTGCGACAGAATAGAAGCAAATGAGACATTGAGAAAACCAAATTTCTTAAATCTGCAGTTTTTCGTTGGGAAAAAAGATAAAACTGTCCTTAGGCTTGGGAATCTAGCAAAAACAAGGATAAACGTTAAAAAAAATATTGACATATTTTTCGGAACTTAAAGTGTTTTAAGCTCATGCAATGATTTATTGTAAAGTTCCATCCTTTGTCACAGTAAAATACAATTTACTGTTACACATTTTTTCTCGTTGGATCCCACATAATTTGACAAAATTTCAAAAAGGTGGTTCGAATACATGCAGAATTGTATTGATATAAGAGCGGATTGAACTTGATGGCATTTTCTATCAGAATCGGTGGTTATTATGTGTATTTTGTATTGTTTCGATTTTGCAATAGCGATTTGAATTTAACGGTCTGCAACGACAGCCTGCAGCATTCATTCCATTAGTAGAAGCTTCTACTCATCAACAATGTTGATAGAATGCAGTTACTAGCATTGTTTATGAGTGTGGCAACACTATACTTTTAAGCTGCTAACATTAACATCGAAAGCTCTAGAATTCGAATGTTCTAGTTGTCCTTTAAGATCATTGTAGAAGATTAACGAAAGATGGCGTGTGTATAAATAGTGGAAGAGGTGGCAGTCGTGAGTTAATTTTATCATAGGCGCTGTTAGAGTTAACATCAACTCTCTCGTACTTTTAAATTTGTACATTATTAAGTGTGTGTGCATTTCTGCGAATTGATAAACGTGTAAATAGACACTGAGTGATTATTTTGACTGTTGTTGTTGTACATTTTAAAGAAATAAAGAGTTGTTACAAAATTCATGTGCTGTTTTTCTACAGCGAACGAGTGCTTTGAGTGAAAATTTTACATGTATTTTGTTTTTGTTACAATAACAAAACACATGTTAAATTTCCACTCAAAGTACTCGTTTGGATTAGAAAAACAGGACATTAAACTACTAAAACTGCTTTTATTTGCAATCAAAAGTATCTGGCTTATTTAAAGGAAATAAACCCCGTTTTTAAAAGGTAAAAACGTAACAATAATTATTTTTACCAACATGTTATATAGTTTTATTCTATTTGATAAGAAAGCGATAACATATTCGATGAGTTTCAACTTCAAGATGATCACTTTGGGAAACTTTTTCGATAGAAATTAATTTACCAAAATGTTTGCTTCAAAATGTAGCACCTTATAAGTTTCTACCGGATGATGATTGAGTAATAACGCATATAACCATATTGCTCATCTGTATCTGCTGAGCAGTTCGTTTATACAGCTCTAAATCCTCGAAAATTTTGCAAATTTTATTGTTAATAGTGTCATTGACACAAAAACGTTAAAAAAATTCTCAGAGTTATTATGAGACACCTTGTTTATAATTTCATTATATGAGTTATTTACTTTAGTGATTCTATTTTCATAGTTATCAATAAAGTCAATCAAGAAAGACTAACTACCAAATGTTTTACTACTGAAAAAAGAACGAGGTATAAAATTCCTAAACTTAACAACATAATAAATTTCAATTATTAGATACATATATAGTATTTCCACTTACCATTTGTATGGGTTGTTGTTTGTGCCTCAATGGAGGTTGGTGTTGGTGGTGCAGTTGCCACCAAACGTGATGATAAACTCGGCAATTCAATCTTTTTTGCTTTGGCAATATTAAACAGTTCATTGGTGCCGGTAATTGCATTGCAACATGTAATATTATCTTGCATCGGTGAACCAGGTGTGCCTGCAGCACCAACACCACCACTACTAATATTGGAGTTCGCATTGCCAGATCCACTGCCACTACTACCACTCAGCACTTGTGCCAGTTTCTTGCCCAGATGCAAAGCCATTTGTTCATCAGGACTTTCTCTTTCTAATTCGGGGCTAGACTCAGAAGGCGGTGCCGTATCAGTGGGCAACAAAACCAAATATGTTGTTTTGGCTATGGACAGCAGGGATAACTTGTCAGCTTGATGACGTCTTTGCAATTCGAATATAGCTCTGGCTGTTGTCGGCGACAAAATGCCCGAAGTGTCACCAGAAGTTATGCTAATATCACTAAGCGGTCTCTGTTGTTCCTTTACAGTGACAGCGGCTGCTGTTGCTCTTGTTATTAGTGTTGTGTTGGCCGTTAATTCTTTCAGGGAAGTTGGCAATTGTGTGGCTGATGTTGGTGTATAGAATGCTGTACCAATGTGCGTTTGATTTCTTTTTTGTTCATGTCCATCCACGGTCTCATCATCATCAACATCATCAATGTTAATATCATCGCCGTTGTTCTCGTCGTCCACATCGTCGTCATCGATTTCATCAGTTGTTGAGCATGGTTCGGCTGTTGAACCCACAGGCGCAGTTACGCTAGACGTACTGTGAGGGGGCGTTAGTGGGTCTGTAAAGAGTGAATCAGAACTAGATGACAAATCTCTAAGGACAACAATATCACAGTTATCATTATTAAACGAATAGTGAGGATGACCTCCTCCACCCATCATCATCATTGTCAGTGAAGTGGCCATTTGATGGTTTTGAAAATCGTCATCAAAGTCGTTGCTGTCACAAAATGTGTCCCTCAATATTGTATCTGTGCATTGCAATGCATTTTGCATATTATATGTTTGTTGTTGTTTATTATTGCATTTTCATTTACCAGAGATATTTGTTCAGTTTGTTTTTTTTTATATTTTTGTGAAGTAGAAGAATAATGTGTTTCAAAGAAGTGAAGTGCAATGTTTCAGAGAAGAAAGTAGAGAAATTATTATAAAAAAAACAATTATTTATATTAAGATAGAAAGATTTTGTTTTGGTAGGACTTGATGTGATAAATGTGGATTTTGAATAAAAGGGCTGGGAATTTAGCGGGATCCATAGAGATGAAGTCACAGTGTGATCATGTTTTAAATAAAATTTTGATAAACTTTTTAATTTTGTATATTTGCATATTTCGTTTGAGTGTAATCACAAGGTTACGTGTTGCAGGATGTTAATTTTCGATTCTAAAATATTGAACTACTTTGATTAAGATTAAAAACAATGTAGCATTTAAATATACAATTTTTATTTTTGTACAATCAAAAACACTAATCAACAGCATATAACAAAAATAGTATATTTATATCATATTTCTTATAAATTTCTTTAATGATAAAAATTTGATATTATTTGTATAGCCTTCACCACTAGGTGGGGAGGATATTAAACATGTGTATTGATCCGGCCAAAAATAATTATTTCACCTAGCCTTTATACAAATGTCCTCCCGAAACAGGACGAAACATTTAAAAATGTTGTGCTATCGGTCATAAATAAAACAGATCCCATAAATGTCCTATTCCTATAAATCAATTTAATGCTCATAAATCATTTATAAATATTTGTGTATTGACAAAATAAAACCATGATAATCTTATCACTACAGGTTCATTGCATAGTAATTCAAAAATGAACGAAAAATATATGCAGGGGTTCTCATACAACAATTATGTTTTGTCTATAAAGTACGTTTAGTTTTCTTGATTTCTCTATTTTGAAAATTGTGTCTTTTATTTGAAAGATATTTATTAATTTCGCTTGAAAAATGGCTGAGTTACGGTATTTTAAAATCCCCATTTAGCGATTATGCTCCAGTGAATGAATATAATTGATTATCTCCTGTACGCGAGTCGTATTCCATTTTCGGTCGGACAGAGGTTGAATAAGTAGTAACCTATAAGAAGATCAGATAGAATGAAGAATTTCTTATGCCATATTCAAAATCCGAGACACTGGTATGCTGATTGGGGGTCAGTTGCTTTATTTCTGTAGACCAGGACGTACCAAATAATATTTCGGTTTGAGTTATCTGCCGAAATATAAGTTTCTAAAGCTGAAGACATATATATTACACAATGGTATTAAATGGGCTTAAATTTTGCTAATGGACTTGGACCTGCTTGCTAATGGACCAAATATGATTAATTGCTGTCAATATATTGAAAAGTATTAAAAAAAATCTAAAGCAGCCACAAAATTTTAAGAAATAATCTTGTAAAATATCTATGAGTACACCCACATAGTTATGTAAGGACTGAGATTGTAAAATTCTTAACACACGTTTTTCATTAAAACTTTTAACCCAAGTATTATTTGATTTCTTTTTTTTTATCATGTTACCTTTGTAAAGCCTGTCAGTTATTATGTTTAGTGTCAATTATGTTCATTTGTTGTTAATCTGATTAAAATGAGTGACCAGAAAAATGTGCGTACTAAAATTATTAAATATTTTCAACAAAACCCAACTTGGTTCTACAAAAAGTTGGCCAAACAATCAAAGGTCTGCTATCAAACTTTTTCCAACGTTATTAAACAGTACCGGGAGAATTTGTCCGTTGATAGAAAACCTGGTTCAGGTAGAAGGAATGGTCCACATGATGTTTCTAAAGCCAACAAATATAAAGCATTTTCAAAAGAGCTCCCAACACCTTCGGTAGGAAAGAAGCCCGGTTAGGTTACCACTCGGACTATTTGGTACGAAAAGTTAAAGCCAATGAAGGTTTAAAAGCATGCAAGGATAAAAAAGTTACTGACAGGAACTCTGCTAAAAATTTAGAGGCCAAAGACATAGCTCGGAAATTGAAGTCAAATTTTATACAAAAAATATACCTGCTGCATAATGGATGACGAAATGTGGCATATTCTCGAGGGAATGTAGAAGAAAAGTTTAGGACCCAAAAGCAGACAAAATTTCCAAAAAAGTTCTTGGTATGGCAAGCAATATGCAGTTGCAGCAAAAAAGGCAAACATTTGTTACAAAGGGCTCTATAAATACCGAAATTTACATCAAGGAATGTTTAAAAAAAGGATGCTTGCATTTATAAGACTTCTTAGTGTGTCTACTTATTTTTGGCCTAATTTGGCACCCTGTCACTATGGTAAGAAAGTTAGTGAATGGTAAAAAAACAATAATGTGGTATTTGTACCATGAAAAGCAAATTCTCCAAACTGCCTGGAGCTAAGGCCAGTAGAGAGATATTGGGATCTTGTCAAAAGAGAGTTAAAGAGCACAAAAAAGATCTCCAAAAGTGTGGTAGATTTTAAATGGATATGTAGAACTTGTTCGAACAAAGCACTATAAAAAGCACAATGGAAGGGTTTTCGAAAAAGGTTCAAAATTTCATCATTAGTGATTAGAACTATAAAAATATTTTTTTTTTATTGTAATTTCAATCAAATAAAAAAAGATTCAAAACTATAAGTTTAGTGGTTTCATTTTTATCTATATAAATATATAAATGTCTTTGTAAGTTTGTTTGTTTGTTTGTTTGTTTGAGCATCACGCCTAAACGGCTGAACCGATTTTATTGAAATTTGGAACGTAGATAGATCCTTATTTGGAAGCGTCAATAGGCTATAATTTTTTTCAATACTTGGACCAGGAAGGGGTAAACAGGGGGAAAACCGGTAAAATTGGTGCCTTTAGTTCTTAAACAATAAATACTAAACGGCCGAAACGATTTTATTGAAATTTCCAACATAGACTACGACAGGGGTAGCGAAGCGCACCGGGTCAAGCTAGTTAATATATATGTATGTTAAGAATTTTTCGATCTCAGTCCTTATGTATTAAAATTAATTTTACCTTTGCCATTCATATACATCGGAGTTAAACGTTATGCTTTGTAATATTCTTTGTATTTATTCAATTATAATATTTTAAATATACTTAGTTCAAATATTCTTTTGTATTTTCTGTTTATTTTACTCTTCATTTAATAGATTTTTAATAACAATATAATTTTAGTTTACTTTACTATATATTTGTAATAGCAACCGATTTCCTATCGATCTTTTTTTTGTGTGTGAGTTCTCATGCCCAGTACATCAGTATCTTTTGATGCTTTAATATCCAGCAGTAAAAGTCGAAAGTCCTCACTTGGAATTCCTTCATATATAACTCATCTCTCTCTTTTCAAAGAGAATCAAGATGTTGTTTATCTTGAAATTTCGTGTTCTCAGTATCAATAACAAAGAAATGAAATTTCAAAAAATTAAAAATCCAATCACGAATTTGTTTAGTTAGTGCACAAAATGTCCTAAGAAGTTGTTGTTTTGCTATACTTCTTCCCCTCTTTACTTCTTTTGTGATCAGTCATGCGTCGGCGTCCAGCAGGCCTTCTTTTGATAAGAAGGATAGGGAAATCTGACGCAGAGCACTCTGCATCAAAATCAAAATATTTTGTGAAAAAAAATGTCAAAGTAAATCAACTGCTCCGTTTTACACAGGGGTAGGGAAGAAGTATTCGAAGTCGATACTGACGATGGTCGCTGTGGGGCTCAAAGTATGTAAACTTTTTAAACGTATGGTTTGGTTTGCGTAGTTTTTTAGCTTTCGTCTAGATCTTAACAACACATAATAATCGGATAAAACTTCGACAGATTTTCTTCAAAATTGATCATTAAACTAAACTGTTTTTCTTTCATCTTATGCCTTGTAAAGAGTTATTTAATATTTAATAAACAAATATGAAAAACTTAGAAGTAATGGTAAGCATGGAAAAAAAAATCTTGGCGCAGAAGGAAATTAACTCTTTTACTGCGGATTATATTATTTTAAATTAGGAATTTAAAAGTTTTTGTTCAGTAAAACAGTACAATGTACTCAAATATATGTACATATCGATCATTTGCTGCAACAACGTCATAACTCAAAATCCGTGTTTCTTGAACTGAGTAATACAAAATATGCGCCGTTCTATAGTCTTTCATATAATTTTATCAGTTTTTAAAAAAGTCAATTACTTTTTTGTGTGAGAGTGTAAACATCAAATCCAAAATTTATGTTTTCTCGTATATTTGACAAGAAAAAATTTGGGTTAAATACAGATTAGAATGATATTAACGTCTACTATTTAAATCAGGTTTTATTTCTGAAATCTCATGATTTTTAGAAAATTTATTTAGTAAATAGTAAACATGCAAAGCCGTTTTTTTCGAAACGACTTTTTTTGGATTATGACGTTGTTGCAGCAAATGAGCGAAATGTAGATAATAAAATAAGAATTATTTTTATATTTTAATAAAAATTGAATGTGTCATTTTTCGCCTACAAATATTATGCCACTTTTAACCACAGGAGTATGGTTTACAGGCTCAAAATATTAGTTTTTTATGTTACACAAATATGATGTATTCATGTTTATTGCTTTTTTATTCATTTGGTATTCTCCAAATTTTATAAATTAAATATTTGCCAATACACAAATTAAATTGTTTACTTTTGGGATCTAATGAAAACAAAATAAAATAAACATATGTATCATATTTTTACCCAGCAAATATTTAAACAAATGTTAAATTTCAAATTTGCAACATTTTAATCATAAAGAGGATTTGATAGAAACTTGAACAGATTCGTTTTTCTTCATCACAAATAGATATTAAAGATATTAAAGCAAATATTTATTAAATTATAAATAACTTAAGCTAATAATTATTAGTACTAAATGCTCGTTGGGTCCTACAAATATTGTGTTAAAAAAACCATAAATAAAAATATTTATTTTGCCATTACTTCTGTATAAGTAAACGTTTATTAGAGCTGCCCATAAAATAAATTCGTTTTGAGTCTAGCTTTTGTTTTTGCCAAAGGAAAGAGTTTAAAATGTTCCCATCGTCTTAAACTTCATTATATATTTTCTAAAGTACAAAACCAGCCTTCTTCTGATCCGCTAATAATACTGTCTTTGTTAACTGCATGTCTCCTTTTTTATATAATTTGTAACGGCAATAGACATTTTTTAAAATAATCACTCTCATATTCCTCAAAAATTTTACAATTGACATGATAAACTTATTTCATACTAAATACGTATGTATGTATTTATATATTTAGAGTGTCTGTTAGAAGGATTGAAATAAATGTGAGTGTTCCATTAATTTTACATTTAATAAAACGAATGCAGTTAAATATTATTGCCCATGTGATATGAATAAATAATTATTCGACTACGAAAAAATGAATAAACGACCGTTTTTATATCCATCACCAAAAATATGAGCGGTATATTGATTTTGTCATTCCGTTTGTAACATATCGAAATATTGGTCGTAGAATCAAAATGTATGTATATTCTTGGTCTTTCCTTTTTTTGAAAAAGACGTAGCGGTATGAAATTTATTCCAAATATTATCTGTTGATAAGAAATGTCGGCCAGTAGAACCAGAGTTACAGATCAAAATGTGCGCCAACCTACAGAAATGATGATATTTTTCAAAAATGTTTTGCAGCTAATAACATAAAATGTTCCACACGTTCTTTTTATGATAAAAGGACAAGCTTTGTTGAAAATTGTAAAAAACTGGCTCATGTTTTCTCCCAGGCCCATCTAATTTTTCGATCAGAGAATTTGGTGTTAAAAATGGTTAAAATCGGTTCAACCACTAAAAATCTTAGAACAAAATGTCTGTCCGACGTTTAAAACCAATTAAAAACGAAATATAGCTAACTTATGTATTGAAAAATAAGTTGAATTGTTAAAAAGTTTTGGATCAAAATATTGTTACGAATTCGCAAAAACGATTTGAATTTAACGGTCTGTAACTACTGCCTGCAAACATTCATCATGTTTATAACACGTCCATCAGTAGAAGCTCTACTTATCAACAATGTTTATAGCATGCGGTTGATTAGCATTGTTTGTAAGTATGGCAGTACTGTATGTTTAAGCTGCTAACATTAACATCGAAAGCTCTAGAATTCGAATGTACTAGTATGTCCGTTAAGAGCATTGTAGAAGATTCCCGAGATGTATAAATAGTGGCAGAGGCTGCAGTCGTGAGTTGAGTTGATCATTGTCGTTGTTAGAGTTAACATCAACTGTCGTGTGCATGTGTGTTTGTACACTATAAAGTTTGTGTGCATTTCTGCGAATTGATAAACGTGTATAAAGACAATGAGTGACTATTTGAATTGTTGTTGGTGTACATTCTAAGGGCCATTATTATAACTCGCCTTTATGTTCGTAATAGTAAAAGATAACTTTAAGGGCACATTTTTATATTGCTTAAAGTTAACCTTTACTATTTCGAACATAAAGGCAAGTTGTAATAATGGCCCTAAATAAATAAAGAGTTGCTAACATTTTAAACTGCTTTTTATTTGCAATCCGGTTTATTTAAAGGAAATAAACCTCGTTTTTAAAAGGTAAAAACGTAACAATATATAAAAAACTTTGTTCGGACAACATATTTTGATTCCCATAACATTTAAATGCATGAATCTAGCAAAGTAAAATTAACCTCCATCAAATCTGGAATCAAAAAAAGAATGTTATTGGTGCAGGGTATATAAGATTCGGCACAGCCGAATACAACATTCTAACTTGTTTTTCTTTTGGCTGTTATTATTTTATATTATGATGGCAATTTTTATTGTGTGATTAAAAATATCCTCAATATAAATATTTTGTCAAATTTTATAGGGTTTAATGTCAATAAATTATTTATGTATATTTGCACATTGTATTTAATTTGAGGAAATATACTATGGATTATTGATTTTTAAATGCATATTTAAACAATTAAATGATTCGCTTTATACATGTTTATTAAAATAATTAATAGACACTTTTTTTAAATATTTTTTTTTTTTTAATACATGTTTCTTTTTTTTAAGTTACGGGTATTTAATTGAAGCCAATAATATAAAACTGTATAGTTTATTTATTTCATATTGAAATCTCGTCCTCATCTTTTTTATATCGGTTTTCTAAAAACGTATTTTTTATTTTAGTTTAAGTAATTTTTATGTTGAAGATTTATGCTGGGATCTTTAATATACATGAATATGTATGTAAAAAACCGTGTAGCACAGTGTTCCAATAAACGTAGAATATTGAAATTTGTTCAAGTTATTGACTACGGTAATCATTAATCTTTCCTAAAATTGGAAATTTGAATTGTCTTAAAGATTTTTGTATGAAACAAGTGCGGAAGCCATGACTACTGCCACGTCCTGAAGGAATTATAAATATTTTTTAATAGTTCTGTTATACTTATATGTATGAATCTATATTTAAGGATAAAACAAGTAAAGTATGCGGTGTCATCCGTGTTAAAATCACCACTTCTAAATCGAACACTATATCTCTCGCACGTTGAAATCGATGGATAAGCTTTGGTGAGCAATCGGTGTGCTTCAGTGGCACTTTTTCCAAATTAAAGAAGTAGAGCAAAACTTCCCGCATATGACGCTTTGTTGGCATAAAATTCGAAATTTTCGAAGGAAACAAACTTGGTTGTTTACACTATAATGTTCAATAGCTTAGTGGGACTAAATGATACATATGTACCATTCAAAAATACATATAAATTATAAAAGACAAAAGCCGCTTTTAAGAGATACGCCATCTAACGTATGCAGAATGAAATTGCTACAAACATTTTTACACTGTCCAAAGCAAAAGTACATGAGCTTTTAGTGTTTTAGGACTTATTTTGAATTACGTCATGTTTTGCCTTAATACTTTAAAACCCCATTTGAAAATCTGGCTTTTAGTTATTTCAAAATGTTAACAAAAAAAAGAACTTCCTTGAAAAACATTTGTAATTTTTTTCATATTTTATCTATTTTCATCGGGAACAATTTATGATATTTTACATCAAGTGGCAGAGAAAGGCATAGAAGTGGATTTTTTTGGAAGTAAATAATCCTATGTGTAAGTAAATAAAAGATGTCCAAAGTAGAACATAATTTTTTTTCTATAAAAAATATATATATGGATCTTAATCAATCAGATGTAAATTAAAAATTTTGACTTTTTTGGAATTTTATTTGACCATCAATTCTAATTAATATATTATGAAATGTGTACCTAAAATTAATCATTTCATAAAAAAAAACATCTTAAACAGATTATTTTTTAAAAAGAAAGTTATTCTTAACTGTTCCATCATCCAACTGTCACGCCCTGATGATTTTGGTGTTTTCCACCCTTCAAATGCCAGACTTTCTAAAGTGAAAAAATTTCCCAATTTTTTTAAATTAAGAATAATTTGAGCGTTTTTGGACCTTTTTAAATAGAAGAGATTTTGTAGATTATTTAAAATAAATATCGAGAAAAATAAGATCATGAAACTCAAATAGGAGCTCAGAAAAGTGCTAACATCGGAATTTTAAACACATGTATATACATTTTTTCATAACTGCCACAAAAGTACATAAATATAATAAATTTTTTGCTTACATTAAATCAATACAATGGTATAACGGTTTTATATATTATTTGTTTTAATGTTGGAAACAAGTATAGCGTTTTCTGTTTTGTTGCAATTTCATTCCGCATATGTTATTGCGATCTTATCTTATTTTTACTTAGAATTGAAAAACTATAATATTAATTGAATTGAGGTTCCAACAATTACAAAATTAGTCTTATTGAAAGTACGTTATTTTTTCGTCTATTGTAACCGAATTGTATTCGGCATTAATCAGTTCGACATATTGATGTATGTAAAAGAAAAATTCGACTATGATATAACACAGTAAAATTCGGTACTCTTAACCGAATTGTGTTTCGGTAACTTTGTTTGGCTTTTATAAAAACAATTATTGGAATCACAAGGTATCCTATCATGTCATAATGTTATAATATTTCACGACTCGCTGGCTCCGCTTAAGCGTTCGGCGCAGTTCTCTGCTGGATGGTTACTACAGCGCAATTAGCATACAGAGTAGAATTATTTTAGGACATTT
This sequence comes from Calliphora vomitoria, assembly GCA_942486065.2. NCBI lineage: Eukaryota > Metazoa > Arthropoda > Insecta > Diptera > Calliphoridae > Calliphora > Calliphora vomitoria. Next base: position 66,413,243 of record OW818030.2, on the reverse strand, counting down.
TTTACTTGAAGTAATAATAGAATATTGTGATATAATTATATAACATTATGACATGATAGGAACCTTGTGAATCCACTAAATATTTATTAAAAAAAAAAAAAAAAATTTAATTTAAAACCGATTTTGTTTAATAAAATGTTTATAATGTTTTTTTGCTTTATATTATGAATACTATTAAAAGAGGTGGCCTTATCCATCGACTAGTAAAATCACATAAGTATTTTTGAATATGTATGCATGAAGGATTCAAAATACAATACAGTTATCCATACTAAGAAAGATCATATATGTACATTAGGGATATAATTGGCATAGAATAGTCGAATAGAGCATAAAAAAAGTATGATAGCTATATTCGGCTGTGCCGAATCTTATATACCCTTCACCATTTATACTTTAAAATAAAATAAAAAAATTTAATTTTTTATTTTTTTTTTTTTTTTTTGAAATTGTTTTTTAAAAGTTTATTCCAATATTTTTTAAATAAACAAAAAAGTGTTTTTGTGAAAAAAATTAGGGTTAAAAAAAAAGTTTCCCGATTTGGAGCCATACAACTTACCATAGCCTAATATACATCGTTGCAATGGACTTTGAAATATCTATCATTAGATATCCATATTGTCTCTATTTATGACTTAATAATCGAGATATAGATAAAAAATAGGCCAAAAATAGAGGTTGTCTCGTATTTTTGCTCATATCTCCGTTATTTATGGACGGATTTTGTTGATTTTAAATAGGAAACTTTTCGAAACCATCTCTGACAGAATTATAGAAGATTTGGATCCCGAAGATATCTGGGGTCTTCAGAAAATTGATTTCAACAGACAGACAGACGGATATGTATGTAGATTCGGAATTAAATCATATAGCAATAAAAGTACAATGACAGTGATGCAGGACATACTTCCATTATATAAATAGCCAAGAACTTTTCAATTAAAACTTATTTCGTTATACAATTATATATACGTCCACAGATATACGTCTTTTGACAAAACAATTTAAGTGTAATTTTAAAATTTTTTCAGGAGTGCGCAAAAACAGTTGAATTGGTCGATAATTAGTTTATTTTTTGACCTTAATGAATTTCGAGAGCTTTGTATACTTCTTTGAGACAAATAATAAAGTTCTTCATGGATAAATAATAAAATAATTATCGATCAATGCGACAGTTTCAGCGCACTCCTGAAGAATTTTAAAATTACACTTAAGTTGTTTTGTGAAAATTACACAGATATGTATTTAAAATAAAACCTTAAAAAATTTGGTTTATTTTAGAAATGGGTGTTGGTGCCTAAAAAAATTATTTTCATTACTTATACAACATGGGCAATTACGTGGTTTCGCCAAAATTAGTTATATCAGTAATGTACATATATATGCTTTCATACTTTTTTAGGTTAACCGTTCTGTTAGGAACTGAAGTCCTTGAAAAACTTCTGGTATCTACACATTAATACTTTAAAGGATTTGATTACTAATAAGATTAATCTCCCGAACAGATTAAAAGTTTGGACATGAACAAGAAAGTTCCCTATTTACTCCTCAAAATCTGGAAAGTCAGTGGTACCAACAAAGGAAGTTGTTTATTACATTTATACATCAAGACTTAAATTTTAAACATATGTTTTGAATTTATATTTGTCCAATTCTCAATCGGAGTGTCATAAATATTTTTCAAAACATAGAACGAACAACCGATTGTGAATTGGACAAATATATTTGTAGATTTTGACAAAATAAAACAACTCATAGATATAGTTCTTTATAGCGAATGTTTTTACAAAACAGTTGTATGTAATTTAAATCGAATTATTTGGTTATATTAATCGGTTATATTATATGATAGCACTTGCAACCGACCAAATTCGATTGGCGACAAATTCGATTGCAATAACGAATCCGTTTTCTCTGTGTATTTAAAAAGAAACTGTGGTTGATATTAATCAGTCAACCTTGCCTTTATTGAATTAATATACCAAATATTTACACATGTACTCCTATTTGTAATACATATTAACAAAAACGAAATCTGATATCACTTTAGTTTACCGAAATACAATGCCAGCAATATTCTATAAACTAAAAGGGGTGGTCGCGTTATTAATTTAAATTTATATTTCAAACTTCCCGAATAAACTTTTGAAAAACTATACTAAATCAAGTCACATTAAAAGTAAAGAAAATACAAGGAAAATGTATGTTAAGGTAAAAATTATGCACAACAGCAAGAACAAAATATTGTGGTCATTTTCAGAAAATGGTTTGTGTGTTGAAAAGTATGAAAAATTACAGGAAATGCGATAAAAGGCGAAGGTTATTCATGCACGACAATGACAACACAGTTACCGGCAACACTTAACATTAACTAAAGGTTGGCCAACAACGACCACTGACGGAACAACTGAGTGAATGACTTAAAACAAGTAAGAGTACTATATTCGGCCGTGCCGAATCTTAAATACCCTCCACCTAAATATGATGAGAGATGTAGAAGTTACATTGGCATAAACACTTTAATATCCATATTCAATATTTGTTATTATGAGGATTAAGACAATGTTATCGAAATACTATTAAATAAATATATGAAGTAATATAACAATTGTAAGAAAGACTAGTTTAAGCAGAAGATACTTTAACTGCAGATTCTTGCCATTTTGAATAGAGTTTGTCATTTATTCATATTATAACGTATGACATTTAACAATTTATATGTGTACCTAATAACTGGTTATCATTATCCGATTGGATCAACATTATCCTTATTCACCACAAGTGAAGAAAAATAATATAAAAAAGGGTATACAAATATATTTAGACAAAATTCAAAATTTTACATATGGAAATGATTTATATCACAACATTTTAATATATATTCGCGATTAATGAATTTTCCGGATATGTGTCTTATATATAATTATGAACCCATAGTCAAAAATTCCAGCAGTATGATTTCTGTCTACTTGTAACTAATTTCTGTTGAATTTTTGATCGATATCAATGTTTATATACGTTAATGTATTTTTGGGTTGTGGAACTAATTGGAAGCTATGACCTATTATGAGTCAATCATCATAAAATAGTTTAACGTGATTTCTATGTATTTTAATTGAATTTCATCTTTACAAGAGTTTTATGGGTATTATAGTTATTACCGAAAGTGGAACTTATATGAGGGCTGTTGCCAATTATGGACCGATATTCATAAAATTCAGTAGTATGATTTTTGGATTCAAATATTGGTTCAACATATTGGAGCTGACCTATTATGGGACTATCGCCATATAATACTGTAACGTGGTTTCAAAGTATTTGAGGGCTATTTTTGTAAAATTTATAAATAAAAAAATTAATAAAACTTAATTTAAACAACGCTATTAACAAGTGTGGACCTTATATGACAACTATATCGAATTATGAACCGATATTTAAAAAATCTTGTAATATGATTCTTGAATACAAATTACTGATCGGTGTACAATTTTGGTTCAATACAAATATTTTTTTTTGGATATTTGTGTAGGTTAATGTGTTTTCCCGAAGTGGTACTTATATGGAGGCTATGACCAATTATTGGCCGATCATCATAAAATTTCGTACAATGATTTTTACATATATTGTAATTTTTGAATTCGAATTTCAACTTGATGACTATATTTGTAAGAAATTTATGAGAGTTTTAGTGATTTTCGGCAGTGGACCTTATATGGAGCTATGGTAAAATATGGACCAATATTCACAAACTACAGTAGTATGATTACTAGATACAAATTACTCATCTGTGTATAATTTTATTTTGATATCGATATGTTTTAGATATTTATACAGGTTAATGTGTTTTTCGGAAGTGGTCCTTATATGGGAGCTATGACCAATTATGGGCCAAACTTCATAAAATTTGGTACAGTTGTTGCTATGTATATGAGTTTTATGTATGTCGAATTTTAGCATTATTAAGATATTTATAAGAGATTTGTGAGTACTTAACTGATTTTCAGAAATGGACCTTAAATTCGAGCTACGGTCAAATATGGACCGATATTCACAAAATCTTGCAATATGACTTCCATATATAAATTACGGATCTGTGTAAAATTTTGGTTTGATATTGATATTTTTTAGATATTTATGCAGGTTAATGTGTTGTTCGGATGAGGTCCTTATATGAGAGCTATAAACAAATATGAACCGATCTTCATAGAATTCGGTGCAGCGACTTTTGTATATATGGAGATTATTTGCGTCGAATTTCAACTCAATAGCGATATTTATAAGGTATTTATGCATGTTTAAGTGATTTTCGGAAATGAACTTTATATGGGGGCTATGATCAAATATGGGCCGATCCACGAAAAATTCAGTCTTGTGATTTCTCTTAGCACGAGACTTATTTTTGCTGAATTTTGTATGGATACTGCAATTCTGTAGGCATTTATAGACTATAGCACCATATTTCGGGAAGAAATTTGTATGGGGGCTACGAGAAATTATGGACCGATTCTTTCCATTTTCAACAAAATTTGTCCTTTTATCATATAAATAATGAGTGCAAAATTTCATGGTGTTCTCTGCAATGAGTTTACCAAAAGTCACAAAAATCATGTGAAAATTATAAAAATTTTTAGAGGTTGTCTTACATTTTGATCCATAACCCTGGTTCTACCAATTCGATTTTGCTGATTTTCAATACCAAACTGCTTAGAAAAATTATAAACATTTTGGTATACATTTCATTAATTTTACTTATGTATTTTGGACGTGAGAGTGTTTTACACAGACAGACAGACAGACGGACAGACAGACGGACATTGCTCAATCGACTTAGAATTTCATAAGGATCAATAATATATATACTTTGTTGGGTCTCAGATGAATATTTCTCAATGTTACACACGGAATGACAAACGTATATATACCCTCTTTTACCACTTGTGGTGGTGGAGGGTATAAAAAAACAATAGAAATAAAAGCGACAAACAATGAACACACAACTAAATAAAATAATGAATGAACGAACTCACGAATGAAAATGAAAAGAGATTGAAATGAAACAAAGTAAATATGTAACAAATCTTTGAGAACTGGAAAACTAAAGGTAAAATAAATAAAACAGAAATACCACAGTGGCAGACTGGAAAGTTTATTTAAAATTTTTGATTAGTATTTTTCCCGTTCCTAACAGAATTTTAAAAAAAAAATATTCTGATAGAAGCATAAACTGAATATTTTGAATAATATGTAGTATAACATTTCATTCCGATATGTCGTCGAAAAATTCATAAATATGTATATAATACTAGCTTAATCCTTCTGTGCTTCTCTACTCTTATCATGATATTCAATAATAAATATGTATTTACTTTGTATGTATAGGAATGGCCACACAACTTTTCTGAGCCCCCTAATTTTTAACATAACAATGGAAACTTGCAACAAAGCATCTTGTACAAAATTTGAAGACTCTTGTTATAAGGACTGAGATCGAAAAATTCTTAACTTCAAATTCCATGCTCTGTTTTTGGCCTCTAAATTTTTAGCAGCGTTCCTGTCAGGAAATAGTCCGAGCACTGAGCTAACTGGGCTGCTTTCCTACCGGATGTGTTGGAAGCTCTTTTGAAAATGCTTTCTATTTCTTTGGCTTAATAAACATCATGTGGACCATTCCTTCTACTGAACCAGGTTTTTTATCAACGGACAAGTTCTCCCGGTACGGCATGAGACATCCTACTTTGAGACGTCTGATTCTGAAAGATTCGTCGTCAAAAGTAAACTCAGCTTATGTGAAATTTCATGTCGATCGGAAATGCGAGATATACAAGGTGGCGCAAAAGTAATCCTCCTATCAGAAAATGCTATAAATTTTGCGATTGGCCCCTAATGTCAGTTCTGTTTTGATATTTGTGTAGTAAACACATGCGAAATACACGTTAATAAACAATGTTACGCTATACTGCTCCAGAACGCGGAATATTGCTGACTATTTATTTGACCAATAATCGGTCGGTGACTTTGGCACAACGTGAATTTCGTCGCAGATTTCCTGGCCGTCCAACGCCTACTGGTGAAACACTGCGACGTTTAGCCGCTCGCCTCGAAGAGACTGGCACAACACGAGATGCTGCCAGGCGTGGCAGACCCCGGAGTAGCCGTTCTGCAGAGAATATTGCTGCTGTAGCCGAGGATGTCATGGAAGCGCCGTCGACATCGACCAGACGACGTGCCACGCAAATGGGTATCAGTCGACGGTCTTTACAGCGAATTTTGGTACAAGATTTGAAGATGTTTCCGTACAATGTCCAGACGGTGCATCAGCTGTTAGCTGCTAACCGCCAATCGCGTCTAACATACGCTCAAGCCATCCTTAATCACCACCAAGAGGAAGATGATTTTTCATCAAAAATAATCATGAGTGATGAGGCCCATTTCCATCTTAGCGGGTACGTAAAGAAGCAAAATTTATGCTTCTGGGTGTAACCCACGAAGAGCCATTACACCCGCTCAAAGTCACTGTTCGGTGAAGGAGTCATCGGACCTTTTTTCTTCGAAGACTTCGCGGGCCAAACGGTTACTGTGAATGGTGAGCGCTACAGAGCAATGATCAACGAGTTCTTTTTGCCGCAACTTGATGAATTGGGATTGGAAAACATGTGGTTCCAAGAGGACGGTGCAACGGCACACACTGCACGTGCCACAACCGATATGCTGAAGGATGCATTTCCCGGGCGCCTAATCTACCGTTTTGGCGATTTGCACTGGCCAGCAAGATCGCCTGATTTGATCGCTCCAGACTTCTTTTTGTGTGGCTTTTTGAAGTCGCGGGTTTATGTCAACAAGCCTCAGACTCTTACAGCTGTTAAAGACAATATCCGTCAAGAATGTGAGGACCTATCGCCGGAAGTTTTGGCCAAAGTGATGGAAAATGCCATAAAAAGGGCTCAAATGACAATCAACTGTGGCGGCGGCCATTTACATGACATCATATTCTCGACTTGATGTAAAAAAAATTAAAAGACCAAATAAAAATAATCCACAAGAAGAATCAAAGTTTTTCATTTTTTTTTTTTTAATTACAGCCAAAAAACATCGGAAGTTTACTTTTGCGCCACCTTGTATATCTAAAATATGTAGATTCTGCCGCACTATATTTTTTTTAAATAAAAAGGAACTTCTATAAGATATTTGTCGGTTAAAAGGTAAGTCTTATATAGGAACTATAACCAACTAAGGGAGGATCCTTTCAGTACTGGAAGTACATAATTATGAGACATTTAAGGCCTCTAACGTGGTTTTCAGAAGCGGTCTTTATATAGGATCTATTGTGAATTATGGACCGATTATTATCCATTTCGCAATGGGTTCTTATATGAGAGCTATGGTGAATTATTGACCGACCAATACAAAATTTAAAGAACTGCAGCCTTATTACCGCCCGGACTAAATGCAGGTCACAATAAAACACAAGAATTTGCTAAGGGAGAATGTAATTTTCATCACTCCCTCGTATTAAATATGAGCGTAAAATACAACTAAAAGAAAATACAACAAAATGATTGCGTGTTGCTGCCACAAAGTGCCACTCGTTGCCAACAAGTTGGAATTGAGCGTGTGTCACAAATGTTAGACAGTCAGGGCTACAGAGAGAAAGAGAGAAAGCGGGGGCTGTGATAAACATCATATAACAAAGAGTGGCTGTATCATGAACAAAAGTGACGTGATTGAAAAGGGCTAAAATTTACGAATAACGATGAAGATAATACTCGCGTAATTAAAGCAAATGAATGAAAATGAAATTTTCGTGTAAAATACTTTTAAAGGTTACAAAAACAAAACAAAACAAAAATATAAAATTTTTATAAAGTTTATGTTGTTTTTTTTTCATATAGTAGCTACTTTGCGAACACTCCACAAAAAATAGAAACTTTTGTTTTATATCAATAATAACAATTAAAACAATAACAAAAGTAAATTTAACAAAAAACAACAAATACAAATTATAACAACAATAGCTGTTAAGTTTCAAAGAGGCTGATGAATTTGAGGTTAATGTTGCCAAATGAGAAACAATTAAAAACTAATTAAATAAAAATCATTTTCAACTCCATCATCAACAACATTTTCATTCCCCATCATCGACATCATCATCATCAATGTTATTACGATAATCGTTGTTTAACCAAAACAATTCAATAGAAATTAAACAAGAGGTTGTTTATGTTTTCAAAAAACCAGAGAAGAAAAAATACAACAACATCAAAAAATAATAGCAACAAAAGAGGGAAAGTTTTCACCAATAATGATTGTAAATTACACTAGTACTTAAGGTTTATTATGAATACACTTAAGCCTCGTGATACACGAAACTTTTTTTAATCTAATTTACGTGGTGGCTAAAATAACTACTTTTTAAAGTGCAGTACAAAATAAACGTTTAAAGTGACTACACTATGGGCTACATAGAGAGAATTAAGTGACAATTTACTTCACGCTAGGTTACATGTATGAGAATGTTATCAATACAATTTGTATAAAACCCGATTATACGAATTACTCACAAAACGTTTAAAGTGACTTCACTCTAGATTACTTAGAGGCACTTAAGTGACAATAGTATTCAACCAAGATTACCTTGGATGTATAAAGTAACCAATTTTCTTCTCTCTGCACTACAATGATCACATACGTGTCAAATAGCCTAAAATATAAAAATTTGAGTCAGTCAAGTGACTCCATTATAGACAATTACTGCCTATAAGGGATACATTGACTACTTGCTTAACTGGTGGGATTTGACACATTCAATTTGTGGGTAACAATTTCGTTGTGATCTTCTGTGTGTGTTATTTTCTAACGATTGAGCCAGCACTCAGAGCTAATGCGATATATAGTGATTGTTCTGGGAATATAAGTAGCTCGTGAAATATAGTAGATAAATGTCAGCGTTTTTTGTCAGTTTTATTATTACAAAAAAGCGCGACAATTTTTAAAATAGGTGAAAAATGGCAGGATTCTTAAAACTCGACATAATAGTTTGATCTCAAACTGTCTATTTATGCAATATATAATCTCAGTCATAATAAATAAATCCAAATTAATAAAAGTAATGCAAGTAAATGGGGGTTACAATGTATAATTATGTGTTAACCTAAAGTTATACTGACTGTTTTCATACAAAATTTTTTTTAACCGAAAGTATAACTATAAGTTGACAGAGTGTTATATTCGCCTGTGCCGAATCTCATATATACCTATCACCAATATAATACGGGCACTAATTGTTGTGCGTTCTGTATAAAAACATTTATCTGGTTCATCCGATTTAGTTAGTTTTATATTTTCTATAACTAGAAAACATCTTGTAGATGCCTTATTCTCCACAGGGAATTAAGAGGACAGAAAAGAATGTCATACAATTTTGTGCGCGGATATCTATGTATCTTATATGGAAGATATGGCAAATTATGGACTGATCGTTTTTGAATACCACTGATCTGTGTGTTTTTGAAGTGGCCTTATATGACCAATTATGGTCAAATCTTCATAAAATTAGGACTTTAAAACTATGTTATTTATAACATATTTACGCAATTTTAAATAATTTTAGGAAGTGGATTTTATATTGGGGCTATGGTCCGATCCAACAAAATAAAGTATTTTTGAAAAATATGAACTTTATTGGAGATTGTCTTACACTTTTTTCTACAGCTCTAGTTCTACCATACTGATTTTGCACATTTGCCAACAACAGACACAAGGACTCAAAATACTTATTAAATGGAGTTATAAACTCAATATACCCCACAAAATCGTAGCGAATACTAAAATGTTTTATTAGATCTACACAGAGAAAACAGATTCGTGATAGCAACCGAATTTGTAGTTAATCGAATGATTTGGTTGCACACATAGAATTTGTCGGTTCTATCAACAGAAAGTCAGTTGATAAAGACGAATTTCGGTTGAAGCAAACAAACTTTTGTTACCCCTTCTAAAATTGTGAGACCACAACTGTAAAATTATCTGTGTATTTAAAAACCTGTTTCAATTAAGATTGTTAAGGTGATTTTCGAAAGCGGTGAGTAATTATGTGCAAGTTAAAACCCTAATATTTGTATAGGAAATAATGAAACGATCATAACCATTGGTTTTTACCCTAATATTAAATTATATGTTTTCAAATTTGTGATCTATAGTTTGATCATGGACAACCAGCCAGCAAATGGAGAGAGGATGTAAATTTTGTAAATTTTTTCTGAATGATACCTAACCATTATTTTTGAACGATTCAAACATCAGCAGAAATATTTTTTTAAATTTAACATATATTAAAGAATAACTGCAGGACGTTGGCTAAGTACACGAACTCTTTTTTTAATATTTACATACAGGAAGTACATACATATCAGTTTCATCTACTAGTTTTGTTTGTAAATTTTCAACAAAAATGCAGTATGTTTTTTCAATTTAATAGTGATTTATCTCGATATCAATTGATCTAAAATAATCTGAAGTCAGGTAAGAATTATGAGTCACGCGCGAGACGCGGAATTTAAGTATTAAAATCAGTACAATCCCACGAAAATCGGGACATTTGGCAACACTTCACTCAAAATCATTATATCACAGAACAGTGAAATAAAATCTCAGCCTCTTCATCAGCAACCCAAACTTTTTATGACGGTTAAAATATCAGATCTCATATCTAAATAATCTGGGAGAATATTTAATAATTATAAAGCAATTAGAAGGCCCCCCACATAAATCATTAAAAACCGCCGTCTGAGTGATGAGAGCAACAGCTTTATATCCACATAGTGGTTAGGTTTGTAGGACTATTCCATTTGTAAATTTATAAAGGCAAATATTACTGTTATCTTAGCTAACAGATTCAATATAGTTACATTACAATCTTTTAAAATGCACCAAAACAGAAATTTGGCATCGTTTGAAGTTTTTTATAAACCCGTGGTGACCTAAGTAATTGGGCCCTGTGATGCCACCCAAAATTAGGGCAAATATAATCCTGGAAAACGTATTCCTTTTACTAAAGTTTATTGAAAATCAAAATTCAGTTTAAATGATAAATTGTTAAGGGGCCCATAGACACATATTGCTCATGCAATAAGCATGTGTTGGTAAATTTTAAATTTTTGTTTATGTATGCGACACACAGACAATGCAGTATGAAAAATCAAAATAGTATTGATTTTGAAATGAACTCGTACTGCTGACAGTAGTTCAAATGAACAATAGTATACATTTTTTCATTTTTATGAAATATAATTTTTAAATTTGACGTTTTAGTTACTGTAAAATAGAAAATAATAATTTTTTTGTTCTCAAACGCATTTTTATACCCTTCACCTTCGTGAGAAGGGTATATATAAATTTGTCATTCCGTTTGTAATTTCCACAATATAATTTTCCGACCCTATAAAGTATATATATTCTGGATCCTTATAGATAGCGGAGTCGATTAAGCCATGTCCGTCTGTCTGTCTGTCTGTCTGTTGAAATCAATTTTCTGAAGACCCCAGATATCTTCGGGATCCAAATCTTCAATAATTCTGTCAGGCATGCTTTCGAGAATTTTGCTATTTAAAATCAGCAAAATCCGTCCATAAATAACGGAGATATGAGCAAAAATCCGAGACAACCTCTGAAAATTTCATCAAAAAAAGACAATTTATTGCATGCTTTGACAAAAAAGCAACAAAACATATGTGTGTTGGCTTCATGCATTGTGTATTTTGTTTTTTTTTGGTGTTTCACAAAAAAGCAACAAAACGTACACATGTATGTTTGGATGTGAGTTGGTTTCACTGCTTTGCGTATTTTGTTTTTGTTTTTATTTTTTTTTTGGTGTTTCGTTTGGCGTTGTTGTTTTTGAGAAGGGTATATATAGGATTGTTGTTTCGTTTGTAACTTCTACAATATAGCAATAGCAATTAAATGTGAAATTTTTAAAAGTTTTCTTGATATACTTAGGATGATATACGCTGAAAATAGGCAAGTAATGGATCCACAACAAAGGTGAAGGGTATATAAGATTCGGCATAGTCGAATATAGCACTCTTACTTGTTTTAAATGATGATTGATAGGTGTGTAGTAAAATATCAATCACACACGTATACGAAGGGTTCATCGGCAGTATGTGTCAGCAGTATGTGTCTATGGGCTCTTTTAGAACGAACAAATTTCTTCATCAAAATATTTAAATTTGTTTTCAATAAATAATATACATTAAGGTAAATAATATTACATGATTCGACTCAACCGAATAAACAATAGTACCACCCGAACTTGCTTTAGCTGGATATAATTTGTGATCAAGTTTTAAATTGAGTATGTATTAGGGTATCCATTAATATAATGATTGTTCTAATAATCGAACAATTTCTTACGAATATACGAATAATTTTGTGTAGAATAATCGAATAAAACGAATCAAAATAATTGATTTAATTTATAATTTGTTTCAAAATTTTTCATAATTCTAACATGTTTAATAAACAGATACTTATCTAAATGCAAATTATTATAATAGACGTCTTTCGATTGGGATGAAATTTGCACCATTGGATAGCAATTCAGACAAAATTTTTCAACAAGATCGGTAGAGAACTTTCTAAGTTAGAGGGGGTCTAAATATGATATTTTGGCAGAAGAAATAGCTATCTAAACTATTTGGGATACATTTTGCTAAGAACAATAGGTAATAAGTTACATGGATGAGAAAAAACGCCTGCTTGGCCAAAATGTTAACTTTTGACCACCTCTAACTCAGAAAGTTCTACACCGATCTTGTTGAAAAATTGTGTTTGAATTACTATCCAATAGAACTAACTATGGTGCAATTGTATCCCTATCGGACGATATCGATTTCAAAAGTTGGTTCACCTGACATAAAATGCCCCATATATATATTGGGTGTATGATTTAAAAATGCGTATTTTTTTTAATTTTTTATATATATATTTTTTTTGAAACATTAGTACAATATGGATTTATTTAATGTATTGGCTATTTTCCAATCTTTCTGGCAACATATGGATTCTAAGCCAAAAAAAAACTGCAAATTTTTTTGAGGCATGTTTCAAAGTGAAGCGTTTTGCATCGATCGAAACAAATAGTAGTCGACGGCGTGTGGCATTGACTATAAAGCGAGTGAGGCAAAACTTCCCAACCACTTCATTCTAATACTTTTTAACAGTTATTGCGAAATATGTGGCCGATGAAATATTAATGTTGATACGAATGTGCAATATCGATTTGAATTTAACGGTCTGTAACGACTGCCTGCAACATTAATCATGTTTATAAATACGTCTATCAGTAGAATAAGGTTTGTAAGTATGGCAACACTAAATGTTTAAGCTGCTAACATTAACATCGAAAGCTCTAAAATTCGAATGTACTAGTTTGTCCGTTAAGGTCGTTGTAGAAGATTCACGAAAGATGGCGTGTGTATAAATAGTGGCAGAGGTTGCAATAGTGAGTTGATCATAGTCGCTGTTAGAGTTAACATCAACTGTCTTGTACATTTAAGTTTGTACATTATAAAATGTGTGTGTATTTCTGTGAATTGATAAACGTGTATAAAAACACATAGTGACTATTTTAGACTGTTGTTGTTGTACATTTGAATAAATAAAGAGTTGTTTCAATTTTAAACTACTAAAACTGCTTTTATTTGCAATCAAAAGTATCCGGTTTATTTAAAGGAAATAAACCAACGTTTTAAAAAGGTTAAAACGTAACAATATCATGATGGAATATTAATGTTTCATGTTTGGCTGTATATTCTGGTCGTTTTTCGGCCAATACTCGCTTCAAACGAATCAGTTGCGTTCGGTACAGGTTCCCTTTGATGGTTTGGTCAGATTTCAGCAGCTCATAATAGACCCTTTTGGTTATTTATTAAAAAATTTTAGTTACCTATTTATTAAAAAAAAAAAAATGATGACAGATTTCGGAATAGATTTCTAAACAAATTATATAGTGTCCACATATGACGGCAGTGGCGAAATATTGGCAGAATCGCAATTATGTATTAAATACGCTAAATATTTGATCGTTATTGATACCTTTTATGTTTTAACAAATAATACTAGCGTTAGCTAGGAAGAAATTGATATTGAAAGTGATGAAAAATGTGATATTGAAAATGTTGAGAAGATTGATATTGAGGATGACATTGACAGATGAACAACATGGTACTAAAATGCTTATAAATGATATCGCTCATTTGCTGCAACAACGTCATAATTCAAAAAAAATCGTTTAGAGAAAAACGGCTTTGAATGTTTTTTGACATTTTACTATTTCTTAAATAAATTTTCAACAAATCATGCGATTTCAGAAATAAAACCTGATTTAAATAGAAGATTTTAATATCTTTGTAATCTGTATTTAATCCAAATTTTTACTTGTCAAATATACGGGAAAACATAAATTTGAATGTGTACAACAAAAAAACACTCTCTTAAAAACTGATAAAACAGTATGATGGACTAAAGAACGGCGCATATTTTGTATTACTCAGTTCAAAAAACCCGAATTTTGAGTTATGAGGTTGTTGCAGCAAATGAGCGATATTATTAATGGTGGCTTTAGGCGAAGAGAAAAATCTAATATCGTAAATTATTTAAGAAATGTCTATTGTTAGAATAATTCGATTCATGATCGAGTTATTCGAAGAAGTTAAAATTATTCTTAATCGAATTATTTGTTTTATTCGAAAAAATAACGAATAATTTGGATACCCTAATATATATTTAATTAAACTTTAGTGGAACCGCAGTACGTTCCATAAAAGTAACTACTAGAAATTCTGAATATAACAAAATTAATATGAAATCCTGTCCAATGAGGGATGGATGTTGTGAGGGCATGAATTTAGTTGGGTTCATGTGAAATGCAAAAAAATATAAAAATAAAAGACAAAATTATAAAAGTTGGTACTAAATGAGAACAAATCAAGTTCATGAGGTTTCATTTTGGGTTTTTTTTATTGTTCCCACCTGTGGCTTCTTTTTCAGATTTTGCTCTTCTTGTTTTTCCACTTAAAATCGCTTGATATTATTTTCACTTGATGTTGTTTTTTTGTGGTTATTTTCAATTTTTTTTTTCGTAATACTTGTTACTTGCTGCTGTTTTTTGTTGCTGTTATAAATAATATTTTTGTACTGTTCCCTGAGTACAATTTTTAAAGAATTGAATTTATTTCCACTGATATCTTTCAATATGTCAGTTGCTAAAATTTAATTAATTTCAATACTTTTTTTCCTTTGTTGTATTATTCTAATGGATTTTTGTTTTAATTTTTTTTTCTTGTCGTTTGTATAATTGTAAAATATTTTTGTTGTTGCGTGTTTATTAGTTTTATGTTTTTCTTTTTTTTTTTTGTTTATTTGTTTTCACTTTAAACGCGTTCACATTTAACGTCGTTTTTTATTTTGCGTTCCGGCTTCTACCAAATGTAAAATAAAACTAAAAAAGAATTATAAAAAACTGTTTGTTGTTGGTTTATGACTGGAAATTATTATGGAAATGGCTTTAAGCCTCTGTTCTCTGGATGGTTGGTTGGTTGGATGAATGTATCGTAACTTATCGTATTTGTAAATGAGTAGTGTGTTGTTTGGTGTGTGTGATTGTCTGCCTGTCTGTCAGTTTGTTTGTTTGTGTTCATATGTGCATGTTTCTTCTTCTTTTTCCATCTATGAGCAGCGGTACCAAAACATGTTTTGTTTATTTGTTGCTGTTGTTGTTGTTATTCTTATTATCAAATGGTTGGTTGATTTGGTTAAATCGAGCTGGTGATCAAGAGTAGTGATGTAGGATTGTAACTGAGCGGGTTTTCTAAAACGATTACTTTTATTAGATTTTTGAGAAGCGATCAAATAATTACTACAGTAATAACCAGGGCAAGTTTTTCAAGCAAAAAGCTTATTGTTTGTAGATCCCACTCTTTTGTTTAAAGATTGTTCCATTTACATATGGGCAATTCCACGAGAATGACTACCACGACTGAAAACCCAAAAACCCTTGAAACTTTTTTTCAAGATGATTTGAATAGGAGAAAATACTAAAATATTACTATATGTCAGTAGTTAAAGCTTATTACAACATTTTATTGGCAAAAATAATAGTTTAAATTGACTATATTTAATTTTTTAATTTAATTGGCGTGTTTTAGGCTAAAATTGCACTCAAAACTAAGCTCCCAATTAGCATATAGTGTGAAATTAATTTGACTCTGATTGTTTATTTGCTATTATAAAATTGTTTATTGAAACCGAATATATATTTTCTATTCATTTTTTTAGTTTTTGTATATTTACAGAATATATATTGTTTTATTATAAGAGAAAAATCTGTCACGTACGGTATGTCACGTACGATATTAAATTTTATTTATTATAAAATCATCCAATGATTGTTTTTATTTAAATATGACGGATTCTAAAGGAAAGGTATTTAGTTTAGTGTAAGAAATTAAAAGAAAACATAACGCCTCTCACGATTCGCAAATTTTCGCATATTTTTACATGTACCTCAAAATTACTTCCGTTTTATGTCACGTACGATATACCCTTATTTCGCTCGATATTTTGGATAACAATGTTTCGAAAGAACTTTTTATTTTTTTAAAATATAGTACCGTTTGAATGGAACATACAGACCAAATTATTTTTCAGATACTCTTATTTTTGGAAAATCTATTCCACTCTATAGGCGTACAAATGTTACGTACGATGACATGGAATTGCCCATATGTGTCCAGCTGATTTCAATGTTTTTTTTTTTCCAACATTTTTTTTTTTAATTAATGAATTTCAATTTTAGTTAATACCTATTAGTTAATATTAAAAATAAGTAATATACCTTTGGAAAAAAACCAAGCATAAGAAAGAACTTTTAGTAAAATGTGTTTGTCTGGAAAAAATTATTTTTATCATTATTTTTTTTTTTTAATTTTTTTTACAAAATTTTATTTTTTGGCGTTTTATATAACAAATAAAGATAAATTCATTTTGGAATGTGGTAAGCCAATAAAAATGAAAACGTTATTACCTTATGGGGGCGATTATAATATCATATTTTATTATTGAAAACGTTATTCTCATAATATCGTTTTCAAATGTGTATTTTGTTTCCAATAAAATTAAAAAATAAAACACAGACATATGAAAAAAAACCTTTAAATAGAAACAAATTTAAATTTTTGAAACAACATACAAAAGATGAAAACAAAATTATGATTAAGGGCCATTATTACAACTTGCCTTAATATTAGCAATAGTAAAAGTTTACTTTAAAGCAACCTTTTTATACCCTTCACCTTCGTGTGAAGGCTATATATAAGTTTGTCATTCCGTTTGTAATTTCCACAATATAATTTTCCGACCTTATTAAGTGTCGATTTAGCCATGTCCGTCTGTCTGTTTAAATCAATTTTCTGAATACCCCAGATATCTGCGGGATCCACATCTTCGATAATTCTGTCAGACATGCTTTCGAGAATTTTCCTATTTAAAATCAGCAAAATCCGTTCATAAATAAGGGAGTTATGAGCAAAAATCCGAGACAACCTCTATTTTTGGCCTATTTTTTATCTATATCTATTACTAATGCCCGTAATTTCAACAAATAGATATCTATCAGTGTTTAGTTACCTACGGAGTAAAAATATTTGGTAATCTCTACCCATAGATATTGATTTGAAATTAATGTCAAGTTACCTTTTAGGTACATATATCTGCTTGGTATTTTACACCGTAGATATCTGTTTGTTGAAATTACGGGTATAAGTCATAAATATAGACAATATGGATATCTAATGATAGATATTTCAAAGTCCATTGCAACGATGTATATAAGGCTATAGTAGGTTGGACCTACAATGGGTCAAAATCGGGAAAAATATTTTTTAACCAGAATTTTTTTCACAAAAAACATTTGTCATAATTTTTTTTCAATAATAAATTAAAAATATTAATTTTTAAATAATTTTTTTTTATTTTTAAAAATTGGAAAAAACTTAAAAAATAATTTCGAAAAAAAAATTTTAAAAAATTAAAAAAAAAAAATTTTAATTTTTTTTAATTTTATATTAAAGTATAATTTCGTGAAGGGTATATAAGATTCGAATATAGCTCTCTTACTTATTCTATTACTTAAAGTTACATTTTACTATTACTAACTTAAAGGCAAGTTGTAATAATGGCCCTAAGTCATTTAAATTGTGAGTAATTGACCAGTATGCAATATTGAAAACTTTTAAATATTTGCAATATGACATTTTGTTTTTGTTTAATTATTGAAATACCGCAAGATTTTTTGCAAAATAGACTGATTGATGTATGTGTAGGAGCTGTTTAACCTTCAGAATACTTCTCTAGTTTCTCAATGACACCCAACCCTAGTTGGTGGCCTTGGGTGTGGAACATTTATTTTTGAGCGGCACAAACTTCCCTCCATATCTGCCTATAGTTGAACAGGGTACACAAATTAATAAATTATTGTTTATGTACATTATCATGCTCTCATATGTTTGCAAAAATTGCTAATAATTTTGATAAAGCAATTTTTAAGTAGTTTTGTCAAACGTCACGAATTTTCCGGGATTGTTCTACTTTTAGTCACTGAATCACCGGTACCGAACTGGATTCTAATTTCCAGCATTAAAAAAGTGTTAATTTCATGTAGAAGATTTATTGAAAGATAATACTTAAAAAAATTACAAAGAGATGATTAAATATTATTATCACACTATAGGGGACCAGCATTTTGCTGATGTAATAGATCTTAAGTATACTAATAGAGTGATCAATTTTAAAATGATATCCGTCATTCTGTCCATCTGACGGCTGGTTTTTAGTTCAGATTTGTTAAGATAATTAGTAAAATTAGCATGTAATTTTTTTAGTATAAAGACTAACCCCCATATGCATAAACAGTTTATAAATTTATCAAAGGTTTATAAAACAAATTTTGTATGGAAATTTTGTTTGATAAACCTTTTATAAATTTATAAAATGTTTATGCATATGGGGGTAAGCCTATAATAATGATCTGATTACTATTTTATGTATAGACATAGGACATTAATGATTCTAATGTTTGAGGATCGGTCCAACTTTTGAAAATCACTTTAACGCCTATGAACGCAATTGATGCAAAGTGGGTCAGAATCAACATATTTTGGAAATAAATCTGGCATTTCTAACTGGCTGAGCTATTATTACAGAGATTAGTCCAATTTATAACAGGGATGTCGAAATTAGGATTTAGCCTACTTGTTCTAAAATCTCAAAGCAGGGAATTCTCAACGGAATACTGTTTTATATACAAGGTGGCGCAAAAGTAATCCTCCTATCAGAAAATGCTATAAATTTTGCGAGGCCCCTAATGTCAGTTCTGTTTTGACATTTGTGTAGTAAACACATGCGAAATACACGTTAATAAACAATGTTACGCTACACTGCTCCTGAACGCGGAATATTGCTGCATTTTAGCATTTTCTGATAGGAGGATTACTTTTGCGCCACCTTGTACCTTATGATTTAAGTATCATCATTAAACAGTTGAAATTAGTTTTTGATTTGTATTGAAAAACCAAAGAATTTGTTGAATTTATTAATCAAAAATTGAATAAAGCAAAATGGCATATAATACAAATTGAATTAAAATACAGATTTGAATTGAAGAAATATTTAATCACTCTACAATACATTGTTTAAGCCAGGGCACACTTAGAAAGGTGACTGCGATGAAACAGTTGATAATTTTTTATATTCAGTGGTTTAGACAAGTGAATTGTCAATTCACTTGTATTTGTTGTGGCGAAAAATACAACAAACTCAAAAGCAAAAACAACAACGAGCAACATTGACAGTTCACTTATCTTTTAACAAAAACAAAATATATGTTGTTTTTTGTATTGTTGTATTTGTTGTAGTGATGCAGTCACCTTTCTAAGTGTGCCCTGGTTTAAGCTATTTTGTAAAGACGGAATGGTTAAGAGATAAAATTTAGGTTGATTTCGAAAATGGAATTAAGAATTAAGAAAGAGTTAAAGGAAGAATAAAAGAATTAATTATTTCGAACCTTTGATTATGGGATTTCTTTTCTATAAAATGTTTTAATTTTTCTCAATTCGCTATTTAGATTTACATAGTATACTTAAATATTGAATTGATTTTCGTTATGTGAAATAATATATTTAACTGCCTTTTTGCATATAAATTTTCGTAAATAATGCTTCAGTACAATCCCCAAATCTAAATTTCAAAATACCCGATTAGAACTCTCCTACACGATTTTATAATTATTTGTGGTAAGTACAGTGCACTCGCGGTAACGTGAACTAATTAAAACCAAGGGAGTTCATGTTAGTGAAATTGTTCACGTTAGCGATTGTCGAATTTCATGGAAAAAATATAAAATTTTATAATATAAACCTGTGTTTTACACGCTTGAACGTGAAATAAAACAAAATTATTGATTAAATTGCATTACAAAACAAAACGAGATCACGAGAAACTATAAATTGAAATAAAATTAAATAGCAAAAAAAATTACTCATTTGTTGCCACTAAAAAAATTAATTTAGGGGATACAAACACATTTTTTTATAAGGGGATTCTCAAAACTTTAAAAATTGAATTTAATGTATGTATTGAAGTGTAGTCTACATGATTAGAAAACAAATGCAGTGAAAAAAAATTGTTCACGTTATAGAGCTTTCTGAGTTTGTTCACGTTACAGAGTAGTCAATGTAAGTAAAAGCTCGTTCACGTTAGGCGATGTTCACGTTAGACGGTGTTCACGTTACCGCGAGTGCACTGTATAATGTAAAGTAGTAGCAGAGCAAATGTTCGAATACGAATAACTGTTTATTTGTCATCACTAACTAACTAGTCCCCCAAAAACTGAAATACATTGTTAGTGGTGAAAGAGACTAAATATAACAGTGTTTGAGGGTAAGTATGCATTTTTAACGTACATAAATACGTATTTCCATTTCTTTCAACTGAGTTCAATTGTACTCATTGCGTCTCCACTGAAAACAAAAGCGAACAACAAACAAAAGCGTACACGACGATACATTTGTATTTTTTTTTTTGTTTGTTTCAGTCTCTGTCTGGTCTGCTGTTTTTACCATCCATGTCTCTCATGCATAACATGAAGCTGCTGTTGATGAGATTGTGGTTCCATAAGCTGATCTGTTCGTTCGTCGCTCCCCATTTTTCGTACACACATCGAGCTGTTGTTGGATGTTGTATTTCCAGCCAGTTTTGGAAACGTTTTACACGAGACTTTGTTAATGGGCCGCTCTTGTTGTGTTTGTGTTGTTATACTATCTGCCGCAGTTACAGCGGGCGGTGAAGTTTTTGTTCTGTTCACGTTATCTCTATTTTATTTTGTATTTTTCCTTACCTTTATTTGTTTTTATACAGAATGCCGGCTTATCTATTGCTTCGTATTCCACGCATGGTTCAGTCACACATTCTAATGTCTCTAGTTTTATTGTGGAATCGATTAATTTTTCAATAAACTCCCGGTGATCGTGTTGTGCGTTATCGGTTTCAATTTGTGCTTTACTGGTGGTGTTTGTTGGGGTTGTTGTCTTTGATGTTGTCATTGGAGGTTTTGGTGCCGGACGTTTTCTGTGTATCGGTACATTGTCTTTTCGATAAGTATCGTTATCGTTTGATATGTTGCTTTTACATTTGATAAATAATTTGTCTTTACTTTGCGATGATTGTTTTCTTCCTGTTAGAAGTTTAAAGGAAATGTATTCTTTAAACAAATTGTATATCACAACAATTAGATAGAGAGGAAGATCATTAATCATACACATAAATATAGATGTATGTGTAAACATTTCTAAAAAGTACATACATAAGATGTAATTAACATGCAAACAACTAATTAAATAATTAACTACATTAATATTTAAAAGATGTATGTAAAAACAAGTAACTGGTTTACGTGTGTTTATATATTTTGAAATGAAATGGAATTATAAAATAAATCTATGATGAAGGAGCGGAAAACGCATATAATTTGGTTTGTAACAAACATATTTATGCATCATTAAATTTCAACAAATATTGAACTGAAAACAATAAGATATTACTTATAATTAATAAGATAAGCCCAACCATATGCTGCCCTTAAGCTGTTACAAGTAAGTGTGTATATGATTGAATAATAGTGTTAGAAGTTCGATCATTCAAAATTGTACGCACTGGTATACATATTGGTTTATACATAGAACTAACACTAATCAAATGAGAGAAAAGGATTCTTATCTGAACAACGTCTGAGCAACATGTTTTCTAGCCAATACATAATAGCAATGAATACTGTTTGTAAAAACGCATAATACTCTCTTCACGTAGTTGGGGAATGAAAACTATACCTCAAGTAGAAAATATGTAATTCAGAAATTAAAAAAAAGAACCAAAATCAATAAAAACAGGTATTTATGTATTTAGATTTTCGAAGGTCCCAAATGTCTTATTGTTCTCCGTTTTCTAAAAACGAAATGCTAAAAATGTATGCCAAATCGGATTTTCAAAATTTTTTAAAAATGTTTTTGAATCTAATAAACGATAAATGAGTATTAAAAACGAAATTTTTGACAATTGTACTTATTATTGGTGAGCGTGATGACCTATTTAAAATTGTCGGATTTCGAGAAAATTTACAGTGCCGGACGATAACTTTGTATCCATAGTTCTTCTGACTGTAATAGGATTTGAAATATGCATGAAATTTCATTATTTATTTTATTTTTGCTATAAAATATATTTTATATATAAACATCTGTGGGTGAAACTATTGAAAGTATTTCTACTTTGACCTAACATTCTAACCTTAATTCAAATATTTACCGCCTATAACTATATGTTAAGAACTAGCTGAGCGCTTTCCAAAAATATAAACATCTTTGAAATCGGATGGTGGGGGAAATGGAGGGAAGGGGAAATGGGAAGGTACACTACTTTGGGATCCCGAAGGGCCGCCCCTGGGGCATTTGTAGGGTCAATTTTAATAACTTGAACTCGAATACTTCTAAACTCAACTCAAATTTTATTCCGACCGCAGCAGCCCTTTAGAAATGCCAGATTTATTTCTAAAAAATGTTGAATCTGCCCCACTGTGGATTCTGAGGCATCCAGTGCACAGTGGTATAGATAAACAAGTAAGTGAGCTTATATACCCTTCACCAAATTATACTTTAAAATAAAAATTTTAAATATTTTTAGGTAAACAAAATATTTTTTTTTTTTCAAAATTATTTTTCAAAATTTAAAAAATAATAATTTTTTTTTCAAAATAGTTTTTAATTTTTTTTTTTTTCAAAAATTTTTTAATTTATTTTAATTTTCTAGTGAAAACAAAATTATGACAAAACAATTTTTTTTAGGAATTGTGGGCTTCCTGATAACAAATTTCGAAAATTGTTTTGATTTTTGCCTTTTCAATAGAAAAATCTATATATGTAAATGTAAAATTTCATTAAAAAATATTCATAAATAAACAATTTAGAGCTTTCAGTAATTCGAACATTCAGAAATTAGAATCAGTGTTTGCAATACATTTTCTCTGAAATTCGAATTTAACTTCTAATTTCCGAGTTATTTTTATTCTGTTTGAGCATAGTAAAACTAAAAAGGGGAATGAATCACCAAATTATCACCCCTATCGTGAAAAACATGTGAAATTTATGTTCCCATGAAATACCCATTTCCCTCGAAGGGAAAATTGCTATCGTGCAATTCCCATGATCTTTTCATTCACAATAGTTGATTTTGTTCGTAACAGCTGTCTATTGTTTACAAAATTCCATCTAAAAATTTCACAACATGGGGAATTTTTTCCCGTGAACAAAATTCATGAACGAAAAATGGGAAAAGGGAACAGATTTCATGTGAAATATTGACTCGCGATAAGGGTGTATATATTTTTTTTCCTATTTGTTGTTTTTTGTCGCATTTATGTATATTTGTGGCTAGTTTATTTATGAAATTTGATACGCGTGTACATATTTTGGCAGTCTCTATTAAAAAGTATATCATTAGAAATGTCAAATAAACGTAAAAAAATACTTTATCATTGGAAACTAAAGTCAAAAAAATAAGAAAAGCTTGACAAATGCGTTCAAGGAAACCGGTTAGCCCTAGATTTTAATGTGACAACATCTTCAATCAGCTACATCAAATCACATAGAACAGGAATATTAAATGCTGTTTCCAACACATATCAGGAGGCAAGCAATAAATCTTTGCACAGCGCTGAATATCCAAAAATTAAAAGTCGTCTGTATGAGTGGCTTTTAAATTCCGTGCAAGTGATGGATGGTTTACCAAATTTAAGAAACGACACGGTATCCGTTTTTTAAAAATGTGTGGCGAATTTCTTTCCAGTGATGTTGTTACGTTTTGTTTTCTTGTATTTATAAAATATTATTGAATAAAAAAAATGTAAAAGAGTTTTATTTTAGTTTTTGGAAGTAAATTTACTCAATATTTTATTTTTATTCGAAAACAAAACGTTCAGAAATTAGAATAATTCAGAGATTGCATAGAATTGCATCAAAAACAAAGCGGTTCTAATTTGCGAGCGTCTACTGTATCGTTTAAAAAATTTAACATACCCAAGATGTCCTACTTTTGGCCGCGCATCTCGTGGACCCATGAAGTCCAAATTCAAAACTTCAACTCGACAGCATTTCTCGTACTAACCGTTTAGAAGTTACAGATTTATGTCCCTCTTTTTTTCTATTTCACTGTACATTGTTTAAATTCCATGACATGAAAAAGCTAGTCTTAAGTCAAAATGTAAAAAATGTTGTAGACCCCGCGTCAATGATTACAGCTAAAGTGCTTAACGAATAACTATAAAAATCACATATTTTAACATATCTCGTGGACATCTACTGATTTTACGAAAAAATGACAAATAGAGACGAAATGTAAACTCCGTGACTATTTTACAGTCACAACGTGAACAACTTTTAACAAATATTTATCAGCCATGCAAAATAAGTCATAAGACGTATTTATACCCTACACCACCATAGTGTGGAGGGTATATTGGATTTGTGCAGATGTTTATAACGCCCAAAAATATTAGTCTAACACCCACCTTAAAGTATACCGATCGACTCAGAATCTCTTTCTGAGTCGATTAAACGATGTCCGTCCGTCCGTCTGGCTGGCTGGTTGTCCATGTAAACCTTGTGCGCAGAGTACAGGTCGCAATCTTGAAGATATTTCGATAAAATTTAGTACATATCATTTTTTCTACCCAAGAACCAACCCTATTGAAGGCGGCTGAAATCGGTCCATTATTTCACCTAGCCGCCATACAAATGTCCTCCCGAAATTGGACTTTATCGGTCATAAATGTTTAATTTATATAGGTATCTACACAAGTTTTTCACCAAATAAATTTTATATATACCGAATTTATGTCATCAAATTTTGTTATGATCGGCCCATAATTAGTCATAGCTCCCATATAAGGCCTGCTTCCGATAATCACTTTAACGAGCATAAATCTCCTTAAAATGTTGGTATATACATAAAATGCACAATAAATAACTTTCATATAGACATTAATCACATGACCAAATTTCATGGTGATCGGTCCATAATTTTTCATAGCTCCCATAGAAGGCCAACTTCCGCAAATCACTCACGAATATAAATTATTGAAATTTTGAAAGAAAAATGTTTTTGCTCATTTACTTAGTGTAGGGTATTATAAGGTCGGGCTTGACCGACTATTCTTTCTTACTTGTTTTATACATATGAAATACTATATTGGTAAAAAACGTAAGTTAAAAAAAAGAAATTCATAGTTGGAATGAATTTTTTAATAAATATTATTAACTGAACATGACTTCTATTGCCAAACTTTTCTTTATTCAGAATAACAACATGTTTATAAAATTGTACATGACGGAAATTTTAACTTTTTATACCCTTCACCATGAGTGGCAAGGGTATATATAAGTTTGTCATTCCGTTTGTAATTTTTCATTTGCGACCCCACAAAGTATATATATTCTGGATTGTTATATATAGCGAATTCGATAAAGCCATGTCCGTCTGTATGTTGAATCAACTTTCCGTAGCCCTCAAATAACTTACAAACATAATTGATACATCAATATTATCGGGAATTCTTCCGGCTCAGTCGCTATTTAAAATCGAGAAAATCGGCCCACAAATGGCTGAGATATAAGGATAAAACCGGGACAATCTCGATTTTTGTCCTATTTTTGATGTATATCTGGATTACTAAGTCATTAATATACGAGTAGACAATATGGATACCTAATGATAGATATTACAAAGTCCATTGCAACGATTTATATAAGGCTATAGTAATTTGGAACTACAATGTGTCAAAATCGGGAAAATTATTTTTTAACCTGAATATTTTTTACAAAAATATTTTTTTCACTAATAAATTTAAAAAAAAAAATTGGAAAAAAATTAAAAAAAATTAAATTTCGAACAAAAAAAAATTGAAAACACTTTTGAAAAAAAAAAATGTTTTTCAAATTTTGAAAAACAATTTGAAAATTTAATTTTTTTTTAATATTGAAAAAAAAAAAAAATTAATTTTGTTTATCTAAAAATATTTAAAATTTTTATTTTAAAGTATAATTTGGTATATAAGATTCGGCATATATAAATTTTTTGATATTTTACAATAAATTTTTGCACAATGGCCCTAATCAACAAAATCTGAATCGTAAAAAATACAATTGAACATGCATTAACATTAAAGCATTTCATCTGCTTCAAATGCAGTCCATTTCGCGCATTATTTCACTTTTGTAGCTGAAAATCATAAAAAATTCAAAATTTCAAACAGTTTTAAACAACATAAAAATATAAATGAAAATAAGTAATAGCGCTATATTCGGCTGTGCCGAATCTTATATACCCTTCACCAAATCATACTTTAAAATAATAATTTTAAATATTTTTAAACAAAATTCTTTTTTCTAAACAGTTGTTGAAAATTTGAAAAAAAATTTTTTTTTTCAAAATTTAAAAAATATTTTTTTAAAATTTTTTTCAAAAATTTATTTTAATTTTTAAATTTACTAGTGAAAAAAAAATTTATGACAAACAATTTTTTTTGGTAAAAACAAAAAAATTCGGGTTTAAAAATATTATCCCGATTTTGACCCATTGTAGGTTGAAATTACTATAGCCTAATATAGATCGTTGCAATGGGCTTTGAAATATCTATCATTTATATCCATATTGTCTACATTAATGACTTAGTAATCCAGATATAGATCAAAAATAGGCCAAAAACAGAGGTTGGCCCGTTTTTTTCCTTTTGTCTAAGCCATTTTTGGGCCGATTTTCTCGATTTTTAATAGCAACCGAGCCTGAGGAATTCCCGATATATTGATGTATGAATCAAGTTGGTAATCGACTCCGCTATCTTTAAGGATCCAGAATATATATACTTTATAGGGTCGGAAAATTAAATTGTGGAAATTACAAACGGAATGACAAACTATATACCCATCTCACGAAGGTGAAGGGTATAATTATAATATTTTTTTCAAGCCTAATAGATTTTATTTGAAAACAAAAAATATGAACAAAATCATACTATTTATGAAATCTTTTATAAATGTTATGAATTGAAAATCAATAAAATCAAATCATAATATTTATGTTGAAACTTTTTTCTGTGTGCACAAAATATTGTATTACGAGTAAAATAATAAAATGGAAAATTGTTTCATTGATATGCTTAATTCAGAATTAAATAAAAGGAAATTGTTGTCCAATTTTAAGCCAAAACATAAAATGTACATAGGTACATAGAATGGCTAAATAAAGTTTGTCTTTAAAAAAAAATTCATAACAAAATATTCTTGGGTTTATATTTCAAAGATTTCATATACACTGTGTTTATAAACTTTTTAATAAAATTGGGCTTTTATAATATTCAAACATTTTGGTAGGGTTAATGTTTCCCGATGTTACAGTATATATTTCAAATGGATTAAGAATTAATTTTCTGTTTTTTTCTTTTTATAACTAAGCAACAGTAAACAAATTTGCATATTGACAAATATATCTGGCATTACGTATTGGTGGTGAGGCATAATGGTTGGAAATTTGTATGAAAAAATCTAATTTTGTCCCTTATAACAATTAACTTAATCCGATTTGACACAAATTTTCAACGTTACAGTTTTATTCCAAATGTTACAGTAATTCAACATGCACTCCTTTAAATCTTACAAAGAGTTAAAATAATATATGCACAAATATGTGTGTAATTCTTATATATGTAGATGTAATTGTTTATGATGACTGAAATATTTTATTTAGTTAAAATATTTACTTTTAAATTTTCAAACTAACTATCTAAATAAGTACATATATCTACTTGTTATTCTCAAAATCAAACGCAATTTTAATTTTCTGTAGATTTAATTACAATTAAAATCATAAGATTAATGCTTCGATTGCAAGTATTTTTGTAAGCACGAATGACTATAAAACAATGCCAATTTAATTGCAATTAGTTTTATTCTAATTAGAAAGTAATTTTTATCGTTTCAAGTGAAAAACTATTCAATATTCATTTTAATAACTTATTAAAACTATTTATCACAACAAGACGAAAATAAGGAGGGAAATTATATCGTTTCTTTCACCATAAGTTGGAATATCAGGTAACATTTTGTTTAGCACAAATTAATTTTAAATGTATACATAATTACAGTGTGTAGGGAAATAGATGAAAATAATTTCACAATACCTGAAGTGTTAAGTCAACATTAAATCAAATCTAAGTACTGACGATTATTTCATTTGACAACTTAAGTTTCATATAAATTTAGATGTTTATATAGGGTTTAACACAGACTAATGACATACCACAATCTTTAATAAAATATTACATGTTTTGCAACAATGTTTTTCTCGATCACTTGGTTAAGTATCTTTTTTTATACTCTTCACCATGGGTGGCAAGGGTATATATAAGTTTGTTATTTCGTTTGTAATTTCTACATTTTTCATTTGCGATCCCAAAAAGTAGATATATTCTTTACAGATACCGGAGTCGATATAGCCATGTCCATGTGGGTTGAAATCAAATTTCCAAATCCCATAAATAACTTACAATCATGTTTGATACATAAATATATTGAGAATTTTTCAAGTTCGGTTGATATTTAAAATCGAGAAAATCGGCCCACAAATGGCTAAGATATAAGGAAAAAACCGAGATAACCTCGGTTTTTTGCATATTTTTGATCTTTATCTGGATTACTAAGTCATTAATATAGACAATATGGATATCTAATGATAGATATTTCAAAGTCCATTGCAACGATGTATATAAAGTTATTTGGACTTACAATGGGTCAAAATCGAGAAAAATATTTTTTAACTCAATTTTTTTTTACCAAAAAAATGTTTTGTCATAAATTTTTTTTCACTAATAAATTTAAAAAAATTAAAAAAAAAATTGGAAACAAAATTAAAAATTTTTTTTTTTCTAAATTTTGAAAAACAATATTGAAAATTTTTTTTTTTTAATTTTGCTTAATAAAAAAAATTTTAAATTTGTATTTTAAAGTATAATTTTGTGAAGTATATATAAGATTCGCACAGCCGAATATAGCGCTCTTATTTGTTTTTATTGGGAATTGTATTGAAATAAGGATATTCTATATGTTATATACTTAATACAACTTCAAAACATCGTAAATATATTGTTTTGAAACTGATACACTTTCTTCAACAAATTGTCATTTTCTTCTCGCTCTAAGTTGATCGTGAGCCAGTAAAATATTTGTTTCTTATAGTATGTTCACATTTCCATAGTTAATCATCTCAAAACTCTAATCACTTCAAAATCGAGATGATTATCCATACATTTAAATGATTTGTTAATCACTTTAAATTGAAATGATTAAAACTTTCATTAATCACCTGGAATCAACTGAACATACCTCAAACTGATTATGATGTAGCAACGGCCACAATGAACATACCTTTCAGGGGTACAACCGATAAATTGTTCATAAGCAACCTTAAATAATCCATCAATGTTTACAATTTCATAATTAATAAGTTTAAATAAACTGCTGATAACTTCATTAAAGTATTTTTCCATTTTGAATGCGTTTAAGAAATATAAATTTGTTTGTTGTTTTTTATTTGTCAACTTAATCATCTCAAATGAAATGTGAACGGCTTTGATTAACTTAATCAACATTTTGCTTAAACGCGTCTAAAAACTCAAGTGTGAACATAGCATTAAAGTAGTTCTCCAAAGCATGTAAATATATAAAAATCGAGAAAAAAATTAATGAGTTATCCTAATTTTTGTCATAAAATGGTTTTATAATTTGTCGGTTTTTTCATACAAATGATTACGTGTTTTTATACCCATCACCTTTGTGAGAAGGGTTTATATAAGTTTGTCATTCCGTTTGTAATTTCCACAATATAATTTTTCGACCCTATAAAGTATTTATATTCTGGATCCTTATAGATAGCGGAGTCGATTAAGCCATGTCCCTCTGTCTGTTGAAATCAATTTTCTGAAGACCCCAGATTTCTTTGGGATCCAAATATTCAATAAGTCTGTCAGACATGCTTTCGAGAAGTTTCCTATTTAAAATCAGCAAAATCCGTCCATAAATAACGGACATATGCGCAAAAATCAGAGACAACCTCTATTTTTGGCCTATTTTTGATCTATATCTCGATTACTAAGTCATAAATATAGACAATATGGATATCTAATGATAGATATTTCAAAGTCCATTGCAACGATGTATATAAGGCTATAATAAGTTGCACCTACAATGGGTCAAAATCGGGAAAAATATATTTAAACCCGAATTTTTTTCACAAAAAGAATTTTTTTGTCTTTAATTTTTTTCACTAATAAATTAAAAAAAATAAAAAAATTAGTTAAAAAAAAATTTTTTTAAAAAAATTGGAAAAAACTTAAAAAACAATTTCAAAAAAAAAAAAAAATTGTAAAAAAATTAAAAAAAAATTTAAATTTTATTTTAAAGTATAATTTGGTGAAGGGTATATAAGATTCGGCTCTGCCGAATATAGCTCTCTTACTTGTTTTAAACAGTTTTTTCCTTTAGTTGGGGAGCATCATGAATTTAGACTACCATAACTCAATCATATACCAACGGAATTTAACAGATCTTTTTCTGTTTAAAAGGTAAATTTTAAAATGAATATATTTAAGATGTTTTGAATTTGTAACATTAAGAATAACGCTATTTCAGGATCACTTTCTGAGTCGATTAAGCGATGTCCGCCCGTTCATGTAAACCTTGTAATCAAACTACAGGTCGCTATTTTAATGATAATTCGACAAAATTTGGCGCAAACTTTTATATTGCCCCAAGGACTAATGCATTTGGTTAGAATTGGTCCATTATTTTTCCTAACTGCCCTATCTGAAAATAGTTAAGCTCTCATAAATATCTTAATTAAAAACATATCCAAACCAAATTCAGTACAGATATGTTTTATATAAGCTGAACTCGTACTACAAAATTTAGTACCGATTTGTCCACAATGTCCCATATTAGCACCATTCTCGGAAAGTTCATTAATGTGCATAAATCTCTGAAATATGTTAGTATCCAAATAAAATTCAACACAAATATGTTTCATATATAAGCAAATCATTATTTGTGACGATCGGTCCATAGTCATAGCTCCCATATAACTCCCACTTCCGAAAATCACTTTATCGAGCATAAATATCTTTACAGTTTTGGTAGTCAAATAAGATTCAATAAGTGTCATAACAAAAGAAAACTGTTTATAATCATATACTCGGTGTAGGGTGTCTTATTTCTTACTTGTTTTTTATTACTCATTTGTTATGGTTTATGATGATAAATAATCACAGTTTAAAGGAAGTGCATTGACGACTTATAAGTCCTTTTTGGGACTTAGTGCATTTTCTATTAATTATGTGACTTATTTTTTAGGAAACTTAGCACATATTCTTATAACAAGTTTTCTTTATTTTATTGTATTAAGGAGTGAGATCGTAAAATTCTTAACACACGTTTTTCATTAAAACTTTTATCCCAAGTATTATTTGATGTTTCTAAAGCCAAACAAATAGAAAGCAATTTCAAAAGAGCTCCCAACTCATCCGGTAGGAAAGCAGCCCGGTTAGCTCAGTGCTCGTACTATTTGGTACGAAAAGTTAAAGCTAATGCAGGCTTAAAAACATACAAGACTCAAAAAGTTCCTGACAGGAACTCTGCTAAAAATTTAGATGCCAAAAACAGATTATGGAAATTTAAGTTAATAATTTTTCGATCTCACTCCTTAACTCTTATATTAGAGACTTCACTATTGTAAAGTTGATTTTTAAAAGGCAATGGCACATTGTTTTTGATATCAGTATCAAACTTTTCCTTAAACAATTTATGATTTACGTTATTTTGTTAACATTACATGAATAAACTAAAACTAAATTCCATTTGACTGAGATAATAATTTTACAGTTTTGACAAAAAAAATGGTCTTTACCACGTTTGCATTCCACAGCAATTGAAAAATATTTCGTTTAAATTTTTTGTTAAAATAAATATCAATAACACAGCCCAACAATATGAAAGTTTTTTAAATATTCTGAAATAAAAATAGCTGATACTTATGTATTATCATCTGCTAATGATGATGGTGATAATTATAATTTGCATAATTTACACCATTGTTTATATTATGCGTATATATCAAAAATCTCTTTCAGTTGAGTAAAGTCACATTATTGAATATATCATATCTTATGTTTTTGGAATTATCGACATCCACATACGGATGTCTTTAGAACAAGGATCATTATCTCCTTCTCAACATGCCTACATGAAGAGTAAATCTGTTGAGACAGCACTTCACTCCTTAGTGGGATATTTTGAGAAATCCCTTGAATTTGGTAATTTCTCATTAGTCGCCTTTCTGGATATAGAAGGAGCCTTTAATAATGTAGAATATGCAAC
This sequence comes from Calliphora vomitoria, assembly GCA_942486065.2. Classification (NCBI taxonomy): domain Eukaryota; kingdom Metazoa; phylum Arthropoda; class Insecta; order Diptera; family Calliphoridae; genus Calliphora; species Calliphora vomitoria. The sequence goes on along the minus strand of OW818030.2, from coordinate 66,380,163 downwards.
CATAGTTTCAGCCCTACATGATCTTGGTTTGGACTAATCAACTGTAAGGTTCATCAAGAACCTTCTACGATGCAGGATCTTTCGTTCCGAAAAGGGAACGGCTGTGATCACGAGAATGGCCACTAGGGGTACGCCTCAAGGAAGCGTCTTATCTCCACGTCTGTGGAATCTGGCAAAAATTATCTGCTCAGGAAACTGTTTCTCATGTGTTATAAAACTGTCGCCTATGCGGATGACGTCGCAGTGGCAGTATCTGGTATCCACTTGGGCACGATATCACAACGCCTGGAATATGCACTCAGTGTACTAAGTCGGTGGAGTACAGACAGTGGATTGAGTGTTAACCCAAGCAAAACCGAGCTTGTACTGTTCACAAAGATGTACAAGATTCCTCATTCCCCGATTAAATGGTGTTGAACTAAAACTATCGGACAATGCAAAATACTTGGGAGTTATTCTGGATAGTAAGCTATCCTGGAAACCCAATACCCTTTCAAGGACGTCAAAAGCCTTAACGGCTATGTATGTCTGTAAGAAGGCTGTAGGTACCCAATGGGGTATTAAACCTCAGTTTGTCAACTGGCTATGTGATGCGGTCATTAAGCCGACACTATTCTATGGAGTCTCTGTCTGGTGGAAGGCGCTGGACAAAGGCTCAACTTGTATGCTATTCAAGAAGGTTTTGAGAAGAATGGCAATCATGATAACAGGAGCTCTAAGAACGACCGTAACAATGTCGCTCTTTGCTTTATTAAACTGGATCCCTGTGGATCTAATGGCCAGAAAAACGGCATTCAATTCGGCCTTCAGGCTAAACGCGATTGGGAGACATGCTCCATATGGGCACGCCAGTATAATAGGTAGCATTCGGAATCGTCATTTCATGGTGAGAAATTTTGGTTTCTCAATTCCGCATAATACGGAAGCAATGGATGGACCTCTACACGACACAACAGGTCTCTTAGTCTATACGGACGGCTCTAGGAGGGGAGATCGAGTTGGCGTAGGTGTCTACAATTCGAAACTAGGTTATATTTTAGACTTCCAAATGAATGCAGCATTATCCAGGCTGAAATATCAGCCATAAAAAGGGCGGCTAACTGGCTCAGTTATAACAAGATATCAGGTAGGGATATTCGTATATATACTGACAGTCAGGCCGCAATAAAATCTCTATCAGGTGTATATACAACATCTAATTTGGTCGAGTAATGCCTGGCGTCTTTAAACAGGATGGCGAGACATTCAACAGTCGTACTCAAGTGGGTACGTGGACACGGAGATACTATAGGCAACTGTGTTGCTGATGAATTGGCGAAAAAGGGCGGCATGCTGCATGACGGACACATAGACTTCCTATGTTGGATTCCGTTATCCAAATGCAAGCTTCACATTAGTAACTTCTACTATGAGCTTGCTCAGGCAAGATGGGGTTGTGAACCCACATGTACTATTACCAGAATGATATGGCCCCGGCTAAATCGTGGACGAACAACATATCTTCTTGGCTTGACACGCTCACAATAGAGCGGTATGGTGGCGGTCATTACCGGTCACTGCACTTTTGGCAACCACGCGAGGAGACTTGGCTTGCCCTACAACGACTTCTGCAGAAGTTGTTGAAACGAGGAGGAGGATGAGACAATTTTTCATCTTCTTTGTCACTGTCCGGCATTGCAAAATCTTCGCTTAAGGTTTCTGGGACATCGTTCCCTAGTCTCTCTGAGCTCTCGAATTTGAGGCTTGAGTGCATTTATGCCTTTGTAAGGAACAGTAATTGGCTAACCAGACCTAATATGGGGATCTCCATGCAGTGAACATTTCACAAAGGGACCTATGCCTGGACCCACGTGATCTGCACTTCTTCACTTCGCAGCTGCCTGGAAACCTAACCTAACCTATGCTTTTGGTTTGGTCCTTAAAACTTTTTTTTATGTAAATTTTCTTAAATCAAAATAACGTATCCTTCTGAATTTTCGTCCACTGATTACGAATACTACATTGTTTCTACCACCTTTTTACTTTAAATTTCCCTTTTTAACTACATCATATTTATGTCAAATTGATCAATAATAACATAATGGCTATAAAGAAAATTTCACCAAGATATACGAGTAATTGAGGAACGATATCAAGGAAGATGGGACCACAATATGATGGCAGATTACTGCTGGAATCTTTGTCGGAATCTTAAGCAGGCTCTTTATTCAAGAAAATCCTATAAGAGATCATTTTGTACGTATTAACATTGACTCTGTAAAATAAATGTTATAAAAATATTTTATTTTTATGTGAACAGGAACATTTCTGATACTATTTACATCATGTAAAAAATTAGATACAATTTAAAGTTGTTTTCTAAATATTTCAAGACCCATTTAATTGATTTAAAATTGTTTACTAAAAATAGTTCGCCGGAATGTCTAGTTTGTGAATACATCGAAAAGTGGGTGAACAATATTGCATCTTTAAGGACTAACCTAAAAAAACATAATTTTGAACATCCTTGCAAATATTAAATGTCGTCATAGTTTTCTACCTAGAGTTGCTAAAAAAAAACTAATGACACCACGAATTTTATGTTGTAATTTCAATGTATAAGATTTTGTAACTTTACAGTTGGTACTGTTCACAACCATTTATTACGAGATGGTTGTTTCTAAATCAGTTAAAAAACATCAGATAATCAATTTAAAGAGAGATAATCAACAGGTGTTTCTTGTAGATCTCAACTACTAGTTTTCATATATAGTATAATATTCGAATCGGCTCATGAAGATATCACTCAGTTTCGTTACACACTGTATGTATGCACGTACGTAAATACATTGTATGTAGAAACAACAGCAATGCCAATAATGTCTAAATAATTGCAAAATTAAAAGTATGCCATAATAATTAATTTTCAAATGCACTTAGAGAAAAAACAAAAAAACAACTTAAAATCCAATTTAGGAATAACAACATTAAAAAGAGATAAAAATCTCTTCGCAATGTTGCTTCTTGCGAATATCTTATGATGGCGGGGGTGTGGAGGAAACTAAATAACAAGAGTAACAGGAAAAGGAAGTGTTTAAAATTTGAAACAGATTGAAATATTGTAACATTAAGAAGGAGAAAAAACATGAGAAAATAAATCGAAGCAAAAACAACAAACTAAAAATAAGTTAAAATTTTTTTATTTTTTTTTTTTTTTGAAGGGTAGATAGTAGTACAACAATAACAACGAAAATAATAATAATAAAAAGGAGGAAAAATAATAAAAACTTACGAATTTCCATTTGTTCAAATTCTAATTGACGTACAACTGCGTCATGTTTTTGATGCAATTCCGCCTCCTCGTCGATGCTTGCTACACGACCGATGGTGTTTTTTGACGTTGCAGCAGCATTTGATGTATTTGCCACATTTGTGGCACCATCTTGTGGTAGATCTGCTGTTGTGGGTGTTGTTGGAGTGGTGGGTTCTTTCGATGGCTTCTTTTGACCCAAAAGGCCAAAAACTTTTACTTTACTGCCACGACGACTTCTTATTGAACCACCAAATGTTGTCGAAGATGATGAAGTCACACCACCACCACCACCACCTGCCTCCGAATTCGTTGCCTTTGCTGCCGATGTCTGTGAGTTGCCCATTGCCGGAACAGTAGTCAGCAATGTTAGTGGAGGACTAGTTGTTGCACAAGACTACAAATTGATGATTGAATTCAATGCAATAGAGTCGAGAACATGAAAAACAAAGTAAAAGAATAACTTATTTTATTAGTTAAACAAAAAAAAATAAAAAATAACAAAATTGAGGAATAAGAAAAATATCAAGAATCAAAAATCAATTATAACTTTTCAATCAGATTATTTTGTATTATAACTGAATACACAGCCACTACAGCAGCTACTTAAATATTTGCTGGCATTGTTTTACTTAGTTGAGATGAGAGTATTAAAATAAAACGAAAATATCTTTTCATAATTTTTAGATTCATTAAAAATATATTGGTACTGTTCATCACAATTAACAAAAGTTAAAAAACCGGAAAAACAAAAGTTTTATTAACGGTTGTTTTTAAATCTTTAAAGTATTTAAATAAAATACCTACTGAATTTTCATGATAATTTGTATTTGAATTTTTCATTAAAAATGCATTTTTACGCAGTTGCAATTTTAAAAGCATTTTTGCATTAAATTACTTCTACTATGTTAAAACATACAAAGATACATTTTTCATTTATTTCTCAATCGACACATTCTAATGTACATTAAACCGATTTGTTTCAAACATTCTAGTTACACCTAGTTAGACAAAAATTCATATCAGAACTTTAATGAAAATACTAGTTTAGCATTAAAAGATTTTCTAAAGTAAGACAAATTGTGTCTACCATTTTTCTTTCACATTTGGACTGGGCCGCAAGTGGTTGGGAAAATTTTTAATAACTTTAAAAATTTCCAATAATTTTTTTTTTTTTATAATTTTATGTATCGATAATTATGTTTAGACTAGCTTACCCGATGCGCTTCGCTACCACAATTGGATGAAAGAAATAGTACAATTAAGTCTCCCTTTGTGAATTAATGCTAATTCAGGATAACATGTCTCTAGTTTCATGTTTATTGAATCATTGTAATGTGGCTTTTAACTCATTCGAAACGTATTATTATAATAAAAAAGTACCATTTAGACCCACATTTTGTATTCCCACTCAACATAATGATTCTGGGTCCATTATTATAGGAAATGTACCACTAAAGTCACCTTTTGTGAATTCTAACTCATTCCGAATCATGTGTGCCTAATTTTGAATTTTTAGGTTTAATTTTATATAATAGTCAAAAAGAATTATTAGTTGAAAAAAGTAGCTATGAGTCCCTTTTTAGATTCTTACTCGGTCAGGATCATATACCATTCGAAGAACGAAAAAATACTAATAATTTTTGTATCCTCAATGTCATATAGATGGCTTAGTGACTCAGAAGCATATCAGTAAAATAATTTAATATAATAAAAAGTAGCATTAAAGGAAAAAGTACAAATTTTCCACACTTGAACCACCGTGAAGTTTTAAATCAAAGTAATTTCCTTATTCTAAGTTCAATATTATATTAGAAAATTTAAAAAGTACTATTTGGGGAACGATAAAATACTTCTTAGTTTGGTTTACTTCTCCATTTTTGGTACCATAATACAACTGAGCACCCTATACTTGATTATTTCTTTACTGAGAAGCATATTAGCCTACTATAATGTATAAAAGCTAATTAATTTAATATATTAAAAAGGTACCATTAAAAGAAAAAGTACCAATTTTTCTTTATCCTCTTCAACACCCGTTAATTTTGAATTTTAAATTTGTATAGCGTTTTCTATATTATCAACTGATTTTGTTTCTATAACACTTAATATTTAATAAATTATCACAAAACCGAACCAAAACCGATCGGTTTTCAATTTTTTAAAACCAAACCCGCGGTTTTGAAATTCTTCGGTTTTTTGGAAACTCTACTATAAATGTATTTAAAAAGTGCTATTATAACAAAGAGAAAGTACCATAAAGTCACCAATTTAATTTTTACTCACTCAGGAGCATATATTTTATATTTCTAGGTCCATCATTATAGAAAATTCAAAATGTACCATTATAATAATGAAAAAGTGCCATAATGTTCCCAGTTATAGAATCCTACTCGCTCGAGTCCAAATAATATTATGTTCATGTTTCTAGATTTAGTATAGAAAATTTAAAAAGTACCATAAGAATAAAGAAAAATTACCAAGTATTCTCCTTGAATTTTAAGTCACATAGAACCATATGCACTTAATTTGATATTTATAGTCCATTATTAGAGAAAATTCAAAAAGTACCTTTATAATATAGAACAAGTAAGAAAGTATGGTCGGTCAATACCCTACACTAAGTAAATGAGCAAAAACATTTTTCTTTCAAAATTTCAATAATTTATATTCGTGAACGATTTTCGGAAGTGGGCCTTATATGGGAGCTATGACCAATTATGGACCGATCACCATGAAATTAAGTAGTGTGATTAATGTCTGTATGAAAGTTGTTTATGTTGCATTTTATGTGTATACCAACATTTTTAAGAGATTTATGCTTGTTAAAGTGATTATCGGAAGCAGGCCTTATATGGGAGCTATGACTAATTATGGATCGATCATAATAAAATTTGGTGACATGAATTTCGTATATATAAAACTAATTTGGAGAAAAACTTGTGTAGATACCTATATAAATTAAACATTTATGACCGATAAAGTCCAATTTCGGGAGGACATTTGTATGGGGGCTAGGTGAAATAATGAACCGATTTCAGCCAGTTTCAATAGGCTTGGTCCTTGGGCAAAAAAAATGATATGTACCAAATTTTATCTAAATATCTTCAAGATTGCGACCTGTACTCTGCGCACAAGCTTCACATGGACAACCAGCCAGCCAGCCAGACGGACGGACGGACGGACATCGTTTAATCGATTCTGAGTCGATCGGTATAATTTAAGGTGGGTGTTAGACTAATATTTTTGGGCGTTACAAACATCTGCACAAATCTAATATACCCTCCCCACTATGGTGGTGTAGGGTATAAAAATTAGCATAAAGACCCCATTTGTGGATTCCCAATCGGTCGGGATCATATAAGCTTTATTTCACATTTCTAACTTCATTGGTGAAGAAGATACAAAAAGTACTATTCGAATAAAGAAAAAGTACCAAAAAGTCTCCCCCTAGAATTATCATTCACTTAGGTTCATATATGCTTAATTTCATGTTTCTAAGTCTATTGTTATAGAAAATTTAAAAAAGTACCATTATAATAAAGAAAAGGTACCATGAAGTATCCTCTTGATTTTTCACTGACTTAGTACCATATACGCTTAATTTCATATTTCTATGTCCATTATTACAGAAAATTCAAAAAGTGCCTTTAGAATGTAGAAAAAGTACCAAAAGGCAGCCACTTGTGGATTCCCACTCAATCGGATCCATATATGCTTTATTTCATGTTTCTAGGTTTTTTTGTGAAGAAATTACAAAAGGTACCATTCGAATAAAGAAAAAGTACCAAAAAGTCTCCCCCTAGAATTTTCACTCACTTAGGACCATATATGCATAATTTCATGTTTCTAAGTCCATTGCTATAGAAAATTCAAAAAAGTACCATGAAGTGTCCTCTTGAATTTTCACTTATTTAGGACCATATACGCTTAATTTCGTATTTATATGTCCATTATTACAAAAAAAATCAAAAAGTACCATTAGAATATAGAAAAAGTACCAAAAAGCCCCCTCTTGTGGTTTCCCACTCATTCGGGTCCATATAACCTTTATTTCATGTTTATAGGTTCATTGGCGAAGAAATTACAAAAAGTACCATTAGAATAAAGAAAAAGTACCAAAAAGTCTCCCATCACTCACTTATTACCATATATGCTTAATTTCATGTTTCTAGGTCCATTATTATAGAAAATTCAAAAAGTACCATTAGAATAAAGAAAAAGTACCATAAGTTCCATTTTAATAAAGAAAAAGTCTCCCCCTAAAATTCTCACTCACTTATTACCATATATGCTTAATTTCATGTTTCCAGGGCCATTATTAAAAAAAATTCAAAATACAAAAAAGTACCTATAGTTCAGTTCTCACATTTTGATACCTAAATATTATCCCCTACTTCTAACTCTAACTCCACTCAGATACATATCAGTTAACTTTAATGTCGATAAGTGAAATAATTTAAAATATTAACATGCAATTTTAAGTTTTTTTGTATCTTTATTAGTTTTGAAGATATAAGCTTACAAAATTTACCCGTTTTTACCCCCTAAACGTTCGAATTTCCAAAAATCCCTTCTTATTGGACCGTTTTGGGGAGGGAGGCACCCATAGTTAAAATTTCATGATTTTAGCTTCAGTCGTTTGGGCTGTGTGATGTCAGTCAGTAACGTTACTCTTTTATATGATTTCGAAATTCAAAATTTATATAAAAGATTTGTTCAAAAATATAAAAAAAAGTGTTTCAGAACTCCAGGGCCGATGAGGTACTGTTTAACGAAATAATGTAGAAAAATCAATATAATTTTTATTTAAGTCCAGGTTTCTTCAGAAATCAATTTTTATTTAAAATTTAAACACAAAAACTTGTAGTCAAAAATATATTTTATTAATTACTTATACCCTTCAGCATTCGTGATATTCATTTGCGACCATATAAAGTATTTATTCTTATAGATGTAGGAGTCAATATTGCTATGTCCGTCTGTCTGTTGAAATCAATTTTCCGCAACCCACAAATAACTAACAAACAGGATTGATACATCAATAAATCGGGTATAAATAGTTTTGGTCCTATTGCTACACTCAGAATAGTTTTACAGTAACTGATTGTAGTTTATTCAAAAAGTTTTCGGTGAAGTTAAATTTTGAGTGTATTATAGATTTTTTGGAAATATGGATATCAAATGAAAGCCATTTCAAAGAACTTTCCAACGACGTATATAACGCTTTTAAGATTCATATCGATAACACGGGGGAACAAAATTGACATTTTCGTTAGGTTCAGCGAAAAATGTAATTAATAAAAAATATATGGGACATTTCATAGTCAAAACTATCTTCAGTTTTTTTTGAGCAGCTCTTGTTTTTAAGATATATTTTTGATTATTTCATAAATGGAGACTAAAATTAAAAACGTATTATTGTACTGGTATTCTACACAAAATTATATTTTCTTTGATATCAATTTTGTTTATCTTAATTCAAGGATATATTGGTGATATCGCAAGGATGCTGAGAATTAACTTTTTCAGTTTCATCTTTATAAGTTAGACCTATGGTAAAAATATGTCAATAAACTAATTTATATAAAACAAGTTAGAGTGCTATATTCGGCTATGCCGAATCTTAAATACCCTCCACCTAAATTAGATGAAAATTATAGAAATGACATTAGCACAAACACTCTAATATTCATATTCAGTGTTTGTTATTGGGACTTAGCTCCGATTATGAAGATTGGTAAAATGGTAATGTAATATAGTAGTTTTCGCTTATAGTCTACAAATACAGTTGCACAATTTTTGTGGACTATGAGCGAATTAGGACTATAACCGAATTTCATTTATGAATACTGATATAATACACATTTTGGACTATATACAAATTTTGTATATTCTTCAATAAAAACACTTTTTTTAAACAAAATAAAAGTTTATTCAAAATATAGTAGTATAGTAGTATTTTATATATTGTTAGAAAAACTAGTTTATGCAGAAGATATTTTATTTCAAATGTATAAAAATGTTATCTAGTGCAGCAATTTATAATTGAAATAACTACATATTCCTACCATTTCCAACAGAGTCTATAATTTTATAATAGGAGTAATATGTACTATTTAACAATTTATATACTTAATAATTGGTTAACATTACCGATTGGCTCAATATTTCCTTATTCACCACAAGTGAAGTAAATGAGTATAAACAAGTAAGAGTACTATATTCGGCCGTGCCGAATCTTAAATACCCTCCACCTAAATATGATGAGAGATGTAGAAGTTACATTGGCATAAACACTTTAATATCCATATTCAATATTTGTTATTATGAGGATTAAGACAATGTTATCGAAATACTATTAAATAAATATATGAAGTAATATAACAATTGTAAGAAAGACTAGTTTAAGCAGAAGATACTTTAACTGCAGATTCTTGCCATTTTGAATAGAGTTTGTCATTTATTCATATTATAACGTATGACATTTAACAATTTATATATGTACCTAATAACTGGTTATCATTATCCGATTGGATCAACATTATCCTTATTCACCACAAGTGAAGAAAAATAATATAAAAAAGGGTATACAAATATATTTAGACAAAATTCAAAATTTTACATATGGAAATGAGTTATATCACAACATTTTAATATATATTCGCGATTAATGAATTTTCCGGATATGTGTCTTATATATAATTATGAACCCATAGTCAAAAATTCCAGCAGTATGATTTCTGTCTACTTGTAACTAATTTCTGTTGAATTTTTGATCGATATCAATGTTTATATACGTTAATGTATTTTTGGGTTGTGGAACTAATTGGAAGCTATGACCTATTATGAGTCAATCATCATAAAATAGTTTAACGTGATTTCTATGTATTTTTATTGAATTTCATCTTTACAAGAGTTTTATGGGTATTATAGTTATTACCGAAAGTGGAACTTATATGAGGGCTGTTGCCAATTATGGACCGATATTCATAAAATTCAGTAGTATGATTTTTGGATTCAAATATTGATTCAACATATTGGAGCTGACCTATTATGGGACTATCGCCATATAATACTGTAACGTGATTTCAAAGTATTTGAGGGCTATTTTTGTAAAATTTATAAATAAAAAAATTAATAAAACTTAATTTAAACAACGCTATTAACAAGTGTGGACCTTATATGACAACTATATCGAATTATGAACCGATATTTAAAAAATCTTGTAATATGATTCTTGAATACAAATTACTGATCAGTGTACAATTTTGGTTCAATACAAATATTTTTTTTGGATATTTGTGTAGGTTAATGTGTTTTCCCGAAGTGGTACTTATATGGAGGCTATGACCAATTATTGGCCGATCATCATAAAATTTCGTACAATGATTTTTACATATATTGTAATTTTTGAATTCGAATTTCAACTTGATGACTATATTTGTAAGAAATTTATGAGAGTTTTAGTGATTTTCGGCAGTGGACCTTATATGGAGCTATGGTAAAATATGGACCAATATTCACAAACTACAGTAGTATGATTACTAGATACAAATTACTCATCTGTGTATAATTTTATTTTGATATCGATATGTTTTAGATATTTATACAGGTTAATGTGTTTTTCGGAAGTGGTCCTTATATGGGAGCTATGACCAATTATGGGCCAAACTTCATAAAATTTGGTACAGTTGTTGCTATGTATATGAGTTTTATGTATGTCGAATTTTAGCATTATTAAGATATTTATAAGAGATTTGTGAGTACTTAACTGATTTTCAGAAATGGACCTTAAATTCGAGCTACGGTCAAATATGGACCGATATTCACAAAATCTTGCAATATGACTTCCATATATAAATTACGGATCTGTGTAAAATTTTGGTTTGATATTGATATTTTTTAGATATTTATGCAGGTTAATGTGTTGTTCGGATGAGGTCCTTATATGAGAGCTATAAACAAATATGAACCGATTTTCATAGAATTCGGTGCAGCGACTTTTGTGTATATGGAGATTATTTGTGTCGAATTTCAACTCAATATCGATATTTATAAGGTATTTATGCATGTTTAAGTGATTTTCGGAAGTGAACTTTATATGGGGGCTTTGATCAAATATGGGCCGATCCACGAAAAATTCAGTCTTGTGATTTCCCTTAGCACGAAACTTATTTTTGTTGAATTTTGTATGGATACTACAATTCTGTAGGCATTTATAGACTATAGCACCATATTTCGGGAAGAAATTTGTATGGGGGCTACGAGAAATTATGGACCGATTCTTTCCATTTTCAACAGAATTTGTCCTTTTATCATATCAATAATGACTGCAAAATTTCATGGTATTCTCTGCAATGAATTTACCCAAAGTCACAAAAAATCATATGAAAATTATCAAAATTTTTTGAGGTTGTCTTACATTTTGATCCATAACCCTGGTTCTACCAATTCGATTTTGCTGATTTTCAATACCAACTGCTTAGGAAAATTATAAACATTTTGCTATGCATTTCATTAATTTTGCTTATGTATTTTGGATGTGAGAGTGTTTTACACAGACAGACAGACAGACGGACAGACGGACAGACGGACAGACAGACGGACATTGCTCAATCGACTTAGAATTTCATAAGGATCAATAATATATATACTTTGTTGGGTCTAAGGTGAATATTTCTCAATGTTACACACGGAATGACAAACGTATATATACCCTCTTTCACCACTTGTGGTGGTGGAGGGTATAAAAAATTAAAATTCGCTTAAAATATACTAAACTCTTTGGCAATTAACTCGAAGTTTAAACATATTTTTCATATGTTTTTCGTATTAAAAAAATTAAACATATGTTTGTAACTTGAATGTTTAACATCTACATGATTATACTTAAACTAAGGATTTATTTTTGTAGCGTGATCATAAAATATCTCAGATTTTTTTTTTTAAATTATAAGAAAAAACTACTTAAACTGTCAATATTTCTGTTAGGTAAGGGTATGTTTTTCTGGAGTTGTTAGCGAAGGTCTCAAAAATTAAAAATTGCTTTAATTTCCTTTTTTTTATAAATACAAATTAACTTATTATATTATTTCATTATGACTAGTAAGATGTATTAAAGATCATAATATGTTTTGTTACATTTTGCGAATATATGTTAAAAGTTCAGCGAGAATCAATTACATACACTGTTCTCCAATTGTATTTAGCTTACTTTGGTATTAAACTTAGACAATTCCTGGATATATAATGTAGAAATAAATCTATATGTATGTAAAAATTTATTTTTTTTCTATGAAATATACTAACTAGTGTTTTCAATAAACTTTTTTAGATGTTTTTACCAAAAACGCTGTATATCACGTAAATGCAAAGTTTGCGATAACGTCAAATGAAGTATTTCTATTGCTGTAATTAGATTTAAATGTGTATTAAGAAATAAGACTAATGACTACCAAAAAATGTATTTATCAAAATAAATTTGTTTAGGATCTAAATGTTCGGAGTATTATCTAAATAAGGACTGAGATCGTAAAATTCTTAACACTCGTTTTTCATTAAAACTTTTAACCCAAGTATTATTTGATTTTTTGTTTGATCAAGTTACCTTTGTAAAGCATGTCAGTTATTATGTTTAATGTCAATTATGTTCACTTGTTGTTAATCTGATTAAAATGAGTGACCAGAAAAAAGTGCGCACTAAAATTATTAAATATTTTCAACAAAACCCAACTTGGTCCTACCTGTAACTATGGTAATAAAGGTCTTGAGTGGTAAACGAACAATAATGTGGTATTTATACCAAGAGAGGCAATTCTTCAAACTACCTGGAGCTAAGGCCAGTGGAGAGATATTGGGCTCTTGTTAAAAGAGAATTGAAGAGCGCAAAAAAGGTGTCCGAAAGTGTGGTAGATTTTAAACGGAGACGGACAACCTGTTCGAACAAAGTGACAGAAACCACTATAAAAACCATAATGGAAGGGTTTTCAAAAAAGCTTCAAAATTTCGTCATAGTGATTACAACTACAAAAATATTTTTTTTTTTTTAAATTGTAATAATAATTTCAATCAAATAAAAAATCTAAACTGTAAGTTTATTGGTTTCATTTGTATTAACATATATGTATGTTAAGAATTTTTCGATCTCAGTCCTTATTTTATTAAATTTATAATTAATTTTTCATTTTAATTAAAATCTATTTTCGCTGTAATGCCTTGAATGTGCAGTGTTAAATTTTTATTTAGAATTTTCATAATGTACAATTTTATTGCTGATAAAGCTAAAAGTGACAAATATCAACTTTCCTGAAAGATCAGATAAATATGACAAAACTTCCACCAGAATTATTATAATCAAAAGAAACATATGTTTATGTAGACCAGATTCATGCTAAAAATATTTCACATTCTTAGCTTCATTACCCAAAACTTTGAAGAAAAACAGCAAAAAATTGGGTATTCATTGAAAATATAAAAACCACGATATTTCGAAAACGCGAGCTGACCGGAAAAAGCAAGTATAACACAGTAGTAGTAGGGTTCATCAACTTATACGAAACCAGGAAAAATATTTGTTAACCCGTTCATGTTCATAAAGAATGTTTAAGTACATCTAATGAAAGAACTATCCAGCGATATTTACCACGGTTTCGGGAAAAACTTTCAAATTTTTTTTTAACAATTTTTGATGAACAAATTTATTTTCCAACTAAAAAAATTGCTTCCAACCTTTAACTCGGTCAAATCCGACCAGAAATGGGCCTCACCGTAAAATGGCCAAAGCGCTTAAAACGTAGCCCGAACAGACCACCCATTTTGATAATTATATCATTCGGTGATTTGGCAGAACAAACTGAATAAATTACAGCCAATTCGTCAGATGTAGCTTCAATAATATGGCTGCTATCAACTGTCAAAGTTCGGAATTCTTTATTGGAAGACCCTCTATAAATAACAATTACTTATTTGTACAAATGCTTATTATAAATAATTTGATTATCAAACTGACATCATTAAGCGTTAAAACTAGTAAATTTTCAGCGTATGTATCTTAGCGTGGCCCTTAATAACCAAAAGTTGGTTTTTTGGCAGTCTCACCCCCCAGTTTGATAAACATTGGTAAAAAAAATAATCCTGACAAAAATAGGTTAAAAAAATGTTAAAGTTATTTAAAATTCCCCAGGCCATTAACGTGTCCCAGGCCACTAGAACAAGAAATGTAGGAACAAAATTAAAATTTTTTGAGAAATATTAAAATAAAGACACATTTTTACTTAAAATGTATCCATATTTACTTGTATATGAGTTTTTGTCTTCGTAGGATATCGTTAACCTATTCGCAGGGATGACCAAAGAAATTTAATTTTTTTAACGGCAGTTTCAAAACTCCATTTTTAAATTTTTAAAAATTTTGGTAAACAAATTTCAGAATTTTTTTATCATCACATTCGAATTTATTGAGAACATAATAGGGAATAAAAATATGAAAAAAGTATGACAATACCTCATATAGTTTTTCCGTACCTGCGATTTAAATTTTGCAATTTTCGAGAAAAACTAATTACGTAAGTATTTCTTTACTGTTATGAATTTTAAGTAAAACATATTCAGAATATTATAGTCCAGATAATTCTAAGTATACTCTGAAAGTTTTACTAATATTGAAAAACATTACACCTAAATCGTGAAGGTCTAAGGAAACATTTTTCAATATTTCGAATTTCTAATGGAAAGATAGCGAAATCTATATGGGGCATTTCACGTCAAGTGAACCAACTTTTGAAATCGATGTTTTCCGATCGGGATGAAATTTGAACCAATGTTAGTTCTATTGGATAGTAATTTGGACACAATTTTTCAACAAGATCGGTCAAGAACTCTCTAAGTTAGAGGAGGTAAAAATTTGACATTTTGACCCAACAGGTGTTTTTTCTTATCCATATAACTTATTACCTATTGTTCTTAGCAAAATGTGTCCCAAATAGTTTTGATAGCTATTTATGAAATCTTCCGAAAAAAAATTAAAAAAAAAATAAATAAAATATTTTTGACTTTTTTTTTTTTTTAAAAATCAAAAATATTTTTGACTTTTTTTTTTTTTCAAAATGGGCCCTTTTAATTTTTTTTTTATTTTTTTTTAAGAAAGTTCAGGTCTTTTCCTAAGCGACCTATATGGTCGCTTAGTGGGATGCGAGTGGGATATCTATCAAAAAAAATATTTTGTAACTCAAGATATAAAATTTTTGACTTTGCAAAATCAAAAACTTTGTTGACTTTTATTAAAAAAATGGACCCATTTTTAAATTTTTTTTTTTTGCTCAAAAGAAAGCTTATGTTTTATCCTTTAACACCTTTTTTGTCGCTTAGTGGGATGCGAGTGGGATATCTATCAAAAAAATGTTTTGTAACTCAAGACATACAATTTTTTTACTTTTATTTTGCAAAATCAAAAACTTGTTTGACTTTTTTTTCCAAAATGGACCCTTTTTTTATTTATTTTTTTTTTCTCAAAAGAAAGCTTAGGTCTTTTCCTTTAAAACCTTTTTGGTCGCTTAGTGGGATGCGAGTGGGATATCTATCAAAATAAATGTTTTGTAACTCAAGACAAAAAAAAAAAAAAATGAAAAATTTTATATCTTGAGTTACAAAATATTTTTTTTGATAGATATCCCACTCGCATCCCACTAAGCGACCATATATGTCGCTTAGGAAAAGACCTGAGCTTTCTTAAAAAAAATAAAAAAAAAAATAAAGAGGGCCCATTTTGAAAAAAAAGTCAAAAATGTTTTTGATTTTTTAAAAAAAAAGTCAAAAATATTTTATTTATTTTTTTTAAATTTTTTTTCGGAAGATTGCATAAATAGCTATCTATACTATTTGGGACACATTTTGCTAAGAACAATAGGTAATAAGTTATATGGATAAGAAAAAACACCTGTTGGGGCAAAATGTCAAAATTTGACCTCCTCTAACTCAGAGAGTTCTTGACCGATCTTGTTGAAAAGTTGTGTCCGAATTACTATCCAATAGAGCTAACATTGGTGCAAATTTCATCCCGATCGGAAGACATCGATTTCAAAAGTTGGTTCACTTGACGTGAAATGCCCCATATATATAAAAATGGTATAAAAATGTATAGTAATTCATAAAATGAGAACGGCTGGGCCGATTTCTGTAATATTTTTTGTCAGTTCGTATTTTCGAGGAAAAGGTTTTTCTTATTAAAAATATAACATGAAGCTATATAGAAAGTTACCCTTAATGGCACTTGGGGTTAAAATTGTTAACAATATATGTTATATTATATAGTTTTACAAACAACTTGTTTTATAAAATACCTTGTTAAATAATTTGTATTTAAATCATTTTAGTTTTGTTAAATTTATTTTATTTTGTCAAATATTTTTCAATAAAATGTTCAACCCATTTTCAGCATTGAGTAATAGATCCAACAGAGTTTGAAATTCTTTGGGAGAATGTTTAACAGAAGTGTTTTCACTCAGCGCTTTTAGGTGACTTCTTAAGGATTTTTCAATTTTCCTAATCTAAAACTCTAATGCGGAAATGCATAACAACAATTGTCTAATAGGCTACGCAGATGCTAATTGGGTTGAAAATAATACCGATCGTAAATCTAATTCTGGATTTATTTTTCAGATTAATAATGGCAGTATTAGTTGGTGTTGTAAGAAGCGAAATTGTGAAGCTTTATCATCCACAGAGTCTGAGTTTCTATCACTTTTTGAAACATGCAAAGAAGCTTTATGGTTACGCTACCTACTAAGAGACATGAACCAAAACCAAAGTGAACCCACAGTTATATACGAGGACAATCGAAGTTGCTTACGCAAGTTCAAGCTGCAGAACAAAACATATTGATAAGAAGAAATATTTTGTTAAACAACATATCGATGATGGTCAAGTCAAATGCGTTTATTAAGTGAAAATATGTTAGCTGATATGCTCACCAAACCTCTTAATTCAACAAAACTAGAATGTCACAGAAACAATGCTGGTATACAAGTCGTTTGAGGAAGGGTGTTAACAATATACATATGTTATATTATATAGTTTTACAAGCAACTTGTTTTATAAAATACCTTATTAAATAATTTGTATTTAAATCATTTTAGTTTTGTTAAATTTATTTTATTTTGTCAAATATTTTTCAATAAATTGTTAAGCCCTTGAATAGAATAGTTGTGTGTCTTAACAAAAATGACACTCAACTTTTAAAATCACGAAAAATACAGTCAATATGAATGCTGTTAATTTTAATGTTTTTTTTAAAACTGAATAAACTGAATCATTCAAGTTATTTTTTAAATTAATTAAATCAAAAGTACACTAAAGGGTTAATATCAATTTTATTCTTCAAAAATCCTCAAAAATTATCTTTTATTTTAATATTTCTCAAAATATGATAATTTTGTTCCTACACGCAAAAAAAATCATTTCAAAATTTTTAACAATATTATAGTCACAGTAACTATATATATGATTGTGGTAACAATAATATGGTTAATTTACGATTCACATGATTGTATCAGCCATATATGTGGTTACAGTAAACAAATATATGTTTGTGACAACCATTTTTATGATGAATAATTTTATCATACTTAATATTTGGTTCTCAGATTATGATATCCATAAGCCGAGAGCAACATAATATTGAAAAGTCCTTCATCATATAAATGGTTGTCATAAATGGTTATAAGGCTTACTCCCGAATATAATTTAAATGCCCATTACAATTATTGGTGCCAAAATTAATCAGGTTCAAGTATATCAAACATTATTACTAAATTGTATGACGATTGCTCCATAATTGGTCAATGCTCACTTTATAATTGGCACTAGGTTTATTATATTGCTTAACCTAGATTTAAGTACAGTGAAAAGGATAAAATTGGTAAATGTATGGTACGTGTTAAGGAGTAAAGATTTTATACCTACATATTTTTGGTTATTGTTTTGAATAAATTGATTGTTAAAAATATTTGTTAATTCAAGGGGGATAAATAAAGTACCAAAAAGAGAAAAACGGAACACTGTATTTTATCGAAGGAGATCCACATTTGTATAACCCCATATGTTATCTAAAAACACACCATGTTTTTTTACTATCACACGTTAAATAACGTTTACTATTCAGAAGCTCCACAAACCTTGTCCCCTTTGAAAAATTTTAACGTCATTTACTGCATGCAGCAGGATGCATTCAAAAGCAGGGATATTGGGAACCATACGAATTGAAGCCGAGACAATTATGCTTAAACGCAATAAAAAAACAGAATTTTTACACCGAAGCATTACTTGCGATGAAAGAGATCGTAAAGTGTCAACCAAAGAAAAATTATACTTGTATTAAATTAAATACAACTTCATTATTCAATCAGAAAATGTCAAAAATACGTAAATCTATTCAAATATTTTACAAATTCATTGAACATTAAAATATTGGCATATTAATTGGTATTTATAAATTTAACCAATTTCCCGGAAACACTCCAATTAAAGATTTTATATTTGCTTCCGTTATAATAACTGACATATTTTTAAAAGCCTAAGTGATTAAAAACTAATAATTTGTTGGACCAGGGATCAGTTTTGGCTGAAATAGTGTGTATACGTTTTTGTGACTCACTCTTTATTTGAAGCTCGGCAAAGCAGCCGATCGATACCAAAGCCAAATATTCATGGCGCTAACTGCATTTGGTGGGAGCAAAAGCTGCTGAAATCTGACTAACCATCACAGGGAACCTGTACTAAATGCAACTGATTCGTTTGAAGCGAGCATTGGCTGAAAAACGCCCAGAATATGCGGCCAGACATGAAACCGTAATATGGCATCATGACAACGCTCGGCCACACGTTGCAATACCAGTTAAAATGTATTTATAATGAAGTGTCCGACATCTATTTATTTCGATCGATGTACAAGTGTTCAAAATAAAAGCTACGAATATTGTAAAAATCCCGCATTTTTAAGTCATATACCCAATAAAAAACAGAAAAATTTCAAAAACAAATATAACGTATCTGAATTTAGTTTCAACAATTCTTAAAAATTTTCGATTTTCCTCATATATTATGGGTCCTTTTAGAAATCAAATATGATCTAGTTATGACAATCTCTCTGCTAAAGGCATCAGAGTGATTAGAGGGAATGGTCTAGGGGGTTGAAATGTTTCGCAAATATTCTCTGTTGATCAGATAATTTTGATTTCCATAATTCAGTTTATTGAAATCTATTGAATTTAATATCATTGTATTTAAAATTTGCATAAACCATATTAGTCATTTAACTCATACCGAAATTACAGTTATGATTAAAATGGAGTTACCGAAATAATTCAAATTAGCGTCACGGCCACTCCCGCACTGCTACTTCCCTGTAGTTCATTGACATATTGAATTTTCAACACACGAGCAACGTTATTGACTGTTGAATTTAACAGCATTTAAGAAAAAAAGTAAAATTTTTCATAGAGCGGTGTTGAACTCATAACCTCACGTTTTATAGTCAAATGCACTAATCAGTACGCCACAGAGCTATTATGTGTACTGCTGTTTATATGTTAATAAGAATTACAAGTGAGTCTACCACTTTAGCAGCCACAGCGAACTAGTTTGTTGTACAAGTAGTAACATATGTAGCTAATGTAAGGTTTCCAATTGGCATTTTTCAAACTGCTGGTAATTGTTATAGGAGATTTATGAGTTGACATATTCCAATATAGCGCACTGCTTTTCTATTTCGACAAATTAAGAAATTAAGAAAAATCCTAAGATCCCTGCAACAGAAATAACTAAAACCATCAAAAACAACTTCAACAAAAGCGTATGCCCAAATACAGTACGAAAAGTGCTTCATGAGGCCGGGTATAGCAGTCGTGTTCCCCGTAAAAAACCATATATAAGCAAGGTAAACAAGACCAAGCGACTTAATTACGCCAAAGAACACCGAAATAAGTCTAACGACTTTTGGAACAGAGTGGTTTTTACGGATGAGAGCAAATATAATATATATGGAAACGATGGAAGATGTAGAGTATGGAGAAAGCCTAATGAGGAGTTTAAAGAAAAAAATGTATGTCCAACATTTAAACATGGGGGTGGTTCGGTACTAGTATGGGGATGTATGAGCGCCGCTGGAGTTGGAAATTTAGAGATAATTGATGGAATAATGGATCACAAGAAATATATTGACATCTTAAAAACAAATCTTCATCCCAGCGTGCAAAAAATGGGTATTTCCGATAACTTTATATTTACACAAGACAACGACCCCAAGCACACGGCGCATAATACAAAGCTATGGTTGCTGTATAACACTCCGAAATGGATGGAAACTCCTCCCCAATCACCAGATATTAATCCAATAGAAAACTTGTGGGACCATTTAGACAGAAAAGTTAGAGAGAGGGAAATAAGGAACAAGAATGATCTCACAATAGCTTTGCAGGAAGAGTGGAATAAAATATCACCCCATGTGACCCAAAACTTAGTGGATTCTATTCCTAGAAGACTAGAGGCCATAATTAAGAACAAAGGATCCCACACAAAATATTAAAATTATTGTTCAACGTAATTTTTTGGGTAAAATTTCGAAATGAGCACTCACTTTTTGAAGTAAAAATTTAAGTTAATTTTATTTATGCCTTATGATTCCGAATTTTGTAATATTTTTATTTATGTTCTTTTTATAGTTTTAATTGTTATTTAAGAACCCTTCAAAATGTAATGTAAACTTATCTTGTATATAATAAATTTAGTATACAAAACGTATTTTAAAATTTAATGTGGTGTTGAGCACTCACTTTCTGAGTCAACTGTATTTTGTATGAGTATTTATGATACTTTCACACCTATCAATGTCAACAATTGTTTCAGTGGTACTATATTAAGTATTTTCATAAATTAACTAAAATTGTATAAAAATAATAGAAATAAACATTTATTAGTTGCGATAAGAAATCTTTTGGAACACCAAAAAAACATTGAAGTACATTAACAACACGGTGGCACGTGACTCACACATTTGTGTAAACATTAATGTTTTGGCCAGTAATTTCAATAGTTTGTTCCACTTTGTTTTTAGTTTTAGGTTTGTTGTCATGACGTCACAGTAGAAACAAAAAACTTAATACATATTTATCAATTTTTATTTATTTCACACATTCATTCACACATATTAAAGTATGAATGTTGTTGGTGTGTGTTTTATAATTTAGTGGAATTCTCGTCACATTTTGCACACATTATAATTAAACTAATTGAAGTATAAATTTCATTTCATTCCAAATGCAATTTGGAAAAATGATCCGATATCGAGAAAGCTGAATTAGAGATTTTTAACTGTTGTAATTGCGGTTGCTTCCGGTGCAATTTATTTGCAATTTCTACTAAATTTATTTGTTGTTTTTTTATTTTTCTATTTGTTTTTTTTTGCTTTGGTGGCAACAAAATCACAAATTATGGTTGGGTGCGGCACACGCATTGAAACGACCACAGAAGTGATATTAAAACAAATGAACAGAATCACAGCTCAAATGCGACAAGTTCGTGACATGAACAATTTCCTTAAATATTTGTTTAATTTCAACCATCAAAAATACACACATACAACCATAAAGGAAAACGGCAACAAAAAAAGTAAAAAAAAAAAATATGAAATTATAACAAACTCACACATAAACTGTATTAAATTGTTAAAGAAAATTCATCACTGCTGCATGTGGCAAACACGCAATCTGCACAACAAATTTAATCACACTTCTCTAACTCTCCACTTTCACACACGGAATAGAAAAAAAACACTGAAAAATGGCGATATTAGTGTTTGTTAATTACATTTCCGTTTCTTTTAATTTTCTATACATTTTGATTATTCTGGGCAGAAATGTGTGGACACGTGTGGGTTTGACCAACATATTGATGTTAGATTCCCATTTTCTTATACTTTTTATGCTTTTGTGATTTTATTTTGAAATTTTATTCATTTTCTAAAACATCAATCACAATTTCGTTGAACTAATTTTCGCGTGATACTTTCACATTTCACAATTTATTTATTTGTCATTAATGTGTCCAATATTTACTTGTACTTGTTTGTTTACATGTTCGCTCAGTGTCACTTAACAAATGTCAAAATTTAATCTAAAACAAAAAATATGGAATGTAAACAAACAGGCATTTATTTACACGATTGGAAAATTCAATAACAGCTGTTTAGATGCACTCAATGCTTTGCACTCTCAATTACTCACTTTAGCTGTGATGTGACTCAGACACTAAATTCAATGTTGTACTTTGTTTGATTCCTCTTCTTCTTCTCTGTATTATTATATTGTATTTACACAAATTTCTGTTAAAAATCAATAACACACACTTGTAGTCACTGTCGCTCGAATACTAAAGTAAACAAACAGTAGTTTACTAAGGCGCATGTAGCTTTTCAACTGTCAAAACATTTTTATTCTCTATTTTATTAATTGACAGAAAAACAGACAAACCAAGCAAATCCCACAATAATATGTATGAAAACAAAACCTACCAACCAACCGGTCAATTATTAAACACTAGAATGAAAAATATCAAAAAAAAAAAAAAAAACTTAAATTGCACAATGTTCGCAATTCTTTATGCCGCTAAACGCCAAACACACGAACGCATAAAAAGATAAACATACATGTATGTATTTGAACAACAAATAGCAACAAAAAATAAATTATTTAAATGAATAATAATTTGCCCAAGTGCGATAAAGCGATTAGCGTTTGAAAATTTAAATTTGTACTGAGTGTAGTTAGTGAGTGAGTGAGTGAGTGCAAGAGAGGGCCATATAAAACTTACTTTATTTAACCCATTAATGTGTAATAGTATTAAATTACGAAAATAATTATGTCAATATTAATAATAATTATATTTTTGATATATATGGAATGTAGGCGTGTCTTTGGTGGGATTTTTTCCAAACATTTTATTATTCTTAACTAAGGTATTTTATATTATATTATTAGCACTGTGCGACGTACTGTACAAAAAAAACAGGCTAGAGTACTATATTCGGCTATGCCGAATCTCAGACCGCCTAGTATGAAGGGTTAGTTGAAAACAATTCCCGAAATGTTAAGATTATTGTTTTTTGCCATGCCCCAAAATACAGCTATTTTTGCTTTTATACCCTCCACCACCACAAGTGGTGAATGAGGGTGTATATAAGTTTGTCATTCCGTGTGTAACATTGAGAAGTATTCATCTGAGACCCAACAAAGTATATATATTATTGTTCCTTATGAAATTCTAAGTCGATCGAGCCATGTCTGTCTGTCTGTCTGTGTAAAACACTCTCACGCCCAAAACACAAAAGAAAAATTAATGAAATGTATACTAAAATCTTTATAATTTTTCTAGGCAGTTTGGTATTAAAAATCAGCAAAATCGAATTGGTAGAACCAGGGTTATGGGTCAAAATGTAAGACATCCTCCAAAAATTTTGATAATTTTCACATGATTTTTGGGACTTTGGGTAAATTCATTGCAGGGAATACCATGTAATTTAGCACTCATGATTAATATGATAAAAGGAAAAATTCTGTTAAAAATGGAAAGAATCGGTCCATAATTTCTCGTAGCCCCCATACAAATTTCTTCCCGAAATATGGTGCTATGGTATATAAATGCCCATAGAATTGCACTATCCGTACAAAATTCTGCACAACTAAGTTTCGTGCAAAGAGAAATCGCTACACCAATTTATTTTTTGGACCGAGTAATATCACTTCCGAAAATTACTTAATTAAACATAAATATCTAATATATATCGCCATTACGTTGAAATTCGACACGCAAAATCCCCATGTACAAAAAAATCGATGTAGAGAATTTTATGAAGATCGGACTGTAATTGGTTGTAGCTCCCATATAAGGACCACTTCCAAGAAACCCATTAATTTTCATAAATATCTGAAAAATATCGTTATGGAATCAAAATTTTACAGAGATCGGTAGTATTTATTCACAAGTGATAATACTAGATTTTGTGAATATCGGTCCATATTTGACAATAGCTACCATATAAGGTCCATATCCGAAAATCACTTAAATACTTATAAATCTCTAACAAATTGTTCTATGAGGTTAGAATTTTAAATAAATATTTTCCAATATACGAAAATCGATGTGTTGAAATTTATAAAGATCGGCCGATAATAGGTCATTGCTCTCATATAAGTACCAATTCCGAAAAACACATTAACCTCTATAAATATTTTAAATATATCAATATCAAACTAAAATTGCATAGATATATGTATTGTATACAAAAATCTCACCCATATTATATCCATTTCCAATAATCACTAGTTGAGATAAAATTCAAGCAATATAGGTCTCAAATACATAGAAATCACGTTAAAATATTTGATGACGATCGGCTAATAATAGGTTACACTCATTTTCATATGCAAAATTGAGTCAGAACAAAAACATACTTTTGAAGTTTGACTAAATATATTTTATTACCCTTTTTATACCCTTCACCTTCGTGAGAAGGGTATATATAAATTTGTCATTCCGTTTGTAATTTCCACAATATAATTTTCCGACCCTATAAAGTATATATATTCTGGATCCTTATAGATAGCGGAGTCGATTAAGCCATGTCCGTCCGTCTGTCTGTCTGTCTGTCTGTCTGTCTGTCCGTTGAAATCAATTTTCTGAAGACCCCAGATATCTTCGGGATCCAAATCTTCAATAATTCTGTCAGACATGCTTTCGAGAATTTTGCTATTTAAAATCAGCAAAATCCGTCCATAAATAACGGAGATATGAGCAAAAATCCGAGACAACCTCTGAAAATTTCATCAAAAAAAGACAATTTATTGCATGCTTTGACAAAAAAACAACAAAGCGTATGTGTGTTGGATTCATTGTGTGTTGGCTTCATGCTTAGTGTATTTTTTTTTTGTTTTTATACCCTCCACCACCACAAGTGGTGAATGAGGGTGTATATAAGTTTGTCATTCCGTGTGTAACATTGAGAAATATTCATCTGAGACCCAACAAAGTATATATATTATTGTTCCTTATGAAATTCTAAGTCGATCGAGCCATGTCTGTCTGTCTGTCGGTGTAAAACACACTCACGTCGAAAATACTTTAGCAAAATTAATGAAATGTATACTAAAATCTTTATAATTTTTCTAGGCAGTTTGGTATTGAAAATCAGCAAAATCGAATTGGTAGAGCCAGGGTTATGGATTAAAATGTAAGACAACCTCCAAAAATTTAGATCATTTTCAAATGTTTTTTTCTGATTTTTGGTAAATCCATTCCAGAGAATACCATGAAATTTTGCACACATCATTTATCTGATAAAAGGACAAATTCTGTTGAAAATGGAAAGAATCGGTCCATAGTTTCTCGTAGCCCCCATACAAATTTCTTCCCGAAATATGGTGCTATGGTATATAAATGCCCATAGAATTGCAGTATCCATACAAAATTTAGCACAACTAAGTTTCGTGCAAACAGAAATCGCGACACCAATTTTTTTTCGGATCGGGCACTATTTGACCATTGCCCCCATATAAAATTTACTTCCGAAAATCATTTAAATACACTTAAATATCTTATATATATCGGTATCAGGTTGAAATTCAACTTGAATAATTCCCATGCACATGAAAATCGCACATGAAGATCGGCCCATAATTGGTTATAGCTCCCATATAAGGACAACTTCTAAAAACCACATTAATTTTCATAAATATCTGAAAAATATCGTTATCGAATTAAAATTTTACACAGATCGGTTGTATTAATTCACAAATGATACTACTATATTGTGTGAATATCGGTTCATATTTGACCATAGCTCCCATATAAGGTCCATTCCCGAAAATTACTTAAATACTAATAACTCTTTTATAAAAGCTTCTATCTAGTTTAAATTTCAAACAAATATTTCCATTATATACGAAAATCGATGTGTTGAATTTTGTGAAGATCGGCCGATAATTGGTCATAGCTCCCACATAAGGGCCACTTCCGAAAAACACATTAACCTCTGTAAATATTTTAAATATATGGATATCGAACTAAAATTGTATACAGATCAATATATTTTATCCAAACATTATACTACTGGGTTTTGTGAATATCGGTCCATATTTGACCATAGCACCCATATTAGCTCGATGTCTGATAATCACAATAATACCCATAAAATTCTTATAAATAATGTTATGGACAAAACTATCAAGCAAAATAGGCCTCAAATTCATAGAAATCGCTTTAAAATATTTAATTATATCTTCCAAATAAGTCGCACATCCGAAAAATACATATATACACTCATATCGGTAAAAATGTAACAGATATAAGTTTCATGTTGATTTGGTGACTATGGGTTCCTGATTATATATAGAAGGCTCACATCCGGAAAATTCATTAGAACAGAACAAAAATATACTTTTGAAGTTTTACTAAATATATTTGTTTACCCTTTTTATACCCTCCACCACCACAAGTGGTGAAAGAGGGTATATATACGTTTGTCATTCCGTGTGTAACATTGAGAAATATTCATCTGAGACCCAACAAAGTATATATATTATTGATCCTTATGAAATTCTAAGTCGATTGAGCAATGTCCGTCTGTCTGTCCGTCTGTCCGTCTGTCCGTCTGTCCGTCTGTCCGTCTGTCTGTCTGTGTAAAACACTCTCACGATCAAAATACATAAGCAAAATTAATGAAATGTATACCAAAATGTTTATAATTTTTCTAAGCAGTTTGGTATTGAAAATCAGCAAAATCGAATTGGTAGAACCAGGGTTATGGATAAAAATGTAAGACAACCTCCAAAAATTTTGATAATTTTCACATGATTTTTTGTGACTTTGGGTAAATTTATTGCAGAGAATATCATGAAATTTTGCACTCATTATTGATATGATAAAAGGAAAAATTCTGGTAAAAATGGAAAGAATCGGTCCATAATTTCTCGTAGCCCCCATACAAATTACTTCCCGAAATATGGTGATATGGTATATAAATGCCCATAGAATTGCAGTATCCATACAAAATTCAGCACAACTAAGTTTCGTGCAAACAGAAATCGCGAGACCAATTTTTTTTGAATCGGGCACTATTTGACCCTAGCCCCCATACAAAGATTACTTCCGAAAATCATTTAAATACACTTAAATATCTTATATATATTGATATTAGGTTGAAATTCGACTCGCATAATCCCCATGCACATGAAAACTACTGTAGGAAATTTCATGAAGATCGGCCCATAATTGGTTATAGCTCCCATATAAGGACCACTTCCAAAAAACACATTAATTTTCATAAATATCTGAAAAATATCGTTATCGAAATAAAATTTTACAGAGATCGGTATTAATAATTCACAAATGATACTACTAGATTGTGTGAATATCGGTTCATATTTGAACATAGCTCCCATATAAGGTCCATTTCCGAAAAATATTTAAATAATAATAAGTCTCTTATAAAAACTTCTATCTGGTGAAAATTTCAAACAAATATTTCCCATATATACGAAAATCGAAGTGTTGAATTTTATGAAGATCGGCCGATAATTGGTCATAGCTCCCATATAAGGACCACTTCCGAAAAACACATTAACCTCTATAAATATTTTAAATATATCGATATCGAACTAAAATTGTATACAGATCAATATATTGTATCCAAACATTATACTACTAGGTTTTGTGAATATCGGTCCATATTTGACCATAGCTCCATTTCCGATAATCACAATAATACCCATAAAACTCTTGTAAATAATGTTATGGAGAAAAATACTAAGCAAAATAGGCCTCAAATACATAGAAATCACGTTAAAATATTTAATTATATCTTCCATATAAGTCGCACATCCAAAAAAATACATTAACGCATATATACACTCTGAATAAGGTGTGCGTGAATAAGGTAAATGTTGAACCAATCGGTAATTATTAAGTATATAAATTGTTAAATAGTACATTTTATTCCTGTTATAAAATTATAGACTCTGTTGAAAATGGTAGGAATATGTATTATAAATTGCTGAATTAGATAATATTTTTATACATTTGAAATAAAATATATAAACTAGTTTTTCTAACAATATATAAGATACTACTATACCACTATATTTTAAATAACCTTTTATTTTGTTTAAAAAAAGTGGTTTTATTGAAGAAAGTACATAATTTGTATATAGTCCAAAGTGTGTATTATATCAGGATTCATCTATAATCCATAAATTGGCTTGAAAAGAATTTCGGTTATAGTCCTAATTCGCTTATAGTCCACAAAAATTAACATTCTACCAATCATCATAATCGAAGATAAGTCCCAATAACAAACACTGAATATGGATATTAGAGTGTTTATACCAATGTAATTTCTATAATTTTCATCTAATTTAGGTGGAGGGTATTTAAGATTCGGCATAGCCGAATATAGCACTCTAACTTGTTTTTTTTTGGTGTTTCACAAAAAAGCAACAAAACGTACATATGTTTGGATGTTTGTTGGCTTCATTATTTTGTTTTTGTTTTTTTTTGGTGTTTGACAAAAAAGCAACAAAACGTACATATGTATGTTTGGATGTGAGTTGGTTTCACTGCTTTGCGTATTTTGTTTTTGTTTTTTTTTTTTTGGTGTTTCGTTTCGTTTGGCGTTGTTGTTATTGAGAAGGGAATATAAGATTGTTGTTTCGTTTGTAACTTCTACAATATAGCAATAGCAATTAAATGTAAAATTTTTAAAAGTTTTATTGATATATTTAGGATGATACACGCTGAAAATAGGCAAGTAATGCATCCACAACAAAGGTGAAGGGTATATAAGATTCGGCATAGCCGAATATAGCACTCTTACTTGTTTATACTCTTTTTCTTCATTTGTGGTGAAGTAGGAAAATGTTGAGCCAATCGGTAATGTTAACCAATTATTAAGTATATAAATTGTTAAATAGTACATTTTATTATTTTTATAAAATTATAGACTATGTTGGAAATGGCAGGAATATGTAGTTATTTAAATTATAAATTGCTAAATTGGATAACTTTTTATACATTTGAAATAAAATATATTCTGCGTAAACTAGTTTTTCTAACAATATATAAAATATTATTACATTAATATTTTAAAAATCTTCATAATCCACCTATGCACCAATAACAAACAAGTAAGAGTGCTATATTCGGCTATCCCGAATCTTATATACCATTCACCTTCGTTGTGGATGCAGTAATTGCACACTTTCAGCGTATAGCATCCTAAATATATCAAGAAAACTTTTAAAAATATTACATTTAATTGCTAGAAGTTACAAAGGAAATGACAATCTTATATATACCCTTCTCACCAATGTGATGGGTATAAAATCAACAACGCCAAACGAAACAAAACACCAAATACAAAATATGCAAAGCAATGAAACCAACACACATCCATTCATACGTTTTGTTGCTTTTTTGTCAAAGCATGCAATAAATTGTCTTTTTTTGATGAAATTTTTAGAGGTTGTCTCGGATTTTTGGTCATATCTCCGTTGTTTATGGAGGTATTTTGCTGATTTTAAATAGGAAACTTCTCGAAAGCATGTCTGACAGAATTATTGAAGGGGTCTTCAGAAAATTGATTTAAACAGACGGACCGACAGACAGACAGACGGATCTATAAATTGCCTTTAAGCAAGGCAATTTTATTAAAATGTTTTTAAACTTCGCAATCGTTTTAGAAAAATTTTTGGTTTTTAAAACGACATTAAAATTGGAAAATGCATAATATTAGGGTTATTTGTTTTATCTTTTGTGAATAAAATGAAAAGTTGTTGACAGATTTTAATCATTTATGGCTTGTTTTAAAAACCAAAAATTTCGGAATTTTTTTTTTTTGCAGAAGAAAAAAAAAAATATATTTCTAAAACGAGTGCAAAAATTAAAAACATGTTAGTAAAATTGGTTAAAGGCAATTTTATTGCGAGTTTCGGTTTTTTCAGTTTATTCAATAAACTAAACCGTTTTTGAGTTACGCGAATATATGTGGTGCAACCTCCTTCATTTTCAAAATAAAGGTATATCTCGTAAATACGAGCTAACCTAAAAAAACGATTAGCACCACTGAATTCAGCGTACCAGAATTAATTTACCCCACCGGGTGCCCCGCTTGACAGACAAAGTGTCAATTTCGTGAACAGTGTAATTTTTAAAAATTTCACAAACTTTTTGTTTTCAAATTTGAACTTTTTCAATTTATTTTCAATTTCAAAAAGGCTGTTAATATTTTGTTAACCTTAAAATTAACGGTCTTAAACTAAAATTTTTTTTGTATTATTCATTTTAGAGCTAATCAAACTATCTCAGTAATAAAACCTATAATATAATAAATATGAGAATTTTTAGAGATACAGGATTTTGTTATTTATTATAGAAACTAAAAAAGTGGAGATTGCAGGCTTTGCTTTTATTTCCGAATAAAATTTCTAGATATTTAAATTCTCGGGACTGAAATATAGTAAGCAAAACCCTAATCTTGAGCGAGAGTAACTGCCTACTTGTTTTATCACCCAGAACATTAGATAACAAATTTTTATTAAGAGCATATCAAATATAAATTTTGATATAAGCAAAAGTAATTGAACGTTATAAAGTAGTACAATAAATTTTTGCTATTTCACCAACAGTTAACAATTGATGAACTACATATATAATATATTAAAAAATTAACTAGTTAACCTACACCAAATACGTGCAACGATTGTTGTGCATAAAACCACGGTTCAGCCAATTTGGTTAGTTTTATATTTTCTATTATTAGAAACTATTATTGGTAAATTTAACACTGATCGATTTATAAGTACATTTAAATGTTATCGGGATCAAAATACGTATAGTGGTAAGACCAAACAAAGTTTTTCATATATTTTGATCCAATTATTTGTGACAAAGTTTGGTTTTCTAGGTCTCACCCTATATTAATTGTTTCTAAAAGTCGTAAATCGAATTTTGCCGAATTCAACACTAATTATTTCTGAACAACAAGTAACATTTTCAGAAAAATTTCAAACCTATATTATGACCCAAAATATATATTTTTCTGGGTCTGCGAATAATAATTCGATGAGTTGCAAACGCAATGACAAATTCTCTATATCAATCATATTTTTGATGAAGGATTGAATACAGCTGATCTGTGCAAATTTCTGGTTCGATATTTATAATATTTTTATTGTGTTTTTCGAAAGTGGTTCATATTGGGACCCATGACCTATTATGGGCCGATCTTCATAAAAATAGGTGAGACGATTTTTGTGTACATGAGGATAATTGATGTGGAATTTAAAACAGATTTTGATATTTATAAGAGATTTAAGCATATTAAAGTGGTTTTTGTAAGTAGACCGACCTAATAATGGGAGCTATATCAAATATGGACATATATAGACACAAAATCAGCAGTTTGGTTGTTGTATATTACTTATCTGTGTAAAATTTTGATTCATAATAGATTTTAGTAAGATATTTGCGTACGCCAATGTGTTTTTCGGAGTTAACCCTGCTAAGGGAGCTATAACCAATTATGGACCGATCTTCAGAAAATTTAGTACGGAGATTTATATGTGTATGAGGATTATGTATGTTGAATTTTGACGTAGTAATATTTAGAGATTTATGCATATTTAAGTCTTTTTTGGAAGATGACCTTATGTAGCAGCTATGACCAATTATAGACCGATATTCACAAAATTTAGTACGGCGACTTTAATATATATTAGGATTAGTTATGTTGTATTTCAAACCGATAACGATATTTTTAAGAGATTTATCCGTATGTATGAGATTGTAGGAAGTTGAGTACATGTATATGGGGCAATGATCAAATATAGACAGATCCAAACAAAATTTCGTTTTGTGATTTCTTTCAACGTAGATCTATATTGTATAGGCATTTATGTAGCATAGAGCCATATTCCGGGAAGAAATGTGTATGGGGGCTGGGAGAAATCATGAACGGATTCTAGCCATTTTCAATAGAGCTTGTCTACTTATCAAAAAAAAAAAAAAAAAAAAAAAAAAAAAAGTGCAAAATATGATATTATTTGCAATATATTTAAAGAAAATAGAAACATATTTTGGAAAAATCTAATTTCTTTGGAGTTTATCTCACATTTTCGCCCATAACTCTGATTCTACTTGACCGATTTCCTTCCCTCGATGCCCTATCGTGCCAAAAACAGACGGACATAGTTAAATCGTCTTAGATTGAACTTTACCGATTTTGCCCATTTTCAATGCCAAAGATTTCTGATCAACAAATAATATTTGGGTAGAATTTTATCGCCGTACAGTATTTTAGTATTCTCAAAATTAGTAAAATGAATGTATGTCATAGGTACATATACTGTTTTAGCATGGAGGAAAAATTAACTAGTTATCGTCTAAGTAGACTTAGCATGTTTTTGATGGATCTGGAAATTTTAAATGTTATTTATAAAACAAAATAAAATGTTATTTAAAAAATAAATAAAATAACACATATTCCCCTTTGTCACAAAATCTAATCCGCTTGAAAGTGGTATTAATTCCGTATTTTCAATCTTAAGAATAAGTGGAATTTATATTTGTTTTTAACATACAAAACGTTCTCAAAATAATATCTGAAATAAGTATTTATATGATTATAACTATGGAATTGAAACCATTACGAATAATATGTGTGACAAGCCTGTATATATACGTACATAAAATCGACTGCTACTGATGGGTTAATTTATAAGAATTGTTTATTTCCATGTCTTTTCTTTCAAACACTCTTGTTGAAATTTTGTCATCTACTTCGTATTATTCAATTGTTCAAATTATTTCCCACCCTTTATTATATTTGTTAAGTAGATAATGTAGTTCAATGTGTTCGCACACATCAATACAAAAGCATTTGATAATAAATTTGAAAATAATTGGGGGATTCAACGGTCTGCTATTAGGTCATATTGTCATAATATCCTAATATATGATGATAGTTTAAATAAATTTTTGTTGTGTTTCAAACAAAAAAGTTCTAAAGTTACTCACAACTGACTTTATACAGTCGTATGAATTATAAGTCGTCTGAATTTAAAATAGTTGTACAAATGTTGTTGATAATTTCTATATAAATATTTTGTACAACACCTACAACATTTTTACATATGTTTTTCGAATATTGTATGAAAGTTTAAGTGTTGCCAAAAGTTCAAATTTATACATAAACAAAAAAATTTACTAATTTTATTGTAAAATAACAACCAAACGGTAACACTGAAACCAGTTGATTTATTTAATTTATGAAAAACGATAATTTGTTTTAAATATTTCTTAATTGTTTGCATTGAAATTTGTGTTCACAACCACAATAGTTGTATCATACAACGTACAACAAACAACTACGTTGTGAATTGGACAAGTATGTTTGTTGTTTTGTCATATTGTTTAAACTATCATAATATATTTGACATTATGACAATATGACCTAATAGCAGACCGTTTGAATCCCTCAAATATGTAAATATTATTGTTAATGTTGTTGTTGTTTTAAATCCATATTCTATCCATATTCTTTGTTTTGAATAATTTTTATTTCGTCAGTTGTTGTTTCACAAGTACATACTTTAAAAAATTACTTTCTGTATTCAGATGAATCATTATTAGGCAGAGAGTACAACATGGTTAATTAAAGCTTTTAAGTAATTATTAAGAAAACACATTTCATTTGAATTTAATAAGAGAATTGAATTGAAGACAGACATTTTGTTTAATATTGGTCATATTCGAATCAGGTTATTTTAATAATTACACTAGTTTACAAGGTTCATTATGTTTCTCACAGATATCTTTCATAACACTTGTTAATAATTGTTTATAAAAACATAAGCTCCAAACCAATATGAAAAAACTATCCGCCTATTCGCGAAAAATAATAAAATTTTGAGTTTTTTAATGATTAGGAAGAATGCATACATTTTGATAAAAATTGAGCTTAATTATTTTAAATCTTAATCAAAAATAAAAAAAACAAGTAAGAGTACTATATTCGGCCGTGCCGAATCTTAAATACCCTCCACCTAAATATGATGAGAGATGTAGAAGTTACATTGGCATAAACACTTTAATATCCATATTCAATATTTGTTATTATGAGGATTAAGACAATGTTATCGAAATACTATTAAATAAATATATGAAGTAATATAACAATTGTAAGAAAGACTAGTTTAAGCAGAAGATACTTTAACTGCAGATTCTTGCCATTTTGAATAGAGTTTGTCATTTATTCATATTATAACGTATGACATTTAACAATTTATATGTGTACCTAATAACTGGTTATCATTATCCGATTGGATCAACATTATCCTTATTCACCACAAGTGAACCACGAAAAATTCAGTCTTGTGATTTCCCTTAGCACGAAACTTATTTTTGTTGAATTTTGTATGGATACTACAATTCTGTAGGCATTTAAAGACTATAGCACCATATTTCGGGAAGAAATTTGTATGGGGGCTACGAGAAATTATGGACCGTTTCTTTCCATTTTCAACAGAATTTGTCCTTTTATCATATAAATAATGTGTGCAAAATTTCATGATATTCTCTGCAATGGATTTACCAAAAATCAGAAAAAAACATGTGAAAATGATCAACATTTTTGGAGGTTTACATTTTAATCCATAACCCTGGTTCTACCAATTCGATTTTGCTGATTTTCAATACCAAACTGCTTAGGAAAATTATAAACATTTTGGTATACATTTCATTAATTTCACTTATGTATTTTGGACGTGAGAGTGTTTTACACAGACAGACAGACAGACAGACGGACAGACGGACAGACAGACGGACATTGCTCAATCGACTTAGAATTTCATAAGGATCAATAATATATATACTTTGTTGGGTCTCAGATGAATATTTCTCAATGTTATACACGGAATGACAAACTTATATATACCCTCTTTCACCACTTGTGGTGGTGAAGGGTATAAAAATACTGTAATATTAAAAAATTACTAATAATACATTTTTTAAATCGATATAAACGTGCTGCCTACAGGCAATGGTCGAAAATAGTGATATTTTTTAACAAAATTCTAAGTTTATCATTAAACAAGTAAGAGTGCTATCTTCGGCCGAATCTTATATACCCTTCACCTTTGTTGTGGATGCATTATATACGGATTATATACCCTTCACAAAGGTGAAGGGTATTAAAAACAACGCCAAACGAAACGAAACACAAAAAAAAAGACAAAATACGCAAAGCAATGAAACCAGCACACATCCATACATACGTTTTGTTGTTTTCCTGTCAAAGCATGCAATAAATTGTATTTTTTTGATGAAATTTTCAGAGGTTGTCTCGGATTTTTGCTCATATCTCCATTATTTATGGAGGAATTTTGCTGATTTTAAATAGGAAACTGCTCGAAAGCATGTCTGACAGAATTGTTGAAGATTTGGATCCCGAAGATAACTGGTGTCTTCAGAAAATTGATTTCAACAGACAGACAGACAGACAGACAGACAGACA
The DNA here is from genome assembly GCA_942486065.2 of Calliphora vomitoria. Lineage (NCBI taxonomy): Eukaryota > Metazoa > Arthropoda > Insecta > Diptera > Calliphoridae > Calliphora > Calliphora vomitoria. The sequence goes on along the minus strand of OW818030.2, from coordinate 66,344,260 downwards.
GACAGATTGACAAATTTATATATACCCTTCTCACGAAGGTGAAATATTAGCATCAACATAAAATTCATCAAAAAATATATTTTATACATATAAACAGAAGTTTGTAAAATTTTTTTTTATATTTAATTTATTTATTTTATCTTTATTACTTAATGAACTAACAATAGGTATTTCATATCTTATTTATACTATTTATTTAGTGCAGTCAATGCCGGTCTATAAAATATGTATCTATTGCTGCTCAGATTAAATTGGCATTATTTCTTCTACACCATTTCCAATTATATTTCAGAAGTTTCTAATTATATTTCAGAACATTTCAATTATATTTCAGAATCTTATGGCCAGCAAAAAAAATTTAATTTTGTTTACTTCAAAATATTTAAAATTTTTTATTTTAAAGTAGAATTTGGTGAAGGGAATGTAAGATTCGACACTGCCGAACATAGCCCTCTACTTGATTTAAAATAGATTCACTCAATATTAATTAAAACCAATTAGTGAGAAATGCGCTCTAAATACTTATATACATTTAAGTATAAAAACAAGTAAGAAAACTATATTCGGCTGTGTCGCATCTTATTTACCCTTCACAAAATTATTCTTTAAAAAAAAAAAATGTTAAATATTTTTAGGTAAACAAAATTAATTTTTTTTTCTAAATTTAAAAAAAAACATTTTATTTGGAAATTGTTTTTTTTTTAATTTTTTTCCATTTTTTTTAATTTTTTAAAATTTTTATACCCTTCACCATGAGTGACATTGATCCATTGTAGGTCTAAATTACTACAGCCTTATAGACATCGTTGCAATGGACTTTGAAATAACTATCATTAGATATCCATATTGTCTATATTAATGACTTAGTAATCCAGATATACATCAAAAATAGGCCAAAAATCAAGGTTGTCCCGATTTTTTCCTTATATCTAAGCCATTTGTGGACCGATTTTCTCGATTTTAAATGACGACCGAGCCGGAAGAATTACCGATATATTGATGTATCAATAATGTTTGTATGTTATTTGGGATCTACGGAAATTTGATTTCAACATACAGACGGACAGACGGAGACGATATGGAAATGTGGAAATTACAAACGGAATGACAAACTTATATATACCCTTGCCACTCATGGTGAAGGGTGTATTAAGTATTAACAAGATGTCATTATATTCATTGAGAATTTTCGGATTTCAAAACATAAATATATTGCAAGTAAGAGTACTTTATTCGGCCATGCCGAATCTTAAATACCCTCAACCTAAATATGATGAGAATTGTAAAAGTTACATTGGCATAAACACTTTAATATCCATATTCAATATTTGTTATGAGAAGTGCGCTCCTATTATGACGATTAATGGTATTATAGTTATTATCGCAAGTGAAACTTATAGGGAGCTTTTGCCAATTATCGATCGATATTCGCAAAATTCAGTAGTATGATTTATGGATTCGAATTACTGATCTGTATATTATTTTGGTTCAATATATGGGAGCTGACCTATTATGGGACGCCATTTGAGGGCTATTTTTGTAAAATTTAAAAATTAATAAAACTTAAACAAAAGTGGATCTTATATGACAACTATATCGAATTATGGACCGATATTTAAAAAATCTTGTAATATGATTCTTGGATACAAACAACTGCTCGGTGTACAATTTTGTTTCAGTACAAATATTTTTTTGGATATTTGTGTATGTTAATGTGTTTTCCGGAAGTGGTACTTATATGGAGGCTATGCCCAATTATGGGCCGATCATCATAAAATTTTATGTATGATTACTGGATACAAATTACTCATCTGTGTATAATTTTATTTTTATATCGATATGTTTTAGATATTTATGCAGGTTAATGTATTTTTCGGAAGTGGTCCTTATACGGATGTTATGACCAATTATGGGCCAATCTTCATAAAATTAGGTACAGTTGTTTCTATGTATATGAGTATTATGTATGTCGAGTTTTAGCATTATAAAGATATTTGTGAGTATTTAACTGATTTTCGGAAGTGGACATTATATACATCTATAGTATGGTACATCTATAGTATGACTTCCAAATATAAATTACGGATCTGTGTACAATTTTGGTTAATGTGTTTTTTGGAAGTGGTCCTTATATGAAAGCTATAAAAAAATATGAACCGATCTTCATAGAATTCGGTGCAGCGACTTTTGTATATATGGAGATTATTTTTGTCGCATTTCAACTCAATTGCTATATTTATAAGATATTTATGCGTGTTTAAGTGATTTTCGGAAGTGAACTTTATATGGTCAAATATGGGCCGATCAACGAAAAATTGAGTCTTGTGATTTTTCTTAGCATGAAATTTATGTTTGCCGAATTTTGTATGGATACTACAATTCTGTAGGCATTTATAGACTATAGCACCATATTTTTGGAACGAGCGTAAAATTTTATGGAATTATCTGCAATATACTTACAGAAATAACAAAAAATATATGAAAATTATAAATTTTTTTTGTAGGTAGTCTCACATTTTGATTTATAACTTTGGACCTACTGTACCAATTTTGCTGATTTTCAATACCAAACTGCTTAGGACAATAATAAACCTCTAAGATCTTCCTCTAAGATCTTTGGTATCATATAAGTATTACTCATCCATTTATTTGAAATTAACTTCTAGACGTGAAATGAGTTTTAAAAATCAGCTTTAATTATATTTATTGGTTACTTACCTAATATTCGAGTTCGTTTATATGTTGGCGTATGACATTTGAGTTTTAGGTACAATTTGACACTCATTACTTTCTGGTAAACTCAAATTGCTCTGCTAAATGCTGGGAGCACTGGTCCAAAATTTCACAGAGAATCAAGTTAAAGTAAATTTATTTAAAATTCATTAAAGTTTTAAAATTTCAGGGTTTGGATTTGTTTGACCATAAAACGATTACAAATCAAACCCCGAAAGCCGATTTTACCTAGATTTTCATTACACCTATCTGATCTAGAGGTGGGTAAAGTTAATTATGGACCGATTCTCATAAAAGTTGGTAGAAAGATTAAGGTTCATATAAAACTAGCTTATGTCCAATTTCATAATGAAATTAATTATTATAAGACAACTATTAATGTTCAAGTTTGTCCCTAGTCCCTCTTATTGTGATTAGGGACAAATGTTGTCCGATTTTCGACATAATTAAGAGCATAATTTAAGAGTAATTCGAATTAATTTGTGCAAACTTTTATTAGGATTGCCGTATAATCAACACATTTATGACTGCTCAAACAGTATTCCAGGGGGAGATTTGCATGGTGGCTGGGTGAAATCGTTGACTGGATAAACTTTTTTTGCGACCTATTGAGTTTTCAACAGACAGACAGATGGACGGATATAACTAGATCGTCTTAGAATTTTATAAGGATTCAGTATATATATACTTTTGTATGTCTGCGATGATTATTTCGATGTGTTACAAACGGAATAACAAAATCAATACATATACATTAAATTTTTTTGATTGTGGGTATAAAAACGAAAATTTAAAAAGTTAAAGTTAAATATCTTTTGAACTATAATATATAACATAGGGAAATGAACAGTAGTTTGCACATACGATTCGTTTATATACCATTTTGCAATTGGACCAGTTGTTTACTTAGAAGATTCATATTTATTACCACTTTTTTTCTATTGACCCTACTATGTGCCGGCTAAAAACAAGTACTTATATTGTTCTTATCATTTATTCTTTTACAGTTTTCTAAACTTATTTAAAAAAGAACAAATATTTAGCTTTGGCCTGACATTAAGTACGGGCTTACAAACAAAACGTAATGGGAATTCATTTGCAAGCAAAAAGTTTTAGTGAATTTTCGACAAAATTACTTAAGTTGTTTTAATTGAAAATTCTTACACAAATTAATTAAGTTAAAATAAACTAGTGTAGCTTTTGAGAAACAAAAGCAAATAAAGAAGGCTTTTAATATAATTATTGTTACACCACCGCAAAATGATTTTTAGCTCGGAAAGTAAAATAAATATTTTGCTTTCTCATCACAAATATAGTTACTTAAAGTAAAATACTTATATATTAAATACACATCTTATTTTTTTGTGGTAGGCTTAGAAATATACGTAGCTGTACTTTCATACCTCTACCAGGATTCATGACTGTACCTAATGTTATTACCAAGGCAAGGATTTTCATGCACTAAAAAATTAAAAATATGCGCTTATAATATGCACTATAAAGAGAGAAAATATGCACTAAAAATGACAAAAATATGCAATAAAAACAAGTTTTTTATTTGAAATATATTTATTACTAAAAGACAGATATAAATTTCAGGTAAAATTTTCAATATATATGTACATATAAAGGAACATAAAAGGTTTTAAATATATTTTTTCAAAGTAAAAATAAGAAAATTCATGTGTGTATGAAATTATACAATATATGTATTAAAAAAAATCAGTCAGTTATTTATTTTCATGTTACAAAATTACTTAATTTAGATTTCTATTTGTATAAACAAATAAATTTTTTTTTAAATTTCCAAAAATACACCTTTGTCTGTTCGGATGAAAACAGCTTTAATACATTGAAAATGTACGCTCAACGTCAACAGAAGTTAAAGGTGCATATTTAAATGAAGCCAGTTCAATTGTAGAATATTCATTTTCAATTTGATTTTCTTCATTAAAATTGCTATCTAATTGTCAAAAATGCTTTTTATTATATGAAATCCAGTATTTTTCTGTAAAATATTCTTTAGTTTTGTTTTAATTTGGTAAGAAATTTCTCCGTTTACATTATTGATTTTATTGGCAGCATCATCAATTAATTTTACTTGTGCATTCAGCAAATTGAATCCCTGTAGTTTAGTAATATTTTCAGAAATAAAGATGTAATTTGAGCACAGAAATGCTTATTGGCTTTAATATGATGTGTCACAAAGAGAACAAAGTCGATATAAAATTTTTTTCGAAAAGTCGACAATTTCAAAAAGCTAAAAAGTCGATTCATAAATTGAAAAGTTGACTTTTTCTTTCAACAATATAATTCTAGTGTCAATATATTTACTATTTTTACAATACTAAATAGAGTTGCCAAATATATGTATGTACAGTGTACACTGATATAAAAATATGTCCAAAAGAAAATTAAATGTGCAATAAAATGGAAAAATATGCTAAATATATGCATTTAAAAGAAAAATATGCATTTATAACAAAATATGCAACAACAAATCGATGCCATTTTATTGCAAATTCTTCGATTCGGAAAGATAAATTGTCAAACGTGATTTTGAGTTACTGACTACAAACATGCATTTGCATAGAAATCCTTGCCCTGGTTATTACAAACGAAAAAGCTAAAAATGTTGACGAACAATTTTAGATCAAGGACATTAATTTTTTGGTCACACATTTCCTAATATTAGCTTAGTTTGTATACATATCTAGTCAAACTACATCATTTCCAATTGTATTTCAGAATTTTCCAATTGTATTTCGTAAATTTCCATTCGTATTTCAAAAAACTCTAATTGTGATACAAATTTCTGAAATATAAATAGAAATGTCTGAAATACAATTAGAATCTTTTTAAGTATAAGTCTTAAACACAAACGGAAAAAATTCTGAAACACCCTAAAAATTTTGAATTATTTTAAAAAAACTGTTTTAGGATAGATCGTAGTACCTCTAACTCACACATTTTTAAACCGATTTAAAAATGTTTAGCAATTATGGATAGGCAAAGAATTAAGCGTTCATCAAATATATGCATAAAATGTATATTCAAATTGTGCAGGTTTTTATAAAAAGTTTCGCTTAATTTTTTATTTTTTTCGTAATTTTTTTAAATTCAGAAGTAGTTATTTTAATTTTTTTCTATGAAAATCTTTTTTTTTTTTTGCAAAGTGTTTTAAAGACATTTTCATACAGACAAAAATGAGACATTACTTGTTAAAATATTTGCAAAAGTTATTTAACATTTTTTGAAAAAAGTTCGAATAAATTTAGGTTGTAAATTAAAAATTGTAAAAGAGAAAATACTAAAAAAGAAGTTGATGAAAAGTTTAATAACTTTTACAAATTTCTTTCGATTTAAATAATTGAAACCATGTTTTGTTAAGATCTAAATTTTCTTTATACATTATATATAAGCCTTCATATCAAAATAAGCAATGAAAAGCTACTAAAATCAAAAAAGTTGATATTTTTAGTTACAGGTCGAAAAGTTGACGAATATCACTGAAAACTGTTTTTTTTAGAATAATTTCTGAATTTGAGGGTGTTTCTGAAATTTTTAGACACAATTTGTAATACTTATAACCCACGCTGGATCGTTTTCCAAGTTTTTTTCCATCGTAGCAACGTGTAGTTGGAAAAATAAAACTAGTAAAAAATATTGTGTAAACGAACTTACCTACTTAATATATCTTAACAAATATTTCATAACCTATTCTATAATATTATATATCTAAACCTCTATACTATATATTAAAACAAGTAAGAGAGCTATATTCGGTGGTGCCGAATCTTATATACCCTTCACCAAATTATACTTTAAAATAAAAATGTTAAATATTTTTAGGTAAACAAAATTAATTTTTTTTTTCGAAATCGTGTTTTTTTTAATTTAAAAAAAAAAAAAATTAAATTTATTAGGGAAAAAATATTTATGACAAAAAATTTTTTTTGGTAAAAACAAAATTCGAGTTAAAAAATATTTTTCCCAATTCTGACCCATTGTAGGTTCAAATTATTATAGCCTTATATACATCGTTGCAATGGACTTTGAAATATCTATCATTAGGTCTCCATATTGTCTATATTAATGCCTTAGTAATCCAGATATAGATCAAAAATAGGCAAACAATCGATGTTGTCCAGGGTTTTTCCTTATATTTCAGCCATTTGTGGGCCGATTTTCTCGATTTTAAGTAGCGATCGAGCCGTAAGATATATATCCCGATATATTGGTGTATCAATTGTGATTGTAAGTTATTTGGGGGCTAAGGAAAGTTGATTTCAACATACAGACGGATATGGCAGTAAAGGGTTAATCTATATAAATTCCAATATGTATTAGCAAAAGATTATTTTAGAATTTAATTCAGTCTAATTCAATATAGCTTTAAACAGTATTTTCGAATTCTGGTTACTATGGCTTAAAGATATCCAATGAAAAACTAAAGCTTTAAATTTTTAGTTTTAAATATATGTACGTTCTTTCCAACATGTAACTTGTAACATTTTCAGTTTCAACTTTTTTCTTTAAAAATCTTTTATACGCATCCAGATGCACGTATACACCTGTGCTTTCATGTTGTTTCTGTGTCTGCTGATTGTGCTCTTTTTCAAATGACTGGAGTGAGACTGCGACGTAGTTGTTGAGTAATGAAAAAAATGTTCATTCTATTTACAACATTCAAATGATTGTGCACATGTTTTGGAAATTTTAAATAAAGTGACAAACGTTTGACAACTTTCGCAAAGGGAGAAATTATAAGTAGGTGATTAGAGTTTCGACCATAGAGAATAGACATAGAGCGGAAACTCTCCTGTCAAAGACCTAACTCAGTTGTCAGAAACCCAAGACCTACAATTTCCGAAAAAATATTCCTTAACTAGACTTTTTGAAGAAAATTTAAAAAAATATATTAAAACCTTAATTTAGCTTTTACATAAAAATTATTTCTACAGGTACTTGTATTTACATTAAGATAGTACTTTGTTTTTAGAATAGTCGTGACTTGAACTGTAAAGGCTACTTTCGAAAACCACTTAACCGTTTTATAAACATGAAAATCGTATTACCTAATAACGTGAGGATCGGTCCACAATTAATCATACAGTAAGTCCTACATTCGAAAAATAAATTTAAAATAAGGGGTAAAATATTGTTACGAAATTGCACTATCAATTTGAATTTAACGGTTTAACGTATGGTATTAACATTCATCATCTTTTTATATGTTGTTATAAGTGGATACTTCTACTTATCAGTTCAGTGCTGCGAATACTTATTAACTGTTAAGCTGCTTACATAGAACAAAAGCTCTAGAAATAGAACATACTAGTATTTGCCGTTAGATAATTCATGAAACTTCTAGAACATGGCACTGTGTATATAAATAGTAACAGCAAGTTGCACTAAGTCACTTTATCATAGGCGCTGTTAGAATTAACATCAACTGCATTACCAGTGTATTCTTGGACATTAAAAGAAAGTGACTATTTAAATTGTTGCGTTAATTTAAATAAATAAAGAGTTGTTATAAATTTTAAACTACTGCTTAAAGGAAATAAACCAACGTTTAAAAGGTAAAAACTTAACAATATGTTAACTGCAGCTCTATGTTTTTGTCATAACTACATATTGAATCGCACTTGGTAGGGATGATGTTTTCCTATATTTCCCCTTTCCGCGTACATAGTACATGTAATTGTAGTGTCATAGTAAATGGAAAGTTTTGTGGCAATAAACTGATGATGAATTTTAAAGTAAAATATTATATAAAGAATATGTTTTTGGTAAAAGTAAAAAATATAAATAAAATTAACCTTAACAGGTCTTTAAGAAAATTGGTAAATATTTATTTATAGGTACGCATGTTTGTTTATGATAATATGATAAAGAAGATACATTTTTACAGCCTTTTCAAAACTATAGTTTTTTAATTTTTTTAAATTTAAAAAAAACAAAGTTTTTTCAAATAGCTTTTGTATCTTATTTACGCATAGAAATTAAATATAACCTAATACAAAAATAAAATGCTAAATGAGGTTTACAAAAGCATAATATGGGATTAACAATGTCTTAGATTTAGATTGAAATTCATAAAATCGTTAACTAGCAAACCAAAGAAATAAAATGTTTTAAAATTTAATAAATTTATATTTAAATTTGAAAATTTATTAAAATCGAGAAGAATGATTTTAATTTGTTGTAATTTCGTTTAAAAGAGTGCTATATTCGGCTATGCCGAATCTTTAATACCCTCCACCTAAATTAGATGAAAATTATAGAAATTACATTGGTATAAACACTCCAATATCCACATTCAGTGTTTGTTATTGGGACTTAGATCCGATTATGAAGATTGGTAATATAATAGTTTTCGCTTATAGTCTACAAATACAGTTGCACAATTTCTTTTTAAGCCATTTTATGGATTATAGATGAATCCTGACTATATACAAATTATGTACTTTCTTCAATAAAACCACTTTTTTAAACAAAATAAAAGTTTATTTAAAATATAGTAGTATTTTATATATTGTTAGAAAAACTAGTTTACGCAGAAGATATTTTATTTCAAATGTATAAAAATGTTATCTAATTCAGTAATTTATAATTGAAATAACTACATATTCCTACCATTTCCAACAGAGTCTATAATTTTATAATAGGAATAAAATGTACTTTAACAATATATATACTTGATATTTGGTTAACATTACCGATTGGCTCAACATTTTCCTTGTTCACCACAAGTGAAGTAAAAGAGTTAATGTATTTTTCGGATGTCCGACTTATTTGGGAGATATAATTAAATATTTTAACGTGATTTCTATGTATTTGATGCCTATTTTGCTTGATATTTTTCTCCATAACATTTTTTATAAGAGTTTTATAGGTATTATTGTGATTATCGGAAATGGAGATCATATGGGTCTATGGTCAAATATGGACCGAAATTCACAAAACCCAGTAGTATAATTTTTGGATACAATATATTGATCTGTATACAATTTTAGTTCCATATCTATATATTTAAAATATTTATAGAGGTTAATGTGTTTTTCGGAAGTGGTTCTTATATGGAAGCTATAATCAATAATGGGCCGATCTTCATGAAATTCCCTACAGCGATTTTCATAATGCATGTCGAATTTCAACCTGATACCGATATATATAATATATTTATGTGTATTTAAGTGATTTCGGAAGTAAACTTTATATGGGGGCTATGGGAAAATAGTGCCCGATCCAAAATAAATTGGTCTCGCGATTTTTGTTTGCACAAAACTTATTTGTGCTGAATTTTGTATGGATACTGCAATTCTATGGGCATTTATATACCATATCACAATATTTCGGGAAGAAATTTGTATGGGGGCTACGATTCTTTCCAGGGTTTAATATTTAGTTAAACGTTTTTTACATTTGACTATCGACTACGCAATAAATATGAATCGTTTTCATATTAATGTCCACATATACTGAAAATATACAAACTATAAACCAACGCCATATATGCACAAGCTTCATAGTAGAAATATTTGTCGCAGTTTTTCCAAAAATATTTTGCCTTACAAAATATTTTACGTTGCAGCTAGAAGACAAAATGAAAATTTTTCATTTCTAAAACATTTGCTGCCCAAATATATGCATATTTTTGGTTAGCAAAAACAAATATATTGCTTGTGTATAATATACAAAAAATTTACTACAAAAACATCAAACATGCAAACAAATTGCAGCGTGAAAACCATAAACTGCAAACGATATGCGCAGTAAAAAATTCAAACAATGGAAATATGGAAGATGCTAAATGTAGACTGCCAAACCATACGAAGTTGAAAAATGTAAAATACGAAATTGTGCGAAGTTAAAAATGTTTAAAACGAAAATGTGCATTTATAAAATATTTCAGCCACATATATGGAAATATTTTGCCGCATATAGTCACTGAGTAGAAAAATGTGAAAAAAACTATGAACAACAAGTGTGCGTTGATTTGGGTGTACAAAATAAAAATTTATATTGAATCGTGTGTTAAAGAATTTAAGTGCAATAAAATAGAAGCTTTATTTTTTGAGGTATGTAATTGTATTATGAAAGATAGGAATACAGTGAAAATATATTAAATAAGATTCTGGGTAAAGGATAGCGGACGATATTATTTTATTGAATTTTTTGATTAAATGATTTTTGTAATACGAATTCAAATGTATTCCTGCTGCTTGTAATAGGAGTCCAGAAAAATTAGTAACATACAATTTTGTATGTAAAGTGGCTAAAAAAGGATAGATAATGCAACAACAAAATGTAACAACAGGCAAGCAAAACAGCCAATGAATACAATGTAATAAAAAATATCAGGATCTAAAAAAAAATAGTATGTTGCATAAAAATGCAATGTAGATAGATATTACTTTTTCTGAATGAAACCTATCAAATTAAGTGTTTGTACACTCAAATGTATCCTTTCGTAAAATTTGTAACAGGAGAACAAACAAATAAATAAGCAGCATAGAAAATAATTGTGCAAGAACAATTTGATGTGTAAGATATACATAAATGCAAAAAGGCACAGGCATGAGTACAACAGGAGCAAAAGGAAATTAACTGTATAAAACTGCTGTATGTGTGTACACGTGTTCTGTAACTGCATAATGCAACAACAACAACGCAAAAACCATAAACAAACACATAAATAGGTTCAATGATGATCGTGAGTGTAGCAGGAGAAAAAAGGATAAAGAGGAATGATAGAAATTTAAGTAAGGTCCAGAAAATATAATTATGCAATGAAGAAAATTTTACTATAGTACATACAGTAAAAAACAACAAAATGCAATTAATTGCAACGGTTCCTACTCTACTCCTCCATATTTCTAGAAATTCCTTTACTATGCATTTCTTTCTTTTTTTGCACGAGTTGTTTTTGCTTTTTGCAGCTAGAGGACACACATACAACAGTTATATATCACAATTACTTGAGTGTATAAGTAGTTGTTCTTGTATTTCCTTTTTCTCCTGCTGCACTCGTGGCTATGTAAAAAATTGTTGTGCATTCGTTGCATAATTTGTTCTCTGTCGCTTATTTGTTTTTTTGTTCTCCTGTTACAAATATTACGAATGGATACATATAAATGTGCATTTAAAAACACAAAGTCGATCTTTCATAATACAAGTCATTCATAATTATGTATGTACTATAGTAAAATTTTCTTCATTGCATAATTATATTTTCTGGACCTTACTTAAATTTCTATCATTCCTCTTTATCCTTTTTTCTCCTGCTACACTCACGATCATCATTGAACCTATTTATGTGTTTGTTTATGGTTTTTGCGTAAATTGTTGTTGCATTATGCAGTTACAGAACACGTGTACACACATACAGCAGTTTTATACAGTTAATTTCCTTTTGCTCCTGTTGTACTCATGCCTGTGCCTTTTTGCATTTATGTATATCTTACACATCAAATTGTTCTTGCACAATTATTTTCTATGCTGCTTATTTATTTGTTTGTTCTCCTGTTACAAATTTTACGAAAGGATACATTTGAGTGTACAAACACTTAATTTGATAGGTTTCATTCAGAAAAAGTAATATCTATCTACATTGCATTTTTATGCAACATACTATTTTTTTTTATATCCTGATATTTTTTATTACATTGTATTCATTGGCTGTTTTGCTTGCCTGTTGTTACATTTTGTTGTTGCATTATCTATCCTTTTTTAGCCACTTTACATACAAAATTGTATGTTACTAATTTTTCTGGACTCCTATTACAAGCAGCAGGAATACATTTGAATTCGTATTACAAAAATCATTTAATCAAAAAATTCAATCAAATAATATCATCGTCCGCTATCCTTTGCCCAGAATTTAATTCAATATATATTCACTGCATTCCTATCTTTCATAATACAATTACATACCTCAAAAAATAAAGCTTCTATTTTATTGCACTTAAATTCTTTAACACACGATTCAATATAAATTTTTATTTTGTACACCCAAATCAACGCACACTTGTTGTTCATAGTTTTTTCACATTTTTCTACTCAGTGACTATATGCGGCAAAATATTTCCATATATGTGGCTGAAATATTTTATAAATGCACATTTTCGTTTTAAACATTTTTAACTTCGCACAATTTCGTATTTTACATTTTTCAACTTCGTATGGTTTGGCAGTCTACATTTAGCATCTTCCATATTTCCATTGTTTGAATTTTTTACTGCGCATATCGTTTGCAGTTTATGGTTTTCACGCTGCAATTTGTTTGCATGTTTGATGTTTTTGTAGTAAATTTTTTGTATATTATACACAAGCAATATATTTGTTTTTGCTAACCAAAAATATGCATATATTTGGGCAGCAAATGTTTTAGAAATGAAAAATTTTCATTTTGTCTTCTAGCTGCAACGTAAAATATTTTGTAAGGCAAAATATTTTTGGAAAAACTGCGACAAATATTTCTACTATGAAGCTTGTGCATATATAGAATTCGTTAATAGTATTTATATTTTTAGTATGTATGTGAGGAAATATTATTTTGTTAAATATTTGTTGCAGTTTTCATTTAAAATTATGAAATATTTTGCAATTTTTAGACTAATATAGTAGCAATTTTAAACTCTGATTCTTTCCATTTTCAACAGAATTTGTTCCTTTATCATATAAATAATGTGTGCAAAATTTCATGGTATTCTCTGCAATGGATTTACCAAAAATTAGAAAAAAACATTTGAAAATGATCAACATTTTTTGAGGTTGTCTTACATTTTATTCCATAACCCTGGTTCCACCAATTCGATTTAGCTGATTTTCAATACAAAACTGCTTAGAAAAATTATAAACATTTTGGTATACATTTCATTAATTTTGCTTATGTATTTTGGACGTGAGAGTGTTTTACACAGACAGACAGACAGACCTACATTGCTCAATCGACTTAAAATTTCATAAGGATCAATAATATATATACTTTGTTGGGTTTCAGATGAATATATCTCAATGTTACACACGGAATGACAAACTTATATATACCCTCTTTCACCACTTGTGGTGGTGGAGGGTATAATACGACCGACTACCGTGATCCAAAACATTACGGCCTAAGAAAATGATACATTTTTGGCAAAAATGACACCGAGTGCCTAAATCTTTGGTAATTTTTCCATGACTCAAAAAATTACACACAGAGTTATTAAATTATAAATTAAATTAAACTAAATTTAATTTAATTTTTATATATTTTAAACTTTGTCAACTTTTGGGCCCCTGCGGCAACTCTAATCTGTATAAATATAATGTGAAAAATATTGTTATTTTAGAATTGAATTTAGAAATACGACTTTTGTAATATTGCCACATAATTAAAATGGAAATCACATTAAATTGTGCAGTAGATAGCACACATATATTTATATATGCATAGACATATTATATTGTCAAAGATAAATCTGTGAAGAATAAAAATGTCGGAAATAAAACCGTTTCTCTGAGATATTACAACTTATAAAGGTTTGCTTAAGTATAAGCGATTGATGTTTGGTGTAAATTCGGCACCTGAAATTCTTCAATGAACATTAGAAGGAAAATGTATACCTGATTTGGCACATGTCACCGAACCATTGAGAATTTTACTAAAAGCAGACATAAAATTTGTATGGGGTACTGAACAAAAATCTCAACACTTCTATCTCAAATTTCGAATTTATCATATTTTGATCCACAACGGAATCGGATGGCGAACCGAGAGTTTGTCCGACATCGAGAATAGATACTCTCAGACTGCAAAGGAATGTTTAGTTTTAATCTGGTCGGTTGAGAAATTCTATTTCTATTTGACAGGAAGAGTCATGGGATTCAAATAAATCAAGTTTATATTATCCATTTCGGTTTGAACTTTCGGCGATTGGCTGCATTCTCCTGCGAGGTACTCGTATTGTGATGCCTAAGTCTTTGCGTGATAAGGTACTTAAATTAGCATATGAGGGACATCCAGGAGAGTCAGCAATGAAACGCAGACTAAGAGCTAAAGTTTGGTGGTCGCTCATAGATAAAGACGCTGAAAATATTGTAAAAAACCGCCGTGATTGTTTGCTTGTGTCACAATTTTCGAATCCAGTACCAATGCAAAGTCATGCGTTTCCAAATGATCCCTGGTAATGTGTGGTAATAATGAGTACGTTTTAGTTCTAATAGATTACTATTCCCGGTATCAGAAAGTAGTGTTCTTGACAAATGAATCTTCTGACAAAATCATAAAGACCATGGAATAGATATTTTGCAGACTAGGTTTTCCAAAATCATTGCGGACAGATAATGGTCGTCGTACGTAAGTCCGGAGTTTGAACATTTTTGCAAAATGAACAATATTATACATATCAAGACGCCACCTTACTGGCCGCAAGCCAATGGGGAGGTTGAAAATGTGAATAAATCATTAGTCAAATGTGCCAATAATAATAATTATAAGCAGATAATACAAAAGTTCATTCTAATGTATAATGTAACACCTCAAGGCACAACAGGTGCACCACCATCTGAACTACGAGACAAAATACCAAGCATTCAGGACATAACCGAAGATATTATTGATTCCTCGGCAAGATATTTAGACTGCATAAATAAACAAAAAGGTCAGGAAAAAGCAGACAGAAGGCAAAATGCAAGAGATTCAGATATAAATATAGGAGATAAAGTGCTGCTCAAAAATTTTATATTTCCACATAAGCCTACAACAAACTTCGATGTATCAGAATATGAGGTGGTAGAAAGAAAAAAGGAAATGAATTAGAAATTGTTGGTAACTAAAAAGGTTTCTGAGGTGCATTAGTCATATGAAAAAGATTCCTCATCAACGATTTCTGAAAATACATCACCACAAGATTTTGTCAAATGTATCTCCATCGACATCAATCAACCTCACCACCAACACTAACAGATGATTCTCCAGCAGAATTAAAGCAACCAGAAGATCCTGCTATGAAATTGAAGCTGAAAATATAAGCTGTATAAATATAAAGAGAAAAATATTGTTATTTTACTTAGAATTGAATTTAGAAAATAAATAAATATTCGAGTTATTACAGCCCCCTAAGCAGATTTGTATTGTATAAAAACATCACGCCAACGGATTTTACACGCAGAAGTATTTCTTTTTGTTCGTACAAAACGCTACCGATGTGCTGAGAAAAAAATCAAGAAAAAATTACAAAATGGAATAGTAAAAGCATATTTTTTGTGGAGAGTAATGTATTTTCCGGATGTCTGCCATATACGGATCGATAGTCAGAAAATCCAATCAATATTTATGTGAGTTAATATATTTTTCAACTGAGGACCTTATAAGTGGCGATCGTCATAAAGTATTGTTTGTTGATATCTATGTATCTGATGCATTTTTGGGTTAAATTTCATCTCAATAACGATATTTAAAATAGTTTTATGGTTATTATTTTGGCTCAATATCGATATTTATGTATGTTAATGTGATTTCCCGAAGAGGTCTTTATATGGGAGCTATGATTGGATGTGCCGATCTTCATACAATTAGGTACGGGCATTTTTGTTTAAATGATGATAATTGACTAATAACGATATTTATAAGAGATAAGTGATTTTCGGAAGTGTATCTAATTTTGGGGCTATGATTTTGATCTTGATTCTACTGGACCGATTTTGCCCAATATATCGGTATGTTACAAACGGAATGACAAAATCAATATACTCCGCATCATTTTGGTGGCGGATATCAAAAGGAAATTTACATGCTGTAGTCTAGCTAATCACCGGTTATTCCCAGAGCGACTATTGTATTTTCGTGGATGTATCTGAAGTAGCTAATTTTCATGAGCCGGTCTAATAAACATTATATACATACGTATTTTGAAAACACTGCAGATGTGTTTGTTTAATCGGTTAATTTTACTGCACCACTGTGCACACACAGTGACAGAATGGAAAAGCGGATGTGGACCAGTTGTCACAAAACAAATTAAAACTATTTTTGCTGGCTTCCTCTTCATATGAAATTTAGCTAACAACAAAACGAAATACCAATAGTTGAACAATTTCAAAAACATTTATTTTCAAAAAGTTGTGAATGGATGTGTGTGTTTGTGTGTGTGTGTATGTGAATTTGAGACGAGTTGTTATTTAAACGCAAACAAAAACTATTGTCTTCATATGATAAATTTTATTGTATATTTCTTCGTTCCTTCCAATTTAAACTGTAGGACAGTTTGTCATTCAAAATGAGGAAACAACAACGACAACATCAAGTTAAAATCACTTTCCACAAGGAAATTTTTAGTTTCAACCATGAGATTTTGACACTTCTCATTAGATTTGTTTGGTTGCCGTCGTTGTTCCGCTATAGTTGCCACTATTGTTGCTACCACGGTGTACATTCTATTCCTCGTACTATGCCGTTGCTGTGGTTCAGTTAAAAATTTTGTCATTGACATCCACATCATTGTCGTCGTCGTTGTCGTGCTTGTTGCTGCTGCTACTAGTTTATATGTATGTGTATTTGTGTGGCCCTTATTTTGCAGTTTTTCGATTTTTCAATATTGTGTTCATATTTTCACTATTTGGTTTTTAGATGACGGAGAACAATTTTAGACCTCGGGACATTAAAAAAAGAGCAAAATAAGTGCCACCCTAGGGTGTATGTAGGTATGCATGTAGTCGTATACATGTTTGTATTTGTTTTAATATCACACAATGTAATTAAATTTCAAAATCAGTTGTAGGGTTTTTAGTTGAAGGAAAACTAACCATTCAAATCATTCATTCTAACCACGATTCATGTATTTGACTTCATCCGTGACGGCAATATTCATTTTCTAAATACAGTGGTTTTAAACTGATTTTCTTTTTTCTCTCTCTCTCTCCCTCTTTCTGTCGTGCACTTTTTTCATTCATTTAAATACTTGATTTTGTTAACAGAATTCTTGAAAAAGTGCACACACAACAGAATTAAATTGAAATTTGAATATTAGAATACGAGTGAAAAAGGAAAATTAGAATTGATTTGAAATGTTTGTCCTTTGTTCAGTTTGTTTGTTTTATGATTTATTTGAAGTGTTATAAATATACTCACATACAAGATAGAGAAATTAAAAAAAAAAGTATGAAATATTGTTATGAAATTAACATTATTTGTATTAACATATATGTTAACATCACGATACTGGCATACTCTTAACCAAAACAATAAGTATGTTCATTAGGCTGGGTCAAATTGTATGGTTGATCAAAAAGTAAAAAATATATTGAAAATTCTAAGAAAGTTTCCTCAAGAATCCTATTTTGCGCATTTCGTCTTGTATCAAATTAAAAAAACGATAAAAAAAATACTGAAAAAAATCATTGGAAAAAAGACGAAATGCGCAAGATAGGATTTGATTTTAGACCTATGGTTTCTTGGGGAAAATTTCTTAGAATTTTCCGTAGAATGCCTTTCTGCTATACGATTAATGTACATATTAATAGCAGTCTTGATAATTAAGCAGATCTTTCTAGAAATTGGTTAATGCTGCAGGTATGATATTAAGCATGCCAGGTCGATATTGCTAATGATTTGTTTTGATATCGTTCTTGAACCTTAGAGATTAACGATTTACGATTAAAGGTTTATAAAACAAATTTTGTATGGACATTTTGTTGTATAAACCTTTAATAAATTTAAAAATTAATTATGAGTAAGAGGGTTAACATTTATTAGGGAAAATATATTAGAGTATCTTTAGGTATTGTGGACTATGCGTACAACGTGGACCAGTATATTTTATTCAGAAACTATTAAACTGCTTTGTCGTACGTTTTACAGTTTGTTTGAAACGACAATTGCACATTAGACCGTCTTAGTTTTTACACTTTTTTCCAAATTTCTTCATGAACATCGATTTTCTTAATATACTCTAAAAATCAAGAATTTTGGTGTATAACACTAAAATATTGATGAACGGGAAGTGGTCTCTCAAATGGTCTCTTTTAAAGCGGATGCCATTTCTTCCAACAAAATTGGAAAAAAATTAAAAGTGAGACGGTCTATTGCACATGCATTGCACATACATAGTAGAATTTAATCTTTGGTTGTTATACCCTCCACCACCACAAGTGGTGAAAGAGGGTATGTATAAGTTTGTCATTCCGTGTGTAACATTGAGAAATATTCATCTGAAACCCAATAAAGTATATATATTATTGATCCTTCTGAAATTCTAAGTCGATTGAGAAATATCCGTCTGTCTGTCAGCCTGTGTAAAACACTCTCACGTCGAAAATACATAAGCAAAATTAATGAAATGTATACCAAAATGTTTATAATTTTTCTAAGCAGTTTGGTATTGCAAATCATTAAAATCGAATTGGTAGAACCAGGGTTATGGATCAAAATGTAAGACAACCTCCAAAAATTTTGATAATTTGCACATGATTTTTATGACTTTGGGTAAATTCATTGCAGAGAATACCATGAAATTTTGCACTCATTATTTATATGATAAAAGGAAAAATTCTGTTGAAAATGGAAAGAATCGGTCCATAATTTCTCCTAGCCCCCATACAACTTTCTTCCCGAAATATGCTGCTATGGTATATAAATGCCCATAGAATTGCAGTATCCATACAAAATTCAGCACAACTAAGTTTCGCGCAAACAGAAATAGCGAGACCAATTTTTTTTGGATCGGGCACTATTAGACCATAGCCCCCATATAAAGCTTACTTCCGAAAATCATTTAAACACACTTAAATATCTAATATATATCGGTATCATGTTGATTCAAATTGCATAATCCCCATGCACATGAAAATCGCTGTAAGGAATTTCATGAAGATCGGCCCATAATTGGTTATAGCTCCCATATAAGGACCACTTCCGAAAAACACATTAACCTCTATAAATATTTTAAATATATGGATATCGAACTAAAATTGTATACAGATCAATATATTGTATCCAAACATTATACTACTGGGTTTTGTGAATATCGGTCCATATTTTACCATAGCACCCATATTAGCTCCATTTCCGATAATCACATTAATACCCATAAAACTCTTGTAAATAAAGTTATGGAGAAAAATATGAAGCAAAATAGGCCTCAAATACATAGAAATATCTAAAAATACATTAACGCATATATACACTCATATCGGTAAAAAATGTAACAAATATAAGTTTCAAGTAGATTTGGTGACTATGGGTTCACAATTATATATATAAGGCTCTTATCCGGAAAATTCATTAGAACAGAACAAAAATATACTTTTGAAGTTTGATTAAATATATTTGTTTACAATTTTTATACTCTTTTACTTCACTTGTGGTGAATAAGGAAAATGTTGAGCCAATCGGTGATGCTAACCAATTATTAGGTATATAAATTGTTAAACAGTACATTTTATTCCTAATATAAAATTATAGACTCTGTTGGAATATGTATTATTTCAATTATAGATTGCTGAATTAGATAACATTTTTATACATTTGAAATAAAATATCTTCTGCGTAAACTAGTTTTTCTAACAATATAAAAAAATCTTACTATATTTTAAATAAACTTTTATTTTGTTTAAAAAAAGTGGTTTTATTGAAGAAAGTACATAATTTGTATATAATACAAAATGTGTATGATATCAGGATTCATCTATAATCCATAAAGTGGCTTAAAAATAAATTCTGTTATAGTCCTAATTCGCTTATAGTCCACAAAAGTTCTTGATATCAGAAGTCGAGATTATGGTTAATTTCAAAATGATCAAGTATTTGCTTAACAAATTGATGATATACGTTTTTTGCTATAAAATAATTAATCAATTAAGTAATTAAAACAATTTAGAACTATTACAGAATTAAAAA
The DNA here is from genome assembly GCA_942486065.2 of Calliphora vomitoria. Taxonomy (NCBI): domain Eukaryota; kingdom Metazoa; phylum Arthropoda; class Insecta; order Diptera; family Calliphoridae; genus Calliphora; species Calliphora vomitoria. The sequence goes on along the minus strand of OW818030.2, from coordinate 66,323,637 downwards.
CGAAGTAATACATTTTATGTATTAAATTATAATCTACACAATTAACATATTTTTGCAGTTTTGACAAAAAAAATGTACTTACTACTTTTGCAGACCACAGTTTACCAAAGAGAAAAAAACAAAATAATTGTAAACTTGGTTTATGCATAGTGTATTCTTATTTATTCAAACGCTTTGTATAAAAATCTAAATTTTCTTAAAAACTGGACTTTTTTTTTGCTCACTAAGCCAAGTCCAATTATCTTTATCTTCAACATAATGTTTATAGCCACCATCAAAAAAATGGGTATATTGATTTTCTCAGTCCGTTTGTAACACATCAAAATATTTGTCGCCGACCCACATTAGTATATACATTCTGGGTCCTCGTAAGATTATAAGACGATCTAGCTATGTCTGTCTGTCTGTTGAAAACACAATAAAGACCAAACGAAAAGAGCTCGCTGACTGAAAATTTCCACAAATACTCTCTATTGATAAGGTCTGTTTGATAATCGCAATATCGGTCTATGATATCACCTAAATGTCCCACTGGAATACTGTTTGAGCAGTGACAAATATGCTGATTATGGCAACAATTGCAACTATTCCCCATACAAGGTCCCCTTCAGAAAATACTTGAACATTCACAATTGTTTCATAATAATTAATATCGTGATGAAATTGGACATAAACAAGTTTAATATGAACCTAAATCTTTCTACCAACTTTTGTGATGAATAGAACCTAGAAAAATATTTTATTGTCAATAAATATTTTTTATATACATAATGATATTAACATAAATTTCGACGTTTAAAGTTTAGACCATAACTGATTCAAGTCCCCATAAGAGGCCAAAACTACATATTGATGGTGGGTATACAAGATTCGGCTCAGCCGAATATAACACTCTTACTTGTTATTATTGTTATTGTCATCATAACTTGTAATTACTTTGGTTAAACACATTCGACCATGGCAAACAGAGCAGTTCCAGAACAAACTTGGATATATATTTAAATCAGTGATGCGCGTTCATATTGTTCAGGTTACAAAATCAAAATTTTTTTTGACGTTTTTTTCCAAAATGGTCCCTTTTTAATTTAATTTCCACAATATAATTTTCCGACCCTATAAAGTATATATATTCTGTATTCGTATAGATAGCGGAGTCGATTTAGCCATGTCCGTCGGTCTGTCTGTTAAAATCTATTTTCTAAAGACCCCAGATATCTTCGGGATCCAAATCTTCAATAATTCTATCAGACATGATTTCGAGAAGTGTGCTATTTAAAATCAGCAAAACCCGTCCATAAATAACGGAGATATGAACAAAAATCCGAGACAACCTCTATTTTTGGCCTATTTTTGATCTATATCTCGATTACTAAGTCATAAATATAGATAATATGGATATATAATGATAGATATTTCAAAGTCCATTGCAACCTACAATGGGTTAAAATCGGGAAAAATATTTTTTAACCTGAATTTTTTTCCACAAAAAACATTTTTTTGTCATAAATTTTTTTCACTAATAAATTCAAAAAAAAAAATAAATTTTTAAATTAAAAATTTTTTTTTTTAAAAAAATTGGAAAAAACTTAAAAAAACAATTTCGAAAATAAAAATTTAAAAAAAAAAAAAATTGTACTTTAAATATAATTTGGTGAAGGATATATATCTCTCTTACTTGTTTTCGTATCGCCTTGCGAAAAATAGCAAGAAGTACAGAGAATCAAGCTTATTTTTACCATTTTGTATGTTTTGCTTTGTAGTTATATATGTTGTGTATTATTTGTAAAAACCCTAGAAGGTTGGTTACTAAATTTATTCTTTGGATAAATTTATTATTTTTATATGCTCAGTCACAACTCACAGAACTTACCAAAATGAAATAGTTCAGTTTTTGGTATTAAAATACTGTTCCTAAAATTTGTGTTTTGGAAGCAATTTTAAGAGAAAATAGAAATATGTAAAGTCTCAGCAAAATTTGGGTATTAATCCTAATACCAATAAGTTCCTTTATACTCTTTGTACCTTTCAATACTTAAGTTGTACTGAAAAGACAAACCAGATTGCTAAAAATGTATATATGCTTCACGAACAGCTTTTAGTGTTCAAAGTGAGAATTGAAAACCTTGATTTTGGTCAACATTGTACATTTTAAAATCCAACCAAGTAAACGAATACTCGTATATTGAATCCACAATAAAAATGCCCACACATTTGGACATTTTGTAGTGTTACAATGTGGTCAAACCAATGTCAAAATTTTTGTAATAGAGTTATTATACTCTTGTTGCTTTTGGTGATGTTGGTATCGTTGTTGCTTATGTTGTTGTTGATGTTAGCGGTTTTACACTCGATCCCATTGAAATACTTCACCAATTCCACTTCAAGCGAAACCAAAAATAAAGAGAAAAAATTAATACTAATCTAACACATTCATATGTATGGATACGCATGCTACACGCCATGAACATGTATTTATGAACAGTGATGAACAAAAGTACAAAATATATTTTAAGAATTAAGACCACTCATTGAGGAACTCCTACGATCCTCTCTTAGTGAATTACCTTAGAAAGGACGTTCATGGACTCTGGAATGTTGGTGGTAGTAAGGTTACAGTGTTCAAGCAAAGGTATCACAAGAGTTTGAAGTAATGTAGTGCCGATGAAGAAGGTTATTACCTTCTTCATCGGCACTACAATAAATTTGATAGTGTACATGGACGTTATGGCACTTGTAAAAGTTATGGCATGTAGGATAGAGGGAGTAGTGTTTGTGGGAATTCGATTTTACTTTTCGACATTTAATGTACAAAAGAAACTTCTCTAGGAAGTCTACAAATGGATAAGTTCTAGCATAAAAAAACATTTGAGTGTACCGATAGAACATTGCAACACAATCCACACTATCATTAGATTTCGATACCATAGTGTCAATGATACTTCCTTTCGAACTCTCCTGTACGCAGACGATTCCACACCAGACTCATTCATATGAGTCGGTAATGTAAGTAAATAGTATGAAGATCAGATCAAGTGACTGTATATACTTTTTTCGACAGTACTGTATTTTCATCACGTGCTCATAAAAAACAAGTAAGAAAGATATATCGGCTGTGCCGAATCTTAAAATTTTTTTTTTCGAAATTGTTTTTTAAGTTTTTTCCAATTTTAAAAAAATTTTTTTTTTTTAATTTATTAGTGAAAAAAATTAATTTATTAGTGAAAAAATTTATGACAAAAAAAGTTTTTTGTGAAAAAAAATTCGGGTAGAAAAATATTTTTCCCGATTTTGACCCATTGTAAGTCAAACTTACTATAGCCTAATATACATTGTTGCAACGTACTTTGAAATATCTATCATCCATATTGTCTATATTTATGACTAAGTAATCGAGATATAGATCAAAAATAGGCCAAAAATAGAGGTTGTCTCGGATTTTTGCTCATATCTCCGTTATTTATGGAAGGATTTTGCTGATTTTAAATAGGAAACTTCTCGAAAGCATGTCTGACCGAATATGGAAGCTATTATTTAATATGTTACTGGGCTAGTGTATTGCACCCAAATCCAATTTAAGTTTTTCTAAATATTTTATTACATAATTTTTGGTCTCAGCTTTTACCAAAGGCATTTTTAGACCTTTTTGGATATTCGAATTTTTTTATACCAGCGGCAATTGTGATCATTCGTAGATACCCAGAGCTGATTTGATTGAGTTATAAATTAGAAGTTTACAATTTAAACCAAGCAAAGAGTTTGTGCAACTGAGCCAATTAATTGTTTGTTATTGCTCGGTTATTGATATGAGCATTGTCTTAACAATTTTTCAATTCATATATATTATCTTGTAAGAAGCGAAACGTTTCTTGAGGTTTTTCATGAATGCTTAGAACAGCAGCATCATTAGAAAATGTTGACGTGTAAGTTTGATTTTTTGTTGGCATATCAGAAGCATATATCAGGAATAGAAAGGTTCCAAGGATACTGTCTTGGGGAGTCCGGGTTCAATGGGTTGCGGGGAACATAAAAAGTCTCCTTGCCAATAACTTATAAGTGTTTGCGGTCTCTATTTGTATATTAATCCAGCATGCCATTCTTTATCAAATGTTTGAGAAATTTCGATGAAAAGAACAAAATTTTTTTTTTCAGTTTTGCTTACAATATTTACAAGTACTTATACATATGTGTTTGTTCGATAGTACTGTTTTAAATTAAAATCGGATACAACTTCTTCATAGTAGCTTCTTAAATAACTTTGATATACTAGTCAATATAGACCCCCATATTGATCCTCCATTTAAAATGCTATATTATGCTTTGAATATTAGGCATAATATAACATTTAAAAGAAAAATTATTATTTGTATTGCTAAATCTACCCCGTTTAGCATAATTTTTTTTATTATATTGAAAAAATTAATTTTGTTAAAACTTCTGTGTTAAAGCCTTGAATTCAACCAAATTCAGAGTGAATATTTAAATGCTTAAGGCAGATGCTTAACCACAATTGTTTTAAAATATATTATGCTTTAGAAGTTTTAAGGCGTTTTTAATAATAAGGACTGTTAAAAGGGCCCTTGCTTCAATTAATAATAAAAGAAAATGTCTAATTACAAGATATTAAACTACCAAGTTTCAGAATTTTTGTGCAAAATATGGTATTTTTACCTTTTAGGATATATGGGAGGTAAATTATTTTTAGGAAATGATCCCTCTTTTATTCTGATACTTATAAAACATTTGAACATTTGGCTACAGTATCTGAGTGTGTACTAGGGTATTCAAATAATCGGGTTTCTGATTTAATCGGTAAATCGAGCAAAAAATCAATCGGGGCTTAGATTTAATCGGTTAATTTTGAATTATTCGATTAACCGAGTAATTTCTATTTTAATTTTAAATTGAGAATAAAACAACAAATTTTGTGTAACTATTTAAGAATTTTATTAATAACAAGTAAGAGTACTATATTCGGCCGTGCCGAATCTTAAATACCCTCCACCTAAATATGATGAGAGGTGTAGAAGTTACATTGGCATAAACACTTTAATATCCATATTCAATATTTGTTATTATGATGATTAAGACAATGTTATCGAAATACTATTAAATAAATATATGAAATAATATAACAATTGTAAGAAAGACTAGTTTAAGCAGAACATACTTTAACTGCAGATTCTTACCATTTCGAATAGAGTTTGTCATTTATTCATATTATAACGTATGACATTTAACAATTTATATAGGTACCTAATAATTGGTTATCATTATCCCATTGGATCAACATTATCCTTATTCACGACAAGTGAAGAAAAAGAATATAAAAATATAAAAAAGGGTATACAAATATATTTAGACAAAATTCAAAATTTTGCATATGGAAATGAGTTATATCACAACATTTTAATATATATTCGCGATTAACGAATTTTCCGGATATGTGTCTTATATATAATTATGAACCCATAGTCAAAAATTCCAGCAGTATGATTTCTGTCTACTTGTAACTAATTTCTGTTGAATTTTTGATCGATATTAATGTTTATATGCGTTAATGTATTTTTGGGATGTTGAACTAATATGGAAACTATGACCTATTATAAGTCAATCGCCATAAAATAGTTTAACGTGATTTCTATGTATTTTAATTGAATTTCGTCTTTACAAGAGTTTTATGGGTATTATTAGTTATTACCGAAAGTGGAACTTATATGAGGGCTGTTGCCAATTATGGACCGATATTCATAAAATTCAGTACAATGATTTTTGGATTCAAATTTTGGTTCAACATATTGGAGCTGACCTATTATAGGACTATCGCCATATAATACTGTAACGTGATTTCAAAGTATTTGAGGGCTATTTTTGTAAAATTTAAAAATAAAAAAATGTATAAAACTTAATTTAAACAACGCTATTAACAATAGTGGACCTTATATGACAACTATATCGAATTATGGACCGATATTTAAAAAATCTTGTATTATGATTCTTGTATTCAAATTCGGTGTACAATTTTGTTTCAGTACAAATATATATATATTTTTTTTGGATATTTGTGTAAGTTAATGTGTTTTCCGGAAGTGGTACTTATATGGAGACTATGACCAATTATGGGCCGATCACCATAAAATTTTATACAATGATTTTTATATATATTGTAATTTTTGGTTTCGAATTTCAACGTGATAACAATATTTGTAAGAAATTTATGAGGATTTTAGTGATTTTCTGGAGTGGACCTTATATGGGAGCTAAGGTCAAATATGGACCGATATTCACAAAATACAGTAGTATGATTACTGGATACAAATTAATCATCTGTGTATAATTTTATTTTAATATCGATATGTTTTAGATATTTATACAGGTTAATGTGTTTTTCGGAAGTGGTCCTTATATGGGAGCTATGACCAATTATGGGCCAAACATCATAAAATTTGGTACAGTTGTTGCTATGTATATGAGTTTTATGTATGTCGAATTTTAGCATTATTAAGATATTTATAAGAGATTTGTGAGTACTTAACTGATTTTCGGAAATGGACCATAAATTGGAGCTACGGTCAAATATGGACCGATATTCACAAAATGCTGCAGTATGACTTCCATATATAAATTACGGATCTGTGTAAAATTTTGGTTTGATATTGATATTTTTTAGATATTTATGCAGGTTAATGTGTTGTTCGGATGAGGTCCTTATATGGGAGCTATAAACAAATATGAACCGATCTTCATAGAATTCGGTGCAGCGACTTTTGTATATATGGAGATTATTTGTGTTAAATTTCAACTCAATAGCGATATTTATAAGGTATTTATGCATGTTTAAGTGATTTTCGGAAGTGAACTTTATATGGGGGCTATGATCAAATATGGGCCGATCCACGAAAAATTCAGTCTTGTGATTTCTCTTAGCACGAAACTTATTTTTGCTGAATTTTGTATGGATACTGCAATTCTGTAGGCATTTATAGACTATAGCACCATATTTCGGGAAGAAATTTGTATGGGGGCTACGAGAAATTATGGACCGATTCTTTCCATTTTCAACAAAATTTGTCCTTTTATCATATAAATAATGAGTGCAAAATTTCATGGTGTTCTCTGCAATGAATTTACCAAAAGTCACAAAAATCATGTGAAAATTATAAAATTTTTTGGAGGTTGTCTTACATTTTGATCCATAACCCTGGTTCTACCAATTTGATTTTGCTGATTTTCAATACCAAACTGCTTAGAAAAATTATAAACATTTTGGTATACGTTTCATTAATTTCACTTATGTATTTTGGACGTGAGAGTGTTTTACACAGACAGACAGACAGACAGACGGACAGACGGACAGACGGACAGACAGACGGACATTGCTCAATCGACTTAGAATTTCATAAGGATCAATAATATATATACTTTGTTGGGTCTCAGATGAATATTTCTCAATGTTACACACGGAATGACAAACGTATATATACCCTCTTTCACCACTTGTGGTGGTGGAGGGTATAAAAAGAACAAAAACATAAAAAACAAATAAAACATAACAATTCGACAAAACCAAATAAGTAATAGCAAAACAAAAATATGGTATCTGAGACCTTTTTTATTCACATGTGAGTTTTTTTAGGATTTTAGGGAGATCTTCTGAAATAAGCTTTTTAAAAAAGAATATAATTGAAATGTTTTCCTTAACGATTAGTTAGTTTTATTAAAAAAGTTGACTTGGAAAGAACTCTATCACTGATTAGATGTTGGAGAAATCAAATTGCTAGAAGTTAATGTTCATGAGTTAATACATAAAATTAGTGTGCTTAAAACTATATTTCTATATAAAGTGCAAAAACAAAATAAATTTCGGTTAATCGGTTAATCGACACAAATGAATCGGTTTATTTGTTATTTGAAAATCGCCAATTTTAAATTATTCGAACAGTTAACCGACCAAAATTAATCGGTTAACCGATTGGCGGTTAATAGATTGAATACCCTAGTGAGTACTCAGATGCAGACATATATAGTGCTTTTATAGTTGCTAAAGGCCCCTTTAGACGATCACATTTTAAGACTTGGTAAACATGCCAATTCTCTACTATGAAGAGAGAAACATCATACTTCCGAGATTACCTAATAAGTACTAATAATGAAAAAAAAAAAATATAAACAATAGTCCCCATATGCATAAACAGTTTATAAATTTATCAAAGGTTTATAAAAAAATTTTGTATGGAAATTTAGCTTGATAAACCTTTGATAAATTTATAAACTGTTTATGCATATGGGGGTAGGTCTGAATTTATTTTTTATTTACACTTTTATGTACATTTATTTGTGGATGATGCATTTTTGTTATTTACTGTTTATTAACGCCAGCTCAAGCATTAGTTTGTATTTGCGCATGTATGTATTAAGGATGCTGAACGGGACTGAATTTTTTAATCCCGGGATTCGGGATTTTGAAAATGTATGTCCCGGGATATTTCGGGATCCCAGGATTTTGGGTTTTAGAATGAATAACATCAAATTTAACAATAAAACCCATTTTTTCATAAATATACATATATTCTTTATAAAAATATAACAAAACAAAAACTAATTCATTGAATTAAAATAAATTGGAAGCAAAAAATAATTCTAATTTAGTATAAATATGTTTGAAAACAAAAGAAATATACTATCCTCATTATTTATTGTCATAAAGTTAAGTTTGACTGATATGAGGAAAATAAAATTTCAATAGGGCTACACAAATTTATAACAAATTAATAGAAATATTTGAAAAATTAAAATAAATAAATAAATAAATAAAATATTATTAATTATTCAGGCTCAAGTTCATTAAATTGATTTCCTTAGAAATACAATTTTATTTTATTAAATTTTCATAATTTTTTAAAGAATACTGAAAAAGTTATATTTAGACACACGGCAAAAAAATTATGAAAATTTAATAAAATAAAATTGTATTTCTAAGGAAATCAATTTAATGAACTTGAGCCTGAATAATTAATAATATGATAATCAAGAAAGTTCGACAAAATAACCACTAATATTAATTTAAAAAAAACACTGGGCACGGTGTTACATGTTTCATGATCTTCTGTCGAGTTGTGACTGAGAAACAGAATCAACATAGAAGAAACAACAAATAAACATAATATAAAAAAAAAAAATAAAAAAAAAAAAAAAAAAAAACAACAATTGCTTCATTGTTAGCTGACAGCTGACTAAGGCAAAACAAAACAAGTAATAATGCTAAAAGAATACAACGCTGAAAATGTTCGTAAACTTCGTCTAACTCAATCAAAGTAAAAACAGAAATAAGATTAAAGAAAGCTTTCATAATAAGTCCTTTATTCTATTTCTGTAAAACTGGCGAGTTAAATAGATGATGTTTACAAGTGACACTTACATCGACACAAAAGAATGCTGATGAGGGGGTAATGGCTAACCCCGAAAATGCATTCCATTCTGCCGTGTGTCTAAATATAACTTTTTCAGTATTCTTTAAAAAATTATGAAATTTTAATAAAATAAAATTGTATTTCTAAGGAAATCAATTTAATGAACTTGAGCCTGAATAATTAATAATATGATAATCAAGAAAGTTCGACAAAATAACCACTAATATTAATTTAAATAAATAAAATATACAAAACTAAAATATAGTAATAGTATTTTTGTGGATTTTTATAATTTCATTTGTAAAACCCTATCAAAGAGTGGAAATTTAAATTTCTAGTTATTTTAATTTTCAAGACAATCGTCAAAGTATATCAGAGTAATAAAATTAAAAATGTTTTCACTATACGGAAATTGTAATTTACCATATCTAAATCGTTTTGTAGTTACGCAAATATAGATGTTGTGCAACCTCCAACATTTTCGAAATAACGGTATATCTCAAAAACAAGAGCTAACATAAAAGAACCACTGGATTCAGCGTACTCGAATTAATGTGTCAAATTCGACCACTGTGTTATTTTTGAAAATAAATTCAAGTTAAATAAAATCTTGTAAAATTTAAATTTAAAATTCTGAAATTTTAAGCTTTCAGGCATTTTGGGGATTCAGAAAATTCCTAAAATATCATAAATTACAGAATTACATTTTTTTTTAAAAATCACGAAAATCGGGATTTATTAATCCCCGGGTTTGGCATCCCTAGTATGTATGTATGGTTGTGCATTGGTGAGTGTATGTACTTGTCACAAAAATGATAAACTTAAATTTAATTTTGTTTTGTGGAACACCAACAAAACCATGAACATTTTGAACAAAATATGATTCTTATTCACGATAGAGCAATGGGCAAACGATATGTGGATGTTCATTGCCGTGGCGAAATTTGTTGTTGGTATTTAGTTGCTAATGATAATTCAGTTTTAATTTCTACAAATTTAACAACAATTTAATTTTACTCAAATAACATGTTGTTACGAATTTGCAATAGCGATTTGAATTTAACGGTCGTTACGACTGCCTGCATGCAGCATTCATCATGTTTATAGACACGTCCATCAGTAGAATCAGTAAAATCAAATCCTATTTTGCGCATTTCGTATTTCATCTTCGTTAACTTAACAAAATTTTAGCAAATAGTAGTACTGTAATGTACTCTAATGAGTCAAGTGTCAAGTTTATAGTTCGTCTCAACCTATTTTTTGTGAAATTTCAATTAAATTTTTAACACAATTAGTTTTAATCCAACTACTTTTCAAAACAATAGTGTAAACATAATTTATTAAAACTCACTAATTTAGGTCAGTTTAATTGTTGTGAAAATATTTTGGGATTTAACCATAAATGCTTGGAATATTGTTTAGATCTGGTTTATTGCAAATGCTCTTGGATTGAACAGTTCATTCTAATGTGTTTTCCAACAATATCTCTTAAATTAAATTACACTTTCGAAATATATTTTAAAATAAAGTTTCAAAGTTTTGCAAAATTAGTACAAAAACAAGTAAGAAAGTATGGTCGGTCTAGCCCGACCTTATAATACCCTACACTAAGTAAATGAGCAAAATCATTATTTTTTCAAAATTTCAATAATTTATATTCGTGAGTGATTATCGGAAGTGGACCTTATATGGGAGCTATGACAAATTATTGACCGATCACCATGAAATTTTGTCATGTGATTAATGTCTATATGAAAGTTATTTATGTTGCATTTTATGTGTATACCAACATTTTAAGGAAATTTATGCTCGTTAAAGTGATTATCGGAAGCAGGTCTTATATGGGAGCTATGACTAATTATGGACCGATCATAACAAAATTTGGTGACATGAATTCCGTATATATAACACTTATTTGGAGAAAAAATTGTGTAGATAGCTTTATAAATTACACATTTATGACCGATAAAGTCCAATATCGGGAGGACATTTGTATGGGGGCTAGGTGAAATAATGGACCGATTTCAGCCAGTTTCAATAGGCTTGGTCCTTGGGCAGAAGATTGGTATACTTTAAGGTGGGTGTTAGACTAATATTTTTGGGCGTTACAAACATCAGCACAAATCTATTATACCCTCCCCACTATGGTGGTGTAGGGTATAAATATGAATTAAAATGGACCACAACATGTTTTAAGTACATATTGTCTGATAAACACTTTTTTCTGTCAAGCGCGACACCCAGCCGATTAAACAAATTCGAGTACACTGAATCCAGTGGTGCTAACCGTAATTTTATGGTTAGCTCTTGTTTTCGATATATACCGTTATTTCGAAAATGAAGGAGGTTGCACGACATGTGTTCGAGCAACTTTAAAATGGTTTAGCTTATTGAATAAACTTAAAAACCGTTTTAAAAAACAAATATTTCGAAATTTTGCTAAAAATTTTTTTTGGCCAAAAATAAATTATATTTCGTTTTTTTAGTTTATTCAATAAACTAAAATATTTTAGAGTTACGCGAATATATGTCTTGCAACCTCCTTAACAAGAGCTAATCTTAAAAAACGGTTAGCACCACTGGATTCAACGTACTCGAATTAGTTTTATATATATGGTTGTGGTAACAATAATAAGGTTAATTTACGATTCACATGAATATTTCAACCATATATATGGTTACAGTAACCATGTATATGTTTGTGACAACCATTTATATGATGAATAATTTTATCATAATATGTTGTTCTCAAATTATGATATGATATGGTAAGTCCTTCATCATATAAATGGTTGTCACAAACATATACATGGTTACTGTAACCATATGTATGGTTGAAATATTCATGTGAATCGTAAATTAACCATATTATTGTTACCACAATCATATATATAGTTACTGTGACTATAATATTGTTAAAAATATTGAAATTGTTACAGTAACCATGCACAAATTTGAAATGGTTACAGTAACAATGTACAACTATATTTTTTTTCTGCGTGTAGTCGAGATATAGATAAAAAATAAGCCAAAAATAGAGGTTGTCTTAGATTTTTGCTCATATCTCCGTTATTTATGGACGGATCCAGAATATATATACTTTATAGGGTCGGAAAATTATATTGTGGAAATTACAAACGGAATGACAAACTTATATATACTTATCCTTCTCACGAAGGTGAAGAGTATAAAAATTATATATATTCCCAGTTCTTATTAGAATTCTAAGACGGTCTAACTACGACCGCAAACCTGTGCGACTTTTGAAGGAGTAATAAAAACTCGATGGAAAGACTTAGGGGAACCCCAAATGTTTTTTGTTGGTCAGAAATGTTGGTATTGAAAATGGTCAAAATCGATTATGGAGCAAACCAAAGTTATGTAGCAAAATGTGAGAAAACCTTAAAAAGAGTTGATTGATAGATGAAAAAATTATACACATATTATTGCTATGATAATAGGACATGCTCTTTTGAAAATAGTTAGAATCAGTCCATAATTTCTCCTAGTCCCTATACAAATTTCTTTTCGTATTGTAGCTATATGGTGCATAAATACATAATTATAGAATTGCAACAATTAACCCTAAGGAGTTGAAGATATTACCAAAAATATAAAACAGAAGTGCGGTTTGACTTGCATTACAAAATTGCATATCTCTGCGAATTGGACAAGACTTTTTGTATAAAACCTTTTGTAGTAGGATTTCGTTTGGATAGGCTGATCCAAACGAAATTTATTTTCCAAATTACAAAATTCAAAAATCTTTCCTCATTTTTTATTTGTTAGCCTTAGTATCTGATGTGACGATACAAGTAAGAAATTATGGTTGCTCAAGCATGACTATATAATACCCAACACTGAAAGACATTTTATTTTTTTTAATTTCAATAATTTATTTTCGGAAGTTGGCTTTATATTGGAGCTATGACCAATTATGGACCGATCGCCATGAAATTAGGTTGTCCCTATCAACCCATTTGTTTTAATATTTTTCGCCAAAAAATTTAGTATGTATTTCCAAATTCACTCAGAATACTTCTGTTATTTTTTATTTATCAACCAAAATATTCACTAGAAATAATTTTTATGGCAGAACACACGTTTGCCGAGTCAGCTAGTTTTAATAGTAAAACTTTTTTAATTTTACTAATTTGTAGAGTAAAAATTAAAGCTATTATTATTATAACTGCCCCCATATTCATAAAAAATTAAGTTTAAACAATGTTTTAAAGTAAAAGTTCCATACGAAATTTGATTTTAAAACGTTATTTTTTTTATAAAATTATTTATGAATAAGGCCTATAATGTTTAATAAAATTTACAGATATTTTTTTCTTTTTTCCAATAATTGGTTCATAGAAGTTGCTGACTATTGTTTAATGTTCATACACTGAGGGAAAAACGACGTTGCAAAATCGTTTACAATTTGTAATCCAACGGGTACGAATCGACAACACAATGTTGTTAAATTATGAGTTGCTTTTATAAGAGTGTTTTAATTTTATTTACATAAAAAAGTGAAAACATTTTAATAAATATAATGTATAAATTTGAAGTAAATAAATAGTTTAAAAACCAAAAAATAAAAGAAAGCGTGATGGTGTTTGATAGCGAATTTCTGTTGATGCAGATAAAGATCCAGGCAGTGCAAGAAATGAGAAGATCACTGAATCCAGTGACGACATACAACGCCAAAAATTCCTGAAAACAATAAACATGCCTTTAGTTTTTGAACATTTAAATGGAAAGTAGAGCCATATGTATACATATATAATTAACAGATGTAGAATACAATAAGTGTTTGTTTTATTTTTTAGAAAGATTACCTAAGGAAGCAGTGCCACCATTAAGGATGCTATTAGAAATACTAACGTATTTGAAATTTCACATACAGAAACTATGACAATTGACGCCAATGTTTTGCACATTTCAAAATGAAATCTTTTATATTAAATATTTATATGTATTGTATTTAAAAATAAATGTAATTAAATTAAAAAATAATTATTCAGAAAGGTCAATTGTTAAATCGACAACTTATGGTGTCAATTTGATAACGATGCGGCATCAAATGAACATAATGTGTTTGGACAACAATCATAAATATTATCATAATATGTTGCTGTTAGATTAAGTATACCACAACCATGTTTTTTCTTTACGTGTAGGTAATTTAGCGTATTATTTGAAACCAAATAATAAAGTCTTGTTTTTCATAATCATTCAAATGTTTATTTTTTTTAAATAATTTCCCGGATGAGGTAGTGTGTATTGCCGAGACAGTAGAAACAACAAATGAAATCGTGTTTGGTATTTTTTGATCTTTCTGTAAAATAATGCACCAACATAAATTCTGTTTTTTTGGTTATAAATATATATTTTTGTATTTAGACCACCCTGTATGCATATGTATGCACGCAAAGAAAAAGCATGATTGTGGTAAACATTATCTAGGAGCAACATATGAAGATAAGATTTATGATTGTAGCCAACGAATATTATGATCATTATTGGTATAGTATAACATATCATATGATCGTAATATTTCGTTATATTTTCCTATAAATCAAAATGTGATCTTATAACATCATATTAAATATAACCCATTATTTTCACAACATTGTCATACATAATCATCATATGTTCAGAAGTATCATATTGCGATCCCACACATTTTTAATATGACCATATTTATGATCAAATGAAATCATATTATGATTCATATACAAAATTTTCCCAATTTAAATTCACTGAAATTTATTGTTGTTAACTTTAGGAAAGCTTAAGATATTATAAAAATAAGTAAGAAAGCATGGTCGCCATATAATACCCTCCACTGAATAAAAGTGGTCCTTATATGGGAGCTATGAGCAATTATGTACCGAACGCCTTGAAATAATGTCGTGTGATTCATGTCTATATGAAACTTATTTCTGTTGAATTCTATGTCGATACCTACTTTTGTAAGAGATTTATGCTTGTTATTAAAATATTGCTGTAATTAAATTAAAATAACAAGTAGTGTTAACCATGCCGACAAATGTTTTTTCTCTGTGTGTGTATATGTACATATTTATTTATATTTTTACATAAATAAAATGAACATTGAATATTCTTTCTATGCCATCCTCATCGTTTGCAACGATTTCTAGTCAAATTGCTTATAAAAACATTAAGTTGAAACAAAAAACTATAAAAAAAAATGAAAATGAAGTCTACCGCAGAAGTTGTCATACTTCAGTTGCAGTTTTAGTTTTGACAATTTATTTGTCGTAAAATTTAATGAACTTCTAAACAATTATGAAAAGTGATTTTGTTTTTGAGAGAAATTTTAATTAAAAGAAACATTTAATTTCTAAAGTAACATTTTTTCCAATGTTTGTACTTTAAACGAACCGAAACTGGTTGTGGGCATATTGGAATGGTTTTCGGCATTTAAGCATTTTGGTATATTGAATATATGTATGTATGTGTAACTGAATAAATACAATTTTAAAGGTATTATTTACAATATTTTATTATTTAAAATGGAGCATGAGATGTAAATTACAAACGCCCACTTACGTAGAAAAATAAATATGTATGTGTGGAATTTAAGAAAGTAATAAAATAAAATAATTGACTTGATTTAGTAATTTTATAATGGTAGACTATTTTTACCTTTGTAATACTCATTAAAGTTCTGACAAGATTCTTTGTCTAACTAGGATGTGTAACCATTCCCATCTGTGGCAAAAATAGATATAAAAAATTCAATTGAACTCTAAGGATTTTGGAAAAATATTTTTGACAATAACACTTACAAAAGATATTTTTTATATAAATGTGTATATATTCGGTTTACATATATTTTTTCCCTTTACCCCTATGAGGAGCATAGGGCCACAAAAAAATTCTTAAATCATTATCTATCTAATGACATGCTTTTGAGTTCACTCCAATTCTTTTAGCTTTTTCCAATGTCCATTCCCTTGCGGTATCATTGGGGTTATTAAAATGGGTCCAGGGTCCATATTTTTGAAGGACGCAGATTTAAAGTGGCATATTTTTGAATCTAATTAAGATATGGACTTTATCTAAACAAAAAATAAGTTTGGAGAAAATGTGGATCAAATTGTTTCCAATATTTGCAATCATATTAAAATTTTGATACAAATTTTAGTTTTAGAAGCTCAATAAATATGTAATAAAATCTTTATTTATTAACAAAACTCAATGAAATTTTCAACGGTTTTTATATTTGTCATTAAATAACAGGGTGTAAAAAAACTGGCCAAAAGGTCAAAGGGAATCCCGCAATTCCTAAAAATTTAAGCGAAAATCCCAAAAATGGTATTTTTTACAATTATGCCCATAGGGTTCTACATTTCCTTTGGGGCTGAGAAAATACTTTGGGAATAATTATAGAACACATCAAGGTTTTCAAAACTGCTTCCCGTTTTCTTATCCCAGCTTTGGGATTTTAGAATATGTAGCTCAAATTTGAAATTTTTATAAAACAAATTGGTCCAAATTCTACTCTCTACGTTATTCAAAAAATAGGACATTTTTTTATACCAAAATTTTCTCCGTAAAGATACCTTACAGAAAAATATAAAATTGTTATATGTATGTTCTTAAAGAAAGTTTTTTTTTTTATAAAAAACTTTATGCCCATAAAAAAGCAAAAATCAACTAATTTTTGAATTTTTAAATTCAAAATCATTTATTTTTCGATTCATATTCGATATTGCTCTGAAATCTTTTGTATATTGTTGGTAATTTAGTTGTCTAACTAACGAAAGAAATTCGTGTTCATTCGGTCCAAAAGTACGACCTAAATTATTTAAAAAGCAGACCTAGACATGGCAAAATTTTTAAAGGCCTATAACTCGGAAATTATAAGAGATATATAGCACATGCTAAGATGTTTTTTAAATAACTAGAACGAGCGCTTTCTAAAAATATAAACATCTCTTATGTCTGATTGGAAATAATAAAATGACACGTGTTTAAAAATTGTATATGTCGAAGGTACCTTACTTTGAGACCTTATAGCGCCGCCCCTGGAAAATTTTTAGGTCCCATATTAATGACTTAAACTCGAATACTCCTTAGCTCGAATACTGCTTAGCTACGGATCAGCCGTTTAGAAATTCCAGATTTATTTCCAAAAAATTTTGATTCTGCCCCAGTGTGCCCTGTAGCACTCCTATATTAACAGTTATAATGTCACTTAGTTCACGGCAGCTCGCTTTTCGTCAACAATTACAAAGGAGATCGATACTCAACACTTTGCTACCCTATTATGTGAAGGCTGTTGAAATGGTCCACACACGCTTTATGAGGTCGGATGTCGGTTTGATCCTCACGGAATAATACGGGGTAATCTTTGCTGATTCTTTAGTTGATTGTATAGGCTATAATCTTAATAATGCTGCATAAAAGTGTTATACATCTAGTTTGACTACGAACGACACCTTCCTTTATCTTGCTAGGAAGGTTTTCATGATGAGGTGCACAACTGTTGCACTGGTATGGGGTCTGCTTTCAATAATACTGGAGCAATGTTATCTGCACTAGGCGTTTTGTTTGATTTAAGAGCTATTATGGCGTCAGTTATTTCACGTATTGGAGGGCATTGTGTTTGCAGGCTTTTAAACATTTGTATCTCAAGAACATGAAATACAACTGAAATATTTAAAAACTATTTATGGATTCAAATTCTACAGAGTAAAATTTGTTATTTTATTATTTAAGGATGTTTGACGGATTAGGAATTGTAAAATTCTTATTTTTCAGTGTATTGCCAGCAGTTTTATCACACCTGATGTAATTATGTATTTTTTAATAGTAACTAGCCAATTTAAAGATTAATATTTTGCATTAAAGTTGCAGCAAAGGATTAAATATAAAATTTTTATAAGGGTCTATACTAAACTCAATGTGTCTGAGTTAAAATTAATAATGAAGTTAATATACATTTGCTTTAAAATGCCTTCAATTGAAATACTTAATAGAGACCAATGTTAATATGTACTTTGTTTTAAAATCAATAAAACCGACTGTAATTGTTTAAACTCGAATACTCCTTTGCTACGCACATGTAAAATTTTATCCCAGCCGCTTAGAAATGCTAGATTTATTTCCAAACAATTTTAATTTCGCCCCACTGTGAAATGGATAATAAAATGTTCTAAAGTTCATTTCTCAAAAATTTCAAAAACACAGTAGCGATTATGTTACATACCTTGGTACAAATTTCGACATACGGAATCCAAGTGTGGAGAACAGTCACCAATGCCAGTATTGACCTTATACTGAGGGCCCAATAGTAAAATTCTTTAAATTATGGTACATATGAAATGAGAACATCCACAGGAACATGGATGTACCAATAGTGAAGGACGAACTCAAGCAGGCCCGTGATAAATACATTCTGAAACCACAATGCCACCCAAAACCGCTTGTTAGACTTCTCGAACAGAGCTAAACGCGATGAAGACTTCGTGGAGCATACCTACCACCCCGCTAATATGAGGCCCATTTTCCCATTAGTATTCTCGTTAGAGAGGCATTGTTTTAATTTAAGTTATAAGATTAAAGTACTTATCGTTAGGCCTAAGGAAATAAGGCAGATTCAATAAATAAACAAGAAGTAAACAAAAGTACTTAGTTGTTACAAAATTGTTAATTTCGACTTCATGGGATATTTATTTGTATGTAAGTTTTCTGCTAATAAATACAAAATAATAATTCGATACCTTTTTATGAAAAATTACAAATATTCCAAAATAAATGGCTGGCTGTTCATGTAAACTTGTGCGCAAAAAAGTTCGTAATTTTATAGATGTTTTGCTAAAATGTATTATCTTCGGTCCCATGACGAAGCCTATTGAAACTGGTAAAAATCTGTCTATTATTTCACCTAAATGTCCACCAGAAATAAGACTTTAGATGAAAAAATAATATTAAAAAAGAAAAGTTTTGCGATCCCTTTTGCCTTAAGATAATGCTATCTTCATATTGTACCAATAATTTGGTTATTTTGGCATAAAATAGTTTTTTCGTTATGACTTTTTGTTCTTAAAAATACTAATGCATTCAGAATTATCGTAGCCTACCAAATGCCACAAAAATTGGAAAAAACCAACCAAACTACCAAAACTCAATTTGTTAACTTGAAACTACCAATTTTGGTCCAATTGGACCAAAGCGGCAACACTGCTTATAACCTTAATAAAATCCTAAAGAGCAATTCTTAAATTGTTAGAATTTATTTAACATAATTTTAAAAAATTAGAAATTAAAGATCTAGAGATTATGAAAATTGTGTTGTTTTACAAAGTTTCCTAAACTAGTAACATTTTTTGTAGTTGTTCTTCAGGCCCAACTTTTTAGATGATAATTAAAAAAAATATTAAGCAAGATTCAGTATAGCTTTCAAAAATTTTTGAGTGTATGTATACAAAAATGTTTAAACAAAATTGGAATTTTAAAATGTTTGCAATCACAATTAGCCATTGTGTTGTTGAGGTTACCATTCTTTTTAGATTTTCAAATCTATGAATTAAAATAAAAACTGTATATTTTCTCACTGAAGGCATTTTAACCCTTTGACGACCACAGTCAAGTATGTTTGCACGGAGTTTTTTTAATTCTTATATTTGTCTAGGTAACTGATAAGCAAAATATGTCAAAGCATAATTTGTAGCACCAGGTAGGGGCAAAAAAATGTAGTTGGTTACAAACACCTATCTGAATTTTATTGTGTGGGCTGCAAGAGGATGAGAGTAATTATACGGTGGACTCAACCCTACCTTTCAAAAAGTGTAATGCACAAGTTTGCACAAGCTCAAAGATGCCTACAGATAATCAATACATGTTTGCTGTGGGTTAAAACGGAAATAACATTCCTATAAAATTTTATGTTTATGCCACTGTATTTACTATTTTGCTTTCACATACTGATACTAAAAATCACCTTTTTTCATGTATGTATTTCTATGGACGTATTTTAACAGTATTTATTTTAAATATGCAACCTAGGCACTAATTGTGTAAGTGTATATAGAAATGTAAAAGGAAACAAATAAATGGATTAGACCGAGATTGTTTCTTGTTCCTTCGACATGCAATCTAAAATATTTACTTTGCGACTCCAGTAATGACGACGAAAAATCTGTCACAAACTTGGATACAGAAGACGTATTTTTCTAGAAAATAACGATTTGGAATTGCAAGATAATGAGCTCATATAAGTCTTCATTGAGAGTACTAAGCCCGTGGAAGTACTTGTAAAAGAGTGGTAAACTGACCATAAACAAACACCAGTTGTAGCAATAAATGAGGAAATTGCATCAACTTCAAATGATGTACAATAAGTAAAAAGACTAGCGATGCTCATACCACCGGAAAAGACTATCCGCTTTAGAAAGATTCTTGCATATATAAGTCCTATTTTTAAGGGATTTACGAACAAATTCCATTTGCGAAGTGGGACAGAAGCAAAATTTTTTGGAAATAAATCTGGCATTTCTAAACGGATGGATCGATGGGAATAAAATTTAACGTGTGGGTTGCCAAGGAGTATTCGAGTTTAATTTATTAAAATGGACCCTACAAATGCTCCAGGCGCGGCGCTATGGGAGCTCAAAATAGGGTACTTTCGATATATAAAATATTAGAACACGTGCCATTTTTTTGTTTCACATCCGATTTTAAAGATTTTTAAATTTTTGGGAAGCGCTCGGCTATTTATCTCTTATAATTTCCGAGTTATATGCATTTTAATATTGAAATCTTAAAATTTTGCCATACCTTGGTCCGCTTTTTAAAAAATATAGGGCGTACTTTTGAACCGAATGCACTCGTTAGTGAGATAACTAAATTACCAATAATAACTAAATTACCAATATCGGTTACGGATCCGAAACAAACGATTCTAAATTTAAAAATTCAAAAAATAGAAGATTTTTTCAGCTTTTAAGGAGAAAAGGTGACTTAACTCTTTTTTTTATTAAAATAAAACTTTCTTTAAGAACATATAACAGTTTTATGTTTTTCTGTAAGATATCTTTACGGAGAACATTTTGGTACAAAAAACATGTCAGATTTTTTGTATATGTCGCCCCTACGGTCTTCCGAATATGAACTATTTTTTATCAACATTTTTACTTTCGAACACATGTTCTAAAATCCCAAAGCTGGGATCTGAAAACGGACAGCAGCCTTGGAAACCTTGATCTGATTCCTATTTATTTCCAAAGTATTTTCCCAGCCCCAAAGGAAATGAGATTTCAGCCTGAAAACACAAGGTCGTCTAGAAGACTCACGACACCAGTGAAGATCTGAAATAGATTATTATGGAGGTATTGTATCCCAACATTTCCTCCATAAGTGATCGACAGATTAAAGGGGCCTGACGAAGAAAGTCTGGGCGTATAATAATCACTGATATCCGGGAGTGCATCCAGAAAGTCCAATATGGATGCATGAACAAAATTCCTTCCCCAAATAACTTATAAACTTGATTCATACATCAATATATCGGTAATTCTTCCGGGTCGGTTGCTACCTAAAATCGAAAAAAATCGGCCCACAAATGGCTGAGATATAAGGAAAAAACCGGGCCAACCTCGATTTTTGGCCTATTTTTTATCTATATCTGGATTACTAAGTCATTAATAAAAACGATCTGTATAAGGCTATTGTAATTTGGACCTACAATGGGACAAAGTCGGGAAAATTATTTTTTAACCCGATTTTTTTTTTTACCAAAAAAGTTTTTTCTCATAAATTAAAAAAAAAAAAATTAAAACAATTTTGAAAAATTATTATTTTATAAATTAAAAAAAAAAAATTTTTAAATTTTAAAAAACAATTTTGAAAAAAATTAATTTTGTTTACCTGAAAATATTTAATATTTTTATTTTAAAGTATAATTTGGTGAAGGGTATATAAGATTCGGGACAGCCGAATATTGCTCTCTTACTTCTTTTTATTTAAATATAGAACAAATATCAAATATGGCAATATCACAACATGACATTCAGAAATGAGTTAATTCTGTTCATTTTAAATCAAAACACTTGCACGAAAATGGAATTTACTAAACCATAAAATTGGATAATATACCACCAAACTTTTTTTGTTTGAAAGTATTTTTTTGACTGGATAAAAATTTATTTATCATAAATTTTATATCTAAAAAAAAATTAGGATTAAGAAAGATTAGTCGATTTATTATGTTTACTGATTTGCATTTTATTTATTAGCATTCCATCAAAACTACAACGAATTCCAATACTTGGCCACTCTAAATTTCAAGCTAAATATAGGAAACAAACGCCATTATAGTTTTCGTAACGAAATCTGTTTTAATGCACGTAACGGTTTACAGTATGAATTGTTCATTAAAAATGTTTGTCAATGCCGACGATGGTGACGGAACATGTATTATCAGGAGGTTTTAGCTCATAATAATATTAAAGTGTATGTTTATATTGTATAATGCCATTGAATTTTACAGCCCAATCATTATGGCCGATTCCTCCTCCTGGTCATGGTGTGTGTGTGTTTATTTTATTTTTATTTTTTTTTTGGATGTGTTGAATTTTAAGTACCATTGCAAACAAAAAATCAACAAAATTCCTAAAAACTTTAATGGCTGTTGATATGAGAGTGTTTGTATGTTTGTCTAATATAATGTCGACTCATCATCATCCAAAGCCGAGCCCATGGTAATGACGAAATATTGGATAACAAAAATATACATACATACGTACATTATTTGGTATGTGCTCTTTAAAAATTAAGTATGGAAGAGAAATACATGTATAAATGTACATTATAACTGCCCTTAAAAAAGAAAATTCTCATGGAATTAGTTTTATTCTATTATTTAGACTCTAAAAGAGCCAGCTGATGTTAAATCATGTCGAAATTCTATTAAAAGATGCGTAATTAGGTAAAAAACACAAGATTTTTAATTTTACAAAATGTAAATTCTGCAGAAATTTATATATAGCCACTAATATAGGGAAAATCCATCCCAAAACGGACAGATATCCTTCCGGGTTCAAAAACAAGGCGTCTTAAAAATGTAAAAAAATAAAATTTTTTTACAAAAGTGTACATTAGAGAGCTCCAAGATTGTATGGCCGAAAACATATAAAAAATAGCTACAATAAGACTGTAGATACAGGTTCTGAAAAATATTACGATCATTGGAATACTTTAACTTCCTTCTAGTGGGAAATAAAGGATACAAATTGGTTGACAAATTTTAATCTTATTAAAAATTCCCCCATTCATTTACGTGTCTCAGGCCATATGAATAAGAAATGTAGGAAAAACATTGACATATTTTGAGAGATATTCAAATACAACTTTTCGGTTTTCGGCTGTTATAGTAAATTTTGAGCTTTAAGACATATTTTTCTCATATTTAATGGAAATCGGCCCACAACTTTATAATATTTCGCTAGGTTTTTATAAGAAATCCAAAAATATTCCAAAATTTGACGTTTGACCCTAACGATTTTAGTAGAACTATTGGTACATATTTAGAATTATCTGGTTTAATAATGTTCTGAAAAGGTTTTATTTAAAATTCATTATTGTACAGGAATTGGGCTTATTCGCCAAAATATGGAAAATTGTATTTTGTAAGTTCATTAAACAATTCTAGTGGGGCGAAAATAAGCTTGCAATAAGCATGTGGTAAGAAATCAATTTGACTCTGATTGTTGTTTTTTTATATTATCACCTTGTTTTCAGAAATTGGAAATATTTATCTTATTTATTTTTTAGTTGTTGTTTACATATATCTACAGAATATATATTTTATTACTATATGAGAAAAATCAGTAGCACACGGCATATCACGAACGATATAAACTTTAATTTTTTATAAAATCACCCGAAGATGGTTTTTATTTAAATAAGATGGATTGTAAAGGAAAAATATTTGGCTTAGTGTATATGAAATTAAAAGGTATGATAGACCGACGGACATAGTTAGATCGCCTTAGAATTATATATACTTTTGTGAGCGAGCAATATTTAGATGTGTTACGTACTGTTTTGATGGCGTGCATAAATAAACAGCTAAATACTAAAATTTTTTACCCAACTTCCAATCCAAATTTTGCTTCAGTTTAATGTACTAAATAATATAATTATACCGAAACAGGACAAAGTTTTTTTTTAAGGACAGGTCTAATGTACATTGGAACAATTTGAAATCCTGTATAAAAATTTCAACTTATTTATTTCATTAACAGAACTGTTAATGAAATTTTAGCATGAAGGTTGGATTCAGATAAATTAAAATATATAAGTATTTTCGATCGATCTACTACTAGTTGTATTTATTTAATATACATACTTTTAAAATTTCTTTATTACTAGTGCAATTCTAGAGCGATATCTGAAAGTTAAGATGTAAGAAAGTTTATTCGTCAAGGGCGAACATTTTAAATTCTTTTACGAGGTTTTCGTGCATCACTTTGACGAAGGGGCACAAAAATTACTTAGATTTTAATTAGCGGTTTATGTCATTGTTTCAGAAAGTGTGTTTCAGCGATTTGACATATGTTTATTCCTTAAAATTAGCTTAGAGTATGAAAACGTAATTTTTTTTTTAAATTTTTGGTGCCATGTCATAGTCCCTAAGGACGTAGCCATGGGACCTCGTATGTGGATTAGGGATAAATGTTGCCCGATTTTCACTATAAGTTCAGTGTACACCTATCCCTCAGTTTACACGATTGATGCGTTGCTGAAAAAATCGTGTAAATCGAAATGAAAAATGTTTGTATGAGAAATCGTGTAAATCGAAAAAATACCCAAATACGAATAAATTAAAAAATTTTGTTTAGAAAATTCATTTATTTTAAAGTAAATATATTCCCCCATATTCATAAAAAAATCCAATTTGAACAATGTTTTAAAGCAAAATTTCCATAAAAAATTTGATTTTAAAACGTTGTTTAAATTTACAAATTGTATTAGCTTTTGATAGAAAAGTCCGCTGTGGCATTATTTTGCAAAACTGTACCGATTCGTCTGTATTGAAGACTTTATCAGGAATGTATAAATTGGCAGAAATAATTTCAATACATTTTTCGGGATATTCTTTAGACACATCTATATCAGCAGAGGCTTGTTTAACTTTTAATTATAGATTACTAGCTAATACCCGGTGCGCTTCGCTACCCCCTCGAAGTAAAATGCATATTAAGTAAAGGTTTAAAAAAAATATTTATTTAGTAATTAAAATATACATTGTTTCTTTAATATTATTTCTTATTCTATTTTTTTGATGTACAATATATTCAGTCTATATGTACAATTTAAAAATAATAAATTAATGAACTATTTATTTCTTACTTGTTAAACTTATCGTAATAAAATGGTGACATTAAAATTTTTTCTTATTAAATAATTCTTATTCTAATGCCTTGGGATACCTTCGGAATAATTCCTTTTAGATCTGTAATTAAATGCAATGCGTTCGTATTCATCAGCAATATTCCGGCGATTAACCACCATTCTATTGCGATTTTGGCTGCGTCGTAAATCTTGTTGCTCTCTCCTCTCATTTGCCCTTCTTGATGAGGTTCGAATCCGCTGGTCTTCTATGCGTGATTCACGCCGGTCTTCTGTTTCCATAGCTCGTACTGTTGTAGTATGTTGTCGAAGAACTTCAAGACGTCCTTCTCGTGCTAATGGCGTTTCTGCTGCTCGCGCTGTTGTAGCACGATATCGAAGATTTTCAACGCGCCCTTCGCGTTCTGATGGCGTCTCTGTTGCTCGTGCTGCTAATGTTCGAGTTCGCTGACTTTGAAGGTGACCATCGCGTTCTGGTGGTGTCTCTGCTGCTCGTGCTGATGATGTCCGATTTCGCTGACTTTGAAGACGATCATCGTGTTCTGCTGGCGTCTCTGCTGCTCTTGATGTTGATAACCGCTACCTTTCTCTTCCAATACGCTCGTTGTGCTCTTGAAATGTCTCCGCAGCTCTAGAGGTTGAAGCTTGACTGCTTTCAGTTCTGAGCCTAGCTTCACGCTCTTCCGAAGTTTCATTAGCTCTCTGGGTTTGCAAAAATTGGGCATGTTTGGTGTGTTTGGACAGTGATGTTTTTTTGGTGGCATTTTGAAAATGTTAATATTCACTCAAAAAACGTGTAACTTATTTAGAATCAACTAAATTCAAAAATGAAATGTGTGTTATATTTATTTCCTTTATTTAAAGTAAATTAGGTAACAAATATCGATACAGGTCTAAATCATTACAGGTAGTTAAACTTTATGAAATAATCGCGGTGGTTGGATGTCATAAATATTTGTTATTTAGAATCATAGATTCGACTAAAATAACAAATAACAAAGGTAATTCCATTCAGGTCAAAATCATTACAGGTAGTTAAACTTTAAGACATAATTTTGTTCGCGGTGATCGGAGGTCATAAAATTTTGTAGAGTTTTTTGCATTGATGTTAACAATAGGTAGTACACATTTTACTACTTGGTATATTAATATGATACATTAAACATATTACAGTTTATTTTTAATAAAAATCTAACTATTATCCTTATTTACCCACTTTTTAAACTAAACAATAACATAATAAAGTCATCAATTATATTTCCTTTATGTAGGTATGTATGTATTTAAATAAAATTCCTAGTATGAATACTTACTACAGTAACTCCGACAAAATTTGAAGACTTCAGATGTTGTAGTTACACGACACATTAATTATACCCTCCACCACCACAAGTGGTGAAAGAGGGTATATATACGTTTGTCATTCCGTGTGTAACATTGAGAAATATTCATCTGAGACCCAACAAAGTATATATATTATTGATCCTTATGAAATTCTAAGTCGATTGAGCAATGTCCGTCTGTCTGTCCGTCTGTCCGTCTGTCCGTCTGTCTGTCTGTCTGTCTGTGTAAAACACTCTCACGTCCAAAATACATAAGTGAAATTAATGAAACGTATACCAAAATGTTTATAATTTTTCTAAGCAGTTTGGTATTGAAAATCAGCAAAATCAAATTGGTAGAACCAGGGTTATGGATCAAAATGTAAGACAACCTCCAAAAAATTTTATAATTTTCACATGATTTTTGTGACTTTTGGTAAATTCATTGCAGAGAACACCATGAAATTTTGCACTCATTATTTATATGATAAAAGGACAAATTTTGTTGAAAATGGAAAGAATCGGTCCATAATTTCTCGTAGCCCCCATACAAATTTCTTCCCGAAATATGGTGCTATAGTCTATAAATGCCTACAGAATTGCAGTATCCATACAAAATTCAGCAAAAATAAGTTTCGTGCTAAGAGAAATCACAAGACTGAATTTTTCGTGGATCGGCCCATATTTGATCATAGCCCCCATATAAAGTTCACTTCCGAAAATCACTTAAACATGCATAAATACCTTATAAATATCGCTATTGAGTTGAAATTTAACACAAATAATCTCCATATATACAAAAGTCGCTGCACCGAATTCTATGAAGATCGGTTCATATTTGTTTATAGCTCCCATATAAGGACCTCATCCGAACAACACATTAACCTGCATAAATATCTAAAAAATATCAATATCAAACCAAAATTTTACACAGATCCGTAATTTATATATGGAAGTCATACTGCAGCATTTTGTGAATATCGGTCCATATTTGACCGTAGCTCCAATTTATGGTCCATTTCCGAAAATCAGTTAAGTACTCACAAATCTCTTATAAATATCTTAATAATGCTAAAATTCGACATACATAAAACTCATATACATAGCAACAACTGTACCAAATTTTATGATGTTTGGCCCATAATTGGTCATAGCTCCCATATAAGGACCACTTCCGAAAAACACATTAACCTGTATAAATATCTAAAACATATCGATATTAAAATAAAATTATACACAGATGATTAATTTGTATCCAGTAATCATACTACTGTATTTTGTGAATATCGGTCCATATTTGACCTTAGCTCCCATATAAGGTCCACTCCAGAAAATCACTAAAATCCTCATAAATTTCTTACAAATATTGTTATCACGTTGAAATTCGAAACCAAAAATTACAATATATATAAAAATCATTGTATAAAATTTTATGGTGATCGGCCCATAATTGGTCATAGTCTCCATATAAGTACCACTTCCGGAAAACACATTAACTTACACAAATATCCAAAAAAAATATATATATATTTGTACTGAAACAAAATTGTACACCGAATTTGAATACAAGAATCATAATACAAGATTTTTTAAATATCGGTCCATAATTCGATATAGTTGTCATATAAGGTCCACTATTGTTAATAGCGTTGTTTAAATTAAGTTTTATACATTTTTTTATTTTTAAATTTTACAAAAATAGCCCTCAAATACTTTGAAATCACGTTACAGTATTATATGGCGATAGTCCTATAATAGGTCAGCTCCAATATGTTGAACCAAAATTTGAATCCAAAAATCATTGTACTGAATTTTATGAATATCGGTCCATAATTGGCAACAGCCCTCATATAAGTTCCACTTTCGGTAATAACTAATAATACCCATAAAACTCTTGTAAAGACGAAATTCAATTAAAATACATAGAAATCACGTTAAACTATTTTATGGCGATTGACTTATAATAGGTCATAGTTTCCATATTAGTTCAACATCCCAAAAATACATTAACGCATATAAACATTAATATCGATCAAAAATTCAACAGAAATTAGTTACAAGTAGACAGAAATCATACTGCTGGAATTTTTGACTATGGGTTCATAATTATATATAAGACACATATCCGGAAAATTCGTTAATCGCGAATATATATTAAAATGTTGTGATATAACTCATTTCCATATGCAAAATTTTGAATTTTGTCTAAATATATTTGTATACCCTTTTTTATATTTTTATATTCTTTTTCTTCACTTGTCGTGAATAAGGATAATGTTGATCCAATGGGATAATGATAACCAATTATTAGGTACCTATATAAATTGTTAAATGTCATACGTTATAATATGAATAAATGACAAACTCTATTCGAAATGGTAAGAATCTGCAGTTAAAGTATGTTCTGCTTAAACTAGTCTTTCTTACAATTGTTATATTATTTCATATATTTATTTAATAGTATTTCGATAACATTGTCTTAATCATCATAATAACAAATATTGAATATGGATATTAAAGTGTTTATGCCAATGTAACTTCTACACCTCTCATCATATTTAGGTGGAGGGTATTTAAGATTCGGCACGGCCGAATATAGTACTCTTACTTGTTTTTATATGGATTTAAATGTTGTTCATATACAATTTGGGTACGAATAATCTATCTAAGATATATTTTTTTAATTAATTTTTTCGAAGAAAAAAGTATCTCATAGTTTATTGCAGACATACAGGAAGACGTAAAAATTTCATAAAAATCAGTCCAGCCATTTAGCATCGCACAGACAATATTGATAGTAAAGTTATTCTTTCAAAATGTTAGTACTTCAGTTATTACAGTTTTCAAGATATAGGAATTTAAATATTAATATTGATAGTATAGTTATGTATTAAATTTTTTCCAATATTAGGTGAAGTTCCATTATTTTCGATCTGTCAAATTCCAAAATATTGATACTTAATATGAGGACTATATCTGTTATAGTTTTCCAGATATGCAGTTTTTTGTCAAAAATATTTCTATTGAAACTAAAATTACTTGTACAAAATTTGGAAACTCTAACTGATATAGTTTCCTTGATACGCAGATTTTAGTGGACCAGCCCACGTTTGCTGGTCCGCCTATTTTTGGTCATAATATTCATATTGAAGCTAAAGTTACTTGTACAAAATTTGGAATCTGTAACATGTATACTTTCCCTGATATGCAGATTTTAGTATTTATTGCATATAAGAGGTGACATGCCCACAATTGCTGGTCCGCTCATTTTCGTCCAAAATATTTCTACTGAAACTTAAATTACATGTACAAAATTTGTAAACTCTATCTGTTATAGTTTCCTTCATACGCAGATTTTAGTATTTACTACATATGGGAGGTGTCACTCCCACTTTTGCTGGTCCACCTATTTTTGGCCAAAATATTCATATTGAAACTAAAGTAACTTGTACATAATTTGGAAACTCTAACATGTATAGTTTCCCTGATATGGAAATTTTAGTATTTAATTCATATAGGAGGCACCACTCCCTCTTTTGCTGGTCCGCCCATTTTAGTCCAAAATATTTCAAGTGAAACTAAAATTACTTGTAAAAAAATTGGAAACTCTAGCTGTTTCCTTGGTACGCAGATTTTAGTATTTACTACATATGGGAGGTGACCAGCCCACTTTTGCTGGTCCACCCATTTTTGGCCAAAATATTCATGTTGAAACTAATGTAACTTGTGGAAAATTTGGAAACTCTAGCTTTTATAGTTTCCATGATATGCAAATTTTGGTATTTAATTCATATGGAAGGCAACACGCCCACTTTTGCAGGTCCACTCATTTTTGTCCAAAATATTTATATTAAATCTAAAGTTACTTGTTCTAAATTTGGGTATTTTAGCTGTTATAGTTTCCCAGATATTAGGATATTAGTATTTACTTCATATGGGTGGTGTCACGCCCACTATTGCTGAACCTCCCGTTTTTATCCAAAATATTCATATTGAAACTAAAGTTACTTGTACAAAATTTAGGAACTCTAGCTCTTATAGTTTACATCACATTTAGTATTTACTTCATATGGGAGGTACCACGCCCACTTTAGTTGGTCCGCCCATTTTTGTTAAAAACATTTGTATTGAAGTTAAAGTTACTTGTATTTAATTTGGTAATTTTAGCTGTTATAGTTTCTTAGAATTTCAGATTTTAGTATTTACTACGTATGGGGGGTGCCACACCCACTTTCGGTGGTCCACCCATTTTCGTTCAAAACATTCATATTGATACTAAAGTTACTTGTACAAAATTTGGGAACTCTAGCTCATATAGTTTACTTCACATTCAGATTTTAGTATTTACTTCATATAGAAGGTCCCACGCCCACTTTTGCTGTTCCGCCCATTTTTTGTTCATAACATTCATATTGAAACTAAAGTTACTTGTACAAAATTTGGGAACTCTTGGTGTTATAGTTTTCCTGACATTCAGATTTTAGTATTTACATCATATGGGAGGTACCACGCCCACTTCAGTTGGTCCGCCCACTTTTTGTCCAAAACATTTATATTGAAACTAAAGTTACTTGTACAAAAATTAGGAACTCTAGGTGTTATAGTTTTCCTGACATTCAGATTTTAGTATTTACTTATTATGGGAGGTGCCACGCCCACTATTGCTGGTCTGCCCATTTTTGTCCAAAATATTTATATTGAAACTAAAGTTCCTTGTACAAAATTTGGGAACTCTAGCTGATATACTTTTTGAAATATACGCATTTTGTTTTTGACTTGAAATAGGAGGTAATGTTGTATAAATGGGCGTGGCACATCGCCGACGTAAAATTTCAAAATAAAAAGTAGCCTATAGTTCCTTCCAGAGATACGGGAAGACATTGTGAAGATTTCATGAAAATCGGTTCAGCCGTTTAGCCGTCTATAAAGTCCAAACAAACAAACAAATATACATACAAACACACATTGACTTTTATATATATAGATGTAATATTTCAAACCAACCATGACTTGATGGTAGCTGATCATTAAGTTTTTTTTGTAATAGCAATGATATCAATTGGGATTTGCTTTTGAGTTTAATTTTCTATCCAGATCATTAGTGGCTTTTCCATATATTCAATTGTAATGTCCTGAACGCATGAAGTTGTGCTTAGGCTCACTTTGGTTCCAGCTGCTACACTTTTCGCTATTATGTTTTAATTTTTTATAGATAACTATTTTTGAGAATTGTGCAGAATATATTTACTGAAAAAAAATTATTTTTGCTAAAATATTAAAAAAAAATCGTGTAAATTGAGGTAATTTCCATCACTCGATTTAAACGAAAACCAAAAAAATTGTGTAAAAGTGAAATCGTGTAACTCGAGGGATAGGTGTACTTAGAACTCATTTGTAGTTTGTAAAATTTTATCAGGATTGCTACATAATCAACATACTGCTCAAACAGCATTCCTAGGGGATAGGTGAAATCATGGACCGATAATACCCATTTTCAATTGGGTCCTATCGTGTTTTCAACAGACAGACGGACGGACATATGTAGAGGGTCTGTGATAAAAATGTTGATGTGTTACAAACTGAATGACAAAATCAATAAACCCCCCATATCTTATGATGATTGACTACAACAAATCAAAATTGCTGCATGAGAACCCATGCATATTTTTTCCTTCACTTGTGTATCGCTGTGTTACTGATCAATCCTAACAGTTCTTAGTAATGTGTTTTATATTTATAAAATTTGCTAGTATGATTTAAGCCTTAAAGACATTTGTATTCGTCAATGAGCTTTTCGGAAGTTATCCTTAACTTATTGTGGAGACCGATTCACAAAATGTTTGGGTGTAGTTTTTGTTCGTATGAAATTTATTTGCGGTGAAATATTAAATTTTATCAAAATATCTTCATAACCTGAACAAGGTTTAGGTTGCAATGGACAGCAAGCCAGACATCGTAAAACTGACTCAGAGTTGTTCTAAGTCTATCGATATACTTTAAGGTGGGTATTAGGCTAAAATTTTTTTTAATAATACTCTTCCTTATAAAGTTTTATTGGATTTTTTAAAAATTTTGTTCGTCGCATATAAGTATGTATGCATATAACTGCAGTACCACCCGGGTGGGTGTTGGTAAACCATGTACATAAAAAAACTTTTGGTAAAGCGAAGGTTAAACAAATTTTTGACTTTTCAATCAGACAGTGGGGCAGATTCGAAATTTTTTGAAAATAAATCTGCCATTGCTGATTGAAATTGGCTGGTCCAATTAATGCGAATTTAATTTTTGACTACAAACTTCACAGGCCTTTCGGTAGAGAGGCACTGTCGGGTCTTAAAGTAGGGCACATCAGACATTTTTAAACTCTTTTTTGTGGTTCGTCAAAATTATTTTCATATAATGGTCTCATCTTGATATTTTCGTTAATTCTATTCAAATTTCCCCAACTGTATTCGCAGACTGTACAATACTATTTTCTTTTTCAAACTTTATTCACTTTCATTCTCATTTTGAGTTTTGATGGCAACAAATACTTAGATGAGTATGAGTATTACGATAATAATACATAGTTTAGCTTGTTTGTTTCACGATGACAACAGCGACGCTAAGCACCAGCATGTTGCAGCACAAGGATGAGTCTGAGGACGACTGACTACAAACGACAACAACAACAGCAAAAATAATGGCACTTGATGTGGAAGGAGAAGAAGCTATAACGAACATTTTTAACATGCCATCGAGACTAAGTGGCAATCAAATTGATTTATTCCCGCTTAAGTACAACGTGTAACAAAATGACAAAACTTTTCTTTTTCTTTATGACTTCGAGAACAATTCTTTTATATTTCGTTGTTAGTTGACTATTTGACTCAAAGTGTGTTCCTTTATTTTAATATGTGAGGATTTGAATAGTAGTAGTTGAAACATAGTTATGTATATAACCAGTAAACATTATTTGTCATCATTTATGTCATAGGTGGAATGGATCTGTCACAGAACTGCTCATGTAACTGGTTCTTTGGGGAATAGAAAACGGTTCTATTTTTAATACTTCATATTAAACATAGCGTTACTTTAACATTCTATGGAAGGCCACCAAACTAACCACAAATAACTTGTTCTGTTTTGCATATTATATTACTGGTCCCATAATTGGATTTAAATTAATTGCTAATGAAATGGCATTTTTTTCAAGTCACGCAAATTAACCGCAGCATGATTTTTCTTAATAAAAGTTTATTATAAATATAGTTTCTCTCAGATATTTTTGCATATTTTCTAGAGTCTAAATTGAAAATTATTTGAAAAGTCTGCATATTCCCTAAAACCATGAGAAAACAAGTGTTTCCTTCTAAAATTCTGTAGACTGTACTTAAAAATGGTATTTTGGAGGAAACAAAATTGTTCGACTTCCAAATGTATTGAAATTTGGAATAAAAGTTCTAAGCTTTCAGAAAAATTTAATTTCTATGAAACGAATCACTGTATTTCGGTGGGAATTATAATCGAGTTAGTCAAAAAATGTTCAATGGGTATTTAAAAACTTACCTGTGAAGATGTTTGTACTTATACGAGTAATACGAGTATAAAGCAACATAAACGACACGCATAGTTATGTAGACAAATATTTGGGTAAAATTTCTTTAATGTTTTGATTAAGGCGATCATAATACAAATATGTCAGTATATACATATGTATGCTTCGGTTTGACTTTGTATGTTTGTATGATTATTTGCCTGTGAGTATGTATTAAGTACATTTAATACCCTGTACTTTTAAAGGTAGACAGTAGACCGTCTCAGTTTTTACTCGAAATTCCTTCATGAACATCGATTTTCTTAATGTACTGCTTGAGTTAGAGGCAAATTACTAAAGCAAGATTTTTTAAATTTTTCGAAAATAAAAAGCATTTTGCCTAAAAAAACGAAAAAACGATATGAGAGACCACTTCCCGTTCATCAATATTTAAGTGTTATACACCAACATTTTTGGTTTTTAGAGTAGATTTTCTTAATCTTAATTGATGAAGGAATTTCAAAAAAAAAAGTGAAAAGTAGACAGGTTTTGTTATCGAAGTTAATATAAACAAGTAAGAGTACTATATTCGGCCGTGCCGAATCTTAAATACCCTCCACCTAAATATGATGAGAGGTGTAGAAGTTACATTGGCATAAACACTTTAATATCCATATTCAATATTTGTTATTATGATGATTAAGACAATGTTATCGAAATACTATTAAATAAATATATGAAATAATATAACAATTGTAAGAAAGACTAGTTTAAGCAGAACATACTTTAACTGCAGATTCTTACCATTTCGAATAGAGTTTGTCATTTATTCATATTATAACGTATGACATTTAACAATTTATATAGGTACCTAATAATTGGTTATCATTATCCCATTGGATCAACATTATCCTTATTCACGACAAGTGAAGAAAAAGAATATAAAAATATAAAAAAGGGTATACAAATATATTTAGACAAAATTCAAAATTTTGCATATGGAAATGAGTTATATCACAACATTTTAATATATATTCGCGATTAACGAATTTTCCGGATATGTGTCTTATATATAATTATGAACCCATAGTCAAAAATTCCAGCAGTATGATTTCTGTCTACTTGTAACTAATTTCTGTTGAATTTTTGATCGATATTAATGTTTATATGCGTTAATGTATTTTTGGGATGTTGAACTAATATGGAAACTATGACCTATTATAAGTCAATCGCCATAAAATAGTTTAACGTGATTTCTATGTATTTTAATTGAATTTCGTCTTTACAAGAGTTTTATGGGTATTATTAGTTATTACCGAAAGTGGAACTTATATGAGGGCTGTTGCCAATTATGGACCGATATTCATAAAATTCAGTACAATGATTTTTGGATTCAAATTTTGGTTCAACATATTGGAGCTGACCTATTATAGGACTATCGCCATATAATACTGTAACGTGATTTCAAAGTATTTGAGGGCTATTTTTGTAAAATTTAAAAATAAAAAAATGTATAAAACTTAATTTAAACAACGCTATTAACAATAGTGGACCTTATATGACAACTATATCGAATTATGGACCGATATTTAAAAAATCTTGTATTATGATTCTTGTATTCAAATTCGGTGTACAATTTTGTTTCAGTACAAATATATATATATTTTTTTTGGATATTTGTGTAAGTTAATGTGTTTTCCGGAAGTGGTACTTATATGGAGACTATGACCAATTATGGGCCGATCACCATAAAATTTTATACAATGATTTTTATATATATTGTAATTTTTGGTTTCGAATTTCAACGTGATAACAATATTTGTAAGAAATTTATGAGGATTTTAGTGATTTTCTGGAGTGGACCTTATATGGGAGCTAAGGTCAAATATGGACCGATATTCACAAAATACAGTAGTATGATTACTGGATACAAATTAATCATCTGTGTATAATTTTATTTTAATATCGATATGTTTTAGATATTTATACAGGTTAATGTGTTTTTCGGAAGTGGTCCTTATATGGGAGCTATGACCAATTA
The DNA here is from genome assembly GCA_942486065.2 of Calliphora vomitoria. Taxonomy (NCBI): domain Eukaryota; kingdom Metazoa; phylum Arthropoda; class Insecta; order Diptera; family Calliphoridae; genus Calliphora; species Calliphora vomitoria. Next base: position 66,286,974 of record OW818030.2, on the reverse strand, counting down.
TGGGCCAAACATCATAAAATTTGGTACAGTTGTTGCTATGTATATGAGTTTTATGTATGTCGAATTTTAGCATTATTAAGATATTTATAAGAGATTTGTGAGTACTTAACTGATTTTCGGAAATGGACCATAAATTGGAGCTACGGTCAAATATGGACCGATATTCACAAAATGCTGCAGTATGACTTCCATATATAAATTACGGATCTGTGTAAAATTTTGGTTTGATATTGATATTTTTTAGATATTTATGCAGGTTAATGTGTTGTTCGGATGAGGTCCTTATATGGGAGCTATAAACAAATATGAACCGATCTTCATAGAATTCGGTGCAGCGACTTTTGTATATATGGAGATTATTTGTGTTAAATTTCAACTCAATAGCGATATTTATAAGGTATTTATGCATGTTTAAGTGATTTTCGGAAGTGAACTTTATATGGGGGCTATGATCAAATATGGGCCGATCCACGAAAAATTCAGTCTTGTGATTTCTCTTAGCACGAAACTTATTTTTGCTGAATTTTGTATGGATACTGCAATTCTGTAGGCATTTATAGACTATAGCACCATATTTCGGGAAGAAATTTGTATGGGGGCTACGAGAAATTATGGACCGATTCTTTCCATTTTCAACAAAATTTGTCCTTTTATCATATAAATAATGAGTGCAAAATTTCATGGTGTTCTCTGCAATGAATTTACCAAAAGTCACAAAAATCATGTGAAAATTATAAAATTTTTTGGAGGTTGTCTTACATTTTGATCCATAACCCTGGTTCTACCAATTTGATTTTGCTGATTTTCAATACCAAACTGCTTAGAAAAATTATAAACATTTTGGTATACGTTTCATTAATTTCACTTATGTATTTTGGACGTGAGAGTGTTTTACACAGACAGACAGACAGACAGACGGACAGACGGACAGACGGACAGACAGACGGACATTGCTCAATCGACTTAGAATTTCATAAGGATCAATAATATATATACTTTGTTGGGTCTCAGATGAATATTTCTCAATGTTACACACGGAATGACAAACGTATATATACCCTCTTTCACCACTTGTGGTGGTGGAGGGTATAAAAATGGTTAATTCTGTATTAGTTCTCACTAATAACATGACTTTGCGGAAACTGTGGAGGTGATCACTTGGCCAACTATCGTGGGTTAAGAGAGAGGCAAAAGCTAATAAGAGGTGAAATAGTTGAATCAGCAAAGGTAAATCTGAACACAACTTCTAAGCCAGTAAATTCTGGTATCGAAGAACATTTTATTCCCCAAAATATGGGAGGGGGGGGTTGGAAACTTTAATAAATGCACTTCCCAGAATATTACCTCTCTTAACCAAACCATGTTTAACTTCATGACATTCATGCAAAATACCATACACGAGCTTTTAAGTTTGTTTAACCAACATATATATATTTCTATATTTCAGGTTTCACATTCCTCTTCACAAGTCCTACTGATGTTAAAGCATATTGTAGTACCGGCATTATAAGCAGAATAAGACATTATGCCGTAGATAATTTGTCCAAAGAATATATGCAAGCAACAACCATTCGACTTGGATGTGAACTTGGAGATTTAACTCAAAGCTCAATATATTGTCCTTCACGATTTTCAGTGATCCAGGAAAATTTTAATATTTTTTTATTACACTAGGAGATCGTTATCTGGCATTTGGTGACTACAAGGCCTAGCACATACATCTAGGTTATGTAGTAATGAATCACAAAGGCAGACAACTGTACAGGACACTAGTTTATCAACAAAAAAACTGCTTGGATTTTAATATCCCTTGGACATCCTACTTACTGGCCCCCTGATCCTAAGAAAGTTTCTGATCTTATAGACTTCGTCATATCGGAAAAAGTAAAAAAAAAAAAATATCATTCGACTTATCTTCCCGTGATTATTAATTATTATAACACACAGCAATTTTATACTGAAACTTAATATTTGATCGAAATGTAGAAAATATATTAGCTGTCATATCCACACGGATCCTTATCTAGAGTGCAAAGAAGATATCGATGATTATATCAGAGAAAGGAAAATTGTAACATTTTTGAATGATCAAGGCATTATGTCAGTTCACTTATTTGATTTTTGTGATCATCATGGAACTATCAAGCAAGTAAACCGTTTGACTGGAGAGATAATAACAGGCCTTTGACAATGTTTGGCTTAAAGGTCTAATAAATAAGATTTAATCCTTGTATTCATAGATTACTATTGTCTTACTTATCGGACCCTTTGAAAGTACAGTGATAATGTGACAAGAGACTATGAAATCAATGCTGGCTTTTCACAGGGAAATGTTCTCTCTCTGTCCAAACAATTTACATGGTATATTCCTCTGAGTTGCCAACGAGCGATAACTTAACCATTTCTACAATTGCAGATGACACTGCCAGGACTCAATCATGACATCTACAGAACTAGATAATTATCTTAGACGTGTGGAGACGTGTTTGACAAACTAGAGAATGCATGTAAATTATATCAAAAGTTAACACATTACGATAACTTTCAGGAGAGGAAACTGTCCACCTGTCTCACTTTAAAACGTGAACATCCCACAGTTTGACCACTACTTCCAGAAATTTCACACAAGAAGGAGTTTGCAATTTACATGTTTCACTGTGTAAATAAATAAACAGTTGAAAAAAAATATTGGTTTTGAGTTACTTGATAATTTGGATTCGAGCGGAAACTAGAAAAAAACTCAAATCAAAATTTTACTCAAAAAAGATACACATGCGATTGTTGTTTTTGTTTTCACATTGTTTTATTCATAGAGAAATATACATAGAGCGGAAACTCTCCTATCAAAGACCTAACTCTGTCAATGAACTAACTCAGTTGTCAAAGACCTGAGTGCTGAGAATGTATTAGTAAAAAATCAATGTAAAAACAAAAACAGTAAAATTTTTGTTTGAGTTTTTTTCTAGTTTCCGCTCTTGTTGTTTCTCTATGGTTTTATTTATTAATACGTTCTCACCACTTAGGTTTTTGACAACTGAGTTAGTTCATTGACAGGAGAGTTTCCGCTCTATGCATATTTCTCTATGGTTCGAGCTGTCGTCACAATATCAATTTCTTTAAAAGTAATTTTGGTAGAAATAAGTTACATGGCTAAATTTTAGATACTCTGTACTATGCTATTGAACTATCAGATATTAAAATTTTATGTTTTCAATATTTTCGCTGAATTTTAATAAATTTAATTGATTTTGATATAAATTCAATGATACATTTTCAACACTTTGCCACAAGTAAGACATAACATCAGTTATATCATATTTCCATAAGTTTCAGGGACAAGTGACTTTAAAAAAATTTATACATATGATTTTTATTGGTCAATACATACGCCAACTCGGAACTAGTTCCATGTGCTGCATGGTAGGAATATTGGAATGTATGTAAGATGTTTGTGTGTATTGTAAGTATGTATTAGTTAGTGACTTGAAGGTAAAACTCATTACAAAACTATGCATATTTTGAAAAGTTTCGAAAATTATATCATAACATTGTTGCCTAAGGAATTTCTTCAAAAGATTCCCATTAATAAAAATGTGTATATACAAACAAAAATTAACACAGATACAAAAGGGCGGCCCCAAAAATAAAAAAAAATAAATTCATTCAAGATACCGTTTATCAAAATGATGTAACCATTAAATAAAATATATTTGAATTATTTTATTTATTTCAAAACCATATTGTACTTAGATGATTCAAAACAAATGTTTAGTTTCATTTTATTGTATCCTGTTTGATCTTACAAAACACTTGTAAGAGTAAACAACGTCAAACAAATTGTGATAAAAAAATTATATTTTTATCCTTTGATTCATCTCACCAAATATTGACGTCAGGACAAGAGTTTTGAGAAATGGTCTCTTCAAACAAACTAAACTTTTATACAAACGGAGTCACCCTTATATTCGTACATAGTACATACTTATTTGTTAATATGCATTAAAGAGGCTCACGAAAACATGTTACTACTGTCATCCACCTAAAGACCTGTCACAAGTTACCAAAATTGCTTTATCTATATTTTAAATTTTTCTAAATTTAAAGAAATACAGACTTTGCTTTGCTATAGTTTATCAAAGATTAGGCTTAAGAACACAATTTTCCTGAGCAATGGAGAACCGATATTAATACATTGCATATATTTGTCTTAAGTCTCAACTATAGTTTAAGTTTACTTTATTTTAAGATTTTGTTGAATTAGATAAAAGAACAATTGTTTTTGTAAGCAGATCCTTATTAGTATTCACAAGTGAATTTGTAATATGATATACATACATATGGGGCATTCATGTCAAGTGACCCAACTTTTGAAATCGATATCCTCCGATTGGGATAAAATTTGTACCACGGTTAGTTTTAGTAGATAGTAATTCAGACACAATTTTTCAACAAGATCGGTTCAGAACTTTCTGAGTTAGAGACGGTCAAAATTTGACATTTTGGCCAAGCAGGTGTTTTTTCTCTTCTATGTAACTTATTACCTATTATTCTTAGCAAAACGTGTCCCAAATAGTTTAGATAGCTATTTCTTCAATCTTTCAGAAAAAAAAAATAAAAAATAAAAAAATTTTGTAATTTTTTTTCCAAAATCAAAAACTTTTTTGACTTTTTTTTTCAAAATAAGCTTAGATATTTTCCTTGAAGACCTATTTGGTAGCTTAGTGGGATCAAAATAAACAAATGTAACTCAAAACATAAAATTTTTGACTTTTTTTTGCAAAATCAAAAATTTTTATTTTTTGCTCAAAAGAAAGCTTAGGTCCATTCCTGTAAGAGGCTTTTGGTCGCTTAGTGGGATGCGAGTGGGATATCTATCAAAATAAATATTTTGTAACTCAAGACATACAATTTTTGACTTTTTTTAGCAAAATCTAAATTTTTTTCCAGAATGGGCAACTTTTTAAATCAAAAGAATGCTTAGGTCCATTGCTTTAAGAGGTCTTCAAGGAAAATATCTAAGCTTTCTTTTGAGAGAAAAAAGAAAATTTGGAAAAAAAAGTCAAAAAAGTTTTTGATTTTGGAAAAAAAATTACAAAAATTTTGTACTTTTTTTCCGAAGGATTGAAGAAATAGCTATCTAAACTATTTGGGACACATTTTGCTAAGAAAAATAGGTAATAAGTTACATGGATGAGAAAAAACACCTGCTTAGCCAAAATGTCAAATTTTGACCCCCTCTAACTCAGAAAGATCTGGACCGATCTTGTTGAAAAATTGTGTCTGAATTACTATCCAATAGAACTAACCATGGTGCAAATTTCATCCGGAAGACATCGATTTCAAAAGTTGGTTCACTTGACATGAAAAGCCCCATATATAAATGATTACCCCTAATACATAGATTAAATATGAATTTATTTGAAAGCAGCTATCACGGATTAGCATCAAAAAACAGTTGTTAAAAAGTAACATCGAACCGAAAGAAAAACAGCATTTTTAACAGGCAACGAATGTTATAACTATATACATAACTGTATTTGACTGCCCTTTCCCAATAACTTCTATTTTGACAATAATTATACCCTCCACCACCACAAGTGGTGAAAGAGGGTATATATAAGTTTGTCATTCCGTGTGTAACATTGAGAAATATTCATCTGAGACCCAACAAAGTATATATATTATTGATCCTTATGAAATTCTAAGTCGATTGAGCAATGTCCGTCTGTCTGTCCGTCTGTCCGTCTGTCTGTCTGTCTGTGTAAAACACTCTCACGCCCAAAACACGTAAGCAAAATTAATGAAATGTATACCAAAATGTTTATAATTTTTCTAAGCAGTTTGGTATTGAAAATCAGCTAAATCGAATTGGTGGAACCAGGGTTATGGAATAAAATGTAAGACAACCTCCAAAAATTTTGATAATTTTCACATGATTTTTTCTGATTTTTGGTAAATCCATTGCAGAGAATACCATAAAATTTTGCACACATTATTTATATGATAAAGGGACAAATTCTGTTGAAAATGGAAAGAATCGGTCCATAATTTCTCGTAGCCCCCATACAAATTTCTTCCCGAAATATGGTGCTATGGTATATAAATGACCATAGAATTGCAGTATCCATACAAAATTCAGCACAACTAAGTTTCGTGCAAACATAAATCGCGAGACCAATTTTTTTTTGGATCGGCCACTATTTGACCATAGCCCCCATATAAAGTTTACTTCCGAAAATCATTTAAATACACTTAAATATCTTATATATATCGTTATCAGGTTGAAATTCAACTTGAATAATTCCCATGCACATGAAAATCGCTGTGGGGAATTTCATGAAGATCGGCCCATAATTGGTTATAGCTCCCATATAAGGACCCAATTCTAAAAACCACATTAATTTTCATAAATATCTGAAAAATATCGTTATCGAATTAAAACTTTACACAGATCGGTAGTATTAATTCACAAATGATACTACTAGATTGTGTGAATATCGGTTCATATTTGACCATAGCTCCCATATAAGGTCCATTTCCGAAAATTACTTAAATACTAATAAATCTCTTATAAAAGCTTCTATCTGAATAAAATTTCAAATAAATATTTCCCTTATATATGAAAATTGATGTGTTGAATTTTATGAAGATCGGCCCATAATTGGTTATAGCTCCCATATAAGGACCACATCCGAAAACCACATTAACCTCCATAAATATTTTAAATATATGGATATCGAACTAAAATTGTATACAGATCAACAGATTGTATTCAAACATTATACTACTGGGTTTTGTGAATATCGGTCCATATTTGACTATAGCGCCCACATTAGCTCCATTTCCGATAATCACTAAACACCCATAAAACTCTTGCAAATAATCTTATGGAGAAAAATATCAAGCAAACTAGGCCTCAAATACGTAGAAATCACGTTATATCTTACAAATAAGTCGTACATCCAAAAAATATATTAACGCATATATACACTCATATCGGTAAAAAATTTAAAAGTTTCAACTAGACTTGGTGACTATGGGTTCATAAATATATATATAAGGCTCACATCTGGAAAATTCATTAGAAGAGAACAAAACTATACTTTTGAAGTTTGACTAAATATATTTGTTTACCCTTTTTTATACTCATTTACTTCACTTGTGGTGAATAAGGAAATATTGACCCAATCGGTAATGTTAACCAATTATTAAGTATATAAATTGTTAAATAGTACATTTTATTCCTATTATAAAATTATAGACTCTGTTGGAAATGGTAGGAATATGTAGTTATTCCAATTATAAATTGCTGAACTAGATAACATTTTTATACATTTTAAATAAAATATCTTCTGCGTAAACTAGATTTTCTAACAATATATAAAATACTACTATATTTTAAATAAACTATTATTTTGTTTAAAAAAAAGTGTTTTTATTGAAGAAAATACATAATTTGTATATAGTCCAAAATGTGTATTATATCAGTAATCCATAAAGTGGCTTAAAAAGAAATTCGGTTATAGTTCTAATTCGCTCATAGTCCACAAAAATTGTGCAACTCTATTTGTAGAGTATAAGCGAAAACTACTGTATTACATTACCATTCTACCAATCTTCATAATCGGAGCTAAGTCCCAATAACAAACACTGAATATGGATATTAGAGTGTTTGTGCTAATGTCATTTCTATAATTTTCATCTAATTTAGGTGGAGGGTATTTAAGATTCGGCATAGCCGAATATAGCACTCTAACTTGTTTTTGTTTGTTTTATATTGTAATATTACTGAACCTTCAGTTAAAAAATAATCAATTTTTTAAAATAATTTTAATACCACAATAGATACCAATTACACTATGCTATACCAAAAATATACAATATGTTTTATTGGAGTTCATAGAATTTGGAAATACTTCTAGTTTTTCTCAATCACTTAGTTTAATACTTAAGCTACAACTTCAAAAAGTCATATCATGACAAGTGAACCAACTTTTGAAATCGATGTCTTCCGATTTTGATATATATCCCACTCGCATTCCACTAAGAGACCAACAAACTCTTAAAGGAATATAGACCTAAAGGTAGGCAAATATTTGCTCAAAACAGCGTATCCACTTTTTGAATGATCAAAACAGCCTCAAATAAAACTAAATATTTGTTTTGAATTGTCCTAAGTAAGAGGAGTTTTTAAAGTAAATATACAATTTAAAATATATTTTATGTAGTGGTTACGTCTTTTTCGTCAAATACTCAAGGAAAATATCTAAGCTTACTTTTGAGGAAAAAAGTGCAGTTTTCGAAAAAAAAATTTCAAAAATTTTTTACTTTTTTTAAAATTTGTTTTTTTCGAAAGATTGAAGAAATAGCTATCTAAACTATTTGGGGCACATATTGCTAACAACAATAGGTAATAAGTTACATGGATGAGAAAAAACACCTGCTTGGCAAAATGTCAAATTTTTACCCACTCTAACTCAGAAAGTTCTCGACCGATCTTGTTGAAGAAATGTGTCTGAATTACTATACAATCTGATGATATCGACTTCAAAAGTTGGTTCACTTCACATGAAATTCCCCATATATGGACAATTCCACGAGAATGACTACCACGACTGAAAAAACAAAAAACCCTTGAAACTTTTTTTCAAGACGATTTGAATAGGAGAAAACACTAAAATGTTACTATGTGAAAGTATTTAGAGCTTATTACAAAATTTTAAGTGCAAAAATAATAGTTTAAACTGACTCCATTTAGTTTTTGAATTTAATTGGTATGTTTTAGGCAAAAATTGCGGCGAAAACTAACATATATGTATATGTAAATTAGAGACAAAATTGTTTGATTTGATATTGTGACATTGACCTTTCCACTAAGACTTATATCAAAAAAAAACATTTTCGATGTTCCTAAATTTCGGAAGAATTAAAAAAATTTACTTTAATTTTTAAGTTTTTTTTAGTAGTAATAAAACAAATCGGCTGAACATACAAAGTAAATTTTTATTTTCAAATATCTACAGAACAATAATTGTGACATACTTCAATCTTTATACGAATAAATTTCTTATCACTGCATGGAGTTAAACCAAATATGGAACGAATCGGAACAGGGGGTGGGACACCTCTCATGCAAACTTAATAGTTATTTTCAAATATCAGGATAACTATAATTGTGGAAGTGTTCAAGCTTTGTCCGAATGGCTCTCTTATCATTTTACATAGCTTGGCTGAAAATGTTCGAGATTGGATTACTTCACTCCCACATAAAGTAAATAGTAAATTTCAAATATATGGAGAACTATAATAGTAAAAATATTTATACTTTTTACGAATCAATTTCTTATAATTGTACGAAGGTTAGCTGAAAATATGCTGAATTGGAGTAGTGGGCGTGGCACTTCCCATAGTAGATAGTAATTTCAAATATCTGGAGAACTATAATTATGATAGTCTTCAAACTTTACGTGATTCAGTTTATTGTCAGTGTATGAGGTCTAACCAAAAATGGGAGGGATCTGAACAGGGGTTGACTCACCTACCAAACAAAGAAAATAGTTATTTCTTAACATCTTCAGAACTATAATTGCAAGATTCTTCAAACAGTCGGGATTTAAAAAGGTAAATAGTTAATTTCGAATATCTGAACTGTAAAAGTATTTAAACTTTGAATGTATTAATTTCTTATCACTGTACGAAGTTTAGCTAAAAATGAGCAAGATCGGAACAGTGGATGTAGGACCTCCATTAAAAAGATAATTGTAATTTAGCTTTGTCTGAATCACTTTCTTATATTTTTAGGATGTTTGTCTGAAATTGGGCGTGATAGGGATAATGGGTATGACCTCACTCATATAAAGAAAACAGTTATAATTGAATATCTGGAAAATTATAATAGTTAAAGTAATACTTCAGATGAGTTATTTTGTTACCATTGTATATAAAATATATAAAAATGGATTAGATCAGAACCGAGGAGTTGTATCTTCCATACCAAATATAAAAATTTCGAATATCAATTGAATGTAGTTGTGAGAGTCTTTAAACTTTGTGTAAATTACTTTCATGCCAGTATCCTATTATGGTAAAACTTAAGGGGATCGGAGATCCCATACAAATATTAAATATTTAAATATTTATTATCCAATATCTGGAGAACTATAATAGTAAGATTCGCAAAACATTGCGTGAGCTATTTTATTGTCATTGTACGTAGTTCAGATCAACAATAACTTAACGTAGTTCTGAACAAGAGATATGTTTCCTGCCATTCAAGATAATATTCATTATCCAATGTTTGACGAACTTTGATCGATAGAGTTTTCATACTTCGTTTAAATTGCATTGTTGTTGCTAGTACCCGTTGTTTGTTTTAAAGTGCGGGGTATTGTTGTTAATGGATATCTGGAGATCTGTAATAGTGTGATCCTCAGTAATTTGCATGTGGGCAATTCCATATCATCGTACGTAACATTTCTACGCCTAAAGAGTGGAATAGATTTTGCAAAAAAATAAGAGTATCTGAAAAATAATTTGGTATTTATGTTCCATTCAGAGGGTACTACATTTTAAAAAATTGCGAAATAAGGGTATATCGTACGTGACATAAAACGGAAGTAATTTTGAGGTACATGTAGAAATATGCGATAATTTGTGAATCGTGAGAGGCGTTATGCTCTCTTTTAATTTCGTACGTGACATACCGTACGTGACAGATTTTTCTCTCACAGTAAAACAATATATATTCTGTAAATATATGTATAAAAAAAACTAAAAAAATAAATAGAAAATATATTGTTACAAATGTGCAATGACGATTTGAATTCAACGGTCTGTACTGACTGCCTGCAGCATTCATCATGTTTGAAGGCACGTCCATCAGTAGCATGTGTTTATTGGCATTGTTTGTAAGTATGGCATCACTAATTGTTTGGGCTACTGGCAATGACATCGAAGGCTCTGGAATTCGAATGTACTAGTATGTCCGTTAAGAGCATTGTAGAAGATTCCCGATAGATGGCGCGTGTATAAATAGTGGCAGAGCTGACAGTCGTGAGTTGAGTTGATCATTGTCGCTGTTAGAGTTAACATCAATTGTCGTGTACAAGTGTGTTTGTACATTAAAAAAGTTTGTGTGCATTTCTGCGAATTGATAAACGTGTATAAAGACACTGAGTGACTATTTAATTCTGTTGTTGTTGTACATTCTAAATAAATAAAAAGTTGTTACAATGTTAAACTACTAAAACTGCTTTTATTTGCAATCAAAAGTATCCGGTTTATTTAAAGGAAATAAACCCACGTTTTTAAAAGGTAAAAACGTAGCAATATATACGGATTCAATAAACAATTTGATAATAGCAAAAAAACAATCAGAGTCCAATTCATTTCATACTACATGCTAATTGGGAGCTTAGTTTTCTCCGCAATCTTAGCCTAAATCATACCAATTAAATTAAAAAATAAAATATAGTCATTTTAAACTACTATTTTTGCACTTAAAATCATATTATTATAGTGGAACTTATTCACCAGCGGAGTTAAAATAATTCTAACTTATTATTGATAAAACGAGTTAAAAAATTTTAAAATTCGCTGATTTTTTGCTAAACGATAATTTTAAATTTCCCATTTTCTTGGGAAATATTTTTATTATGGAATACGTATCATATAAGTTGTTTTTTTGTTCTTACTTACACGAAAATCCCACTTTTACGTATATTTGCTTACTTCCAGATCTTTCTGATACTCTTGGAAGCCAGCCTCATTTCCAATGGGAAATAAAAGTTCACCATTAACTTAACAAAACTGCCGAAGGGTTTTGAATAGTTAGCACGAATATAATTTTTATAGCCTCTTGAAGTTGGACCATTTTTTACCATTTTGTGCACTATGAGTGAAAATGGAAAAAAAAAGATATTTAATGGAATGCAATTGTGCGTACTTATTATTGCATTGAATCCAATGTGGAAAAATATTTTTTTTCCTTCATATCAACAAATGGTGGGCGGTATAGGAGTGGTCAAATATAATGAAATCATCAATTTTGGATTAAAATGCATTTCATGACATTCATTGTCTTTTTCAGAAGTTATGTTAAATAAGAAATATGTATTTTCAAAAACATTACCGACGAAGTGGGTAGAAAATGTCCAGATTCAGGTGTAACGGATAAAATAAAAAATATTTATATCAATTCGAGTATAGGTTAGGTTAGGAACGGGTGTACACTGTGTGAACTTGCACTCGGAGACCATAAGGTCCATTGTGATTCCCTTCAATAGGTAGATTGTTGTTAAATTGATAGAGAAGAGTTGAGTCCGAAAACCGCCTAGTGAGAGAAAAAAGAGAAAGAGAAGAAGAGTAAGAATAAGATTTTCATTGCGGGTTCGGATTTGCCGTAGATCGTTCCTTAAATAGCCACCCTATTCCCATAATGAAACCCAGTATGTTGCACAGTTCACAGCCAGCGACATTACTGAGGTCGTCCAGAAATCTGTTTCCTAGCCATTTAAGTCTAAGACTCTGTAACCTAGGGTAGTTGCATATGATGTGCTCCACTGTCTCTAGTTCCTCTACATCCCCACACACCCTACACAAATCCTATGTGTCGTTATCCCATTTGCCTATGAAGGCCCCAATTGCGCAATGACCGGTTATCACTCCTACTAGAGTCCTTAGATTATATCTATCCAACTCTAACAGTGCTCTGGTTGCTTTATCATTCAGTTTTGGCCAAATGGCCCGGATTGATCGGTATAATTCCAGGATTGATCGGTATAATTCCGGAATCTTTCATAAATTTACGAGTATAAATACCTTAAATATTGTTTGTGTGAAATTTCATCAAATTCGGACAGTGGAATAGGGGGTCAGGCGTTAATGGGTTAAACATATTTGCGCCGCATTTTATATCGATACCATAATTTATCAGACATTTTTTGTCGTTAAACTGATTTTTGAAAGTGGGACCGATTGTAAACCGGCAATTACAAAATCTAGCAGAATGATTTCTGTTTACCAAAATCAGTTATGTGAATTGGATTGATATTTAAGAGATTTGTGATCGTTAAATTGATTTTTGATACAATAGTTGGCATTAAATGGGAGCATTAGTCAATTATTTTCTATTTGATAAAAACTTACTCAAAATATCTGCAAAATTTAGAAATGAAAAACAAATGATTCATCAATCGATGTATAAGATTTCTTAAATTTTGTTAAGGAATGTAGCAGGCTATCATTCGTAGGCTAGTAAAAAAATTACACAAACTCATTTAAAAACAAGAAAGAAAGTTGGTCAGTCAAGCCCGAGTAAATGAACAAAAAATTGTGACCTGTATTTTGTGCATGGTTTACATGGACAGCCAGCCAGTCAAACAGACGGATGGACGGACTGACATCATTTAATCGACTCAGAAAGTGATGCTGGTATACTTTAAGGTGGGTGTTACAAACTTCTGCACAAATCCAATATATCTCTCCACTATAGTGGTGTAGACAATTAAACTTGAAATTACACCAACTAGAAAAAAGAAATAGTACAATTAAGTTTCCCTTTCTCAATTAATACTAATTTAGGATAACATGTCTCTATTTTCATGTTTATTGGTTCATTGTAATGTGGATTCTAGCGCATTAGAAGCGTATTATTAGAGTAAAAAAGTACCATAAAGACCTAAATTTTCTATTCCTACTCAGCATCATGAATGTCTAATTTCATATTTCTGTGTATAAATTTTCTATTCCTACTCAGCATCATGAATGTCTAATTTCATATTTCTGTGTATATTATTATAGAAAATCACCTTTTGAGAATTCTAACTCAATCAGAATCATGTGTGTCTTATTTTTAATTTCTAGGTTTATTATTATAAAATATTCAAAAAGTACAATTACAATGAATAAATGGTACCATTGATTATCCCTTTGAATTCGCTTAATTTCGTGTTTCTAGGTCGATCGTTATAAAATATTCAAAAAGTACTAATAGTTGGAAAAAGAACCTGCAAGTCCCTTTTTTATATTCTAACTCAGTGCGGATCAAGTGTGTTTAATTTCCCGCTTATACGTTCATTATTATACTAAATACCATTTGTAGAACAAAAAAAAAAAACTAACAGCTTTTATTACCTCAATATCATTATGCTCTCTATCCTTGATTCTTTCTTTGCCCAGAAGAATATTAGCCAACTATTATGTAGACATAAGTAAAATAATTTTCTATTTTCGATACTTGAACACCCCTGAAGTTTTAAATTTCAAAGTAATTTCCTGGTTCTAGATTCAATATTATAGATAATTCAAAAAGTACTATTTCAAGAACGAAAAAGTACTCCTTAGTTTGGTGTAGTTCTCCATTTTTGGTATCGTAATACCAATGAGCACCCTATCTTGATTATTGCTTTACTGAAAAGCATATTAGCCAACTTCAATGTATATAAGCTAACTAATTCAATATATTAAAAAAATTCATTAAAAGAAAAAGTACCAATTTTCCTTTATCCTCTTGAACACCCGTTAAATTTGAACTTTAAATTTGTATAGCATTTCCTATATTAATAAATTATCAAAAACCTAAACCGCGGTTTTCAAATTCTTCGGTTTTTTGAAAACTCTATGCTGTTGTAAACATATATGTAACTATTTTAAGCATTCTTGTATGACAACTGTCACTGGGTTTTGGATTCTAATACATCACACAACAAAATTCCCTACATTTAATTGAAAAGATGTTGTCTTGAAGATAATTTATACATTGTTATATTTTATTTTAAATTACAGATGACATTAAACAAATGCCTGCACCACACCTTGAGGATATTTTAAAATTATATATCACTGCCACCACAAAGTGTTGGTGCAAAAGCATGTGCGTGTAACTATATAACAGTGCTAGTGTCACAGAAAGTCCTTATGGATACATACATACATACATACATGTATCTATGTATATTTGTATTTTTGTAACATCAAATGAGAACAACCAATGACTTGGGTATTTAACCACAATATCTTTTACAAACACACACATACACAAACTCACACTTATTGTATTCAGTGATAAAAAGGAGGAGTAAAGAGGCCTTTAAAAGGCCTCAATTTCTGACACAAGGAATTCAAGACCCATTCCATACTCATATATTTCTTACCGCGTTGTTATTGCGGATGCAGGACCTTCACACTAATATCCTAATATCCTTCCTATTAATAATAGAAAGGCTAAAGTTTTATTATATTCACCACAAATATTGAGATTTATATATTATTTTCCATAAATTTTAAATTCACTGAATAACATGTATAACAATCCTGTTGAAAGCCTAATATTAGTAACTTAATGGGATAGTTTTGTTATAATATACATATATCACAGTTATGAAAGTTTATTCGGACAATCCCGAATATTTACAGGCTGGCGCATAATGAGCTATATGGTTTGAATTATTTATAACTTTTTTGTAAAGAGGACAAAGGGGGAGTGAACCTTTAACTGTTGAGGTGGTGGTAAATTTTACCCTCTCTTTACATTTTTTCAAATATTCTTTTCCGTTGCGCTCTATCAATTTAATTCTCTTAGTATCTTCTCATATCGTGATCGTTGTTACTTATTTGTTTTTTGGTATAGCTAGACATATCAGGAGCGGAGGTACGCACATGCTGGTGTATAAATTACCACTCGTCAGCATTTACGTAATTTTATATTTGAAAATATTTTACCACCAAGTCATCGTTAGTGTAAGTATTTAGTGGAAACAAATTTACCCCACATAAGTAATAATTAACGTAATATTTTCATATAATTATTATTTTGGATGTTTGTTGTGTCAACTCTTACATTATATTTCAGACTTTTTAAAAAAGTTTGCAAGACAAATGATTTTACAACATTTGGAAAACGTCAACACAACCAATAGCTCGTTTGATAATTACGGGACAATTGGTAACATTTTGGGTCCTGACTCAGTACCTCCGTCTCCGATAGAGTCGATCCCTGTTGATCGTAAGTTATGCTACATATGCCCGAATAGGCTAAAGCGAAAAACTACACACTTTTGCCTGCAATGAAGTAGGCCAATGTGTATAGGATTCAGCAAACGTATATGCATACACTGTGCGAATACAGATTTTGATGAGTAAAAAACCTCAAAAAAGGATGACATTTATACATTTGGCTGTGAAAAAATGTCCTTTAAGTTTTTGATTTTCTTTAAATTCATATTTTTTTAAAAAGTTTTAGATATATAGTTTTTTTAATACTAAAAAAAGGTTTGTGAAGTAAAGTACAAGTTGTGTTTAAACAAATAAAAATATTTGTTGTTTTCTTTATTTTATGTAATTAAAAATGTAGTAGCTTATTTTTCAAAAGCAAATATTTATAAAAAAATATTTTTTACAAACATTTTTTTTTAGTAAAATTTAGAGGGGTAAAATTTACCACCACGTCATTAACTATGTCCAAAAGTTTCACCTCGACAGTTAAAGGTTAATAATGAATGACTATTTTTTTTTATTACACTCGAAATTGCGAAAAGTTATGGAAAATATGTTAATAAGAGTACGTATGTGCGGAGCAGAAAATTACCATCACATACAGGATATCATCTCTCAAAGCTTATACTAATAAAAATGTTACAAACAATTTAAACCATATTTAGCTCACAATTAATTCTCGAAAAAATTACATGGAGTGTAGAGTGTTAGATTTACATTAAACTTATTCATGTGGAATTCCGATCATCTATACACTATTTGGATCACATTTGAGACTTTGTCGAACATAATTTTAGTAAATTGCATGGACCCAAGGACAAACCTTATTGAGTTTGGTTAGAATGATTCCATTATTTCACTTAGCCTATAAACAAATGCTCTATCTGAATATAGTTTATGTCTCATAAATATCTTTAATATATGGGGGATTTCATGTCAAGTGAACCAATTTTTGATATCGCTGGGTTTCGATCGGGATGAAATTTCCACCCGATCGGAATAAGGACTGAGATTGTAAAATTCTTAACACACGTTTTTCATTAAAACTTTTAACACAAGTATTATTTGATTATTTTTTTGATCAAGTTACCTTTGTTAAGCATGTCAGTTATTATGTTTAATGTCAATTATGTTCATTTGTTGTTAATCTGATTAAAATGAGTGACCAGAAAAAAGTGCGTACTAAAATTATTAAATATTTTCAACAAAACCCAACTTGGTCCTACAAAAAATGGCCAAGCATTCAAAGATCTGCCATCAAACTGTTTCCAATGTTATTAAACAGTACCGGGAGAACTTGTCGGTTGATATAAAACCTGGTTCAGGTAGAAGGAATTGTCCATGATGTTTCTAAAGCCAAAAAAATTGAAAGCATTTTCAAAAGAGCTCCCAATACCTCCGGTAGGAAAGCTACCCGTTTAGGTCAGTACTCGGACTCTTTGGTACGAAAATTTAAAGCTAATGAAGGTTTAAAAGCATACAAGGCTCAAAAAGTTCTTGACAGGAACTCTGCTAAAAATTTAGAGGCCAAAGACAGATCACGGAAATTGAAGTAAAATTTTATACATAAAATATACCTGCTGCATAATGGATGACGAAATGTACGTATGGAAAATTTTTCGCAGCTTCTGGGTCACTTTTTTTATGTTTCAGATGCTCGAGGGAATGTAGAAGAAAAGTTTAGGACCCAAAAGCAGACAAAGTTTCCCAAAAAGTTGTTGGTATGGCAAGCAATATGCAGTTGCGACAAAAAAGCCAAACATTTGTTACAAAGGGCTCTATAAATACCGAAATTTATATCAAGGAATGTTTACAAAAAAGGATGCTTCCATTCATAAGACATCTTAGTGTGTCCACTTATTTTTGGCTTAATTTGGCATCCTGTCACTATGGTAAGAAAGGTATTGAGTGGTAAAAGGACAATAATGTGGTATTTGTATTAAGAGAGGCAAATTCTCCAAACTGCCTGGAGCTAGGGCCAGTGGAGAGATATTGGGCTCTTGTTAAAAGAGAATTGAAGAGCACACAATAGGTGTCCAAAAGTGTGGTAGATTTTAAACTGAGATGGACAACCTGTTCGAGCAAAGTGACAGAAATCACTATAAAAACCATAATGAAAGGGTATTCGAAAAAGGTTCAAAATTTCATCATTAGTGATTAGAACTATAAAAATATTTTATTTTGTAAATTGTTACAATAATTCCAATCAAATAAAAAAAGATTCAAAACTGTAAGTTTAGTGGTTTCATTTTTATTAACATATATGTATGTTAAAAATTTTTCGATCTCAGTCCTTACATCGATTTCAAAAGTTGGTTCACTTGACATGAAATCCCCCATATATATGTAGGAGCTGGAGGACAGGAGATGAGACGATCACCGAGATGTGCATGACATGGACGGTAGATTATGATAGAGTGATGGGTCAGGACAAATAGGGACAGGACGGAATGAGAACATGGGTATATATGGTGGATATTCCAAATCGCCTATAGTTTTAATTTTGTGAATTATATTAAAAACATATGTATGTACATAAATCTGTAAATAAATGTAAATAGTGAAGAATGAGCTAGAGATTGGATTAAAATCAATGTGTTTAAATAAAATACTTAGGTTGGACAAAGTAGAGTGATAACACTACATATAAGGAGTGGGTACGAAACATAAGTGAAATTGGTACCATTTTAGTTTTTATATTTGTCACTACTCAAGAATTGGTGATCAGTTAATACAACTTCCAGAAGTTTAAATTTAAATCAGTTTAAATTTGTAAAGGAGATTCGAAAAATTTGTGCAACTTCAACTAGAAAATTGAATGAGTGAGTGATTTTGCTAAAAATATATAATAAAAAGACATATACAATTTTAGAGATAAAACCCCTTATTCATAAAAAATTTTTTAATTTATCAAAGGATTATAAATAAAATAATGTATAAAAATTATGTTTTATAAACAATTTATAAATTTAAAAACTGTTTATGAATATGGCGGTTAATAACACTGTGCATGAAATTGACACTTTTTTTTCTATCAAGAGGGGCACCCAGCGGGTTAAACTAATTCGACCACGCTGAATTCAGTGGTGCTAACCGTTTTTTTAGGTTAGCTCGTATTTTCGAGATATACCGTTATTTCGAAAATGGAGGAGGTTGCACAACATATATTCGCGTAACTCAAAAACGGTTTAGTTTATTGAATAAACTGAAAAAACCGAAAATCCGCAATAAAATTACCTTTAAGTAAGACTTAACATTTTTTTAATCTGCGCAGTCGTTTTAGAAATATAATTTTTTTTAGCAAAAAAAAAAATATTTTTTTAGAAAAATTTCGAAATTTTTGTTTTTTAAAACGGCATAACAAATTGGAAAATGCAGCTACGCTCTTAATTTTTTCCGTTCACATAGAAAGCAAAGTTCCAAACAAAACAAGCCCTAAATGATTAAAATCTGTCCACAACTTTTGGTTTTATTTTCAAAAGATGAAAAATTTTAGTTTTTATAATAACCACACATAATAATAAACTATGAATTATAATATATATGTATGTACAGAATGTTTTATTATTTGAAGTGAAGGAGAAAAATTTGCAAAAACCTATTTAAAATGTATATTAGGGTGACAGCCGATTTTTTTTTAGATTTCAAAGAGTGCCGGGTGGAATATTGTGACACTAGGTCTAAAAGATAAATACTGAAAATTTGAGCCAAATCGGACAACGATTTCGGGACGCCAATCGAGGTCAAAGGTCAGATATATGCAAAATTTTACTATTTATATGAAATAAATTTGTAAAACTCCTTAACTTTCTTCATTATGTTACATAAATATGTAGACTTATTTATATTAGTGAAAATTACAGTCAAACAAATATTTTTCAGATTAAACCTATATCTCCTTTAGGTCAAATTGACCCATCGTTATATCGTTAAAATTCGAAAAAAAAGCAAATTTTTCAGTTTTTGTAAAAATTTTGCTACTAAATAATTATTTTTGCAATCGAATGTATAAGAATCGAAATGTGTATGTAATTGTCGTTCTGATGAGATATAAAAGATAAAAATTGGTTAAAAAATTTTAAAGTTATTAAAAATTCCCCAGACCATTAACATGTCTCAGGCCACTTGAACAAGAAATGTATGAACAATATTAACATATTTTAAGAAATATTAAAATAAAAGCTAATTTTTACTTAAAATATATCCGTATTTATATTCGTATGAGTTTTTGTCTTTGTAGAATTTGACCCAAAGGAGATATAGGTTTAATCTGAAAAATATTTTTTTGACTGTAATTTTCACTAATATAAATAAATCTACATATTTATGTAACATAATGAAGAAAGTTAACGAGTTTTACAAATTTATTTCATATAAATAGTAAAATTTTGCATATATCTGACCTTTGACCTCGATGCCCGTCCCGAAATCGTTGTCCGATTTAGCTCAAATTTTCAGTACTTATCTTTTAGACCAAGTGTCACAATATTCCACCCGGCACTCTTCAAAAATCGAACTCAAATTTTTTTCACTTTAATGTATATAGATAAAAAAGAAAACTATACTTGTTGTTAATTAAAGTTTAAATTTTTATTTAGAAATTTATTCTTCTTCCTCCTGCAGATTCCAGCAAATATCCCCTAAAAGCGAATCAAGTTTTTGCCACTATACCAGTGTTCGAGCCTGGCTGTTACTTGGTGAAACCTCTAGCCATGTTCATCAGACTCGGCTGGTGATTGTTCATTAAATTTTTCTGCATGACAAAATATGTCCTCTATGATTCTACGTGTTCAAGGTATAAAAACAGAATACGTTACGTAAGTTTTTTACAAGACCGATTTGTCCGCACAATAAAATACATATATAATAAAATATATATATAATTAACAATCACCAGCCGAATCTGATGAACATGGCGAGGGGTTTCACCAAGTAACAACCAGACTCGAACAGTGGTATAGTGGCAAAAAATAAAATAAAAAATTATTCAAATGAATAAAATCAAAAATTGTGGACAGATTTTAATCATTTAGGGCTTGTTTTGTTTGGAACTTTGCTTTCTATGTGAATGGAAAAAATTAAGAGCGTAGCTGCATTTTCCAATTTGTTATGCCGTTTTAAAAAACAAAAATTTCGAAATTTTTCTAAAAAAATATATTTTTTTTTGCTAAAAAAATTATATTTCTAAAACGACTGTGCAGATTAAAAAAATGTTAAGTCTTACTTAAAGGTAATTTTATTGCGGATTTTCGGTTTTTTCAGTTTATTCAATAAACTAAACCGTTTTTGAGTTACGCGAATATATGTTGTGCAACCTCCTCCATTTTCGAAATAACGGTATATCTCGAAAATACGAGCTAACCTAAAAAAACGGTTAGCACCACTGAATTCAGCGTAGTCGAATTAGTTTAACCCACCGGGTGCCCCGCTTGACAGTTTTTTCAACTAGCATAGTGTAATTATTAAATAAATGTTCAGGTAAATTTATTCCATTTTTGTTAGTTAACTTTTCTTCTACTATAACTAGTTCGGTTTAGTCTGTAAATTAATTTCAATATTTTATCCTTGTGCATGATTTCCGGAAGTTGGCCTTATATGGGAGCTATGACTAATTATGACCCGATCATCATAAAATTAGGTGCCATGACTACCGTATATATAAAACTTATTTGGAGCGTAATCTGTGTCGATAACTATATAAATTAAACAGTTGTGACCGACAAAGTCCAATCTCGGGAGGACTTTTGTATGGGGGCTAGGTGAAATAATGGACCGATTTCAGCCAGTGAAAACAAATCTATGTACCAAATTCAATCGAAATATCTTCCAAATTACGACTTGTACTTTGCGCACAATGTTTATATGGACAGCCAGCCAGACGGAAACTGTTTAATCGACTCAGAAAATGAAAGAGTAATATTTTTGGGCGTTACAAACATCAGCACAAACGCATTATACCTCCTCACTATTGTGGTGTAGGGTATAATTATCTTATGGTGCTTTCTTGTTAATCAGAAAGATGCTGTTTAATTTAAGAATATCGATGATGCTCCCTATCCTGCTTATTTATGTGAAATTGTATCTCAATATCAACATTTCTTAGAAATTTATGACCATATTTAAAAGGAGGCCTTATTTGCCGAGTCATCACAAAATTTTGTAGAGTAAAAGTACATAAAACTTATGTCGTTGAACGATTTCAAACATTTTCAATAATGAATTTTTTGCGCATGTATTTCATCGAATTATACTTAATGTTACGACCAGTAGTTTTACTTCAAGGTTTATATGGGTGTTAAATCTACTCAGAAAGTGATTAAAATGTTGATAGCAATTCCTCATAAAGTTATTTCTTGGATTGAATTTGATTTTTTTATTGGTTTCTGAATAATTGGCTTATTGTTGCTAATTACACGAAATACCAAGAAAAACAACTTCTTGCTTCCCTACTAATCTTCGATTTTCAATGGAGAAAAAAGCCTTAGGGAATGTCTTCCAAGGATGGCAGGATAAAATGTGAATAAAATATCATCTAGGTAGGCCTGTGAGGTGAGGGCCTTTTGATTCTGTACCGGAAGGTACATTTGTGTATAGGTGTAGTGTGTCGAGAAGAGTAGACTGTGACAAAGAATCTAAAACATAACTCCAGGGAACAATATTTTCATCATTGCAGTCGTATACGCATTTGATTGTGTATTTGTGTGTCTCAATGTCTTTGTAAGTAAACGATTTCAAGCCAAATAAATGTAAGAGGTCAATCTAACAAGTTTCTTTAATTTATATTTTAACTGTTGTTACTTTATTGAAATTGTATGCCCGATTGGTAGTTTAGCGATGACAGACACAATAACTATACCTCAGTACACGTTGCTCGGAAAACGTACCGCTAAGAAGAACCAGATCACTCTTATTAATTTCGATAAAAATCTCAAACAACAAATCAGATATCATTTAAAAAATGGGTTTACCCCGAACACATTAAATGAAACAATCGAATTTCCACCTGTTGTATATCATTTTAGAGCAGCTATACCCCTGC
Organism: Calliphora vomitoria; assembly: GCA_942486065.2. Classification (NCBI taxonomy): domain Eukaryota; kingdom Metazoa; phylum Arthropoda; class Insecta; order Diptera; family Calliphoridae; genus Calliphora; species Calliphora vomitoria. The sequence goes on along the minus strand of OW818030.2, from coordinate 66,263,942 downwards.
GTTTTGAGGTTCAAGAGATCGAAAAGGCTATTGTTGGTTTAAACTCCAAGAAAGCGCCTGGTATTGACAAAATCCGTAACAAGATGTTTTAATGCTATTTTATTGATACCTAAGCCGAGAAAATATCAATCATACAGATCCATCAGCCTTGAGAAGCTACTAATGAACAAGTTGTACCCGATTGTAATTGAAAACAGTTGTATTCCGAATCATGAAGTTTGATTTACAAGAAAGCACAGTACTATCGAAAAAACTCATAGACTTGTAAATTTTACAAGAAAAACATTTGAGGATAAAAGTATTGTTCTGCTCGCTTCATCGTTATTTTTCAAACGTTAGATAAAGTATGGCATGATGGTTTTATATACAAATATAGACTAATTTTTAAGCAATTGGAAAGTTATTATACCCTACACCACCATAGTAAAGAGGGTATATTGGATTTGTGCAGATGTTTGTAACGCCCAAAAATATTAGTCTAACACCCATCTTAAAGAATACCGATCGACTCAGAATCACTTTCTGAGTCGTCTAAACGATGTCCGTCCGTCCGTCTGGCTGGCTGGTTGTCTAACGGTTCATTATTTCACCTATCCCCCATACAATTGTCCTCTTCCGGGCCACTTCCGAAAATCACTAACGAATATAAATTATTGAAATTTTGAAAGAATCAGCGTTTAAAAAACTAGACTACAAGTAGCAGTAGCAACAAAAAAACACAAGTAGTCTAGTTAAAAAATGAACAAAAACTCGGAGTCAATCAATTACTACTACTACTGCTACCTTCACATTTTAGTAGCAGTAGTTGTAGTAGTAGCGATAAAAGAAAAATTTAAAAGTAGCAGAGTAATTTTTTTGTATTGCTACCTTAAAAAAGAAAAAGTTTTAAAGTAGCAGAGTCATTTGTTTTCTGTTACTTCTGCTACTTTTAAAATTTAGTAGCAATAGAAGTAGCAGTTGAGCTAGCAGTTACGTAGTAGAAGAAGTAGCAGTTACGTAGTAGTTGATGTAGCAGTTAAATAGCAGTTGGGGTAGCAATAGAAGTAGTCAAAAATAAAAATCTCCAGCCAAAAATTTATATTGTTTGTTGTTGTTGTGAATGTATATGTCTGTAAGATGTTCGTGTTGTAAACAAATGTTCGGCTTTTTTGTTTGTATGCACATAGTTACTCACACATTGTTTCAAAGCGTTGCCGTATTATTTACTTGAAATAAAACCGAATTCTAAGCAAACAGATTTACTTCCTTTTCCACAAAATGTTACCCCTAAAGAGTTGAGAAAACTAACTAGCGCAAAAAATTAATTCTATCATTTAATTAATGTTGTATTGTTACAACAGTTAAATGTACAAAAATGCATTAATAATTACGTAGAACATAAATATTTCCCATGCTAATTATATGGCAACTTTGTACACACAAAAAACACAATCATTCTGTTAGCAACACGAACATCTGAGACGAATAAAAACGAACTATTCTTTCATACACTCTCAAAACAACAAGAATACTCTATGTTTATTTCTGGTATTTTTGGTATTATGGCTGAAGATTTTCTTTTTTGACTTCTTCTATTGCTACCTCAACTGCTACTGAACTGCTACTTCTACTACTACTTAACTGCAACTTCTTCTACTACTTCAACTGCTACCTTATTGATACTTTACTGCTACTTCTAAATAATATAAATCAAATAATATAAATCTAAATAATATAAATCAAAACTTGATGTAGAGCAGTAGCAATGATTTTGTATTTTAATGCTACTACTCCATTTACAATTTATGTTTTATTACTACTGCTATGTTTAGAGTTTTATTTTTTGAAGGTAGCAGTAGTTTTAGAAAAAACAAGAAAACAAAAATAGATAAATGCTTCTGCTACCGCTACTGAACAATTTCTGAAGCAGTAGTTTTAGCAATAGTTAAAAATGTTTTAGTTATCGTAGCTTTTTAAACACTGGAAAGAATAATGATTTTGCTCATTTACTTAGTGTAGGGTATTATAAGGTCGGGCTTGACCGACCATACTTTCTTACTTGTTTAACACTAAAGGAGATTTTTTTAAGTTCTGCGGAACCCATTGAAACCGGAGTCCCCATGACAGTATGCTGGGACCCATTTTATACTAGATATATACCTATAATAATACATCAACAATTGTAGATGACAAAGGCATATTTTAATTAGAAAAATGGTTAAGACAATGGACAACAACCATACAATAACCTAACATTCGGAAGATAAAAACTTTGGTATACATTTCGATCGTCGCCTTACATGGAGCCTTATTTACGCTTAGTTTAGAATATGGTGTTATAAGTTATAGCTATGAGGAACGACAACAGCTTCAAATATAAACATCATTTAAAGACGCCAAAACAACTATGAATGATCACAGTTGCCTCTGGCATTTCAAAAATTAGAATAAACATAAAGAAATAAACGTGTCTTTTGTAAATACTCTGATCCTGAGATGAGTAGTAAAGTATTTGAATAAATGTGGCCACATTCGATTAAGAAGAACGGATACAGCAGACCAAATCCAAAGAAAAGAAGGAAGAATGCCAATTTAATCTGAGCAACAGTGGATACAAATTTGTTCGTCAGATTTAAAACAATTTCTATAATTCTCATTCGCTCTATAGTTTTATTTGTACACAGAGAAAACAGATTCGTGATAGCAACCGAATTTGTTGTCAATCGAATGATACTAACTTAGTGACCGATTGGCAACAAATTCGGTTGCTACTATGAATCTGTTTTGTCTGTGTATAATATTCGTTTCTATAGCTTTCCTAAAGCCTTTTGAGTAAGGGTTTCCTGATTACTTATCTGGCATAAACAACAAGTGAAATGATTAGGAACAAGCTTTTATCTAAATAATATTTAAAATTAGGGAAAAAGCATGTAGTTGAATAAAAAAACTGAAATAAAATATAGTTTTCAAAACACAATATATAATATAAGTGATGAAAATACAGTTTGTTTTTGTAGATTAAGCCATCCTAAAGTGAGGAGATATAGCTCGCTGGAAACTGATCTTATCTCAACGATAAGATAATTGGTTAATTCACAAGGTCTCTTATCAGTCATATTGTCATAATGTCCTAATATATCACAACTCGGCAGTTCGGCTTAACCGACTCTTAGGCATTCGGCGTTGGTCTGTGCTCGTTACGATAACACAATAAACATAACATAAAAAGTATTATTTTAGGACTTTTTTTGCTTGAAAAACAATAAAAACCATTGTAAAATATTAGGACATTATGACAATATGACGTGATAAGAGACCTTGTGAATTGACCAAATATCTGAAACAAACGGTTATTTTGAAATCGGAAATATTTTTATTGTAAAAAATTTTAACAATATAGGAACGTTAAAGCAAAGTATCAACTGAGTTGAATATTTAAAAATTAGTTCCGGTTCGTCATTATGGTATATTTGAGAAGTTTTTCCAAATGTTTACTCAGATGTGTGTTCCGATAGGGTTGATGTACAACTAAACTGGGTAAAACTGAGTTTTAAAAGAACTTTTCAGCTTGTTCTGTCGTATTCAAGAAGTTGGTTGGTTTGTTGGATATTAAAGCGTTTACGCAAAATTGGCAAAATACCAGCATTATTTTCTCTCTAGTTTGTTTGTTTCTGTTGCAAAATAAAGATACAAAAAGTAAGTTCCACATTTTACATACAATAACGACTGACTGCTATGACAATGATGTCGTTGCCACTGGTTCAACTACTTCTACTATTGCTACTGCTTGTGCTTCTGCTGTGGCTGATGATGGTGATGAACCAAATGCCAGTGGCACCACCTAATGACCTTGTTTTGTTGGCGTCGTTGTTGTTTGGTGAAAAAAGGAGCTACATACTGTCGTAGATATGGGAATAAATTCAGTTTTAAACATTTGTTATCAAAAACGATTATATTTGGCACTTGAAAGGTTGTAGAGAAAAACCAAATGCGTACTTAAATATTTTTATTTGTTCCATTTCTATCGCAAGCAAACAACACAAAAAAAAAGGGAAAACAGACAAATGTCCTGAATGTGGAGCGAGAAATGAAATATAAATAGTCTAATATTTTGTGACATCCGGTTAAGGATTTTAATTTAAACAAAAATATGTTATTGCCGTAGGAAATACTTACTTCTTTCTGTATGTGTGTGTGTGTGTTGGATAAGCTCTTCTCACAAGTCTACTGTTAAATTAATGAACATTTTATTATTGTGTTTATGGGAATATGTGTGTATGTACGTTTCTATGTTTGTATGTAAAGGTATTAACAATTACGTGTATCCTTAAAAATATACACACGTTAATATTTAATTGTGTGCATGTTGGCGTACTCAAAAGGTGAACTGTAACTGTAACTGAAATTGTGATTGTTATTTTCTTATTTTTATTTTTATTTTATTATTTGCAATTTCTATTTCAAAGCAATTCAAACAATTTTAACAGGAGGCGTGAAAGAAATATTTATTATGAAGCAGTTGTTTCTTGACGCTGCCGCTGTTGTTGTTACATGTCTGATGTGATTTTGTAAAGCATTTAAGCCGATATGTCGGTTGTCGAGGAAGTGCAACCTTAAGTATTTAGAATAAATGTTTCACTTCCCAAAGTACATATCGTTATATTTGTGAGTAAATGTGCCAAGTAAACAACTTTTTATGAAAATTAGGATGTTAATACAAAACGTTAGAATAAGTAAAAATACACTGATTGTTAAAAAAACGTTTAGAATTATTTCGTTGCTTCTCGCGTGTTATGCAAAAGTTCATTATGAATGCAAACGTGTAATTCAATTTTATTTGTTATCAAAATTGCAATATAATTATCTCAGTCAAATGGAATTGAGAATAACTACTACAAGCGTCATGTTCGTCTGTCTGTCCGTCCGTCTGTCTGTCTGTTGAAATCAATTTTCTGAAGACCCAGATATCTTCGGGATCCAAATCCTCAATAATTCTGTCAGACATGCTTTCGAGAAGTTTCCTATTTAAAATCAGCAAAATCCGTCCATAAATAACGGAGATATTATACTGATTACTGATTTATAAATATACACAATATAGATATATAATGATAGATATTTCAAAGACCATGGTAATGATGTATATAAGGCTATAGTAAGTTGGACCTACAATGGGTCAAAATCGGGAAAAATATTTTTTAACCCGAATTTTTTTTTCACAAAAAACATTTTTTGTTATAAATTTATTTCACTAATAAATTAAAAAAAAAAAATTAAATAAAAAAGATATTTAAAAAAAGATTGGAAACAACTTTTTAAAAATAATTTTAAAAAAATTAATTTTTTTTTAATTTTATTTTAAAGTATAAGTTGGTGAAGGGTATATAAGATTCGGCAGAGCCGAATATAGGTCTCTTACTTGTTTATTAGTCTATTCGTTTAATTGTAGCAGATTCTGTAATGTTATTGTACGCAATTCTAGAACGTGAATCACTTTCTTATATTTCTAAAATGTTTGGTTGAAATCGGGCGGAATCTTTTTAGTGGAAATGACCCCTTCCATTTAAAGAATATATCTATAATTGAATATCTCGAGAATAATAATAGTTAAAGTGAAGCTAGATATGAGTTATTTTGTTATCATTGGATATAAAATATATAAAAATTATTGGGATCAGAACATTGGAGTGGTATTTCCCATAGCAAGTATGTATTTATTTTCGAATATCAAGGGAACTATAATTGTGAGTCTCTAAACTTTGTGTTAATTTTTTTGATGCCAGTGTCCTGTTACGCCAAAGATTAAAGGGATTGGAGAAAGGGAAGTACAAAGTAAATATTTATTATCGAATATCTGCATAACTATAACAATGTAATGTTCAGATAGAAGTGAAAGAGCTCTGAACAATGGGGATGTTCGGGTGTTTTACGAACTTATATGTATATATTTTGTTCCCGATAACATTTAAATGCACGAACTTAGAAAGGTGAAATCAACCATTGATATTTTCTAGTAATCGAAAATTTTAAATTAATCAAATCGGGTGAATCAGTATGCACAAAATCGATTACCGTATATGAGTATATAAAATTACCGAACCATGAATAATTCACTAAATCAATATCTTGCGACATCTCTGAATTAGGTTGTTCAAATTGGGTCGATCTTCAAATTGGGTCACATGACCCAATATTGTAATTTAAAATACAAACGCGCTATATATCATGTTGCTTCATCTAAGTATTTGAATGGTTGCTGTAAATAATAAGGAATTAGAAGCCATTGATGTTCTGTGGATGAGAATACAATGTTTGTGTGGAATGTAACTCCCATATTAGTGTCTAGTTTGAAGCATTTCTATTGATTCACTAGAGCATCGTCACTAAGTAGGTTATGTTGGTTGGTATGTTAAAATCCGCAGATGGCTATCAGGATTATATGCTTATGTTGGAATATACAGAAAAACGTTGCCGTATTCAATATCTGATATATATTGTTACGTTTTCACCTTTTAAAAATGTTGGTATATATCTATTATTGCAAATAAAAACAGTTTAGTAGTTTAAAAATTGTAACAACTCTTTTATTTAAATTTACACTCTATTTTAATGCACAAACTTATATTGCACACTTTAAAAACACACTGGTAATGTACAAGAATACACTGGTAATACAGTTAATGTTAATTCTAACAGCACCTATGATCAACTAAGGCGACATTTATATTTTGATTTAAAGTCATGTCTTTTTTTTCTCTTTTTAAAACCCCCATGCATTTATACGATGCCTTTTTTTTGTCAAACATGTTTGCTTTTTTGGCATAATAATCGTCAAATAAAACTCAACAACCAATAAGAAAAGAGGATACAAAAAAATCCATGAAAAATCAACATTTGAGTATAAAGAAGAAATGGAAGTTTTTACTCGTGCAACAACAAGCAGCATGAACATAAGCTATGATGGAAAAAAATGGAAAGAAAATTCCTTGAAGCGAACGAAAATTCTAGAACAATCTTAAAAACTACTAGAGTCAACAGCGAGAAGCTGTTAACTGAAGTTAAAGATGAAGTTTATTAAAACAAAATTTAAGGAATTAAGAGTGGATTTCGTTGATACAAACATGTCCGACTTAGAGAGCGGTATAGAAAAACAATCTCAGAATGTTGATAATAAATTGCTTAATATGGAAATGAAAATTAATAACCTTCAATGCCAAGATGGACCGGTGCGAATTATCAGGAGCTTCTAATAAAATAAAGGCTCCTAGATTTGATGGCAGCACACCATTTAATGTTTTCAAGTTACAGTTTGATACAGCTGCCATTAGAAGTTCAATGAGACACTACAAGATTTTGCGTTGGAAATCGAGTGTTTGCTACAGCTAACTTATCCAGGGGAAAACAACCAGTTTTTGGACCATATCAAGATTCGCGATCCTGAAAGATAAGCATTACAAGAACCACCTTTAAAGCGAGCTAGCACTGAGGGACAGGATCTAACACCCACACCTGCCGTCCCTACCATCTCCATATGGTAGAAACTAACAGAAACACATTCTTACTATGGACTCAGGAGCGTTGCAGTCTGTCATCAGATCAGATTTAGTAAATAAAACAATTTGCAATGTAACCGCTACTGCACAGTGGGGCAGAATCAAAATTTTTTGGAAATAAATCTGGCATTTCTAAACGACTGGGATAAAATTTCAAGTCAATATCTCAACTAGATTCAAAGATATCCCACTTTAAAACTCGTAAATGTCAGAAATATGTAAATTTATAATACTTATAGTTGTACTTACAAGAGTACATCTATTAACGTTCTATTAAATTTTTTATCAAAGTTGCTTATTATCCGTATTAAGATAGATTGCAATTTAAATAAACGAAAAAAAAAACTTTAAAACTCCGCACACTGTGTACTGGAGAGCCTGCCACTGTCCATGGTAAAGTTAATTTGAAACTAACTATTGGTGGCGTTAGCGTAAATCATGTCTTTGTTGTTGCTGATATTGTGGACGAAGTAATCAATGGTGCAGACTTCATTATTAGACACATAGATATGGGACAAAAAGTCATGAATTGGCGAAAGGTAAAATACCCCTTGACGTCGAATATTAGAGCAAGTCTCAAGTAAGAAAGCTAGTGTTAGTTGAGCACCAAAGGTTTCCACCGCAGTCAGAGGATTTGGTATGGGCCCGTGAGGAAGATGAGGATTATATAGACAATGGTTTGTGGGTGTTGGAACCAGTAGACTTGAAAAGTGGCCATGTAGCGATGAACGCCCTCGTTGAACAGTGCATCGATGGAATAGTTCCTGTTGGAGTGCTTGGTCTTTCCCATAGTGAAAAAATTAAAGAAATATATAACGAATTAAAGAAATTAATAGAGGTAGTTTTAAAGGCTTTAAGTAATAAACAAAGTAATGCCGAAGTTAAATCTTATAACAGTGGTAAAACTGGTCACATTCAGCGAAACTGTAGAATACCAAGAAAGCGAAACAGATATGTTTCACCGCCAAGAAACAACCAGCAGCCGAATTAACAAGCATTACAAGAACCACCTTTAAAACGATATAGTACTGAGGGACAGAATCTGAGACCTGACGGCCCTACCATCTCCATATCAGTAATGCAGCAGGAAAATAACAATCTTACTACTAGTGGGTATATCAAAGGTCAGAAACACATCCTTACTATGGACACGGGAGCGTCGCAGTCTATCATCAGATCAGATTTAGTAAAGAAAGCAATAGAACCAATTTGCAATGTATGTCTACGCAACGCTACTGGAGAGCCTGCTACTGTCCATGGTAAAGTTAATGTGAAACTAACTATTGGTGGCATTAGCGTAAATCATGTCTTTGTTGTTGCCGATATTGTGAATGAAGTAATCATTGGTGCAGACTTCATGATTAGTCACAGCATTACTTTATATATGGAACAAAATTGACGAAATGTTAAAATACCCCTTGACGTCGGATATTAGAGCAAGTCTCATGTAAGAAAGCTAGTGTTAGTTGAGCTCCAAAGGTTTCCACCGCAGTCAGAGGATTTGGTATGGGCATCGACGGAATGGTTCCTGTTGGAGTGCTTGGTCTTTCTCGTAGTGAAAAAATCGTCAGGCTGGGTTCCAAGATGAGCGAAGGTGCCTCAGCATAGGCAGTGAGAAATTATGAGGCAGATACTACCAATAAATTCGCTAAAGGACTTCATGAGTTTGATCGGAGACGAATTAAAATTACCAACGACCAAATGAATGCCAGATATAGCCCACAACGTAACAAAGGTTTGACTTCCAAACTACAGAATCACTGGAAAGGACCACATAGGGTAGTTAAGAAATTGGACGAGGTGGTCCATAGGATACGGAAATGTGGAAGCCCGAGATCTGCCAACGGGAAAGCTGAATCTGTGCTTATTCGAGACGAACAGGCTTAAGTGGAGGACAGTGTTACGAATTTGCATTAGTGTAACGCTTCTACAGATGAACATGTTTATATCTGTGACAAATGTTGCAGACAGTCCTTACAGACCATTAAATTGAAATCGCTAATGCAAATTCGTAACAATATAATTAGCTATGCTATGAACTATTATCTATGTTAGCTTCTTTCTATACCCAGAATATTATGATTCTGCTTCTTTTCTGAACTTTCTGTATACCTATGTGGAATGTTTGAATTCGTTAAGAGTGCAGATGGTTTCTCTAACGTGGAATTTACATTTTGTTTCCTTTTGACTAATTCTGAGTACTTTTTTTTTGGCTAAAACCTATAAATCTGGAACAAAGAGAGCAAGTTTGGACATATCTGCAAAAATTCAAATGTATCTAGTACATTCAACTACAAACATCAAGTCAGACAAATGTCAAATTATGTATGTACAAAATAAGTAGAAGTTAAATGGATTTATGCAATAATTCTTCTCTATAATTCCGCCAATTCTCGTTCGTACATTTACAGTAATGACTTCCAATAGGCTGGCTGACTCTTAAATTTGAAAAAAAATAAATATTGTTGTTCTGTTTATTTAAAAATAAATACAACAAAACACATACCGACTAACGAATACAATCTGTTTTCGCATCTCACGTAAAATATTAAGGTAATTTGTGGAAATTTGATGTTTATCGTTAAATTGTTTCCATATATTTTTCAACAGCAATTGTTGTACTTAAATATTGTTACTAAATAGCACTTTCTTATTGCTACTTATAACTACATACATACTCGTACATACATAGATACTGATGATGGTAATGGTGGGTGTGCTACTGATGTTGTTGATGCTTCATATTGTTGCCATTAATGTATTAAAGCCAAATTCTATAGCCCGTTAATATGAATGTACTCCACACTTGTATGGGGCACACGGATGACTTTATAAGTACACTTAAAATTGTTACACATCTGTTTGTTAATGGATAATAGACGCACACAGTCACACCTACACACACATACATACAAACAGACATACATAAAAGAATGAAAGTCATAATAACAATAACAATTTTGTCAACCATAAAAAAGTATTCAATGATTCCGTTGATAAGGAAACATACGAAATGTTTAAATACGAATACTTCTGCAAGTGTGATTGAATTTTAACAAATCGTGTTTATTTGTTTTCTTTCAGAATACCTACAAGTGTTTGTTAGATGTATTGAATCTATATTGATGATTATAATGTCAATAAAATTATAAACAAGGTCAATCTTAAAAGCTCCTTTAAATTACACACACAGAAAACAGATTGTTTGGAAAACGATTACGACAATAATAATTTAATTATTACTCCAGTTATGAAAATTCTATATATGCAACAGCTTTTCCATATTTATGAAAAACAAAACATAATTGTGATGGAATTATGATTTCTATATAATTAAATTTAGTTACCAACACCAATTTATATATTTCGCATATTTATTTTAAACATTTAATCAGCACAACCGAATTTAATGTGGTATGTTTAACTTCTATACTAAATATTGGTAGCTATAATCATAAATTGATTAAAAGAATATACAAGGTCTGATATAATAAATTAAATTTAAAATTGAATTAAAGAGCGAAAATTCTATAGAAATGTGTTGGCATTTTCAAATGAAATTAAATAAAAACACAATAGGTCAATTCACAAGGTATCTTATCAGTCATATTGTCATAATGTCCTAATATATCACGACTCGGCGGCTCGGCTTAACCGACTCTTAGGCATTCGGCGTTAGTCTCTGCTGGTTGGTTACGATAACACAATAAAAATAGCATAGAAAGTAGTATTAGTTTAGGAAATTTTTTGCTTGAAAAGCAATAAAAACCATTGTGAATTATTAGGACATTATGACAATATGACATGATAAGAGACCATGTGAATTGACCAAATAATTTGTTCAAACTATTTTTATACCCTCCACCACCACAAGTGGTGAAAGAGGGTATATATACGTTTGTCATTCCGTGTGTAACATTGAGAAATATTCATCTGAGACCCAACAAGGTATATATATTATTGATCCTTATGAAATTCTAAGTCGATTGAGCAATGTCCGTCTGTCTGTCCGTCTGTCCGTCTGTCTGTCTGTCTGTCTGTCTGTCTGTCTGTGTAAAACACTCTCACGCCCAAAATACATAAGCAAAATTAATGAAATATACACCAAAATGTTTATAATTTTTCTAAGCAGTTTGGTATTGAAAATCAGCAAAATCGAATTGGTAGAACCAGGGTTATGGATTAAAATGTAAGACAACCTCCAAAAATTTAGATCATTTTCAAATGTTTTTTTCTGATTTTTGGTAAATCCATTCCAGAGAATACCATGAAATTTTGCACACATCATTTATCTGATAAAAGGACAAATTCTGTTGAAAATGGAAAGAATCGGTCCATAGTTTCTCGTAGCCCCCATACAAATTTCTTCCCGAAATATGGTGCTATGGTATATAAATGCCCATAGAATTGCAGTATCCATACAAAATTTAGCACAACTAAGTTTCGTGCAAACAGAAATCGCGACACCAATTTTTTTTCGGATCGGGCACTATTTGACCATTGCCCCCATATAAAGTTTACTTCCGAAAATCATTTAAATACACTTAAATATCTTATATATATCGGTATCAGGTTGAAATTCAACTTGAATAATTCCCATGCACATGAAAATCGCTGTAGGGAATTTTATGAAGATCGGCCCATAATTGGTTATAGCTCCCATATAAGGACAACTTCTAAAAACCACATTAATTTTCATAAATATCTGAAAAATATCGTTATCGAATTAAAATTTTACACAGATCGGTTGTATTAATTCACAAATGATACTACTATATTTGACCATAGCTCCCATATAAGGTCCATTTCCGAAAATTACTTAAATACTAATAACTCTTTTATAAAAGCTTCTATCTAGTTTAAATTTCAAACAAATATTTCCATTATATACGAAAATCGATGTGTTGAATTTTGTGAAGATCGGCCGATAATTGGTCATAGCTCCCATATAAGGGCCACTTCCGAAAAACACATTAACCTCTGTAAATATTTTAAATATATGGATATCGAACTAAAATTGTATACAGATCAATATATTTTATCCAAACATTATACTACTGGGTTTTGTGAATATCGGTCCATATTTGACCATAGCACCCATATTAGCTCGATGTCTGATAATCACAATAATACCCATAAAATTCTTATAAATAATGTTATGGACAAAACTATCAAGCAAAATAGGCCTCAAATTCATAGAAATCGCTTTAAAATATTTAATTATATCTTCCAAATAAGTCGCACATCCGAAAAATACATATATACACTCATATCGGTAAAAATGTAACAGATATAAGTTTCAAGTTGATTTGGTGACTATGGGTTCCTGATTATATATAGAAGGCTCACATCCGGAAAATTCATTAGAACAGAACAAAAATATACTTTTGAAGTTTTACTAAATATATTTGTTTACCCTTTTTTATACTCTTTTAATTCACTTGTGGTGAATAATAAAAATGTTGAGCCAATCGGTAATGTTAACCAATTATTAAGTATATAAGTTGTTAAATAGTACATTTTATTCCTATTATAAAAGTATAGAATCTGTTGGAAACGGTAGGAATATGTAGTTATTTCAATTATAAATTGCTGAAGTAGATAACATTTTTATACATTTGAAATAAAATATCTTCTAAGTAAACTAGTTTTTCTAACAATATATAAAATACTACTATACAACTATGTTTTAAATAAACTTTTATTTTGTTTAAAAAAAGTGTTTTTATTGAAGAAAGTACATAACTTGTATATAGTCCAAAATGTGTATTATATCATGATTTATATATAATCCATAAAGTGGCTTAAAAAGAAATTCGGTTATAGTCCTAATTCGCTTATAGTTCACATAAATTGTTCAACTGTATTTGTAGACTATAAGCGAAAACTACTGTATTAAATTACCATTCTACCATTCTTCATAATCGGACCTAAGTCCCAATAACAAACACTGAATATGGATATTAGAGTGTTTATACCAATGTAATTTCTATAATTTTCATCTAATTTAGGTGGAGGGTATTTAAGATTCGGCATAGCCGAATATTGCACTCTAACTTGTTTTAAATAACACTGTCCAACAGAATTTTTGGAACACAATAGCGATCCTATAATTCTGAAAGGGCATCTTGAGTGAATTTTTTTTTACAGTGGGTGAAATTGTTCATTTTTTGATCGAAGACAACTGAAAAAAATTTTGTAAATTAATGTCTGAGAGAATTCTTATTGTTAGAGTTATCTTGTCTAATTTTATGAGGAACATTTTTGTGGAAGATCTTAACATCTTAAAAAGTACGTCCATTTTTACATGTTCCAACCTTTGATGAAAGTAACTTTTTATAGTTACAAGGTAACTGTTATCCACTTGCTTTGATGTTATTCAGAAATTCATAGTACAAACACCTGATATTAAACTAAAACAGCAAAAAAGATCGAGCATAATTTAAAAAATAGATAAATAACTTTTTACAACTTTGGTGAACCCCACAAAAAGTCTAAATTTATTGGACTGTGTAATTAAATAAAACGAAAAAACTTAATTTATAAATAGCTGGCAAAAGACAATGCTGTTTGCAACAATGAAAGGGTGGAGATGCAGATGAGTTAATATAGGCTATCGAAATCAACTTGGTAAAATATATCTAAATTGCAGCTATGCCAAATATAAACGAGATGCCCAATGTGTATTTTTGAACTCATTGTAATTCATTGATATAAATGATCTCGAAAACGGTAAGTAAATATCAATAAAAACTTCATGTGGGCCGTTCACTTGTAAATGAAGCGAGAATTATTTTAAGAAAAATGAGAAGAAGAAACCATGGAACCAGCATATGTATGTAAATGTAAGGCGTGGTACATCATATTTCAAAAATACTAAGATATGTATAGTGTTTTCTAAATACTTATTGTATGTTATCATTTTTTAATTTTAAATAAAAAAAATTTCAATTAATTTTAAATACAATTCACAACAGTTACTTATATTGGTGTTTTGCAAAGATTATTTCGGTAATTTCCATCGAATTGTAATGGCACCCGACTTGCGGTAAAAAACCTGATGAATAACATTATCGAAGCAACAATACTTAAAGGAAAGTACAAAGGACAAGACGTTTTGATAACACGGATCCCAATGACTCCGACCGACATTAAACGCTTACACTTGCACTGCGGTACTGCTTGCATTCGCAATGACAATTAAAAGTGCAGTCATTGCGTGTTTGCGGCATTAACACTGAAAATCCATGCTTCTCGCATGGCCAATTGTATATCGTCTCTTTTCGTGTCGGAACACAATCACCATTATTTTTGTACACACCAGACAACAAAACAAAGAACAGCATTGCAATGAACGCAACGTAAATAGAACACTGTAAGATTCATTGGACATATTTTCAAATCAAATGGAAATCAAACTTCCTGTTATGTTAAAAATTAAGTGGTCGGAGAAAGGGACGTGTCCCCTTCCATACAAAGTAAATATTTATTATCGAATATCTGGAAAACTATAATAGAGCAATTCTCAATACTTTGCATGTGTTATTTTGGTACAACTAAACATATTGTTACGTTTTTACCTTTTTAAAAACGGGGTTTATTTCCTTTAAATAAACCGGATACTTTTGATTGCAAATAAAAAACAGTTTTAGTAGTTTAAAATTTGTAACAACTCTTACTCTTGTAACAATACACACACACACCTTATAATGTACAAGTATACACATTCAAGACAGTTGATGTTAACTGTAACAGCGACAATGATCAATTCAACTCATGACTGCCACCTCTGCCACTATTTATACACACTGCCATCTTCATCCGAGTAGTCGAGATTGTTCTTGACGGGTAACTAGAACATTTGAATTCTAGAGCTTTCGATGTTAATGTTAGCAGCTTAAACATTTAGTGCTGCCACACTTATAAACAATGCTAATAAACGCATACTATCAACATTGTTGATAAGTAGAAGCTTCTACTAATGGACGTGTTTATAAACATGATGAATGTTACAGGCAGTCGTTACAGACCGTTAAATTTAATTCGCTATTGTACATTCGTAACAATATAAAGTAAATAGTTATTTTCGAATATGTAAAGAACTATTATAGCTTTTTATTTATTATTATCATGACCTTTACCAGTTCTAATAAGACATAATAGACAAACATTGTTAAAACAAATTTTGAAGTTATAAACAATTTGCTAGGCCATTAACGTGGCTCAGGCCACTTACATATTTTTATAAATCTTCAGAAAAAAATCATGTTTTTACTTTAAATATATCCACATTTACCTTTATATGAGTTTTCGTCATCGTAGCATAACGAAGAGATCATTTTTATAGGGGTTATGTTAAATATTGAAGACAAGTAATTTTAACAGAGTTCGCCTTGTCAAAATAACCATAATGTAGGTGGGTATTGGAGTCTTGGTCGTTACAAACATCAGCACGAATTCTATAGTGTGGTGTCTAAAATGGACCTTTTTCTTTTGATCTAGCTACAACAAAAATCGATAAATTAACTCTTAAAAACCTCGGTTTTATTTGCTATGGACGCATAATCTTTAATTTTGTCTTATTTTATATAATAAAATAAGAAATATATTTTTTAAGATGTATGTTGAAGTGCGATTTTTTAATGTTATTTCATATTTTGATGAGGATTTAGTTTCTAACAAACAATTTGAAAACTACAAAATCAAGATTAAAATACTCTGATGAGCGCACTAAAGTTATTAACGCCTGCATATTAAAACTAATCGAGGGACTATATTCATTATCCTTTACCTTAGATTTACATGAAAATTAGTTTGTGAGGCCATAATATTAAAAAAAAACAAGAGCAGAGATGGGCACTAATGTTAAAGAAAAAAATGTCTGAAATGTCTGATTGAATAACTAATTTTTAATTTAATATGATATCAAATATTTTGAATTTTCAAAAAATTTCCGTTTACGTTTTACCTCAGTCATGCCTGGTCAGAATATAATTTGTTCTTCAATCATTTTAACCAGTCAAAATGCTATGTTAATTATTTTATATATTAACTGTATATGTGTCATTTGTTTTATAAGTATAAAAATATATAAGTAAATAAGTATAAATAAAACACGCTTGACCAAAGTCACAAATTAAATCCAATTTAAAAGTTCTTCTTACAATGCAAAGCTTATTATCAATTACTTTTATTAAAAAGTAATAGATAGATTAAAAAGATTTTGTTGATTTTTGCCCTCCTGAAAACTTGTGTTATCTAAGATAGAAGGTTTTCAATACAATTTCTTGATATGAACTTTAAACCTGACTATTAGTTCCAAAGTTACCCAGCAGTTAAGCATGTAGTCAATGTATCCCTTATAGACAGTAATCTTTACAAATGTCTTATCACTTGGTTGACTCCAATTTATATATTTTGGTCATTTGCACGTATGTGCTCTTTTTAGTGCAGAGAGAAGACAATTGGTTACTTTATACATCCCAGGTAATCTAGCGTGAACACAATTGTCACTTAAGTGTCTCTAAGTAATCTGGAGTGTAGTCACTTTAAACGTGTTGTGTGATAATTCGTTCAAACTGGTTTTATACAAATTGTGTTGATATAATTCTCATACAGCTAATTTTTAGTTTTGCTTAAGTATACTGATATCCCATGTAACATAGCATGAAGACAATAGTCACTTTAGTGTCTCTTAGTAACCTATAGTGAAGTCACTTTAATCGTTTATTTTGTACTGCACTTTAGAAAGTAGTTATTTTACCCACCAGAGCAATCCTTTGGATAGTTGTCGAAGAAAGGTTTGTTTACAAGCAATCGTTTATTGGACTGCCTATGATATATCTTTTAGCTGACTTATTGAGGTCAATTAGCACTCGTTCATGTTAAAATAACTAGTTATGTAGCTGATCAAGTTACCAGTTAGGTAGCCAGTAAGTTAATCCAATGCGTTAACTACTGTGGACATGCTATTAGACAGTTTCATTGTTGTCAATAAGGGTCGATTTTCAGATGTTATTAAAACACATACATGTATGTGTAATTTTATATGACTTTCATAAAATTGATAGTTGGTTGCCCTCTAAATAGTTGTTTAAATATAACAAGCTCATTTTGTAGGTGCGGCGACGATATACTTAGTTGTTTGATGCATTACTTTTTTAAGAGCAGACTTGATGAGCTTATTGTTACAAAGGCAAATTTGGCTTGAATTTTCAGAATATAAACTACATACATACTTACGTACCACATCGTTTTCTGTATAAGAAGTCGTCCTTGTTATTGTGTATTGATTGAAATAGTTTAAAAATGAATAGTTCATCGAAAATAAGATGATGTCGCACACTTTTATAATCACACAGAGGATTACTTCTAATAGTTTTGTGACAAGGATTCGCGGGCTTTTGTCAATTTTATTTTGAATTTGGTAATTCATTGTTGATAAATTTGAAAATATTATAAATTTTAGCTCAACGGAATATTTATTTAAATACGTACAAAATTATTTTGATTGAAAAATAAAGGAATTTATTTTATATTTACTTATGATAGAATAATTACGAGGTAGATTTATAAGAAGGTCCGTTGTGAACTGCATATTTATTGTAATGGAGAATATATTCAATAAGGTGAATTTACGAACACAGCTAATTATTATTATAGTATTATTTGGTTATGTTGTATTTGCTACTGTCAAACTTTCTTCATAGTTTTTGTTGCCATAAACAAGAAACATAAAATTTGGTAAATTCTGTTTAAAACAATTAATATTGGTGCAGCTTCAAAAAAAAAAAAAAAAAAAATAGCATAGATTTTTGTGAATCAATGCTAAATTAAAGAATAATTTGTGTTAACTTTTAATAAAAATCATTTGATCTTTAAAAAGTTAAGTGTGTATTTTTTATATTGTAAAACCGATATTATTTTCTAGGTTGACAAGAAACTTGGATTAGAATTAATTTTAAACAAAGGAATGGTTGAAGCTTTCAATCTATACTTTGATCGTTTAGACGTAAGATGTTTTTGGTATGAATCCTAATATATTTGTTTAAAGTGCGACTTGGCACTCAAAAAGTGGATGTCTGGAAAATATGATAAACACCTTCATCCATTCTCCGTCCCAATAGTTTGGCATCGCACAGTGGTATAGTAAAACAAATAGAGGAAAATAAATCTGTAACTTCTAAACAATTAGTCCGATTTGAATGAAATTTGACATGCGCAAATAGGAAGTATTGTCGGAAGTATAAGTTTTGATATAAGACCTCAAGGGCCCACCAGGGGCGCGGCTAGGGGTCCCCAAAGTAGGACCCCTCGGGTATGTTACATTGTTATAATGTTTGGGTTTCGATTTAAAAAAACTTACATATAAAGAATCTCTTCGTCGAGCACTATAAAAAATCTCGCCGTAGCTATCAATTATCTCTTATAGCCTAGGAGATACTCGCATTTTAAAATAAAATGTTCAACATTTTCAGCCACACGACTCCAGTTTTTGATAATAGCGGGTCCAAATATTGTCCATTTTTATTTTATTGAACTAACAAGAAATGTGTGTGACAGACAGAAAGATATATCTGGACCGACTTCAAAGTTACAAAGTTAATTTAAAAAATTTTAAAAATACGATTTAACGTTGCTTTTTTGAAAAATAAGTACTTTACTTCTTTTTAAGTTATCGAACAAATTTTTAAGAAGATGCATAAGGAATTTTTACTTTTTGAAAAGCTAACTTTAAATGAAATATTTTAAATTAAAAAAATTTTTAAATTTTTGATACCAAGGGGACCAGGTCAATCCTAAAAAGGCATATTTTTTATGTAAAATTCAACTTTAGGGCATAATTTCTCAAATCGTATAGACGATATCAAAATATAGTAATCCATTTTAGATGGCCAAATTTGTTCTTAATAACTTTATACAGGGTTCCGATAACCCCGCCCCTGGTAAGCTTATTATAGCCAATAAACTAAAAAATAAAATTTTTGGGATATTTCAACACATTTTTGAGAATTGCGGGATTCTTAATTAGAAATTTCAATATTTGTTTTTATTTTTACATTTTAAATAGAAAAATCTATATAACACTAATATTTCATTAAAAAGTATTCATAAATAAAAATTTAATTTCAATTTGAAAAATGTGTATCTTCGTGAAAACTCAATAAACAGCATTTTATGTCATATTTTTCAAAAAAGTTTTCCATGATTTTTTTAATTGTCAAAAGTTATATATATTTTTGAAAAAATAGACAAATAATCGAACTAAGCGTTTAGAAGTTACAGATTTATTACCATCTACTTTTTTTTTTTCTATACCACTGTGTATCGTCAATTTTTCTATAAGCCAAAGAATTGCCAAACAAATGTCTTTGTTCATAGCTACAAAACAGTATGTATTTCATTATTAATTGTTTGGAAAAACTACTATAACTTTAGCAATTTTTAACTGACTTGAACAAATGAAAGTTTGTTTTACCCAGAAGTTTAGAAAAAGTTAAAAAAATCAAACATTTTGAAATTATTGGAAAAATCTCTACATATATATACTTGGAATGACATCGTATAAATCGGTTAAATAATGACTGAGTTTCGGTTTTGAAATACATTCATCTAAACCTACAACCTAGGTTATTTCCATGTTATTGGAAAATAATTTTCTTGGTCCGACCAAATAATACCCTACACTGAGTAAATTATTTTCAAGAATTTATCTTCGTGAATGATTTTCTGAACTTGACCTTATATGAGAGCTATGATTAGGTGGTGTGATTTATGTCTACATGAGAGTTTTTTCTGCTGAATTTTATGTGGTACCAACAGTCTTAAGAGATATATGTGAGTTAAGGTGATTTTCGGAAGTGTGTCTTATATGGGTGCTATGACTCATCTGCCAGAGTCAATCTGTATATTTTAAGGTGAGTGTTAAGGTACGGTCACACATGACAAATATTTACTCAAAAAAGCGTAACCACTTTTTTTAATCACAAATTTGTTTGACGTATGTATTTTATTTAGTGGTTACGTCGTTTTTGTCAAATATTTGCCATGTGTGACCATACCTTTAGACTAATATTTTTGGGCGTTACAAACATCAGCTCCTCGCTAAGGTGGTGTAGGGTATAAAAAGAGGTAACTAAATTTGAAGCTTCTAAACGGTTAATCGGAAATTTCACATGGGCAAAGAGAAAGTATTATCGAGTTTATGTTTTGAATATGGACCTCACCGGGGTTGCGACTTGGTGTCCCCATAGTAGGACACCTCGGGTATGTTAAATTTTTAAACGATCATATTTCTTCGTATATCATATGTTTTAAAACAAATTTTGAAATTTGTTTTCAGGTATCCAGCAATTCCTTTCCACATGCAAATTGGAATATAAATGACCATTTAGTCTGCATACCTCCAATTACACAGTGCAAAAACCACACGATCATTATAGTATATGTTCTACTCTACTAGCAATGGGTAGTAAAACCTTCAGTTTGTCCATTTTGGTGACTAGTTTTTTTGTTGGGGCCCAAAGATTCTGAAAATCTGTAGGCCTTCAAAAAATTCAGACTTGGTGATACCGCTTAACTTTATATGGCAATAATATGGCTAAAAAATTTTGTTTACATTTTTTCCCAAAAAATTTGCACTTTTTTTTAAAAAATACACGAAGAAAAAATTTTTTTTTTTACTTTTTTTTAGAATATCTTCCAGGGACTCCTAATTTTTTACTAACAATATTTAGCAGAGTAAGTAGTAGCTACGGTAAAGCTGAACAACTCTTGTGAATATATCAATGCATTCTGAACGTGTCTAGGGACTCTAGATAGTTCATGAAGATCACTAAATTCGTTAAAATTATTATTTTATACGTTAATACCCATTCCTCATTGTGGACTTGCTAGTAATAAATAAAAGTAATTTAAATTTAAAGACTTCTCATACTTACCATTGTTGAGTAAATAACAAAATTATATTTTTAGTTTGGAATTTTTAAAGATTATTTTTATTGAATTTTTCATTATTTCTATGTAGTTGCTAAATTAATACTAAGAATAAGAATAAATAAAAAATAAACAATTTAATACATTTACATTCATAAACAAGGTTTTTTCGGTTATGTTTTTTTCTAATTATTTCTCTATTTCTGTATCTTTTTCTTAAATTAAATTTAAATTTAAAAAAAAAAATCAGTTTATTACCTACAAGGTAAGTGTTTTCATAGAGAGATACTTTTTATTTATTTGGTAATTTCAATTTTTATTCAAATATTTTACTCATTTTGTTGTATTTTTCTGTATTTAATTCTTTTATATTTATAGAATTCAGTTTAGTTACAAAAGTATTGCCTGAAATATTTGTTTAAACAATAATACGTAATTGAATTTTGTAATATTGCTGCACAGAGTACAAATTACTTACACTTGATTTTAGTAAAAAAAAAAGAACAATAATTGTAAATACATATGTATATGTATGTATATTTTAAAAAGGTAAGTAAATCAGTTTTTATCAAAACTAAATATTAGAATTTTTTAATTTACATATAATAAAATCATATTTACGAACATGAATGTTTTAGCAGAACCACTATTCAAAAACACCAACTGTTATTTGGCTTTAGTAAATCTTTTTAGTAAATCAAAAGAATGTTATAATTTTGTATTTAACTTTATAGAGAAAAAGAATTGTGTGGCCCAGTTTAGAGGTCATATATATCAATTTATCTTTTATTACACAACCCTAGGAAATATTGACTACAATGTCTGTATTTGAATTTGTATTTATTTAAAATATCTATTTTCTGAAACATTAAAAATGATTAAAAATGTTTGTTTAGAAGGAAGGATGTTCATAAAGTACACATAGGTAGAGGAAACTCTGCTGTCAAAGACCTAACTCAGTTGTCAATAACCTAAGTAGTGAGAATGTTTTAATAAAAAATAATATGAAAATACACTCGTATGTGTTATTATTTTGAGTAGTTTTTTTTGAGTTTTGTTCTAGTTTCCGCTCTAGGTGTATTTCTCTGTATGACATACTTCAAAAGCAAAGTTTATTCAGAACAATAATTTAAGTCTTTTACATTATTAAAAATAAATGCAAAATTCCTAGTTATTTCATAAAAAAAAATTAAAATAAGCAAACTATTAGTTCAATTATTATAAAATACAATCAACCATTACAAAAATTTTATAACAAATAGGTTTATGGCTGAAATTTGAACAAAAGTGTTTTAATGAAATTATTATTTTTTAATTCTAAAGATTAGAGTATTTTTATTTCGTCTATGCCGAATATAAAACATATTATATTTAATAATTATATTTAATTCTCCTTATTAATATATACAAATGCATTTGATTTGCTTAATTTTTAGTCGTATAATAAGTATGTATGTCTTTATGTATGAATGTATATTAATGTTAATATTTATTTAATTTATTTATTAATATTTCATTTTTATTTGATTTCTATATATATATAATTTATTTTTAAAATAAATGCCACAAATATGTGCAGTATAATAAATATCACCAGTGCATATAAAATTTAAATACTTAAATATTTTATTTATAGTTTACATTTATTCAAATTAAAAACAGTTAGTTACATATACTTTTATAAATGAATGTGTTTTTTTTGCATTTTTATGTATTTATTATAATTATTAACAAATATTTTCATTAGTTGTATATTTTATTCACAATTATGACCTTATAGTTAATGCAGTAAACAAGAATTTTTATTTTAAATACATGAAATTATTCTCTTTGGAATTTTGAAATATTTTAAAATTTTTTGTGTCAAATTTTTTCATCAATTTGAAAAAGTTCAAAAGAGTTGTTTGTAATAATTTATCATTGCATTTTACCATTTCCAACTTTGAGTTACGTAAAGTTTGTTTATACATTTATTATACATGAGGACAATGCCAAAATTATATCAGCATTTCTACAGTCCCGAACGCGACATTCATACTTTAAAGTGAAAAACAAAATTAATGAAATTTGAGAAATTGTTTTTATTATTTACATTTTTCGATAGCTTTGTATCACTATGTTTAATGCAAAAGTTAGGTTTTAAGGATTAGTTGTCTCCCGAACGTTACAAAAAATCGAATCTGTTTTCGATTGCCTCTAGAAAAATGCAAAAAAATGCGAAATGGAATATATTTATTAAAGAATTTTTGTTTAAATTAAAATGGTATAATGTAGCCATCAATTTAGAGCTTTCTTGTTGAAATGTTTGCATTGGTTTTAGTTTTCCAAGCTTTAGCCAGACGACACACAGTGGTTTAGAAACGTTTTTTTTTTTTTTAATAATTCGGTATCTCGGGAACTATTGGAGATATTCTTATGAAATTCCACATGCTGGAAACTGAAGTATTTCTAAGTTTATTTGCATTTTTTCGGCTTCCTAGCTGTAATGCGGGTCAGTGTGTGGCTCCTCAAAATTGCATGAAATATATGAAAAAATTTACAAAATTTCCAAAGTGGGCAAAGTTTGTGGAACTTCTGAGGAGTAAGTAAGGGCTTTTTGTATAAGTATTTGATATTGTTGAAGACCATAGGACTTGAAGATTGAAATTTAAGTAAATTTAAATAAATTTAAAAATTTTTAGGGCGTAATTTACTTTAAAACTTAAACAATTATATAATGATTTTCCATGAAGAAAAATATAAAATTAGAATTAATGTAAAATTTTAACGGTTAAAGATATCATAACAAAATATCGAACTAATATTCATTTTCAAATATCGAAATTCCTAAACCGGGGAAAATGTGTTCCAAAAACTGAGTTTTTTTTTAGAAAAGTGCCTACTGTGGCATTATTTTCTGTGTGATTGTAAAACAAGTAAGAGAGCTATATTCGGCTGTGCCGAGTCTTATACACCCTTCACCATATTATACTTTAAAATAAAATTAAAAAAAAAAAATTTTTAATTTTTTTTTTTTCAAAATTGTTTTTAAAAGTTTTTTCCAATTTTTAATTTTTTTTTTTAATATATTAGTGAAAAAAATTTATGACAAAAGAATGTTTTTTGTGAAAAAAAAAATTGGGGTTAAAAAATATTTTCCCGATTTTGACCCATTGTAGGTCCAACTTACTATGGCCTTATATACATCGTTGCAATGGACTTTGAAATATCTATCATTAGATATCCAAATTGTCTATATTTATGACTTAGCAATCGAGATACAGATCAAAAATAGGCCAAAAATAGAGGTTGTCTCGGATTTTTGCTCATATCTCCGTTATTTATGGACGGATTTTGCTGATTTTAAATAGGAAACTTTTCGAAAGCATGTCTGACAGAATTATTGAAGATTTGGATCCCGAAGATATCTGGGGTCTTCAGAAAA
Organism: Calliphora vomitoria; assembly: GCA_942486065.2. Lineage (NCBI taxonomy): Eukaryota > Metazoa > Arthropoda > Insecta > Diptera > Calliphoridae > Calliphora > Calliphora vomitoria. The sequence goes on along the minus strand of OW818030.2, from coordinate 66,239,051 downwards.
TTGATTTCAGCAGACAGACAGACAGACAGAAGGACATGGCTAAATCGACTCCGTTATCTATAAGAATATATATACTTTATTTTGTCGGAAAATTATATTGTGGAAATTATAAACGGAATGACAAATTTGTATATACCCTTCTCACGAAGGTGAAGGGTATAAAAACTTTTTAGATATTTATGAAGCATATAAGGTTTTACAAATATGAAGCTTTTTTGAGGATCAGTGCTTTGGCTTTTTCGAATTTTTTTATCAAATCTGAAATTTTTTTGGAAAACTGCCCAAGTTTGGATAGGTCTGGGGGGTGTCGTGTTCACTTAAGTGAGCCAAAATTTATTTTACACGCTTTTGCAATAAATTCTCTTTCTGGATCATTTAAAAATTGCATATAGTCCCGAAGAAAATTTTTTTCTAGAAAAGAAAATATATATGGGCGTTTTTGGAAAAAAACCTTAAAAAATACGGCACTTTTTACATGTTCCAACTTTGGATGCGTTTAACTTTTTATAGGAACAAGATAACTGTTAGCAAGTTGCTTTTATTTTATTTCGAATTTTATCGCCAATATAGGTGATATTTTAGAAAAAAAATTCGAGCCTCCGTAGGCCGCCACATCTAAACAACTATAAAAAAATCGAGAAAAATTCAAAAAATAAACCTAAATATCTCGACAACTAGTAGAGATAACCGGCATATGTATGCATATTTTTTGTTGATATTTTTAACCACTATTTATATTTAAAATTTCAGCTCATTGCAATCATAAATGGATTTTTGGCGATTTTTTAAAAAATATTGAGACCCGAGGTGGCCCCCATTAGCGCACGCAAGCTGAACAACTGCAAGTCTACTCAGCTCCAACCATGTGAAATTTCGTAACAATATCTCAAATAGTTTCCGAGATACCGAATTATTTCACAAAAAAAAAAAAACGTTTCTAAACCACTGTGCGACATTAGTAACGCGACATAATTTTCTCCTTATAGTTGTAATACAGATTAGTGAAGTAAATTCAACTCAAAATTGCATAAGCTTTTAGTTGAAGCTGCAGCCACTTTATTATAACAATATCGGAAATTTGTTTAATATAATGTGTGTTTATGGTTCAATATATAGAAAGACTAACACACTTCATAGACTCGTATATAAATATTATATAAATTACAAAGGATATTTCACTATTAAATAGTATGAATGTATATTCAATAAAATTTCCAAAAAAAAATATCATCATTTTATCGTATACTGTACACCAGGAATGTCCTTATTTTGAGCTTTCATGATTTTCGATGTTGGCAAGGTCTAAAACTGGTCTCTAAATACAAAATGCTGAAAATATGAAAAAAAAAATCGGATAACTTCAGAGGTAGAACATTTTACTTGAACTATTTAAAACTAAAAAAAATAATTGAAAAAGCATTTCAATTTAAATTCCAGTTTAAATATAAACATTTTCTGACATCGATTACTATAATTATTTGATATAATTTGATACCAAAGAAGTCAAAAAGTGCATGCATATTTCAAATCCCAAATTTTATATGTATTTAATTTTTTTTTTTTTTAAACAAAGTTTAAAAATATTGTTTTCGAATCTAATAGATGCTAAATAAGGATTTGAAAAGCAAATTTTAACGATTGTACCTGTCATGGCTTAGCTTAAGGAACGATTTGAAATTGGTGGAATTCGACAAAATTTAGTTTTTGGTTGCTTTTTAATATATTGTTACGAATTTGCAACAGCGATTTGAATTTAACGGTCTGTAACGACTGTCTACAATATTAGTCATGTTTATAAACACGTCCATCAGTAGAAGCTTCAACTTATCAACAATGTTGATAGCATGCGGTTATTATCATTGTTTATAAAGGTAGGGTCACACATGACAAATATTTGACGAAAAAGACGTAACCACTAAATAAAATATATTTGTATTCTTTTATTTATTTCAAAAACTTATTTTACTTAGAATGATTCAAAACAAACAATTTAGTTTTATTTTATTTGATGCTGTTTGATCTTACAAAACAATTGTAAGAGTAAACACGTCAAACATATTTGTGCTAAAAAAAGTGGTTACGCTTTTTTGAGCAAATATTTGTCATGTGTGACCCTACCTTAAGTTTAATGTTTAAGCTGCTAACCTTGATATCGAAAACTCTAGAATTCGAACATACTAGTTTGTACGTTAAGAGCATTGTAGAAGATTCCCGAAAGATGGCGTGTGTATAAGAGGCAGAGGTTGTAGTCGTGAGTTGAGTTTATCATAGGCCATGTTAGAGATAACATCAACTGCTTTGTACATTATAAAGTGTGTGTGCATTTCTGCGATTGCGATAAAGACACTGAGTGACTAATTGAACTGTTTTTGACATCTATATATATACAAATGAAATGGTCTATTTATGTGATGGCATTACGTGAGAACGGCTGGAGCGATTTGGCTGATTTTTTTTTATTCGATTCGAAATTTTCAGGAGATGGTTTGTAAAGAAAAAAATATAAAAAATTTAAATTTTTAATATATTGCCTTCTTTTCACTTCTCATTTTTCTTAATAAGTGAAATTTGTTGGAGAAACTTGAAGAACTAACATTAGTAAATAGTTTATTATAAAAACATGTCAGATATTGTGTATATTTTACACTTATACATCTATGGGTAACTGAGATACAAAAACTATTTTAAATTGATATTTTTTTCAACATTTAATTAACATTTTTTCGTTTAAATATTGCTACTTTGATACAAAACTCTAAATGTGCGACTTGTTTAAACGTTATCCGATTTTGCTGAAATTTTCAGTATTTTGATGATGCAGAACAATTTTAGACCTTGGAAGCATTGAAAATCAATAAAGTAAACTAAGGACCTCCCTACTGAACATTTTTGTTTAGGTTTTCATATTTACTAACCACCTTTAAATCTAAACGTTGAATTTATAATATGTATTTGTTTTCATTAAACATTTTCAGTTGCATAAATATGCTTTACAAAATATATACAAAAATTTGCAATTGTTTATATTTGGATAAGTAATAATAATGTATACTAGAGTATGACTAACAACATCAAGTGCAAAGTTTTTCTATAATACGAATAGTTTTTCTATAATAATTTCCATGCATTTGTTGTTTCTAATTATACATAATCCTAGTATATGTATATTTACAATGAGCGCAATTATTCTATATTCATTTATTAATCTAGAGTTTTATACTTAAATCTATGCATAACGTTATGCTTGAATGTATTTATAATAATTTATAAAATAAATTCACATAGGTATTTTAGTGTTCTGTCAAAAATTACAGTAAAATACATATAAATATGTATGTATTTAAAGTAAATTTGTAATTGGAAGTAATACATTATAATAATAGCAATAATATTTATGTACAAAGTATGCTTTTTAACAAATATTCTTATTAAAAAGGTAATATACAATTTTCAAATGAATTTTAAGTATGTTAGTAAACTATGTATTTACTAGCTAACCCAGTGCGCTTCGCTGTTCAATCATTAAAGTAAACTGAAACATGAACCTATATATTCTTATATGTGTATGTATTTATAATTTGGTAAATAGTTGTTCAAATTGAAGAAGGATTATAATCTAAATGTTCATTTATTCCATATGAGAATTAATTAAAAAAAATACTAAAAATCGATTTTTAATATGAAAACTAGTAAGAAAGTATAGTCGGTCAAGCCCGAATACCTAATACCCTACACTGAATATGTGATTATAAACACTTTTCTTTTAAAATTTATAAGGGAGCTCTGCACATGATCTGCGTATGAAATTAAATGTATTTGTGTTGAATTTTATTTGAATACTAACATATTTGAGAAATGTATGGTCATTAATGAAATTTTCGAGAGCTCCCATATAAGGAGCTATGGAATTTATGAACCGATCGGTACTAAATCTGGTAGTGCGAGTTTGGTTTTGAATTTGGTTTGGATATCTATCTCAGTGATCAGTGAAACATTAAAGTATCTATAAGTCTATAATTAGTGATCAAATTTGAAAAAGGATGATATTGTTAATATACAGATTTACAAAAGTACTTTAAGAATAAAGAAAAAATATAAGTTCTTAGTTCCAATTTTAATCAGTTTCATGTTACTAACTTTATATATAAAGACATTTAAAACAAGTTAGAGTGCTATATTCGGCTATGCCGAATCTTAAATACCCTCCACCTTAATAAGATGAAAATTATAGAAATTATATTGGCATAAACACACTAATATCCATATTCACAGTTTGTTATTGGAACTTAGCTCCGATTATGAAGATTTGTTGAATGTTAATATAATACAATAGTTTTCGCTTATAGTCTACAAATACAGTTGCACAATTTTTGTGGACTATAAGCGAATTAGGACTATAACCGAATTTCTTTTTAAGCCACTTAATGGATTATAGATGAATCCTGATATAATACAAATTTTGGACTACAAATTATGTACTTTCTTCAATAAACCCACTTTTTTAAACAAAATAAGAGTTTATTCAAAATATTGTAGTATTTTATATATTGTTAGAAAAACTAGTTTACGCATAATATATTTTATTTCAAATGTATAAAAATGTTATCTAATTCAGCAATTTATAATTGAAATAACTACATATTCCTACCATTTCCAACAGAGTCTATAATTTTATAATATAAATAAAATGTACAATTTAACAATTTATATCCTTAATAATTGGTAACATTACCGATTGGCTCAACATTTTCCTTAGTCACCACAAGTGGAGTTATATATATTATGAACCCATAGTCACCAAATCTACTTGAAACTTATTTCTGTTCAATTTTTTACCGATATGAGTGTATATATGCGTTAATGTATTTTTCGGATGTGCGATTTATTTGGAAGATATAATTAAATATTTTTACGTGATTTCTATGTATTTGAGGCCTATTTTGCTTGATATTTTCCTCCATAATATTATTTATAAGAGTTTTATGGGTATTATTGTGATTATCGGAAATGGAGCTAATATGGGTGCTATGGTCAAATATGGACCGATATTCACAAAACCCAGTATTATAATGTTTGGATACAATATATTGATCTGTATACAATTTTAGTTCGATATCCATATATTTAAAATGTTTATAGAGGTTAATGTGTTTTTCGGAAGTGGTCCTTATATGGGAGCTATGACCAATTATCGGCCGATCTTCATAAAATTCAACACATTGATTTTCGTATATAATGTAAATATTTATTTGAAATTTTAAGCAGATAGAAGCTTTTATAAGAGATTTATTAGAATTTAAGTAATTTTCGGAAATGGACCTTATATGGGAGCTATGGTCAAATATGAACCGATATTCACACAATGTAGTAGTATCATTTGTGAATTAATACTACCGATCTCTGCAAAATTTTAATTCGATAATGATATTTTTGAGGTATTTATGAAAATTAATGTGTTTTTTGGAAGTGGTCCTTATATGGGAGCTATAACCAATTATGGGCCGATCTTCATGAATTTCCCTACAGCGATTTTCATGTGCATGGGGATTATGCAATTTAAATTTCACCCAGATACCGATATATATACGATATTTAAGCGTATTTAAATGATTTTCGGAAGTAAACTTTATATGGGGGCTATGGACAAATAGTGCCCGATCCAATAAAAAATTGGTCTCGTGATTTCTGTTTGCACGAAACTTAGTTGTGCTGAATGTTGTATGGATACTGCAATTCTATGGACATTTATATACCATAGCACCATATTTCGGGAAGAAATTTGTATGGGGGCTACGAGAAATTATGGACCGATTCTTTCCATTTTTAACAGAATTTTTCCCTTTATCATATAAATAATGTGTGCAAAATTTCATGGTATTCTCTGCAATGAATTTACCCAAAGTCACAAAAAATCATGTGAAAATTATCAAAATTTTTGGAGGTTTTCTTACATTTTGATCCATAACACTGGTTCTACCAATTCGATTTTGCTGATTTTCAATACCAAACTGCTTAGAAAAATTATAAACATTTTGATATACACTTCATTAATGTCGCTTATGTATTTTGGACGTGAGAGTGTTTTACACAGACAGACAGACAGACGGACAGACAGACGGACATTGCTCAATCGACTTAGAATTTCATAAGGATCAATAATATATATACTTTGATGGGTCTCAGATGAATATTTCTCAATGTTACACACGGAATGACAAACTTATATATACCCTCTTTCACCACTTGTGGTGGTGGAGGGTATAAAAATAGATATCTACGGTGTAAATACGCAACAGATAAATTTACCTAAAATGTTAATTTTAAATCAATATCTAGGAGTAAAAGTTATTTTTACTCCATAAGTAATTAAACACTTACAGACTTGTTGAAATTACGGGCATAAAAATAAAAAAGTTAGAACTAGAATTATATGTATATCGGTTTCACATAACACAAAATTCAAAAGGCATCAGTGATTTTTTACTTTGTATCCCCAGTTGGTTCATTGTTATAGAAAGATTGAAAAGTACCTTTAGAAAAAGTATCATTAAGTCCCCTTTTGTGGACTCTAATAAATTTTGAATTTCAAAAAGTGAAGTCTGGTTATGTGTTAACTAATAGGTAAACTGACAATTTTTATACAAACATAATTTTTAACGACAGTATAACTATTAGTGCCCTAACCATACTTCGTGTTAATGGGGGTGAGTGATTTAGAATCGATGGATACCATTTATGGTACTTTTTCTTTATTCTAAATGTAGTTTTTGTAGTCCAAAATTAATTAGATTCTACAAAAAGGGACTTAATGATACTATATATTTTATATCATATTTCTAAGTCAATTATTATAGATAATTTAAAAAAGTTCCATTAGAGGAACGAAAAAGTACATTTGTTCTCCCTTTGTGGTACCTTAATACCTTGAAGTACCATATCCTTAATTCTCACTTCAGTCCAAAAGTTTAATAATTTACAATATTATAAAAGTATCATTATCAGAAAAACTACCAATTTTCCTTTTCCCTTTTGTCTCAAATGGTTCAAGTCTGTATTCACAAGCTTAAGAAAAACATATGTTTTAAAAAGTAACCAAACTATTTATAAGAATTTGGCACAATCTACAGCTTTGCACTCGAGTTTCAAATAATAACTTGTTAGATAATTGGATATAATCATATAATATAATAATTTGGCATAAAATGTATTTTTCCGTTTTTTGGTACTTTTTTGTCCAGTTTCCGCATTTTATTCAAATAATTTTTAATAGCTTATAATATAGTATTCATAATAAAGCATCCAATCATTACAGGTGTCTGTCAAAACGATGTCGCCGCACTGTGGCTCAGATCTCAATATCATCGGCCAAAAGTCCAACTTTTTGTTAACTCCGATTTCAAAAATGTTAATGCCATTCAATAGTAAATACATTGAACCTAAGGTAGGCAGAAAATTAGATTAAAATATTAGCGGTATTCAGTGTATTGTGCGTTTTAGGTTGCAATAGTTTGCTATTGCAATAATTTTGCCATTGACAGTGAGCGGTATTTAAAGCAACATTGCAATGATAGATGCAAATTAGGTAACAGCTGATATACAGAATTATTGGTCGAGAAAATTTATAAAAAGGTGTTTGATTATTTTGTGAATTTTTTTGCCGCGAAATAATCAAAACAATTTTTATTTCATATAGCGTCCACTTTTTGTTGGGTTTTTCTCTTTTTCATTTTTTATTTAGAGTGGTCGGCTTCATAGCTTCAATTTTGTGTGACGATATTAAATTATTGTTTACAAATATCAGCTGTTTATTTGCTACGCAATACACGCATCATAAAAAGCTATACAGTTTTAGTATTGCGCAAAAGCAATGATGTGATAATTGCAATTCTGTGTATTTTGTTGTTGGATTGCAAATAAAAGCTACAGTATTTTGCATTTGCACTTTCGCAAGACCATGTGCATCAAACACTGAACTCCGCTATTGTCAATTGTGTGCGTGGCATGCTGTAAAAGTCAAATATTTTTATGCTGTGATATTTTTTTCTCAGGTACTATATATTAATCAAATTTTAAATTCAATGGAATAAAAGTGCTTAGGGTCAAAAGGGGTTAAATAAATTTTACTACCAGGAGAAAGACCAAAGTGTCCTCTTTAAGCCCATATATACTTGTTGACCTGTTTGTTGAACACTTTTTTTATTTGAATGAAATTACTCCAAATTTTTTTTTATTTTACCTGTTCATATGACACAAATATAAATACTTACACCAAGCAGTATAAGTTGTGATAGGTATCTTTAGTAGAATACTATGAGTTCTTTATCTTGAAATCATCTCAACCAGAAAGCTGTGACATGAAACACACCGAAGAAATTCGATTAGTTAGTCAGATTAAAATTAACTAACACGATGATAAATACTTGGAATTCGAGTGCTAAGATGTAAATTAGACCAAAATATGATCAGCAAATGAACGCTGATTGTCAGCGTTTAAATCATGCTTGCATCACACAAACTTATGATAAAATATAGTATTATGGGGGAAATTATATAATTGAAGGGCTTATTAGTGCAGTAACTTGATAAGCCACTCGATGTCAAAAATTTATTTAAATTATCTGTATATTAATAATAATCATACCCATGCTTTCGAAAAATATTTTTAAAATATTCTAATAAGTAAATTGGCTGTATATGAGTCAAGTAATTTTTTCAATTCGTAATATTTGCAAACATTTTCGACTTTTACAAAATGATTTAATTTGATGAAGACAAAAGTGGAAGTGAAGATTTTTTTTATACATTAATTTCTTTTTTGATTAAATGTAAAAAAAACGAATTTATGTTACTCATTAAATTTGTAGAGGTTTATCATGTTCTTGTTGTTTGGAAAAAGTTCTATGGCGACTGCACATAGATTTACGCCCAATAAGAGCCAAATAGTTGAGCTTCTATTTGAATTGGGAATTGGAAAGAGTTAACATAACGAATGCCATTATATTACTTTCAACTTTTTTGGTTTATTAGTTACCATACAAAGACATTTACTATCATATACCATCATAATCTACACATAAACATAAATTTTTTCAATAGAAATCGTTAAAAAACATTCATTCAAAATCTTAATACCTATCTAGAGGTAAATATGTTATGACAAGGTTGACCATCAAGCTTAACCTTGAGTGAATTAAATAAGAAAATACACCAAATGTGTAAAAACAACTCATAATAAAAAAATCTATCAAATCATTGCTCCCATATGGACAATTACTTGTCATCCATCGTACGTGACATTTGAACGCCTATAGAGTAGAATAGATTTGGCAAAAATAAGAGTATGTGAAAAATAATTTGGTCTTAATGTTCCATTCAGAGGGTACTTTATTTATAAAAGGTACATTCGACATTTTTGTCCAAAATACAGAGCGAAAACCAACTTTTGAAATCGATGTCTTGTATATGATGGTTATAAAAATACAAAAATAAAATTTTTTTCGAAAAAATGATAACGCCATCGTTTTAAGAGTACAATTTTACCTTGGATAAGATACAAGTATTTAAAAAATTTGAAATCGGCTATTGAAAAGTCGATGACACAATATCGACAAATTTTTGTCCTTACAAATCGGACCACCCTAATATATATTGTTGTAAGTTTCTAAGACGATCTAGCAATATACGTCCGTCTATCTGTTGAAGACACAATAAAGCCCAAACAAAAAGAGCTAGCCGGCTGAAATTTTTCCTAAATACTCTTTGTTGATAAGCTTTGTTTGGTATAGAAAATTTGCAATATTGGTCCAGGATTTCGCATAGCCCTCATTCAATTGTCCTCCCGGAATACAGTTAGAGCAGTCGTAAATGTGATGATTATGCGGAAATCTTGATAAAAATTTTGCACAAATTTGTTCTAAGTACTCTGAAATTATACTGTAAAGTATGGCGAAAATTGGGCAACGTTTGTCCCTAGACCCTATACAAAATCCCCTTCAGAAAATGACTTGAACATTCATAATTGTCTTATTATAATTAATATCGTGATGAAATTGGACATAGACAAATTTTATATATAACTTCAATTAAAAAAAAATATTTAATTGTCAATAATAATTTATATATAATGATATTAACATAAATTTTTACATAAGTCATTTGAGGTTTTCAGAAATTATTCACTCTATCAAATTCTGTACAGTTAAGGCCATACAAGGCCAAATTACATATTGATGGTGGGTATATAAGATTCGGCACACTAGATAAAGAAACAATTCGAAAATTTGCCAAACGAGCTCATCCAACAAATTTAACTACAGCAGTATTGATATTGTTTTAGAATGCTTAATGGATTCATTTTATTTTTTAAAATATTTATGCCAGAAACTTTCCATTATCTTGATTAATTAATAAAATCTTATACATACATATGCTGGCATTACTTAGTAAACCCAATAATTAAAACACAATATTACTAGTTTTTTATTTATTAATTTGTAATATTTTCAGTGCTAATTCTTTAAGGATTAGTAGTAATTTTGCAGCAATAAAAACAAATTTTACAAATTAACGCGATTTTCACAAACAGATACATACATACATACATACATACATACATACATACATACATACATACATACATACATACATACATACATACATACATACATACATACATACATACATACATACATACATACATACATACATACATACATACATACATACATACATACATACATACATACATACATACATACATACATACATACATACATACATACATACATACATACATACATACATACATACATACATACATACATACATACATACATACATACATACATACATACATACATACATACATACATACATACATACATACATACATACATACATACATACATACATACATACATACATACATACATACATACATACATACATACATACATACATACATACATACATACATACATACATACATACATACATACATACATACATACATACATACATACATACATACATACATACATACATACATACATACATACATACATACATACATACATACATACATACATACATACATACATACATACATACATACATACATACATACATACATACATACATACATACATACATACATACATACATACATACATACATACATACATACATACATACATACATACATACATACATACATACATACATACATACATACATACATACATACATACATACATACATACATACATACATACATACATACATACATACATACATACATACATACATACATACATACATACATACATACATACATACATACATACATACATACATACATACATACATGTATACCTGTAAGTGCTCATTTATACTCTTATAAATCAAGACCCTGCAGTTTTAAAGTAAGAAAAGTTATTTAAGTTTTAAGCTGATTTTCAGTCAAATTAACTGAAATAAAATCAGAGCTTCAAATTAATTAATTCCCTAAAATTTTAATTCAGAATTAAACATGTCTATTATTTTCATTTGAATCGAATTCATTCATAGTTGACTTAATTCATAATAAAATTCATTCATCCTTTGAATGGTTAATTGCTGGTTAATACAAATTGAATGAAAATATTTTGTCATTAATTCAGTTTTGTCATTTGACTTAATTGAAAAAAATGAACATAAGCCGTTTGGTAATAATTTAATAAATGCTATTTTTTTGGTTTAGACAAGTAAATTTTTGGTCTTATAAAAACAATTTCAAGTCAATATCTCAATCAGATTGAAAAATATGCCACTTTAAAACTCCGTCCTTCAAAAATATTGCACTTTTTCATATTTTAATGTGACTATGTCAGAGCCATTGACTTGTTGATAAATAAAATAATATGAAAATTTATTCAAAATTTTTAGTATGAAAAAGTACAATATTTTTGAAGGACGGAGTTTTAAAGTGGCATATTTTTGAATCTGATTGAGATATTGACTTGAATTTACTGAATTTTTATAAGACCAAAAATTAACTTATCTAAACAAAAAAAAATAGTTCGGAAAAATGTGGATCAAATTGTTCCTAATATTTGCAATCCTATCAAAATTTGATATAAATTTTGGTTTTAGAAGCTCAATAAATATGTAATACTTAATAAAATTTTTATTTATTAACAAAACTCAATGAAATTTTCAACGTTTTTTAAATTTTTTATTCTAAATAACAAAGTGTAAAAACATTTGTTAAATGGTCAAAGGGAATCCCGCAATTCCTAAAGATTGGAGCGAAAATCCCAAAAATTGTATTTTTTACAATTTTGCTCATAGGGTCCACGTTTTCTTCGGGGCTGGGAAAATACTTTGGAAATAAATAGGGATCAAATTAAGGTTTTTAAAACTGCTTCCCATTTTCTGATGTCAGCTTTGGGATTTTAGAACATGTGGTCCAAAGTTAAAATTTTTATAAAAAATAGGTCTAATTGCGAAGAGCGTAGGGGCGACATGTTCGAAAAATATGACTTGTTTTTTATACCAAAATATTCACCGTAAAGATACCTTACTGAAAAATATAAATTTGTTATATATTCTTAAAGAAAGTTTTTTTTTAATAAAAAAAAAGATTTAAATCACCTTTTCGACCAAAAAACTGCGAAAATCTACTATTTTTTTAATTTTTAAGTTGAAAATCGTTTATTTTTGGATCCGTAATTGATATTGCCCTGAAATCTTTTGCATATTATTGGTAATTTAGTTGTCTAATTAACGAAAAAATTTGAGTTCAGGGGTTTCCAAAGTAGGCCCTATATTTTAAAAAAGGCGGATCAGGGTATGGCAAAATTTTAAAAGTTCAATTTTGAAATGCCTACAACTCGGAAATTATAAGAGATAAATAGCACACGTATGCATATTTTTTCAAGACCTAGTCGAGCGCTTCCCAAAAATATAAAAATCTTGGAAATCGGATAAGAAAAAATGGCACGTGTTTAAAAATTTTACATGTCAAAGGTACCCTATTTTGAGCCCAGATAGCGCCGCGCCTGGAGCATTTGTAGGGTATATTTTAATAACTTAAACTCGAATTCTCCTTGGCTTGACCAATGTAAAATTTTATCCCGATGGAACCAGCCGTTTAGAAATTCCAGATTTATTTCGAAAAAATTTTGATTCTGCCCCACTGTGCACCGGAAAAATAATGTTGCATGTTTTAAACAAGAGACCCATTTGCAAACCAATGTGTGTAAGAATAGTATTGGAAAATCTGATCTTTCAGAGTATAACTACTAATTTCAAATATATTTATGTTGCAAATACTTAAAAAAAAAAAAATTATTATTTAGATCCAAATTCATTACCGGAGTCCTTATATTTCTTTCTAGATTTAAAACTAAAACATCTTCTTGCTATGAGACTATAGTGTCAATTTGGGCCCTTCTTTTTAAATCAACCTAATAAATTAACCAACAATATATTAGTTTCAAGGGCTGCAGGTAAATTATGAGTGACCTAAATAGCAACTTAAATAAACAATGTTTTTATGGTGTTTTGCATTTTTTTTTTTTTTAACAAAACAAATGCATTTAAAATTAAGTAAATGGAAATAATTTATAAAAACAGAAACTAACAATTAAATAAATACAAAACAAATAAGCACGCATCCCAAAATATGAATTTTACATTACATTCAGACAATATGTTTCGCATTCATTGGTGTGTATGAAATTTGAAAATTACACATAATATTTGTTGTAATTATTTGTATTATTCTATGTCCACTCTACGTATCGTTTCCTTTTATCATTAATATGGATTTGTCCCAAATATGATAAGTGGACAAAAACACAAACATTTAAAAAAATCCGCAACAAAATGAAGGTAAATAATAATGGTGATGGCTATAATGATAAACACACTGATTTAATGGTTAATTAATATTTTGTTCAAAATTAGAACAATATGCAAATATGTATAACCAAAACATTTGTTTCCATATTTCAATGTATGTAGTATGTATGCATTTTACATATGTTTTTTATGTAAAAATGCTTATGCATACTATTATAGATTATCCAAATGATTAGTGATATTTATGTATATACATACCTATGTATGTATGTATATCAATACAATTGAATACATTAACATTACATTTGTAAATGTTTAGAAATTAAGTTCATTTAACTACTGTGAAGACATATTCATACATATTCATGCATATCATAATCATATGTATAGAAATGTTTATCATAAACAAATTTATGACTTCATGTAAATGTCAATCTTACAAGAAGGTAATACATTTTAATGATAATTGATACAAATGTTGTCAATGAAATCGTACAAAATTTACATAAGTATTATTCATTTTGAAAGTTTTGTAAATGAAACAAGTAATTACTTTAATATATCTACCATTGTAACTGAAGGGCTTGCTGCAGTAACTCAATAAGTCAACCGAATTCGATAACTGATTCATATGTTAATATACTACGTTGGTCACCACCAAAAAAAAAGTATTTTCATTAATTTCTAATGTATTTATTTTACGTACCTTAAATGTTAATTACTTTAATGTAGAGAATTACACGCTGCTACGATGGAAAAAAAAACTTGGAAAACGACCCAGCGTGGGTTATAGGTCTTCTTGAGTACATTACAAATTGTGTCTAAAAATGTCAGAAATTTCCTCATATACAGAAGTTATTCTAAAAAAACCGATTTCAGTAATGTTCGTCAACTTTACGACCTGTAACTCAATCAGTTTTAGTCCTCTCTAACTTTGTTGATACATTTGTAAGTTTAACTATTGTTTCTGTTAAGAATATCTAAAAAAAAAAAACTATATCAACTTTTTTGATTTCAGTCGCATTTCATTGCTTATTTTGATATGAAGGCTTATAAAGATTTAAAGGAAATTTAGTTCTTAACAAAAGATGATAATTATTTAAATCAAACATGGCAATTATTTAAATCGAATGAAAATTGTTAAAGTTATTCAATTTTTCGTCACCATCTTTTTTAGTATTTTCTCACCAAGCGCATATGAATAACAAAAAAAAAAAAAAAAGAAACAAGTAACAGAGCTAAGTTCGGCTGTGCCGAATCTTATATACCCTTCACCAAAGTATACAAATTTACGTACATTGCCTTTACCCATGCAAAACTCTTCATATAGCAACAACAACAAGAAAAAAACATAATATCATATCAGATGCAATTGCAAAACATCCGATAATTATATTCACACGTTGAGTGCTCACTGATAACTAACCAAATAAACGCAACAATTATTTTGCACAATTGTATGTTGAAAAAATAACAACAAACAACAACAACAAAAATTAAAATAATACAAAATATGCATAGCTGTGTTAGATTTATAATTCTTATTCATTTCATCTCATTCCACATTGAAGAATGTTGTTGTTGGGTGTGTGTGGTGTTTACGTATGATAGAGTAATTATAAATAACCCTCTCTTTATATATACCCTTGCCACTCATGGTGAAGGGTATAAAAACAAAAACAAAATACGCAAAGCAATAACCAACACACATCCAAACATACGTGTTGTTGCTTTTTTGTCAAAGCATGCAATAAATTGTCTTTTTTTGATGAAATTTTCAGAGGTTGTCTCGGATTTTTGCTCATATCTCCGTTATTTACGTACGTATTTTGCTGATTTTAAATAGGAAACTTCTAGAAAGCATGTCTGACAGAATTATTGAAGATTTGGATTTGGGACTTCAGAAAATTGATTTCAACAGACAGAAGTAAATTTATTTTTTCAAAAAAAGTTAAATAACTTTTGCCGATTTTAACAAGTAATGTCTCATTTTGGTCTATATAAAGTTGTTTTTAAAACCCTTTGCAAAAAAATATGTTTTCATAGAGAAAAATTAAAATAACTTATGCTGAATTTGAAAAATTACAAAAAAATAAAAAACAAAGCGAAACTTTTTATAAAAACTTACACAATTTTTTTGAATATACATTTAATGAAAGCTTAATTCATTGCCTATCCATAATTGTTTAAAATTTTGAAATCGGTTTAAAAATATACGACCTACCCTAAAACAGTTTTTCCGAAATAACTCAAAACTTTTAAGGTGTTTCAAAATCTTTGAAAACTGTTTTAGCATGTCCTCATCTAGGCCTGCAACCCCCATTAGGTCGCTTTTCAAGTTCTGACATAAAGTGTTATTTTGTAGCAGTGTTATTATTGTTATATTACTTATATGAATGAACATTTAGTCACTAAATAATGAATTGTTATATTATAATTATGTTTCCCGGGATTTGTGAAAATTTTTCTCTACCCGATTCCTGGGATTTTTAGTCGGGAATTAAAAACTGACTGAAAACAAGTTAGAATGCTATTTTCTCACCAAAAAAATTTGAAAAATATTTTACAGACCGCATATTATTATTATTTTTTTATTTGGGGTTTTTCGAACGATAATTTAAAAAGCCGTGCTGACATCGCTTTATCGACTTCGCTATTCTTAAAACTTCTACTCTTTATGGGGTCGCAAATGAAAATAGTGGAAATACATTTAACGGCCATGATATAGGGTTAAAAAGACGTATGTAAAACTATTTTTTTCATAAACTGTATGGATCTAACGCACAAGGATACATAACATACTTTGGTCACAAAAATACGTATAAACTAAAAAATTAAAAAAAAATTGTGGTATATTTATAAATTTTTTACGAAAATCTCAAAAAATTTAATTACTTAGAAAAAGTAATCACTACCCTGCAAGAATGGCGGCAGTTCTTTATTCAATACCAGTATGAGTCACTCTCGAAGTATATGATCATTATACCTACACCACCATAGAGGGGATGGTATATTGGGTTAGTGCTGATGTTTGTAAAATGCAAAAATAACACACACCTAAAAGTATACCAATCTGCTCAGGATCAATTTCTGAGTCGAAACTGCCTTGCCAAGATACTTATTATTATAGTGTGAACGGCGCACTTTTTGGTACATAAGGTGGTACATGCAAGTAACAGTTCGAAAAACACGACACATTGATACTTTTGCACTAACACAATCACACATGCGTGTGTAAATTTACACATGCATGAATGATTGTTAGTGCAAAAGTATGAATGTGTTGAGTTTTTCGAACTGTTACTTGCATGTGTAAAGGCTAGATTAGAGCGTAAACGCCAGGTAATGTACATATAACATACATAACAATAGTACAAAAGAATTAATTCTTAATTCCATTTTCGAAATCAAAATAAATGTTATCTGATAACGATTCAGTTAAATGTATTCATTATCAATAGCCTTAATTCCTATGACTTCAAACGTATTTAATTCATTCACAGAGAAAACAGATTCGTGATAGTAACCGAATTTGGTGCCAATCGAATGATTCGCTTGCACACATAGAATTTTTCGGTCCTTTCAACAAAAAGTCAGTTGATAAAGAAGAATTTCGGTTAAGGCAACCAAACTTTTGTTACCCCTTCTAAAATTTTGTAGCCACAACTGTTCGATTACTTAAGTAGAATCATTCGGTTACTTGGTTGGTTGCTATCATGAATCTGTTTTCTCTGTGTTCAAACTGGTTTTATACAAATCGTGTTGATATAATTCTCATATATTGACATCCCATGTAACCATGTCACTACGTTTATTGTGTACTGCACTTTAGAAAGTAGTTATTATACCCACCAGAAGTAAATTAATGTGTTGTCGGATGAAGGTTTTTTACAAGCAATCGGTTATTGGACCATCTATGAGATATCTTTTTCTCTGACTAGTTCAGGTCAATTAGCTGACGCTTGTAATGTAAAAATAACTAGTTATGTAAAGGATCAAGTAACCAGTTAGGTAGCTAGTAAAGTAACTGACTCTATGTAACAGATATGCGAATCCAATGCGTTTGCTACTTTGGACCAGCTATGAGACTGTCTCATTATAATCCAAAAGGGTATAATCCAACATTCATTTAAAATGACTAGTCACGTAACTAGTTCCGGACACTCTACAATAACTGCTGGGTATTTACGTGTGACTGAATGAATGTCTATCTGTATCTGCACGAGTTTAAAATAATTAATACTCGTATTCGTAATATATATTGAAATTGTATTTTAAATTGATTTTGGTTGTATAGAGAGAGAGCTAAACATTTAAATCCTAACCATATAATTAGGTTTATCTTAAATGTTCATAATTAGTTTTTTGTTCTTATAGATACATCAGTATACATATGAATGTATATAAGTGTGCGTATGTGAAAAAATAAAAATATCAATTTATGTTTATTTAATTTCAACCAAAAATTATAATTTTTGGAAATAAATACTATTTTTTTTTTGGTTTTATTAAAACATATATGACTATGTAAATAAATAAGTGTTGTATGTGGGTGTGTGAATTTATGTATATATTTAATAACCTATTTATTATCCATAAAACCACCTACAATTATTTATACATATTAACGAAAATATATAAATAACTATGTGGCCACACACTAATACATTCATAAATATTCGTTTCATTTGATTTGTGGTACATTTGTATGTTTCAACATAAGACTGGCCCTTAAAAAAATTATCTGGAATGGCAATAATTATGTTGTTATAATTTAAACCGGAATAATGTTAAATATTGAGTCAAACGGGCAACAGGAACTAGTGCCTAAAATTGATTAAAAGTAGAAAAATTTAAACAAAAAACATTTGAAACATACAATAGGATCGATCGAAAAAATTTATGTATGAATGAATCGTCATAGCGGTCATAGCCCTTAATAAAATTAAATTTGTTATCTACCTGTTGCAACACAAGGTCAGATACATGGTGTTAAATTCAACTACCTCTGGAAAGTAAAACTTTTTACAATTTGTAACTTGTACAAATAAGTAAAACTTTGTTATTAATCAAGGAACTCTTATTTATTTCACTTATTTATCTCTTATAGCACTGTACAACACAAAAGAAATTACAAGGTCCGGCCTATAAATTTTGATAGAGGAGACAACAAAAAAAGAAACGTGTATCGGCGTTTTGAAAGTTTACATCTAAATATCATTTGAGGGTGGGTTAAAGTTTCCCAGCTCTGGCACATTCTTATTGTGTCTTATGTCTGGCTTTCTGGTTGACTTTTTTGTTATGCTGTATTCAGGGACTTATAGTAAAATTCCACGGATAATATATTTGCGGAATATTATAACCCCTTAAATCCCTGTTCTAAATGTGTTTTTTGCTCTTTTTTTTAAAAAATACCCATACCTTGAGGAGTTTAAGGGTTAACATATTCTATAAAAATGTTCTCCGTAACATTTTACATACATTCTCTGAACACATTTTATACCTAAATTGTAAGGGTCACATGGCTTCTTATGCCGATTAACAATAAGAATTCGCCAGAGCTGAAAAACTTTAACCTACCCTAAAATGAAATTCAGATGTACAGTGTAGTTTAAAAGATATTTAAGTTTAAAAATGGTTAAATTTTGAAAAAAGTTTAGCTTAATTTATTATTTTTTACATATACTATAAGAAATGGCATTAGAAATTACTAAGTAATAAGATATTTTTAAATCGATATACACATTTACCCTATTTCAGGCATAAGCTAATTTTTTAATTATAAGTTTATCATTATATTAAAAAAATGTCAAAACTATAGTTTTATTTTGCTGTTGTAGCCCAAAGTGTTGTCCGGAAAAGTTTCCAGACCGTGTTATCTCTCGAAGACGTGATCACAATTGGCCACCGAGATCTTGTGATTTAACACCATGCGACTTATTCCTTTAGGGCCACGTGAAAGATAAGGTATTCGCCAACAGCACAGCGTCAATTCAAGACCTCAAAGATAGAATTCGTGATGATGGGGCAGCCACTTTGCGATTTAGTTATGGAAAATTTAATGAAAAGGATATGGTCCTGTAAGCGTGGTGTTGGTGGGCATTTGGCTGATGTTGTTTTTCATTATTATCGGCATACCTTCCTCTTTATTGTTATGAAACAAAAAAAATTATACATATTTGACAAATTTAATTTTTTTACTTATCACATTGGTTCCTTTAAAGGGAGTAAACTAAAAATTTTTCAATTTTCACTTTTTGACAGAAAGCAATGTACAGTTTTCATATCTACCCACTGTAAAAATTTTACATAATTTTCTCTACTCTTTCGCCAAAAAATACAGTTGTATCCTTCTTCAACTTTCAATGTATTGTATTGAAAAAACTGTTTTTCGCCTCTACTGAAAATGTTTGATTTGACTCTCATTAGAGGAAATGCTAGTCAAAATTTTACTATTTTTTTAAAATCTTATCCCATGTCCAGGTTTTCGAGCGGACGGGGAACAATTACAGTCAAAAAATTTTCACGAATTGTGACATTTCCAAAGACCATTTTTACGACTTGTCGGATTGAGATATTTCCAAGGAACTTTTTATGTGTTTTTTTTTTGGAATTTATTAGCAATTAGAAGATGTCTTTAGAAGGATATTTGCACATTCATTACTGAAGATATTTGCGAAAAACAAAAATATAAACTTAAATATCTTTTAAATTTTATGAGATAACTGTACAAAAAACTTGTATTATAACAAAGATGCATTCATTGAAATCTGTCCAAGTTAAAAGCTGTACAAAGTTTTCCTAACCAGAGGTGGCCGAATTTCACAACCTGTATCTCATCTTGTATTCCAACAGGGAACTATTTCTTCATCCATCATTTTACAATTGGATGATTCGAATTTATTACCACTTGTTTTTAGATCGACCCAAATGTGTAATGATAGCAAAGTCTTATCAGACCATATATTTAACAAAAACTAAAGGGTCTTTCAGTAAGCACTTTCTTTACGATAGGAAGCAAGCTGATTGGCATTTCAAATGCCCCATTTTCCATGAATCTGGTGCATAAATCAGGCTGAATTTGACTGATGACATGGGTTATGTTGGCATTGAAATTATACTTAATAGTTTTATGGAAAAATAATTGCACGCTCTTCATTATTCAAGTGGTATAAAAAATTTTACATAATAAATTAGACCAACGTAAACTGATGTGAAGAAAATATCTCCAAGACAAATTTTGAGGGCAGATGATAAGTCCAATTTCATGGTTAAAGTTAATGAATGGATGAAAAGCTATTACTTGGAGTCGTCTTGAAATGCAGATAAATCCAATTTATACTGAAAGTAAGCAACCCTTACAAAGTTCCAGAACTTAGATCCAGAAAAACATTTTAGCCAAATATGTAGTGGAACTTTTATAGAAAAAAAAACAAAAAAATAAAAACCATCGATACAAACGATATCGATGGAAAGTTCACATCACCTGCACATGAGATGACGATGCACTCAAATCGCTCGTGCAGGATGTCCAATGTGGAATGATGAAATCAAATGTCAGGTGTCCATATCACCCAATTCAGTTCAAAAACAAGTTGGTAATCATCGACCTATAGAGCTCGCCGTTGATGATGACGGCCTGGCCAACGTCGTTCTTAAAGAAATATGGACCAAATGATAACCCACACAAACATTCGACAATTTTTTTGTTGACCATAAATATAACTCATTGCTGAAGACGATTTTTTTTTATGAAAATGAGGCTCCAGGGCTAATTCAGCAAACACACATCGTTGTCTTTGGTCATTTACCTTCAGCTGCTTAGTGAGTTGAATTTTGTACGGATACAGGCCGAAGTCTCGTCGCAAAATTCGCAAAGTTGTTGTCTGCAAAAGGAGGAGTTCTTATGAGCGACGAGAATTCGACTGCCTCGTATTCTCCTGCGCACTCACATGAACAGCAGCGATGTTTTCGGCAGATATTGCATTTCGTCATCGTAGTGTTGGTTTCTTGTTTACAGTGGATTCAAATGTATCCACCATTATGCGAATAGACCTCTCGGTAAAACAATTTTATTGATAAAATTGATTTGGCAAAACAAACTGAATAAATTTAGCCGCAATCAACTGTCAAAGATCGGAAGTCCCTGTTAAGGCGTATATTTTGGCTCAATTAGCTTTATACACTAATGAACAAAATTGGTCATTACAACGAAGGGCATGTTTAATACACATATATATCTAATATATTGTTTAATGCATTTGTTTGTGTGTGTGGTTGAACGAGTTTGCTGTTGTTGCTTTTTTTTTAAATGAATATTAATTTTATGCTTTGTTAATTTTAAATAACAAATTGTCATCTGTGGTCGTTATTTTTGAACTTTTGTGTTTTGTGCATTATTTTTGTTAATGACATTTTATTTATTTATTAAAAATTTTTTCTATAATTTTACAAAATTATTTTGTAGATTTATTATCAATTGCAAATGTGAAAATAATGTTAAATCAAATTATATGGTTTTGCGTGGACACGGGATTTGTTCGAGTATTATTTTATTATAGTCGTGTAAAATATATTTGTATGTAAGTATAATAATGCATATTTAATATTGGTGTTTATTAATAAATACGATTCACATGTACATACTACCCAGCAGTTTGAAAAGTGCCAATTGGAAACCTTACACTAGCTATATTACTAGTAGTTCTACAATAAACTAGTTCGCTGTGGCTGCTAAAGTGTTAGTTAAATGGTTTTCATTTACAGTACATTTCTTCAGCGTACTCAGTAGCAAACAATAGTCAGATATTCGCCTTAAGTTTTTGAAAATAAATTCGAGTAAAATAAAATCCTCTAAAATATACCACTTCGATGACCATATGCAATGCTGAATGTGACCGTTCGTGTTTTCGTTCTCACTGATGATGCAGAAAATGCAAAAATTGAGAGTAGACACACATGCAATTCTTATCAACAAATAGAAATCAGTACGAACACGAGTTCTGTGGCTTAGTGGTTAGAGCATTTGACTAGAAAAAGATAGTTTATGAGTTCAACACCGCTCTTTGATAAATTTATTTTTTCATTTTTTCTCAAATGCGAATTAGTACTACTGAATTTAATAGTGAAGTGTTATGCAGAATGTGCCAATCGGCCACCTGCAATGACATCTCCATGTTAAATTCAGCAGTCAATAACGTTGCTCGTGGGTTGAAAATTCACTAGTAGTAGTTCTCAGTGGCTAACTAAATCGATGTGGCGGAACTAGTTCAATGAACTGCAGGGTATCTATTGAAATAATATATGTACATATGTATGTAATTCATTGTTTCGTAAATATGCATGTATGTATATATGGATGTTTGTAAGCTAGAGCATTGTTTTTCAGCCTGATAATATGAAACAATACATGGAATGAATGCTCATAATTAACTATTTAAAATCATACACAACGTCAATGCGGGTTACCAGAATGATTTTTTACTTTTTTCGGATTCAAAGGGGTTCGGGTTAAAATAGTATAATGATATGTTCACACTTGAGTTTTTAAGCGCGTTTTAGCAAAATGTTGATTAAGTTAATCAAAGCCCTTCACATTACATTTAAGATGATTAAGTTGACAAATAAAAAACAACAAACTAATTTATATTTCTTAAAAGCTTTCAAAATGGAAAGAAATACATTAATAATGTTATCAGCAGATTATTTAAATTTATTAATGATGGAATTGTGAAAATTTATGGATTATTTAAGGTTGTTTATGAAAAATGTATTTATCGGTAATACTTTTGGAAGGTATGTTCATTGTGGCCGATGTTACATCATAATCAATTTGAGGTATTTTCAGATGATTCTAAGTACGTGATTACTGGCTTTAATCATCTCAATTTGAAGTTATTAACAAATCATTTAAATGTGTGGATAATTATCTAGATTTTGATGTGATTGAGAGCTAAAAGAACAAGAGAGGCAAATCCTTCAAACTGCCTGGAGCTAAGGTCAGTGGACAGATATTGGGATCTTGTTAAAAGAGAATTGAAGGGCACAAAAAAGGTGTTCAAAAGTTTGGTAGATTTTAAACCGAGATTGATTAGAACTATAAAACTAATATTTTTTGTAAATTGTAATAATAATTTCATTCAAAATCGAAACTGTAAGTTTGGTGGTTTCATTTTTATTATATATGTATTGTTACGTTTTTATCTTTTAAAAATGGGGATTATTTCCCTTAAATAAACCGGATACTTTTGGTTGAAAATAAAAGCAGTTTTAGTAGTGTAGAATTTGTAACAACTCTTTATTTATTTAAACGTACACCAACAGCTCAAATTTTCACTGAGTGTCTCTATACACGTCTGTCAATTCGCCGAAATACACACACACACTTTATAATGTACAAGTATACTCGTACAAGATAGTTGATGTTAACTCTAACAGCGACAATGATCAACTCACTCACTAGAGCCACCGCTGTCACTATTTATACGCACTGCCATCTTCATCCGAGTAGTCGAGATTGTTCTTAACGGTCAACTAGTATGTTCGATTTCTAGAGCTTTCGATGTTAACGTTACCTGCTTATACATTTAGTGTTGCATTACTTACAAACAATGCTAGTAACCGCATGATATCAACACTGCTGATAAGTAGAAGC
The DNA here is from genome assembly GCA_942486065.2 of Calliphora vomitoria. Classification (NCBI taxonomy): domain Eukaryota; kingdom Metazoa; phylum Arthropoda; class Insecta; order Diptera; family Calliphoridae; genus Calliphora; species Calliphora vomitoria. Next base: position 66,214,552 of record OW818030.2, on the reverse strand, counting down.
CTCCACTAATGGACGTGGTTCATAAACATGATGAATGTTGCAGGCAGTCGTTACAGACCGTAAAATTCAAATCGCTATTGCCATTCATAACAGTATTATTATATTATATGTATGTTAAGACTACTTCGATCTCAGTCCTTACCATAGAGTTTTAACTGTTTTTTCAGTATGTGTTCAAAAGTAGATGAAGAGGATCTTATGAAAATAAAATCTTAAAGATAAATTCACTTATTGTTGATCATTGGTGATGCAAACATAGGGTTTTCGTAAACATTAACTATCATTTTATCGTCCACAAATATAGAAATAATCATTACCTTCGTGGTAATATCTACTGTATATAATATATTTACAGGAGCGATTTGAGGTGATGTTCATAAAGAATGCAGATAAATATTTGCTTGCTCTCGAAGGTTCTCTGGATGAGTGTTGCAATTCGATTGATAAAAAACAAATTTTAAATTGTAAATTTGTGTAATTTCTGAGAGTCCTTATAAATGCAGACATTGAACATTCTGTAGCTTTAAAAAGTATCTCTGTAAAACCTCAATTTTCCTTGCTTGTTCTAAGGCAACCCTTAAATAAACACATGCAACAACAATATCTATTTAATTTTCCAAATTCTATTACTATTATTACAACATAAATTATGCACATAAATATATACATTAGGGTGGCTCAATTTTTTTCCCAAAAAATTGTATAGCAGAAACGCAATCTACGGAAAATTCTAGGAAATTTCCCCAAGAAACCATAGGTCTAAAATCAAATCCAATCTTGCGCATTTCGTATTTTTTCCAATGATATTTCAGTGTATATATTTTTTTAATAGCTTTTATATTGGATAAAAAACGAAATGTGCAATATAGGATTTGATTTTAGACCTATGGTTTCTTGGGGAAAATTTCTTAGAATTCTGCTATGAGATTTTTAACTTTTTGATCGTCCATACAATTTGACCCAGCCTAATATACATACATACTATGTATTTTAAAGTATTTGTGTGCGTAAATGTTTAGAATTTATGCAAGTGTTTGCCTATAATACTTATGTATTTGTTATTTATTAATGAATTTGATCTATTTAATTTATATTATCAGCTCAAAATCTATAAAATTGTTTAGATTGGAAGCTAATAAATTTATTTGCACTTTGGTATCTGATTGGGTCATAATTTCGTTGATGCTGCTAATGCTGCCGCTGATCATCATGCATTAGTAGAATATAATATTAATATTTATTTATTTGGCTGCTACAAATTAGAATACGATACTAAATACATATATTGAAACAAATCAATTTATTTAATTGAAATGAGTTCGATTTGATGATAACTCATTTAGATTTATTACACAATATTTGTAAAATATTTATTTCGTTAGCTTATTAGAGGATTTTCAAATATTATATTTGTTGGACAAACACATACGCATACATATGAGTATATTAACATTAGAGCCACTCACTTGGCATGGAGAGGAATAAGGTGTTTTTTGTAACTCCAGCACCCTGAAAATAAACCTTGGTTTATTTAATAATGTTTCCCAATATATTTTGGATTTTGTGATAACCATTCGTAAACTGGAAAGTTTTTAGTTTTTTCCACATACAATTGTTTATAGTTCTAATCAATAGCGATGAATTTAAGAAACTTTTGCGGAAACCCTTCCATTAAGGTTTTTATTGAGCTTTCTGTCACTTTGTTAAAAAATCTACCACACTTTTGGATACCTTATTTGTGCTCTTCAATTGTCTTTTAACAAGAGCCCAATAATATCTCTCTACTGGCCTTAGCTCCGGGCAGTTTAGAGGATTTGCCTCTCTTGGTACAAATAACATATTATTGTTCTTGTATCACTCAATAACTTTCATACCATAGTGACAGATGCCGAATCAGGCTAAAAATAAATGGACACATTAAGAAGTCTTGTAAGTGGAAACATCCTTTTTTGTAAACATTCCTTGATGTAAATTTCGGTATTTATAAAGCCCTTTGTAACAACTGTTTTGCTTCTGCATATTGCTTGCCTTACCATGAACTCTTTAGAAAAATTTACTGCTTGTGGATCCTAAACTTTTCTACAACATTCTCTCAAGCACCAGCAACATACAAATATTGACCGGGAACCTGTGAAAAATTTTCTATACGTTCGTTTCGTATATATATTTTTTTGTATAAAATTTGATTTCAATTTCCGTGCTCTGTCCTCGGGGTCTAAATTTTTGACATAGTTCCTGTCAGGAACATTTTTGATCCTTGTGTGTTTTTAAACCAGCATTGGCTTTAACTTTTCGTACCATATAGTCCGTGTGCAGAGCTAACCGGACTGCATTCCTACTTGATGTGTTGTGAACTCTTTTGAAAATGCTTTCTATTCCTTCTACATGAATCAGGGTTTCTATCAACGGACAAGTTCTTCCTATACTGTTTAAAAACATTGGATTCAGCTTGGTGGCAGACCTTTGATTGTTTGTACAACTTTTTGTAGGACCAAGTTGGGTTTTGTTTAAAATATATAATAATTTTAGTACACACTTTTTTCTCGTCACTCATTTCAATCAGATTAACAACAAGTGAACATAATTGACATTAAACATAATAACTGACATGCTTTACAAAGGTAACTTGATAACAAAAATCAAATAATACTTGGGTTAAAAGTTTTAATGAAAAACGTTTCTTAAGGTTTTTTTGATCTCAGAATTAAGAAATTCATTCCATAAATCCATTCCCGACAAAAATTCTATGTCGAATTGAAAGAAATTGATTAAAGCATATCTGTAACATATTTGTTTAAGCTATTTTTAATGGATTTGAATTAAAGAGAGATCATGGACGATTCAATAAGGAATTAATTTCATAATGAAGGTATTCTCAAAGGAATTGATTAAAATCCTAAAGAATTATGCCTATGAATTAATTCGTTTTTAATACTTTATTTAAAGGGTTATGAGCTGGGCAAAATGTCCTTCGGATTGTTGGTCTAATAATGACAAACATATTTTTGTCATGATAGGAAAAAGATTGGAATGTGACCAAATTTTGTATCAAAATAAAATTTATTTGAAGCTTTAATTTATATTTTTTCTTATGCATAGCCATGCTTTTTATTAGTGCATATTTAAAAATGGCCTGGTCATGAAATAGAATTTGATTTTGAACCTTTAATTATGAGATAATTCTTTCGAGTTTTTGACTTTAAGAAAAAACAGAAAACTTTACTTAAATAAATAAATTTTTCAGTTTTAGAATAAAAACTTATTCCTAAAAATTATGTGTATTTATTAGAGTATTCAATCGATTAACCGTTAATCGGTTAACCGATTAATTCTGGTCGGTTAACTGTTCGAATAATTTAAAATTGCCGATTTTCAAATAACAAATAAACCGATTAATTTGTGTCGATTAACCGATTAACCGAAATTTCTGTTTTTTTGTACCTTATAAAGAAATATAGTTTTAAACACAGACATTTTTTTTCTTAACTCATGAACATTCCCATCTACCAATAGTTTTTTTAAGTATAACTAAAAAACTGAAACTGAGGAATTTGGAAATGTGCTTTTGTTTAGAATGTTCCATGATGAACTTTGTACTAATGAGTCGGAAGAAAACATGATAATATACGAATCTGAAACGAGTCTTTTATCAGAATTTAACGAAACTATTAGAAGCATTCCAAATCTAAAAAATCCCAAAAGGATTTCATATGCTTAAAAAAAAAACTGAACAAAGAACTGAGACTTTCTCATGCCTTAATTTCGATTTTTTCCTAGTTAAGTTATATTAAAACGAACGAAAAATCATTTATATTCTTTTCTTAAAAAATTATATCACAAGATCTATATAAAATCTTAAAAAACTCACATGTGTATATAAAAAGGATCTCAAATTCCATTTTTTTGCTATTATTTATTTTTTTTGTTGAAATTCGTCGTTTTATTTTCAATTTAAAAATAAAATAGAAATTATTCGGTTAATCGAATAATTTAAAATTAACCGATTATTAACCGATTAAATCTAAAACCTGATTAATTATTTGCTCGATTAACCGATTAAACCAGAAACCCGATTAATTGAATACTCTAGTATTTATGCAGAGTGTACATTATAAAAACTAATTAGCAGTGCGTATGATTAATAATAATTAACATTAAAATACTCATACGCCTCAATTGGTATCCAGTGTATCATAAAGATAGTTTCATTTCGTACGATTCAAACGATTTTGAAGTTTTTATTTTAAATATACCAAAAACTTATTGGATTTAGCAATTTTATTTTGACATTTTGCGAAGGTATGCATCATTAGGGTGGCCCTTAAAAAACGAAAGTTGGATTTTTGCCAGCCTCACCTCCCAGTTTGGTGAACATTGATAAAAAAATCATCCTGAAAAATGTTTAGGTAAATTGTTTGGGATTAAGACTTGTCGTAAGCCCTCTGCAGTTTTGAGATGCATTTACAAGGGGTAAAAATGCATTTTTTTTGTTTTTGTAAACAATTTGCCATTTAAAAATATACTTTTGCAATTTAGTTTTAAAGATTGGAAATGTGTACGTAATTGTCGTTGTAATGAGATATAAAAAACAGAAATTGGTCAGAAAATGTTAAAGTTATTAAAAATTCCCCAGGCCATTAATGTGTCTCAGGCCACTAGCACAAGAAATGTAGTAACAAAATTATCATATTTTGAAAAATATTAAAATAGAAGCTAATTTTTATTTAAAATATATTCATATTCACTTGTATATGAGTTTTTGTCTTCGTAGAATACCGTTAACCTATTTTTTAACGGCAGTTTCAAAACTACATTTTAAAATTTTTAAAAATTTTATTAAACAAATTTCAGATTTTTTTGATCACCTCATTGGGGTTTATTGAGAATATAATAGGGAATAAAAATATGAAAAAATCATGAAAATATCTCTTAAGCTGGGTTTCCGCATACACCGAAAACTGAAACTGAAAAACATTGGTGTTCCTCACCGTCTCGTTTCTGAATTGTTTTCGATTCAGTTGGGTGCGTTGCGGCATAAAACAGAAATGAAATTATTTTAGTTTTGGAAGTGGAAAATTGTGCATCGAAAAGCATACTGAAAAAGTACTAAAACTATGGAAAATTATAGTGTCGATGAAATTAACGAAGCAAATTATCGAATTGCTGCCTATAACGTGGTACAGCATCAATATGAAGAATATGTGTTATTGCTGTTAATATTAAAAGCAAGAAAACAAAGAAAAAATATTCACGTAATGTACAAAATCAGGCCCAGAGAAGGTGCACACAATATCTTGGTTGATCGATATTTGATGGATGATGATACGAAATTTAAGAATATTTTCGTTTAAGTCGTTATCTTTGTGAATCCGTGCTGGATATTGTGAAATCTGATTTGGAAGGAATACCTACCACCTGTAATAGAAAACCAATAACACCAAGATACAAATTATGCATTACCTTAAGGTAAGAAAAAGCCTTTTATTAAATGAAAATTGTTAAAATATGGCCAATATTGGAATGTTTAATTAGAAACATCATTACCCACAACCTATTTTTCCCCTGACTGTTATGGAATTTTGGATGTCGCACATTTAATAGAATTTCATTATTTTTGACAAAATCTATTATTTTCATTCATTTTGATTTTCTTTAAATTTGAAATAAAAAAATAATTAAAATAATTTCGTTTCAACATCACCGAAAACAATCTACTTGAAGTTGTTTTCGTGCCGGCCCCAAATGACCGGATTTTCGTTACTGATCGGTGCCGTTTCGTTCCCAATTTTCGTTTCCGATTTCTGAAACGAACTTTTTTTCGGTGCAAATGTATGGAATTTCGTTTTCGGTGCCGATTACGGTGTATGCGGAAATGAACTCTATTTCCTTACTGTTATGAGTTTTAAGTAAAGCCTATTCAGAATATTATAGTCCAGATTATTCTAAATATACTCTGAAACTTTTACTAAAATTGGAAAACGTTAAACCTTAAATCATGAAGGTCAAATGTCGAATTTTTCAATATTTGGAATTTTTAAAGGAAATGTTCACCAAACTGGGGGGTGAGACTGGCAAAAATCCAACTTTCGTTTATTAAGGGCCACCCTAATATATCATGCACTGTTGAGAACATTATTAATAAAGAACTGTGGTGTGTGTTCTTTAGATCCAATTGATATCAATAAGACACTTGCAAAAGAGCATTTAATTAAATAATTTCAAAAAAGCAAGTAAAATAACAGCCTACAAATAAATACAAAATACATGACAGTTTACATACTAATAGTATAACAAAGTAATTAAGCATTTACTTAATAATGAAATACATACACATAAAACAATTTAAATAACAATACTGTGCTACACAAAAAAAAAAAAACAATCGACTGGTTCGTTCTAAAAATTTCGAATAATTTTAAATTTTCAGGTATGGGGGAACAATGTTCACTTAATCTCATTCAGATAAGGATTTGCTAAAAGAACTAGTTTTTTAGAAGTTATTCCTTCCATTCGGGCTATGAATAGCTCTGCCAGTCCTATAATTTACACTATTCATTTTTTATACTGTAGCACAGTGTTATTTAAATACGTCTGCAATTTAAATAATCTAACTAAGTAGGTAACTAATTTATACATAAAAACTAAAACTTAGTGCTAAGAATATTGTATTTGTAATGTGAAAAATAAGCAAAATATTTGTTTATTGAATTTATAAGTAAATTGGTTTTGTTTTCTTTAGTTTTTTTTTTTTTAATAATTTACATTTCTTTGTTCAAGTATTTTATATGTATGTATGTATATTTTATGTATGTATTTGTAAATTTATCTTTGGTCAATTTAATTATCTTAATTTACTTTTTTTTTATATTCTTTATCTTTATCTTAATTTGTTTTTCATGGCAGACAAGAAGAGCAGAATTGTTTAACTTAAATTGATTTTGTTGCCTTTTTTTTTTTTTTGTTTTCTTCAAGTTATTCTCTACTTCGTTACAATTTAATTTAATTAATCACAAATTAGCTCAAAGTTATTCTCTTTTTTTCAACAAATTCTTTTGAATTGTTGTGTTTTGTTTTTGCTGTATTCCTATTTTTTTCTAATTAAATTTAGTTTATGGAATGTAAACTTAATTATACAAATAATTAAATTTAACTACATTGTAATTTCTAATGCTAATTAATGATGACAATTTTTCAAATTTCACAATACAGTTTTTTGTTTTTTTTGTTTTTTGGTTGTTTCTTGCTTCTGTTTCTCTCTTTTATTTTCTTACCATATTGAGTGGTTAACAACCAACACGTGTTTTGCTTTTCTTTTTTAATTTTCCACATCTTGTATGATGTCAGCTGAAATTGATAGAGATGAAAAAAATAAAAAAAAATTAATTAAAGAAGGCTTGTTTAAATTTTAAATTAAATAATTAAATTTATGTTTTTCAATTGTATTTATTTAACATTAGAAATGGAAAAAAAACCTTAAAATTTAGTTGGTCTTTGTTTTTGTGTTGTGTTAATTTACAAAGCAAATACATATTGAAAATTTGGTGTAATTTTAATATTTAATTTAATAAATATATTTACTGTCATATTTACATTAACATATACACAAATACATAACACCAAATAGCAAATGAATGTGATTTCAATCACAATCATATTTATTTTGCCAGATGTTAACATGATTTCCCACAGAAAACAGGAAAACCGGAAATATGCAATTGTATGAATGTTTTTTTTTGTTCATATGGAACTAATGATTAGATATTTATCGTTTTTAGAACAATTTAAACATATTTGCATTGATTTGTTTTTCCATTAAGGGCATATTTATGCACATGTTGTTGACATCGTGTTATCTGATTATAAAATCAAAAATAACCTCTGTATATCGTGAACATTCTTTTAAGTTGATTAATTTTAAATATTCAAATACTTGAAATTTAATTTATTGGATGCAAATATTAAAGTTTATTACATTTATAGACATGCGTTGATGAAAAAATAATTGAACTCCTGAAGGATATAACAACAATCAGCTTTTGTCGACGATCACTAGAGCTGCATGTTTAAGATAATGTACTCAGCTGGTTTTTGGTATCAAACAAAGTTAATGCCATCGTCTGCTGAAAATATATATGGGGCATTTCACGTCAAGTGAACCAACTTTTGAAATCGATGTCGTCCGATCGGGATGAAATTTGCACCAATGTTCTATTAGATACTAATTCGGACACAATTGTTCAACAAGATCGGTCAAGAAGGTCAAAATTTGACATTTTGGCCAAACAGGAGTTGTTTCTTATCTATATAACTTATTACCTATTGTTCTTAGCAAAATGTGTCCCAAATAGTTTAGATAGCTATTTATGCAATCTTTGGAAAAAAAAAATTAAAAAAAATAAATAAAATATTTTTGACTTTTTTTTTTAAATGGGCTCTTTTTATTTTTTTTAAGAAAGCTTAGGTCTTTTCCTAAGCGACCTATATGGTCGCTTAGTGGGATGCGAGTGGGATATCTATCAAAAAAAATATTTTGTAACTCAAGACGTGAAATGCCCCATATATGTATAAGAAAAACTGCTATAAGAAACTAACAGTACCTAACCACCTTACCGATGCATTATGGCCGAAAAACCCAAAGTACTGGCAAATAATATTTCCCGACAAGCTAGTCTAAACAAATTTGGAATGCTGTAAAAATATTAAATTTGAGTAAAAATGGGCGGTACACGCCCCTTTTTTGCAGTGGCCTGCCCATAAGGGGGATTTTCGAAAAAAACGAATGCTTTATGATTTGGTATATACATTTCAATAAACAGCAAATTATGAAAGTCGTATCATTTTTTTATAGACCTATTAGCCTACTCTCCTGTTTGTCGAATCTATTCGAGAAAATATTCCAGGAAAAGATCATACCTTTTTTGAATGATGGAAATATTATCCCAGTACACCAATTTGGATTCCGTGAACATCATGGCACCATTGAACAAGTCAATCGATTAACTGGAGAGGTTAGAAAATCTTTTGAATTAAAGTAATATTGTTCTGCCGTTTTTTTGAGATGGTGCCCAAGCTTTTGACAAGGTATGGCATAAAGGTCTAGTACATAAAATCAAATGTTTACTACCACTATGTACTCATAAATTGCTGGAGTCTTATCTATCGAATAGACTTTTCAGAGTTAAGTTCAATGATTATGTGACGAGAGAATACAAGATTAGAGCTAGCGTTCCACAGGGAAGTGTACTAGTACCTACGTTATATTTGATTTCTACATTTGCGGATGATACTGCCATTATTAGTTCTCACGAAAATCCACTCATAGCATCTAGTTAACTACAAAATTATCTCGTACGTGTGGAGACATGGTAGAAAAACTGGCGAATAAAGGTGAATGAGCTGAAAAGTAAACATGTTACGTTCGCTCTAAGGAGAGGAAATTGCCCACCTGTCACACTCAACAACGTTAATATACCGCAGTCTGATTATGTCACCTACCTTGGTATTCATCTTAATAGACGGCTTACTTGGCGCCGTCACATAGAAACCAAGAGACTCCACATGAAGCTAAAAGCCTCTAGCTTTCATTGGTTAATCAGTGGTCAATCAAAATTAAGCCCAAAATATAAAGTCATCCTGTATAAGACCGTTTTAAAACCAATTTGGACATATGGAATTCAATTATGGTAATGACTAGCAACACCAGTATTGATCTTATACAGAGGGCCCATTCTAAAATTCTTAGGACCATGACGGGAGCACCATGGTACATAAGGAATGAAAACATCTACAGGGACTTAGAAGTAACATTTGTAAAGGAAGAGTTCAAGAAAGTTTTTGAGAAAAATATTGTTAAGCTGCAAAACCATCCCAATACGCTTGCAAGACAACTTGTGCAGGTCCAAACCCGATGCAGGCTCCGTAGAGCTGATCTACCACCCCGCTAAGATGAGTGGAAGTTAACCATTTAGGCTCTCTTGTTCGAGAGCAACTAGTTTTAATTTTAGTTATAAGATTTAAATACTTATTGTAAGGCCTACAAAATTCAATAAATTAATAAAAGCGTTTAAAAAAGGGCTCCCTTTTGCAGAAGCAGCATTAACCAAAAGCAGCATAAGCAACCAAATTTGTCAAGGCATTAAACTTTGGTTTCCCACGAACAATTACATGTAGGAAACTTCTTTATCGGGTGTTAGCCACGGGAGTTCTACTTCACACTTTCACAAAAAGATAACCCAGTAAAACCATCAAAATAAGTGCTAAATACAATAAAAAAAAACACACCTCAAGTAATAGAATCCAAAGGTTTATTTTATTGAAAGTATGTTTTCGAAATCAACGTTTTATTTAATAAAAATTATATTTCTTCACAATTGATAACAGGAATTAAGGAGTGAGATCAAACAATTCTTAATATAAATATATGTTAATAAAAACGAAACCACTGAACTTTAATTTTATTTATTTGATTGAAATTATTATTACAATTTACAAAAACAAAATATTTTTATAGTTTTGATCAGTAGTGACGAAATGTTGAACATTTTTCGGAAACCCTTCCATTAACGTTTTTATAGTGCTTTCTGTAGCTTTGCTACACTTTTTTACACCATTTTTGTGCTCTTCAATTCTCTTTTAATAAGAGCCCAATATCTCTCCACTGGCCTTAGCTCCGGACAGTGTGGAGGATTTGCCTCTCTTGATACAAATACCACATTATTGTTATTGTATCACTCAAGGGCTTGTTTACCATAGTGGCTGGGTGCCAAGTCAGGCCAAAAATAAGTGGACATATTATGAAGTCTTATGAATGGAAGCAGCCTCTTTTTGTAAACATTCCTTGATGTAAATTCCGGTATTTATAGAGCCCTTTGTAACAAATGATTGGCTTCTTTTGCCGCAACTGCATATTGCTTGCCATACCAAGAACTTCTTGGGAAATTTTGTCTGCTTTTGGGTCCAAAACTTTTCTTCAACATTCCCTTGAGCATCAGCAACATACAATTTTTGACCAGCAAGTTGCGAAAAATCTGACAAAACATACGTTATAAAACTTGACTTCAATTTTCGTGCTATGTTTTTGAACCAGGTTTTCTATCAACGGAGAAGTTCTCCCGAAACTGTTTAATACCATTGGAAACAGTTTGACGGCAGACCTTTGATTGTGTGGCCAACTTTTTGTAGGACCAAGTTTTGTTGAAAATATTAAATAATTTTAGTACGCACTTTTTTCTGGTCACTCATTTTAATCAGATTAAAAACAAATGAACATAACTGACATTAAACATAATAACTGACATGTTTTACAAACTTAACTTGATAAAAAAAAGTCAAATAATACTTGGGTTAAAAGTTTTAATGAAAAGCGTGTGTTAGGAAATTTACGATCTCACTCCTTATAATAAATTTATATATTATCAGCATTGCAATTATGGGTTGTCAACTTTCATTATTTGTTGGCAATTATAATAAATCGACTTTTTGCCGCAAAATCTGGAAATTCGGCCATAGTGCCGAAAATCGATTAAATGCAGTGTTCGTGAACAATGGAGCCATTAACATTTTACATAAAACAGTAACATAAGACATAAGACATGGAGTATGTAGAATTTTCATTTCTAACAATTTTTTTAAGAAGTTTTATTTTTATAATAATTGTAAAATATGGCAATAAAATTATAAGATTATTAACATTTAGGATGATTTTTAAAAAGTTCAGAACAATGTGTTTAAAATTTGTTTAAAAGTTCTATTTACGCCATATAATACTTTTCGAAAACTCGTTAAAAGTTCATTATACTCGTGTTCAACGGGATATACATAAGGAAATTACAAAATATTTTAAATGCCGTGCAAAAATATTGTCCCAACACCCACTTTAAAGTATACCAATCTGCTCAGGATCACTCATGATCATCCGTCCGTCCATGTAAACCTTATAATCAAAATACAGATTGCAATTTCAAAGACAATTTGACAAAAATTGTTTTTCTATTGCTCTAAGGACAAAGTTTATTGAATTCTGTCAGAATCGGTTCATTATTTCTCATAGCCCCCATACGATTGCCTTATGTGAAAATAGTTAAGCTCTCATAAATATCTTATTCAAACTAAATTCAGCAAATATAAGTTTTATATAAACCGAACTCGTACCAGCAAATTTTGTGATGATCGGTCCATAATTAGTCATAGCTCCCACTTCCAAAAATCACTGTAACGATGTTATGGATGTACAACCCATACCCAATAGTAAACTGCCGTTTGCTTGATTTAATGAACATCTGGTTACAACTTTTAATGTCAGCATAAATAAATACATAGGAATATGAAAACAAACTACTCATATTTCTTTTAAATATAAAACTGCTGACTGAATGTCTGTCACAGTTTTTAGTTGATAAACATAAACGAAATAATTTAAGTTTAGTTTTATAAGAACATCTCGACAATAAAGTCGAAATAATAAATAAACGGTTGTTTTATTTAATTGGCGCAGTCGGTAGGATACTCGGGTATCCTTGTGCATATTTCGTATATATAAGTGCAAATTATATATGCTGAGAAGCAAGCGATATTAAGTGTTTCAACATTTTTCACCGAGTATTCGAAAAAGAAAATATATATAAAACCGTTTTGAAATGGCGGTAAACCAACCAAACCAACCAAACCCAATCCTAGCTGCAGCAGCACAAATACGGGGTATGCGGACTCTAGATATTAATCCGCTAAAATATCTGGAAAAAATTCAAACCTTTGACGGAAGGAAGGAAGATTTGTATACATTTTGCACCAATGTTGACGATGTAATTCCTACCCTGATGTTATATGACGAGCAAGCACAAAAGATGTGCATCAACATTATAAAAAGCAAAATGATGGGTAAGGCTCGAAGAGCAATGGAAATACATCCACACTTAAGTAACTGGAGTGAAATAAAGGCAATGTTGGAAACCAATTTCGGAGGTTTCCAAACAGCTGATCAATTATATGAAGAACTGCGAGCGGCGGAATACAGAGGAAGTACAATAAACTTCCACAACTACATATTGCAAAAGTTAGCAATTTTGAACCAAAAAAGCAGACAAGAAGGAAATATGCAGGATGTTGGAAGGAATATACAAACTGCACTAAAGGTGTTCACAACAAGATTACCCGTACACATGAGAACAGTTCTTTGTTCTCTAAAACCTCGAACCATGGAGGAAGCTATGCATGAGTTGGCACAATCAGGGTTCTTGAATGAAGAAAAGGGCACCGATAAGAAGGAAGGAAGAAATAATTGGCAGCCTAAGACCAATTATAACAAACAACATGACAACAAACAACAAAACAACAGGCAACAAAACAACAGGTGGCAACAAAACAATAGATGGCCACAAAATAATGATCAACATAACAAGTGGCAACCTAAGTTATACTTACCAACAACACAGCAACAACCGGAACCGATGGACGTTTCAACAACTCAGACGAGAAGACAAAACCATCATGGTCAGCAGTCCAGAGAAGCGGAATGTAATTGTAAGTGTTTGAATTTTGATTATAAAAATTATGTTGAACAGGACAGACAGAGTTACGAGTCTCATGAACCAGGAAATTTTCCTGTAATGGCCTCTCAGCTAAGAGACCCGGGAGACTTGGACTCCCATATATCTTATTTAGAGGAAAATCAAGGTCCTTGCGACTATTAATTGACACAGGATCGACCGAAAACTTTTTAAATTTTGACCATTGTCCCCCACAGTATATCAAAAGGTTGGAAAAACCCATATCGATTAAAACAGCATCAGGAATTTTTAATATATCCCACGAAGGTATTATACCAAAAGACAGTATGCAAATACCATTAGTTTCAGATACCACTTTCGGTTTATACGAATTTCATGATTTTTTCCATGGACTTTTGGGACATTTGACTTTAAGATTAAACAGAGCAACAATTAATTATGAAGAAAAAATTTTAAAAATAAATGGAAGAACATTAAAGTTATATTATGAAGGAGATGATGAAGAGACAACAGTTTCAGATGATATAAAACGGTTACCAGAATTTTATAGTATTGAACAATTAGGTAATACTAATAATCCTTTACGTTTAGACCATTTGAACTCCGAAGAATCAAAAGCTATTCGTATTTTAATTCAGAAACATGAAGATGTTTTCTATCATAAAGGTGATGATTTGACCTTTACAAATGAAGTAAAGCATAAAATTGATATAGGACTGACAGGTCCCATACATTCTAAAACATATAGATATCCTAGTATTCATACAGAAGAAGTAGAAAAACAAATGAACGAAATGTTAGAACAAGGAATCATAAAACATTCAAATTCACCATATAACGCACCTATATGGATTGTCCCTAAAAAAGAGGACAAAGTAGGTAACAAAGAATGGCGTATAGTAATAGATTACCGCAGATTAAATCAGGTTACTAAGGAAGATAAATATCCTATACCACGAATAGACGACATACTAGACAAACTAGGTAGAGCGAATTATTTTTCGACATTAGATCTTACCAAGGGATTCTATCAAATAGAAGTAGAACCTGAAGACCGCGAAAAAACAGCCTTTTGGGCTTAAGAATGCTCCATCGACTTTTCAGCGCATGATGAACAATGTTCTTAGGGAATATGTTAACAAAATCTGTGTTATTTACATGGACGACATCTTAGTATTTTCGACTTCCTTACAAGAACACATTAGTAACTTAGAAAAAATATTTAGTACATTGAGGAAAGCAAACTTAAAATTGTCTTTAAATAAAAGCGAGTTCTTGAAAAAAGAAACTGAGTTTCTGGGACATATAGTTACTAACGAAGGCATAAGGCCAAATCCTAATAAAATAGAAGCTATTAAAAAACAAACCATTCCAAAAACGGTCAAGGAAATACAAAGTTTCCTAGGATTAAGTGGTTATTATAGAAAATTTATACCCAACTATTCTAAAATTGCAAAACCCTTAACGATCCGCCTTAAAAAGGACGCAGTTATCAACGTAAATGACAAGGATTATAGGGAAAGTTTTGAGAAATTAAAGAATATTCTAATGTCAGACACGATATTAAGGTATCCTGACTTTAATCAGAAATTTATATTAACAACGGATGCGAGTAATTATGCACTGGGCGCAGTACTTTCGCAAAAGAATGGACCAATAGCATTTGCGTCAAGAACGCTAAATAAACATGAATGTAATTATTCAACTATAGAGAAAGAATTGTTGTCAATAGTATGGGCAGTAAAACAATTTAGACATTACCTTTACGGAAGAAGATTTGATTTACATACAGATCACAAACCTTTAATATGGATAGCAAACCTAAAAGAACCCAACTCTAAACTTATTCGATGGAAAATAAAGCTCAATGAATATGAGTTCGATATATCCCATGTACAAGGTAAAGAAAACAAAGTAGCGGATGCACTTTCAAGAATTAGAGAAACTAACGTAAACCAAAAATATTATTCACAATGCCAAATATGTGGTAAAAATAACAGAGATAAAACTAGCGAAAATCAACATATGTTGATGCATGAGGGAAAAACAAATTGCCCTTTATGTGGAAAAACTTATGCAACAATAAGTGCATTAAATAAACATTTAAGGGAAATACACTCTAGGGAAGATCTTGTGAAAAACCCAAGAAACCCTTATAGTAAAAAACAAACAACTAGTAGAGTAGACATTTTAGAAAGCATTCCAGTTATTGAAGATGATAACCAAACTGTACATTCTGCTGAAGAAGACAGTTCAGACTTGTTTAAGGTTACAGAAAAACCTTTTCAAAGTTTTAAGAATCAAATTATCCTTAAAAAAGGAGATTTATCTAGAATTGATGAAGATATAATATTTTCTAATAATAGAGTAACATATAACTATACAGAACTTGATTCTGATCTGATAGCGCAAATATTAGACAAAATCATACTATTTAAAGCAGTGGCATTATATTGCCCTGACAAAGAGAATTTAATAAAACTCCAAAATGAATTCAAAAACAGAAAATCTAACCCTAATAATATTATTGAAGCTGAAGTATTCTTAACTAATCATATTATTGAAGAAAAGAATGTTGAAGAAATATTAGAAATAATAGCTAAACATCATAGGTTTGATAATAATCACCCTGGAATAAACAAAACTTATGAAGATTTAAAACATTTATATTATTATCCAAACCTGAAAAAAGAAATAACTAAATTTATTAACAATTGCCACATTTGTAACTTTAAACATGAAAGAAACCCCATTAAGCTACCTTTGGAGAAAACAGAAACTCCAACAGGACCTTTTCAAATATATCATTCGGATATATGGTATATAAATAACAATCAAATGTACGTAACAATGATAGATAAATTTACAAAATACGCAATGATTGAAGAAATTCCTGAAAGAACAACTTTGACATTAATTAAAGCTTATTTAAAACTGTTTCTTTTGATGAAAAAACCGAATAAAATTATTTTGGATAATGAAGGTGGTTTTAGGTCACCATTGTTTACAGATTTTTTGGAAAAACAAAATATTGAATATCATTTTACTACTCCACATAGACACACAGGTAATTCAGATGTCGAAAGACTTCATGGAACCTTGAATGAACAGATAAGAATTTTGAAGATAAGAGAACAGGAAAATGACATTAACTTTAATATTGATTTACCCATACAAGCCTTAAGTGCTTATAACAATTTGACACATTCAACTACTGGCAAAAAGCCAATAGATTTACATTTTTCAAATAAAGTTGACACAAAAGAAATATATATGAGAATGGAAAGTAAGAAACAAAAAACTTTAGATTACATAAATAGAAATAGACATGATGATAGTATTAATACTAAATATGCCAAAAATGTAGGAAAAGACGGAAAATTGGATCAAAAAGTTAAGAAAGTTAAGGCAAAACAAATTAATCCTAGAAAGTATATTCATAAGCAAAATCTTTATCATAAAGATCAGTTTATTAAAGAAAAAAAATATATTTCTAGATCTTTGGAGGTTCTTGTTGACGATGCTGACGATAAACCTGGCCCTAGCACAAAAACTACTGACAACTGATTTGAATTATGGAAACGGATTTACTTTAGTACAAACAGGAGAAGTAGCTCTTATTGAAAATTATTATAAAATACTACATATATTCAACACAGAAAAATATTCCGACTATGTGAAGGAATTGAAGTTTAAAATAGAACCATTAAAGAACGAATACTTAAATCATCAAATTAGACATATCGAAAAGCAATTATATTCGATTATACCAAGACAAATTAGAGGACTAGTAAACGTATTTGGAACGGGACTTAAATGGATATACGGTGTTATGGATGATAACGACCGAATTTAAATAGAAACTAAATTAAAAATCATAACAGAAAATAACAAAAACATTATAGAACAAGTTAATGAACAAGTTACGATAAACGAACATTTTGAAAATCAATTAGTAAAACTTGCTAACTTGGGAAATTTACAAACTATATCTATTATACAAAATAAACAATTAATCAATGAAACTCTAACACAAATTAGAAAATTTGAATTACAATACGAATTGGATCATATAGAAAAAATAATTGAACAAGTCAGAGAACTATTATTGGCTTCTAAATTAAGGACTCTTACTAGAGACATACTTACCGATCAAGAGATTAACGACTTTAACATTACAATAGACAAAATCAAAAACATCGAATTGGATGTTGCATTGCATGATAAAAACATAATTTTTATAATTAAGATTCCTAATATAGAAACTGAAACATATAAAGAAATTGTTATCCAACCAATTCCAAACAAGAATAAAAAACAAATTGTATTAGATAATAAGAACTATATTGTTAAGCAAAACATTGTTTATAAAAAAACTAACAAAAAATCAGATTTAAAGAAAGTTCAAGATAACTGTATTCAAAATATATTTAATCAAAATCAAATGACATGTAATTATGAAATTAACACTTTAACGGAGGTGATAGAGATTGGAATTAATGCTATTGTAGTAATTAACGGAAACTTTGATGTAAATCATACTTGTAATAAGTTCCCACTTACTTTAAATGGAAACTGTTTAATTTATATTGAAAATTGTCAAATTTATTTGGATAAATGGTATAATAAGAAAAACTATCAAGACACTATTATTGTTCCAAATCCTATTAGAAATATAACCACTAATGAGTCAATAACTTTAGAAGAATTACACTACAAACATATGGAAAATATCAAGATTATCAAAGAATTAAAATATCATGAAAAAGTACAGTATGTATCCATTACCACTGTTATAATAATTGTTATTATTGTCTTATGTGTCTACACTTATATTAAGATTAAAGAAAATAAGAAAACTCAAGTTACAGTTAACTTGCCCATAGTTCCTTTGGAAAATGGGCAAGCATCTTCGTCCGGGGGTGTTATGGATGTACAACCCATACCCAATAGTAAACTGCCGTTTGCTTGATTTAATGAACATCTGGTTACAACTTTTAATGTCAGCATAAATAAATACATAGGAATATGAAAACAAACTACTCATATTTCTTTTAAATATAAAACTGCTGACTGAATGTCTGTCACAGTTTTTAGTTGATAAACATAAACGAAATAATTTAAGTTTAGTTTTATAAGAACATCTCGACAATAAAGTCGAAATAATAAATAAACGGTTGTTTTATTTAATTACGAGTATAGATTTCTTAAAAATGTTGAAATTCAAATAAAATTCAACACAAATAAGTTTCATATATACAGAAGATATGCCACCTAATTTTATGGCGATTGGATCATAATTAGTCATAACTCCCCTATACGATTTAAAAGAAAACTGTCATTTTACATTTGCAATACTGAACTGCGTTATTGAGTTTCAAACGAAGCCCATTTGCAAGGGAGGAGAATAAAAATACCGTTTATCCTCTTCATATATGAGTCATGCTTTTTTTGTGGTAAATTTGAAGTAGCTACGGTCACAGCTAATCCACCGGCACACATTGGTTGAAGAGTGATCGAAATTAATTTTTTTCATGTTCGCCGATTTGGATAATTTGTTGGTATTTTGTTGACAGATATCTCAGTATTATGGTTCCGTAATATTAGGCTGATATATTAATTATTTGTTTGGACAGACACGCTCGAAGTTTATATATGTTCGCTTGCTGAAAATGCCATGTAAATTTACTGTATATTCAATCTTTTGGTACAATCAAAGTAAACTTATCATTCGCCTTTGTTGTATATATTTGTAAATGACAATTGTCGTAGATGAGATCTGCATTAAAAAAGTTGGAAAAAGTGAAATATAAAATAATTTGGTAGAACAAAATACAAACAACATCAAAATGTCAATGTTCATCAACTTCAGTGGACTGCATCTTTTTAGCGCTGTTTAAAGAAAGATGTCAAAATACAGCTTGAAGTCTCAGCTAAAAGTTGAAAAAAAACTAAGCTGCCCCTACTTGCTCCTTTCCAAAAACAACAATAACAACTATAAAGTGATGAAGTGATGAAGTAACAAAATATGAATTTTGGTTCATGCATGTTGTTGTTGTTGCATTTTGCACATTTCTCACCGTCTAAGTTTCAAAAAATGGAGAACAGAGAGTTACACAAAAGTTTAAATGGCGGCAAATAAAGCTGAAATTCAGAAGAGATTAAAGTTGACACTGGGCTTAAATGTAGACGCAGTGAAGCAAGGTATGGGCACAACAAACGATGGCAATACGGCAAAGAGGTTTTTCGAAAATCCAGCCAAAACTGCAGACGTAATTTGCGTAAAAAAAGAATAAATGCATAGATTTAAAATTACTTGGGCCGCAATAGATTGTAATGCAGCGATCGACTCTAACAAATTTCATATATATTGCATGGATACTGCCAAGTTGTTTGTTGATCTCTATGGCTGGTACTACATGCCTGTAACTGTCCATAAGATTCTGGTACATGGTAGCTAAGTTATAGCAGAATTTCACTTTTATTGATTATTTGTATCAGGTATGCTGTCCGAGGAAGCTCAGGAAGCCTATAGATTACATCGCTCGCGAAGAATTGGACGTGTAGCCACTAATGAAGACGTAATGCATAATACTTTATTGCCTTCAGACCCATTTATAAATAGATTTCGCTCAAAGCTGCAAATCAAAAAAATCGGAGTACGATAATGATGTTAAAAAATTATTAAAATACTATTACTTATTCATGTTTTTTCTGTGGGACATGGGCGTAAAAGTGGGCGGCTCAGGTATATATTTTCAGGAGCCCATTCTACAATTATATGCATTAAAAATCAAGGGAGTTATGCCACTTTTTCAATACAAATTGTATGGGAAGTGGGCGGATATTATTAAAATTTCACACAAATGATTCTAAGTATTTAAAAATGCTATGTGCCAGAAAACAATGCCGAAGGTCAAAATTTAATTTTCACTTCGACAACTTCATCTATTTTTAACCACTCATTCTGTGAACCTCAACCAATGTGCGGCACTCTTAAAATATCCTTTCAGTTAAACTACCGTTATCGCTAAATTATTGTTACCAAAATAAACTACATAAATGCCATTATTATTAATACAGTTTGTTGGAAATGCTCAATCTGTTCTTTTATTTAGTTGTAACTATATACATATATTCTTTTATTTAAATGTAATTTTCGTTTAAAATGCATTAAATATCGATTGAATTTATTTTATAAATAATAAACATACATACATTGAATTAAAAACAATTAGAGTTTTACTTTCTATAAAAAATGGGTAAATACACTGGTGATATTTTAAAAAAATTAAAAGTTTTAGTGAAAACATTATTTCAACCACAATTATTTAAATAAATATGTAGGCTTCAGTTTTTTCGTTTAAATGTATGTATTTGATAATTGTGCTAAATTTAACCACAAAGTATTCACATCTCGTAAAAAAACACACACACATACAAATGTGCATACACCCACCCATAGAATTATATGAAAATACATTCTTATGCATACATACAAGTAAATAAATAAATAAATGTATCAGCATTAAAGCCACATAAAATAAATGCATTTCAATAACAAACACTTGTACCATTACATACATATTGCGATTTTACCATAAATATAATGGTTACAACAATATCAAATGTTAAATAATAGAAATATGTATTTATTTGAAATGTGTATATGTGTACATACATACAAATGATAATACATACACTCATATAAACGTAAATAACACAGATGCAAATGTACATAGATGTAAACGCAAAACCATTACAAACATCAACACTCTTTAAACCGCACAACCAAATGTTAAAACAAGTAAGAAAGTATGGTCGGTCAAGCCCGACCATATAATACCCTACACTAAGTAAATATGCAAAAACCATTTTCTTTCAAAATTTCAATAATTTATATTCGTGAACGATTTTCGGAAGTGGGCCTTATATGGGAGCTATGACCAATTATGGACCGATCACCATGAAATTAAGTAGTGTGATTAATGTCTGTATGAAAGTTATTTATGTTGCATTTTATGTCTATACCAACATTTTTAAGAGATTTATGCTCGTTAAAGTGATTATCGGAAGCAGGCCTTATATGGGAGCTATGACTAATTATGGACCGATCATCATAAAATTTGGTGACATGAATTTCGTATATATAAAACTTATTTGGAGAAAAACTTGTATAGGTACCTATATAAATTGAACATTTATGACCGATAAAGTCCAATTTCGGGAGGACATTTGTATGGGGGCTAGGCGAAATAATGAACCGATTTCAGTCAGTTTCAATAGGCTTGGTCCTTGGGCAGAAAAAATGATATGTACCAAATTTTATCGAAATATCTTCAAGATTGCGACCTGTACTCTGCGCACAAGCTTTACATGGACAACCAGCCAGCCAGACGGACGGACGGACGGACGGACGGACGGACGGACATCGTTTAATCGACTCAGAAAGTGATTCTGAGTCGATCGGTATACTTTAAGGTGGGTGTTAGACTAATATTTTTGGGCGTTACAAACATCTGCACAAATCCAATATACCCTCCCCACTATGGTGGTGTAGGGTATAAATACATATAAACATACTACATATGTATGTGTTCATCTACTTATGTGTATTAGGGTGGCCTTCATTTTGCACTTTTGCGATGTTCGATGCTCAGGTGGTCTAATATTCTGTTCTGTTCTCTTTCATCTAAAAACCATATGCTGAAAATTTGAGCCACATCGGGTAACGTTTAGATGTTGCAAATTTTATTTGAAGTTTCGAGTTTTGAGCCAATATTTAAACAAAAATTAGATATTAGATATATTCCAATTGAAAACAGTTTTTGTATTTCATTTGCTTTTGATATTTAAATAGAAATATTGTCTGATATCAATATATATATATATGTATATATGTCCTTTATTTTAAAATAATCATACAAAATAAATACATGTAATATAAAAAAATAAAAGTTCATGGTGAACATAGGGCATTTACAATTTCCTTACATTTTTTTCGATCCCTGGCAAGATACTTAATTTGGTTTAATGACTTATTAACCATATTGCATTCTTGTTTGACCGCTCTTATCCATGTAGTGCGTGGTCTTCCAGGTCGACGATGGCCATGAGGGTTCCACTGAAGTGCAGATCGGGTGATATCATCTTCAGGTCTTCTTAAAATGTGGCCAATCCATGTCCATTTTCGCTTCATTATTTCGTGTTCTATTTATTGGTGTGTTGTTTGTAAGTCTTAAGAGGTCTTTCGTTGTTATGGTGTTTGGCCAGAAAATACAAAGAATCCGGCGCAAGCATCCGTTTATAAACCCTTGAAGTTTTTTCAAATTGGACTGTGTTATTCCCCATGTAGTAGAGCCATACAACAGCACAGACTTTACACTGCATTCAAAGAGTCGTAGTTTTGTTTTCCTACTGATGGTGTTGCTTCTCCATACCTTACGCAATGATTGAAATGCTACTCTTGCTTTATTTATTCGCGCCTGTACATCATCAGTAGTGCCGCCATCTTTTATTATTACGCTTCCAATACGATATTTAAGATATTTTCCAGTTTTAGCGGCGTGATTAAAGTTGTGCCTATACGCATAAGCTTTGTCTTTTTTAAATTAATTTTTAAACCGATCTTCTTCGAATTTATAGAAAGTTGATTTAATTTAGCTTCTATATCATCGAAGCGATGTGGCATTAGGCAAATGTCGTCGGCATAATCTATGTCATTTAGTTTTTCGGCCATGTTCCACTGTATGCCATTTGGAGCTTCGATGTTGGTTTGCTCAAGTACACTGTCAAGAAGCAAAATAAATAATGTAGGTGATAGAATACAGCCTTGTTTTACGACATTAAAAAGTCCTCGACTGGTTTACTCGTTATATAGTTCTCGGATGAGCATAACAATTTTATTGGGAATACCTTTAGAAGAAAGGGTATCCCACAAGAGAACCTTTGATACTGTGTCAAAGGCTCTTTCATAGTCAACAAAAATAAGATAAAGGTGTGTGTTGTATTCCTTGGACTGTTCAATGATGATACGTATAGAATTAATGTGGTCAGTACAGGATCTAACAGTACGGAATCCTGCTTGTTCATTGCGAAGTATAGATTCTACTGATGGTTGAATGCGTTCTAGTAGAATCGTTGCCATTAGTTTGGAGATAGCATTTAATAGGGTAATGCCCCTCCAGTTCTTGCAATCATTTAAATCGCCCTTCTTTGGAATTGTAATTACGACACCTTCTTTTCATGATGTCGGCATCTGGTTTGTGTCCCACACCTCTTTTATAATTGGATGTAGTTTTATTGCTAATATCGGCGCGCCATGTTTGAGAAGTTCCGAAGAAATATTGTCAGGGCCTGCAGGTTTACCGTTTTTCAGTTTCTCCAGGCACGATTGTATTTCCAGGAGTGTAGGCGGAGATGTGGAAATATTCCTGCGTTGGTTTCGTCGGGCAGACAAAGGTTGGTCAACTATAGCATTTGTTTTTGCTGCTGGCAAATTTTCTGTGAAAAATTCACACCATCGTTTAAGTTGCTGGTCCGGTGCTGTGAACGGCGTGCCATTTCTGTCCTTGATTATTGCATTGCTTTTTATGTTGTTACCATCAAGTTTCTTAATAGATGCATATACTTGGCGCTTGTTCCCAGTATTTGCCGCCCGTTCCATTTCTTCAGCTATGTTATTGAAGTATTTCTCTCTATCTTGGCGTACTAGAGTTTTCACTTTTGAGGCAGATTTCGTGTATTGAAGTTTAGCTGCAGTTTTTTCCTCTTGATTCTTAGCCTCATTTTTAATGTTGTTCAGATGTTTCCGGTTTAATATTTCGGCCCAAGTTTCGTCATTTATCCAAGAGTTGCGCTTTTTCTCAACATGACCAAGTACGTCTGTTGCACATTGTGTGCATGCATTTAGTATGTCGTTCCAAGATAAGTCAGTATTTTCGATTGTTGTAAGTTTAGTGTTTAATGTGTTCTGATATCAATAAGCCATTATAAAAAATTGGTCACTTTAATTGATAGACACATATAAATTTTATTTAACTAATCAAAAATTACAATTGAATTGAATTTAGCTTTGTTTTTATTAGTTGTTGTAATCATAAAATTTTTTGTAATAAAAAACTTAACTGCAGTAATAACTATTCAATTACTCTAACTGAATAATTGATTACAATACAAATTAATTCGATGTTCTCTACCGAAAGCAATAATGACATGGTGATGAGTTTCTGACAACTGAAAAAATATTTAAGAACACAAAATATACCAGCAAATAGAAAAATATAAATAGATGATTGAAGATTCACTAGGGAGTTAGAAGGTAATTCCAGTATCTTTAAATCTAATTTTAAACATATTTATGCTCCTACAGAAACATATTTTGTAGATGCATTTTTATGTTTACCATTTTGTATCTAGCGTAACAATATTAATTTTTTTAGCTGTTTTATTACCAATAACTTGGGTATGCAGTTCATTGTTACCAAAATTCAAGCCTACCTATACAGGAAGTTACTTTTAACCAGATTCCAAAATGCATAATGATACAAAATGGTCTTAAACAAATATTGATTTTAATGATGGACCCTGATATCAACAACTAATCCTAGCAATCAGCATCTATTCAAAAACAATAATACATGTATATTTATTGTTAATCTAATGTTTTTCAATTTTATAACAAGAGTGCTATACTCGGCTATGCCCCTTCTTTGTTGTGGATCAAGAAAACTTTTGAAAATTTTACATGTAATTGCTGACGAACAGATTATATTGTATAAGTTACAAACGAAATAAAAATCTTATATATATCCTTCTCACGAAGGTGAAGAGTATTAAAACAACAACGCCAAACGAAACGAAACACCACAAAAAAAAAACAAAATACGCAAAGCAATGAAACCAACACACATCCAAACATATGAACGTTTTGTTGCTTTTTTGCCAAAGCATGTTGTCTCGGATTTTTGCTCATATCTCCGATATGGTGATTTTAAATAGAAGCATGTCTGTCAGAATTATTGAAGATTTGGATCCCGAAGATATCTGGGGTCTTCAGAAAATTGATTTCAACGGACAGACAGAGGGACATGGCTAAATCCACTATCTATAAGGATCCAGAATATATATACTTTATAGGGTCGGAAAATTATATTGTGGAAATTACAAACGGAATGACAAATTTATACATACCCTTCTCACGAAGGTGGAGTGTATAATTACATATGATAAATCATTAGTTTTTGAAATATAATAAGCTGTTTTCATTTCAATTCACAATAAGAAACCTATTTTTTCAGTCGTTTTCACTGAATTGTTTTTATAAACGGTTGTGATTACCATATATTCATCAGTTACTACAATCGAATTGTGAATAGTACTTGCAACCGACCAAATTCAGTTGTGACAACGAATCAGTTTTCTCTGTGTATTGATATAATATATATTGAAACGGGTAAAGTCCGATGTGTTGTAGAAAATGTTTGTTTTTTCCCTATAGTTTTGGCACTTCAATCAATCTATTAATAATGCTAAACAACGAAATTTACAAAAAAATATATGTTAGAACTATTTTTTCAGTAGTAAGAATCATTTACACACATTTTTTTTATTAATTTTTGCAAAAATCTGTAGAAAAACTTTCATTACTAAAAAATAGTTTTGGAATTTATTTTTTTATAAATCTACTTTGATCCAAAACTCGAAAATTCAAATAAAATGTACAACCTCTAATCGTTATCTGGTTTTGCTAAAATGTTCCGCATTTGCTTTTTAGATGAAGGAAAAGTGAAAATAGGAGTCAACCTAATGTGTATGTATGGATACATTTGTATGGGTGCGTGTTTTTATGAGTATGTTTGTACAATATTTTCACTATTATTCCACTGTGTTTATTCAACATAAAACGCATTAAACTGTAAATATACGTCAAAAACATGTGAAAATAAAATCACCCACCCACATACGCACACACACACATACATATGCCCAGAAAAACCCACGAAATAACCACTCCCTTCCAAGATACATTATTCGATTCCAATGATGTTGAAATGCAATGATGTGCTTGCCATACACTGAGTGCTGTGCATTAAATTCCACTGCAAACAAATGTTGCATTTTGGGTTTTGTTTGGTTTTATACTTTTTTCAAAATAATTTATTTTGTACATACGAGTATGTTTGTACTTCTTTTGAATTGGACTAAAACGATGTCACCAACAATCAGCCACACACATAAATGCCTACAGTGAGTGAGAATAGAATTGGATCACTTTACAGCAAATACGAGTTTCGATTTAATACTTAGAATTATTTGTACATATTTTCTAAAGAACTCATTAATTTTGACGACACTGTAAAATTTAAGACCATAGTGTTTGTTTTTCCACTTAATATAAATAAATACTGTAAAAATACAAATTTCTTTTGAATTGAAAATAAATCACAAGAATAGAAAGAACTTACGTGTAAATTTACTAATACTCACTGTAGTATACTCATACATCCTTGCATCTATGAGAAAACAGAAATTTACATTGCAAATGTAGGTAAAGTATAATGCATGAATACTTGTGTAGTTGTAGTTGTGGTTGCAGCTAAAGTTATGCCAAGGATTATTTTTTCTTCCTTTTTTGTAGCAGGAGATTCTTTCACAAAAACCACGACTATAAATTCCGTAACCATTAAATTATTCACACATACTTGTAGATTCATACACTCATGTAATATGTATTCGTACTCGTCAAACGTACAATGGGTCCACTTCTGTGTGTGTTCAGTTGTAAAACTTCACGGAAGTGAAAGTACTAAAATATGTATTGAAAACTCATTTTTTAAACTGCTCAATCATTTGTAATCACAACTAGAGTTGAAACAAATGATTTTTTTAGCATTTTCGTGCACATACTAGAAAGATGATGGGGCGTTTACGTACATGTGTTCATTAGACCTGACCTTAGAAAAAGATTAGGATGGATTTAATGTTGTTCTTGGGTATCTAAAATTTAAAAGATGTAGAGGCCAGTCGGATTAGGAAAAATCGTGTCGGAAATTTATTAAAATCGATGCTCCAAAAATGTTGCAATTTAAATATTTATTTTTAATTATATGTAATAAATGTTATCTTCCGAAGAAAATTACCCTACCAAAAAGATACACATTAATGCAAATGAAAAATAACCAAAATATTAACATTATCCCATGCCATATATTCAGCATTTTTGCATTGTTTACCCACCTTGCTACATGCTAATGTTGCGTAAACAATTATTTTTTATACAGAAATATGGATCTTAATATTGAAAATGTTGACTGAAATATGTCACATTATCTTTGCTACCACTAAGTTGTAGTTAAATTAAACTACAAAATTTGTTTTGATTAAATTTTTAAATCATAATTTTTAAAATTATGGCCAATAATTAGTGCTTAACTTAAAGTTAAGTTTTTATTGTTAACTTTGATAATAACACTACTATACAGAGTAGATTATTTGAAAAGTGATCCACGTGTAGAACATATGTTTTATATAATATAGGCACGATGAGCACAAATCTGTCCAAATTTTTAACATATTTTCAACTTAAGTTTTCACGAACAAAAACAATTTATTATCAGTATTACCTCAATAAATTACAATTTAACT
The DNA here is from genome assembly GCA_942486065.2 of Calliphora vomitoria. Taxonomy (NCBI): domain Eukaryota; kingdom Metazoa; phylum Arthropoda; class Insecta; order Diptera; family Calliphoridae; genus Calliphora; species Calliphora vomitoria. The sequence continues at coordinate 66,186,401 of OW818030.2, read as the reverse complement.
AAATGTTTTATGAACTGTTTATATCTACGGAAACTAAGTTATTAGTTTGTTACATTAACATTTATGGATGTTTGCAGGATTATGCAAGGAATTGCAAAATTCGCATTTATCAATTTAATGCCAGCTGAATTTAAAGTTACAACGATTTATATAAAAAAATTGAATTGAAAAAAGTGGTTCGATATTTTTGTATGATGTAGTCCTTGAAATTCTACATTGATTAGTGTAAAAATTTCCAAAGTTATGGAGGAAATTTTTCAAGTTATAAGCATTTTCAGCTCCTAACTAAATTTGCCATTTTGTTGTATACGCCACTTTTTACGAAATATTTGTAAATTTATGACATATGCGTAAAAATGTAGTGATAAAAACTGCGCTCATTTTTTTCTCCAAAATTATCTTCACGTATATGGGTTATACTTGCAGTATGCTAAATTAACATTAATTAGGAAGCAATTAAATAAACTATCAATCTTTATTTTTGTGGTCTCTTTTGTGGGAAAGGATATGGCTAGTTCTAAAGAGTGTTTTTTTTTTTTAACCCGAAAGCATTAAAATTGTAAAAAAAAAACAAAAAAGTAAATTTTAATCAAACAAAATTTGTATTCAAAAGATCAATATATGGCATTAACGAAGTGCATTATGGACATCAAATTATGGGCTACCTTTTAAGCATTGTGACATTGAATTGATGGTATGACACGAATAACGTGAACTATGTTGGCCTCCAGCGTCAATTGTTGCTGGTTTATCAGCATATACCACTGACTTCAGGAAATAATCGAGACGTGTTAAATCTCATGATATTGGAGGCCAATTGACAGGTACATTTCTCGAAATCAAGTTATCGCCAAATTTATATTTGAATATATCGATGGTTGTGGTCGCCATATGACACGTAGCACTATCCTGTTAAAACCATATCTTGCCCGGCTAAATGTCATCCATATTTTAAAACAACCATGCAAGCTCCGGCTTCATTTTTGAACAAATAAGGTCTGATGATGCCACCAACATGCAAGCCGCACCAAACATTGCATTTTTCTATATAATATTGAGAATATCATTCTTAGGAGCGACTTTTGTGTGCCGCAAAACAGAAATAAAATAGTATTTTTGATTCCCTTGACATTTTGTATAAAAGAAGTAACTTGAAAATAATTGTTCAAAAATGTTCAGAGCCATTATCAAGTTCAAGAGATTTACACTGTACATAGTGCAATAGATCGACTCCTAAAATTAAAAGAAATTCATACCTCTTAAATTTCGATAAAAAAAAATCAATCCAAAAAGCCCACAATAAAAATTCTATAAGTGAAGTCGAATTTTAATCATCAAGTTTTAAAAAACGAGCTAGAAATGGAGTTTTCCCAAATTCAGATACAAGAAAAAATATTTATCAAGACAAAAAAAAAAAAAAAGATATTGAACGCCTATATGAACGCCTTCCAGATAATGATGTTAAATTCTTTTCTGATCTATTAATGTACATTTTTAATATTCAGCGTAATTTTTAAAACGAAATTTTTAACTCAAGTAATATATTTTGAGTTATTATGTTCTTGTTTCTATTTCTTAGTTTATTACAATAATATTGTTAGAATAAACTTTAATTTATTTAAAATAAAGTGAATTTAAACAAATCTAGCGTACATCTTTTTCCACATATATACAAAATAACCGTTAAAGATTCTATGCTGTATTATTCATGAACATAGAACGAATAGAAATGCCTATTATAATAACAATAGCATAATTTTAATTTTTTTATACCCTCCACCACCACAAGTGGTGAAAGAGGGTATATATACGTTTGTCATTCCGTGTGTAACATTGAGAAATATTCATCTGAGACCCAACAAAGTATATATATTATTGATCCTTATGAAATTCTAAGTCGATTGAGCAATGTCCGTCTGTCTGTCCGTCTGTCCGTCTGTCCGTCTGTCTGTCTGTGTAAAACACTCTCACGTCCAAAATACATAAGCAAAATAAATGAAATGCATACCAAAATGTTTATAATTTTTCTAAGCAGTTTGGTATTGAAAATCAGCAAAATCGAATTGGTAGAACCAGGGTTATGGATCAAAATGTAAGACAACCTCCAAAAATTTTGATAATTTTCATATGATTTTTTGTGACTTTGGGTAAATTCATTGCAGAGAATACCATGAAATTTTGCGCTCATTATTGATATTATAAAAGGAAAAATTCTGTTAAAAATGGAAAGAATCGGTCCATAATTTCTCGTAGCCCCCATACAAATTTCTTCCCGAAATATGGTGCTATGGTATATAAATGCCCATAGAATTGCAGTATCCATACAAAATTCAGCACAACTATGTTTCGTGCAAACAGAAATCGCGAGACCAATTTTTTTTTTTTTGGATCGGGCACTATTTGACCCTAGCCCCCATATAAAGTTTACTTCCGAAAATCATTTAAATACACTTAAATATCTTATATATATCGGTATCAGGTTAAAATTCAACTTACATAATCCCCATGCACATAAAAATCGGTGTAGAGAATTTCATTAAGATCGGCCCATAATTGGTTCTAGCTCCCATAGAAGGACCACTTCCAAAAAACACATTATTTTTCATAAATATCTGAAAAATATCGTTATCGAATTAAAATTTTACAGAGATCGGTAGTATTAATTCACAAATGATACTACTAGATTGTGTGAATATCGGTTCATATTTGACCATAGCTCCCATATAAGGTCCATTTCCGAAAATTACTTAAATACTAATAAATCTCTTATAAAAGCTTCTATCTGGTTAAAATTTCAAACAAATATTTCCCATATATACGAAAATCGATGTGTTGAATTTTATGAAGATCGGCCGATAATTGGTCATAGCTCCCATATAAGGACCACTTCCGAAAAACACATTAACCTCCATAAATATTTTAAATATATGAATATCGAACTAAAATTGTATACAGATCAATATATTGTATACAAAAATTATACTACTGGGTTTTGTGAATATCGGTCCATATTTGACCATAGCACCCATATTAGCTCCATTTCCGATAATCACAATAATACTCATAAAACTCTTGTAAATAATTTTATGGAGAAAAATACTAAGCAAAATAGGCCTCAAATACATAGAAATCACGTTAAAATATTTAATTATATCTTCCATATAAGTCGCACATCCAAAAAAATACATTAACGCATATATACACTCTGAATAAGGTGTGCGTGAATAAGGTAAATGTTGAACCAATCGGTAATTATTAAGTATATAAATTGTTAAATAGTACATTTTATTCCTGTTATAAAATTATAGACTCTGTTGAAAATGGTAGGAATATGTATTATAAATTGCTGAATTAGATAATATTTTTATACATTTGAAATAAAATATATAAACTAGTTTTTCTAACAATATATAAGATACTACTATACCACTATATTTTAAATAAACTTTTATTTTGTTTAAAAAAAGTGGTTTTATTGAAGAAAGTACATAATTTGTATATAGTCCAAAGTGTGTATTATATCAGGATTCATCTATAATCCATAAATTGGCTTGAAAAGAATTTCGGTTATAGTCCTAATTCGCTTATAGTCCACAAAAATTAACATTCTACCAATCATCATAATCGAATATAAGTCCCAATAACAAACACTGAATATGGATATTAGAGTGTTTATACCAATGTAATTTCTATAATTTTCATCTAATTTAGGTGGAGGGTATTTAAGATTCGGCATAGCCGAATATAGCACTCTAACTTGTTTTTTTTTATTTTAAATTTGTCATATATTTTAATCACATACAAGATTTTTATATATTAAAATTTTCATACACTTTTTATCGTATATCCACAAATATGACACATACGGTATTATACAAATTTTTAACTTGGACACTGTTTAGGAGTTATGGTTTTTACAATTTATTTTTTTTACTTTTTTGATTCCTGTGACAAAAACTACTGACAATAAACTTTATAATTCGAATTTTGTAATTAGTTGCAAAATCCTGCAAATATTCTTAAATACTAAAACAAAAATGGTACTAAATCAGTAGATTTTAAAACCATAAACAGTTTATAGCATTTTTAATTAAATGTCATGTTCTTTAGATAAACCAGTTAAAAACACAATTTTTGGTGGAAATATCTCTAAAACTGAAAGTACAATTTTAACATGTTTGCCATATTTGAGTTCAACTTGCCAAATTATATAAAAACTAGCTTGACCCGGTGCGCTTCGCTACCCCTGTCGTAGTAAGAAAAATATGTAAGGATTTTATTAAAAAAAATCGGTTTTCCCCCTGTTTATCCCTTTCTGGTTCAAGTATTGAAAAAAAGTAATAGCCTATTGACACTTTCAAGTAAGGATCTATCTACGTTCCAAATTTCAATAAAATCAGTTCAGCCGTTTAGGCGTGATGCTCAAACAAACAAACAAACAAACTTACAAAGACATTTATATATTTATATAGATATAGATAATGTTTTGCAGAGTCAAAACAGGTATAATATTTGAAATGTTATACAAAATATTATTTAAATAGAATTTGTTAAAGCAATACAAAATTAGCATTGTTTACTCAATTGTACAACATTCAAAAGACTTCTGTCACGGCTTTTGGTTTGCAGCAATTTAGTTAGCTACTAAAGAACTAGTACATACTTAGATCCATCCAAAGCAAATCTATTTGTTAAGGGCATGTCTAGTGTTCATACATACATAAATATTTTCACAATAATAGTTTAGAGGAATTTATCAAAAATATTTACAGTGGGGAGCAGAGGTGAGTACATGTTTGTATTTCTGCTATTACTTGGTGCATAAAAATAGTAATAATGAAGCGATGTCGCGTACCGTTGAAAATACGACTGTAAATATGACAAAAAATGGATCTTCATCTCGCATGTTAGCTAAAGAACTTAATTTAAACCAATCATTGGTTATATGAATGCTAAAACGGCGAAATGTAGCTCCGCAAGGACAGGAAAGAGGTCTGATGCATGCCTTATGATAAGAAAGATGAAAGCGGACACGTCTTTAACCTCAAAGGAAGCTTCCCCAGCAATAAATAAAAATGTTAGCCGATGGACAGCAAGAAGAGCGCTACAATTGGATACCTCTCAGTTGTGAGAGGTATTATTACACAAAAATATTTTGGCATGACTAAAATTCTCCAGGCAACATAAGGATGACAATAAGCGCGTAATATGGTCAGATAAGTCCAAATTTAACCGAAATCAGCCTGATTATAAACAGTTTTACTGGCGTCGATAGCAGGAGACCAAGCAAGGCGGAGGCAATATCATTATGTGGAGTAGTTTCATATGGTGGCATGTTGGTCCAATGCAAACAATTGATGGCATCATCAGGAAGGAACACTATTTAAACATATTTCAGACCCATCTTCCTGATTTTGTAGACATGAGCGCATATCCTGAGGCAGAAGTTGTGTTTCAACAGGATGGAGACCCGAAACAAACCTCAAAAATCTTTAAGGAATGGTTGACGCAAAAATTGTGTACTGCCAAATAAAGATGTATGGACAAAGTATTAAAAACACAACATACTTTAAATGTTGCCTAAATTTGCAAATTTGTTTTTTCTTCTTAGCAACTGAAAAATAAATAATATAAAAACTTAAATCGCTTCATTATTAATACTTTCATGCGCCTACAACTGTAGAAAATACAAACATGTACTCACCTTTGATCCCCACTGTATGTATGTAGTACAATGTATTACAAAATGTTTGAAGATTATAAATCATGAGGGTAAAAATAGGTTACATAAGTCAAGTATATGGTACCAGCCGGCTTACATGGGTTCCTTTAAGATACCAGAATGAGAAGCATGTTTCGGTTTTCCAATCACGATCATTAGAAACGTTTCTTTATCAAGAATCATATGTGCCTTATTTATGTTTATTAATGTTTATTATTATATATAAGAATAAAAAATATAATCAGGGTTATTCCTGTTTCCACTATCAACATTCACCATATTTTTGGAAGCATAATTACAATATTTTTATTAAATAAAGTTTCTAAAATTATATAATTAAGGTTAAAAAAATCACGTGTAAATATTTATGCTTCCAAAAATACAGTGAATGGTGAAAGTGGAAACAGGAATATTTTCTAAAATATATAAAAAATGTGTACTGATGTAGGTATATAAAAAAATTAAGTTTAAATTAAATCTTGCAAGTAAATTTGTTAACAAACACTATATGTACATTAGGGTGGGTCAATTTTTCTCACGAAAAATCGTATAGCAGAAACGCATTCTACGGAAAATTCTAAGAAATTTTCCCCAAGAAACCATAGTAAAATCAAATCCTATTTTGCGCATTTCGTATTTCTTCCAATGATATTTCAGTATTATTTATATACCCTTAAGTATTTGTCATTCCGTTTGTAATTTCCACAATATAATTTTCCGACCCTATAAAGTATAAATATTCTGGATCCTTATAGATAGCGGAGTCGATTAGGTCTGTCTGTCTGTCTGTCTGTCTGTCTGCCTGTCTGTCTGTCCTCGCTGCACGAAAAAGATTAATTATAAAAAAGTATTATTATTTTTTTTTTGTTTTAATATTTAAGGAATTAGTAAATATTTTTTCAACTTTAAGGCAAATATTTATCTCAAAATCGTATATTAAAACGATAATAAACTGAATTTTTCACTTAGTTGCATAATCTTGCAAACATTCTGAAACATCAACTTCTGTAGATTTTAAAACCATAAACAGTTTTTAACATTTTCATTTAAATACCACGTGCTTGAGATAAAACTTAAAAAATGCAGTCTTTAATGAAAACCTAAAAGAGAAAATATCTCGAAAACTTCATGTACAATTTAAAATTTGTTTCCATATTTCCACAGAAATTACAAATATTATAAAAAAGTTGTTAATATAATACATTTGAAGTTAAATACATTTCAATAAACTCAATTAAGGAAAACAAAAATTGTATTCTCGTAATTTAAAATTATTCATAGAATAGCGGTAACGGTATTTACGATTATAACGGTATGCAGTTATTTCGGTAACGGTAGTCGAGCTGAAAGGGAATTTAACCCTTTGTCGACCTAGGATACTTAAAAGTATATGGGGCATTTCACGTCAAGTGAACCAACTTTTGAAATCGATGGCTTCCGATCGGGATGAAATTTGCACCAATGTTAGTTCTATTGGATAGTAATTCGGACACAATTTTTCAATAAGATCGGTCAAGAACTCTCTGAGTTATAGGAGGTCAAAATTTGACATTTTGGCCAAACAGGTGTTTTTTCTTATCCATATAACTTATTACCTATTGTTCTTAGCAAAATGTGTCCCAAATAGTTTAGATAGCTATTTATGCAATCTTCCGAAAAAAAAAATTAAAAAAAATTAATAAAATATTTTTGACTTTTTTTTTAAAAAATCAAAAACATTTTTGACTTTTTTTTCAAAATGGGCCCTTTTTATTTTTTTTTTTTTTATTTTTTTAAGAAAGCTTAGGTCTTTTCCTAAGCGACCTATATGGTCGCTTAGTGGGATGCGAGTGGGATATCTATCAAAAAAAATATTTTGTAACTCAAGATATGAAATTTTTTGACTTTTTTTGCAAAATCAAAAACTTTGTTGACTTTTTTTAAAAAAATGGTCCCATTTTTTAATTTTTTTTTTTTGCTCAGAAGAAAGCTTATGTGTTTTTCTTTAACACCTTTTTTGTCGCTTAGTGGGATGCGAGTGGGATATCTATCAAAAAAATGTTTTGTAACTCAAGACATAAAATTTTTTACTTTTTTTTTTGCAAAATCAAAAACTTTTTTGACTTTTTTTCCAAAATGGACCCTTTTTTATTTCTTTATTTTTTTCTCAAAAGAAAGCTTAGGTCTTTTCCTTTAAAACCTTTTTGGTCGCTTAGTGGGATGCGAGTGGGATATCTATCAAAATAAATATTTTGTAACTCAAGACAAAGGTTTTTAAATTTTTAGGATATGCACTATTTTGATTTTTTTCATATTTGTGTGTAAACCTTAAAAATTAAACTTACGCGGAGAAACTAGACACATTAGCCTTTCCGATGGTATGTAACAACCTAACTAAACTTTCATAGCCTCGATACTGTAATACCCATAATATGTTAACCTCAGGAATAAAAATCACTTTTTATACCCTACACCACCATAGTGGCGAGGGTATATTAAATTTTTGCAGATGTTTGTAATACCCAAAAATATTAGTCTAGCCCACCTTAAAGTATACCGATCGACTCAGAATCGCTTTCTGAGTCGACTAAACGATGTCCGTCCGTCCGTCTGGCTGGCTGGTTGTCCATGTAAACCTTGTGCGCAGAGTACAGGTCGCAATTTTGAAGATATTTCGATAAAATTTGGTACATGTAATTTGTTCGGCCCAAGGACCAAGCCTATTGAAACTGGCTGAAATCGGTCTATTATTTCACCTAGCCCCCATACAAATGTCCTCCCGAAAGTGGTCTTTATCGGTCACAAATGTTTAATTTATATAGGTATCTACACAAATTTTTCTCCAAATAAGTTTTATATATACGGAATTCATGTCACCAAATTTTATTATGATCCGTCCATAATTAGTCATAGGTCCCATATAATGCCTGCTTCCGGTAATCACTTTAACGAGCATAAATCTCCTAAAAATGTTGGTATACACATAAAATGCAACATAAATAACTTTCATCTAGACATTAATAACACCACCTAATTTCATGATGATCGGTCCATAATTTGACATAGCTCCCATATAAGGTCCACTTCCAAAAATCGCTCACGAATATAAATTATTGCGCTGAAAACTACCTATAGGATTGAATAAAAAAGCCGCAAGATGCAAAACTCAGACAAATTTTGGGGGGCGGAAAATTAATAGCGGTCGGACTCACATTGCACCCCTCCAGTGGCTATTATCGGTCAGTTGTAGTGGTTTTTTTAAGGTTTGAAATATGAAAAAAATCAATTTAAAAACCTTTGTCTTGAGTTACAAAACATTTATTTTTATAGTTATCCCACTCGCATCCCACTAAGCGACCATAAAGGTTTTAAAGGAAAAGACCTAAGCTTTCTTTTGAGAAAAAAATAAAGAAATAAAAAAGGGTCCATTTTGGAAAAAAAGTCAAAAAAGTTTTTGATTTTGCAAAAAAAAAAGTAAAAAATTTTATGTCTTGAGTTACAAAACATTTTTTTGATAGATATCCCACTCGCATCCCACTAAGCGACAAAAAAGGTGTTAAAGAAAAACACATAAGCTTTCTTCTGAGCAAAAAAAAAAATTAAAAAAATGGGTCCATTTTTTTAAAAAAAGTCAACAAAGTTTTTGATTTTGCAAAAATAGTCAAAAAATTTCATATCTTGAGTTACAAAATATTTTTTTTGATAGATATCCCACTCGCATCCCACTAAGCGACCATATAGGTCGCTTAGGAAAAGACCTAAGCTTTCTTAAAAAAATAAAAAAAAAAAAATAAAAAGGGCCCATTTTGAAAAAAAAGTCAAAAATGTTTTTGATTTTTTAAAAAAAAAGTCAAAAATATTTTATTAATTTTTTTTAATTTTTTTTTTCGGAAGATTGCATAAATAGCTATCTAAACTATTTGGGACACATTATGCTAAGAACAATAGGTAATAAGTTATATGGATAAGAAAAAACACCTGTTTGGCCAAAATGTCAAATTTTGACCTCCTATAACTCAGAGAGTTCTTGACCGATCTTGTTGAAAAATTGTGTCCGAATTACTATCCAATAGAACTAACATTGGTGCAAATTTCATCCCGATCGGAAGACATCGATTTCAAAAGTTGGTTCACTTGACGTGAAATGCCCATATATATAAGCTTACAAAATGAAAACAAAACATATTTTGACCCTTTTTGCCCAAAAGTACTTTGAAGTACATTATCATCTTTGGAATAATATATTTTTTTTGCCTATTGGCAACATCGCTTACCCAGAATAACGGTGAAGTATCTCATGTTCTCATTGTGGTGTTTATTAGTGTTGTAATGATAAAAAATACTGTTTCGAAAAATACTATGGATTAGACTTGAAATAGAAAATGTTATAAAAGTTACAAAACTAATCAATATATTAATCAAATTTAAACAAAAATCTATGAGTTTTTTTATGTTTTTCATGATGCTGTACCTACGGTACTTAAAAGCATCAGGACCCTTTCGAGTCCTTGCAGGATCCTTTCTGTTCCTTGCAGGCCCCCCACAAAGTTAAAATTTTGTAAGTAACTTCCTGAAGTCCTTATTTTCGATATTTAATAAAAAATAAAACTTTTTCAACGATTTAAAGCCTTGGTCCACAAGGGGTTAAGGGGTATGGTTCACTATTCAAAACGCGAAAAGTGAAAAAGTCGACGTTTGGTTTCAAATATATTTTAAACGATTTTTCTTTAGTTTTAATGATTTTAGATGTTGGAGAAATCGTAAGTAATCGTAAGTAATAGGGGGGTCACACGATATGTATTGCATGTGTTTTGTGACATGTATTGGGATATTTAATTTTGTCGAACTTTTTGGCATACCACCATATGATGGTCAATGTTGTATAAGTAATGAAAATCATGAATAAAATTTAAGTTAAATTTCTAAAATAAATTTATTGAAAAATAATAAATTACTTTTATGATATTTATTTAACACATCTTTATTTCTAAAATAAACCTACATATAACACATACATTATTAACATTTAATAATTTTTACTAGGAAATATTTAAATCTATTATTTTTCGAGTGCAGTCTAGTTAAGTGCACGTTTACAAAAGTATACGCGTATATTTATTTTACCAAACAATTTGTAATAAATTGCTGGCTTAAATATAAATTGCTCAACTAAATTGAGTGAACATAAAATGAAAAATCGTAAAAATAATAATGTTTTGATTTGAAAAAATTCAGCGTTAGTTAGGAATTGAAAAAAATATTTACATGAGAACTTGTATTTTGTCTGTGTTAAGTGTAGTGTAAATATTGCAAAAAATATTTTGGAAATATTTATGTATGCATGTATGAATGGGTTTTAGTTTATGGTTTACCAAAAAAAAAAAAAACTTTGATAGGAAAACTCAATGTGAAGTAAAAAATATACATTTTTTCTTTCATATCATTGTTTAATAATGTTGCATTTATTTTGAACATTCAAATATTAATTGAAGTTCCTACTGCGATAATATGATATGTGTCTATTTTTTCTTGTTTACTTACATCAGAAGTATTTTCATAAATTTCTGATAATTAATTTCTACACCATTTCCAATTATATTTCAGAAGTTGCTAATAATTTGAAGTTTCTTAAATATAATTGGAATATTCTGAAATATAATTGGAAATTACGCAAATTTTACTATTTAGTTTTTTCAAACTGTGCAATTTTTTGTAAAAAAAAAGTTTATGTTTGTTTCAGCAAACTAAATTTAATATTATTTAAGTAAATAAATTTAATAGCTTTGTCACTTTTCTTAAGCATCTGATTCTGATTTTTATTGAGTTTGATATGAGCGTTAGTTTATACTTCCAGTAGTTTTACAAGTAGTCATTGCTTACCTTTTATAAATATATTTTTGAGTCATTTGATACATGTGTGTTCTCTTTGTAGTGCACAGAGAAGTCGATTGGTTACTCTATACATCCCAGGTAATCTATCGTGAAGTAATTGGGACTTTTGTGACTCTATATAATCAAGTATTGTTAAGTCACTTTAAACTTTTATTTTGTACTGTACTGTTGAAAGTATATGTATTACCCTATTGTAGAGCTAATTGCCACTTAGTGTTCTTTTATATTCTTAAGTGCAGTATTATTAAAATGTTTTTATTTTTATTATAGAGTATATAATCATTTTACTGTCCCTTGTTGGACCAATCTGTAGTTATTTCAAATGTCTAATAATATATGTATTTCACAATGGTTTTTATTGCTTTTCAAGCAAAAAATATCCTAAAATAATATTACTTTTTATGCTATGTTTATTGTGTTATCATAACGAACCAGCAGACACCAACGCCCAATGCCTAAGAGTCGGTTAAACCGAGCCGCCAAGTCGTTATATATTAGGACATTATGACAATATGACTGATAAGAGACCTTGTGAATTGACCAAATATTTAACTTGCTAGAAACTTTTTATTGTCGGGTCAACTATTATTATACTGGCCAACTATCATTCGAAACCAATTTGATTGTAGTATTATTTACGAATACTAATAAGAAAATCATTAATCATAAACTTTTATTCGTGGACTATTTGGTACTAATTATCTAACTGTCCTAATGTAGCTGACCAATCAACTGTAAGGTTCATCAAGAACCTTCTATGATGCAGGATCATTCGTTCCGAAAAGGAAACGGCTGTGATCACGAGAATGGCCGCTAGGGGTACGCCTCAAGGAGGCATCTTATCTCCACTTCAGTGGAATCTGGCAATAAATTATCTGCTCAGGAAACTGCATCTCATGGGTTATAAAACGGATGACGTCGCAGTGGCAGTATCTGGGATCCACTTGGTCACGATATCACAACGGCTGGAATATGCACTCAGTGTACTAAGTCGGTGGAGTACAGACGGTGGATTGAGTGTTAACCCAAGCAAAATCGAGCTTGTACTGTTCACAAGGAAGTACAAGATTCCTCATTCCCCGATTAAATGGTGTTGAACTAAAACTATCGGACAATGCAAAATACTTGGGAGTCATTCTGGATATCAAACCTGTGGATCTAATGGCCAGAAAAACAGCATACAATTCGGCCTTCAGGCTAATCGTGATTGGGGCGTGGAGACATGCTCCATATGCTTACGCCAGTATAATAGGTAGCATTCGGAATCTTCCTGAAAATAACGATTACTGCATTTCTAGGCCCTTCATAGTGAGAAATTTTGGTGTCTCAATTCCGCATAATACGAAAGAAATGGACGGAGCTCTGATGAATTGGCGAAAAACGGCGGCATGCTGCATGACGGACACATAGACTTCCTATGTGGGATTCCGTTATCCAAATGCAAGCTTTACATTAGTAACTTCTACTATGAGCTTGCTCAGGCAAGATGGGGTTGTGAACCCACATGTACTATTACCAGAATGATATGGCCCCGGCTAAATCGTGGACGAACAACATATCTTCTTGGCTTGACACGCTCACAATTGAGCGGTATGGTGGCGGTCATTACCGGTCACTGCACCTTTGGCAACGACTCGAGGAGACTTGGCTTGCCCTACAACGACTTCTGCAGAAGTTGTCAAAACGAGGAGGAGAATGAAACAATTTTTCATCTTCTTTGTCATTGTCCGGCATTGGAAAATCTACGCTTAAGGTTTCTGGGACATCGTTCCCTAACTAGTCTCTCTGAGCTCTCGAAATTGAGGCTTGAGTGCATTAATGCCTTTGTAAGGAACAGTAATTGGCTAACCAGGCTTAATATGGGGATCTCCATGGAGTAACCGATAATAATCTACTCTCCTTTCTCTTTCTCTCTCGTATCTCTTCACGCACTCTTCAATCTTAACCAAATACTGACCGTCCCCTTCTCTCTTTTCATATTTACTCTGTTCTTCTCTTTTTGCCTATATACTTTCAGGTAACACAAAGGGACCTATGCCTGGACCCAAGAGAGGTGCAGTTCATCTGCACTTCGCGGCTGCCTGGAAACCTAACCCAACCTAATTTAGCTGATATATGTAATGTTGGTCCCATTGAAGTAAGCATATAGTATTTGTAGCATGGTTTGTTTACAAGAAACCGCCCCACAGTGTAAGATTTAGCCATTCTAGGGAGACACAATTAAATATCTTGGAAAAAAATTAAGCTACTTTACTTACTGTTACTAGGCCAATATGTACCATTGTCCAAAAAATTGGCGAAATTGGGCTACTGCCACGCGTTGGATAATCAAAAAGTAAAAAAGCGGCGAATATGCATTAGAATGTTTAAAGTAAATAATAAAGAGGTCGAAGTAACAATAAGTGCTTAATTTTTCTTCATTAATTTTTATCTATATATATATAAAACACAAACAATATTTCTACCTATGTCCGTTATATATTCTGAAACCATACAACCGATGAGCTCCAAACCGGTTTCATTAGAAAGGTAATTTTGTGAGAATGGATAGACACCTTAAAGAATGCATTAGGTACATTCGTGAGCCGGAATTACGAATTTTCTCATACAATATTTTTTTCCAATTTTAAAATTAGTTTATCTTGAAATTTTGTATGCAAGCACCTCTCCCGATGAGTATATCCACTAAGGGGGTAAAAATGGATAAAATCGGTATCTCTATAACTCCGAAACTGATAAAGCTAGCACCAAAAATCCAACTTAATCTAAATTTGTGCAAGAAATAAGTGGACAGGTGTGTGGTACGTTTTGTACTTTTAAGGGGATAAAATGGGACAAACTCGAGTTTTAATACTTTTTTGTATCCCATATCCCAGAAATTAAATTTAAAGGGAATTGCAGACCTTAAAAATGTTCAAATAGACTCTGGCACTTTTTTGATTTTTTCAGACAGATTATGTTTGTAATCATGGAACTTCTGCTACTAGTGGTTACCTTAAATGATAGGCAAAATCATTATTTCAAGACAGTTACCCAGAACTGTTGGGTTAGTTTAGTTGTATGAACACAAACATATATGTATGTATTTGTGCGTGTTTAAAAGTGTTATAAATAGCAATTAAATAATTATTTTATTAATTTATTGAAAATTAATTTGTAATCATTTTATGGCATCAACAATAATAACAATCATTATAATTTCCTATATTTTATGGACCCGTAATTGAACAGATACAAATGCTATTATAAAGTTTTTTTTTTTTAATCTCTGTACGTCTGATCTGTCCGAGCATGTGTGCTTTTAAATATGCAATTTAATGATAATAATCATCATTATAAACAATAGCACATGCACGCACAATCATTATTTTACAATAAGTTCAAGCCCGGAGAAGTATTCCTCAAAAACATAGCCATGATTGGCAGATAAAATCATTATTTATAAACTCAGCTATGTTTTAATTTAAGTCAGTTTCTACTTATATATATTACTACTAAAATACCTTTAATAAATGTATTCACTATTTATTAAAACCTTGTTTATACTTAGCTGTTTTAACTAACTATTGGGCTTCATGCATAAATATCACATGTAGCAAGTGTTTAACGTCCCCTCAATGCTATTTATTGTCACAGCTTTATGAAATACATGGTATTATTCATATTTAATTTCAACATTTAATATGGAAAAATTGAGATTTCAGTAACACAGAAATAAATAAATAAAATATTTGAATATATCAGAACAGATTTAAAATTCTATAAAACATTTAAACAATGCAAAATACCACCAACACTACATTATACCACTCTAATTAAATATTTATTAATTTTAAATACAACAATCATATTGAACAATAACATATGTATGAACATTAGTGTTGTACCGTTTTTATGGGGTCGATGTTCCCAACTAAAATGAGGAGAGCGTCAGTATTTGGTTAGCTGGATCAAAGGATAAAAAGCTAATTTTTTAAAGCTTTTATAATTTTTATCATATTTTTATAAGTACAACAATAATGGTATCACGTTAAAGGTCTTTGAAAGGCGCTTTTAATGTCGTATCTGAATTCTCATCCAAATCTATATATATTCGCATATATATTTAATTTTTTTTTTATTTTTGACATAAAATAATTTAATGTAATTAATTTAAATTACTACTTCATAAATCACATATAAATTTAACGAAACTAGCAAAAAATTACAAAGGTTACAATATTTTTGGACTTAATTTAATAATGGTTTTGAAAACGCCTTTTAAATCAGAGTACGGAAACAAACAAAACGAAACGTTTGCTTTCATTTTGTTTTGTATTGATTTTGCTCATGAGCGCTTAATGTAACAGGTGGCGCAAAAGTAAACTTCCGATGTTTTTTGGCTGTAATTAAAAAAAAAAAAATGAAAAACTTTGATAGTGTGATAGCGTATCATTGTTTATTAACGTGTATTTCGCATGTGTTTACTACACAAATGTCGAAACAGAACTGACATTAGGGGCCAGTCGCAAAATTTATAGCATTTTCTGATAGGAGGATTACTTTTGCGCCACCTTGTACATTAATATCAAAGTATATTTATACAAGTACATGTAACTCTACAACAAATCAACATTAATTTTGTTTGTGTAAAACATTGTGAGATTGTCAAATAATTGAAAATTTGTGCCACAAATTTCACTCACATTGCCCATTTAATCGGGTCTTTTCGCACATAGAATAAGTCACCACTTCCACTGGTACATTTTTTTGCACAATGAACAAAAACACGGTTTTCCAGTGGTTGTTTTTAGTTATATTATTAAAAGTTTTCAAAATTTTTTGTTATTAATATTTTCACATATAAAAAAGTAAACAAACAGAAAGAAAAACAAAAAAGTAAAAAATTTAGACATTCTCACAAGTATTTACAAAGGAGAAAAAAATGAACAGCTGATCACTTGCATGTTCTTGTATAAATATACATACTTTGATTAATATAAAGTTTATATTATAAACGTACGCAGGTAGAAAGGATCAGAAAAAGAACAATATTGAAACATTCTAAGGAAAAAAGCTTGAGAAACGTTTGGTAATTGATTTACTCATTATAATAGAGAACAGAGTAGCAAAACAAACAAAACGAAAACAAATACGATTCTCTGTTTGTTTTGTACTCAAATGTACGATTGTAACGGTAAATTAATTAATGCAGATGAGTGAAAAGCCAATTGTTTCGTTTTCTCTCTTTGTCACTTGAAAAGGTTTTGTTTTTTGTTTTTCCTCATGTACAATACAATTTAAAAATCTTGATGTGTTTTGTACATTTTGCAAACGTTTGCGAAATGTTTTGTTTGTTTTCATGCTCTGTTTCAAATGCCCTTCACATGATACCAATATTTCAGTGGTATCCTTTGTGAAAAATATGGAAAAAAATCTTAAAAAAGATACCTTTTTATCCTTAGGACAAAAATGTTGAGAATCAGTATCTTAGAATGAATTTAACTTTTATTTTAGTTGGGAACATCCAAAACATTTTTTGTGGCCACCCTAATGTGTATGAGTTATATAATACTACTTACTACATGTATATTTACATTTACAATATTTTCGCTTGAAAAAAGGAACAATTGCTTTAGAAATGAAAGCAAATATTTATTTGTTCTTCGGTCTTTATTTATTTTTTTTTTTTTTTTTTTTTTACACAAAATTATTTAATTATACTCTCATTCTTCTTAATGTTATTTTAACATTTTTTGCATTGTTATTCTAAATCAATCTGATGCCCTCACTACTCTATATTAATTTATGATTTGTAAACAAACATTGTTTTTATAATAATTAATAACAGTTATTACATAGAATTTATATATCGCTCATTTGCTCCAACAACGTCATAATTCAAAAAAAGTCATTTCGTGAAAAACGGCTTTGAATCTGTATTTAACCCAAATTTTTACTTGTCAAATATACGAGAAAATATGAATTTTAATTTTGATGTGTACAACAAAACAACACTCTCACACAACTCACTTGACTTTTTTGAAAACTGATAAAACTAAACGGCGCATATTTTGTATTACTCAGTTCAAAAAAACCCGGATTTTATGACGTTGTAGCAGCAAATGAGCGATATGTCTTATAAATAGTCATATATGTATAACACAGTGCAACACCCTAAATGCAAACTCTTTCTTGAGTGAAATTTTTCGCACCACTTATTGAAGCTAACAAAAACCCATTTGGATTTTGCTAGTTTAGCTGCTGTTCGTATTTTATGGCCTCATGTATATTTTGGCAAAAACACGATTTTTCCGAAGAACATACAATTTTCGTTATATCTCGGAAACCAATTGGATTTTTGTTTTCCTGTCTTCAGCAAAATTGTAGCTATAGACAAGGAAAAGAAGTATAAAACAAACTAACTCTAAAAATTGCATCTAGTGCCTTAAGATTTATAAAATGTGGACCAATTTTAATTTTTTATAAACTGTGGGAAATTCAGTAAAGTAATCTGCAGAAACATTATTTCTTATAATATAATCCATAATTCTTCAGAACATTATAGTACTGCAAAAAGCTTTATTCACATTTTCCTGCTGTATTTTACATCGAAAATTCGAGAAATGTATGAACAATTTTTCAAAATGCAAAAAAAAGAATTAATCAATATAAATTGATGTTAATGCATCATCTGAACTTGATAGTACATTCTTTCGGTGTGTCCTTCAAATATATCGTCCTCCTTGACTTCAGTGGCTGTATCTTTATATGGGGATAACGTTATGACTCCACTAACAAACTTCTGCAAGCAATGCATCCAGCTTTTTTCCATTATATCTTTTTTCCACTGGCTTACCTGATGAAATCGTTCTCCTTGTTCGTCCGATTCAGTGGGCAATTGGTGTAAGAACTTATCAAAGTGGTGATGCAGCAAATGTAATTTCATAGATACATTGATTTGACGAAAGTAATTGAGCATTGTTTTCACAAATTTCCTGCACTTATGTTTTTGGTATTCAATTGTTGTTCACTCAAAATAATTGTTATTCACTCAAAATAATGTGTTATTGTCTTGTTACATTAATGACAGCAACATGACATTTGTATTGATTACAAGGGCTAGTTCAAATTGCATCGCAACAACGCCACACATTGGTTGAGGTTCATAGAAAAAGCGGCTAAAAATAGAAGAAGTTGTCGGAAAACAATGAAACTTGGCACATAAGCATTTTTTGTTTGAATCAAGAAAAAAAAACTCCCACCTCCCATACAAAGTTAAAATTAAATTTTGACCTACGGCATTGTTTTTTGACACATAGCATTTTTAAATACTCAGAATCATTTGTGTGAAATTTTAATAATATCCGCCCACTTCCCATACAATTTGTATTGAAAAAGTGGCATAACTGCCTTGACTTTTAATGCATATAATTGTTGAATGGGCTCCTGAAAATATATACCTGAGCCGCCCACTTTTACGCCCATCTCCCACAGAAAAAACATGAATAAGTAATAGTATTTTAATAATTTTTTAACATCATTATCGTACTCCAATTTTTTGATTTGCAGCTTTGAGCGAAATCTATTTATTTAAATGGGTCTGAAGACAATAAAATACTATGCATTACGTCTTCATTAGTGGCTACACGTCCAATTCTTCGCGAATGATGTAATCTATAGGCTCTGTAGTCTTTATTCCTCGCTTCCTGAGCATCCTCGGATAGCATACCTGATACAAATAATCAATTAAAATGTAATTCTGCTATAATTTTGCTACCATGCACCAGAAATTTATGTACAGTTACAGGCATGTAGTACCAGCCACAGAGATCAAGAAAAAACTTAGCAGTATCCATGCAATATATATGAAATTTGTTAGTGTCGATCGCTGTATTCCAATTTATTGCGGCCAAAGTAATTTTAAATCTATGGATTAATTCTTCCTTTACGCCAATTACGTCTGCAGTTTTGACTGGATTTTCGAAAAACCTTCTTGCCGTATTGCCATCGTTTGTTGTGCCCATACCTTTCTCTTCATAATTTCAGCTTTATTTGCCGCCATTTAGATTGTTTTCTATCTATCTGTTCTCAATTTTTTGAAACTTCGACGGTAAAAAATGTGCAAAATGTAACAACATGCATGAACGAAAATCCATATTTTGTCACTTCATCACTTTATAGTTTCTACTGTTTTTTTTGGAAAGGAGCAAGTAGGAGCAGCTGAATTTTATTTTAACTTTTAGCTGAGATTTCAAGCTGTATTTTGTCCTCTTTTGTTAAACAGCGCTACACAGCGCTAAAAGGATGCAGTCCACTGAAGTTGATGAACATTGAAATTTTGATGTTGTTTATATTTTGTTCTACGAAATTTTTTATATGGCACTTTTTCCAATTTTTTTTAATGCAAATCTCATCTATGACAATTGTCATTTACGAAAATATACAAAAAAATCAAATGATAAGTTCACTTTGATTGTACCAAAATATTGAATATACAGTAAATTTGCATGCCATTTTAAGCAAGGGAACATATCGCACTGGTTCCTCTAAAGAGCGTCAACACAAAATTTTTCAATTTTAATTTTTTATAAGAAATCGATGTACAGTGGTCATATCTACCCACTCTAAAAATCATACATCATTTTCTCTACTCTTTCGACAAAATTACAGTTGGATCCGTCTGCAACTTTCATTGTAATGTATTAAAAAATAAACAGTTTTTTGCCTCTACTGAAATTTTTTAAATTATGAGTTGACTCTCTTTAGAGGAACCAGTGCGATATATAGACTTCGAGCGTGTCTTTCCAAACAAATAATTAATATATCAGCCTAATATTACGGGACCATAATATTGCGATATCTGACAACAAAATACCAAAAAATTTTCCAAAGCGGTGAACATGAAAAAATTTATTTCGGACACTCTTCAACCATATATGGAAAACAATTTGTACATAGTTGATAAACTAAAATAATTTTCCATGTAAATACAGCAGGAAAATGTGAAAAATAATCCATGAAACAATCCAAAGAAACAAAATGGGAAAATTTTGAAGAATTATGGATTATACTACATTTTCGACATTTTTGCAATTTTTAGGCAATAGATGCAGTTTTTTTGAGTTAGTTTTACACATTTGTCTCCTAGTAGTCTATAGCTACAATTGTGCCGAAGACAGGAAAAACAAATTTCCAATTGGTTTCCGAGATACACCCGTGAGAAAATTGCGTGTTCTTCAATATACTTACATGAGACCATAAAATCCGAACAGCAGCTAAACTAGTTAGTTTCGATAAGTACTTCAAGAAATTCCACACGAGAAGGAGTTTGCACTTGATGTCTTCAAAAATGTTGCACAGTTTAATCAATATAACAGTAATAGTCATTTAAATTCCCGGGAAATAATATAGGAATATGTGTACAATATTTTTTGTTGTCCAATTTTGGTGTATTGTTTTGTAATCCTCATAGTTTAAATCGGTAAAAATTCAATAATATCTATAGTTTTATTAAAACATTTAAGAAGTCCGAAATAATTGTAATTCGTGTCAAAAGAAAATTGTTTCAAATCTGAATGTAAATGTAAACAAATTTAAAATAATGAAAATATTAATATCCAGAAAAGTTGTAATGTAAAGTAGTAATTCCGTTAAGGAATTAAAATTTAATTTTGCATTACATTTTCTTTTGGCAACTGTCTGTTGCTAGAATCACAAAACTTAGGATATAATCGGTTCGATTGGCAACAAGACACAAGGAATCTGTTTTGTCTATGCTGAAATAATATTGTAATTTTAAGAAGAAAACTTATTTCCGATTAGGAATCCTAAGTATGAAGGCTGGGTTAGCCGACCGTAATGTAATGTGTTCTTAACGGATCGGAACAGCATATCGTTATTGTTGTGTGTTATAGCAGTTGCAGTGATAAAATATAAAAACTGTAACGTCTGCATCTTTTAAAAATACAACAGATAACAGATATATATTGTCCTATAATCGCAATTAAGTCTTACGGTAAGTTAATATTACATCTACATTCCATCATCACTAAGTCAGCCTTGACGCTTATTATAAAATTGCATTGTGGAAAATTGGAGCGAGAATATAAGGAAGATAAACATCAGATATGTTTTATATCTATAAAGATGATTATTGTGTAAATTACTTGTATTATAATTAACAATTACCATCTCTATATGACATCTTAGACTTAATAGGGATTTCTAACTTATATAGTACTATTTACTTTCTACAACTAAAAGAGTGTGAAGACTTTAAATAATTTACACAATATTGTTGTTACACCTACAATATCATAATTGATTTTAATTTATTTAAATATATGATGTACAAACATTAAATTTACATAATGGTTATTATTTTTTGTATGAAACATATACATTTTATCTTTGGTTAAGGTTTAGCTAAGGTTAAAATTGTGATAAGTTACCTGCCTTAAAATACATTTAAGTCTCTTAATTGTTTTAAATAATAAAACAATATATATATTACTATAGTTTAACTAATGCACATAATAGTTAAAGATTTAAGTTGTTTCCATATTGCGATTGGGGCAAAATCATTAAAAATTATTGACATCATTAAGCCACAAACATTTAATGGAGCAACGAAAACTGTACTGCAAGCTAAAATGGATGAAAGCGCTCGACGTAATAAACTGTAAGTGTGTACACACTTATACTTATATACATATGTATGAATGTGTGTGTGTATACATACGCATATACACATACTCTTAATGAGTACCTTGTATAACAACACCTTTGGCTTATTATTTAATTTAGTGGAGAGTCGTTTAATATTACAACTTCATTTAAACATGAATTTAATAAAATAGAATTATTCAAACTTATATGAGCTCATGTTTGTTAGAGCATGTGTATGTATGTTTGAATTTGCGTGTGTGTATGAATGGTTCTCAGGCAAAAGTCTTAAATTAGAACACTTCATAAGACACCTGCTAGACCTCACAATTATTAACGTTTTAACGAACAGAAACGTCAAGGCATGCAACAGTATTACAATACAATATACACATGCGTACAACAAAAACATACAAAAGAAATTTAACTTTAAGTGTATTTCAGGTGAACGATAATTACATTGAGAATAAATATTTAATGTTCTAATTATATTGTGCTAATGTGCACACATACACAAACGCACATACATATATACTTACTTATATCCGTACATTTTAACGTTCGGAAGTTTATTATGCCCAAAAGGGTGAAGTAAACTCAGGACTTCCTACATCCATACCAACATTCAACAACGAATATTCATACACTTTATAAAGGATCACGCACAAAATAATGTGTAATATGTAGCGAAAACTTCAATTTACCTAAAAGATATTGGTGTAATCAAAATTATGTTAATATTCTCTTTAGAATATAAATTTTAGATCGATGTTCCTATGAAGTGATAGGCATTATAGCCATGAAGAGGATGATCATAAAGATGCTGATTGCACTCAAAGATGACGATTACGTTCCCAAAAATTATTGCAATGTAGAGTTCTCTGGAAGTTTAATAATAATATTGTAAATATTTATAACTATTTGTAATAAAGTAAAATTATGATATAAACATATTAAAGCATTCGTGGGCGCCATTAAGGACATTTGGAGAATTTGTTTATATAAATTCAGATTTGAAAAAGTTCTTTTTCGAAACGAATTTCCAGATTTAGCTCACAAATCATTATTGAATTTTACCAATTTAGTTAAAAAATTGTACTGATTTTTGATTTAATTTAGTATTAAAAATTCTCGGGAATTAACAGTTTTTTTTAAGGAAGTATAGTAGGTTAACCCTGACCATATAAAACCCTACCACGAGTGAATGGAACAATGATGAATTACGAAGCATTGAAGTAGGATAAGCGATTTAATAAACCTCGCATCTATTATCAATCAATCCTTACAATTTTCTATTATTACTGCATTCGATCGTGAAACTGTTATTTATAGAATATTTTTTTACAAAAAGGAGAACAAAAATCTTTAAAGTTAATTCCCGAAATAATTGTCTTTACCTGACATGTTCTAATCGATGCACACATTTGTGGTGAGCAGTGTAGCCATATATATTTTTCCAAAAACTTTTTTATTTTGAAAAAAAAAAAATTTAACAACAAAAACTTGTTTGTTTGTATGAAAAAATTATAACAAAACTGAAATTTTTACATCTTTTGTTATGTTAATAAAATTATATAAACATTCAGTTTAAAAAGAAAAATCTGAAATTAATTAACTACTTACATATACTTATATACAAAGATACAACAATATGTATTTGAAATCATATTGGGAGATATTTTAAGATCAATAAATTCCGCATAATGGAAATGGAGTAGCTCAAGCTATTCATCATCAGAATTATGCTCTAAAAAATGTATTTTATGCGCATATAAAATGAACTTAGAAATTAAAAGTAGGCTCTTGATATATAGAAAATATGCACTTAAAGAAAGTTTGTTTTTGTTGTGGCCCATTGTTTATAGGATCTGGAGTGGTAGGACGTTTCGGATAATTTTCTCTAAAAGTTGCTACTCTATATGGAGCTTTTCCTTTGAAATTATGCTTTTCCTTTTAGGTTAACGAACTTGATCAATGGCAATTGTTTCTGGCTGCTCTGATTAGTTTAATATATTAACTTTTAAATACTGTAAGCCTCAGTTTCTCTAAGGGGCTTTCCCGCTTTCAATTAAAAAGCTCAGATTGTTTATTGTACAACGAATTCAGTGTTACTTTGTTATTTTGTGTTTCTTTGATTGTCTTGTGCTAGCAAAGTAATATTTTATACTATACTTTTTGATGAATAACGTAAGTTAAAGAGTGATTAGATTACTCACTGTCACTGAAATATATTTTATATTATGTGTTTCTCTGCATAATTTTATGTTATTTTGTAAGGATTCTGCGTGTACTAAATGATTAGCTTTCAAACAAATTTATAACCACGAAAATGTTTGTCATAATTATTTTTAATGCCAACCGCCAAGGAGGTTAATAAACTAACCACCCCATTCCATAAGGACCTTTACCTCAACTTTTATTTTTCTTATTCTTCATAAGAAATTAACCTCATTGTAAACTTATATACATATAAAACCGTGGCTGAATGATTTAAGTTACCTTAAGTTTCTTTTTTTAGAAATTTTGTCGAAAATTTTGTTAAATTTTGTCAAATTCTTACACCCATATTGATAAACAAATATTAAATTTATAAATCAACATGGCCATACAAAATTAGTTTTATAAACGTTGGATAAATTTAAAAACTGTTTATAAGGAGTGAGATCGTAAAATTCTTAACACACGTTTTTCATTGAAACATTTATTCGATTTTTTTTTTTTTTTTTGAAAAACATGTTTAATGTCAAGTATATATATTTGTTGTTAATCTGATTAAAATGAGTGACCAGAAAAAAGTGCGTACTAAAATTATTAAATATTTTCAACAAAACCCAACATGGTCCTACAAAAAGTTGGCCAAGCATTCAAAGTTTTCCCGTCAAACAGTTTCCAATGTTATTAAACAGTACCGGGAGAACTTGTCCGTTGATAGAAATCCTGGTTCAGGTAGAAGGAATTTTTAAATTTTTTCAAATTTAAAATATTATTGAAATTTTTTTTTCACGTTAATTATTTGTCTTATTTGTATTTTTTAATACATACGCAACACATATGAAAATAAATTTTGAACTGTTTTAAACAATTTATATATACCGACCGTAAATCAAAAAAAATCATGTTTATTATTGGTGCATATTTCATCGCAATAGGAAGACATCGATTCACTGACATGAAATCCCTCATATATATAAACATAAGGAAATTAAGCTCTCTGAAATCAAAGAAAATTTTACGGAAATTCAATGCACATAAGTCGATTATGGGTACCCTCATATATTTTAATGTACATATTTGAATTTTTTTAATTTAGCTTATGCCAATTTGCAGTGGTCCTTAATAAAACAGTAAAATATTGAGAAGAAAAATTACAATGCCAACAATAAAATAATATTTAGAAAAAAAAAAATTATGAAAACAAATAAAATATACAGGAAAAAAATGCAAAAATATGATATGAAAAGCAAAATTTGCTGTAAAGAACAAAAATACGAACTAACAAATCGATGCCAACATTCTTAAAATTGTCTAAAACGAATAAATAACTAACCAACTCATATATTTATACGAGGTATGGCAAAAAAATGAGATTGTATATTTATGGTTTCCTTGATCATCAGTTTTGTATATTATCCAAAACAACTTGACTGGGAACAAAAGCACACTACTAGCTTAAGGAAATCGTTGTCGAAATCGAACTTTTTGAATATGCTATTACAAAGCTTAACATAATTTAATAGTGTTTTCACACTGAGTGGTTTTAATGCAAAAGTAGGTTTTATCGTTAAAACCATTATTAAAACCTGGTTTTACCATACAAAATTATTATGATAAAACCATCTTAAAACCTCTTTTGAATTGGTTTTAAGTAGGTTTTATGAAATACAACCTTGTTTTCTATGTACTAAATACAGTGCTACCAACATGAAGATGTTAAAAACAGCTGATAAAAGAAAACAAAACAAATATAGAAACGAAGAAAGCCGTTGACAAAGAGTAAAACTTAAAAATATGAAATAACGAACGCAACAGCAACAATAAAAAAAATACAAGATAAAAACAAGTAAGAGTACTATATTCGGCCGTGCCGAATCTTAAATACCCTCCACCTAAATATGATGAGAGATGTAGAAGTTACATTGGCATAAACACTTTAATATCCATATTCAATATTTGTTATTATGAGGATTAAGACAATGTTATCGAAATACTATTAAATAAATATATGAAGTAATATAACAATTGTAAGAAAGACTAGTTTAAGCAGAAGATACTTTAACTGCAGATTCTTGCCATTTTGAATAGAGTTTGTCATTTATTCATATTATAACGTATGACATTTAACAATTTATATATGTACCTAATAACTGGTTATCATTATCCGATTGGATCAACATTATCCTTATTCACCACAAGTGAAGAAAAATAATATAAAAAAGGGTATACAAATATATTTAGACAAAATTCAAAATTTTACATATGGAAATGAGTTATATCACAACATTTTAATATATATTCGCGATTAATGAATTTTCCGGATATGTGTCTTATATATAATTATGAACCCATAGTCAAAAATTCCAGCAGTATGATTTCTGTCTACTTGTAACTAATTTCTGTTGAATTTTTGATCGATATCAATGTTTATATACGTTAATGTATTTTTGGGTTGTGGAACTAATTGGAAGCTATGACGTATTATGAGTCAATCATCATAAAATAGTTTAACGTGATTTCTATGTATTTTAATTGAATTTCATCTTTACAAGAGTTTTATGGGTATTATAGTTATTACCGAAAGTGGAACTTATATGAGGGCTGTTGCCAATTATGGACCGATATTCATAAAATTCAGTAGTATGATTTTTGGATTCAAATATTGGTTCAACATATTGGAGCTGACCTATTATGGGACTATCGCCATATAATACTGTAACGTGATTTCAAAGTATTTGAGGGCTATTTTTGTAAAATTTATAAATAAAAAAATTAATAAAACTTAATTTAAACAACGCTATTAACAAGTGTGGACCTTATATGACAACTATATCGAATTATGAACCGATATTTAAAAAATCTTGTAATATGATTCTTGAATACAAATTACTGATCGGTGTACAATTTTGGTTTAATACAAATATTTTTTTTGGATATTTGTGTAGGTTAATGTGTTTTCCCGAAGTGGTACTTATATGGAGGCTATGACCAATTATTGGCCGATCATCATAAAATTTCGTACAATGATTTTTACATATATTGCAATTTTTGGATTCGAATTTCAACTTGATGACTATATTTGTAAGAAATTTATGAGGGTTTTAGTGATTTTCGGGAGTGGACCTTATATAGAGCTATGGTCAAATATGGACCGATATTCACAAACTACATAGTAGATACAAATTACTCATCTATGTATAATTTTATTTTGATATCGATTTGTTTTAGATATTTATACAAATTAATGTTTATACAGGTTAATTTTTCGGAAGTGGTCCTTATATGGGAGCTATGATCAATTATGGGCCAAACTTCATAAAATTTGGTACAGTTGTTGCTATGTATATGAGTTTTATGTATGTCGAATTTTAGCATTATTAAGATATTTATAAGAGATTTATGAGTACTTAACTGATTTTCGAAAATGGACCTTAAATTTGAGCTACGGTCAAATATGGACCGATATTCACAAAATCATGCAGTATGACTTCCATATATAAATTACGGATCTGTGTAAAATTTTGGTTTGATATTGATATTTTTTAGATATTTATGCAGGTTAATGTGTTGTTCGGATGAGGTCCTTATATGAGAGCTATAAACAAATATGAACCGATTTTCATAGAATTCGGTGCAGCGACGTTTGTGTATATGGAGATTATTTGTGTCGAATTTCAACTCAATATCGATATTTATAAGGTATTTATGCATGTTTAAGTGATTTTCGGAAGTGAACTTTATATGGGGGCTTTGATCAAATATGGGCCGATCCACGAAAAATTCAGTCTTGTGATTTCCCTTAGCACGAAACTTATTTTTGTTGAATTTTGTATGGATACAATTCTGTAGGCATTTATAGACTATAGCACCATATTTCGGGAAGAAATTTGTATGGGGGCTACGAGAAATTATGGACCGATTCTTTCCATTTTCAACAGAATTTGTCCTTTTATCATATAAATAATGTGTGCAAAATTTTATGATATTCTCTGCAATGGATTTACCAAAAATCAGAAAAAAACATGTGAAAATGATCAACATTTTTGGAGGTTGTCTTACATTTTAATCCATAACCCTGGTTCTACCAATTCGATTTTGCTGATTTTCAATACCAAACTGCTTAGGAAAATTATAAACATTTTGGTATACATTTCATTAATTTCACTTATGTATTTTGGACGTGAGAGTGTTTTACACAGACAGACAGACAGACGGACAGACGGACAGACGGACAGACGGACAGACGGACAGACGGACAGACAGACGGACATTGCTCAATCGACTTAGAATTTCATAAGGATCAATAATA
This sequence comes from Calliphora vomitoria, assembly GCA_942486065.2. Lineage (NCBI taxonomy): Eukaryota > Metazoa > Arthropoda > Insecta > Diptera > Calliphoridae > Calliphora > Calliphora vomitoria. Next base: position 66,157,638 of record OW818030.2, on the reverse strand, counting down.
TATACTTTGTTGGGTCTCAGATGAATATTTCTCAATGTTACACACGGAATGACAAACTTATATATACCCTCTTTCACCACTTGTGGTGGTGGAGGGTATAATAAGCTTTTGAACAGAACACAACGAAAAGGTTTTATTGAAATATGGGAGGAAAAATTAGAGTTTGTCCAATAAATGTTAAAACCAGAATTATGAAAACTTACAGTGTGAACGCAAAATCAGCTAATTATGGTTTTAACGTTAAAACTAGGTTTTAACTTTAGGTGTGAAAACACTATAAAATAGGAGTTCTGAAATCCATCCATAGCGCAGCGTATAATAACATTCTTTCGTTTATAATACAAAAATTGTTTTTTAAATAAAATAAAATTTTGGAAAATTATTTTAAGCTAATTATAAAAAACTCGGAAAAACTGTATAAATTTCCAGCAACTTTGTATTGTATTAGTTTCAAACGATTTGGGAATATTTTTCAAATTTCACTTTTAAAGGTTACAATTAGTCATTATTATTTTCTTTTTTAATATATTGTATATAATATTTATATTTAAACAAAAAAAAGCACATTTAACTTTAAACAACTAATCAAATTAAATTAAGATCCATTTCACTGAGTAGCAAAGGGTTAGAAAACACAAATTTATTATTTTTTATAAAGAAAATAACTATATGAATGAATTAAATGCTTATCAATCAAATAAATGAAGTAAAACAAAGAGAAAAATATAAAAAAAATGTAATGTAAACAGAAAGATTTATACAAATCAAAAATAATGAAAATAAATGCAAAAATCACACCGCTCTGCATGTTAAACAAACAGATAAATCCACCCACAAACTTACAGATCTGGAAATAAAAAAAACAAATTTCACACACCACAACACAAGGCAGGCGCTCCTTTGCTCACGCCATGACAAATAAGCATGTGAATACATTAGACTGCTGCAGAATTGTGTGGATGTAAAAAAATTTGAGCTACTAATGGAACTGTTCCTTGATTTATTCACCATGTTATATAAAATCAAAATATAAAGCAAATTCTTAAACCGAAAAATCGGTCAGACATGCCAAAAGTTATTTCAACTTCCCCCGATCTTCTTGTTTTGTGTTCCTCATATATTGTGTTTCCTTTAAAACTGTACGAGAAACAAGTATAATACGGCCACATATAATATTAGTGGTAAATTTTACATTGCTAGATGTGGGCCTTATGTAGGTTCTACATACAATTTTGGGTCCATATACACATGTGTATTTAAGTTTTATTGGGGCTATGGTGAAATATGCACCGATCCAAACAAAATTTTGTTTTGTGATTTGTTTTTACATGGAACTTATCTTTGCTGAATTTGGTATGGATTCCGGAATTCAGTAGACATTTATGTACCATAGAGCCATATTCGGGGAATACATTTATTTGGGAGCTGGGAGAAATCATGGACCATTCTTAGAATTTTTAACAGAGCTTGTCAATTTTTCAAATGAAATATATGTACAAAATTGCATGATATATCGAAAAATATTAACTATTTTAGAAGTTGTTTCACATTTTGCTCCATACCTCAGGTTTAACTTGACCGATCTTTCCAACTTTCAGTACCAATCATTTCTGATCAACAGAAAATGTTTGGTGAAAATTGCATCCCCGTACTTATTTTCCTCGGGGTCTATTATGCCAAGACCAGACGGACGTACATAGATAGATCGCCTTAGAATTTTGCATAGTCCAAGAATATATATACTTTTTGGTTCTATGACCAATATTCCGATATGTTCCAAACGGAATGAAAAATTCAATATTTATATGAATTAATTTAAAAAAAAAAAATTGTGACCAAAAACTAAATTTTATCGAAATCAACAATTTTTTTTATTTTTTTTTAAATTGGGACTTAAGATGTTGCTACTTTTTGCAAAAACTCGATTAAAATGCGCAACCTCCAAACGTTATCCGGTTTTGCTTAAATTTGTAGCCTTTTAGATGACAGATAACAATTTTAGACATTGAGAGCATCAAAAATATAAAAAGTGTAAAATAAGGACCACCCAAATACAGACACCCACTGACAGGGACACATTTTAATGTACACAAACATACATTAAATGCAAGATAATAAATATAAATGTAAGCCACTACTACTACAATACATTCATTTGTGTGTGTGTGTGTATGAGTGTGATGTTGTAGTTGCACAAAATGCACATTGCACAGTGGTTTAGAAATTTTTTTTTGCGAAAAAATTCGGTATCTCGGGAGCTATTAGAGATATTGTTACAAAATTTCACATGGTTGGAGCTGAAGTGTTTCTGAGTTAATGGAATTTTGGCGATTTTTTTTTTAAATTTTGAGAACCGAGCTGAACACTGGCACCCATTGGCGCTAGGAAGCTTAACAAATGTAAATCAATTCGAAAACACATCAGCTCCAACCATGTGAAATTTCGTAACAATATCTAAAACAGTTCCCGAGATACCGAATTATTTCCATACAAAACGTTTCTAAACCACTGTGCATTGTTACACAGTCAGATTCACATTCTGATGTACGCAACTTAAAACGAATTCCAACAATTTGAATTTTATGTACCATTCTTCATTTTTTGTGCAAATTTCTCTTTTCAATTCAGGCAACATTCCATCCAACATCTCTTGCATCTCGTTTACAATTTATAGCTAGTAGCATTGAAGAAAAGGGAGTGCGTGAGGATAAAGAAAATATAATACAGGAGAGAAGAAATATCATTCCACAAGTTGACGTATGTCTTCTTGAAGTGTTGCTGTTTGTCGTTTTTATTTTATTTTTTTGTTATGTTTAACAGAAGAAGGATTAAATCGTATTGAATACGTTACAAATATAATATTTTTCTTACATAAGCACTTGCATATGAATACTTACATGCATTCTCATTAGGGTGGCCATATTCAATTTTCGATGCTGCTAAACGTCTAAGAACTAAATGCTGAAAATTTCAAAATCGGATAACGTTTAGAGGTTGTATATTTTATTTGAAGTTTCGAAGTATAATTATTTTCAAAAAAATTAATTGTTTAAAAAAATCCAAGTTAAAATATTTTTTGTATATCATTTACCAATAGATGCTTAAAAAATGTCTGACTTCGTAAACCCATTTTCTAACAACATTTCAACTGTTGTGCCTGTTATGAGTTGTTTGGGGACCGATTGTTTTCGTTTCTAATAAACACTAAATGTGGGTGTAACTGTTATGGGTTAGCTTGGAGACTGATGTAATATTGGCGGATTTCGAGAAAATTTAGTTTATGGTCACTTACACTTACATATGAGTAGTTTTAAATTTCTATGACATTGTAAGTCATTTCTTGGTATAACTTAGAGTTTCCAAGAAACCAAAGAAAATTATATGTGTCTCAGTCACTTTTCCCAAAACATGAAATGCCTTAAGAAAAACTATATTTTCACAATTAATTAAAAGAAGAGTTGGGTTGTCAATGAACGAACAAGTTCAATTGAACAATTCAGTCAAATGAAAATTTTGCTATGTTGTTCAGTCCTCTTGTTTTTTATTATTCTTTTTATTCAGTTTATTCTCTTTGTTCGTTTGGCATTACTGTAGATATTTGAATGTTTTTAAATAACGTTTAAGTTGTTTGAATTTGATTGCCTTTTTGCTTTCTTCTATATTAAAAAAGGCCAAATTCATTTGAAAAAGCAGTATTCTGTCTGCAAAAATATTCACAGAGAAATAGTTCAACCACTTAGTTCAATAAAATCCCTCACAACCTAAGTAACCATTCACTAAAAAGAACGATTATGTCCAACTTTAATTAAGTACTAGTGAACAATTAGATGAATTGGAGTTCTGCTATTTTCATCCAAATTCAACGCGAAATTGCTTTCAAAGATATATTTTTGACTTCCTGTTAGATAACCGGAAGTGTCATTAGTCATAAAATCCAAGTAAAAATATATTATTTATTAGTAGTTATGAATACATAAATTGTACTTAGGAAACCAATTTCATGTATTTTTTATACCCAGCACCAAAAAGTTGGGGATATATTGAATGTGTCATTCCTTGTGTAACATATCGAAAAATTAGTCATAGTACCAAAATTTCACCAAATATTCTCTGTTTTACTAAATAATTTCTAAGTTATGTACCAAAATGTGAGACAACCTACAAAAGTTGATATTTTTCAGAATTTGTTAGCAATTCCTTTAAATATAATGCAAATAATATCATGAAATTATGAATACAAAGAAACATTTTGATACAATAAAAATTAAAGCTCTGTTGAAAATGATTTCTCCCAGTTCTCATACAAATTTTTTCTCGGAATATTCTAAAGATAAATGCTTATAGAATACCAGTATCCGTACCAGACTAAGTAAAAATACCTTCAATGAAAAACAAATCAAAAAACGAAATATTGTTTGGATTGGTTCATATTTGACCATACACCCAGCGAAAAAATGAACACATCCGTGTACGATTTGACACCATTCAGTGTCAATAGTGTATCAACCACGTATGTGTACAAATTGTACACGCACATTGTCATTTTGAAAAATGACACCATTCCGTTGCCGAATTGACACCATCCGTTGTCGATTTGATACCGTTCGTGTACGATCTTATTACAGACCGTTGACTATTTTTCACCATTCGTGTACGATTTTACACCAGACCGTTGTCAATTTGATACCGCACCGTTGTTTAAAACTTTATTGTTTCCAGGAATTTCTAGAGTTGTATGTCGTCACTGGTTTCGGTTATTTTCATATTTCATACACTGCCTGAATCTTCATCTGCAACAACTTCGCTATCAAACACAAAAATTTAGCACCACTACGTTGTCGATTCGTACCCGTTTGTTTACAAATTCTACACGTACGGTGTCGAAAAAAAGTGACAAAAAGACACCAACTGTTGTCGATTTTCCCTCAGTTTAACTCCCATATTCCTAAAATCACTTAAATGTGCATGAATATTGTTATCTGGTTAAAATTGGACATAAATTATCTTAATATATATTTAAATAGCCGTACCAAATAATATAAACAGCGGTCCATAATTGGTCATAGCTCCGATATAAGGATCTCTTCCGAAAACCCCTTCAATACGCATAAATCTCTGATAAATGAAAGTTATCACGCCAATATTCCCATAATTCCCATATATATACTTATATTAAAATCGCCGTACCAAACTTTGTAAAGATGGTTTCTAACTGGTCATAGCCCCAAATAAAAGGACCACTTCCGAAAAACACATTAACCTACATAAATATCTTACAATTATCGATATGGAACCAAAACTTTACTCAGATCAGTGTAAGCAAAAATTAAACTGATGGTTTTTGTGTATATCTTTCAATATTTGATAAGAGCTTCCATATTAGGTACAATTCCAAAAATCATTTAAATGTGCATAAGAATCGAAATGTGTACGTAATTGTCGTTCTAATTGGTTAAAAAAATTTAAAGTTATTAAAAATTCCTCAGACCATTAACGTGTCTCAGGCCACTTGAACAAGAAATGTAGGAACAAAATTAACACATATTAAGAAATATTAAAATAAAAGCTAATTTTTACTTAAAATACATCCGAATTTACATTTGTATGAGTTTTTGTCTTTGTAGGATACCGTTAACCTATTCCCAGGGATGGCCAAAACAATTATTATTTTTTTTAACGGCAGTTTCAAATCTCCAAATTTTTAAAAATTTGGTTAAAAAAATTTCAGAATTTTTTGATCATCACATTAGGATTTATTTAGATCATAATAGAGAATAAAAATATGAAAAAATTATGTGAATACCTCTTACAGTTTTTTCGTACATACGATTTAAATTTTGTGATTTTCGGGAAAAAATATTTTTTTGGCCATATTTTGGCGAATGAGAGCAATTTCCTTACTCTTACCAATTTTAAGTAAAACCTATACAGAATCAAAAATACTTTTTTTTAGTTTAATTTTCATTAATATAAATAAATCTACATATTTCTGTAACATAATGCAGAAAGTTAAGGAGTTTCACAAATTTATTTCATATAAATAGTAAAATTTTGCATATATCTGACCTTTGACCTCGACCTCGACACAGTCGAATATAATACTCTTACTTATTATTTTTTATAATTTACATTGTAAAGGTGTAACTTTTCAGTCTTGGTCAATTTTTAGCCCAGATATAAAAGGGTTGATAATATCTCAAAAATTATTTTTGATATTTCGTTTAAAAAAGGTTTAAAAATACAGAAATTGAGACTTGAGATATGCATGAATTTTTATGATTTTTTTTGGTATCAAGTTATAATGGGTTAACGATGTCCGAAAATGTTTATATTTATACACCTATGGACGAATTAAATGCAACAACTTGTGGATTAAATTGGATTTCTCTTTCAAAAAAAAGTTGCAACTTTTAAATGTTATCCGATTTGCTCAAACTTCAGCATCTATTTCTTAGATGACAGAAAACTATTGCACTTAGAAAGCATCGAAAATCTAAGTTCAATATAAGATCCACCCTAATGTATACCCATATATTACACGGATAGTGCATACTCATAAGTAGGAATGCATATTTTTTAGGTATTCAATTATTCAGGTTTCTTGTTTAATCGGTTAATCAAGCAAATAATTAATCGGGGTTTAGATTATTTGTTTGATTTAAAATTATTCTTCCTTCCTTATTCTAATTATCTCTAAGCATATAAAATCCTTCATCATAACATTGGAGTTCTTTTTGAATTTCTTTAGATTTTGAATACTTTAATAGTTTTGTCTTCTGATAGATGGGAATCTTCACGAGTTAAGAAATAAAATTAATGTGTTTAAAGATATACTTCTATATAAAGTACAAAAAAAAAAAATTCGGTTAATTGACACAAATTAATCGGGTTATTTGTTATTTGAAAATCGTCAATTATAAATTATTAAAACAGTTAACCGACCAAAATTAATCGGTTAACCGATAAACGGTTAATCGATTGAATACCCTAATATTTATATATATATATATATATACAATTGAGGTGTGTATGTAGTTTTTATAAATAGTTTTGCATATTCAAGGAACGAATGATTGTATGAATGAGTTACGCAATGTTGTACAAAATATTAGCAGTAAACGAGAAATAAAAGTATTTAAAAACATGTACAAAATGTTATAAAATCTTTTATTTGAAACTTTATATAATATATAAATGTTACTCATAAGTATTAAAAACAGTTGGCAATTGTATGTCGTTTTATGAAAATAATTAAAATTTCATACAATTCTTAATATTCTTATTTTTTTACGTTTCATTTTATAAAATGAGGGTATAAATAAAATACTGAAAAACAAGTAAGATAACTATATTCGGCTGTGTCGAATCTTATATACCCTTCACCTAAGTTTAATATAAAGATAGAAAATATTTTTTGGTAAAAAAAATTGTATTAATGAAAAAAATAAGCATATAAGAAAATATTATGGTAAAAAACAATTCGTGTTAAAAAATATTTTTCTCGATTTTGACCTATTGTAAGTCCGAATTACTATGACATTAATCATGTACGTATGTTATTTGGGGGCTACAGAAAGTTGATTTCAACATACAAAAGGACAGACGAACATGGATATATCGACTCCACTATCTGTAACGATCAATAATATATATACATTATGGTGTTGCAATTGAAAAATATAGAAATTACAAATGGAATGACAAACTTATATATACCCTTGTCATGGCAAGGATACAGTTCAACCATTTGTGGGGGGAAAATAAAGTAAAATTTATTTTACATTTTCCTCCCTGGCTCCGCGCCATCCCTTGTCACTCATGGTGAAGGGTATAACAAAATTAAGTCTAGACGAATGAGCAATATTTATATATGTTTATTACTTATACGAATTACATTCGAAAATTAGATTAAAAAAAAAATTAAATAAATCTGTAATTTATAAACTAATAGTTATATATGTAATTGCTATATATGGGCTATATATGAGTTTGAGTGTTCGGATCCTAAAGTGGGGCACATCAGGTATATTAACAATTTCAAATTATGCAATTGTGACTTTCTTTTCTGATCCTATTTGAAAAATTGTACTTTATATGGAATGCATTAGTTGAGGTTACACCTATAGCTCATTATAAAATAATTTTATTTGTCCCAAATCTCCAAATTTAAATTTTTTTTTTTTTGAATTAACAATCTGTATAGTGTTTAAACTCGCTATTGACTCAGAACATATGTGCATTTAAAATTAAATTATTTAAATGTTATGTTTTCACCAGTTTTTTATAGATGTAATTTTAGACAATCTTAGGTTAATCTCGTTGATGTCAGGGCACTATCAAGTGAACACGAATGTCATAAACCCTTTATCTAAAATGCATGTTTTTCGGGGGTAACGTTCACAGATATTTAAGAAATTTGCTATTATTATATTGAATAAAAACAATATCTTTGTAAATTACAAACTTTTTAAGCATTTTTTTAAATGTTGCGAAATTTTAAAAATGTGTTCGGTATCTTTCTTATGCGTGCAGAATAAAATTATTAAACTTTCTTTTTTAATCACCGAATTCAACTTCGGAATGGTCTTAATAACTTCCTTTTTCTCCAACATTTTTGATTTTCCTCATATACTCTTAAGAAGTGTAAGGTATCACATGGTTGGGCTTACCCGGCAACATATAGTTACTCTCTTACTTGTTTATATCAGCGAAAGGCATTGAGCTCTCAAATGAGCTCTCTTGTTTTTGTTTTCACATGTACGCAAGCACATACATTATATAAAAATAATCAAAACCAGTCAGTCTCGCATGAGCATTGATAGAAGCAGGTTGTTTTACGCTTTTCGCTTTTTATGCTTGTTTATTTCAGTTATTGTTTTTGTTTTTTTCTCAACTTTTTACTCAACTCATACAACTACAATATTTAAAAACTGTAGTGGTGTGAGTTTGCCTTTCGCTGGTTTATATTAATGTATGTTTTGTAATTCGGTACATATACATAATTTCGCTTGTTTTCACTTTGATTGTGGTACTAGATAATAAAAAATATCCTTAAAGCGATATGGAGCATCAATGCCATCTCAATGGCTGTAATGTCATCTATGTAATAAATGTAAAGCGTAAATGAATGTAAAATGCAAATGAAAACAATTTAAATTTAAAGAAAAGAAAATAAAATACTCAAACACAGAGTCTAGAAAAAGTTAAAAACATACAATCTCCCGCTTAGTGTGCAAACATACTAAGACCACTTATTATGAAAATTGTGATTTTAATAAAGAAACGCTACTCAACTTTTATAAACTTTCTACATTTTCTCAATAGAAGCCTTACAAAATAGTTGAAAAAAAGGGATTTATAATGTTTATTTAGTTCATGATTTATAAAAAGAGACTTAGCAGGATTGCACAATAAGTTAACGATATATAAGTAATAAGTATTAAGTATATATCGTCACATAAAATGCAAAGTAAAGAATCAAAAAATATGCTAATATTTATTAATTTATTTAATTACGTCTATGGACATAATTGATACAGACTGAGTGTTAGTTAAATTATACAATTCATCTTAATGTAAAGAATATTAATTGTTTAAATTTAGAATACTATTACGTGTTATAACATCAACATTTAAAGAGAAATCTATAAAGTTACACAATTCGTTAAAATTACAACATAATCAAAAATGAAGCATAATTCTCCGGGTCTTTAATGTTGGCAGTCAAATCAAAGCAATTCGTGATGAATATTGTTACGTTTTTACCTTTTAAAAACGAGGTTTATTTCCTTTAAATAAACCGGATACTTTTGATTGCAAATAAAAAACAGTTTTAGTAGTTTAAAATTGTAACAACTCTTTATTTATTTTGAGTGTACAACAACAACAGAATTAAATAGTCACTCAGTGTCTTTATACACGTATATCAATTCACAGAAATACACACACACTTTATAATGTACAAACACACATGTACAAAACAGTTGATGTTAACTCTAACACCGCCAATGATCAACTCAACTCACGACTGCAGCCTCTGCCACTATTTATACACGCACTGCCATCTTCATCCGAGTAGTCGAGATTGTTCTTAAAGGTCAACTAGTATGTTCGATTTCTAGAGCCTTCGATGTCAACGTTACCTGCTTATACATTTAGTGTTGCCATACTTACAAAGAATGCTAGTAACCGCATGCCATCAACACTGTTGATAAGTAGAAGCTTCTACTGATGGACGTGTTTATAAACATGATGAATGTTGCAGGCAGTCGTTACAGACCTTTAAATTCAAATCGCTATTGCACATTCGGAACAATATGATGGAAGCGCAGAATATCCTTGATATATATTTCTTAAACAAAATAGTAAAAATTGTTTCTGGACAGACTCGACCACTAGCAAGTCACTTGCGAAAGAACTTCGGCAAGTATTTGCTGAAGTGTTTCCACTTAAACCGAAACTTGTGGAAGTCTGCTTCCAGAAGTAGTTTGTAGAAGTTATTACGACGAACTTGTTGCAAGAAATTGTAGACGTGATTCCACACAATGTGAGTACAGCTTGCAGTAGAGTTTACCTTTTTTACGATTTTTTTTAGACGTTTATTATAATATTGTTCCTGCCCTTAATATCTAGGCCTTACAATAAGTAATTAAATCTTATAACTAAATAATTATTGTTCTTTCAGTGGAGAATCATATTTTGTATATTAGATAAGTGGTAAATCAGCTCTACGCAGCCTTGGTCTGTCTTGAGTTATTGTAAGTAGTCTTGCGAGCGGGTTCGGATGGTGATGTAATTTTAACATAAACTTCACGAGTTTTTCTAAATTCGTCCTTGACCAAATGGTGGATGTTCATTTCTTATGTACCATGGAGCTCCCGTCATAGTTCTAAGAATTTTGGATTGTGCCCTCTGCATGAGATCTATACTGGTATTGCTTGCTGTTCCCCATAGTTGGATTCCGTATGTCCAGATTGGTTTTAAGACTGTCTTATATAGGATGACTTTGCAGTTAAAGCGTAATTTCGATTGATGGTGGATTAGCCAGTGTAAGTTAAAAGCTTTTAGTTTCATGTGGAGCCGCTTGGCTTCTATGTGCCGACGCCAAGTAAGACGTCTTTCTAAATGAATTCCAAGGTATGTAACGTGAACAGACTGTGGGATGTTCACACCGTTCAGGGTCATTGGTGGACAACTTTCTCTCCTAAGTGAAAACGTTATGTGCTTGCTTTCGATTTCATTTACTTGTATTCTCCAATTTCTTAACCATGTCTCTACGTGCCTGAGATAATTATCAAGGTTTCTAGATGCTACATTTAAGTCCACATGAGAACTAAGAATTGCAGTGTCGTCTGCAAAGGTGGAAATGGTTACTCGGGCAAATCAGAGGTGTATAATAGGTACAGGGTTGGTCCTAGAACACTTCCTTGTACGAATGACAATATAAAAATGTCTTGTAGCAAAATAAGATTGACAAATAGAAGAAGTGTTTGTGTGAGAATATATTTACAAAATACATTACAGAATTGCAGGCCGAAGATTCCAAGCAGCTGAAAAATTTCCTGAGAATGTCTTATGATTATTTTGAATACATTTTATCTTTAATTCAAACAAGTATTCAAAATGAGATCTGCTATACCCCACAGACCGTTTACCAGACTTCTTCTGCAAGTCTACAAAACACTTGCAGTTCACAGCAAGTCGTTCAAGTTACTTCCAGCTAGCAACAAACTCATATTTCCACATAATTGCTGAAAGTAACTTCTGCAAGCTGTGACTTCCGGAAGTAAACTTTTAGTACGTGTTTACACGACAAAAATATCTGGAAGTTACTTCCCCAAGAAAACTTGGTAGTGGACACATGGCTTAAAGATTATCATAGGAGTCCATACTCTAAAATCGGTCATACAAGTGACGTAAATAATCTTTTTGTGATGAAGGGGGATCATTAGATTCAATTAAATTTGTAAGACACTGCAATTATTTTTACCCTAATCATAGTAAGAGATAAAAAGTTGTCTTTCCGGTCAAATAACATTGGAATTAGTAGAAATATTGGGGAATATATTAGTATTCCAATAGATGATGAATAAGGCTCCCTTAATCCAAAATTAATGTACACGCCATTTTGAAAAACGTATGAGTTAAAATGCAGTAGCTTTTAATAATTTATATATCATTATGAAGAGTAGAAATCTGTAATTTTTTCTCACTTAGTTATTGAACCTTATAGTGTAAACAACAAAGTTTTTTTTTTGCTTCAAAATTTTGTCGAATTTTGTGCTTTACTTCGTTAATTTGAAAAAAGTGCCGATAAAGCACACCGATTGCTCACTAAAGCTTATAGTTAATGTGTTCGGTTTAGAAGTGATGATTTTGACACGGATAACAAAGATCACCCAAGCTAGCCAAATAAGTTTGAAGACCAAGAGGCCTTACTCCATAAAGATTGTTGTAATACTCATCACTGCTCTGTATTTGGTTGGAGAAAATGGGTCCTATCTATTATGAGCTGCTGCAATCAAGCCACACTATCACATGGAACTGATCCATACGACTACGATTTGTTTCGATCGATGGAGAACGCTCTGTCTGAAATATGCTTAACCTTAGAACAGAGTATACAAAATTGGCTTGATTCGTTCTTGGCCTCATAAGATTAGCAGTTCTTTTAGCTTAGAATCCATATGTTGCCAGAAATATGGGAAAAGGTCATATGTAAAAATGGCCAGCCAGTACTTTGAATTAATTTATATTGTACAAATGTTTCAAAATAAAAGCTAAACATATGAAAAAATCCCGCATTTTTAAGTCATAAACCCAATACTAATAAGTAGATGTATAAATGAATCTTTATAAATATAAAAAAAATAAGCAGAACACATAATTTCTATTTAAACAATATCCCTCTTTTTGTAAAACTATTAAATTTCAGTTACGCCCATTTTGCATTTTAGGAGACGATATGCATGTGCTAAATGTACTGCTTTGCATATGTAAGAGAATCCCAGACAATTCCAAAAGAACACTTTCAAATGCCAACTGTCATGATACTAGATGTTTCATTATATGAATGCAAACAACTTTTGGGATTGAAATCTTTGCAAAGAAATATAAATCGAGAAGATTTAAAACTATAAAAGAAAAAGACAACGACCACCAAACAACAGAATATAATCAAAAATAGAAAAACAGCAGCAGTAACAACAGCAGATAAACATTTATATTCATTTTTAGTTTCATCTAAATATTTTGTTAGTTTATTCCTTTGTTTATTCATGTACTAGCTAAAACCCGGTGTGCTTCGCTACCCGTATCGTAATGAAATAAAAAGTTTAGAGTTAAACAAATATATTTATTAAGTTATTTAAATCTACAGTTTTCCTTTTAAATTAATTTTTATTATATTATCTTATGATTTACAATATACTTATTTAGTTTATCTAAAATTAGTTTCTATTTTAATAAGTAGTACATTATTTGTTTCTTATTTATAACCTTAATGTTAAATATAGAAGTTTATAGAAAAACATTTTTTATTTAATGTTTGATATATACATTACTTTTATTAATTATTTTTTATTCTAATGCCTTACGATATACAATATTTTTGGTTTTTCCTTCTGGTGCATATACATATAAGTCTGTGGGTTTTCCCACTCGCGAACATGCAATATAAAGCTGTCCATGTGAAAAACATGGATTTTCTAGATTTAGTCCACAAACTTGCAAGGACTGACCTTGAGCTTTATTAATTGTCATTGCAAATGCTAGGCGAATAGGAAACTGCAATCGCTTAAAATCAAATGGCATTTCCGAAGTTATCATCGGAATACGTGACAGCAATACATCTGATCCATTGTACTTTCCAGTTATAATGGTCGCCTCGATTAGATTGTTCATTAATTTCTTTACTATAAGTCGAGTGCCATTACAAAGTCGTGGTGGATCAATGTTTCTTAGTAAAATAATAGGAGCACCAATTTTCAACTGCAAGTCATGTGGTTTAAAGCCCGGTAAATCTAACGCATTTAAAAATTCGACTGGATAATTGACGACATCCTCAATATTTGTAACAGTGTCGATTGATTTATAAATTTTTAGATTACCATCGATGGTATTCAGAATGTTGCTGTTGATGGAGTTAACGTCTATATTTTTGGCTGCCAGTAACGCGCGTTCACATAACCATTGTTTGTTTTTAAAATTTTGTCCGATATTGGGGAAAACGCAATTTATTAACTCTTCTATAGATTGCGTCATGCTGCAGAAGTTAGATGGAAATGTTATACATTTCATACATACATACATACAAACACACATTCACTTTTATATATAGATAAGGGTTTCAAATGTATACAAATTTTAACATTTACTTAATATTGTTGGTAGTCAGCGCATTTCTGTCCTAAATATTAATATTGATAGATGATATATCTTTCCCTATTTATAATTTGTCATCATATGTATGGAAGGTGCCACGCCCACTATTGATAGTCCGCCCATTTTTGTCCTAAATATTAATATTGATGGTAGAATAACCGTACCATATATCTTATTGTTTCCCATATATACATTTTTTTTAATTATCATCATATGGGAGGTGCCACGCCCTCTGTGGCTACTACTCCCATTTTTGCCGCAAATATTTAAACAAACAGTGGAATTGCTCATGCAAAATTCGAGAACAATAGCTATTATAGTTTTCTAAATATTTGATTTTTAAAATTAACTTTGTATGGGAGGTACCACGCCCACTTAAAATTTCAAAACAAAAAGTAGCCTATAGCTCCTTCCAGGCATACATAAATATACTGTAAAAATTTCAAGCAAATCGGTTCAGCCGTTTAGCCGTCTATAAAGCCCAAACTAATAATAATAAACATACATACATACAGACACACATTCACTTTTATATATATAGATTCTTTTTTTATTTTTTGTTGTTGTTGTTCGTTTGTTGATGTTTGTTTATTTTGTTTATTTTGTTGTTCTTTACTTTTGTTGGTTTAATTTTTAGTTTTGTTTGTTTGTTTATTTATTCGTTGCATACTTTTTTGAGTGTGTTTCTTTGAGATTTAAATTTGTATTTATTATGCAACATATTTTGTTGCAATTTACAGCCATTGCACACATCGCTTTCAAATGTAGCCCTAAATTACTATTATTTCGAGAATACCTATGGTTCCATTCTGAATTTTGTATATGTTTTTAATCGTGTACATTAGAGCGTTCATTAGCGCGGTGCACCATCTAGTATAAGGTAAGGGATAATAGGACCTGTGTTGCCAGAGCTAGCTTGGAAAATGTTACAACTTTTCTCATTAAAAGTTATGTTTTTTCATAAAAAGTTACATTTCGAATTCTACAAATAAATACTATATATAATTAGGTTTAATAACATACAACCAACAATAATAGTTTGGCCGTATTAAACTGGTTACTATCGATAGTAAAATGTAACCTTTTTCTATTACTTAAAGTTACCTTTTACTATTACGAACATAAAGGCAAGTTGTACTAATGGCCTCTACATAACATTCTTTAAATTCTGAACTTAATCCCGTCAGCACTTAAATCAGGGACTAATGGTACAGCAGTGAGTGCTCGCAACATTTTTTATGTAAAGCTTGCGGTCAATTTCCAAGATACATTTTTTTCAACGGTAAAAAATAATAAGTAAGTAGCAGCTGCTTTTCTGTTTGTGTTCAAATTGTTTAAAAATTCCAGAGTATATGAAAAGAACTCTAAATATATTTTTGGTATGCCGATGTTTAAACTATTAATTCTTCGGGACATTAGTAGTGGTTTCAAACATTTCTAAGCGAAAATATTCCTCTAAAGCTTTATGTTGCTCTAGAGTTCCGTCTACACTTGATTTAAATAAAAACTATCTTGTTACTGCTGGACTTAAATTTTTATCGTTGTCTAATTAAAATGAAGTTTGGTATTTTGAAACTTATATAACCGTTAGAAGTTTCAACAAAAATAAACCGCGTTATTTCTCATCATGTCTTCAATTGACTTTAATGCCACTAGGTGTATATGACATGACTTTAATGCCACTAGGTGTATAATATGACAGATACATTAATTGCATACGACATACTTCTTCAAGAGTATAAAAACAAAGTTACGTGATCCAGCCATAAAATGGTTTGTATCTGACGAAATCTAGCAAATGCACAAAATTAGATATTAGCCAGCTCAAGAGTACATTAAAGGGGGGTCACACGGCATGTATCCCATATGTGCTGGGACATGTATTCGATACATATGGAATTCCAAGTGTATGTTAAAATACACGTTAGACATACGATTTACAATTTCCACGTTCACACGTACATATGTAATTGCATGTGACATAACCTCTAACCTCTAAAGTTACGATGTAACCAATGTAACCAAACGGCATCACTGAATAGCACTATCCACACAAAGTGGAGCATTAATAAGTAGATCAGTCCATATTAATTAGCAAAAAAAGTCCACTTAGTAAAATTAGTTAAAGAGATATACCTAAATATCGTTATCAGATTAAAATGTGACACAAATAATTCCAATATACATACAATTACTGTTCCGAATTTTATGAATACCCGCCCATTACACTACTATACAAAATAAAATCGTACAAATATTTTGTTATATCATTTTTTGTTAAAACTAAATTTTTTTTTTGCAATTACTTGAAGAAATATTTAATTTTTTTCAAATTTTGATGCAAAATATTAATTGCAAAAACTTAAATATATTAGCTGTTGTAAAAAATACTGAATAATAACTGAAAATTTTGGATGTTTCTATTAATTGCATAATCCCTCAAACATTCCTAAATATTAAACTAAACAAGTAAGAAAGTATGGTCGGTCAAGCCCGACCATATAATACCCTACACTAAGTAAATGAGCAAAAACAGTTTTCTTTCAAAATTTCAATAATTTATATTCGTGAACGATTTTTGGAAGAGGGCCTTATATGGGAGCTATGACCAATCATGGACCGATCACCATGAAATTAAGTGGTGTGATTAATGTCTGTATGAAAGTTATTTATGTTGGATTTAATTTGTATACCAACATTTTTAAGAGATTTATGCTCGTTAAAGTGATTATCGGAAGCAGGCCTTATATGGGAGCTATGGCCAATTATGGACCGATCACCATGAAATTAAGTGGTGTGGGTAATGTCTACATAAAAGTTCTTTATGTTGCCTTTTATGTCTATACCAACATTTTTAAGAGATTTATGCTCGTTAAAGTGATTATCGGAAGCGGCCTTATATGGGAGCTATGACTAATTATGGACCGATCATAGTAAAATTTGGTGACATGAATTTCGTGTATATAAAACTTATTTGGAGAAAAACTTGTGTAGATACCTATATAAATTAAACATTTATGACCGATAAAGTACAATTTCGGAGGACATTTGGTCCTTGGGCAGAAAAAATTATATGTACCAAATTTTATCGAAATATCTTCAAGATTGCGACCTGTACTCTGCGCACAAGCTTTACATGGACAACCAGCCAGCCAGCCAGACGGACGGACGGACGGACGGACATCGTTTAATCGATTCAGAAAGTGATTCTGCGTCTATCGGTATACTTTAAGGTGGGTGTTAGACTAATATTTTTGGGCGTTACAAACATCTGCACAAATCCAATATACCCTCCCCACTATGGTGGTGTAGGGTATAAAAAATGGTACTCAATTAGGAACACAACTTCCGTAGATTTTTAAGCCATAAACAGTTTTTTACTTTTTCAATTAAATTCCACGTTCCTGATATACAATTGGTAAAAAACAGCTTTTTGTGAAAATATAAAAGTGGAAATATGGTGACAGAGCCCTTTTTGGGTGTCGAATAGTGTAATTGGTCATAGCTAGGAGGATCACTTCCGAAAAAACATATTAACCTACATAAATATCTAAAAAATATTGATATTGAATCAACATTTTACATAGATTAGTATTTTGTATTCAAAAATTATACTCTTGTAAATAACCCTATTGATCTGAAATATTACCAAAATAGGCATCAGTATATTGAAATCGCGGTACAATATTTTACGACGATCGGCACATTATAGGTCATAGCTCCTATATACTACTATGTCCATACATGCACCTTAATTGCGCAATTAGGAATATTTGCACAAATAAGGCCTTAATTGAGCTCAATTTATCATTCAAGAACTCAATTAACAAGTTAGAGTGCTATATTCGGCTATGCCGAATCTTAAATACCCTCCACCTAAATTAGATGAAAATTATAGAAATTACATTGGTATAAACACTCTAATATCCATATTCAGTGTTTGTTATTGGGACTTATCTTCGATTATGATGATTGGTAGAATGTTAATGTAATACAGTAGTTTTCGCTTATAGTCTACAAATACAGTTGCACAATTTTTGTGGACTATAAGCGAATTAGGACTATAACCGAAATTCTTTTCAAGCCAATTTATGGATTATAGATGAATCCTGATATAATACACACTTTGGACTATATACAAATTATGTACTTTCTTCAATAAAACCACTTTTTTTAAACAAAATAAAAGTTTATTTAAAATATAGTGGTATAGTAGTATCTTATATATTGTTAGAAAAACTAGTTTATATATTTTATTTCAAATGTATAAAAATATTATCTAATTCAGCAATTTATAATACATATTCCTACCATTTTCAACAGAGTCTATAATTTTATAACAGGAATAAAATGTACTATTTAACAATTTATATACTTAATAATTACCGATTGGTTCAACATTTACCTTATTCACGCACACCTTATTCAGAGTGTATATATGCGTTAATGTATTTTTTTGGATGTGCGACTTATATGGAAGATATAATTAAATATTTTAACGTGATTTCTATGTATTTGAGGCCTATTTTGCTTAATATTTTTCTCCATAACATTATTTACAAGAGTTTTATGGGTATTATTGTGATTATCGGAAATGGAGCTAATATGGGTGCTATGGTCAAATATGGACCGATACTCACAAAACCTAGTAGTATAATGTTTGGATACAATATATTGATCTGTATACAATTTTAGTTCGATATCGATATATTTAAAATATTTATAGAGGTTAATGTGTTTTTCGGAAGTGGTCCTTATATGGGAGCTATGACCAATTATCGGCCGATCTTCATAAAATTCAACACTTCGATTTTCGTATATATGGGAAATATTTGTTTGAAATTTTCACCAGATAGAAGTTTTTATAAGAGACTTATTATTATTTAAATATTTTTCGGAAATGGACCTTATATGGGAGCTATGTTCAAATATGAACCGATATTCACACAATCTAGTAGTATCATTTGTGAATTATTAATACCGATCTCTGTAAAATTTTATTTCGATAACGATATTTTTCAGATATTTATGAAAATTAATGTGTTTTTTGGAAGTGGTCCTTATATGGGAGCTATAACCAATTATGGGCCGATCTTCATGAAATTTCCTACAGTAGTTTTCATGTGCATGGGGATTATGCGAGTCGAATTTCAACCTAATATCAATATATATAAGATATTTAAGTGTATTTAAATGATTTTCGGAAGTAATCTTTGTATGGGGGCTAGGGTCAAATAGTGCCCGATTCAAAAAAAATTGGTCTCGCGATTTCTGTTTGCACGAAACTTAGTTGTGCTGAATTTTGTATGGATACTGCAATTCTATGGGCATTTATATACCATATCACCATATTTCGGGAAGTAATTTGTATGGGGGCTACGAGAAATTATGGACCGATTCTTTCCATTTTTACCAGAATTTTTCCTTTTATCATATCAATAATGAGTGCAATATTTCATGGTATTCTCTGCAATAAATTTACCCAAAGTCACAAAAAATCATGTGAAAATTATCAAAATTTTTGGAGGTTGTCTTACATTTTTATCCATAACCCTGGTTCTACCAATTCGATTTTGCTGATTTTCAATACCAAACTGCTTAGAAAAATTATAAACATTTTGGTATACATTTCATTAATTTTGCTTATGTATTTTGATCGTGAGAGTGTTTTACACAGACAGACAGACAGACAGACGGACAGACGGACAGACGGACAGACAGACGGACATTGCTCAATCGACTTAGAATTTCATAAGGATCAATAATATATATACTTTGTTGGGTCTCAGATGAATATTTCTCAATGTTACACACGGAATGACAAACGTATATATACCCTCTTTCACCACTTGTGGTGGTGGAGGGTATAATAAATCACTCACTAATTGAGTAAAGTTCGAAATGCAATATGGTATGTCGCAAGTATGTTTACTGAGAAGCATAATGTAAACAAAAATGAACACAAACTAGTTTCAAGTATGCAGAAATCAGAATGATGGAATTTAAGACAATCGGTTCAAAGGCATACATATGTCTCAATTTTGTACATGATAAACTTATTTCCATTGAGTAGGCACAAAAAACATTTGAATATCAATTATAAATTGCTGAATAAAATAATAATTCTAAACACTTAAAACAAATTATCTTCTGCGTAAACGTGTCTAACAAGTTATAAAATTCGTTTATTCTTAGCGCTGATGATATGCATTTTTATTTTATGTCTAGTTACACAAGTTTACGAAGATTATAATTTATAAAACATTGGATATGGATGTTCTAGTGTTTTTACTAATTTAGTTTCTGTAATTCTTATTATATTTATTTGGAGGGTATTTAGGATTTGGCACAGTCGAATCTAACTTTGTTTTATTTGAACAATGTACGTTCCATTCTAAAAACACTGTCAAATCCATATTTTTACTACTTGACTTTAAGTACAAAAAAATGTCTAATCACTACCGTATTTATATTAAACTAGATTTTCGAGATTTTAAATTCAAATTGAATCTTTGCTAAAAATACATGCTTCATGATATAAACTGTTTTTGAATACCATAAATCCTTCAACTAAACCTATTTTGGCAACATTGTTGCAACAATAATCAACCACTCATGCATTTATATTTGAGTATTGTAAAGCTATACGCACAATAGCCTGGTTCAATACATCTCTTTCTAGCAGTTTGAATATGAATTGTTATACTTCAGTGTCCTTTACTGTTTCATGTACATATCCAGACATAAGAAATATTCTTGCCAGATGATTATTTTTTGCATTTTATTTTTTATTTGATCTTTTCTGTATTTTCTTTCAGATTTTCATTCAAGTGTAAAATCAGAATAAAAAAGATTCACATTAAAGAAAGATAGAAAAACCATTTATGCTAAAACTATTTACTTGTGAGGACAATAAAAAAAATAAAATTGAAAAAAAGAAATATTTTTTTATAGTCTTTTTTATTGAAATGCATGTTACAATTTTGCGGTCGATAAAAATATTATAAAACAAAAACAAATATTATAAAAAGGGAAGTAAAGAAATACATATACAAAAATAAGAGAAAAGATTTCTATTTTATTTAACACATGAATGCATGCTTTGATTACACTCCAAAATTATGAATAGGAAATCTAACAACAAACACATTTTTAAAAACAGTAAATAAATAAATAAAATATCAATATGTGGTCAGGTCAGACTTGAATGATTTCTGCAAATTTTTATAATGCATTCAAATTGAATTTTTCATAAAATATCTCAAAATAAAATAACAGCAGCATGCATAGTTTTTACACCTTTTCATAACTGTTTTTACTATTCAAATTCTGATACAATTTAATAATGTTGAAGCAGTTTAATTTCAACTAAGTTTCCGTTTTACATGTGCTAAAAAAGAACTAAAATTAAAGCATTTTCTATTTTTTGTTTCTTTTAATTGTTAATACGCATTAAACATAATATAATCTCTCAACTCCACTGACTATGTAGTGCACAGCCAAAAATTTTATATCATAAATTTGCATCGTGTTGTAGCAGAAATTAATAGTGGACAGAGCTTTACGATGATACGTACTCTGTGGCAGCTCAAAATATTAAATGTTACACGATTCATGGTAAAATAATTCCCCCCCCAAAAAAAAAAAAATCAATGTGAAAAATATGCCGGCTTTCCAATTAAAATTTCGCAACTCAGCAAATATTTTTATATGCGTTAAAATATGAAAAACAATAATAAACAAAAACCATAAGGAAATAAATGTTTAATAAATACACACATATGAATGAAAATACATAAATTGATGTCTGTGTGATGAATACACAAATATGAACAAAAATACACTTACACAGATGAACTTTAATTGCATTTATATATGTAAATACACTCAAACAAATTTCAGAAACAGAATTGAATCTGTAATACAAGAGTTCTTAAGAAAATAACGCAAGTGTGCATATTGTTACGAATGTGCAATGACGATTTAAATTTAACGGTCTGTAAAGACTGCCTGCAGCATTCATCATGTTTGGAGGCACGTCCATCAGTAGCATGCGGTTATTGGCATTGTTTGTAAGTATGGTAACACTAAATCTTTGGGCTGGTGGCAATGACATCGAAGGCTCTGGAATTCGCACATTCGAGTTTTGTCGTTAAGAGCATTGTACAAGATTCCCGAGAGATGGCGTGCGTATAAATGGTGGCAGAGGCTGCAGTCGTGAGTGGAATTGATCATTGTCGCTGTTAGAGTTAACATCAATTGTCGTGTACATGTGTACATTACAAAGTTTGTGTGCATTTCTGCGAATTGATAAACGTGTATGAAGACACTGAGTGACTATTTAATTCTGTTGTTGTACATTCTAAATAAATAAAGAGTTGTTACAATTTTAAACTACTAAAACTGCTTTTTATTTGCAATCAAAGTATTCAGTTTATTTAAAGGTAAAAACGTAACAATATGTTCACGACCGTCTCACTTTCCATTTTTTGCGAAATTCCATCATGAACATCGATTTTCTTAATCTACTCTAAAGACCAATAATTTTGGTGTATAAAGCTACGTATACACTGTTATCATAAGTATTCTTACAAAGTTGTCAGAAAATGTTCAATAAATGGTTAACAACCATATGTTTCAACATAAGTTCTCATGGTTGTGTTTCTGACAATCTGACAACCGTGTATACGTAGCTTTACTTAAACATTGATGAACGGGATGTGGTCTCTCAAATCGTTTTTATTTTTTAGGGAAAATGCCTTTTTTCCAAAAAAATTAAAAAAAAAACTTGCTTTAATAATTTGCCTCTAACTCAAGCAGATCTTAACGGATTTGAACCTGCATTAGAAAGCTTATTAAATTTCCTAAATGTTTTCTAAAGCAACATTGCAATTTTGTTCGATGGTTTTTTATTCACTGCATTACAAATTCAGATTTTCTAATACGAACTAATCCTTTTTTTAAATTTTTGGTTACCTTTTTTTGTATAAAAATTGCACGAGGCAAAATTTTTATATTCTGTAAGTGCAATATGGTAGGAAATTTTAAAATGAAGATTTTGATGTAAATAACAGTAGCATTGTGTTAAGAAAAACTGCAGTTTTAGTTGGAATGACTAAAGTTGTTTATTTGTAAATTTGCTTCAATATCATAAATACATTAATATAATATAAGAAGAGATTGATTTTGGTTTTTTTATTTTTTAAAAATTGTAGTTTTGTATTCGGCTGTGTCGAATCTAATATACCCTTCACCAAATTATACTTTAAAATAAAATTAAATTTTTTTTTTTTTAAATTTTTTAAATTTTTTTTTTTTAATTTATTAGTGAATAAATTGTATGACAAAATAATGTTTTTTGTGAAAAAAATATTTTCCCGATTTTGACCCATTGTAGGTCCAACTTTGTATAGCCTTATATACATCGTTTCAATGGACTTTGAAATATCTATCATTAGATTCCATATTGTCTATATTTATGAATTAGTAATCGAGATATAGATAAAAAATAGGCCAAAAATAGAGGTTGTCTCGGATTTTTGCTCATATCTCCATTATTTATGGTCGGATTTTGCTGATTTTAAATAGGAAACTTCTCGAAAGCATGTCTGACAGAATTATTGAGGATTTGGATCCCGAAGATATCTGTGGTCTTCAGAAAATTGATTTCAACAGACAGACAGACGGACATGGTCAAATCGACTCCTCTATAAGGATTCAGAATATATATACTTTATAATGTCGGAAAATTGTATTGTGGAAATTACAAACGGAATGACAAATTTATATATACCCTTCTCACGAAGGTGAAGGGTATAATTATATTTGAAACTTGAAAAAAATTAAATAACTTTCAAACAAAAAACATATGGCTTGAATTTATGTTTCCCTTTTACTGGAGATATAAAGTGTAGTATAACTAAAGGGTTTTTCAACAAGAACTTTGTTTTTCAATTGTGGCAACACCAACAACATAATAATTTTTTGACATTTAGTTTTCTGACGTATTCGTAGTAGATGCATTGGCAATTGTTGCAATGAATTCAATTTCGCTCGAAAATCGCATTAAAATAATTTAAATGGTGGTTCTGTTAAAGTTACATTTCGTAAAATTCGTGAAATTTTCAGACAACATAATCGATCTTCCGACATCGCTCTTGCGAACACTAGTTGGTGTCGACACATTTTGTATCGAGCCTGTAGACTCAAATTTAACGACCAAATTTTTAATAGCGGTCTCGAAATGATGATTATGTTGTCCGAAAATATCACGAATTTCAAATTGCTTGACTATAATTCAAGGCTTGAATTACACTTGCTTATTGGGTTATACATATTAATTTTTATTTGTAAAGAAAATAAAAATAATAATAGCGGTACTCTTGGCCTACTAAAAAAGCAGAAGAGCTATTTATTGACAAACATTTGTATTTCTAATGTATTTTGTTTACCATTCGTACTAATGTGCTCTTTTACTACATTACCAGGTCAAGTACCGCTAATGTATTCATATTTTTGTGAAAGGTAACATTTTAGGAAATATTATGAAAGAAAACTAATGCTAACATTTGTATTACTGCGAGGTCCAGAGCTTTCCGAGCATTCTAATAAATATGGATTAAATAAATAGCTTCGAAATATTCTGATTAATTTATGAAAGCAAATTTTTAAACGACATTTTTTGTGGTGTCCCATAAAAGCTTCTCCAAACAACAATAACATGATATGCCACCATAGAATATTTTACACAAATTTATTTTACACGGTTTTATCATTATTATATTAAAATGTTTCAATTCTACTTTTATCTTCATCAAAGTAATAATTTTGTTCAAAGATTTAGTAAATGTATGTGGCTAATCAAGTTTATGTAAAATATAAATTATTCGCAAATGTTACGAATTGAAAAAGCGCTTCCAATTTATTGTAATAAGAGAAAAATATTTGTAGTGATCATAGACAACACGCTATCGAAATCGTGTGGCTTATCGAGTTACTTTATTAAGCCCACATTACAAATCCATTTAGTTGAATACTATTAAATATCCATATATCCCGAATGAACTCTTAGTAGACTGAGTAGTCTCTTTTATGAAATATTTTCATTCTCCAAAAGCTTACAGCTTATTTAATACGACCCATAGCATGGATGACGTTTTCAGATTCATGATTGGTACGCAAAATGTTGATAAAATTGTTTACTGACCGAATTAGTGCTGCAAATGTCGCTCAACCAACTAAAATTAATCACTAGTGTTCGATTTCCAGTTTCAGTATTTAAATATCTTACGCCTTGATTCACATTTACAATAACATGGTTAATGATGTTTGCCACAGACTACAGGAAGGAGAAACTAGGGAAAATATACAATGTGTCCTAAAACAACCTATTTTCGAGTTTTTTTCTTCGGAATAAATTCGGAATAAGAGACTAGAAGAAGTTTAAGTTAAAACTTTAACTGCTCCATTTTTTAAAAGATTGCAATAAAACGTTTTACCGAATTTAGAGAAAATTTTCTTACAGTTCAACAGACTCTTAAGTACCATTCTCATTTGGACTTTTTTACTAAAAGTATGGCAGTTGTTATCCATGCTTGTGATGAAAGATTCCAACATGATATTTCTGTAATACAATAAAAAAGCGATATTAGGGCAATTTGATTACAGAACACTGTCAAAGTGGGACGGATTGCATAAATGGTAATAAATATGTATTTTCCAAACTGCTGGTCCGATTGAGATACAATTTATACAAAAGTTGTCGAAATGGAGGTTAGCTTTACGGAAATTAAAATTGTAAATACCCAATGTAAATACTGAGAGTCAAAGTTGTCCAGTTTCAAAATTTGATTTTGGATTAATCAAGAAGATCAACATCCAAAATTACTGTAATATTATGTTAAACAATCAGTTGTGGTGAACACATTTTTGTCAATTTTAGTGACAATATTTTTATTCATATTGCCAATAAAGCAACGAAGGTTAATATTAAGTTTATATAAAAATAAAATATATCATGAAATCCACCAAAGAGCATAGAAAAAACACAAGTTTTTGACCATAACTCTTCACATTTTGAACATATTCGGTAAACACATAACTTTGAAGACTTTTGTACATTTCCATTTATAATTTTTTTTAGATATTGAAGTTCTTGACCAGTGTGAAAAGTTTCGAACAAAACTCTTCAGCCGTTTTTGTGCCATTTTAAAAATAAGCGAACATATTTGTGACATTTTTCAATTTTTCACATGGTGAACCGAGCTTGATGTATGATAGCAATGTGAATATATCATATCATTTGAAAAATCATTAAAAGGCTCTAAGGGACATTGACTTTAAGTATCCCGTTCTAGTATTTATCTACCAGATCTCTGTTCCTACCAACCTAATGTCCATAGTAATGTCAGAAAATTAAAACTCGAAAGAAATCATTAAAATTTTGCTAACCTTGGTCTTCCCGAGACAAAAGCATTGATATATCATACTTTAAAATCCGACTGAAAATGCCAAAGATATTACGAAAATTAAAAAAAAAACGACCACTACGTACGGCAAAAAAAATGTTTTACTGGCTTGCACCTCACAAAGAAATATAAAAGCCCGCCATTATATATATTACAGCGATTCGATCTAACGAAAGTAGAGATGGAAAATGGTAAAACTCTAACGAGAAAATATTTTTAAGGAAATGCTAAATGGAACGCTAGAGAACGTATGAAAACACTAGAGGAAATCGAAAAAAGCGACGGTCGGATAGTAAAATTCGCTTTGAAAATATAATTCAGATAAATGAACCTATTGAATTGTGTGACTTATTATTACAATTGTCTGACGTTGACATACAAAATTGCAGAATAAATATTCTTAAAAAATAAATTAATATATTCAGAAACAAACAATACAAATATCGCGCACAGTGGTCCAAATGCTCAATCTAGCCGGAAAAAAGTAATTTTTTTAAATGTTTCGAAAGCTAATTTTTTGTATGGTTATATGTTGACAAGTGTCCATAGTACATAACGGCATATTTTTTTTCTTTAAATAGCTACACTAGCATTGATACATTGCTTCAAAAACAAGTAATTGCTTTTTTGTTAAAAAATTAATATCTCAAGTGACATTTAACAGTGCAAGTGAAATTGTCGTCAAAAAATAATAAGAACAATTAAAAAAATTTTGTTGGTGTAATTAATATAACAAAGGTAAGAGTAAAAATTACTGTTTAAATTTTTCAGAAAATATGTTTCGTTTATGAAAAAAATGCAATTATGTACATGTGTGTTTTAAAAGTGAAATTTTTGTTCAATGTCCAAATTCTATTAGAATTTCAAATGGTAATTTAACAGAGTTAAGCTTTAGTTTCTATGTTGTCGTCATCTATATAGATGTGGCTTTCTAATGTTTCAAAAATTAGCTGCCACTTTTTGCATCTTCGATTTTTATTTCATTTAGAGTTTAACATGTCCATTACAAGAAAGGAGCTGCATTTTTATTTTTAAGGTTGGTGTCCACTCCAAATTTTTTAATGAAATGAAGCCTTTCATTCCTTCCACACATACAGAAAGACGATGTAAAAATTTCAGGAAAATCGGTCCAGCCGTTTCGCCGTCTATAGGCTTTAAACAAACCCACAAAGAAAAAATTTACATACAAAAACAAACATTCGTGCAAAAAAAAAATTTTTTTTCTCTAATTGTTTGTATTGATGAAATCTATAAACGCTTTTCAAAAGCGAGTTATGACTTTTTTCCGGCTAGATTGAGCATTTGGACCATTGTGCCGCGGTGAAAAAATCTGGCAAACAAGAAGTATGGATTTGGAGACCGAACTTACAGAAAAGTTAAAAAACTTGCACTCTTATACGGAATTCTAACCATGGTTTTTTAATTAACAAATTTAATTTTATATTTAATCCTAATTTTGTTAATAGTGACTTATTCTTCGAAATACACTGTACGTATATATAAAATTGAATAACGTTGAATAAAGTCGTTTAATATTAATAAACTTAATTATAAAGAAAAAAGGTTCGGTGTACTATTAATTACTTTTGCGTCTAGAATCCTTATTTTTCATCGCAATTTCATCACATATACCACTTTTGAAAGGTTTTGAAATTATCTATTTTTCTGTTTCACCAATTATTGCAAAAAGTGGCCGCAAGGTGGCGATAATGATATTTTTCTTATGAATTTAAAAAAATAACTTTTATGTTGATTTTTATCGATCTTGGTACATTCAGAAAAAATATAGACCTAACACTCCTGGACAAAGTTGCGGAACATTGTCTAACCAAATTTTATTGTTTTAACAGTCAAAAGGGCGATTTTCATGAGTAACATAAAAATAACAGTATCTTTTCAAAATATTCAGAAATGAAAAAGTCGTAGAACAAACTTTGTTTCTGCTACCCCAGAGATATATTTTCAACAATAAAAAATTTATTTTTCGCAAAAAGTCGTTTTTGAGATATTGCTAAGTATAAATAACTTTAATAATATTTATTTGTGGCATCCTTAAAAATGTTTTTAAATAAATTTAGTTTTTTAAATTGTTAAAATTTAATTTGATTTTAATTCAATTCGTTTTGTTCAAGTCCTTTTTTCTACACTGTTTCTTTGAGTGTAGTATATTGATAACAAGGCTGTAACGGCTACTCTACTCGTGTACAAGTATTTCTCAATATTTTGATGATGCCATCAAGAGGTCTTCATATAAATTTCAATTGATTTTTTTTAATTTTTTTTTATTTTCAACATTTAAAATAAAGCATTTTTCTTTATTTTTAAATTTTAAATTCTGCATTTAATTTCTGAATTTTTTTTTCACAATTTTCCAAATTTAACTCACCCAAATGTTGTTGGTCCGCTGTTGTTGCTGTTGCAGATGTGTGTTGTTGCTGCGTATGTTGTTTGGACTTTTTCAATGTGCCATATCGTTGGGTGGGTTGTGGTGGCTGATGGTGGTGGTGATTTTGCTGCTGATGTTGCTGTTGTTGGGGTGATGTTGAGGATGATTCTGATAGTTTCTTCTCATATCTTTGACTACTATTACTGCTGCCCGTTGAGCTGGAGGTGGTGGAGTTTGAGGTGGTGTTTGCTATACTTGACGCATTGTGGCTGCCACTTTGAAAACTGTGTTGACTGCCGGATGCTGCCACCGATGTTATATGCGGCGGTGGTGGCACCGGATATCCGACATAATCGACAACATACTGTGTTAGCGGATCACTGCCACCACAGCTACTGAATGCAGATGGTGGTCTTTCAATATAAATCTGTGTTGCCGGATGTTGATGTTGAAGTTGTTGGTGCTGTTGCTGTTGTTGCATAGCTGCAGCTGCAGCTGCATGTGCCGTAGCTGCTGACATTTTCATGCGCCACAGTGTATCCTGATTACTACCAATACTGGCCGATATACTATTTGAATTTGTGTAATTATTTTCGGACGTTGGATAATGCATTGATGACCCTAAAATTAAATTCACATAAAATCCATTAAACATTAAATGCAGCACAAACAAAAGTAAACCAAATACAAAACATACACGAAACAAAAAAAAAAGCTCACAACAACGTGAATTGTGCATTTGCCAGAATTAAGTGCAAAAGTGATACGAGTATTTTAGTGCATTTTTTAAGTGAATTAATTTTAACCACAAATATTTAATTGTTTAAATTCCAAATAATTAAATAAGATAAAAATGCTACATCCACATACATACACACACATATACATATATTTAAATGCAGCCACTTTACAAATACCTACATATGTAAATAAAATTCATTTGTATATACAATATAATATAGGAATATACCTAATTAGTAAAAAATAAAAGAAGTTGGGAAACTTTATACAAATACTGGTATTAATTATGCTACTTCGTAATCGCACATGTTTCTAGACTCATTAGATTATGTATAGAAATCGAAATATGTAGTACCAAATATTTACTTAAAAAAACGTATTTTTATTTTTATTTTATTTGACCATGGTTACTCATTTTCGTCAAATATTTGCTATCTGTGACAATAGTAAAGAAACATGAACTATTAAAATCAAATTCCTATACGCTTGATTCTTCACTTATATGTAAGCCAACATAAATAGTAATTTATATTTAATAGGGTACCATATTTTCTACCCCTTCGTCACCACTAGTTACATAAATACCTAAGTGATTAGTTATTTTAACATGTGCGTGCCATATGCAGGGGTCAATTGACCCTACAAAGAGACTGTCTGATAGCTGGTCCAAATAGTCAACGCAAGGTATTCACATACCGATAACATAGATACAGTTACCTTACTAGCTACCTAAATATTGTTAGTAACAAAATTGTATTGTATGATTGATTGACTTTAGATTTCTAGGCGAAAGTAACAAAACTGGTCTCTAATATAAAATCATTATCACCCATCATCGTATATTTGATTATGAAATATGATTTTTTAGCGCGTTTGATCATTAAGCACGATATGGTATCAATAAAATCAATTTATGATAGTTATTAGTTTACTACTAACTAATATTTATAACAGCGCCT
The DNA here is from genome assembly GCA_942486065.2 of Calliphora vomitoria. Lineage (NCBI taxonomy): Eukaryota > Metazoa > Arthropoda > Insecta > Diptera > Calliphoridae > Calliphora > Calliphora vomitoria. Next base: position 66,126,703 of record OW818030.2, on the reverse strand, counting down.
TACTTTCACCATTTGTAGGGGCGCTTGTAGCCAAAAACTATGATTTTTTTTTAGTTCCTTTTATTTATTCAAAATTTATTTCTTTTTGAACAACTTTTCGTTTGAGAAGAGTTCGGTTTAAATCTAACGGTTTTTGGAGACTTTTTTTTTGACATTTCAATTTGTTGACAGCCTGTATTTAATGGTAATGCAGTGCTTTTGTCAAAAGATAAACGGAAGACATTTTCGATTTTTTGTTTTTTTATTTTGTGTGTGTTAGTTAATGCTGAAAAAAACATTAGTTTTCCAAAATTTTCTCTCAAATATTGGGTATAAAAAGGAGGCCATTGGCTAAAATCGTGCCTTTTTGCATATCGCTGCCTACAAGTTTTCTTAAAATACGTCGTTACTCTGCCGAAAGAAAAAAAAAGAACTAAGTTTTTTAAACTGAAATTAAATTCTGCTGTAATTCAATTTGCAAAAGAACGTTTTTTTTGGATTTAATATCCACCATTTACCTACAACAAACTAATAAAACTAACGTTAGTTTGAACAATTTTTAATAAAAATTAGGCAGATTACGTTTTTGTTACACTCCAGGCAGCAGCGAAAAGTGATCAAACATTTTTTGGTTTTATATAAAAAGAAAAAGCACACACCTACATCGTTTTCTTTCTTTCATCAGATTTCCTAGAGAAAAGAAAAGTCACCAGGCACAAAATCGTTGCCTGGGAAGGCTTCATCCAAATTTGTGCCTTCGTCTCTTTCTCGGAAAGCCTCGTCTCCTACGTGAAGAGTATAGAAATCTAGGAAAAGTGAGGAAAAGTGTGAAAAGTGCGGGGAAAATATCAGGTTTTAAAATCTCGATTAAAAATTTTAAAAATCTATAGTTTTATAAAAATTGAATGTTAAAATCTATGCAAAAATTTGAAAATGTTTAAGTTTTCATAAAAAAAAAAGAGAAAAAGAAAACAATACAATCAAAAAACATTTAAATTCTATTAAAAAAGTAAAAAGATTCACAAAACCTAAAAAAAAAAAACATACAACAAGAACAAGTGGAAAAAAAAACAAGACAAAAGAAACAATGATTTAATCAAAAATAACTTTATTTAAAATTTTCTGTTATTAACATATATAAAATTTATAATTTTTTTTAAAATGTTAAAATTAAATTTTTTGTTAAATCTATTCACTTTTTATTCACTTTTTTTTATTGTTTAAATTTTAATTTTTCAAATGTGTAAATAATTCACTTATTTTTCTTGCACTCGCGTTGAAACAAACTAAAATGTAATGCAAAAATCAGTATATTAGTGGTGAAAAGTAAAAAAAAAAGTAGGCAAAAATCTTTTGAAACAAGTGTCAAAAATAAAAACAAAACAAAAATATTTGTAAACATTATTAAAAGTCAACACAAAATAATTATTTGAGTAAAAATGCTAATAACATAAAATGTTAAAGAAACATAAACACATCAACTTCTAAAAATTTACATATATACAGCTACAGGAAGCAGCCGAAAGATCTTTCGACGTGGGATCCTGGTAATGTAAGTCAAAACCTTTATTCATTTTTATCATATTTTTATTTTTGTTTAAAACATACAAAACTATTAACATAAAAACATAACACCCGCTGATCCTTACAGAAATTATGTCTGTTAAATATTGTTAACATGAGTAAAACTGCTAAAATGAGCAGACATCAGTGTATGTAATGTTTTATGTTTTGTTCAAATTCAATTAAATATTCAAATTTGAAATTTAAATTTCTTCAAAATAAGTGGTAATTTTATTATATTAATTCATGATATAATGAAATTATTTAAATAAAACCATTTAATTATTTTATTAAGTTGAAAATAATTAACTGAAAAAAATACATAAACAAAATTGCATGTAATATGTAATATTGAGTTTTATCATTTTATTTTTGTTCAATATTATATGAATATTTAATTATTTAATTAACCCGAAAATTTTCAAAACTCACCATAGCCTATTGGTATGAGTTGTAACCTGTCACTCTGTAAGCCCAGGTTCAAATCCCGGTGAAGCCAAATATTTTTGATTTTTTTTATTTATTTTTTTTTTTTTGAAAGCCGAGTTCGAATCCCGATTGAACCAGAAATTTTTTTTTGCTATTTTTTTTTTTGTATTTTATTACATGAAAAACATTTTTTTTTAAATTTATATTGATTTTTGCAAGAATATTTAAACACGCGAAAATTTTTCTTTAAATTTTAACATGTTCAATATTAGTTGATTTTATTTGTTTATTTTAATAATATGTTTAAGGATACAGTTTTTATTCCAATAAATAACATGAATTTGAAAATGCAGTGCTAAACTGGTTTTTAACTGGTTCCTGGTGAACTGATCTGGTTAAGGTAAATATCTTTGGGATCATACTAAATATTTCACGCTTTTCCTTGTATGATCATGGTTGGGAGGGGAAAAATACTGTGTTACCATCAACACACAGTGCAGTTCAATATGTTTAATGTTCGTTTCCGTTTTATTTTCTATTTGTCTTTCTTGGTTATCTGTTTCTGTCCCTTTTCTTCAAATATTTAGCACGCACAAAATAATTTTATGCATGTCATCGCTTACTCTATTTAAAGTAGCAACGAATCCTCCCGATTGCGACGAGATAGAAGCCGGAAACTAGTTGCGTGCTAGCTGCTTTAATAGACATAGAACAACATCCAACACCTGTGCGAAACCACAAATCAGTTACATGCTACACAAAAATAATATGGCGCCCAACGTGGGGCCCACACAGTTCAAATCTCAAAATACCACCTTTTGAATTTATAAAATTCATGTTTTCGTGTGGTCCTCCTTATTTATGTAAATTTTCTACTCTTTTAATATGTTCTTTCTCAAACTACTTTCTAAAATTTAAATTTTTCTAGCGTGATTATCTTATTATCTGGAATATACATGTATTCTATTTTTATGCTGTTAACCGATATTAATGTTAATCATACGTCCTCTATATTTCTTGTCTAAAATGTAGTGTCATCGACTTAGTACATAATTTCCTGGAATTGCTGATTTCTGGAGTTCGACCTAGAAACTGACCGGAAATTTAAGTTTTAAGATTGATAATACTCCCTTTTTTTGTTTGTATGGTGTGGAAATGACTACTTGAAGGAATTCAAATTAGTACCAGCCATTCCCTGTTGTTCCCTTGTTCTATTTCTTCTCTTTAATTTTTTTTGGATATGAGTATTAATCATTATTGAACATTTTTTTTTATTACCATCCGACAGTTTAAACAGGAATCAAACAATTCATGCTTGTTATATTTTTTTTGAAAATTTTAATTTTTTTATTTAATTAATTATTTCTTTACACACTTGTTTGGCTCTGAAAAGTCCATTGTAGTGTTAATTTTTTTTATTTAGTTTGTTTTATATAATCTCCAATTACAATTTGGTGATTGTTTCAACACTCATTTTTCTATTACCATGTCTCATAGTCAAAGCACCAGTGGTGTTCTTCCCAATTGTGTCTCATGTAAAGATGTCATTTTGGAGTCTGGATCGATGTATATCCCTCCTTGTGGTCATCCCTTACATTCATCCTGTTTTGGTAAAATTCCATTAAACAAACAAATTTGTCCTGTTTGCAATGGCAAACTAAAGGCAACTCAACCAACAAGACCAACAACCACCGTTAATGTCAATGAACCACCTCCACCTATTGTGACTCGTGCTCGTGCACAGTCTCAAAGAGCTTTAGAATTTGACAACAATCGTTCAAATAACGTTCCACCTACACCAGGAAATGTCCCAATAACTGATTCAAACATTTCTTTCATGTCAACTAGTTCTCCCCCAGGCCAACGTGACCAAATACAGTCCTTCATTTCAGCTGCGGTCAGTGCTCAGCAGGCAGTAATGTTTACAACTCTCAGTCAACATTTGACGAGACTAATTGAATCCAACATAGAAGCTGGATTCCAAAGGATCAATTTGAATACTCAATCCAATAATAATACCCCTACACAAGCACAACCTTTGGTGTCTAACCAAAATCCGTCAGTCTTGACATTGCCAGCTGTTGAGCAACAAACGTTAGAGCAATTGTTAGGTTTGCAAACAAATAGAAATCCATCTGCTCATACCACTGTTAGTAATACGTCAGCCAACTTATCGTTAGGGTCGGACAAAGTAGGCCATATAATCCATAACTGGAAAATACGTTTTACTGGGGACTCCAAAGGTGTCCCAGTCGAAAATTTCATTTACAGGGTTGATGCTTTAACTAAGCAAACGTTAGGTGGGAATTTTGACATCCTTTGCGACCACATTTCGACTCTTTTTGAGTCCAAAGCCTCTGATTGGTTCTGGCGGTATCACAAAGCTGCTCGTAGAATCGTGTGGTCAGATCTTTGTAGTGCTCTTCGCGAACAGTATAAAGATTCCCGCACGGACGTGGATTTCCGCGAAATGATTCGCGACCGAAAACAAAAACCAGGGGAATGTTTCGATTTGTTTTATGAGGCCATAATAGATATTTCTGATCGCCTTACGATTCCTCTCCCAGAAAGAGTTCTAGTGGAAATTTTACGCCGGAACTTCTTACCGGAAATCCAACATGAGTTGTTGAATTTAGAAATCAACTCAATTTCCCAACTCCGCGACATATGTCGAAAACGTGAATTTTTCATGCAGGATGTAGGGAAGAGACATGGTCTGTCAAAACCTTTAGTTCCACGTAGGCATGTGAATGAAATGTACGAACATGATTCTGAATCAGCTGATGAGGAAATTTCGGCAATTTCTCTTGTCTGCTGGAATTGCCAGAAATCGGGTCATCGTTTTCAGGATTGCCTTGATGAAAGGCGTGTATTTTGTTATGGATGCGGAACAGCAAACGCCTATAAGCCAACATGCACTACCTGTAATGGTTCAAAAAACTTGCGGTCCAGTGTACAGAAAAGTGCACGCAAACAGACCCGGTCAACATATACCAATACCGACTAGAACCAAAAACTTCACTTATTATGACACACCCAAGTTTAGATAACGATTTATCTAAGCAAATAAAACACCCAGACTTACAAACTATAGATGATCATGCTTTTGAATGTGAATCTAATACACCTGATGTGACCATTTACAAATCCATTTCCGAATCCAATACTATAACACCTGCTACGAACTCTAAAGTTCATCCACCAACATATTTCAAACCTTTTCACGTTCGTTTGGCCGAATACAATGCCATTAGGAAAAGGATTTTTAGTGAATCTTCCCCAAGCTTAAGACAAATAAGATCTTCTAATCGTTTAAAAACATTTTGGGGAAAAATTAAACATACACGTCGTAAACTACTAAGTTCTATCTATGACAAACCCAACGACATTCGTCCATATGCTGAAGTTAAGCTATTTGACACAAAATTGATGGGTTTATTAGATACCGGAGCTTCAATTAGTTGCCTAGGTGCTAAGGCTGCAACAGAATTTCTTGATTCTGGTCGCGGATTTAGAAAAATGCGATCCGTCGTTAAAACCGCCGATGGAAAATCCCAAAATGTTGTAGGTTTTGTTAATACAAATATAACATTTAGAGGTAGAACAGAATCCATTACCTTGTATATTGTGCCAACGTTAGCCCAAAACCTATATCTAGGTGTAGATTTTTGGCATAGTTTTGATTTGTTGCCACCAGAAATAGTTTCCGAATTGAGTTCGACTTCTTTATCAAGTGATACGTCTAACAGTTCAGACCAGAGACCACTGTCTGAAATACAAAAACACCAACTCCAAATCGTGATTAACTCGTTTCCATCGTTTTCCAAGGAGGGTTTAGGTAGGACTAGTGTTATTTCTCACGTCATCGACGTCGGTTCTGCCACCCCGATAAAACAACGTCATTTTCCGGTATCTCCAGCAATGGAGAAACTGATATACACCGAACTCGACCGGATGTTAGAAAACGATGTCATCGAAGAATCTGACAGCTCATGGTCCTCTCCGATAGTTCTGGTACGGAAACCAGGGAAGGTTAGGTTATGTTTAGATAGCCGCAAGGTAAATTTGGTAACCATTAAGGATGCTTATCCTTTGCCTCAAATCGACGGTATCCTCAGTCGCCTGCCTAAGGCAGAGTATATCACCAGCTTGGATTTAAAGGACGCGTTTTGGCAAATCCCGTTGGATAAATCGTCGAAAGATAAGACAGCATTTACGGTTCCCGGCCGCCCCTTGTATCATTACAAGGTCATGCCTTTTGGGCTATGCAATGCGCCCCAGACGATGTCGAGGCTAATGGACAAGGTGGTACCAGTGAATTTGCGAACCGAAGTGTTTGTCTACCTGGACGATTTGTTGATCGTATCAGATACGTTTGTCAGACATTTGGAGGTGTTACGGGAAATTTCGAAACAATTTCGTTCTGCAGGACTGACAATAAATGTAGAAAAGTCAAAATTTTGCGTACAGCAAGTCCGTTATCTTGGCCATTTAGTGGGTAATGGGGTGATTCAGACAGACCCGGAGAAAATATCGGCTATTGTTGAATTCCCGACACCGAGGTCTGTAAGACAACTCAGACGATTTTTAGGGATGTCCGGTTGGTACCGAAAGTTCATCAAGAATTACGCTGCGGTTACTTCACCTTTAACCGATTTGTTAAAGACAAGTAGGAAGTTCGTATGGAGCGAAGAAGCTCAAAGATCTTTTGATGAATTGAAGCATAGTCCAGATTTCACACAGCCGTTTTTCATACACTGTGATGCTAGCCACACTGGAATAGGAAGTGTATTGGTACACAAAAATACGGAGGGTGAAGAGTTTCCGATAGCATATATGTCTAAGAAGCTCAACCAAGCCCAACGTAACTACTCTGTTACCGAACAGGAATGTTTAGCAGCAATGCTAAGCATTAAAAAGTTTAGAGCATATGTTGAAGGGCAGGAGTTCACAGTGATCACTGACCATGCATCACTAAAGTGGCTCATGTCCCAAACAGATCTCAATTCGCGATTGGCAAGATGGGCTTTAAAGCTTCAAGGATTTAGATTTAAAATTGAACATCGGAAAGGTAGCCAAAACGTAGTCCCTGATGCACTTTCTCGTACTAACACTGAAGATATGTCTGAAATAAACTGCTTAAGTTTGTCCGTTTTAGATGACTCTGGGGTCTTTGTGGATTTACAATCCGAAAAGTTCAAGAGTACTGACTACATCCAACTTTTGGACAGAGTTAGGGAAAATATTGTCAAAACTCCAGACCTGAAAATTGTTGACGGATACCTGTACAGACGTACTGAACACTGTTCTGGGGAACAGCTGCAGGACGATCTTGCGTGGAAATTGTGGATACCTAAGGATATGGTAAATGAAGTTTTAGAAAAGGCACATGATAGTCATTTATCATCTCACGGGGGAATTTATAAAACGGTAGAACGAATTCGTAGGTTCTATTTCTGGCCAAATTTAGTTAATGATGTAAGATCTTACATTAACTCTTGCGACGTTTGTAAGGGAACTAAACACCCGAATTTCGTCATGCGTCCACCTATGGGTAAAACCTCTGATACGTCTAGATTCTTTCAGAAACTCTATGTTGACTTTCTTGGTCCCTATCCTCGGTCTAAAACCGGTAACGTCGGAATCTTTATCGTATTAGATCATTTTTCTAAATTTTGTTTTTTGAAAGCTGTGAAAAAGTTTACAGCAGACGTCGTGGTAAAATATATGGAAGAGGAACTATTCCACACATTTGGTACGCCTGAGACCATCGTTTCTGATAACGGTTCACAGTTTAAGTCTGCTCAATTCAACAAACTTTTAACGAATTACGCGATAAATCACGTTTATACAGCGGTACACTCGCCCCAAGCAAATGCATCAGAACGCGTCAATCGTTCAGTGCTATCAGCAATCAGGGCATATATTAAACACGATCAAAGTAATTGGGATGAGTATCTCAGCAGCATTAGCTGTTCGCTACGGTCAGCAGTGCATGCTTCTATAGGTACATCACCTTATTACCTGGCGTTCGGACAGCATATGATTACCAACGGTAACACTTATGCACTTCTTCGTAAACTTGAAATGCTTGATGATAGGGAAGTTAAATTTAACCGCGAAGATTCTTTTAACATTATACGTGATAGAGCAGCCAAGAATATGAGTCGTCAACAGGAGCGTAATGAAAGATCTTACAATCTGCGATCGCGTGAGGTAAACTACGATGTAGGACAAGAAGTTTTCCGAAGAAACTTTAGTCAAAGTAACTTCGAAAAGGGTTACAATGCCAAACTATCACCACCGTTTCTTAAAGCACGCATTAGGGCGAAAACGGGAAATTGCTATTACGAATTGGAAGACCTAAATGGTCGCTCTCTAGGTGTATACCACGCCAAAGACATACGTCAATAACCTTATTTTTCTTTTGTTTTGTTATTCTTGCTTGATTTTAATTACTACAAGCGGTATCAGCTTTGTGCTGCTTTCAGCTCCCAAATCTGATTTTGGTTGGGGGGTTATGTAGGGGCGCTTGTAGCCAAAAACTATGATTTTTTTTTAGTTCCTTTTATTTATTCAAAATTTATTTCTTTTTGAACAACTTTTCGTTTGAGAAGAGTTCAGTTTAAATCTAACGGTTTTTGGAGACTTTTTTTTTTGACATTTCAATTTGTTGACAGCCTGTATTTAATGGTAATGCAGTGCTTTTGTCAAAAGATAAACGGAAGACATTTTCGATTTTTTGTTTTTTTATTTTGTGTGTGTTAGTTAATGCTGAAAAAAACATTAGTTTTCCAAAATTTTCTCTCAAATATTGGGTATAAAAAGGAGGCCATAGGCTAAAATCGTGCCTTTTTGCATATCGCTGCCTACAAGTTTTCTTAAAATACGTCGTTACTCTGCCGAAAGAAAAAAAAAGAACTAAGTTTTTTAAACTGAAATTAAATTCTGCTGTAATTCAATTTGCAAAAGAACGTTTTTTTTGGATTTAATATCCACCATTTACCTACAACAAACTAATAAAACTAACGTTAGTTTGAACAATTTTTAATAAAAATTAGGCAGATTACGTTTTTGTTACACTCCAGGCAGCAGCGAAAAGTGATCAAACATTTTTTGGTTTTATATAAAAAGAAAAAGCACACACCTACATCGTTTTCTTTCTTTCATCAGATTTCCTAGAGAAAAGAAAAATCACCAGGCACAAAATCGTTGCCTGGGAAGGCTTCATCCAAATTTGTGCCTTCGTCTCTTTCTCGGAAAGCCTCGTCTCCTACGTGAAGAGTATAGAAATCTAGGAAAAGTGAGGAAAAGTGTGAAAAGTGCGGGGAAAATATCAGGTTTTAAAATCTCGATTAAAAATTTTAAAAATCTATAGTTTTATAAAAATTGAATGTTAAAATCTATGCAAAAATTTGAAAATGTTTAAGTTTTCATAAAAAAAAAGAGAAAAAGAAAACAATACAATCAAAAAACATTTAAATTCTATTAAAAAAGTAAAAAGATTCACAAAACCTAAAAAAAAAAACATACAACAAGAACAAGTGGAAAAAAAAACAAGACAAAAGAAACAATGATTTAATCAAAAATAACTTTATTTAAAATTTTCTGTTATTAACATATATAAAATTTATAATTTTTTTTAAAATGTAAAAATTAAATTTTTTGTTAAATCTATTCACTTTTTATTCACTTTTTTTTATTGTTTAAATTTTAATTTTTCAAATGTGTAAATAATTCACTTATTTTTCTTGCACTCGCGTTGAAACAAACTAAAATGTAATGCAAAAATCAGTATATTAGTGGTGAAAAGTAAAAAAAAAAAGTAGGCAAAAATCTTTTGAAACAAGTGTCAAAAATAAAAACAAAACAAAAATATTTGTAAACATTATTAAAAGTCAACACAAAATAATTATTTGAGTAAAAATGCTAATAACATAAAATGTTAAAGAAACATAAACACATCAACTTCTAAAAATTTACATATATACAGCTACAGGAAGCAGCCGAAAGATCTTTCGACGTGGGATCCTGGTAATGTAAGTCAAAACCTTTATTCATTTTTATCATATTTTTATTTTTGTTTAAAACATACAAAACTATTAACATAAAAACATAACACCCGCTGATCCTTACAGAAATTATGTCTGTTAAATATTGTTAACATGAGTAAAACTGCTAAAATGAGCAGACATCAGTGTATGTAATGTTTTATGTTTTGTTCAAATTCAATTAAATATTCAAATTTGAAATTTAAATTTCTTCAAAATAAGTGGTAATTTTATTATATTAATTCATGATATAATGAAATTATTTAAATAAAACCATTTAATTATTTTATTAAGTTGAAAATAATTAACTGAAAAAAATACATAAACAAAATTGCATGTAATATGTAATATTGAGTTTTATCATTTTATTTTTGTTCAATATTATATGAATATTTAATTATTTAATTAACCCGAAAATTTTCAAAACTCACCATAGCCTATTGGTATGAGTTGTAACCTGTCACTCTGTAAGCCCAGGTTCAAATCCCGGTGAAGCCAAATATTTTTGATTTTTTTTATTTATTTTTTTTTTTTGAAAGCCGAGTTCGAATCCCGATTGAACCAGAAATTTTTTTTTGCTATTTTTTTTTTTGTATTTTATTACATGAAAAACATTTTTTTTTAAATTTATATTGATTTTTGCAAGAATATTTAAACACGCGAAAATTTTTCTTTAAATTTTAACATGTTCAATATTAGTTGATTTTATTTGTTTATTTTAATAATATGTTTAAGGATACAGTTTTTATTCCAATAAATAACATGAATTTGAAAATGCAGTGCTAAACTGGTTTTTAACTGGTTCCTGGTGAACTGATCTGGTTAAGGTAAATATCTTTGGGATCATACTAAATATTTCACGCTTTTCCTTGTATGATCATGGTTGGGAGGGGAAAAATACTGTGTTACCATCAACACACAGTGCAGTTCAATATGTTTAATGTTCGTTTCCGTTTTATTTTCTATTTGTCTTTCTTGGTTATCTGTTTCTGTCCCTTTTCTTCAAATATTTAGCACGCACAAAATAATTTTATGCATGTCATCGCTTACTCTATTTAAAGTAGCAACGAATCCTCCCGATTGCGACGAGATAGAAGCCGGAAACTAGTTGCGTGCTAGCTGCTTTAATAGACATAGAACAACATCCAACACCTGTGCGAAACCACAAATCAGTTACATGCTACACATTTTCCCTTCTCCCCTTTCCAAAGAAAGTAACACAATTAATATATATGGGGCATTTCATGTCAAGTGAACCAACTTTTGAAATCGATGACTTCCGATTGGGATGAAATTTGCACCATAGTTAGTTGTATTGGATAGTAATTCAGATACAAATTTTCAAGTGTTACTGCTCTTAAAAAAAAATAATAACTTCCAAGGTATATTCCACTACTGAAAAAGATCCAACATATTTTTTTCTATAAGCTCAGTATAACGTATGCGGAATGAAATTGCAACAAAAACTTGACACTGGCCAAAGAAAAAGTACATGAGCTATTAGTGTTTTAGGTAGAGTTTCCAAAAAACCGAAGAATTTCAAAACCGATCGGTTTCTGTTCGGTTTTTCTTCTAATGGTACTTTTTAGTATATTAAATTAATGTTAATATTTCTTTATTGTAAATGTACTTTTTGAATATTTTATAATAATAAACCTCAAAATTGAAAATTAGGCTCAGATGATTCTGAATGAGTTTGAATTCACAAAAGGTGATTATAGTGGTACCTTTCTTTTGTATGTTTTATAATAACACAGAAATATTAAATTAGACATTCATGATGCTGAGTAGGAATACAAAATGTGGGTCTTTATGGTACTGTTTTTATTCTAATAATACATCTAGAATGAGCTACAATCCACATTACAATGAACCAATAAACATGAAACATGTTTTCCTGAGTTATTATTAATTCACAAAGGGAGACTTAATAGTACTATTTCTTTCTTCCAATTGGGGTACCGCACAGCTAGTACTCTATACTTTTATCGGATATTTAAAAATAACTAAGACTTTGTTACAAAAATGTTGCATTATTTTTTTTTTTTTTGAAATTAAATAAATAAACGGTCATTTGAAGTTTAATTGTCAGGAAATACTCGTAGATCTATATGTTGTATCATGCTTTATTAACAGGTTTCCTTGCCTGCAAAAGGTAGCCTGCTACATCATCAGAAGCAATTTTTGTAATAGAATTTAAAAAATTTAAACAAATCTTAAGATATTTTTACCAATCTGTTTTTAGAGATATTGGATGAATAATTGGAAGAAAAAGTTTGTTTCTTATTTCTAAATTTTGAATGTTTCTACTGAAAATAGATTAAAAGTAAAAACCGAAGAATAATTGTTGGTTTCGGTTTTAGGCCTTGACAAACCACGGTTTCGGTTTCGGTTAAAATCGAATTGGAAACTCTAGTTTAAGGACTTATTTTGAATTGCGCTATGTTTTGCCCTAATACTTTAATACCCCATTTGAAAATCTGGCTTTTAGTTATTTCAAAATGTTAACAAAAAAAGAACTACCCTGAAAAAATATTTGAAATTTTTTCCATATTTTATCTATTTTCATCGGGAACAATTTATTATATTTTACATCAAGTGGCAGAGAAAGGCACTTTGTTGGAAGTAAATAATCCTGTTATTGATAAGATGTGCAAAGTAGAACATAATCTTTTTTCTAATATATATATATGGATCTTAATCAGCCAGATGTAAATTGAAAATTTTGACTTTTTTGTAATTTAATTTGACCATCAATTCTAATTAATATATTATGAAATGTGTACATAAAATTAATTATTTCATAAAAAGAAACATTAGAGATTATTGTTTTAAAAAGAAAGTTCTTCTTAACTGTTCCATCATCCAACTGTCACGACCAGATCATCATGGAGTCTTCCAACACCCTTCAAATGCCAGACTTTCAAAAGTGAAAAATCTCCCAATTTTTTTAAATTAAAATTAATTTGAGAGTTTTTGGACCTTTTTAAATAGAAGAGTTTTTGTAGATTGTTTAAAATAAAAATCCAGAAAAATAAGACCATGAAATTCAAATAGCTCAGAAAAATGTAAACATCGGAATTTTCAACACCTGTATATAAATTTCTTCATAACTGCCACAAAGGCACATGAATATAATTTTTTGCTTACATTAAATTAATTAATTTTATAAAGGTTTTATATATTATTTGTTTTAACGTTGGAAACAATTATAGCGTTTTCCGTTTTGTTGCAATTTCATTCCACACACGTTATATCGAACTATTTTATATAAGTTTTTTTCCGGAGAATATAACATAACAAAACCAAGTAAGAAAGTATAGTCGGTCACCTCTGACTGTATATGAACTGAATCTATGAACAAATAATTTTCGGAAGTGGGTCTTATATGGGAGTAATGACCAATTATGGACCTATCGTCATAAAATTATAATTGTTGAATTTTATGTAGATACCATTATTATACCCTACACCACCATAGTGGGGAGGGTATAATGGATTTGTGCAGATGTTTGTAACGCCCAAAAATATTAGTCTAACACCCACCTTAAAGTATACCTATCGACTCAGAATCACTTTCTGAGTCGATTAAACGATGTCCGTCCGTCCGTCCGTCCGTCCGTCTGGCTGGCTGGCTGGTTGGCTGGCTGTCCATGTAGAGCTTGTGCGCAGAGTACAGGTCGCAATTTTAAAGATATTTCGATAAAATTTGGTACATATCATTTTTTCTGCCCAAGGACGATCCCTATTGAAACTGGCTGAAATCGGTGCATTATTTGACCTAGCCCCTATACAAATGTCCTCCCGAAAGTGGATTTTATCCGTCACAAATGTTTAATTTATATAGGTATCTACACAAGTTTTTGTCCAAATAAGTTTTATATATAGGGAATTCATGTCACCAAATTTTATTATGATCGGTCCATAATTAGTCACAGCTCCCATATAAGGCCTGCTTCCGATAATCACTTTAACGAGCATAAATCTCCTACAAATGTTGGTATACACATAAAATTCAACATAAATAACTTTCATATAAACATTAATCACGTGACCAAATTTCGTGGTGATCGGTCCATAATTTGTCATAGCTCCCATATAAGGCCCTCTTCCGAAAATCGCTCACGAACATAAATTATTGAAATTTTGAAAGAAAAATGTTTTGCTCATTTACTTAGTGTAGGGTATTATCTGGTCGGGCTTGGCCGACCATACTTTCTTACTTGTTTTTAAGATATTTATATTTTTAAAATTATTTTCGGTAGTATGCCTTATATGGGAGCATGGTCAATTATGGAATGATCCACAAACAAATTGTAAATGTTATTCCTTATATACAAAACATATTTGTGGAGAAATTTGTGTGAATAGCAAAAAATCAAAGATTTATGATAAAAACGTGTTATTTCGGGAGAACATTTGAATGGGAGCTAGATGAAATAATGAAACGTTGTCAATTAGTATCAACAGGCTTTGTTCTTAAGGTAGTGTCCTAAATGGGAAACATTTGACGAAAAAGACATAAGACTAAATAAAATATATTTGAATTCTTTACTAAAAGTTTTTTTTTTAAACGCTTTTCTTAATTTATTTAATCTGCCTTTTGTAGGCCTAACAATAAGTATTTAAATCTTATAACTAAAATTAAAACTAGTTGCTCTCCAACAAGAGAGCCTAAACTGGCACTCATCTTAGCGGGGTTGAAGATCAGGTCTACGGAGCTTGGATCGGGTTTGGATCTGGACAAGTTGTCTTGCTAGCATATTGGGATGGTTTTGCAGCTTAACAATATATTTCTCAAGGACTTTCTTGAACTCTTCCTTTACCAATGTCACTTCTAAGTCTCTGTGGATGTTTTCATTTCTTGTATACCATGGTGCTCCCGTCATGGTCCTATGAATTTTAGATCATGCCCTTTGTATAAGATCAATATTGATGTTGCTAGCCATTCCCCATAATTGAATTTCATATGTCCAAATTGGTTTTAAAACGGTCTTATACAGGATGACTTTATATTCTAGGCTTAATTTTGATTGATCACTGATTAACCAATGAAAGCTAGAGGCTTTTAGCATCATGTGAAGTCTCTTGGTTTCTATGTGACGGCGCCAAGTAAGCCGTCTATCAAGATGAACCACAAGGCAGTTAACATAATCAGACTGCGGTATATTAACGTTGCAGAGTGTGACAGGTGGGCAATTTCCTCTCCTTAGAGCGAACGTAACATATTTACTTTTCAGCTCATTAACCAGTTTATCTACCATGTCTTCACACGTACGAGATAATTCTGTAGTTGACTAGATGCTATGAGTGGGTTTTCGTGTGAACTAATAATGACAGTATCATCCGCAAATGTAGAAATTGTTAATTTATCTCACGTAGGCAAGTCAGAGGTGTAAATCAAATATAACGTAGGTCCTAGTACACTTCCCTGTGGAACGCCATCTCTAATCTTGTATTCTCTCGTCACACTCCAAAAAGTCTATTCGATAGATAAGACTCCAGCAATTTATGAGTACATAGTGGTAGTAAACATTTGATTTTATGTACTAGACCTTTATGCCATACCTTGTCAAAAGCTTCGGCAACATCTAAAAAGACGGCAGAACAATATTTCTTTGATTCAAAAGATTTTCTAATCTTTACTAAAGATGACTCAAAACAAACAATTTAGTTTTATTTTATTTGATGCTGTTTGCTCTTACAAATTACTTGCAACAATAAACACGTCAAACAATTTTGTGCTAAAAAAAAGTGGTTACGCTTTTATGAGCAAATATTTGCCATATGTGACCATACCTTTAGTCCGAAAGAAATGTATGTGCCAGAATTGTATGTACTATGCGCACAAGGTTTACGTGGGCAGCCAGCAGGACGGACAAACGGACGGAAACATTAAATCCAAAGAGTCGAAATATTGGCACTAACGCTCTTAAGCGTTTCCTCGGAAGTATTAGTCAAATTATCTTCACAAATATGAAGATTTCAATCTATTAGTCTGCTTGGATAAATTATGCCTATCACTTGTGACAATTAACATTTCAGAGTGCTTCTATACCCTCTCTGATAGCTTTATTAAAGGCTTTCCTTGCATGGGGAAGATCCTGTCAGTAAGTCAATCTTACAATTTTTTTGTTGTATATAAATTTAAATTATGTATGTATATATTGGTTTGAAACGTATTTATTTCTACTCATTCAATTGTGTTTCAGTTACCAGGTTCCCTATCGTCTTCGTATAATATGTATGATTGCATTCAATTAAAATTTTATGTTTCGTTTTGTTTGAAAAGGAAATGTCTGACCTAAATTTTATTCAATGCAACATTTGCTATTGTTATTGAATGTAAAAGTGTTCCGCAAATAAATCGCATTAAGTTCTTACATCAATTCAATGTAATGGTTTCAATTTAAATTGATCACTACTTTTTAGAATGACAATGTCACTTCAAAACGACATAATTTTTTTAAAATATTTACAAATAAGAATGGAAAGAGAAGAAAACAAAAAAAAAAAAAAAAAAAAAACACTTAAATTAACCATAAATATACATTTGTAGAAAATTATTTACAAATATTCTTCGACATTTAAATCATGCCATAAGTATTGCTTATATAAACCAAGAGTTTTGTTACACGAACATTAGAGTTACAACTAAATACCATGTCACCACTACATTGTGGGCAATATTGTATTAACAATAAAAGCTTAGATTTTGCGAAAAACTTCACGCACCAAATTAAAATGGAAAACAAGTTAGAGTGCTATATTCGGCTATGCCGAATCTTAAATACCCTCCACCTAAATTAGATGAAAATTATAGAAATTACATTGGTATAAACACTCTAATATCCATATTCAGTGTTTGTTATTGGGACTTAGGTCCGATTATGAAGAATGGTAGAATGGTAATTTAATACAGTAGTTTTCGCTTATAGTCTACAAATACAGTTGCACAATTTATGTGGACTATGAGCGAATTAGGACTATAACCGAATTTCTTTTTAAGCCACTTTATGGATTATATATGAATCATGATATAATACACATTTTGGACTATATACAAGTTATGTACTTTCTTCAATAAAAACACTTTTTTTAAACAAAATAAAAGTTTATTTAAAACATAGTTGTATAGTAGTATTTTATATATTGTTAGAAAAACTAGTTTACTTAGAAGATATTTTATTTCAAATGTATAAAAATGTTATCTACTTCAGCAATTTATAATTGAAATAACTACATATTCCTACCGTTTCCAACAGATTCTATACTTTTATAATAGGAATAAAATGTACTATTTAACAACTTATATACTTAATAATTGGTTAACATTACCGATTGGCTCAACATTTTTATTATTCACCACAAGTGAATTAAAAGAGTATAAAAAAGGGTAAACAAATATATTTAGTCAAACTTCAAAAGTATATTTTTGTTCTGTTCTAATGAATTTTCCGGATGTGAGCCTTCTATATATAATCAGGAACCCATAGTCACCAAATCAACTTGAAACTTATATCTGTTACATTTTTACCGATATGAGTGTATATATGTATTTTTCGGATGTGCGACTTATTTGGAAGATATAATTAAATATTTTAAAGCGATTTCTATGAATTTGAGGCCTATTTTGCTTGATAGTTTTGTCCATAACATTATTTATAAGAATTTTATGGGTATTATTGTGATTATCAGACATCGAGCTAATATGGGTGCTATGGTCAAATATGGACCGATATTCACAAAACCCAGTAGTATAATGTTTGGATAAAATATATTGATCTGTATACAATTTTAGTTCGATATCCATATATTTAAAATATTTACAGAGGTTAATGTGTTTTTCGGAAGTGGCCCTTATATGGGAGCTATGACCAATTATCGGCCGATCTTCACAAAATTCAACACATCGATTTTCGTATATAATGGAAATATTTGTTTGAAATTTAAACTAGATAGAAGCTTTTATAAAAGAGTTATTAGTATTTAAGTAATTTTCGGGAAGACCTCATATGGGAGCTATGGTCAAATATGAACCGATATTCACACAATATAGTAGTATCATTTGTGAATTAATACAACCGATCTGTGTAAAATTTTAATTCGATAACGATATTTTTCAGATATTTATGAAAATTAATGTGGTTTTTAGAAGTTGTCCTTATATGGGAGCTATAACCAATTATGGGCCGATCTTCATGAAATTCCCTACAGCGATTTTCATGTGCATGGGAATTATTCAAGTTGAATTTCAACCTGATACCGATATATATAAGATATTTAAGTGTATTTAAATGATTTTCGGAAGTAAACTTTATATGGGGGCAATGGTCAAATAGTGCCCGATCCGAAAAAAAAATTGGTGTCGCGATTTCTGTTTGCACGAAACTTAGTTGTGCTAAATTTTGTATGGATACTGCAATTCTATGGGCATTTATATACCATAGCACCATATTTCGGGAAGAAATTTGTATGGGGGCTACGAGAAACTATGGACCGATTCTTTCCATTTTCAACAGAATTTGTCCTTTTATCAGATAAATGATGTGTGCAAAATTTCATGGTATTCTCTGGAATGGATTTACCAAAAATCAGAAAAAAACATTTGAAAATGATCTAAATTTTTGGAGGTTGTCTTACATTTTAATCCATAACCCTGGTTCTACCAATTCGATTTTGCTGATTTTCAATACCAAACTGCTTAGAAAAATTATAAACATTTTGGTGTATATTTCATTAATTTTGCTTATGTATTTTGGGCGTGAGAGTGTTTTACACAGACAGACAGACGGACAGACGGACAGACGGACAGACGGACAGACAGACGGACATTGCTCAATCGACTTAGAATTTCATAAGGATCAATAATATATATACTTGGTTGGGTCTCAGATGAATATTTCTCAATGTTACACACGGAATGACAAACGTATATATACCCTCTTTCACCACTTGTGGTGGTGGAGGGTATAATAATAATTTTATTTGAATTAAAAAGTTATCACTAAATAAAAGTTAAGATATTTTAATATCGAGTTACTGGAGCAAGCTCTTAATTTAAGTTATGCAGTAAAATCGGATTTCAGAGAATTATTGGTGGAATTGAAGATGAATAAATGCAATGAAAATTAATAATTCTAAGCTAAATATTAGAAGTAGTTGGGAGCTGAATATTACTTAAGATAATTAAAATAAATGTAAAAAGCTTCTAGTCTTTTGGTGGTACGTAAGCTTTTATTTCAATCGCGAACAAATAATATCATATGTTTATATTTTCATGCTATGGTATTTTGGATATTTGCAAACAAAATTTAAGTTAAACCCCTAGCGTACATTGTATTGAACATACAAATAAATACTCATACAACAATAATAAAATACATACGAGTACATTCACTGGAGTATTATTTTATAATGTTTGTTTGTTTTTCTTTTCATTATAAATATAATCCTAACAAAATGATTGACATTGAGCATTAGTTAGTTATTTATGCATATATGTATTTATACCCTACACCACCATAGTGGGGAGGGCATATTACATTTCTTCTAATGTTTGTAACTTCTTACACTCACATTCAAGTATCCCGATCGACTCAGAATCACATTCTGATAGGACTGTATAGGCCATAAATGCTTGATTTATATAGATATTCTCACAAAATTATCTAGTTTTATATACAAATAAAACACTTGTAAAAATATTTGGTCAATTCACAAGGTCTCTTATCAATCATATTGTCATAATGTCCTAATAATGGCTCGGCGGCTCGGCGGCTCGACTTTACCGACTCATAGGCATCCGGCGTTGGTATCTGCTAGTTGGTTACGATAACACAATAAACATCGCATAGAAACTAGTATTATTTTACAACATTTTTTTGCTTGAAAAGCTATAAAAACCATTGTGAAATATTAGGACATTATGACAGTATGACATGATAAGAGACCTTGTGAATTGACCAATTATGCTGCGTAAAACCCTTAAAAATGTTGGTGTGCAGATAAAATTTAACAGAAAGAGGTTTCATATAGAAATAAATCATTCGACCTAATATAATGGTGATCACAAATGAAAATAAATTATTGGTTTTTAAATGTAACTCATTTACTCAGTGTACGGTGTTATACAGTGGGGCTTGATCGATTATACCTTCTTACTTGTTACGTATGTAAATATACATGTATGTTCTATCTACATAGCGTATGTACAATGTAAATGGCTTTATTTGTTGTATGTATACATGTGTATTAGGGAGGACCTTATTTTGCAATTTGTAAAAAAATATAGTGCAATAAGGCGTTAATTTTTGTTAATCTCGATATAAATTCTAATAAGTAGTACTTAAACATTTTTGGGAATGCAATTTGGTCATAATCGCATAATTTTATAGGTATTCGAAATTGCTTTGAACAGTTATTTGACTTCAGGTTAAATTACTGTGAAGATGGTTTTAGACACCTAAAACTCTGCAGTAGGTACATGCGGTCTATTCGTAAAGACGATTTACCAATTTTCCCATACAAAACTGTTTTCCTCTTTCGATGTGTAAATCCACTAAGGGATTTTTGAAAATTCGAATTTAAACGGCCGAAAATGGGTAAAATCTCTACATCTACGCACAAAAAAAAAAAACAACATAATCTGAATTTATGCAAAAACTAAGTGGACAGGTGTGTCGTACTTTATGATTTTTGTACTTTTAAGGGGATATAATCAACAAAACTCGAGTTTTGGTACTTTTTTTGTATATCATATCCCAGAAATTTAATTTAAATAGAATTGTAGTCCTTCTAATCAAATTTCAAATGAATTTTGGCACTTTTTTGAAATTTGAACTTATAATGGGTCAAATTGATCCCTCATGTACATTAATATGTACATGTACATTAATATGGTAAAAAAATGTTTATTATAAAAACCACTACATTAATAAAAAATTAGTAAAGAAGTATGTTTTTATACCCTTTACCTTCGTGGGAAGGGTATACATATATAAGTTTGCCATTCCGTTTGTAATTTCCACAATATACTTTTTTGACCCTATAAAGTATATATATTCTGGATCCTTATAGATAGCGGAGTCGATTAAGCCATGTCCGTCTGTCTGTCTGTCTGTCTGCTGAAATCAATTTTCTGAAAACCCCAGACCCCAAATCTTCAATAATTCTGTCAGACATGCTTTTGAGAAGTTTCCTATTTAAAATCAGCAAAATCCGTCCATAAATAACGGAGAAATGAGCTAAAATCCGAGACAACCTCAGAAAATTTCATCAAAAAAAGGAAAAATTTATTGCATGCTCTGACAAAAAAGCAACAAAACGTGCATATGTTTGGATGTGTGTTGGTTTCATTGCTTTGCGTATTTTGTTTTTTTTTTTTTTGTGTTTCGTTTCGTTTGGCGTTGTTGTTTTTTTACTCTTCACCTTTCGTGAGAAGGGTATATATAAGAATGTCATTTCGTTTGTAACTTCTACAATATAATCTGTTCGTCAGCAATTAAATGTAAAATTTTTAAAAGTTTTCTTGATATATTTAGGATGCTATACGCTGAAAATGGGCAATTAATGCATCCACAACAAAGGTGAAGGGTATATAAGATTCGGTACAGCCGAATATAGCTCTCTTACTTGTTTTTTTCCAAAGAGGTACAAAAAAATTTAGAAAAACAGGTCAATTTCGCACTGTGATTTGTGGACGAATTATCCTTGCTGATTCGAAACAAAAGTTCTATTTTTTCAAGGAAATAATCAAAATGTGTTTATTTTTTAACGTAGTAGCACATTCCGGGTAGCCGCTAGTATATTATATTAATAATAGTCGCGGTTCAATAGGGTACACAAATAAACAAATTTCATTAGAATTACAAGAAATTGAAAGAAAGAATCTGAAATTAAGTACTAGAAAATATGGTTACGAAATGTATTTTTTAGAAAGTAATTTTAACAAATTTGTGCCCATAACCAAACTAACCAAATCAAATCGGTGTTTGAGTCTTTAATCCTAATTTAGTGTTTATTAGAATCAAAAACTTTTTTTTTTAATTTTTTGAAATTTCGTTAAAAAAATTTTGAAAATTTAAAATTTGGAATTTGATGTCAGAAAGTTAGTATATTTTATATTTAAATATCAAAGAATACAAAACATTTTTGTGCTTGGATTTTTTCTTAAACATTAAATTTTTGATATTTATACCCTTCACCTTCATGAGTTTGTCATTCCGTTTGTAATTTCCACAATATAATTTCCCGACCCTACAAATTATATATATTCTGGATCCTTATAGATAGCTGAGTCGATTAAGCCGTGTCTGTCTGTCTGTTGAAATCAACTTTCTGAAGACCCCAGATATCTTCGGGATCCAAATCTTCAATAATTCTGTCAGACATACTTTCGAGAAGCTTCCATATTTAAAATCAGCAAAATCTGTCCATAAATAACAGAGATATGAGCAAAAATCCGAGACCTACTATTTTTGATCTATATCTCGATTACTAAATCATAAATATACACAATATGGATATCTAATGATAGATATTTCAAAGTCCATTGCAATATTTTTTAACCCAATTTTTTTTCACAAAAAACATTTTTTTGTCATACATTTTTTTCACTAGTAAATTAAAAAAAAAAATGGAAAAAACTTTTTAAAACAATTTCGAAAAAAAATTAAAAATTTTTTTTTTTAATTTATTTTTAAGTATAATAAAATATGCAACGTCCAAAACGTTATCCGATTTAGCTGAAATGTTTAGCATTTGGACAATTATAGATGACTGAATATCCAATAAGTGACATATAAGGGCCACCATAATTTATACAACTATGTTTATGTATATATACTCATGCCTTTTTAAATACATATGGAAAAATATTATTGAAAAATATAATTTGGTTATAATTCCATTTGCAACTTCTTTCAATGAGTTTATTATTATTAAACGTTTGAGATCTTTAGCGTGACCCGGATTTCTTAATTGAACAATTTATCTGCATTAAAAAATATCTATTTCACAAAAATCTATAAAGGTTTTATTTATTTATTTGATATCACATTAAATTACATTCTAACTTAATTTACCGAGCAGAGTAACGAAAATCTTAAGCGAGTTGTAGTGAAATAGGCCTCAGTCTCTGTCGGGAATCGAACTAACAGCCCTCGGACTGTTAGACTAGCACACTAGCATACCGGGGTACTCAAATTTAAAATATTAATTTAAACATATTACTTTATTTACTAGTGGTTCTTAAACCCATTATAACTTTGAATGAAATAACACAAATGAAATAAGTCCCAACAAATTTCAAACCATATTTTATTTATTTTTTATATAAAATATATAAAACTAAATGAAATATTTCATAATATTATATCAACGTTTCGTTGGTGTTTTCCTAACATCTTCAGAGATTGTTAATTTTTATGGAATATAATTTTCTTTGTTGATTTTACATTTTAAGTACGATAATTTGTAAACATACATTTTATAGTAAATATTGTAAAAATGAAAATAAAATATCACAGTTAATGTTGCTTAATGTATAGATTACAATTGTCCTTCACTGGAGAACAGTGTATAAGCAATTATTTCAGTATGATTCTAGAATTGGCTTATTATTTGCGCGTGTGTGTGTGTGTGTGTGTATGTGTGTTGAAATAACAAAGTTGCATTTGATATGAAAATTGAATTACTACATGAACCAAGTACATTGTATGTATTTGCCTTGAATGTACATATTTGGATACAATATAAACTCATCTACAATGTACACAAATGTATCCATATATACATATTTGTATATGGAAATCAAGTAACTTGCATTAGTTTAAATCAAATATTCCATGCAGTCAATCACAGTTATATCGAACTTTAGGTATATCATCTTGATAATATTCAACAGAAATATGTACAATACATTCAATGTATTTCATAATAAATAAGATTCGTGGTTAGAATAAATGTATTAAAGTTGTACAAAATAACAAAGTTCGTGGAACATGTCAACATAGTGATTATATTTTCATGTATAATTTTTACAAGTTTTAACAAATTATCCTACCAATCAAAATATTCAAGATCTTTTTTGTCAACTATATGACCGGTTAGCACAGTGTTCCTATAATCGTTGAATAGTCCAATAATTTTGTATTTGAATTTGATATCATGCAGACTATTCCCATTGGAGTTGATATAAGGTTTACTACTTAGATAATTTTGTTTTGTATTACAAATATTGTGCACATAACTAATGAATAAAAATTAATATTATTACAAATTCGATTATACACTGCGTGTCACAACTATAAATGCACTATTGTTATTCCTTGTATTTATATTTAAGATTTCCAAAAGGGTAACGCTATAAGTTGTAAGTAGGTCAGAAATACTTTAAATTAAAATTAAAATATTAGATTTATTCAACAAGGTTCTCTTTTAATTTAGGAATATTGCAATGGATAGTGTTTCATAACTAAAAGCTTGTAAAATCGAAATGTGTAATAAATTTATGTCGGATAGAGTCTTATTTATTCCCCAATTATGGATGGACAGCTTCATTAAGGTAAAATTAGCATTAGTACTGCCAATATTCCAGAAAACTTGTTTTCTGTAAGTAATTAAAGCCTATTTTTTATAGTTATTTTATAAATAATTTAATAAATATTAGCTCTGTTCAATAACTAAAAGTTGTTACTAGTTAGTAACAATTGTTACTGGAAAAGCGTTCATTAACTCAAAAAACTAGTAAGTAGAGAAAAAATCAAGAGTGTATAAATTTAGTTAGCAGGTTATATTTCATATATTTTGTGTTATTGTTTATTTATTTACAATTTTATTTTTGTGGTAAAAAAAATAAAATTGGAGAAAATTTGAATATTTATACATTTTAAATGGAAAAATATGAAAATTGTGTGTATAAAAAAGCGTTCATTTACTTTTTACTATTTTTGAGAACTTAAGAGAGTAATTTTGTATATTTTGATTTTATTCTCTCGTTGCAAGTATTTACTGGGAAAGTAAATGAACAGACCTATTATGTTTCCTTTACAGAACATACGCATCATTGCCATGTATTACTCCCGTTTGCATTTGAAACGTAGTGTGCGTGAATAGCTTATGCCCAAGTTAAGATTGAAATTATCCTGAAATTATCTTCTTTACGATTAAGAAGAGTTCTTCGGATGTATTGAATGTGTGGTTTAAAGATGTCAGCCAACTAATGTCGTTGGTTAACAAGACCTGCCTTTTAATCAACAAAGAAGGATATTCATTTTGTTATTTTGTGCTGGGATTTTTTTATTTGCGGGCATTTTTTAACATTTTTGCTTTAAGAACTTGTAGTTTAGCAAATAAATTATATTTACAAATAAACTATTATGCGTGATTTTAGATTTTTCATATAAAACACGATGTGTATTTGGTGGGAAATATGAGTGATGAATACAGATTATTGTGTCCTTTTTCCTCTAGGACCTCTTATTAACGATCTATGAGTGATTTTAGATGTAATTTTATACATAGTGCTGTAAAATTTATTAAATATACTTGAACGTGGAGAAACGAGCTCGAAGAAATTCACAGCAAGTAATTTTTAAAGGAACTGAATATATCAAAGAAATTACATTAAATATGACTTGGGACTTCGGGTTTACAAAAGACATACAGGACATCTACTTCGGCGGCACTGAAACAGAAACGCAAGCAAAAAACAAAAGAACTGCTTTGTCAGTATGCATGTAATGCCCATAGGAAATTTCTGTTTACAAATGAAAACAATTTCAGTGGAGGATTCATAGTATTTCAACAAACAAAATGAAAGAGTCTATGCTACGCCATCTCGACAAACATCGGAAGTAGTGCCTAGGGAGCTTCCTGCTTCTGTGATGGTATGGTGGGGAGTTGAATATGATAAATTTTTGCGAAAAAGGAGTAGAAACAAACAATTTTGGAGAATGTTGGGAATCCAATAACGTTTAATTGTTGACGACTTAAAGGGTGAGAATTTCGAATATAGCTTTTTATGGATTTCTTTTAATATTCCAAAAAAAATATAGTAACTTGCAACCAGTACCTCCTCATATACCAACAAATTAATGACTTTTGAACAAGCAACAAAAAATTTATTTTCATAAAAAATATCACATAAAATTGTAAAAATTATGAAAATAAATATTGGAAATTTATCAAATATTTTTTCCTAAACCAAAAGAGTGTAATTGGTGTGGGAAGTAGTGTTGGAATTGCCACAGTATTTTTCTTGTCTTTTTAGTTCTTACTCTGTCAATATCTCACTATTGATACTTGTTGAACAAATTTGCATAAGTTATTTTTCGACGAAACCTACTATTCCCAAAAACTTGGGCTGAATAAGCCAAAATCTCCGTATGCGGCAATTTTGTTTATTACCAAACCCGTAAGCCAAAAATATGCCTATCGCTGAAAAGTATAAGTTGTAGCGTTGCCCAAGCGTCAATCTATTCTTGACAATTTTCCAAATTATACTGATCGTAAATATCAAAACATAAGTGCAGTATGACAGTTCGTTTGACACTTAACCCTTTTGTAAGTTCAATTGGACTTAAAAAACACCCTTTATTTATAAAACACTAAGAAATTATACTATGCCGTATATATTGCAAACCACAATACAGAACTTTAAACAAGGGACTGATATCAAACAAGTTTTTTTATAACAGTTGTTTCGTGACCTTAACAATAAAACTCCATCTAAAACAGTTATTTGTTAATGTAAAAATTAAAGTTCAGATGAAACTCTTAAAAATAGAGTTTGAGTTTGCAGTTTTAGATTGCAGTTCAAAATATAGGGATATGTATTTTAAAATATCCTTGCTAAAAAGATATGGTTTAAATTTATTGTCCTTTTTTCTTCAAAAAAGGAGTTTTGGTGATATACTGATATTTATATCAGACTTATTTTATAAAAATCGGACAACTAATTACAAAGATATGCCTGAAAATAGATTTGAAGTTTACTGATTATTCTTCGAAATATAAAGTCCCATATCATGGTCCCACTGTGAATTTTTTATGTGGTGTTAAACATAGAATGGCTTATGTATATTTTATATTTGTTTCTTGTTTGATAGAAAATTTAATTATCAATTTTGTTCGCATGTGAATTTCTACATATACACATGTGTTTATATACATATACGTTTTGGGTTATATTTTAGAACTCATTAGATTCGTTGCTTATTTTGACTTTATTATAAAAACTGTTTGTGTTTATATTTAT
The DNA here is from genome assembly GCA_942486065.2 of Calliphora vomitoria. Taxonomy (NCBI): domain Eukaryota; kingdom Metazoa; phylum Arthropoda; class Insecta; order Diptera; family Calliphoridae; genus Calliphora; species Calliphora vomitoria. The sequence goes on along the minus strand of OW818030.2, from coordinate 66,099,421 downwards.
CTTGAATGAAATAGCATTAGAAAATATGTGCAAATGTTTTCCAAACCGTATATATTTCCAAATACAATAGACCCTTTGAGCATTAGATAATTTTGCTATAGATTTGCATACAAAAATATTTTTATTTAAAGCATTTTTGCTACATATTCTTAACGTAATTAGCAGAGCAACCAAAAATATACAATATCATATTTTTTGCTGTGCGTCGTATAAACATATGAGTTAGTAATTTATCCGTTTCAGAAAATTTGAAAAATTTTGGCATCGATTTCTTATTTATGCATATCTTTTTTACACATTTTTATTATGTATTTACATTGTAATTTGAATCTTTTCCATATTTTACTTGATTGTAAAATATGACTTAAGCTACTCGTACTTAAAAAGAGTGCCCATAATCGACATATGTACATTCAAGAATATCTTTATATTTACATTAAAAATAGAAACACACAGTTATTTTTAAATTAAAAACCTTTAAGTTTTTTTTTTCAAAATTTAAATACAGTACATTTCCACTTACTATATAACAATGTTTTCTATTGATTTCAAAGACCTTATATGCTTAAACAACTATTCAGAAATATTCCGACTATAAAGATCCATCGAAAGCATTGCGTAGTTCAATGCACGTCGATAGGTTTACACAAATTGTATCGAAGATATTAATAAATCCTTAAAAACAATATAGATGAATATTGATAGACGAAACAGTGGAAGAAGAAATATATGGTATTTTGCATTCCAATGTTAAAACTGCAAGACTTTTTGATAATTATATTAGAATCTTGCATCGAAGTTGTGAAACTGTAAGGGACAAAAATTTAAAAATAACTATTGTTGAATTTGAAAAATTACGACAAAAAATAAAGAAATCCAAAACTTTTTATAAAAACTTACTTGAAATATACATTCTGTGGATACATTTTATGAAAGGTTCAATCTTTGCCTTTCCATAGTTGTTGAAAATTTTGAAATCGGTATAAAAATGTGTAAGTTAAGGTGTTAAAGTACTACGACCTACCTTAAAACATGTTTTTTCAAAATAACTTTAAAAAAATTCAATGTTTATATTTTATCTTAAAAAGCTATACATACATCCCGCATTTTAGAGGCTAATCACAGATTCCGCTTTTCAATCCAAAATCATTTTTTTACTGTTTTGTGTGCTAATTGAAGAAAATATAAAAACTCAAAAGTTTGAATGTTGAACTCTCCTTTATTCATTTCAATCTAATTTGGTATTTATATATTTTCGTAACAGATTGGAATGACAATTGCGATTCTTAATTTGTTTCTATGTTTTTCAGTTCCAGAACTCATAACCATTCTATATGCGTTGGCCGATTTGTGCGGGCTTTTGGTAAAAAGCATCTGTCACGTAACACTTAACTTATACTTGTTATAATTGACCCATATTGCTCATACGCCCACCGGGACAATACGAAAAATATAATTAAAAGAAAACAGACAAATATAATTAAGACAACCACATTTAATTGGCACCTATTTTGAAAACGTCAGCGTACTAATTTATACCACCTTATTATTAAACATAATCGAAAATTTCTTTGAAAAAAATATAATTTTTTTTTTTTAAGTTCAACGAATAACGAAAATTGTATATTCAGCTATAAAAATGATTAAATTCAAAACTCAAAATTCAGTAGAAAATATTAAGTGCCCTGGAGACGATCAAATAAACCCGTCAATCAGTGCATATGTATGAGTGTCGTATGCTTGAAGCTTTAAATAAACACGTCAATCACCATTTGTATTTGGAAGCACTTTTCCATTATTACCAAAAAAAAAAAAGATACGTAAAACACATAATATGAATATCCATGAATATCCATGAATATCACGTGACGGCAAATACAAAGCAAATGAAATTTGATTGTCAATCACAACAGTAGACGATCAAATAAAAAGTCGTCAAATAATAAAATAAAAACTTTTTGATTTTCATCAATCATTGCCGACAAAGCGTACGTGTAGCCGAAAAAGAACGAATGAACGCACACAACTATGTGATTGATATGTTTATTTGATCGTTTCCAAGGTCCTTTTTTGTTTTTGAGCATATGGATACTTAATTCAATTATGAATAATTGAAACTAGTTCAATATGTGATAAATATTTGAATTGAATCAGTTAAGGAAATAGTTTTTTCTGTGAAATAGTATAACGGAATAGTTTTAGAATTATGTTAAATGTTAACTTTTTCGTTATTTATAATTTTTTTTTGGATGTTTGCAAGATTAATATAGTTAAACATGTCGGATATGAAGAGCATTTCTATACAAAATACATTTAAAATTTTTAAAATAAAACTAAGTACTTGGCAATTTGGAAAATTTACTGAGTCTTAGGCTTTAAGCGAAGCTCTTCTTAATGGTATTCACCGATAGCAATACTTTCTAGTAATACTTTTTAAATTTATAATAATATAAAAAGATGTCAGAAGAAGTTTTGACAAATATTAATACTCAGTCTGTAAATACCTTAAATGAATTATAAATATTTTTTTTTATAAACATATTAGTTTATTTGAAGAATCTTGTATCATTTTGTAATTTTGGCAAAAGTTATATTGTGTGCAAAACCATAAACTCACAAGCGAGTAAGATGCACAGTGAAGGGCAAAAGTGTTTGCAATGACTCTGGCTGACTTCATAAACGCTGTATGCAATGCAATTACTAGACTAAGCAATACTTTGTGACATTCATGAAGGCATAAATGTTTTGTAAAGAATAATAAATAAAAACAGTTCACAAATTTGAGAGATGTTGCGCATTGTATTGCATTGCCATATAATAATGAACTGGCGACATCGCCAAAACAAAATCTATTGAGCTATTGAACACTATGCATTGCAAACTGCGTTTATGAAGTCAGCAGTTGTTATTTTACTACTTCCTTGAAGCTCATTTAAAACTTCGATTTAATTAATTTAATTTAAATGAATATTTTAACATTAAAAATGTTCTCCAATTTGTTTTCTTCAAACTGTAATTTCTACACAGTTATGTTATAAAAATATTCCATTTCATCCTGTGGATGTTACTCTTGAAATCAGTCAAAGTTATAAAAGTAACGATCAATATTTTTTATGATTTATTGAAGTATTCATATATTTAAAATTTCCAACGCCTAATTTATTAGTCACTATAGTTTCATAAGTATGTATGTGCATAAGGATGCTTCCATTTCAATGGCGCAAAAAACTTGTCGACTTTTCAAACAAGTAAAATTAACACTTATTTATTTATTTTTGAGATTTATTAATATTTTATAGAAAAACAATGTAAATATATTTTTAAATGGAATTTGGTTACTACGATGTATTCGGATTTTTAAATTCTCTTAAGTGCGATGTATTAAAAATATAAATTAAAGCTAAAATTACTCTGTGAAATAGGCATAGCTGTTAAACGAACTTCTTACCTATTTAAATCTCAATTATGTATGACGCATATTCAAAGGATGAAAAAGGAAAGCTAATAAAATCTAATACCAACAGCTGTATGATGTGCAAAGCAGCTTTTAATATAATTGATCTGTGAGGTATTAAGTTCAGTGGAAATATTTGTACTTTGATTTGAAAATCTTGTAGGTATCTAGCAAATTAATTCCCTTTTTATTTAGTTGGGAATATCGGGACCATTTTCATGGGTTTACACAGAAAATGTGCCAACCTAATGAGCACGTGCATTTCTACATAAAGTAAATTTGTTGCCAAGCTGAAGGCAACCAACCAAATAGAAGAATGACATGGTGTATGGAACATAAGATGACTATATGTATATCTATGTTATGTTATATATAAATGTCTGTCTATTTTTATATAGCGAATACACAGCAACATTCATTTATAATATTTACGGTTCTACGACTTGCGAATAAAAGTTTTTGGCAAAAATCCTAGAAAAAAAGTTCTGCTCTGATTATGGTCTTATAGTCGTACGTACGTACGTAAGTATTTGCATTCACTTTTACATTCATGCTGTCGGGTGAATTTTACACTAAAAACTTATATTGAATACAACAACAACGAGAAAAGAATAAGAATTGGTTTACGTGGTGGAATTTTGTCTTTTCTTACTTACTGATTTTTTTTTTAATTTTAGAGTTTTTTTATGTTTATTGTTGTTGTTGTTTTGTAACATTAATTTACTGAGACACAAATTTAAGATTAAAACAAAACGAATACTAGATGAAGATGGTTTAACATCATAATAATCACTCGAGTGTAATGAGTAGAATCATCAAATAAAAAAGTCTTTCCGAAATCACATTCTAGTATTTCAGCGGCGACAAACACAACAAGAAACGGAAGTATACAGATACCCGTATGTAGGTATACATATTGGAGTTCGTACTTGTAGTGGAACAGGTGCAAAATTCCATAGTATAAATCGTAAAGCATGTGAGGTACGTGCATCTCCAAGCACAATTATACAAATTTAATTTAAAAAACATGATAATTGTTATGAACTTAATTTTTTCGGTTTAAAGGGAAAATAGTTGTGAGTGCCTTATGTGCAATGTCACATAAACATGTGACATCTAAAATAATGTTTCATACAATATAGATAATATATGAACATTAGAGCGTACCACCTTACAAGCAAAAAAAAAGTGCGCTGTACGCGCCCTAATATAATGTATTTATGTAAGGCAATTATGAAAAATTTTTTTTTTTTTACATTTTTCGTTATATCTTTGACATTTACAGTCGGATCTTAAAGTATGATATATCAATGTTTTTGTCTCGAGAAGGCCAATATTTTTCTATAAGGGCCAATGACCTCAAGTATAATAGTATTGTGTATAGAAAATCTTATGTACTTATAACAGTATTTTCGGTGGAAAATCTTCAGTAAAACAGTATTATTATCAGTATTATACTGTGTGTCCCTTACTTAAACAATTCTACTTTAGATGACATGGCTGACATTTTTATACCCTACAACACCATAGTGGGGAGGGTATAATGGATTTGTGCAGATGTTTGTAACGCCCAAAAATATTAGTCTAACACCCACCTTAAAGTATACCGATCGACTCAGAATCACTTTCTGAGTCGATTAAACGATGTCCGTCCGTCCGTCTGGCTGGCTGGCTGGATATCCATGTAAAGCTTGTGCGCAAAGTACAGGTCGCAATTTCAAAGATATTTCGATAAAGTTTGGTACATGTCATTTTTTCTGCACAAGGACCAAGCCTATTGAAATTGGCTGAAATCGGTTCATTATTTCACCTAGCCCCCATACAAATATCCTCCCGAAATTGGACTTTATCGGTCATAAATGTTTAATTTATATATGTATCTACACAAGCTTTTGTTGAAATGAGTTTTCAAAAACGGAATTCATGTCACCAAATTTTATTATGATAGGTCCATAATTGGTCATAGCTCCCATATAAGGCCCACTTCCGAAAATCGCTCACGAACATAAATTTTGAAAGAAAAATGTTTTTGCTAATTTACTTAGTGTAGGGTATTATGTGGTCGGGCTTGACCGACCATACTTTCTTACTTGTTTATAAAAGAATTTATTCTTTCATGGATGAATGTACTCCAAAACACTGTTCTTACCAACTCACTGGTCCTCCTAGGAATTCTAAACAGTTAACTAAACTAAAGAATTTAAAGAATAAATATTATAAACAAGTAAGAAAGTATGGTCGGTCAAGCCCGACCTTATAATACCCTACACTAAGTAAATGAGCAAAAACATTTTTCTTTCAAAATTTCAATAATTTATATTCGTGAGTGATTTTCGGAAGTTGGCCTTATATGGGAGCCATGAAAAATTATGGACCGATCACCATGAAATTTGGTCATGTGATTAATGTCTATATGAAAGTTATTTATGTTGCATTTTATGTATATACCACCATTTTTAAGAGATTTATGCTCGTTAAAGTGATTATCGGAAGCAGACCTTATATGGGAGCTATGACTAATCATGGACCGATCATAATAAAATTTGGTGACATGAATTTGGTATATATAAAACTTATTTGGAGAAAAAATTGTGTAGATACCTATATAAATTAAACATTTATGACCGATAAAGTCCAATTTTGGGAGGACATTTGTATGGGGGCTAGGTGAAATAATGGACCGATTTCAGCCAGTTTCAATAGGCTTGGTCCTTGGGCAGAAAAAATGATATGTACTAAATTTTATCGAAATATCTTCAAAATTGCGACCTGTACTCTGCGCACAAGGTTTACATGGACAACCAGCCAGCCAGCCAGACGGACGGACGGACGGACGGACGGACGGACGGACATCGTTTAATCGACTCAGAAAGTGATTCTGAGTCGATCGGTATAATTTAAGGTGGGTGTTAGACTAATATTTTTGTGCGTTACAAACATCTGCACAAATCCAATATACCCTCCCCACTATGGTGGTGTAGGGTATAAAAATTTAAGAAATCTGGCCCGCTCATAGATTATGGTAAATACTCTGTTTCTCGTGCTGAATACAATACTCTCAACAATTTGCTATACAATAAATATTTACATAAAATGAAGAATGATTTTTAACTTAACTCGAAAGCGTTTTACAACTTTGTCAACTCTAAAAGAAAAACACATGGATATCCTTCTGTAATGAGACTAAAAAATTCTGAATCATCTGATGACGTTAACATATGTAATATGTTTGCAGATTTTTTTGCTAGTACATATTCGGATGCACAATATGTCTCTGATAGTTACCCGTACTCATTATACACTAATCGTGCTATATCTTTCCCGAATATTGACACTGTTGATTTATTGGAAAGTTTAAATTATCAAAAAATTTCGTACACACAAAAAAATAATCGAGGCTATATTAACTAAGCTTAAATAGTTAATTTCTTTTTATATGAAAACTAAAAACTAAGTTTTATTATCTATGCCAATAGGTAATTCAAACAATAGACTTTACCTAAAAACTATGTTAATATAACTATTGGAATTAGTAATTTGATATTTGGTATATTTTTTGTTTATTTTATTGTCAATTGAAAATATTTTTTGTGCAAAAGGGTAGGTATGAAATTATCTAAAATTTTAGTTATACTAACTGAGAGATTTTGTAAATGCCATTCTACCCTTGCGCTTAGTTAAATTTATACTATATTTTTAGGAAATATAACCTATGGATTTTTTTGTGTGTATAATTATGGCCCTGATGGTGTTCCAAGCTGCATATTACATTATTGTGCTCAGTCGTTGGTAAAACCATTCATAATGTTGTTCAACTCATCCATTAAATATGGCTATTTTCCTAAAATTTGGAGGTCTCTTACATTATTCCTTTATTTTAATCTGGCAATAAATCTGATATCTCCAATTATAGAGGCATTGCTAAACTCAGTGCAATTCCTAAGATTTTTGAGAATTTTATTACTGGACATGGATTTCGGAAAGGTTGTTCTACTACGACGAATGTCCTTCATCTTACAACACATGTAAACCAAGGCTTTGTCCAAAGAAAACAAACTGATGCCGTTTACACCGATTTTAGTAAAGCTTTTCATAAAGTTAATCACAACCTTCTTTTTATAAAGCTGGACCTTCTGGGCTTAACATCTCGCAGCCTAAACTGGATAAAATCGTATCTTTTGGGTAGAACACAATGTGTTAAGTTCTATAATAAATTCTCCAAAAATATATTGGTTAATTCTGGTGTCCCTCAAGGGAGACACCTTGGTCATATTATCTTCTCCCTGTTCATCAATGACCTTCCGGATGTTTTAAATTTTTGCAACATTCTAATGTATGCGGATGATGTCAAAATCTTATACGGATAATTTTTATCTCCAATACGATCTCAACAATTTCTTTTCTTGGTGCAGTCAAAACCTAATGGAATTAAATTTAAAAAAATGTAAACTTATGCGCTTTTCAAGAAGTAATTACATTTCCGTCAACTATACTTTGGGCAATTATCAGCTTGATTCTGTTGAAAATTTTCTTGATCTTGGAATTTTACTAGACCACAAATTAAACTTTATTTCGCATATTACTATGACAATAAATAAAGCCAGAGGTGTACTTGCATTTATAAAACGTTAGGCTAAGAAATTTAGTGACCGCTACATCACAAAACAACTTTACATGTCTTTAGTAAGACCTATATTGGAATATGGCTCTGTTATCTGGGATCCTTATTACAATATTCATGTTCAGCGACTAGAATCTGTACAAAAAAAATTCTTACTCTTCTGTGGTTTACGTTGGAATCCTGAACTAAACCTTCCATCATACATTGATAGACTTAAGCCTACATTACACAGTAGAAGAACTATGCTTAATGTAACATTTATGATCAATATAATTAATGGTGAAGTCTGCTCCGAATTCCTTGTAAATAATGTTACTTTCAACGTTCCTCAACGACTGTCACGTCATTTAAAGCCACTGTATGTCAAAAACGTTAGGACTAACTACGCCCAAGCTGATGCATCAAGGAGATTATACTGCGAATTTAATAATCTTTATCATCTCATTGATTTTTCTCTTAAAACAAATGTAATTAAACATAACATTATTCGTTTTTTAAATGATTAATTATTTGTTGAACTTTTTGCAAATTCTTTGCAGTTTATATATACACTTTCATAAAAGTCTGTAAGGATTTAATCCGTTGACTTAAATAAATAAATAAAAAAATAAAATAAAACACATCTGTAGTAAATTCTTTGTACAACAGTATTTTTGAAGAAAATCTTCAATATAGCTGTATTTTCAGTAGAACATATAGAATATAACAGTATTGTCTATAGAACATCTTCAGTATAACAGTATTTTTATACCCTCCACCACCACAACTGGTGAAAGAGGGTATATATAAGTTTGTCATTCCGTGTGTAACATTGAGAAATATTCATCTGAGACCCAACGAGGAATATATATATTATTGATCCTCATGAAATTCTTAGTCGATTGAGCAATGTCTGTCTGTGTAAAAGACTCTTACGTCCAAAATACATAAGTAAAATTAATGAAATTTGTAAGCAGTTTGGTATTGAAAATCAGCAAAATCGAATTGGTAGAACCAGGGTTATGCATCAAAATGTAAGACAACCTCCAAAAATTTTGATAATTTTCACATGATTTTTTGTGACTTTGGGTAAATTCATTGCAGAGAATACCATGAAATTTTGCAGTCATTATTGATATTATAAAAGGAAAAATTCTGTTGAAAATGGAAAGAATCGGTCCATAATTTCTCGAAGTCCCCATACAAATTTCTTCCCGAAAAATGGTGCTATGGTATATAAATGCCCATAGAATTGCAGTATCCATACAAAATTCAGCACAACTAAGTTTCGTGCAAACAGAAATCGCGAGACCAATTTTATTTTTTTTGGATCGGTCACTATTTGAATATATCCCCCATATAAAGTTTACTTCCGAAAATCATTTAAATACACTTAAATATCTTGTATTAATCGCTATCAGGTTGAAATTCAACTTGCATAATCCCCATGCACATAAAAATCGCTGTAGGAGATTTCATGAAGATCGGCCCATAATTGGTTATAGCTCCCATATAAGGACCAGTTCCAAAAAACACATTAATTTTCATAAAAATCTGAAAAAGATCGTTATCGAATTAACATTTTACAGAGATCGGTAGCTTAATTCACAAATGATACTACTAGATTGTGTAAATATCGGTTCATATTTGAACATAGCTCCCATATAAGGTCCATTTCCGAAAATTACTTAAATACTAATAAATATATTATAAAAGATTCTATGTGGTTAAAATTTCAAATAAATATTTCCCATATATACGAAAATCTATGTGGTGAATTTTATGAAGATTGACCGATAATTGGTCATAGCTCCCATATAAGGACCACTTCCGAAAAATTTTAAATATATCGATATCGAACTAAAATTGTATACAGATCAATAGATTGTATCCAAACATTATACTACTGGGTTTTGTGAATATCGGTCCATATTTGACCATAGCACCCATATTAGCTACATTTCCGATAATCACAATAATACCCATAAAACTCTTGTAAATAATGTTATGGAGAAAAATATCAAGCAAAATAGGCCTCAAATACATGGAAATCACGTTAAAATATTTAATTATATATCCCAAAGAAGTTGCACATCCGAAAAATACATTAACGCATATATACACTCATATCGGTAAAAAATTAAACAGAAATAAGTTTCAAGTAGATTTGGTGACTATGGGTTCATAATTATATATATAAGGCTCAGATCCGGAAAATTTATTAGAACAGAACAAATATATACTTTTGAAGTTTGTTTAAATATATTTGTTTACCCCTTTTTATACTCTTTTACTTCACTAGTGGTGAATAAGGAAAATGTTGAGCAAATCGGTAATGTTAACCAATTATTAAGTATATAAATAGTTAAATAGTACATTTTATTCCTATTGTAAAATTATAGACTCTGTTGGAAATGGTAGGAATATGTAGTTATTTCAATTATGAATTGCTGAATTAGATAGGATTTTTATACATTTGAAATAAAATATCTTCTGCGTAAACCAGTTTTTCTAACAATATATAAAATACTACTATACTACCATATTTTAAATAAACTTTTAGGTTGTTTAAAAAAAGTGGTTTTATTGAAGAAAGTACATAATTTGTATATAGTCCAAAATGTTTATTATATCAGGATTCATTTGTGGCTTAAAAAGAAATTCGGTTATAGTCCTAATTCGCTTATAGTTCACACAAATTGTGCAACTGTATTTGTAGACTATAAGCGAAAACTATTGTATTACATTAACATTCTACCAATCTTCATAATCGGAGCTAAGTCCCAATCAAAAACACTGAATATGGATATTAGAGTGTTTATACCAATGTAATTTCTATTATTTTCATCTAATTTAGGTGGAGTGTATTTAAGATTCGGCATAGCCGAATATAGCACTCTAACTTGTTTAAATACACTTTTGGGGTTAAGCCGTATACCGTTTTTTGGATACTCTAAACTTTAGAGTCTAAAGTATGCATATATTCTCATTGATTGCAGCATATTTAGACGCGTATCCAGATCCTTGAAAGAGAATAGAAATCGTTGGTATTTCCTAATTTTTATTTAAAATCTAGTTTAAGTTAATATTAAATACATGCTAAATTTGTCTAATCTATACATGTGTCTCTAAACCAGGGAAAGGCATTGAGCTCTCAAATGAGCTCTCTTGCTTTTGTTTTCACATGTACGCAAGCACATACATTGTATAAAAATAATCAAAACCAGTCAGTCTCGCATGAGCATTGATAGAAGCAGGTTGTTTTACGCTTTTCGCTTTTTATGCTTGCTTATTTCAGTTATTGTTTATGTTTTTTTCTCAACTTTTTACTCAACTCATACAACTACAATATTTAAAAACTTTAGTGGTGTGAGTTTGCCTTTCGCTGCTCTAAACTGAGGCAATTAGCATGTCATTTAAAGATGAGCTGCAGTCGCAGAATTACGATTTTAATGTGTTTGCTGTGGATGCAACATACGTTTTTAAATAAACCTCAAACAAAATAAACACATTCTCTAAACCAGGCAACATTTATTTAACATAGAATCACTTTGAAATTAATATTTTTATGTAAGTAAAATTGATATTTACATGAGCGTGAGTATGAGTGAGTGCGTTGGTGTGAGTGAGTGAATGAGTGAGTGCATGTGTTATGCAAGTGCATATTATCACTATTAATTTTACATACATATTTTTATCTCTATTATGTGCAGGTGCTAGAAACGTGCTAGAAATAAAAGCAAAAGGAAAATAATTGAAACGAACAAACGGAAAAGAAAAAGAAAGCAACTATCATCTTAACTGTGACACTAGTAAGTAAAGGAAACTGTAGAAATGCAAGTAGTTGTAGAAGAAGTGGTAGATTGGTAGACAACGTTGCATAGATGGTGCGTGAGTGCAACAAATTTACCTGAAACTATGGCGGTTTTTGTATTAAGTGCCAACGCTGATGCACGTTCAAGGCCCGACACTAATGGAGACGTAGCCTCTGTATTATTCAACAAAGAACTTTTATTGTTGTAGCCGTAGCTGGCATTACCTTTGCCATGACTCCTACTATTGTTGTTGTTGTTATTATTATTGTACACTGCAGTTTTAGCAGCATTACTACTACCCGCATTACTTGCGTTAGAAGCTGTGCTGGTAGTAGTTGCAGCAGTTGCTGATGTACATACAGCATTGGTGGCAAGTGTTGTATATGTTGCATTATCATCATCATCATCATCATCACAATTGTTGTTTCTATTTGGGATGATGGCATTATTACTGGCAAACGAAACGTGACCACTATTTACAAATGCTGAATTTGAATTTATGTTGTTTTTGTCGCTGCTGTGGCAATTGTTGTTGCTACTATTGTTGATGGTGGTGGTTGTGGTGCTGGTGGTGGGCTTCTTTAACTGTTTGTTGTTAAATGTATTTGTATTCAAATCGAATAGTCCTGCCACATCGAATACAATAGATATAACAATAAGAAAAACAAGAAGAAGGAGAAGAAAAAAAAAAAAAAACAAATGGAAATGGCAAAAAGTTAAAGAAAAGTTCATAGACTTTTTTATCTTTGTCATCATCAACAATATCTTTATTCACTACAACAAAAGTGCAAATGCATTTACAGTGACAATAACCAGCTGATGAAAATCGCAAAAAACTTTTCTTCTTTTATATGTTAAAAGTTTTTTTATTTTGACTTGAACAGAGGATTGAGTTTATAGCAACACAAAAAGTCACTTTTAACTTTTGCAAAAACAATACAAGAACAACTTCCACAACTAAGCAGCAGTAACCACAAAAGAATACAAATACCCTTTACATTCACAGTCACATTCACACTTTGTTTACACTATATGTAGAAACTTTTAAAGTTTTCCTTTTTTTTTTTTTTTTTGGTTTTATTTAATTTCAGATGCTCTTCTTTCTCATTTAATAGTTGCTAGAGTCCATAAAGGTTAAAAAAAATCATTGACGCTATTGTTTTTAAGTATTCTTACATACCTATATCCATGTTTATTGGCACTGAGTTTATTCTAAGGAAATTTGATTACGGCTATAGATACTAATAAATATTGCACATACTTATCACATATGTACATTGAACTTTTTCGATTCTCCGTCATCCAAAAACCAACAGCATAAGCGGGTATCGTTTATAGTTTACACATTTTACATGAACAAATTTTAAATTAAAAGTTGGTAAAAAAAATCAATTAAACATTTAGGTATTGATTTTCTGATATCTTAAATTCATAATAAATTGATACTGATGAAATCATTAAATCATGAAATCATTTCGAGTACCAAATATTACATTTAAATATTTTTGAACGAAATTTTAATAAAAATTTAATTTGTTTCATGATAAATGAGGAATAAAATGCAAATTTTAACAGCTGTAACTATTTGGCTTAGCGAAAGCACCGGTTTGAAATTGGCGTATTTAGTTTTTGTTGAATTTATTTTTTTGAAAAACATATACGGTGTTGTTATTTTAAATGTCTAGGTCATTGTTAACTATTATATAACAGTCCTACCCAGCAAGAAATTCACTTACAAAATAACCTAAATAAAAATGGGAACTTGATGAAAATATTACTCATTATTCTACTACAAAAAGTACTCATTTTTGTTCTGGATGTACCAATAGTAAACCATTTTAAACTTGTTCTGCAATAAAGTTTTATTTATGTAAAACAAATTTTTTTTGACACGACACGAACCCACAAACATCCATCCAATTTTGCTTGTTAATCTAATCTAAGGCATTTCGAAATTGAAATTCTAAAATTTTGCCATATCTTGGACCACTTTTTTAAAAATATAGATCGTTTTTTTGGACTGGTATTGATTTTTTTTTGTAAGTTAGACAACTAAATTGCCAAATAATATGCAAAAGATCTCAGAGCAATATCAATTATGGATTGAAAAATAAACGATTTTCAATTTAAAAATTAAAAAATGGTAGATTTTTGATGTTTTTTGGGCAAAAATGTCATTTAATTTTTCTTTGTTAAAAAAAAAAAACTTTCTTTAAGAACATATAACAATTTTATTTGTTTCTGTAAGGTATTTTACGGACAACATTTTAATATAACAAATTTTCCTATTTTTTGACTATGCCACCCCTACGCCCTTAGGAATTTGATCTATTTTTTTTATAGAAATTTTAAATTTGGGCCACATGTTCTAAAATCGCAAAGCTTGTATCAGAAAACGGAAAGCAGCTTTGGAAACCTCCATGTGTTCCCTATTTATTTACTAAAAAATGATATAAATTTTCTTAATACAGTGTACTCTCTCCGTAAACGGACAATTTTTTTAGTCCCAAAAACATTCTTTGGGATTATTTAATACTCTAATAAGCGGACACCTATTATAAGCGGACAAAATTGTCAGTCCCTTAGGTGTCCGCTTATGAGAGAGTACACTGTGCTATTTTAATCAGCAACAATTGAAAGGTTCTGACTTAATCACATTCTATACTAAAATATGAAAATGTGAAATATTTTTGAAGAACAGAGAAAAGAACAGAAAAATATCCCACTTTAAAAAGTGGGATATTTTTGAATCCACTTGAGATATTGACTTGAAATTTCTTTTGTAAGACCAAAAATTAACTTGTATAAACAAAAAAATTGTTCGGAATAAATGTGGATCAAATTGTTCCTAATATTTGCAATCATATTAAAATTTTGATACAATTTTTAGTTTTAGAAACTCAGTAAATATATAATATGTAATAAAATCTTTATTTATTTCCAAAACTCAATAAAGTTTTCAACGTTTTTTAAACTTGTCATTCTAAATAACAAAGTGTAAAAAAACTTGTCTAAAGGTCAAAGTCCATCCCGCAATTCCTAAAAATTGGAACGGAAATACAATTTTGCCCATAGGGTAAACATTTCTTTCAGGGCTGGGAAAATACTTTGGGAATAAATCCCTACATTAAAGTTTGCAAAGTAGCTTTCCGTTTTAAATTTTGATAAAAAATTGGTCAAATTCCAAAGCGCGTAGGGCCGACATATTCGAAAAATAAGACATGTCTTTTATACGAAAATGTTCTCCCTAAAGATACCTTACGGAAACATATAAAATTGTTATATGTTCTTAAATAAAGTTTTTTTTTTTTTTTTAATAAAAAAAGAGTTAAGTCAACTTTTCGTACAAAAAACTGCCAAATTTTACTATTTTTTTTTAATTTTTAAATTGAAAATCGTTTATTTTTGTATCCATAATTGATATTGCCTTGAAATCTGTTTGTATGTTATTGGTAATTCAGTTGTCTAACTAACAAAAGTAAGCCATTCGGTCCAAAAGTAAGCCCTATAATTTTAAAAATGCGGACCAAGGTATGGCAAAACTTCAAAAGTTCAATTTTGAAACTCGGAAATTATAAGTGATAAATAGCACACGCAAGCATGTTTTTTCAAGACCTAGTCAAGCGCTTTCCAAAAAATACAAATCTGTATTAGTATTTATAAGGAGTTTTAAAAGAAAATTAACCCATTATTGCATAAAATTGTATTTACATTGCATCATTTTTTCGGGAATTAAAGGGTTAAATGTTGAAAAAAATAACGTAATTGCTTCCTATTATTCAAATGACTATGTCCAAGAGATTTAAAATTACAACATCGTAAAATAGCAACCCAAATATACAATCACAAATGAAATACAGTGCACTCGCGGTAACGCGAACACCGTCTAACATGAACACCGCCTAACGTGATCAAGCTTTTGTTTACATTGAGTACTCTGTAACGTGAACAAAAACTCAGAAAGCTCTATAACGTGAACAATTTTTTTTCACTTCTAAGCATGTAGACAACACAAAAACATATATTAAATTCGATTTTTAAAGTCTAGAGAATCCTCTTATATTAAAAATGTGTTTGTATCCTCTAAATTAATATTTTTTGTATGGCAACGTATGAGTAATTTTATTTCAATGTATGTTTTCTCGTAATCTAGTTTTGTTTTGTAATGCATTTTAATCAATCATTTCTGTTTTATATTTATTAATGAAAATAATAATAAAAGAATTTCACGTTCAAGGGTGTAAAACACAGGTTTATATTAAAAAATTTATATTTTTTCCATGAAATACGACAATCGCTAACGTGAACAATTTCAGTAACATGAACTCCCTTGGTTTTAATTAGTTCACGTTACCGCGAGAGCAATGTACATTGTAGAAAATTGGATAAGAACATTTTGTTTTCAGACATAATTTTAAACAATTTGAGACAAAAAACTAAATTTTCTCAAAATTGTTTTATTTCATATCGATCCCCAAGATAATCTAAAATGAAACTACTGTTATAATTAGAATTAGCTTTTATTATAATACAAAAAAATTAAATTTTTAAATTTCGTTTAAAAGGATTTTGAAGATTGGCATTTGAAATATGCATGAAATGTTTTTGAGTATCAAGTTATAATCGGTTAAACATGTTAGAAAATTTTCATACTTAAACATCTATGCGTAAAGTAAATGCAAACAATTTTATAAATTTATTGTTCAACTTATATTTTTTTTTTTTTTTTTAATTTTTCTACTTTCAACAAAAACTTGAAATTTTAAATAATATTCGAAGCCTCAAATCATTATATGATTTTGCCGGAATTTAAGACGATGGGAGCACCGAAACTCGAAAGAGTGTAATATATAAGGGCCACCCTGACTACTAGGCTTGTAATGATGATCTACGATGGAAACAACCAAATATTTTCACAACATATATAATTTTGCAGTCACATGTGGAAAATTCGTTTATGAAAACTAAATTTTTCGATTTGCAACATACTTGGTTGTCACAGCGAAACGGTTTTTCTATGTAGGGACGTTTACTTGATCTACTACTTTTTACTTTTATTCTCTAAAGATGGGTTTTTTTACATGAAGATCAAATGCCATTTAATAATCTGATTAGTAAATTAAAAAAAAAACAAGTAAGAGAGTAGGGTCGGTCAAGCCCGACCATATAATACCCTACTAAGTAAATGAGCAAAAACATTTTTCTTTCAAAATTTCAATAATTTATATTCGTGAGTGATTTTCGGAATTATGAACCGATCACCATGAAATTAGCTGGTGTGATCAATGTCTATATGAAAGTTATTTATGTTGCATTTTATGTGTATACCAACATTTTTAGGAGATTTATGCTCGTTAAAGTGATTATCGGAACCAGGCCTTATATGGGAGCTATGACTAATTATGAACCGATCATAATAAAATTTGGTGACATGAATTCTGTATATATAAAACTTATTTGGAGAAAAACTTGTGTAGATATCTATATGAATTAAACATTTAAAACCGATAAAGTCCAATTTCGGGAGGACATTTGTATGGGGGCTAGGTGAAATAATGAACCGATTTCAGCCAGTTTCAATAGGCTTGGTCCTTGGGTAGAAAAAATAATATGAATCAAATTTCATCGAAATATCTTCAAGATTGCGACCTGTACTCTGCGCACAAGGTTTACATGGACAACCAGCCAGCCAGACGGACGGACGGACATCGTTTAATCGGCTCAGAAAGTGATTCTGAGTCGATTGGTATACTTTAAGGTGGGTGTTAGACTAATATTTTTGGGCGTTACAAAAATCTGCACAAATCCATTATACCCTCCCCACTATGGTGGTGTAGGGTATAAATATTCTAGTTCTAGTTTAAACTTTGTAGTATTGTCATACACAATGTCACATTTTGTTATTAAAACATTGAGTAGTTTATAAATAAGACTAAGCTAATTATTGATTCTAATCAAAATTGATAATAAATATATAAAACTAGCTGACCGCACCGGCTTCGCCCGTTATCTATTTACTAATATTAGTTTCTCCAAAAAATTTATTTTATTATGAAAAATGAGAAGTGAAAAGCAGGCAATATATTAAAAATTTAAATTTCCGAATTTTTGAATTTTTTTCTTTACAAACCATCTCCTGAACATTCAAATCGAATAAAAAAAATCATCCAAATCGCTCCAGCCGTTCTCACGTGATGACATTACATACATGGACCATTTAATTTTTATATATGGGGCATTTCACGTCAAGTGAACCAACTTTTGAAATCGATGTCTTCCGATCGGGATGATATTTGCACCAATGTTAGTTCTATTGGATAGTAATTCGGACACAATTTTTCAACAACATCGGTCAAGAACTCTATGAGTTATTTGACATTTTGACATTTTACCCAAACAGGTGTCCCAAATAGTTTAGATAGCTATTTATTCAATCTTTGGAAAAAAAAAATTAAAAAAATTAAATAAAATATTTTTGACTTTTTTTTTTAAAAATCAAAAACATTTTTGACTTTTTTTTCAAAATGGGCCCTTTTTATTTTTTTTTTTATTTTTTTTTTTTTTATTTTTTTTAAGAAAGCTTAGGTCTTTTCCTAAGCGACCTATATGGTCGCTTAGTGGGATGCGAGTGGGATATCTATCAAAAAAAAATATTTTGTAACTCAAGATATGAAATTTTTGACTTTTTTTGTAAAATCAAAAACTTTGTTGACTTTTTTTTAAAAAATATACCCATATTTTATTTTTTTTTTTTGCTCAGAAGAAAGCTTATGTGTTTTCCTTTAACACCTTTTTTGTCGCTTAGTGGGATGCGAGTGGGATATCTATCAAAAAATGTTTTGTAACTCAAGACATAAAATTTTTTACTTTTTTTTTGCAAAATCAAAAACTTTTTTGACTTTTTTTCCAAAATGGACCCTTTTTTTAATTATTTTTTTTTCTCAAAAGAAAGCTTAGGTCTTATCCTTTAAAACCTTTTTGGTAGCTTAGTGGGATGCGAGTGGGATATCTATCAAAATAAATATTTTGTAACTCAAGACAAAGGTTTTTAAATTTTTAGGATATGCACTATTTTGATTTTTTTCATATTTGTGTGTAAACCTTAAAAATTAAACTTACGCGGAGAAACTAGACACATTAGCCTTTCCGATGGTATGTAACAACCTAACTAAAATTTCATAGCCTCGATACTGTAATACCCATAATATGTTAACCTCAGGAATAAAAATCACTTTTTATACCCTACACCACCATAGTGGCGAGGGTATATTAAATTTTTGCAGATGTTTGTAATACCCAAAAATATTAGTCTAGCCCAGCTTAAAGTATAGCGATCGACTCAGAATCGCTTTCTGAGTCGACTAAACGATGTCCGTCCGTCTGGCTGGCTGGTTGTCCATGTAAAACTTGTGCGCGGAGTACAGGTCGCATTTTGAAGATATTTCGATAAAATTTGGTACATATAATTTGTTCGGCCCAAGGACCAAGCCTGTTAAAACTGGCTGAAATCGGTTCATTATTTCACCTAGCCCCTATACAAATGTCCTCCTGAAAGTTGACTTTATCGGTCACGAATGTTTAATTTATATAGGTATCTACACAAGTTTTTCTCCAAATAAGTTTTATATATACGGAATTCATGTCACCAAATTTTATTATGATCCGTCCATAATTAGTCATAGCTCCCATATAAGGCCTGCTTCCGATAATCACTTTAACGAGCATAAATCTCCTAAAAATGTTGGTATACACATAAAATGCAACATAAATAACTTTCATATAGACATTAATAACACCACCTAATTTCATGACGATCGGTCCATAATTTGACATAGCTCCCATATAAGGTCCACTTCCAAAAATCGCTCACGAATATAAATTATTGCGCTGAAAACTACCTATAGGATTGAATAAAAAAGCCGCAAGATGCAAAACTCAGACAAATTTTGGGGGCGGAAAATTAATAGCGGTCGGCCTCACATTGCACCCCTCCAGTGGCTATTATCGGTCAGTTGTAGTGGTTTTTTTTTAATGTTTGAAATATGAAAATATGAAAAAAATCAATTTAAAAACCTTTGTCTTGAGTTACATAACATTTATTTTTATAGATATCCCACTCGCATCCCACTAAGCGACCATAAAGGTTTTAAAGGAAAAGACCTAAGCTTTCTTTTGAGAAAAAAATAAATAAATAAAAAAAGGGTCCAATTTGGAAAAAAAGTCAAAAAATTTTTGATTTTGCAAAAAAAAAAAAGTAAAAAATTTTATGTCTTGAGTTACAAAACATTTTTTTGATAGATATCCCACTCGCATCCCACTAAGCGACAAAAAAGGTGTTAAAGGAAAACACATAAGCTTTCTTCTGAGCAAAAAAAAAAAAATTAAAAAATGGGTCCATTTTTTTAAAAAAAGTCAACAAAGTTTTTCATTTTGCAAAAAAAGTCAAAAAATTTCATATCTTGAGTTACAAAATATTTTTTTTTGATAGATATCCCACTCGCATCCCACTAAGCGACCATATAGGTCGCTTAGGAAAAGACCTAAGCTTTCTTAAAAAAAATAAAAAAAATAAATAAAAAGGGCCCATTTTGAAAAAAAAGTCAGAAATGTTTTGGATTTTTTTAAAAAAAAGTCAAAAATATTTTATTTAATTTTTTTTTTCCAAAGATCGCATAAATAGCTATCTAAACTATTTGGGACACATTTTGCTAAGAACAATAGGTAATAAGTTATATGGATAAGAAAAAACACCTGTTTGGCCAAAATGTCAAATTTTGACCTCCTATAACTCAGAGAGTTACTATCCAATAGAACTAACATTGGTGCAAATTTCATCCCGATCGGAAGACATCGATTTCAAAAGTTGGTTCACTTGACGTGAAATGCCCCATATATAAAATATATATAGAGCTCGTTTGGAAATACAAATTGAGATTTGTATTTTAAATTATTAATTTTTAATAGAAGTAAACATCCACTATAGATTCAATTCTTTCTCACGATCGAAATAATTGAAATTTTTGTTTCGGATAGATTTCTCTGACTAAGGAATATTTTGTAGTACTCTGTTCAAATATCGTTGATTTTCCAATTATGACCCGCATATTACAAATGAACGATATATTTGTTTGTAAAGGATGTTTTGTATAGAGGCGTATAACTTTAAATTGTAATAAAACGCAGAAAAACGATTTCAATATCGGGCATGTGGCCAAAGCACACTTTTGGGTAAATGGTAAATCAATAAACAGAATTGCCGCATTTGGAGCGATGATAATCCTCAAGCCATTGTCGAAACACCATTACATCTAGAAAAACTCACTGTTTGGTGCGATGTCTCACAAATAATGATGGTCTGAACGTTACAGTCAACGGTGAGCGGTAAAGAGACTACTAACTTTTTCGTGCCTAAATTTGCAAGATATTGCAGACATTTGGTTTCAACAGTATCGCACCACATGTCACATGCAATCAACTTACTGAGAGACATATTTGGCGAACGAATAATAGCAATAAATGGACCTGTTAACTGGCCACCACGATCATTTGATTTTTAGCTATTATTTTAAAACATTTGTACAATATATAAATTTACTGAAAGTATTGGCCATTGTTAGCTATGAACTTTTCCCATCTTTTTGCCAACATATGGATACCGAGCCAAAAGAACTGCTCATCTTTTGAGGCCAAGAATGAATCAAGCCAATATCGGATACTCTGTTCCAAACAAAAGCGTATCCCAGAGATAGCGATCTGCATCGATCGAAACCAATAGTAGTCGGATGGGGTCTGGACTATAAAGCTTTAATTAGACGTACCATAACCGTAACCATATAAAACAGCTGTTCGAAACAAGCTTATGCGCAACAATGTATTTGATTATTGGTGAAATGTCATAACGCCATAGCCATAACAGTAAAATGCTTATGATATGGCTATAGTTACGGCTATGGCGATATGGTAAGGCACGACTAATTGAACCTTAAGGTGGGTGAGGCATAACTTCCCAACCTCTTCATGCTAAGAAGTATTGCAGGTATTGCATAATGTGTCCAAGCATTGTCAGGACGGAATATTACGGTTTAATGTATGGCTGCATATTCTGGGTGTTTTTCGGCAAATGCTCGCTTCAAACGAACCAGTTGCGCTCGGTACAGGTTCCCTGTAATGGTTTAGTTAGATTTCATCAGCTTATAATAGATAGAACCCTTTTGCTCCCATAATCGACCCTAACGTTGCGGGTTATCGTAATCGATCCATTTTTCATCGCAAGTACTGATTCGGTGCAAAACTGATTTTCTTTTATAGCGTTCAAGCTTTATTTCGGATATGCAAAATCGTCTTTCTCTCGGCTTCAATTCGTATGGTACAATTTCCCTGCTTTTGGATGAATCCTGCTGCTCGCAAACGTTTTGAAATTGATGATTTAGTAGCTAACAATGTTGAGTTTAATAACAATCTTCATAGAGTCATGACTCCCATTCTTGGTCTTCAAACTTTTTTGGCTAACCTGAACGATCTTTGTCTTCTATGTCAAAATCACCACTTCTGAACCGAACAAATAATCTCTTGCACGTTGAAAATAATGGAACACATTCACCATAAGCTTCGGCGAGCAATCGGTGTGTTTCAGCGGCACTTTTTTTACTTAAAGAAGTAAAGCGAAACTTCCCGCATATGACGATTCGTTGCACTTGGAAGCGAATATTAAAAGAGTGATTGCCGAAATATGGCCTGATATACTGCGAAGGGTGTGTAAAATTGAACTCTAAGTAACGCCTTGTAAGTGCTAGCCGAGGTGATCACATGCACGAAATAATATTTAGACATTAGTGCCATAAAATTATCTAATTAATTAAGCCAATTAGATGGATATTTAAAAGCTTTTTGTCTGTTTTAATTAAATTTAAAGTTATTAAAAGTTATCTATAAAAAACACTTGATAACAATTTAATATTCCATATTGAAATAAAATCCTATTATTTAAATAATAAAATTTAAAATCTTAATCATTTGAACTGATTTAAATGAAAATCTAAACAGAATTATTTCCATTTATTTTTAGTTCTACATCCCTCTAACATCCAATGATACATAAATGATTGTGTTCATCAGCAATAAAATAGAAATATTAAACATGGAAATGGAAACAAATTACAATCAAACGGAAGTGAATCTTAATTGTTAATTGAAAGTAATCAAAGCGGAAGTTGTTATAAAACAACTTTATGAAACATGAATCAACAGCAAAAAAAAAGCTGCAATAAAATGCTAAAAACAACAGCAACAACAACTAAAATGGAAACTGTGTTAGAGTATTATACAACTTTTATTTCAATTTTAATTGTCTTTAGTTATGAATCCACTCAACCGCCAATCCGACAAAAATGTTTAGTTTTTGCTTTCCTAGCAACAGTTACAAAATTTATTAAAGCCTTTTGCAGTTTACTTTGTAACTACGGGTGATGTACATCAGTATAAGTTTATCATAACGTACAGAATATCAATTACAAACTAAAGAACTTACCACTGTACTTTGAATAATAGCAATTGCACTATTTCGGATTTACATTTAATTAAGTTTTATCCACAGTTGTAACTTAAGATAGTGAATTGCATTGTTTTGTAAATCCTTATCACTACTTACATCTATAATCCAAAATAGAGCAGAAGATGCAAATGAATTATTGTGTTTTACATTTAATTTTGCTAAATACTTTGGAATAACTAATAATCTGTGCTCCAACAGTGACAGTCGTAGGATCATATATGGAGTGTCAATACAAATTTTTAAAGTTCACGACATTTACATTTGCCCACCAAAAAAAGACCTCCTGCAGGCAGATTGGTATTCACAGATCCAGGAACGGATGCAGAATCCAAACCAGTTACTCATCGTTAACCAAAGCAAATTCAAATCGAAATGAAATTAAGCCAATCGATCAACAGAAGTCAAATTAAAATACAGAGCACGAAAAAAGATAGATAGGAAAAGTACTTTCCAAGGAAGCACAGTCAGCAGTCAGATGGAAACCTCCAAGCATCTGTTCATGTCGCAATCACCATGAGCGGAGGAAGCACAGTCAGCAGTCAGATGGAAACCTCCAAGCATCTGTTCATGTCGCAATCACCATGAGCGGAGAGATATATATCCAACCGATAATCTGGGTATCAATGATGTAGTGAACGCTTTCAATGGGATTAAGAACAACACCTTACCCGGACTGGACAATAGCTCCCTAGAACTTGTCACTGACGATGCGAACACAACATGCCAATTTGTAATGCCTACAATACATCGATTCCGGCTATATGAAACCCTAGATGCGCACCTAATAGAAGGAATGATTATTAAAATTCCCATAAAGTCCCAGTAATTACCATAATAGGCAAGCTGGCATTCATCCCAATAAGTCAAGCATTGACCTCATCAATAGCCAACAAAGAATAACGAAACTATCTTGCTTTATAATTAACATTGGAACATTGATATGGAAATTCTTTGATTGCAATGGGATTGCAATGGGATACCGAACTAGAAGGTATCAACTGGAGACCGAATGTTCTCTAGGACGGTATAAACTAAGCAGACAATATGTTCCTACTGACACTTGGATACTTATACATTTAGGCAAAATTATCAAACGAAATTTAGATAAAAATCTTGAACACCAAGGCTATGAGAATGAACACCACAAACACGCAACTAAGGACTGAGATCGTAATATTCTTAACACACGTTTTTCATTAAAACTTTTAACCCAAGTATTATTTGATTTTTTTTTTTATCAAGTTACCTTTGTAAAGCATGTCAATTATTATGTTTAATGTCAATTATGTTCATTTGCCGTTAATCTCATTAAAACGAGTGACCAGTAAAAAGTACGTACTAAAATTATTGAATATTTTCAACAAAACCCAACTTGGTCCTACAAAAATGTTGGCCAAACAATCAAAGGTCTGCTATCAAACAGTTTCCAATGTTATTAAACAGTACTGGGAGAACTTGTCCGTTGATATAAAACCTGGTACAGGTAGAAGGAATGGTCCAAATGATGTTTCTAAAGCCAAAGAAATAGAAAGCATTTTCAAAAAAGTTCCCAATGCATCCGGTAGGAAAGCAGCCTGGTTAGGTCAGTACTCGGACTATTTGGTACGAAAAATTAAAGCCAATGCAGATTTAAAAGCATATGAGGCTCAAAAAGTTCCTGAGAGGAACTCTGCTAAAAATTTAGAGGCCAAAGACAGAGCACGGAAATTGAAGTTAAATTTTATATATTTATAAAAAATATATCTGCTGCATAATGAATGACGAAATGTACGTATGGGATCAATTTTTTATGTTGCAGATGCTCGAGGGAAAGTTAAAGAAAAGTCTAGGACCCAGAAGAAGACAAAATTTCCCAAAAAGTTCTTGGTGTGGCAAGCAATATGCAGTTGCGGCAAAAAAGCCAAACATTTGTTACAAAAGGGCCTTACAAATGTACATCAAGGAATGTTTACAAAAAAGAATGTTTTCATTCATAAAACTTCTTAATGTGTCCACTTATTTTTGGCTTGACTTGGCATCTGTCACTATGGCAATAAAGGTCTTGAGTGGCATTTATACCAAGAGAGGCAATTCCTCCAAACTGCCTGGAGCTGAGTCCAGTGGATAGATATTGGGATCTTGTTAAAAGATAATTGAAGAGCACAAAAAAGGTGTCCAGAAGAGTGGTAGATTTTAAACGGAGATGGACAACCTGTTCGAACAAAGTGACATAAAGCACTATAAAAACCATAATGGAAGGGTTTTCGAAAAAGGTTCAAAATTTCATTATTAGTGATTAAAACAATAATTTTTTTTTTTTTTTTTGTAAATTGTAACAATAATTTCAATCAAATAAAAAAAGATTCAAAACTGTAAGTTTAGTGGTTTCATTTTTATTAACATACATGTATGTAAAACATTTTTCGATCTCAGTGCTTATTCATAAACAGCACCTCGGTGAAGTAGACACATTTTGCTAGCTTGAGAGTATCATCAGATTCAAATATTAGATTCAGTTTGGAGATCTAACTATCCTCCATATGTACAAAATATACCATATTTAATAGGTCTGCTTGAAACACCTTAAGTTGAAATATAAAATCTCTACAAGTATTTACAAAATGTATTCTGCACAGAATATCATGATTATCCAACGTCTGTGGGATTTAACGTGCCACACTCTCGCAGCCATCGTTAAAACAACAAACGCCATCTACTGGAATCCTCAACTGAACTTGAACTGAATACCAAATAAAACCAAATGGAACAAAGTCGCTAAACACATACTCTTTAGAGTCATTTGAACATTTCCATTTTATTTTTTTCTAATTTCGAAAAACTTTTGTTCGCGATTTTTATTTTAGGAAAAATTTTGTTCACGATTTTTATTTTAGGAAAAATTTTCATAAATCATATTCATATTGTTACGAATTTGCAATAGCGATTTGAATTTAGTAGTCAGTAACGACTGTCTGCAGCATTCATCATGTTTATAAACACTTCCATCAGTAGAACCTTCTACATATCAACAATGTGGATAGCATGCGGTTATTAGCATTGTTTGTAAGTATGGCAACACTGCATGTTTAAGCTGCTAACATTAACATCGAAAGCTCTAGAATTCGAACATACTAGTATGTCCGTTGAGATCATTGTAGAAGATTTCCGATAGGTGGCGCGTGTATAAATAGTGGCAGAGTTGGCAGTCCTGAGTTGAGTTGATCATTGGCGGTGTTAGAGTTAACATCAACTGTCTAGTACATTTAAGGTTGTACGTTATGGAGTGTGTGTGCATTTCTGCGAATTGATAAACGTGTATAAAAACACTGAGTGAATATTTGAACTGTTGTACATTTTAAATAAATAAAGAGTTGTTACAATTTTAAACAACTAAAACTGCTTTTATTTGCAATTAAAAGTATCTGGATTATTTAAAGGAAATAAACCCCGTTTTTAAAAGGTGAAAACGTAACAATATCTTCTCTTTAGACTACATAATTAATAAAAGAAATAATTTAAAAAATGCATTTATGATGCAAATCCAATTTTCAGATGCAGTTTTGAAATGTTCTCTACGTAAAATTTAAATCTTTAAAAGTGTTAAATTGATCCAAATTAATTTTTTTTTTTTGTGACGGAAAGTTATACTATTTTTAATATTTTTTTTATATTTAACACCAACATCGTAAGACCCAATTTCGAATTGATTTTTATTTAGATAAAAATCAATGTCGAACAGAACGAATATCATATTTATTTGTGTGGTTCCTCTGTTGTAAATATTTATTGCAATGTTACAACAAACGGAAGTCGACAATGCTGTCATTGCCAACGCAATAAGTACTTAGAAATTTTGTAGTCGACTGAACTTTTGGCTAAGAGCCTTTTGGCTAGTTATTTTCATTTTGTATTGTTGTTAGTTGTAAGTATTATGATTCTTAAACATTATTTGTTATTTGTTCAAGTGGTCCCCCACAGAATTTTGCCAACGAATAAATAAAAGAACTTTGTTGACTCCCTGTATTCATAAATACTCCCTCATTTAGTTTAATATTGTATATATATTTTTTTTTAATTTTATTTTGCCAACCTTTTCTAAATGTTGTTATAAAATTAACAATTGCAACAGAGATGTAGTACATGCACATTAAACCAGCCCTAAAAATAAATGTAGGTTTCATTTGTTGTTCTTTAGTATTTAAAACAAAATAATAATTAAGTTGAAGAAATTAAAGAAAATAGTAAGATTGTTCCAAATTTGAATTCATTTCCGGTTTGTGATCCCACTAGATGATTGGCAACAATTAGTTGTGGACACTAAAGGACTCACTTGTCGGAAAACAATAATAATCCTGAAAGTGTTCCATTTAATGATGGGCAGGTTTAATTTATATTTTATGTAGTTAGTGTGTGTGTGTATGTTCATGTTTTAGTCACCGGTTGTTGCATAATTGCATTATTGTTGCTTTTGTGTTTAACCAACAATTAAGATTGTTGCTATCGTTCTAGTTGCAGTCGTTATATTGTTACTGTTGCTATTACTATTGCTGTTGTCGTTATTGTTGGTATGTAAGTGGTTGGTTGGTTGGTTGCTGCTTCCTTGCAATATGTACAAAATTCTTTGTTAAATGTTTAACTTAAGTGTTGCCAAATGACTTCATTCACATTAAGTACTTCTATTTCAGTTGTCTTTTATTTACAATTCTATTGTTTGTTATTTGCTTTAACTAAAAAGGCTTGGAATTATTTAATTGAATTTATGAAATTATTAAAATAAATTCAATTGGCAAGCATCTTTAGCATTGTGTACGTTTCTATATCTTGGAAATACTGTAGTAAATATGTAAATACTTGCCCAAATTATTTAACTCATGGAAATATGACTTAATTTATACAAAGAAATGTTTTAATATTTAAATGGAAATATATTGTTAGTGATTTATATTTAGTTAATTAGTTATGTTTCATATAAAACCACTATGCCATTGTAAAAGAAGATAATTGAGACAAATCTTTAATATGTTAAATTTATACAGACTATTAAAAAAATGAATTTTAAATACTAAAATATGAAGTTAAGATTAAGGAGAATTTTATAAAACTGCAAGAGATGATTTTTGAATAATTTGTAAAGGGAGTTTTTTAAATGCTATAAAAATAATTACAATATTTTAAGTCCGCTAATTACAAAATAAGTCTTACATTCGACAATTAATCTAGTAACAAAATATTGTCTGTTGCTCTTTTTACTCAAGGTCTAACGCAACTTAATGGTAGCATGAAATTGTAAATTAAGAGTCTTCCAATGATAATTTGGTGTACGATTCTCTGAGGCAGAATCCATACCAAAACGGAAAGAAATTGCTATTTTCGGACTAGAAATCATAATATTGTTACAAATTTGCAATAGCGATTTGAATTTAACGGTCGTAACGACTGCCTGCAGCATTCATCATCTTTATAAACACGTCCATCAGAAGAAGTTTCTACTTATCAACAATGTTGATAGCATGCGGTTGTTAGCATTGTTTATAAGTGTGGCAACACTAAATGTTTAAGCTGCTAACATTGACATCGAAAGCTCTAGAATTCGAACATATTAGTTTGTCCGTTAAGAGCATTGGCAGTCGTGAGAGAGTTTATCGTATAAGCTGTTAGAGTTAACATCAACTGTCTTGTACATTTAAGTTTGTAGATTATAAAGTGTGTGTGTATTTCTTTCTCATTAAAAGAACGTGAATCGCAATTTGTGTAATTGTGAAATGATAATATGAAAAGTTCTTATGAAAACGAAAATGAAAAGTTTTTTTTTATTTCACCGTTTCACAGAACCAGAATCGACTTCTGGTAACCTTATTTTTCAACTTCAAAACTATTTCGTACGAAATAAAAACAAAAGCTGATCAAACACCCCGGACCCATTGAAATGCCTCTGCCACATAAGCAGTTAATAATATATTTTCATTAATTTCAATTAAAAAAACACTGAATATTACTTAAAATTTTATATTGAATTTATATTTTATTTTAAACTTTCATATGCTTCAAGCATACTTTTAACCAATAAAAAGGAAAAACCTTGCAAAATCGCCAGATAAGACTACAAATGTGGTTTATCAAAATTACATTACTAGGCTTTAGGCAGGATAAAATTTCAAGTTTTGTGGTACATAGTTCAAAGAAATATACATATTTCAAAAACAAAAATTTTTAAGATTGTTAAAAAAGCTCTCTTCTTCGTTCCTGCAAATTTTTAACGTAAACACTCATTTTATTAAAGAGTTATATGCTCTAATATGGTATAAAACTAGTTTTTCATAAAAATTCTTACGAAAAATGTAACAAACACAAAACAACACTAATTTCAAAATAAATTGAAAATTCTATATTGTTACGTTTTTGCCTTTTAAAAACTGTAATTTATTTCCTTCAAATAAACCAGATTATTTGAAATTGAAATTAAAAGCGACAAGTAGTTTTTAAATTATATCAACTCTTTATTTATAAAGACCTACAACTTAAATTCCAAGTACCAATGTGGAGAATCCATCCATGAAGAATATCTCATGTCAGATTTTAACAAAATTTACCACAGTTATTATGTATAGCTAGTGCTTATCAAATCATAGACTTTTTAACTCCAACCCTTTTTAGGTCGAAATACAAGGTGGCGCAAAAGTAATCCTCCTATCAGAAAATGCTATAAATTTTTGCGATTGGCCCCTAATGTCAGATCTATTTGTGTAGTAAACACATGCGAAATACACGTTAATAAACAATGTTACGCTACACTGCTCCAGAAATATTGCTGACTATTTATTTGACCAATAATCGGCAAAATTTATAGCATTTTCTGATAGGAGGATTACTTTTGCGCCACCTTGTACATATAACGTCATAGAAATTTAAAAATTTTACAAAAGTACACATACATAACTGCACATAACTTTTTACAATATTAAAATTGATTTCATTTGAAAGATATGTCCTCTAAAATATACGAATCAAAATGTGTTATTTTGGTGCACAACTCCTAAACTAAAATAGTGTCCACTTTAAAAATGTTTACAAATATAGAAGGCGGTTTAGTCAATAATATGTGTTTTTTCCAAAACAAATTAAAAATGCTGATTTTGAGATATAGATCTTTGAATTGAACTTTTGAAAGAAATGTCATTAGTTCGTAAATTTAAATGACATAAGTATCGCTCATTTGCTGCAACAACGTCATAATTCGAAAAACCCAAACTTCGAGTTAATAGCACTATTGCATAGTAAATAAGTTGTTTCAATGACTGAAAAAGTCTTGTGAACTAGCGCAGGCGATCCTGCGTGTACGCGATAGAAGTTTTTTGTACTAATTTCATAAACTACTGTCTATTACTTGCAATAACGTACTATTTAAGTTGTTCGTTGCCGTTTATGTGTTCAATAGAGTTAAGTTATCTGCAAAAGAGACATATTTTTTTGTATTTGTTATTTTCCTTTAAAAATAAAAAACTAAATTTTTTGAGTTGTGACGACGCACAGTGGCGCCATTTGAGTTTTTTCGTTTCAAAAATCATAACTTTTAAACCAAATGAGATAATCAAAAAATTGAAAAAGCATATAATAGATAATTAATCAATTAATCCAATGGGTTTTCACGGTTATACTGTTACAAGAAAAAAAATGCAACGCTGCGCCATATGACCTTTGAATGTTATTCGAATCTTATAGCGGTATCCAATTTATATCTTCTTTTGAATTTTTATTCTTAGTATTTTGAATTTACTTATTAGCATCATTAATTTTAATTTCCTTTTGAGAAAAGTCTAGTTTTTTAAATTCAGTGAAGAAAGTGATTAATTTGGGCTAGTAAAAAAGTAAAGTCATAACTTATTTACTATTTAAATAAGCAGCTGATAGCAGATCACTGTGAAAATGAGCACTAATTCAAAATTAGCAAATCAACGGTGTGCCGAATTGCATCACGATTTCGATTATCAGGAAGTGGTCAACCACGAAAAACCATTCGCCAAGACCGTTAGATGACAAAAGTGGTCAAAATTGATTCACGGAAGAGGGCACACAGTGGTCCAAATGCTCAATCTAGCCGGAAAAAAGTCATAGCTCGCATTTGAAAAGGCGTACCGACATGAAACTTGGTAAGTTTATAGATTTCATCAATATAAACAATCTGAGAAAAAAAAATTTTTAATTTTGTTTGTGCATGAATGTGTGTTTTTGTATGTAAATTTTTTCTCTGTGGTTTTGTCTGAAACCTATAGACGGCGAAACGTCTGGACCGATTTTCCTGAAATTATCACATCGTATTTCTGTATATGTGGAGGGAATTAAAAGCTTCCTTTCATTTGAAGTAAGCAAAATCCCCTTGTAATGGACATGTTAAACTCTAAATAAAAAAAGAATCGTTCAGGCAAAAAGTCGCACCTAATTTTTTAAACATTAGAAAGCTACAACTGTATAGATGATGACAACATAAAAACTAAAGCTTAACTCTGTTAAATTACCATTTGAAATTCTATTGGAATTTGAACATTGAACAAAAATTTCACATTTAAAACACACATGTATATAATTGCATTTTTTTCTTCTAAACAAAATATATTTTCTGAAAAATTTAAACAGTAATTTGTACTCTTACCTTTGTTGTATTAATTACACCAATAATTTTTTGTAATTGTTCTTATTACTTTTTGACGAGAATTTCACTTGCACTGTTAAATGTCACTTGAGATATTAATTTTTTTAACAATGAAGCAATTACTTGTTTTTGAAGCAACGTATCAATGCAAGTGTAGCTATTTAAAGAAAAAAAAAATATGCCGTTATGTACTATGGACACTTGTCAATACATTGCTAACTCAAAAATTTGCTTTTGAAACATTTTAAAAAATTACTTTTTCCGGCTAGATTGAGTATTTGGACCACTGTACTGCAGTAGATGTTGCTACTTACGAACACCTAGTCCCTATTGGCTTTAAAACTGCTAGACGCCTATTAACTGAAACGAATTTGCCAGGCGACCCGCCCAGAAACCACTCTTAAGTAAAGTCAATAAAAAGAAACGCCTGGACTTTGCAAGACGATATATATTGGTCGAAGGACCAATGGGCCAAAGTGTTGTGGAGCGACGAAAGCTAATTTAATTTTTCAGATGGAAAAAACTACGTACTCAGGCCAACAAAACCAAATCAAATACCAACAGTCAAATAAATAATATTTATATGTATAAGATTGAACGTAGCTAATTTAATTATGAGCTTCTCCCATGATGGTGTTTGTCCTATACTGAAATTTAAGAAAATATGAATGCAACTAAATACTGTGAGATACTGGAACAACACATGCTACCATATTTTCGTGAAAAAATTGCCCGTTATAGTAATTTCAACACGACAATGACCCTAAGCATACAAGTCGCTTAGCAAGCTACTTTTTAAGCAACAATGATCTTAACCCCATAGAAAATTTATGGGAGCTTGTAGATTGGGAATTAAAAACACAACAAATTTAAAAAATTTAGAAACAATATTAAAATCAGAATTGGAAAAATATATATAGTTGGTGAATTTACAAGGTCTCTTATCATGTCATATTGTCATAATGTCCTAATATTTCACAATGGTTTTTACTACTTTTCAAGCAAAAAATTTTCTAAAATAATACTACTTTCTATGCTATGTTTATTCTGTTATCGTAACGAACCAGCAGAGACCAATGCCGAATGCCTAAGAGTCAGTTAAGCCGAGCCGCCGAGTCGTGATATATTAGGACATTATGACAATATGACTGATAAGAAACCTTGTGAATTGACCGAGTATCTCTAGTTGATTCTATGCCTTCAAGACTAATTGAGGTAATAGCAAATAATGGCTTTGCCATTATTTGCTATTTGCCCGGCTAATTTGTATATATTGCCTTACATAAGTTAACTATAATTGTAGAAAATAACATATTAATAGGCAGTGTTGCCAGTTTAGCCTTTTTGAAATTTTGGTTTTAGCTTCGTGGCTTTTTTCTAGCCTTTTTTTAATTTGATAATAGCCTTTTTTTAAATAAAAAAGGCTAGAAAAAACCACGAAGCTAAAACCAAAATTTCGAGGATAAGGAGAAAATAAAAATAATTCATAACTGATTTTCATTTAGCTTTTCAATATACTTAAGAATTGTGCAGTATTAAAAGAACAAATAACAATTGCCAATACCAAGTGTTTCGAAATGAAATATAGTATTTTATATCTGAAAGCTATAAATGTCTAGCAAATTTGCTTTCAAGACAAAATTGTTATTACACATTATTTTCATCGTTATATAATGGACAAGAGCCCCACAAACTCTTGAAGGCTTGTGATACTCGATGGCTGTCATTTGAAATAGCCGTTAAACGTATTGTGAATCTGTGCTTCGAGTTAAAACCAGCAATGCTTCAAAGTCAAACATTTAAGTGATTACTATACTGATTATAATTTGGTGTATTATTTTTTTTTTTAAACCAGTAAGTAATTCAGCGGATCCAACAAAGCTGTTTTCTGATTTAAAATTTCTTCTCCATAGTTTGTGTTTTCAAATTGTAATACAATGCAAAGAATTTGATACATTATCGTCCCCAATTGAAAATTGTTTAATGTTTTCGCCACATTTTTCATGCAAGTTTGAAGAATGAGAGATAAAATAACGAACGGTTTAATTAGTGACGATTCTGAAAAAATAATACGGCAAATTAAACTAATTGAGCAATTGCGACAAAGATTTTCATATGAAAACTCTTCGCTAAATCAATTTTTTATCCGTTAATAATATACTTAAAATAGTACTCGTAAAACCATAAAATATATTATGTATGTGAAAAATAGTAAATGCTTAGTACTTGAATTAAAAAAAAAACAAAATTTAAGTTTTGTCTGTATAAAAATATATATGTGGCATTTAATGTCAGGTGAATCATCTTTTGAAATCGATGTCTTCCGATAGTTAGTTCTATTAGATAGTAATTCAGACACAATTTTTCAACAAGATTGGTCGAAAACTTTCTGAGTTAGAGGGCATCAGAATTTGACATTTTGGCCAAGCAGATGTTTTTTCTCATCCATAGTTTACATAGCTATTTCTTCAATCTTTCGGAAAAAAACACTTCTTTTGACTTTTTTTGCAAAATCTAAAACTGTTGACATTTTTTTTCAAAATGGGCCCTATTTAAATTTTTAAGAGGTTTTTGATCGCTTATGTATATGTGTATATTTACTATTTATTATTAATGATTAATGTTATTTTTTGTTTGCTGCTGATGTGAACCTTTATAATTTTATTTATTTTTATGAATTTTATGAACATATTTTCTAATTTTTTATTTAAAAATAAATATAAAGAGGCCCATAGACACATACTGCTCATGCTCATGCAATAAGTATGTGTTGTTAAATTTTTGTTTATGTATGCGACGCACAGACAATGCAGTATGAAAAATCAAAATAGTTTTGATTTTGAAATGAACTCGTACTGCTGACAGTTGTTCAAATGAACAATAGTATACATTTTTTAATTTTTGTGAAATAAAATTTTTAAATTTGACGTTTTAGTTACTGAAAAATTGAAAATAATAATTTTTTTGTTCTCAAACGCATTTTTTTAAATGATGATTGATAAGTGTGTAGTAAAATATCAATCACGCACTTATACGAAGGTTTCATCGACAGTATGTGTCAGCATTTTGTGTCTATGGGCCCGTTAAAACTAAATTCTTAATTTATAATATTTTAGCTTTTTCTTTTGGCATTTTTTTAAAGTAGTTTGGCTTCTTCTGGCCTTTTTTTGAAGTCAATATAGCTTCTTTTTTTGCCAGCTCCTAGGACTCATAGGACTCAGCGTTGCTTTTTTTTGATCTAAACTGTGTATCATAAATTGCCCAAAAATGCATGCAACACATTTTTGTATTGCATTTTATTTTTTCAAATGAAGAATCAAAGAACTTATTTTGAAAATATAGCAAATATAGAAATTTATAGTATTTTTAGTTGATTACAAATAAAATCAGAAATGACAAATCCAAAAATAATAACTTTCTGTTGGATTTTTAATGAATTTAGAAATCAAAATTTCGAAATTATTTATCTTTTCATATTATTAACAAATTCAATTGGGGTAAGCGAAGTCTTCTGAAAATCTGTGTTTACTGGTAGTTCCGAGTGGATAATTTTTTATTCTAAATTTTTTTATTATTTTTATTTTTTTTCATAGCATACAAATCTTTTTAAATCGCTTATAAATTCGTTGATAGAATACACAAAAGTACCAATATGTCTGTCAAAATGGGGTCATTGGAGAAACAATCAAAAATATACGGAAATATGTACAACAAATCTATGTCAAACAAGTATCTCTGATAAAGTTTGTTTATTTAACTTTTTTTTTTACATTTACTCTATCTATACATGATCTCAGTTCGTCCGATAAATACACATTCATACTTACACACACTAAAACATTCAACAACAAAACTACAAGTGCAATTTTACTAACAATGGGACATATTTTTGAAACATTAAGTTTAACTTTGTTACTGGCACTGAATGTACTAAAAAAGTATGTGCATTAAGTTGGCACCGTTGGTATGAAGGAAAAATAAGGTGTCGATGTTGTCAACTAAAAGGAAAGTTTAGCTGGTTTGAGAAGACTTTTTTTCCATATTTTTGTACTGGCGTCAGTATTTAGTAAGCTGCATCAAAGGATAAAAAGGTCCATTTTTATGGTTTTTATGATTTTTTTCAGATTTTTCGCAAAGGAAACATGTGGGCAATTCCATGAGAATGTCAACCACTACTGATAAAACAAAATCCCTTGAAACTGTTTACAAGATGATTTAAATAGGAAAAAACATTAAAATTTTACCATGTGAAAGTATTTAGAGATTATTACAACTATATACGAGCAGAAATATCAGTTTAACATGATTTGCCTATAATCATAGTAAAACACTAAAGTATGTTATTTTTAAAAACAACTTTAAAATATAGTAGAAATTATAACCTTTAAATTAAGCAGACTTTAACTTGGTGTTTTCATACAATATACATTTGGTCATTTCACAATGTCCTAATAATGTCCTAATACATAACGACTCGGCGGTTCGGCTTGACCGACTCTTAGGCATTCGGCGTTGGTCTCTGTTTGTTGGTTACGATAACACAATAAACATAGCATAGAAAGTAGTATTATTTTAGAACATTTTTTGCTTGAAAACCATCGCGAAATATTAGGACATTATGACAATATGACATGATAAGAGACCTTGTGAATTGACCAAATGTTTTCATACAATATATAACAAAATATGAGCAAGTGGCACTGCTGAACAGCTGACATTGAATATTAAAAAAAAGCGACAAGCAATAAAAGTAACTTTTCATATATTTTAAGCTTCTTTCCGTGGAACTCATCCTCCAAAATTTCAAAAATTGCTTTAAAACATTGTTGACATTTACATTTTATTTATTATTATGAATCGGTTTATATATTTTATTACTATAACCCCCCATTAACACAAAGCCTGGTTATGCGTTAACTAATAGTTATACTGTCGGTTTTTGTATGAAAACTGTCAGTATTACTATTAGTTAACACATAACCAGACTTTGTGTTACTGGGGGTAGGAGTAAAATCTATAGCGTACGATATGTCACGTACGATATTAAATTTAATTTATTTTTAAGTCATCCAAAGATTATTTTTATTTAAATATGAAGGATAGTAAAGGTACAATATTTAGTTTAGTGTAAGAAATTAATAAAAAAAAATGTCTCTAACGATTCGCAAATTATCGCATATGGGCAATTCCACGAGAATGACAACCACGATTGAAAAAACAAAAACCCTTAAACTTTTTTTCAGTTAAGAATAGGAGAAAACACTAAAATGTTGATATGTGAAAGCATTTAGAGCCTATTACAACATATTTACATATTTAATTTTTTAATTTAATTGTTTTAGGCTAACCGATATATATTTTCTATATATTTTTTTAGTTTTTGTAAACCAATAATTACAGAATATATATTGTTTTACTACGGACTGAGATTGACAAATTTTTAACATACATATATGTAAATAAAACTGAAACCACTAAACTTACAGTTTCGAATCTTTTTTTATTTGATTGAAATTATTGTTGTTATTTACAAAAAAAAAATATTTTTATAGTTCTAATCACTAATGATGAAATTTTGAACCTTTTTCGAAAACCCTTCGATTATGGTTTTTATAGTGCTTTATGTCACTTTGTTCGAACAGGTTGTCTACCACACTTCTGGACACCTTTTTTGTGCTCTTCAATTCGCTTTTAACAAGAGCCCAATATCTCTCCACTGGAGTCAGCTCCAGGCAGTTTGTAGAAATTGCCTCTCTGGGTACAAATACCACATTATTGTTCTGGTACCACTCAACCCTTTCTTACCATAGTGACAGATGCCACATCAGGCCAAAAATAAGTAGACACATTAAGAAGTCTTATGAATGGAAACATTATTTTTTGTAAATATTCCTTGATGTACATTTCGGTATTTATAGAGCCATTTGTAACAAATGTTTGGCTTTTTTGCCGCAACTCCATATTGTTTGCCATACCAAGAACTTTTTGGGAAATTTTGTCCGCTTCTGAGTCCTAAACTTTTCTTCAACATTGCCTCGAACATCTGCAACATAAAATTTTTGACCCAGAAGCTGCGAAAAAATTTCCATACGTACATTTCGTCACCCATTATGCAGCAGGTACATTTTTTGTTTAAAATTTGACTGCAATTTCCGTGCTCTGTCTTTGGCCTCTACATTTTTAGCAGAGTTCCTGTCAGGAACTTTTTGAGCCTTGTTTGCTTTTAAACCTTCATTGGCTTTAACTTTTCGTTTCAAATAGTCCGAGTACTGACCTAATCGGGCTGCTTTCCTACCGGAGGTGTTGGGAGCTCTTTTGAAAATGCTTTCTATTTTTTTGGCTTTAGAAACATCATTTGGACCATTCGTTCTACCTGGACCAGGTTTTATATCAACGGACAAGTTCTCACGGTACTGTTTAATAACATTGGAAACAGTTAGATAGCAAACCTTTGATTGTTTGGCCAACTTTTTGTAGAACCAAGTTGGGTTTTGTTGAAAATATTCAATAATTTTAGTACACACTTTTTTCTGGTCACTCGTTTTAATGAGATTAATAACAAATGAACATAATTGAAATTAAACATAATAACTGAAATGCTTTACAAAGGTAACTTGATCAAGAAAAAAAAAATCAAATAATACTTGGGTTAAAAGTTTTAATGAAAAACGTGTGTTAAGAATTTTACGATTTCAGACCTTATAAGAGAAAAATCTGTCACGTACGGTGTGTCACGTACGATAGCAAATTTTATTTATTGTAAAATCATCCAAAGATTATTTTTATTTAAATATGACGGATTATAAAAGAAAATTAATTGGTTTAGTGTAAGAAATTAAAAGAAAACACAACGCCAATCACGATTCGCAAATTATGACTTCCGTTTTATGTCACATACGATATAACCTTATTTCGCTTGATATCTTGGACAACAATGTATTTATTTTTTTTAATATAGCACCCTCTGAAGGGAACATAAAGACCATATTATTTTTCAGATTCTCTTAATTTTGCAAAATCTATTCCACTCTATAGGCGTACAAATGTCACGTTTGGAACTGCCCATATGCAATATTGTCATATTTTTGTAATTTATTTCAAACACTTTTTTTTTATTTAAATGTTTACGTATAATCATTAAAAGATTAAACTTTTGTCATTTGATCTTGCTCACCAAATACTGACGCCTGGAAAAACATTGTGAGAATTGGTATGAATTAAACTTTTATTTTAGTTGGGAACATCCAAAAGTTTTTTCGGGCCACCGTAATGTGCAAATTTTAATTTTTTTATTTTTTTTTTTATTATTTTCGCTTTCGATGTCTGGATATTTAGTGTGTATGTATTTGGGAGGGAATTGTTGGTGCGTTTATATATATATGTGTGTGTGAGTGTGATTGTGTAGGTTTGTCACATGTTTGTTGAACTGACGTTGTGTATGAAATGGAAATGCAGAAAAACAGGATGTAGAGAAATAAAAATACAATACTTACACTCTGCACCGCCTGCTAATGTATGAAGTCCGGACGATGGTATCACTTGATAGCTGTCCCCTTCGACACCGATGGCACTTGTCATATGATAACCGTATCCGTTTTGTGTACCATACAATGAATTCGCAGAAGACTTTTGGGTGGAACATTGTGTTTGCTGTTGCTGCTGCTGCTGATGTTGTTGCTGGAGCAATTGGTCGTCGCTATCCTGGACGGCAGTGAGTGTCAACTCCATGGAATGAGCGTCAAGTGTTTTACTATCTAAACTGCCAGTGGGATAGTAGGGCGGTGGTGGTGGCTGTTGCCCACTGGTTTGGGCAACAATCGATGGTCGACCCGAATCTAGGTCGTATTCTTTGGCAGTATTTGCGGCAGATTTCTTTGCAGATGTTGTTGAACGCCTAAAGCGACACAGCATTATCGAGAAGCCAGCAAAGAGCAGGAATGCAACGGTTGCTATAACAATCGCCACTATGGTAGATGTTGTTAAACTTGACGTTTCGGGTAGATATGATTTTCCAACTACAACAACAAAATAAAACACACAAGCACATAAGTACAGACATTAAAAAAAAAAAAATAAAGAAAAAAATCATCAACAGCATCCTAAAAAAAATATTTGTTCAGTATTGTAGGTGTGGAGCACTTGATGCGCACAACTGTTAAAATGAATGTGAACGTTGGACATGCAATGCATTACATGGAGTTGAATTCAATCACTGTGCTGAAAGTGTTCGTATCAAGTAGCAGCTATTTAATTAAACCAATTTCTTCGCAGTCCCTTTTGCCCTACACCACTACAAAGCTCAAAATCAAATATTGCTTTTCAATTGCATTGTCAATGTTCAAATTTTCGTCGGATTAGAAAGTTAATACTCTTGCATATACGCACACACAATCATAAATTGCTTTGTTGCCAAGTTTTCTTTGTAGGCCTTTAACACATACAGCCATAGACCAAAGGTATGTTAGTACTCTACACTAGTGGCCAGAAATATAATCACACTTGATAATATTTCCTTAAGCTTAAATTGAAGAATGCAGTTAAGTACAGAGGCTAGCTACATAATTCGTGTACACTTAATAGGATGGAATATACAGGTATTATAAGTAGATACATATACAGTAGGGTAGCCCTTGTTTTACATTTCTTGATGATCCCAAGGTCTCTTGTTTTCCGTCATCTAAAAACTAAAAACACATTTTATTAGAAGTTTTGTGTTTAAGGTTAATATTTTAAAAAATAATTTAAAATTAAATGGCTTAGTTCCGTTACACAATAAGCCAATCGATTTTAAAAATTGATTTTATGTGTTTATCCTAAGTATTACTAATACCTAGTGGGTAGATTTTCATGCTTTCATTATTGGAAAATATACGCCTAAAATATACATCAAAAAACAAATTAACGCCAAAAGGTTATTTGACAAAAATTTCGACATAAGTCATTTAAAATGTTTTAAGAAATTAACCACTCTATCTAATTATGTACAGTTCCAACCATAGAAGGCTCTTTTACGAAAATCATTCATAAATCTCATATTAGTATCGAAACTGCATGCAATTCGATATATTTATGTAAGTAAACTTTATTACAACATTCGTGTATCAGATGAACCAATATTCCTACGTGGTGGACGAGTAGACTTCATTGCTAAAGGAGGTAAGGCGACTCATACCAAATCGAAGGATTATAGACCAATTAGTCTTGCATAATTTTTGCTGAAAACCCCAGAAATGGTATTGAGGTATACTTGAGAATGACCATTCCGACGGAACTCATCTCTAAATCCCAACATGCCTACACCAAGGGCAGATCTGTGGAAACACCTCTACATTCGTTAGTTGGCTTAATTGAAGAGTCGCTATCACATAAAGAGTATTCACTTGTTGCCTTTCTCGATATTGAAGGAGCTTTTAACAATAACAGGCGCGACGCCATCTTTTCTGCGATGGATGAACTATGTGTACGCCGAATAGTCGGAAAGATACTCAGTTATAGAGTCATATGTACCACCCTAGGTGCCATAAATGTTTCAAGAGTGGCCAATCGTGGAACCCCGCAGGGTGGTGTACTATCCCCACTTCTGTAGAATCTGGCTATGAATACCTTGTTGGTCAGGATGGACAACAGCAGGATCAAAACAGTCGCGTATGCTGACGATGTTGCAGTATTTATATCTGGTATATTTCTAGATACAATATCCAGTTGTATGGAGTCGGCATTAAGTACACTGAGTGAGTGGAGTATTTCGAGTGGACTTAGTGTGAACCCCCAAAAAACGGAATTGGTTCTCTTCACTAGGAGGTATAAGATCGATGACTTTAGACCACCTAGTCTGAATGGAATCAGTCTTGAGATAAGGGATAATGCAAAGTATCTTGGCATCATTTTGGATAATAGACTGTCCTGGAATCTAAACATTCAGAACAGGATTAATAAGGCCAATGTGGCCATCTACTCCTGCAAAAAGGCAATTGGTACTAACTGGGGTATTATGCCGAAAGGTATCAATTGGATCTTTAAAGCAGTTGTTAAACCCATCTTGTTCTATGGAGTATTAGTGTGGTGGCATGCTTTGGACAATGCTACTCACCGGAAGGCCGTCGAACGAGTACTACGGACTGTAGCGATACTGATAACGCTCAACTCTGCTCAACTCTGCTGTGAGGCTAAATGCTAGATGCTCGTGGTCTGGCAAGGACCTTGGACACTCTAGGATACTGAATTACTATAGGTACATACATGGTAATGTTGATTACTGCATCGCAAAACCTTTTTTCGATAGGCATTTCCATATTATTATCCCGAATAGGGATTTATGACATAGCGGACTCTATCCCCCTGATGATGTCATAAGGATATACACTGACGGCTCTAATAGGCGAAACAGGGTCGATGGAGGTTTCTATATTGAAAACTTTGGGATAAAATCCTTCTTTAGGCTACCTAACTTCAGTACTGCTCTTCAGGCGGAAATTACTGCCATTAAACGTACATCCAACTGGCTAA
Source organism: Calliphora vomitoria (assembly GCA_942486065.2). Lineage (NCBI taxonomy): Eukaryota > Metazoa > Arthropoda > Insecta > Diptera > Calliphoridae > Calliphora > Calliphora vomitoria. The sequence continues at coordinate 66,056,869 of OW818030.2, read as the reverse complement.
GGTAGAATATCTGGTGATATATGTATATTTACTGACAGCAAGGCTGCCGTTAACGGAATAGCACGTGTCCTAACGACATCTCGATTAACCGAGGAATGCCGGGTATCCCTAAATGAGATAGCGAGACATTCTAGGATAACGCTTATATGGGTCCTTAGACACGATGGAAATCAGGGTAATTGTTTAGCAGATGTATTGGCCAAAAGAGATGCAATGATGAATGAGGATGCGATCGACCCATTTTCTGGTATTTCCCTTGTTAAATGCAAGATGGCTGTTCAGCAGATACTATATGAGACTGCACAAAACAGGTGGACTAATGAACTTTCTTGTGCTACAGCGAGGTCGACATGGCCCGTATATGATGCCAGCAGGACGAATCTAATTATAGACTACCGTCGTGAGCAAATAAGGCTAATTTTCTCCTTTATTAGAGGACACTGTTTAATTGGGGCACATGCTAGAATGGGCCTACGGTACAATGATTACTGAAGAAGCTGCCAAAATGAAGAAGAGGAAGAGACCTTTTCTGCCAATGCCCGGCTCTGACAAACCTGAGGGAACGCATCCTCGGATTTCCATTCCTATCATGCTTGGATGAGCTATCAAGGATGAATCTTAGACGAATCTACTCCTTCATCCGGGAATCTGGCTGGTTTAACCTGAAGGCAACGGAAGTATTGTAAATACCCTGCTGTCTACCCCTTATCACAATGGAATCAGATTTGAATGGACCCAAGAGAGCTGCTTGAGGAGCGCCTGCCCATGGAACCCAACCTAACCTTATTACAACATTAATTACTTACTTTGCAAAGTTATGTACGTTCAAGACTCTTAGACATAATGATACTGGGAGTATACAATGTTCGGCACAGCAGAATATAACATTCTTACTTGTTTTTATGGTTATGATCCAACATAATTATACCCTCCACCACCACAAGTGGTGAAAGAGGGTATATATACGTTTGTCATTCCGTGTGTAACATTGAGAAATATTCATCTGAGACCCAACAAAGTATATATATTATTGATCCTTATGAAATTCTAAGTCGATTGAGCAATGTCCGTCTGTCTGTCCGTCTGTCCGTCTGTCTGTCTGTCTGTCTGTGTAAAACACTCTCACGATCAAAATACATAAGCAAAATTAATGAAATGTATACCAAAATGTTTATAATTTTTCTAAGCAGTTTGGTATTGAAAATCAGCAAAATCGAATTGGTAGAACCAGGGTTATGGATAAAAATGTAAGACAACCTCCAAAAATTTTGATAATTTTCACATGATTTTTTGTGACTTTGGGTAAATTTATTGCAGAGAATACCATGCAATTTTGCACTCATTATTGATATGATAAAAGGAAAAATTCTGGTAAAAATGGAAAGAATCGGTCCATAATTTCTCGTAGCCCCCATACAAATTACTTCCCGAAATATGGTGATATGGTATATAAATGCCCATAGAATTGCAGTATCCATACAAAATTCAGCACAACTAAGTTTCGTGCAAACAGAAATCGCGAGACCAATTTTTTTTGAATCGGGCACTATTTGACCCTAGCCCCCATACAAAGATTACTTCCGAAAATCATTTAAATACACTTAAATATCTTATATATATTGATATTAGGTTGAAATTCGACACGCATAATCCCCATGCACATGAAAACTACTGTAGGAAATTTCATGAAGATCGGCCCATAATTGGTTATAGCTCCCATATAAGGACCACTTCCAAAAAACACATTAATTTTCATAAATATCTGAAAAATATCGTTATCGAAATAAAATTTTACAGAGATCGGTATTAATAATTCACAAATGATACTACTAGATTGTGTGAATATCGGTTCATATTTGAACATAGCTCCCATATAAGGTCCATTTCCGAAAAATATTTAAATAATAATAAGTCTCTTATAAAAACTTCTATCTGGTGAAAATTTCAAACAAATATTTCCCATATATACGAAAATCGAAGTGTTGAATTTTATGAAGATCGGCCGATAATTGGTCATAGCTCCCATATAAGGACCACTTCCGAAAAACACATTAACCTCTGTAAATATTTTAAATATATCGATATCGAACTAAAATTGTATACAGATCAATATATTGTATCCAAACATTATACTACTAGGTTTTGTGAATATCGGTCCATATTTGACCATAGCACCCATATTAGCTCCATTTCCGATAATCACAATAATACCCATAAAACTCTTGTAAATAATGTTATGGAGAAAAATATTAAGCAAAATAGGCCTCAAATACATAGAAATCACGTTAAAATATTTAATTATATCTTCCATATAAGTCGCACATCCAAAAAAATACATTAACGCATATATACACTCTGAATAAGGTGTGCGTGAATAAGGTAAATGTTGAACCAATCGGTAATTATTAAGTATATAAATTGTTAAATAGTACATTTTATTCCTGTTATAAAATTATAGACTCTGTTGAAAATGGTAGGAATATGTATTATAAATTGCTGAATTAGATAATATTTTTATACATTTGAAATAAAATATATAAACTAGTTTTTCTAACAATATATAAGATACTACTATACCACTATATTTTAAATAAACTTTTATTTTGTTTAAAAAAAGTGGTTTTATTGAAGAAAGTACATAATTTGTATATAGTCCAAAGTGTGTATTATATCAGGATTCATCTATAATCCATAAATTGGCTTGAAAAGAATTTCGGTTATAGTCCTAATTCGCTTATAGTCCACAAAAATTGTGCAACTGTATTTGTAGACTATAAGCGAAAACTACTGTATTACATTAACATTCTACCAATCATCATAATCGAAGATAAGTCCCAATAACAAACACTGAATATGGATATTAGAGTGTTTATACCAATGTAATTTCTATAATTTTCATCTAATTTAGGTGGAGGGTATTTAAGATTCGGCATAGCCGAATATAGCACTCTAACTTGTTTTTTAATAAATTTTAATGTAGAAGTCTGACTTTGCTGTCTTGGACTATTTTGAACCCAGAGACAATGTTCTACAAATTTAGCATTTAACTTTTTTAAATTTGGTTAAACAAATTTAGAATATAATATATTTGGGATTTAAGATGTTCATTCACATTAAAGATTTGTTTGGTATTCATTTAATTTATTTATGCAACTTATAAACATTAGAATTTTGCTGAAATTTTCAGCATTTGGTTTTTAGATAATCTGAATAATAAAGGAACTAAATATGATAAATTTCATTTTACTTGACAAGATCTTTTCCGGATGCTGGACATTTCGGGAAGTTTTTTTTTTGTAGCATCCAGAATATTTAAAATTTTAATTAAAAAAAAATCATATATTTCAAAAGAAACTAAAATTATTTTTCTGATAATTCTCATTTAAAAATTTTCGAACATAAGTTCGAATTTTCGAATTTTTGAACAAAATTTATGCATGATTAAGAGATCTTTTTAACAGTGTCAAACATTTTTCGAAAATAATATCGAATTTTCGAACATATTGCCATCATATCATATCAGGAATGCCAAATTCCATACATGCAAACATATAAAGAAACAAACATATTTTGGTGAAAAAAAATTCGGGGTAAAAATTTTTTTCCGTTTTGGACCAATTGTAGATATGATTTACTTTGGGCTTATATACGTCGTTGCAAAGGTCTTTCGATTTTAAATAGCCACCGAGCCGGTAGAATTCCCGAATTATTGATGTAAGAATCACGTATGTAAGTTATTTGGCGGCTACGGAAAGTTGATATCAACATACAGGCGGACATGGCTATATCGAATTCGCTATCTATAACCATCCGGAAGATATACACTTTGTGTGGTCGCAAATGAAAAATATAGAAATTACAAACGGAATGACAAACTTATATATACCCTTGCCCAGGCACGGATCCTGGTCAACCATTTCGGGGGGAAGGGGGTTTGTAAATTAAAATTTGATCCACATTTTTCTAATTTTTTCCTTTTTATAAGAAAACTTTTCGGTTTAGGGGGGAGGTAATCCCTATTCCACCACCTCTGGATCCGCGCCTGTCCTTGCCACTCATGGTGAAGAGTATACAAATTGAGTTATGATTCTAACATTTATTATCAATTTAACGCTTTAGTCTACAAATTCAAATTAAGTTGTATGAAATGACATGATATCAAAAACCTCAAGCTGTTAAATTTATTAAAGGTGGCATTGTAATTATATCTTATGACATCCAATAGTTGGCTATTTTTGAAATGCTATTGTGATAACAAATCTCCTTGAACTGAAGGAATTTACTCTATTGTCCTTTTTGTATTAACCAAAACCCTTAATATAGATTCCTTACGACAGTTCTTTGCATGTTATAAACAGACCGAAAACAATTCCGTGGACTATTTAGTTAGTATTTGACAATAGACATACAAGTATTCATATTTCAAAATACGAGTATGTAAGTACTGAACTCGAATGTCCATTGGCTTTCTACTAAATTAAATTATATTGTCAGTGATATTATGTATAATGAAATTTACCATGGTAACTGTTAAACAAGGGTTACTATGTAGTACGAATAACAGTAAACAACTATTTGTTATGTATAATGTATGATACGCATTCAATATATGAACATGACTATTAATGAATGCTGGTGAATGATGAAGATGTCTGTATTAATTTTAATTTATTTAAATATTTCAGTATTTAAATTTATAAATTTATTCCATGAATATAAAGCTTTTTTTTGGTATAGGTCAGTTTCAATAATCCATGTTTTATATAGCGTTACAAAAAACATAATTTTATTTTGATAATAAATCAATAGTTTCTAAATTTGAGGATCGAGGTTTATAATAAATCAATATACCTATGTGTCTTATGTATTACTTAGTTCTATTAAATGTTAATGGTTTTATATGGAACTTCCCATATGCCTCTATTTGCACACTTAAGTTTTGCTAGGATATGACAAGGAATAATGTTTAGTCATTTATCAGAATTGCAAAAAAAATAATGACTTTGAATTATTAAAGAGTGTAAGAGAGTTGTGCTTTATACATAGCTTTTGTGAAATATGTAATATAGATTTAATTTTGGCCAAACTCAGCAGGAAATAATACTGTGGAAAATTTGTGTCAATTGTTTTAAACAAACAAGTCCCCTGCCGAAAGAAGGATTTCATCGAACTTAACTTACCATTTGTGGAAAAAAGTTGGCTAACAAATCAATTTTAGTAAAAAAAATACGCTATACTACACCAACTACGTATGTAGCAATTCTGTATTATTGGAGTTTATAGAGTTCGAAAATACTTAAACTTTTTTCTGCCCCACTGTGTAACGTTATTTCACTAAAATGAAGTGATCGAGAAAACTGTATTTTCGTACTCTATGGACTCCAACAAATCAGAATTGCTATATGAGAACTCCTGCATACTTTTTGGTTTAACTTTTGCATCATTATATCTAAAAGTAAAACAGTTCAGAGATCTGTTATAAAGTGTCTAACAGAGGTCAATTTAAACCTTGTTAGGTCTTTTTTAATCCTCAACCATCTAACTGGTAATACCACCTCAAGGCGGTCTTCGATTTTTAGGCCCCAGTGCTGTATTAAACATTTTTCGCTTCAAAATAGTGAAAACTGTCTTTAGACAACACTTTTTTACATTTTCTTTGTACCTCCCAATATATTCTGACAAGTCGTTTGTCAGCTATGATCAATCAAGCATCGAAAATTATTTCGCAAATTTAACTATAAACAAGTAAGAAAGTATGGTCGGTCAAGCCCGACCATATAATACCCTACACTAAGTAAATGAGCAAAATCATTATTCTTTCAAAATTTCAATAATTTATATTCGTGAGTGATTTTCGGAAGTGGGCCTTATATGGGAGCTATGAAAAATTATGGACCTATCACCATGAAATTTGGTCATGTGATTAATGTCTATATGAGAGTTATTTATGTTGCATTTTATGTGTATATCAACATTTTAAGGAGATTTATGCTCGTTAAAGTGATTATCGGAAGCAGGTCTTATATGGGAGCTATGACTAATTATGGACCGATCTTAACAAAATTTGGTGGCATAAATTCGGTATATATAAAATTTATTTGGAGAAAAATTTGTGTAGATACCTATATAAATTAAACATTTATGACCGATAAAGTCCAATTTCGCGAGGACATTTGTATGGGGGCTAGGTGAAATAATGGACCGATTTCTGCCAATTTCAATAGGCTTGGTCCTTCGGCAGAAAAAATGATATGTACTAAATTTTATCCAAATATCTTCAAAATTCCGACCTGTACTCTGCGCACAAAGTTTACATGGACAACCAGCCAGCCAGACGGACGGACGGACGGACGGACGGTCATCGTTTAATCGACTCGAGAAAGTGATTCTGAGTCGAACGGTATACTTTAAGGTGGGTGTTAGACTAATACATGGGTGTTAGACAAACATCTGCACAAATCCATTATACCCTCCCCACTATGGTGGTGTAGGGTATAAATACAACATTTAGTTTAAAATGATTTTATGGTAAGTAGACAACATTTTATATTTAAGTTTTAAAACGAATTTGAAGTGAAAAAAAGGTTTGATTTAAAAACGAAATAGCGAAGGCCTCCTCAAGGTGGTGTTGCCGGTTTGCGTGTACAAAAATGTCCTCATCTTTTCTATTGTTGTTTTCATCTTTTGTTCATAAAACACTATTGTTTGCTTATGGTTCTATTATGTGCAACCTTTTACTTTACTATTGTATTAAAGATGGATATTACTAAACGTCCTAATACGAAAAATATCAATTTGGAGCAAATGTCTGATGAACAATTTCTCGAGTTCATAGATTCTGTAGAGTTCTCTATATAGCACGGATGAAAGTATTGATAGCGATGACAGTGTTTCTGATTCCACTTATGCTCCAAAGACGAAACACTATAAAAGAAGGATCAAATTCTTCGTGCTTTTTGATTCAAATGATTTTGCGTACCGGTTTTAAATCAACAATGGGTCCCAAGATAATATCATTTTACCTGTTATACCGGACATTGGAGCTACCTAAAATGTTTGGAGATTCCTAATTTCATGCATCACATCCTATATTGTGATAACTTTTACAAATCGAAGCCGCTGTTAATATATTTACGAGCCAGATGAATTTATGATTTGGGCACAATGAGAGGTACTAATTTTGTTTTGTCATATTTCTTGTTGATCATCATTTGCTTTTGTGTAAGCTGTGAAATGAACCAAGAGCAGAGATGATTTTGCGTAGAATACATGACATCAATATATGTAGTCGATGTGAATACTGTATTATGGAAGGATAACAAATATGTCTTCCCGATTCAGAAGAACCAATACTGTCGAACAACAATCAAAGGTTCCTCGGTATGATAGAAAGCAGAAGAAATTCATCGAAATTAACTGCCCTCAAATTGTTCGAAAATACAATGATCGCATGGGTGGAGTAGATCTGATGGAAGGTCTCAAGGGTCGATACCATATTTAGGTTGTTCTACTATTTTGTGGGGATGGTCTTTACAAATGCATTCTTTTTATACAAACATCTGCAGGCCCATGAGGCCAACACTTCCAACAATGTATCCGATTAAGGCCTCCAGATTTGCGTGATGAAATAGCTACTGGACTTATTTCCTTCAAAAAAAAAAAAAACTATCTGCAGGATGACCATCTATTCAAAATCTAGGTGAGCCTTTATCACTATAGCCTGGCATATCAGGTGTTGGGAAAAGAGCTGCTCATCAAATTGCTGATGTTCAGTTCGATGCTGACTTTCTTTTTCTTGTTAGGGTGGAGAGAAAAGCCAAAAAAATGTGCAACATTGCAAAAAATGTAACACCCAAGTCGTTCGTTCCAAATGAGTCCTGGCTTTATGCTGTCAATTTGATAAAAATTGTTTCTGGAACTACCAGCACCGAAAATAATGCGTATTTTAACTTTGTTTGTTCCCTTTTCTAAATAGAATTTGTTTATATACATAAATTTACCTTTGATGTCATATTACACGTAAACTGGCAAGACCGCCTACAGGCGGCCTTCATAATTTTTTACCTGGCGTTTGTTCAAAATGATTTTTTCACCTGAAAATTAAAACTTACGGTTCTATTGACTACATCTACTTGAAACAAAATTATTGGCTTCATCGGATAATTTTTACGGTCTTGCCAGTTAGATGACAAACATTTTTATGATGAATAATTTTATCATAATATGTTGTTCTCAGATTATGATATCCATAAGCCGAGAGCAACATAATATGGTAAGTCCTCATACAAATGATTGTCACAAACATATACTTGTTTACTGTAACCATATATATAGTTGATACAATCATGTGTATCGTAAGTTTACCATATTATGGTTACCATAATCATATAAATAGTTTTTGTGATTATAATATTGTTAAAAAACTTGAAATGTTGAAATGTTGAGTAAACATGAACAACTATATTTTTTTTCACAATTCAAAATTTTACTTAAAAATTTAAAACAAAAAATCTCTCTATAGAATTTAAAATTTGGACCATATTTGTGCTACTGGAACCAGAATACATTAAAATTGTGTAGTAGTTTAAAAAGCCTCTAACATTTTATCGATTTTGCTGCCCTGTGTAATAAAAAAAATTAATATTTTCATCTATCATTTAAAACTCAACTGCATGTTTAATTTTCCACATCAACTGCCACTAATCAATTTATGTGGCAAGCAAAACGAGAAAAAAAGTCTAAAACGAAATCTATCGATATAATTTTGTCCACTATTGTTGCTGCTGTTTGTTTGTATACAAAAGTCTTTCTCAGTACAAAGCAAAAGAAAACATCCATCAAAGTCAGTGCTAGAAAGCAAAAATTCTTTGATTATACATTTATTTTTTGGTTTGTTGCTGTTGTTGTTTTTGTTCTGTTGTCTGGTATTTTAATTTGTATCAAATGTCCTACTTACTTTCGGCATTTGTGTATTCTCCGCAATGATCGTGATTAGAACGCAAACACAATTTGACACGCACTGATGGACCCTGCTTATTTTCCGCCAATGCCAATGTTATATCCTCAGCATGACTCATCGACCGACCGCCTGTCATACTGTAGTGCGTTCTTTGTGTAATATGATTAATTGTTGTTTCTTTGAATGTGGCTTCGTTGCCGGATGGCAGCAATGTTACAGTATCAACAATTTCCCATGTGGCCATGGGTGATGCACGGTTGACTAGCGATTCGACAATTGCAATTAGTGAAAGACAAGTTGCAGCAACGTTAATGCCAACAATATGAGAATTTGGATCATAGGTGACATGTAGGGGTGGTGGTATTTTGCTGACTTTTGTTGTGGCCAACACTTCGTTGGAGTAGCCAGAGCTGCCTTTGGCATTAAGGGCGTAGATTTTGAACATGTACGATTGATGTTGATCCAGCGGCGCAACTTTGCAGGGATTATCACGGAAACAATCAAACTCTAGCCATTCAGGAGAACTCATGCCACTGCTGGAGGCAAATGCATGCACAGCTCCACAATCTGAAAGCAACTGTTCGCGAGGTGTGGGTACTCTTCGATATGTAACTAAGAATTTGGTGCTCAACATGCCACCATTAAAGCCGGGTATCCAACTGAGTATAACAAAATTGTGAGCAGTTTCCAATACCTTCAAATTTGTAGGTCTCTCTGGTGGTCCCTTGGGCTGTAAACGGATCTGTGTGCGTATAGTGTCCAGAGGATTGACAGCTCGACAGGCATAGTCACCATAATCAGAGTGTGAAAGGTGATTTATTCTCAATATCGAGGTGTAAATATCATTGTTGTCTACTCTAGTGCTGATCTCATAATGACCATCTGAGGACATGGTAAGAGGTGATGGATTGTTACCAAACTGCCATTGAAATTCTGGCTTTGGGTAAGCCTGCACCTTACAAATGACTTCAGCCGATTCACGCACATCATAGGCCACTTTGTTGTATTGATGTAAAACAATTGGTTCGTGTTCAATGCGTAAATGCATGCTGGAGTTGGCTGAGTTTACTTCATTTTCATAGAGACATGTGTACAAACCACGATCTGCCGGTACTAATTGATTGCCATTTGGACGACCTTTCCCTCTAAATTTGAGAATACTCTGAATTGTTACCACACCATTGGTCGTTTCGGCGGGTGTAGTGCGTATATCATACATTTTGCGTCCAGGGAGAATTTCAGTGCCATCCTTAATCCATCTGATAATGGGAGCAGGTTTCGCCTTGGCGCTACAAGTCACTGCATAATCTACATCACCCACACGACGTGTCATGTGTTGTTGTAATTTGGCCAGAAATTGTGGTGGCTGGTGTACTTCCAGAGTTATGGTGGCCATTTTGCCTATGCCCAATTCATTGACAGCATGACAGTGATATTTTCCCTCACTACCTAAGTGGGCTTTGGGAATAGAGTACTGAGGACCTTGGGCAAGAATCTTTTGCGTGTTACTAAACTCTCCGTCCATGTCACGGAACCAACGATATTGCGGCACTGGCCAGCCTGGAGGATTAGCCGAACAACTTAATGTCACACCATTGCCCACATGCACCACCGGCTTATTTGGTGTTATGTAGGCCTGACCTGGCCTATGACGCACCAATAATGCCACCGTGGAATTACCTACACCTTCAACTCTCTTGGTGCCATAAGGCTGCATAAGATTGACAGCTCGACAAATGTAGTTGCCTGCATGTTCAGCCCTCACTGACACTAAAGTCAACAATTCTCCCATGAAACGGAAGTCTGAGGCCCCTTCCTTCAACCATTCTATGGTTATGGGCGGAGGATTGGCGGTAACATTGCAACGTACTAACACTGTTTCACCCTCTTCTGCTTCGTGAGTTTTTGTCTCAATTATCACGATGGGTGGATATAAAACATCGAGAATAAGATCTTTTTCTCCAGTCTTTCCCAAACCATTATCAGCTGCGCATGTGTATTTACCAGCATGGTGACGATTTACCCGATATATTGTGTGGACGGGTGTTGTGCTGACATATTGGCCATTTCGGGTCCATCTTACATTCGAAACCATTGGTTTCGCATCCACACGACAGTCCAATTTGGCGACATGATCGCGTTCAACACGCAGGGGATTTTGAGGACCAACTTCAACTCGTGGATAGTCTGAAATAAAAAAATAAAAAAACGGAAACATATAAATATGAATAAATATGTTGAATTTTAAGTAAGTACATGCTTGCTAATTATTTCCTTTTTTTTAAACGAGTACTACACACATTTTTTATTCTCTCAGACATGCTCGAATGAAAGTTTCAAATTTGTATTTCTTATTTCCGTTTCCTTATTCTCTGTTGTGATGTGAATGTATGTATGTATGTATGTATGTTGGTTTACTTAGGGGAATAACTTTTTGTCCAGCATTTCTATGGACTAATGGTACGTTGTATGTGAATTAATGTAAATAGTCGCAACTTCATCACCTGTGGTCGAAAGCTATAAAAAGTTTAACTAATTAACAAATTCTGCAAAAAAAAAAAAAAAAAGTTTATACTTTCATTCATCAACATCAACGAAAAGGATATATGAGAAGCGTATGAATGTGTAAACATAGATTCTCACGTATGTTTAACATACATACTTACACACCATCAAACATAAAACTTTTAATAAACATATATCACCCCAGGACTAAAAAACTGAAGGGAAATATATAAAACAAGCTATATAAATATACATACATACATCTGTATTTACTTACCCATATACATACTCGTATATGTATTTTAATAATAAAGTCACTCTAGCGTACAAATGAAGATGGTACACGAGAAAGTTTTTACTTTATTCTGTAGATACAGTATAAATGTGCAGTTTTCTACAAAAAAAAGTTTTTAGCATAAAGTGGCTTTGACTTTTAAGCTTCTATTAGTTTCATAGTTTGCCATTAGGTTGGGTATGATAATAAATAATCACCTTTAGCTTCAAAATTTGTGTATTTCAAACCTTATGCCATTTTCTAAATTGTGTCATGAATTAGTATTTAAATTCAAATATTTTATTTAAGCTTCTGTAAGATTATTGTCACTTTTTCAAATGAAAACTGTAATAATTATAATCGCTTAAATAAATATGAATACTTATATACTACTGTATCAAAAGACCTATTAAATGAGACAAAGTGACTAAGAGCCAGTTTTTGACTTCGTATTTAAATATTAATTATATTTAAGTTCTATTTAAATAGGAAAATGAGTTTCTCAGTGCTTTTTTAAATGATACTTAAATGGCCAACGTTGGCCATTTAAATTCTATTTAAGTTTCATAAACTACCATATGTTTTCAACAGCTGTCTTTTGTTGTCTGTTTTTTTTTTTCACTCTATTGTAGCGCTGTATTTTTTTACGGCATCTAACAAAAACTACACTTCCGATGCGGTGAAATTGGGGCATCTTTTGTGCATTTTCCTACAAATATTTTATTGTTTAATATCCTTCTTTTTTTATTATTTGGCAAAATGTATCAATTTTTGTTTTGCTTGAACAGCTGTTTTATACAAAACTATCGATAATTTTTGGATATTTAGTAGTGCTACCACACTTTTATCTTATTTAAATAAGAAATATTATATAGCACTGAAAAACTCAAACTGTATTTAAATACCATTTAAATTTAAGTAAAAATTAACTAAATACGTATTTAAATACGAAGTCAAAAACTGGGCATAAATGTCAGATCTCCACCGTACTGAGTAGATAGCAAAACATTCATCGGTTAATCTTAAATGGATGCCTGGACATGGGTTCATTGATGTAGAGCTGACGCACGTGCCAATTCCCCATTCTCAAGAGGGATAAACATTTAATTTCACATACACAACTATATTCTCATTTCCAAGTTATTTTGTGATAAAGATCTCACTTTTACACATACAAATCTTGCTGAATATGGATATGATGAGAACGTGCCTAGCGATAAATTTATTTCTCTACAAGGGTGATTTATTAAGACGAGATATTAAGTTAAACATAGGAAGAAGCAATGGATTCCTCAAAAATACACAGAATTAATCATTGCCACACACATCTCACAGGTCTTAATCCAGCATGTAGTTCCACATTTTTGGGGTTCATCCTTTCACAAACTATTTAGCTCCTCAGCTTATGCCACTGCAATCAGGCACAACTAGCGAAGTTGAAACAAGTTTATAAAAGACCGTGCATTCCTAAATGCCTGCTGTAACATATATTTTTGTGCGTTCTTTGTTGAAAAGTGAACCAAGTTATTTAGAGACTCTATAAGTGCTGACAAATGTCGAGATTTTTGCGGGATTGTCACGCTTTTAGTCAATAAATCTAGAGTTCAGCGCGAGAATCTTAATTCCCGCTTACATGACATCATGTTACAAAAAATCGGTTAATTTTGAATTAACTTTACTTAAGAACATTAAATAATTATTAATTTAAAAAAATATTTGAAAATATATATAAATAAATGTAAAGATTCCAACATAGATACGTACATAATATAATATTATTATACTCTTCACCTTCGTGAGAAGGGTATATATAAGTTTGTCATTCCGTTTGTAATTTCCACAATATAATTTTCCGACCCTATAAAGTCTATCTGTCTGTCTGTCTGTCAATTTTCTGAAGACCCCAGATATCTTCGGGATCCAAATCTTCAATAATTCTGTCAGACATTTCTAGACGTTTCCTATTTAAAATCAGCGAAATCCGTCCATAAATAACGGAGATATGGGCAAAAATCCGAGACAACCTCTATTTTTGGCCTATTTTTGATCAATATCTCGATTACTAAATCATAAATGTAGACAATATGGATATCTAATGATAGATGATTTCAAAGTCCATTGCAACGATGTATAGTAACTTAGACCTACAATGGATCAAAATCGGGAAAATTTTTTTTAACCCGAATTTTTTTTTTCAAAAAACATTTTTTTGTCATACATTTTTTTAACTAACAAATTAAAAAAAAAAATTAATTTTTAAATTAAAAAAAATTTTTTTGAAAAAACTTTTAAAAACAATTTCGAAAAAAAAATTTTTTAAACATTTTTTTTTTAATTTTATTTTAAAGTATAATTTGGTGAAGGTTATATAAGATTCGGCACAGCCAAATATAGCTCTCTCACTTGTTTGATACATGTCATGCCACCCAGAGATTGTTCTTGAGGAGTTTTTTTAAATCGCAGGTATATGCGGCACTCAAAGCCAAGAATCATGGAAAATTTGACATTTCGGATGCACACACATTTTGTTTTATTTAAAGATGCGCTTAATGAAAGACCTTTTAGTTTGTCCAGCGTAAGTTTAGAAAATCCATATATTTTTCACCTATTTTGAAAATTTTCCCGCTATATGTTAAAATAAAACTGGAAACACAAGACTCTACTCTAGTTACATAATGCTTTGGAAATCAAGGTCGCTATTATAAATAAATACTACGGTATTCAGTGGCCGAATGATAATGCAACCTAGCCAACTTAATTTCTGTGTAAGAATCGCCAAAATTAAGCCGTTTTGTGACAGGATTTTTAATTTTTTTTTTTTTTTTTGCAAATAAATCGTGCATTTTTAAACGGCTGGTGCGATCGGGATAAAATTGGAGTGAGAGTAGTAGAGTTTATGTTATTAACATGGTCCCTACGAATGCTGCTGCGATGGCGCATTGGGCCTCCGACATGTAAAATATTTAAACACGTGCCATTTTTTGATTTCCATCCCAAAGATTTGTATATTTTTGGAACGTGCTCGCCTAGGTCTTGTAGAAACATGATTGCGTATGCTATTTATCTCTAATAATTTCTGAATTAAAGTCATTTCAAAATTTAAATATTAAAATTTAGTTTTTTGTAAAAATTTCGAATTTGGGTCACATGTTCTAAAATCCCAAATCTGGAAGCTCAAAATGGAAAGCAGCTTTGCAAACCTTGATGTGTTCCCTATTTAACCCCTAAGTATTTTCCCATCCCCGAAGGAAATGTGGACCCTATGGGCAAAATTGTACAAAATAGCATTTTTGGGATTTTCGCAACAATTTTTAGGAATTGCGGGATTCCCTTTCACTTTTTGACAAGTTTTGTTACACTCTGTTATTTAGAATGACAAATTTAAAAAACGTTGAAAATTTCATCGAGTTTTGTTAATAAATAAAGATGTTATAACATATTACATATTTAGTGAGTTTCTAAAAATAAAATTTGTATCAACATTTTAATAGGAATGCGAATATTAGGAACAATTTGATCCACATTTTTTGTTTAGACAAGTAAAAAAAGTCAAGTCAATATATCAATTAGATTCAAAAATATGCCACTTTAAAACTGAGTCCTTCAAAACTATTGCAGGGCCCATTTTAGTAACTTAAACTCGAATACTCCTCGGCTACGCCCACGTCAAATTTTAACCAAATCGGACCAGCCGTTCAGAAATGCCAGCTTTATTTCCAAAACAATTTTATTCTGCCCCACTGTGCAGTGGCGTATGTGAATTTTTTAAAACTATTGTATATTTTAATAATTTTTCAAATGTTTTAGGTAATTTACGGATAGATAAGAGAAGACAGGCATAGTTCCGATCTGATAACATAACAACTTTTTTAGGTGCACACTTTATGTAATGAAAAGTCTTATTTGATTCTACTTCACTGTTAGTATCTACATATGTATGTATGTAGTTAAACACTTGTATTAACAAATATAAATGGGGTTATGTATGTGTGTACGAGATTTTCTCCCTTATTTCTAGTAGTTTATTGTTGCGGTTGTGTTTATGAACAGGAAATCAGATGGTGCTCATATTTAATTATATTAATGAAGTTGGTCATAAAATCACAGGACAACACCTCAAGTTAATATAACTACACATATGTATGTATGTATGTGTATTTCAAAGTGTTTGTTAGTGTGTATGACCGTTGTAAAACACAATACACGTAAAAGGTTAAACATGAAAAGGTCGTTGAATACAAATAAATAAATACTATGCCAAAAAAACACTGTTAACATAATCATAATTCAATTTGTGGAACAACAAAATCAAAACAAAAATTTTATATTACAATAGAAATTGGTAGGTGGATGGAACAACTAACTACATTACTATTCAACTACTGAGTATATGAACTATGTTGTTAGAATGAACAGGAGCCATTTCACATATAAGTTCAGGGGTGTGGGTGCAATGACAGCAAACACAAGAAATGAACGGTAACATTAGCCATCATTTTGGTGACTGGTATTTATGTAAGACCAGCAATTTGACCACGTTAGTTAATTAGTTAAACAGATTCAAAAAAAAAAAAAAAAAAAAACAAAAATTCCATCATTTTGCCAGCAGATAGATACCATCGCTTTATTTACTTATATACACAACTGTGTATTGAAATTGCTTGCTGTTTCTGTGACTTTTCAAGCACCCTGTATGAATTCCAATGTTTATCATACTCTGTGCATAAATACATAACAACCCAATAAACACAAGTTCAAAACTTCGAATAAATTTTTAAATTAGTAAATATTAAAAATCCAAAATTTCCGAATAAGTATTCGAAAATTAGGTAAACACCTTAGATACGTTTGTGTTTCAAATTATTGTTTCATATAGATTGTTATATTTGGTTGAGCCGAATCTTATATACTAAAATTACAATTCGTATAACGAATAAAACGAAAATTTTTACGAAGACCAATGAAATAAAACGTATATAAATATATGTTTTAGTTTATCATATCATTTTAAAATTTGTTCATAATTCTGATTTTAAATAAGTAATAATGTCGTCTATGATGTTTACAATAACTTGTTCTAATCAGATCGAACGGATTTATGTTCATGTTTCCATACATTTTGTAGTAGAAAAAAAACCAAGTTTTTTTTTTAAATACTTAAAAACAAGTAAGAGAGATATATTCGGCTGTGCCGAATCTTATATACCCTTCACCAAATTACACTTTAAAATAAAATAAATAAATTTTTTTTTTTTTTTCGAAATTGTTTTTCAAGTTTTTTCCAATTTAAAAAAAAATTTTAGTATAGACTTATATACATTGTTGCAATGGACTTTGAAATATCTATCATCAGATATCCATATTGTCTATATTTATGACTTAGTTATCGAGATATAGATCAAAAATATGCCAAAAATAGAGGTTGTCTCGGATTTTTGCTCATATATGCGTTATTTATAGACGGATTTTGCTGATTTTAAATAGAAAACTTCTCGAAAGCATGTCTGATAGAATTATTGAAGATTTGGATCCCGTAGATATCTGGGGTCTTCAGAAAATTGATTTCAACAGACGGACATGGCTAAATCGACTCCGCTATCTATAAGGATCTAGAATATATATACTTTATAGGGTCGGAAAATTATATTGTGGAAATTACAAACGGAATGACAAACTTATATATAATGTTAGGTTTTTACCTTTTAAAAACGGGGTTTATTTCCTCTAAATAAACCGGATACTTTTGATTGCAAATAAAAAACAGTTTTAGTAGTTTAAAATTGTAACAACTCTTTATTTATTTAGAATGTACAACAACAACAGAATTATATAGTCACTCAGTGTCACGTTTATCAATTCGCAGAAATGCACACACACTCTATTACGTGCACAAGATAGTTGATGTTAACTCTAACAGCGCCAATGATATATTCTACTCACGACTGCCACCTCTGCCACTATTTATACTCGCGCCATCTATCGGGAATCTTCTAAAGTGCTATTCATTCGAATTCCAGAGCCTTCGATGTCATTGCCAGCAGCCCAAACATTTAGTGTTGCCATACATACAAACAATGCCAATAACCGCATGCTACTGATGGACGTGCCTTCAAACATGATGAATGCTGCAGGCAGTCGTTACAGACCGTTGAATTCAAATCGTCATTGCACATTCGTAACAATACCCTTCTCACGAAAGTGAAGGGTGTAATAAGTGGTTTTGTGTGTCATCTTGGAATTTATTTAGCATCACAAATTGTAGGGTCCAGATACGACTAACGTAATGCGAAAATATAGTGGTAAAATATTGAATGAATCGCAATTATACATTAATCAAGCTATGGCCCTTAAGGTATTTATAGACGGCAATACTGAGTATTAATATTTGTCAAAAATTTAAGTATCATAATACAATTTCAACGTCTAAAATAAATTTGTATTAGATTTTAAAAATATGAATGATTTTATTGATTTATTCAAAAACTTTTTATTTTCATGTGTATTTATTTATAAATACAAATAAGGCAAACAAAAATGTCAAGAAAAAATAAAAAAATAAAGTTTGAAGAAAAATATCAATCAACAAATAAATAAAATATTTGTAATACTATTGTGTAAACAATAAATGTTTTTTTGAAACGATTTCTTGAAATACTGAATGATTTCAGTAATATTTTATATTTGAAAAGTGTTAATACTCAGTATTGCCTTTAGTGATGTTAATGTTAAAAGTAATGGTAGATGTGATATAGAAAATGTTTTCGACATTGATGAAATAGATGATCTTAAAATGTATATAAATGTGCTATCTCACGACATGTATTTTACATATGTAAAAGTTGTACACATAGTCTGATACATATGAAATATTGCATGCTTAAAATACATGTGGTAATACATATGTATGAAATTTCGATAATTCGATTGGAGCATGCTCTATTTTCCTGTGAAAAACATAAACAAAACAGCTGTTTTGTTTTGAAAAATTAAAAAAAAAATAATAATAAACATCCAAAATGCATTTTACCTTTAACAACTTTACAATTTCAGCAGATTTGTAGTTTTAACAATTTAAACTCACAAATACAGCTGTTGTTTACATTTATAGGTTATGTCATACGGAATAACATAGGCAGGTGTGATAATTTTGACATGCATACGGAATTAAATATGGATACAAAAAGTGACAGTACATACATATGCAAAATACATGTCGCAAGATAGTACCTTAAGTGATGTTATTAAGGGCGGCTTTAGACGATACAACATTTTGAAAGCTAATTATCTTTTCAAATATTATCAGTTTCAAAGCTTTGTGTTTATTGGGATATATTTCCATACATTTATTCGTCAGCATACTTATCTAAAGTTTTTATTATGGTTTTCTGCACTAAAAGAAGAATTAATGATGTTTTCATATGTTTGCGTTGTTGACTCATAAAACTGACATTAGTTGCTTTTACATTTGGCTTACCAATGGCCACAATTTAAAATGTTAAAACTGTACAAATCACCTGTCGTGAAAACGATTGGAAAATATGAAGGCAAACTTAAAAAAATACTTTAGACGCACATTATTTGCCATGACAGACACTGGGGGTAATTTTATGGAACTAATTAAATTCTTATACAGGTCTTTAATGCGGGTGATATTTTGATCATACAAATAATTGTAGAAAAATCCATAGATAAAGATATGTATTATCGATCCAGATTGCTTTCATATTATGCATATATACCCTAACCGAAAAATTAAATATGTACATTTCGTTGCGATGTTGGCGAAAATGCAGATATCAAATAACATAAACATTTATAATTGTAAATATGTAATCCAGAGAAAGAGTTTCGGAAATAGAATACAAAATTTATACAAAAACTGAAAGAGATTTTATGTGCGTAAAAGAGATTTTATTAAATTTTGGTTTGAAAATCGCAAAATTAGATAATATGATTTATGTTTGAATAGCACTTATTTGTGTTAAATTTTATTTTTATAAACCTGTAAAACCGATTCTAAATTATGTACGGATTCTCATAAAATTTGGATTTTCATATTTCAAAACATATTTATATACATATATATTATTATTATATTATTATATATTTATATACCGACATCTATTAGGAAATTATGCTTTGTGAGTGGGCTATTTCCAACAATGGACCTATACTCACAAAATTTGGTAATTTTATTTCTGTATGCTGTATGAAAACTTATTCTTGATTAACTTTATGTCGATACCAACATCTAACACATGATTTATGAGCTTTAAAGTGATGGGGACAATGATTAATTAAATACCAATATTCCTGAAGTATTTGGATTGACAAATTAATTACTGCAAATTCCTACTCGATAGCACCAGTTTTATGAGATTTATGTACATTTAAATAATTTGTGGGAAGGGGCTTTATATGAGCCTTGGAAAGTTGTAGACGGATCATCACAAAATTATTAGAAGATTTCTCTTTATAAGAATCTTAATTGGTGCAAATTAAATTTTCATACTTGCATATTTCAGACATTCAATGGGAGATATGGTCAATTATGGGCCGATCTTTCCAAAATATGGAAGAATGATTTCGCTTGACAGAAAATTACTTGGTGCGAATGTTTTACCAGTACCAATATAACGTATGCGGAATGAAATTGCAACAAAACAGAAAATGCTATATTTTTTTCCAACGTTAAAACAAATAACATACAAAACCTTTATAAAATAGCCCATTGTGTTGATTTAATGAAAGAAAAAAAAGTTATTATATTCATGTACTTTTGTGGCAGTTATGAAGAAATTTATATACAGTGGTCGAAAATACATTTCTGAGCATTTTTCTGAGCTCCTATTTGAGATTCATGGTCTTATTTTTCTCGATTTTTATTTTAAATAATCTACAAAAACTCTTCTATTTAAAAAGGTCCAAAAACACTAAAATTATTTTTAATTTAAAAAAATTGGGACATTTTTCCACTTTAGAAAGTCTTGAATTTGAAGGGTGTTGGAAAACACCATAATCATCAGGGCGTGACAGTTGGATGATGGAACAGTTAAGAAGAACTTTCTTTTTAAAAAAATAATCTCTGATGTTTCTTTTTATGAAATGATTAATTTTGTGTACACATTTCATAATATATTAATCAGAATTGATTAATTTAGGCTACGTGACTTCAGTACTGCTCTTCAGGAGGAAATTACTGCCATTAACGTGCATCCAACTAGCTGAGGTATTATCGAATATCTGGTGATATATGTATATTTACTGACAGCTGACAGGCTGCCGTTAACGGAATAGCGGGTGTCTTCACGACATCTAGATTAACCGAGGATCCCTAAACGAGATATCGAGACATTCTACGATAACGCTTATATGGGTCCATGGACACGATGGAAATCAAAGTAATTGTATAGCAGACGCATTGGCCAAATGGGGTGCGATGATGAATGATAAGGCAATCGACCCATTTTCTGGTATTTCCCTTGTTAAATGCAAGGTGGCTGTTCAGCAGATACTATATGAGACTGCACAAATCAGGTGAAATAATGAACCTTCCTGTGCTACAGCGAGGTCGACCTGGCCTGTATATGATGCCAGCAGGACGAATCTACTTGTGGATTACCGTCGTGAGCAAATAAGTCTAATTGTCTCCTTTATTACAGGACACTGTTTAATTGGGGCACACGCTAGAAGAATGGGCCTACGGTACAATGATTACTGTAGAAGCTGCCATAATGAAGAAGAGGAAGGGACTGTGTATCACCTTTTCTGCTAATGCCCGGCTCTGACAAACCTGAGGGTACGCATCCTCGGATCTCCATTCCTATCATGCTTGGATGAGCTATCAAGGATGAATCTTAGACGAATCTACTCCTTCGTCCGGGAATCTGGCTGGTTTAACCTGGAGGCATTGGAAGTATTGTAAATACCCTGATGTCTACCCCTTGGGTATCACAATGGGATCAGATTTGAATGGACCCAAGTGAGCTGGTTGAGGAGCGGGTGTCCATGGAACCTAACCTAATCAGAATTGATGGTCAAATTTATTAAGATCCATATATAATTTTTTAGAAAAATGGTTATGTTCTGCTTTGCACATCTTATCAATAATATGTTTATTTACTTTCAAAAAGTCCACTTCTCTGCCTTTCTCTACCAATTGATGTAAAATATAATAAATTGTTCTCGATGAAAATAGATAAAATATGAAAAAAATTACAAATGTTTTTTTAAGGTAGTTCTTATTTTGTTTTTAAAGTATTAAGGCAAAACATAACGTAATTCAAAATTAGTCCTAAAACACTAATAGCTCATGTACCTTTTTCTTTGGCCAGTGTAAAATTTTTGTTGCAATTTCATTCCGCATACGTTATTTAACTGATGTGATTTTTGGGAGTAATAATGAATTATTTACCGATTATACCAAAATATGGAAGAGTCATTTATATTGATAAAGTAAATACATGGTAAGAACTTTTTTTATCGGTATCAAAATATTTATGAGATTTACACTTCCGCTCACTTGAATAGGTTCACTTTTCTCTTCACTTTCAAATTATTTTTTTGCAAAAATAATAGATTAAATAGTAACATTAAAATTTTAAATAGTAAAGTGATGTCTTATATAACACTAGAATAATAAAAATTAGCGCAATACCTAATAGCCGATTTTTAAGAATTTTTTTTCTAAAATACTACGTTTTTGAACCACATTTTTTTTGGCTCACTTGATTAGGTTCATTCTGAATAAAATCAGTTTATTCTTGGCAGAGGATTAAATTCATTAAAATTTTAGTGTCTGTGAATATAGACAATATATTTTTATAAAATTAACCCACGGTAAGCCATTAACTGAAGAAGAAAATGGCAAAATTAAAGCATTTTTGGAAATTGTCCAAAATCATTGGAATTTTGCAAAAAAATTGGATGAATTCAGAATTTTTTTAGAAATTTTGTAAGAAAACAGTCTGAATATGAAAAACACATAAGAAGACGTACACATAAAGTCAGAACAAAAGCGATCAGATGAGCTGTCGTAAGATTTGCATCCTACTCGACAGATTCTTGCAGCAAAAATTTAAGAAAAATAGGTGTTCCATCAATCCGAACGACAGTAAAACGTTTTGTAAGAAGTGCCAAGCATTTGGAAAGATTAAAAATTAAAAAAAAATCACTCTGAATGCCCCACTTTATGAAAAACGCCTTCAGTTTGCCCTTAAACACATGGGTTATAAAAAGGTATGGAAACATATTTCGTTTTCGGATGAAAAAGTTTAATTTGGGAGGTCAGATGGATATACAGTGATAGACAATCGTTTGTACGCATATAATTTTTTAATAACACTAAAGAGAGAGTAACTCAGAATGGGTACCGTTAGGCTTGTAACTGTTTCTAAAAAAAATACACTTGTCGCTTTAAAAAAACAACATAATTCAGTAAGACAATCGTTTGTGCGCAGTAACAAATAAGATTAAATTGTCAGTGCCAAAGTTTATTCGAGGGTATTTTTATCAAAAATAAGGTGAAATAAATTGTATTAAATTTAATTAGTACAGAAAAATTAATTTCTATTGACATTTTTATAAGAAATGGGCTCAGCAAAACGTTTAAAGGAAACGGAAAAGAATTTAATTGATACGTTGAAAAAAAAAAGTTATTCAAACCGGGAAATTGCTCGTATTATAAATCGTTCCGAGGGTGTCATCAGGAATTACCTTAAAAAAGGCCAGAAATATGGAATAAAATGCAAAACTAAAGGAAATACCAAACTAACGTTGCGTCAAAGAGGTAAAATACGACATGATGCTTTAAAAAATCACCTTTCCTGTAGGGAAATTAAGGAAAAACTGCAACTACCAGTAACTCCCCGAACCATAGCACGAGTTTTAAATGCGACTCCATCCATAAAATGGTCAAAACTCAAGTCAAAGCCTCGCCTATCCTCACTCCATAAGGAACGTCGTCTGGAGTTTGCAAAAGGCCACATGTCTTGGAAGGAGGAGTGGAAACAAATAATTTTTTCTGATGAAAAAAAGTTTAACCTGGACGGTCCTGACTGCTACAGCTGTTATTGGCACGATTTAAACCAACACAATATTGTTACACCAAAGAGGAATTTTGGTGGAGGAAGTCTTATGGTGTGGGGAGCTTTCTCCTACGATTTCAAGCTTCCCATTTGCTTTATATCTACGAAAATGAATTCCGAAATGTACACAGAACTGTTAGAAGACGTCCTGTTAACACAGTTGGATGAATATCCTGATAAGGATTATGTATTTCAGCAGGATAATGCCGCAATACATGTATCTAGGCACAGTAAAGCTTGGTTTTCTGAGAAAAATATAGAGGTAATGGGATGGCCGGCATGCAGTCCTGATTGCAATCCAATGGAAAACCTATGGGGCATTCTTGCATCCAAGGTTTATGAAAAAGGAAGGCAATTTACATCTGTAAATGAGTTAAGATATACCATAAAGGAATGTTGGCAGGATATTCGTATAAAAACCATTCAAAATTTGGTGGAGTCGATGCCAAACAGGATGTATTCAGTCATATTATATAAAGGTGGCCATACAAAATACTAATTTTAATTTTTTTCTTAATTTTGTAAAGAATTTGTTAGTTTTTTTAACATGCGTACAAATGAATGTCTAGTCATATTTATAGTATTTTATAAAAAAATATTAGAAAAATGAATTTTTCTTTAATTTTTTATTTTTATATTTGAATTATGAAAAAAATAAGTAAAATATTAAAAAAAAATAATTACAAAACCTCTTTATTCTTTCAATAAACGAAAAAAATATGTTGCGTACAAACGAATGTCTACCACTGTATATAATTATTGTTCCAATGATTTACGAAAGGAAGAAAGTTACCTGAGTCGTCTGCATAGCTATGGCGGAAGTGTGATGGTGTGCGGGACAATTTCATGTTGTGAAACATTTGTAGTCATATAGTATGAATTCTAATGATTGTAAAGCCATACTTGAAACCACTTTTCCACAGTTTTCTAACATATTTGGTCCAATGCCGTGGACATTTGAACATTATAATACCCTAATCCATATAGTAGTACCCTGATAGTTCCGTAAAAGTATGGACTCGAAGTCAAAACGTAAATATTTTGGAGTGGCCCATCTGCTCTTCTGACCTATTTATTGTTGCAAATGTTTGGGATATTCTTTCCCGTTAAGTGTATATGTCGGGAGGACATTATTACTCAAAAGAAGACTAAATTGAAGGGATTAGAAAAGCTTGGTCCGAAATTTCCTTGCCATTAATTCAAAATCTTTATAACTTTTTATTAACTCGAATTTTCGAAGTTGTATCGAATATCGCGGATATACTCATTACTAAATCTTTTGTAAAACCTTATAAAATGTCCATAAACATAAAAAAGTTCTTGAAAATTGCATTTTGTTGTTGTTTTTTGTCAATTAATGATGATGAACCTATTCAAATGAGCCAAAAATATATGGTTCAAAAACGTAGTATTTTAGAAAAAAAATTCTTAAAAATCGGCTATTAGGCATTGCGCTAATTTTTGTCTTTCTAGTGTTATATAAGACATCATTTTACTATTTAAAATTTTAATGTACCTAATTAATCCATTATTTTTTGTAAAAAATTAATTTGAATTTAAAGAAAACAGTGAACCTATTCAAGTGAGCAGCAGTGTATGTCCGTATTAGTGATTTGCAGAAAGGGGTCTTATATTGGAGCTATAATATATTATGGACCCATTTTTGGTGGAGAATTAATTATCATATTTATAAGATTCTTTGAAGTTCCCGTATTATTTTTTATATAGGAGCTATGGTAAATTATGAACTGATAGGGACAAAGTTTGTGACCATGCCATGTAGTGTTGAAGCTACAATAAATATTTCAAATTTATGAATGGTTTATAACAGACTTATAACACTATTAAATGTTTATGAATACTGGTTTTTTAATTTTTTCTTATTAACGACTTATAAAGCTGTTTTAATTTATAATGGATTAGACCGTAAATAAATAAGAAAAATTGTTTTGGTAAAATATAACAAAAACAATTACTTAAATTAATCACGTTTTAATTTTGAGAAAAACTAAAATTTCTTTGGTGTCTTTGGTGACCCCTACTGAAAGTTTTCGGTAAAGATTTTCATAGAATATTTGAATCCTTAAATGTCCTTTTTGAAAGAACCTTTTTTAACTTTCTCGAAAAAAAATTCAAATTGAATTTTCCACAAAAATGTTCCTCATAAAATTCCACAATATAATAACTCTGACAATAAGAATTGTCGCAGACATCAACTTATAACATTTTTTTCGTTTAGTAAATTTTGACTCACTGTAAAAAAGCTGAACTATAAGTTTATTTTACAAAAATTATCTACTCAACATGCCCCTTCAGAAATATAATGTCACAAATTGTTGGGCAGTGTTAAATATCGACTTAATTAAATCAGTAAAACATGCGTTGTTAATTTCGAAAGAGAAATTTGTATAATCAGATTGTGTATAAACAAATTTAAACCACTATCATCATTGTTATTAGTTTCTCTAAATATGAGTAAGTAATAACTTTAATAATAATTCCTTTAAGAAAATAACATTTCAATTTGATTTATTCATAATGAAGCAAATATTTCTGCTGTGGCTTGAGTTGAGTGAAGAAAGCCGGTTATTTCAACCGTAATGCTTCTTTGTTAACTAACTATCTGTTGCTAGAACCAAAAACATCGCTGGATACAACGAAATCCAGCAACGAATCTGAATATTGTTATTTTAAGAAGAAAACGTATAAAGAAATTCTCGACAAACATTTCCCGAAAATCTCCAACAAAATAATCCAGGGAAATCCACATCCCCATCCTCCTAAATTTTCTTTCCAAATAGTTTTAAAATTATCACCATTTATTTTGTTTTCGGACCTATTGTGGCCTGCCATTGTTGTTGTAGCTAATTTTAGCAAAATGATAACTATTTAGATAATACTTGACTATACATAAAGAAATAATTTAGAAATTGTGTTTTTCGTGGAAATTTAAGGGAATACAGACACTTGTCCCATTCCAGCTGCTTATTAAAATATTTTCTTTTCATTGTGTTACTAGTAAACGTTTACGTATAAATATGTACTCAGTATGTTTTTAGTTCTTACCAAGTCGCCTTGTTGTTAACCTAAACGTTATTATTTTCTACAGCCACTTATTTTTTTATACTTTTTAAATGATTCCGGTAAACTATTTTAAATAGACGTCAATAGCATGTACTTACTAAGGCCTTGTAACAGTTGACCATTATTTATGTTTATGTACGGATAAGTTGACTATTTGTTGAAATGGCCTAAAATGAACCATGACAAGTTGTGTTAGAAGCTCAGCATTTTTTTTCGTTAAATTTTTGCTTAATGTTTATTGAAAACTCTTTAACTATAATAATGTTGCTTTAACTAAAGGTCTAAACTAATGGTGCTTACACAAATTGGGCAATAACAAAATTACTAGATTCGAGCGAGTGTGTGTGTTCGTGAGTAGTTGGCCATAACATGGACACTACACCTGCCCTTAAAAAAAAGAGATTTGGCTTAGATGGGTCTTATTTTATTCCTTAGTAGATAAAACTAACTGCTGCTAATAGAACGCGACTGAGAGTTGTAAAATTGGATAAACAATGCTATTTTTTTATTTCTGAAAAAATGTTGCTATTAAAATAAAACAACTGGTCAATTCACAAGGTCTCTTATCATCTCATAATGTCCTAATATTTCACAATGGTTTCAAGCGAAAAATGTCCTAAAATAATACTACTTTCTATGCTATGTTTATTGTGTTATCGTAACAAACCAGCAGAGACCAATGCCTCAGAGTCGGTTTAACCGAGCCGCTGAGTCGTGAAATATTAGGACATTATGACAATATGACTGATAAGAGACCTTGTGAATTGACCAAATATAATTTTAATATTTGAAATAAATTGTACTTCTAATATATTTCTATTGTGGTAAATAACCAAGTTATTCTGATTTTTAGTTGATGTGTAGACAACCATTTTCTACACAGAAATTCATGTAAAATATGCGTAAACTGGCCTTATATATGGTCGGATAAAAACTGTACTACTTTGCTTCCTTGTTAGACAGATAACAGAATGATGTCCAAATACCTGGGAAATTATTATATTTTAGATTTTGAAATTTGCCAAACTCGAGATTTGGGAGTAATCTTGAGTCACCGGTAAAACACCGCCTTTTCATACCTTTCTGCACTTATAAGCCAGGGGCTTGTTGCGGAAAATTGTGAAATTATTAAAAGAATATATTTTTCCTGGAGAATGTAGTACGACTTTCCAGGCATTTTTTGTCTCACGGCGAAATTTATCTAGCAAATATTGTTTTACAGAAATCCGAAAATGTACCATTGTTAAAACAATTTCACAACTTTCAATCAATAATCGGCAGTTAGATTTAGCTATTAAAAAATATAATAAGGGCAGGTCTAATGAAAACACACACACTCTCAGAGATGTTTATATGGTGGCAATTTAATCTTTTTTGACGAGTCGGAAAAATAACCCTCACCAATACATATTCTGTAGGATTGTAACGACATTTAGTTAGAAATTTAGTTGTAAATAGTTGTGCTTCGTTAAATTCACATTATCCTGACCAAATTGTCAGAATATTTCGGTCATATCATCAACCAATATATAGCTGGCTGTCCATTTTATATTGACTGACTGAGTGACCAAAGTACTGTTGTAGAGCAACACAACAACAACAACAACAAAATTCCATATAAAATGTCAATGGCTTTATTTATTGCTCGCCTTGTATGAGAGTGCATGAGCAAAAATGTTCTAATAATTGTATTAATTTATTTTTCGTTTAAGTTGAGGCGATTAAAAGGGAATGATGTTTGATGTTTGATGGAGGTGGTAGTGCCAGTGCCAGTGGTGTTTGTGAGCGCACTGATAAAACAAATGAAAATTGGTAAATTTGTGATCCGTGACGTTAGACATTTCCTGCTCAAT
Organism: Calliphora vomitoria; assembly: GCA_942486065.2. Taxonomy (NCBI): domain Eukaryota; kingdom Metazoa; phylum Arthropoda; class Insecta; order Diptera; family Calliphoridae; genus Calliphora; species Calliphora vomitoria. The sequence goes on along the minus strand of OW818030.2, from coordinate 66,028,108 downwards.
GACCATGCAGAGTTAAGCGCATTTACTGACACCTTCTCCTGCTCTTATTTGCTACCATAAAATTAATTACTTTAAAGCATGTAGATTTACATGAGTATGCCATTGTATTGTATTAGAGGTATGCATCTATTTTGCAACATAACGTTTTTTGATTTAAAATATTGTGATGAGATGTTTTTTTTATAATTTTTGTAAAGAAATCAAATACATAAATAAGCTGACGAGGTTTGAATTTTTTAATTTATTAGTCAAATTAGTGCTAAGATAGTTTTGTACTTGATTCTCAGATACTTGAATTGAATATAGAGAATTTCTTGCTGGTTAATACACATGGTAGCTCGCTTAATATATGCATTCACGTAGAATCGATAAGTCCAATAAGATTGAGAATTTATATGCAACATGGCCACATAATCTGGTTTTCGATACCTCAAATAGATCCTTCAGCATATGTTCGTTCAGAAATCATTGCCTTAAAATATAAAAAAATGGAGAGTTGTTCTTCAGGTTTCATGGGACGTATTATACGTTTCTCTTTGTATGCGGACCACATTTTCTTAGCAACATTACACATTTCCATTCTGAGACATCTGTTGATAGCAGTGTTATAATAGAAACGAGCGGCATTGAAAAATATTCTATTTTGATATATTTAAAGTGGATTCTGCAGCGACTGCTCGTTACTGTAGTGGTGTCTATTCGCAGTTATGCAAACTAACAATATATGTGATAGACATCCTAGACTTTACAGCCTTTTCTTACACTGCCTAACAAAGTTAGATTTAATTAACATAATTTCCGCAATGTTCCCACGAATGTTCCTTTTGCTTAGAACTTTACATGCCTCCATATGTTATTTATATTATGACTTGACTGCTGAAAAAACCAGAGTCTTTGGCGGGAATTGAACCCGCAATCCACAGACTAATAATAAAGTATACTACCATCTCTCAACTCTGCTGTGAGACTAAATGCTGGTTGTTCGTGGTCAGGTAAGAACCTTGGACACTCTAGGATACAGAATTACTATGGGCACATTCATGGTAATGTCGACTACTGCATCGCAAAACCTTTTTTCGATAGGAATTTCCATATTATGATCCCGAATAGGGATTCATGGCAACGCGGACTCTTCCCCCCTACTGACGTCATACGGATATACACTGATGGCTCCAACAGGGGTAATAGGGTTGGTGGAGGTTTCTATATTGAAAACTTTGGGATAAAATCCTACTTTAGACTACCTAACTTCTGTACTGGTTCTTCAGGCGGAAATTACTGCCATTAAACGTGCATCCAACTGGCTGAGGTATTATCGAATATCTGGTGATATATGTATATTTACTGACGACATCTAGGTTAACCGAGGAATGCCGGATATCCCTAAATGAGATAGCGAGACATTCTAGGATAACGATTATATGGGTCCCTGGACACAATGGAAATCAGGGTAATTGTTTAGCAGATGTATTGGCCAAAAGGGGTGCGATGATGTGTGAGGAGGCGATCGACCCCTTTTTTGGTATTTCCTTTCTTAAATGCAAGATGGGTGTTCAGCAGAAACTATATGAGACTGCACAAAACAGGTGGACTAATGAACTTTCTTGTGCTACAGCGAGGTCGACATGGCCCGTATATGATGCCAGCAGGACGAGTCTACTTATAGATTACAGTCGTGAGCAAATAAGGCTAAATGTCTCCTTTATTACAGGACACTGTTTAATCGGGGCACATGCTAGAAGAATGGGCTTACGGTACAATGATTACTGTAGAAGCTGCCATAATGAAGAAGAGAAAGAGACTGTGTATCACCTTGTCCGGCTCTGACAAACCTGAGGGAACGCATCCTCGGATTTCCATTCCTATCATGTTTGGACGAGATATCAAGGATGAATCTGAGACGAATTTATCTGGCTGGTTTAATTTGGAGTCAACGGAAGTACTATGGGTATCACAATGGGATCAGATCTGAATGGACCCAAGTGAGCTGCTTGAGGAGCGGCTGCCCATGGAACCTAACCTATCATCTATACCGATAGGTTAGATGAAAAACACTAGCTTTATCTGGACTTCATCCTTAGATTATCACATATAATGATACAGCCATCAATTTTTGCCCAGAAGGAATTAGAACTTTTACATCCTATAAGAGTCCATCAGATATAAAGTAAGATGTTTGTAGGTGAATATCGCCTTTAAGTAAAGGTCAATTAGAGTTAGGTGCAGTATATTATTCAGAGGACTAGTGTGTAGTAGGTACAACGTGATACCAAGGCAAGCATATCTCAGAAATTTTAAACCTCTCTATGTCCAGTTTCCATAACAATTTTGAATCCTGAAAAAATACCTACATATTTCGCACTGCTTTCTATTTTTAAAATTTCTCAATCCCATAAAAGCGGTAGTTTGGCGTTTTGTTGTTGTGGTAAATCGTCCGCTACAATTTTTACTCTTGTTGTCCAATTAAAAAAGGAAAATGTGGATACTTTAGAGCCCATTGAAATGCGACAGTTGTTACGTTGCTGAAGGACCATTCTGTATCTAGGAAAGTTGTCATAATCTTTCCTAGGTTTTCATCGGGAAAGATGAGTGAAAATTTTTCTTATTCTCTACTCTGCATTCCAGTAGAAAATGTTAACTGCTCAAAATACAGAATGAATCTTTGACAAAATTATTTTCAAAATTAATAAAATTGTTAAAACATAAAATTCTTAATTCCATTAAGAATTGCGAATGTTTCTGTCCTATAATCAAATACTCCTTGTTATATTACACGAATACAATATGTTTCCTCCATAGGACTTATGAATGATTGAAATCTGTCTACTCGAAGCAACAAATCGCCTCAATCACTCTTCAGTTTACATCATGTTAGCAATACAAACCATTTGATCTTTTCAGGTCTGGAAACACTATTTGTTCGACTCTGGAGTGGTATAAAAAGGGATAGCCAAATTTAAAATCAAACAAGTAAGATAGCAATATTCGGCTGTGCCGAATCTTATATACCCTTCACCAAATTTTACTTTAAAATAAAATTTAAAAAATTTTTATTTTTAAAAAAAATTTTTTTTTTTTTAAATTTTTCCAATTTTTTTTTGAAATTTTTTTTTTTTTTTAATTTAAAAATTTATTTTTTTTAATTTATTAGTGAAAAAAGAGTTTTTTGTAAAAAAAAATTCGGGTTAAAAAATATTTTTCCCGATTTTGACCCATTGTAGGTCCAACTTACTATAGCCTTATATACATCGTTGCAATGGACTTTGAAATATCTATCATCAGATATTCATATTGTCTATATTTATGACTTAGTAATCGAGATATAAATCAAATATAGGCAACAAAAATAGAGGTTGTCTCGGATTTTTGCTCATATCTCCGTTTTTATGGACGGATTTTGTTGATTTTAAATAGAAAACTTCTCGAAACCATGTCTGACAGAATTATTGAAGATTTGGATCCCGAAGATATCTGGGGCCTTCAGAAAATTGATTTCAACAGACAGACGGACATGGCTAAATCGACTCCGCTATGTATAAGGATCCAGAATATATATACTTTATAGGGTCGGAAAATTATATTGTGGAAATTACAAACGGAATAACAAATTTATATATACCCTTCTCACGAAGGTGAAGGGTATAAAAAAATAAAAGAGAAACAAATATAATTTACTCCATCATTATAAACGCGGATAAGATATTCTACTATTAGGTATCGGTAAGGGATTTATGAACTTTAATAAAATCTCTCGGGGGTCCTAGAACTAGACTATGATTTTGATTACTTATATTTCTGTTATAAAATAACAAATTGAAAAGTCCAGAAACATACCTCTACACCTAATGGTTATTATAGTCACAATTACTTTTAAACATTATTGATTTTTGATGTTTCTTTTGTTTTTGATGTTGTATGAAAGACTAAAGGTTTTCGTATCGTTTCATTCAGTCAATATGAAATTTTAATATACTAATTATAATATTCGTTTAAATATTCTATGCACGCGATATAATCTAAATCACACACGTATAATTTACAACCATTAAACTTAAATACACAGATTAAAGTGTTAATACCACACAAAACGCAATCCATTGTCAAACATAGAGCAGGAAAGAGCTGTAAATTTTACACCAAACAATGAACAGCAAGTTTCACGAATTTAGTTTGAACAATAATAGCACAATATCAAAATCTACTCAATAATATGAATCAATATAAAACAAAGAAACCGCTAAATAGTGGAAATTTATTAAATGCTTAGTGATTATTATTAGAAAATAATAGTTAATAATCACCTTTATAATAAGATATTAATTTATTAGGCAACAATTTATATATACTTATAAAAATGAAATGGTCCATATATGTAATGGCATCAAGTGAGAACGGCTGGAGCGATTTGGCTGATTTTTTTTTTTATTTGATTGGATTGTAAAGAAAAAATTAAAAATTTCGGAAATTTAAATTCATAATATATTACCTCCTTTTCACTTCTCATTTTTCTTAATAAGATACATTTTTTGGAGAAACTTGAAGAATTAACATTAGTAAATAGCTACTGAGCGAATTCGGGGCGCGGTCAATTAGTTTGTAATATATATAACATATGGGCAATTCCACGAGAATGACAACCACCACTGAAAAAACAAAAACCCTTGAACATTTTTTTTCAATATGATTTGAATAGAAGAACACGCTAAAATGCGGGTAACACTGTAGTGTCAGATTTTTGATTTTCGGCCTGTGGGCGGAGGGGCGTGGCAAAATTAAATTTTTACATTTTACCGCTAATGCCATCTATATATATAAAAAACGGCTGGATAGATTTTGATGAAATTTTCAGGGAATCTTCAGAATAGAATAGCGGGTAACACTGTAAAGTCAGATTTTTGATATTTGGTCTGTGGGCGGAGGGGTGTGTAAAAATCAAATTTTCACATTATACAGTTAATGCCATATATATATATATATATATATGAACAGATTTGTGTATGTATGTTCCGCATGGACTCAAAAACGGCATGATCGATTTTGATAAAATTTTTACGGAATCTTCAGAAAAGCCTAGCGGGTAACACTGTAAAGTCAGATTTTTGATTTTCGGTCTATGGACGGAATGGCGTGGCAGAATCAAATTTTTATACTATACCGCTAATGACATAAAAAAAAGATTATTGTATAATTGTTGATCGACCTTTTCTTCAAATCTCACAGATAGTTTATTTTGTTTCCTATATACAGGCTTACAAAGTCAGTGATTGTTGTAAAAAAAAAATTGTTTCAAAAAAAATGAATTTTGTCGACCAAAAAATTTTTTTTCAATTGGAGAAATATATAAATACTTTTTTTTATTCCCAACGTTCAAACAATGACAATTTTCATTTCGTTTCTTAACATCATTCTAAAAATTTTAATTTAAAGTGGTGTACTCGGAAGCGAATTATTTGGTGTAAGCGAAGAAAGGAATACATTTCAACACATATCCGGTACTATAAAAGTTCTTTTATATTATCAATCGATGATAAACAATTTTGTTTACTCTTGCATATTAGGTGCATGAATAAGAAATTTCCATATGAAATCTATGAAATAAAATAATATTTTGAATAACTCTCCGCATTCCACTTTTAATAAAAAATAACGGTTTTATTCAAATAAAATTTGTTTTAGAAAGGGCATCTACGTCTAGAGCCGCAGAAACGGGAAGAGAACGAGAATCACGGCTTCAGCAAATGCTTCGCATTGCATCTTCATCGAGTGCTGCAGAGACACCTGAACAGCATATCGAAAGACTAGAAGCCAATCGCTCCCGAATGGCTCGATCAAGAGAAAGAATCGATTTAAAGTTGCCGGCATTTTATTACAATAAGTATGATGACTACAGGCATCACAAGGACGTACTGATTGCCGCAATGGACAAACATTGCTTACATTGCCGCGTTTTGAAGTTCCCTAAGGAATCCCCGGGAATGTGCTGTTCGAACGGTAAAATTATTCTGCCACCAGTTATTGAGCCGCCTGAGCTGCTTCTAAGTTACATTTCCGGCGCCAATCCTATTTCCAAGCACTTCCTTCAAAATATCCAAAAGTGCAACACATGATTTCAAATGACGTCGGCTTCATGCCCACCTTTAAAGTTCAAGGCTAAATGTACCAAATGGATCATTGCTCCCGCTTCCCAATGATGATGCGAAGTTCTTTCAAATTTATTTCACTGGAAATGAAGCTACAGAAGCCGAACGCTATCAACGAACATTCTGCAATACCCTTCTGCCGAAACATTCTCAAATCAATTGTTGGACATCAGAAATGGAAAAATTTCAATTAATCTCGCCACAAATGAGATTTCGTTGTTGACAAAGTATTCCCAAGTCTTACAACCAACTACAAAAATTCGGATTGGCTGTGGGAATATGCAATTTCGGCACCAACAAATTATGATGTTAACAAGCTCAATAAACAAATACAATTGAAACTGTCTAGCGAAACAATAAAATGGAAATCGATTAACACAGTAATGAACGAAGACCAAGCCGTCGATTATCCTACTGAATTTTTGAATTCATTGGAACCTGCCGGACTGCCACCACATGTATTAAAATTGATGGTTGGATCACCAACTTTGTCCGACACTGTATATTAAAATCGAGACTGAGATGCAATATAAAACAGATGTTTTCTAAGGGCCAGCAACGCGGACCGGGTTCAGCTAGTTTATTATAAAATCATCCAATGATTATTTTTACTTAAATATGACAGATTGTAATGGAAAAATATTTGGTTTAGTGTAAGAAATTAAAAGAAAACCTAACGCCTCTCACGTTTCGCAAATTTTTGCATATTTCTACATATACCTCAAAATGACTTCCGTTTTATGTCACGTACGATATACCCTTATTTCGCTCGATATTTTGGACAACAATGTTTCGAAAGAACTTATTATTGTTTTAAAATATAATACCCACTTACCGGAACATAAGGATCAAATTATATTTCTGATAATCTTATTTTTGAAAAATCTATTCCACTCTATAGGCGTACAAATGTCACGTACGATGATATGGAATTGCCCATATGTAAGTACGAAAGAAATGAAGTTTATTGTGACCATGAATTTTTCTCAAGCTAAAAATACTAAATATAGAGTCAATTAGAATTGCTATATTAAAATAACAAAACAATAAATAAAAATAAATAAATGGCGCAATGTTTACATTATTAGTATACCACGCAACAAGGTGGTATTGTGGACAAAGTTCACATTTGGGGCTCATACAATCCATGAGAAACAAATGTATACACAACGAGCAACTGTCTGGTGCGGATTTTGTTCAGGCGGCGTGATTGGACCCTGCTTTTATGAAAATGAGGCCGAAATTGCAGTGACTATGAATGGCATTCGTTACAGTAACATGATAACGGATTTCTTGTGGCCTCAACTGGACGGCATGGAACTGGACGACATGTGGTTTCAGCAAGACACCACCTGTGGCACCACCTGCCACACCGCGCATGCTAAAATCAATTAATTGCTACAACGATTTCCAAAACAAATTATACCAAGAAATTGTGATGACAACTGGACAACCAGATCATACGATTTAATGCGTCCATTAATTAATTTCATTCTTAATCGCAACATTTCTTCTTTACAGTCCAATAAAAAAATCACAACTACCTCAAAAAATACGTGTTTTTATTTTAAAATTAAAAAGTGCATTCCTACTAGGGTATTCAATCAATTAACTATTTTTGGGTTAACCAATTAATTTAAAATTGTCGATTTTAAATAACAAATAAACTGATTAATTTGTGTCGATTTACCGATTAACAGAAATTTCTTTTTTATATAGTTTTTAACACACACATTTTATATTTTAATTCATGAACATTCGCTTCTGGCAATAGTTTTTGAAGAATAGCTCTAAAACTGAAACTAAGGAATTTGGAAATGTTCTTTTTTCTAGAATGTTCCATTATGAAATTTGTCCAAATGAGTCGGAGGGAAACATGATACTAGACGAATTTAACTAAACTTTTAAAAGTATTCAAAATCCAAAACTCCAATGGCATAATGGAGGATTTTATATGCTTAAAAAAAAACTGAACAAAGAACTGAGAAATTGCAATACTTTCGATTTCTCCATTTACAATTAGTGAGAGAGATTCGTTTAAAATTGTTTAAAAGGAAACCTTTTAAATTATACTATTTTCTTAAAAGATTATTTTAGGAGAATTCACTAAAATCCTGAAAAAACTCACATGTGTATTACAAATTTGTTTGCTATTATTTATTTTTTTATTGAAATGTTTAAATAAGTACACAAACTTCGTGGTTTTATTTTAAATTTTTGAATTAAAATATAAATTATTCGGTTAATCGAATAATTTAAAATTAACCGATTAAATCTAAACCCCGATTAATTATTCGCTCGATTAACCGATTAAACCAGAAACTCGATTAATTGAATACCCTAATTGCTACTGAGGTTTATTCTTTCTAAATCTACTGAGAAACTTATAATTAGTTTACATTCAACAAGGTTACTGGCTTATTAGTGCATAAAGATACCCAATATTTATTTGTATTTATTGTAGTAAATAATGTATAGACCTGTGATCTCAAAGTACTAATGTGGAAACTTAAGGGTATTGGAAGATCAATTAGCAATGATACCAAAAGAAATTTTAAAATAAAACTCGAGCAGATACACCTTTAAACATTCAAATTAATCAAAACTAATTACCGTCCATTGCTTTCCATCGGAAAATATATAAATCAAAATCAATTATGACGAGTTTCAATCGATACACCATTCAAAATAATATGAATTTTAATATTTTAGAATTTCATGAAGGCCGGGTTCATAACTTATGTATTTTCCGATTAGTCTTCGAAACAGTTTTCACATAATTTATCATTCGCCTACAGTTTTCTTTTGGAAACACTAAATAGTTTAACTTTGTATAAAATGATCCAGGTACCTGTTTCTTATAGCAAAAACGTAATATTTTCGGAATCCTTATTAAACATTACAAAGTTTTGTTCTCGAGGTGTACAAACATTTTTTGAAAACCAAAAAGCATAAATTCCAGATAAATTTTATTTGTACACATGTATATGAAAAATGTGAATAGCTTTTTTGAAAAAAGAAGATAAGATAGATGCGAGTGTCCCAAAAAGTTTGAATTCTGTATTTTCTAAATATGATAAAAATAACAAAAGTATAAGGCGGCAAATTGAACGAAAAATGCATTTGCATAAAAACTCATTTCTGATGAATATTATTTATTTCTGAAATCATTGTGTTTAAGCCCTTAAGCCCTTCCAGAGATATAGTAATTTAAAATAACATACAGTTGACTCGCGGTAACGTAAACACCGCCTAACGTGAGCAAGCTTTTGTTTACATTTACTACTCTGTAACGTGAACAAACTCAGAAAGCTCTATAACATGAACAATTTTTTTCACTGCATTTGTTTTCTAAGCATGCAGACAACACGGAAATACATACATTAAATTCGATTTTTAAAGTTTAGGGAATCTCCTTATATAAAAAATGTATTTGTATCCTCTAAATTATTTTTTTTTTTTTTATTGGCAACGTATGAGTGATTTTATTTGATATGTAATTTTATTTCAATGTATATTTTCTCGTGATTTCGTTTTGTTTTGTAATGCATTTTAACCAATAATTTTTGCTTTATATTTTAATAATGAAAATAATAAAAGAATTTCTCGTTTAAGCGTGTAAAACACAGGTTTAATTATAAAATTTTATATTTTTTCCATGAAATTCGACAATCGCTAACTTGAACAATTTCACTAATATGAACTCCCTTGGTTTTAATTAGTTCACGTTAGCGCGAGTGCACTGTACATATTGCGAACATTGAAACTCCCTCTGTCAATTTTTGGGCGATCTATTCTGAAATTGGTACATATTTTGGAAGGCATATGAAAAGATTCCAATCTGATTTCCTAAGGGGGAACATTTGCAACTTTTTTTGGTCATGAATAATTGGAAGCAAATTTGGAAGCGATATTTAGATATAAATTTAAGATGTTTATTTGGCATAAATAAAGTATTGTATATAAATAACGTACATAAAATTCCAAATGTGAAAATTTGTTAATTGGACATTTTAGTACATGAGTGCATACATTTATGAGAAAAAAATAAATTTTTGTTTTTATCAAACGTTTAACTAAAACACATTTTACTATTGTGGGGGGTCATAACAATAAAAAAAAACACGTTTATATATGTTTGCATATACATACATATCTATGCATGTATGTACAAATGAAAGAATTATGTACAACATATGGTTGCAAGTTTGTAATATAATATTCTGTTGCCGAAGACATAAAACGTTTCCACAACAATAAATGGTGAAATTAAAACGTACGATTCGTTTGCAAAACACACCTACAATCGTACAAAACTGACACTTTACAAATGCAAACATTCATACACACAAATACACAAACATACATACGTACAGTCAGACAGACATTCATTCATACACTACTCATACATACACAAATTAATTTTGCAATTTGTTTAAATGTAATAAAATTTCAACAAATCTGAGCGGTATGTTATTTTATGGGATCAAATGATATAAACGTGAAACTCACGTACACTCATGCCTTTACATATATCCAATACACACATTCACTTACACACACACACACACACACACACCCTTTCCCAAACACATCACCTTTTTCGTGTTCAAAAAATAACTGAAAAAAATGAAACGATTTGTTACATAAATGTATAAAAAATATACCATATACGTGTAGTTTTTTCGATGTTAAAGAATAAAACAGTAACATCGCGACGCGACGCAGTATTGTGGCATTAACGACAACAACAACATCCCAAAAAATCATAGTTAACACAAAAAAATTAATACAGATTCGCACACATGCACAGCAATACATATATTCGACAGTGAAACGTGCAACATATAGAAATACAACATAGTTTCAATTGGTAAAAGCAAAAAAAGCATACAATATATAAGGGCATTTCCATAGAAAGGTCCACCATGACCGAAAACAAAAATGTTCATAAAAAATTATTATTTTTTAACATTAAGTTACGGTATTCCGTTTGTTTACTTTTAAAAACTAGCAACGAGAGAACAAGAATGTGTTTAATGTGAAAGTTCGTTGATAAAGTCTTGAACAAATAACAAAAAAAACAAATATAAGCTTTGTTCGAGTAAATTTCTAGTAAAAGTAGTAAAATAAGAGAAAATTTAAAAATATTCTCAAAAATACAAAAAGTAAACTAACGAAGTCCAAGCAAATATTGTTTTTTGTTACTATTTGAAAAATTTTATTAAATTTTTTTCAAAAAAATTCAAAACAAACATTTTTTTTTCAGTATTTTTTACTAAGAAAATTTATTCAAGTAAAGAGTAACTAGTAAAAACAGTGAAACTAGCTAAAAATGATTTTGTAAACGAACACACTCATTGTATTGTAATTGTTCAAATGAATGAATGTCAAATAATATTAAACACTTACGGTGTAATTCATAATAACTTAAAACAACTTTATAAGTCGTTAATAAGAAAAAATTAAAAAAAAAAAACAGTATTCATAAACGTTTAGTAGTGTTATAAGTCTGTTATAAACCTTTAATAAATTTGAAATATTTATTGTAGCTTCAACACTACTTTAAACTAGGGTTTTCAAAAAACCGAAGAATTTCAAAACCGCGGTTTCGGTTTTAAAAAATTGAAAACCGATCGGTTTCGGTTCGGTTTTGTGATAATTTATTAACTATTAAATCAGTTGATAATATAGGAACTTCTAAACAAATTTAAAGTTCAAATTTTACGAGTGTTTACGAGGATAAAGGAAAATTGGTACTTTTTCTTATAATAGTACCTTTTAAATATATTAAATTAGTTAAAGTTGGCTAATATGCTTCTCAGTAAAAAAATAATCAAGAATATGGTGCTCAATTGTATTATAATACCAAAAATGGAGAACTAAACCAAACTAAGAAGTATTTTTTCGTTCTTCAAAATGAATTTTCTATAATATTGAACCAAGAATCAGGAAATTACTTTGAAATTACAAACTTGACAGTGGTTTAAGTGTGGACAATTTTTACTTTTTCTTCTAATGGTAGTTTTTACTATAATAAATTATTTTACTTATTGTATAGTTGACTGATATGCTTCTGAGTAGCAAGTAAGAATCAAGTATAGAGAGCATAATGATATTGAGGTAACAGAAACTATTCTATAATAATGAACCCATAAGCAGGATATTAAACACACATGATCCTGACTGAGTTAGAATATAAAAAAGGGAATTGCAGGTACTTTTTCGAACTATTAGTACTTTTTTAATATTTTATAAAGATGGACCTAGAAACGCGAATTCAAAATGGATAATTTATGTTACTATTTCTTTATTGTAAAGGTACTTTTTGAATATTTTATAATAAACCTTGAAATTAAGCACAAATGATTCTGAACGAATACGAATTCACGAAAGCTAATTATAGTCTTACCTTGCATTTGTATTTTCTGTAATAATGGACACAGAAATATGAAATTAAACATTCATTATGCTGAGTAGGAATACAAAATGTAGGCCTTTATGGTACTGTTTTTATTCTAATAATACGTCTAGACTCTAGAATGAGCTACAATCCATATTACAATGAATCAATAAATATGAAACTAGATATATGTTTTCCTGAATTAGTATTAATTTACAAAGGAGACTTAATAGTACTATTCAATTATTCATTCCAATTGAGGTGGGGAAGCGCACCGGTCAGCTAGTACTCCATACTTTTATCGGATATTTGAAAATAACTAAGACTTTGTTATAAAAATGTTGCCTGCGAAAGGTAGCCTGCTACATCATCTGAAGCAATTATTGTAATACAATTTAAAAAATTTAAACAAATCTTAAGATATTTTTACCGATCTGTGTATAGAGATATTGGATGAATAATTGGATGAAAAAGTTTGTTTCTCATTTCTAAATTTTGAATTTTCCTAGTGAAAATAGATTAAAAGTGAAAACCGAAGAATAATTGTCGGTTTCGGTTCTACGCCTTGAAAAACCGCGGTTTCGGTTTCGGTTAAAACCGAATTGGAAACTCTACTTTAAACCTACTTTAAGGTATTCTTTTTGCATTTTATCTGGAAAAAAGGAAATTTTATACATAATCTATATATATAAAGGGGCCCATAGACACATACTGCTCATGCTCATGCAATAAGCATGTGTTGGTAAATTTTAAATTTTTGTTTATGTATGCGACACACAGACAATGCAGTATGAAACATCAAAATAGTTTTGATTTTGAAATGAACTCGCACTGCTGACAGTTGTTGAAATGAACAATAGTATACACTTTTTAATTTTTTTGAAATATAATTTTTAAATTTGACGTTTTAGTTACTGAAAAATAGAAAATAATAATTTTTTTTTTTGTTCTCAAACGCATTTTTTTAAATGATGATTGATAAGTGTGTAGTAAAATATCAATCACACACGTATACGAAGGGTTCATCGGCAGTATGTGCCAGCAGTACGTGTCTATGGGCCCCTTAAAACACAAATAACGTTTCTACCTAAGTCCGTTATAGACTCTGAAACGATCCAACCGATTACCTCCAAACTGATATCATTAGAAAGGCAATTTTATGCAGATGGCTTTAGACACCTTAAATAATGCATTAGGTCCATTCGTGAAACGGAATTTCGAATTTTCCCATACAAAATTATTTTCCAATTTTCAAATTTGTTTATCTTGAAAGTTTGTATGTCAGCACCTCTATCGATGAGTACATCCACTAAGGGAGTAAAAATGGGTAAAATCGGTATATCTATATCTCCGGAACTGATAAAGCTACCACCAAAAATCCAACATAATCTAAATTTATGCAAAAATAAGTGGACAAGTGTGTGGTACGTTTTGTACTTTTAAAGGGATAAAATGGTCGAAACCTGAGTTTTAATACTTTTTTTTATCCTAAATCCCAGAAATTAAATTTAAATGGAATTGCAGTCCTTCTTAAAAATTTACAAATGGACTCTGGCACTTTTTTTAAATTTAATCGTACTTTTTTTTTGGTACTTTTTTTACAAAACTATTTTTTATGTACATTATTATGGTAAAACAAAATTTGTATTATAAAACACTTCCATTAATAAAGAATTATTAGTTGTTTATAAATTTGTAGTAATAGACGATACTATTGCAATTGATAAACGTAATTTTAACTCCGCTGTGGAATATGTTCCACTATAATAATATATGATTTTGTTTCATATTCCTCCGGCAGTGAGCTGCATGAGGTTCGCAAGTGAGTTTGATTGCCATTTTTGTCATTTTCTTTTAACCTGTAACGCCATTCAGTAATAAAATGTGTAAACATTGTGGAAGAAGGTCCACACAATCTAATATACCCATTTCGGAATTAAAATTATATGTTTCCTTATAGAAATTCATAAAATTTTGTTTAAAATTAACAAAATGTCAATAAAAATAAATTAATAAAACAAATCATAAAACAGTGATGTTTATTTTATCACAGATAATTGAACTAAAATATATAAAAACTTTTGTATATTAATACATTTTAGCTTAATATAAATTTACTAGAATCAGATATACATTTTTTCTGTAAAAATTAGTTTTTATCTTCAAAAATATATTATAACTAAAAACAAACAATGAAAAAAAAGAGAATTTACGAATGTTTTATCCTAATTGCAAGCAACACTAACAATGAAAAAGTGGAAATAACTGAAAAACATTGCCAGCTTAGACAAAAAACAGTAGATTACTTATTGTGCCTTAAACAAACGTTTATGAATACAATACTTATATTAAAGGTTTATAATGCTAAAGTGTTTGTTAATAAATTTTTGTTTTAAATCTACAATAAGTTTTTATTATGAATTATACCGTTAAAATTTATTTAAAATTAGATTTCTTTTTCAGATTTAAAGTAAATTTATTTTTATTCTCTAAAATAAAGTTACTTGATAATTTTTATTAAAAAGTACGAACACACCTATTATGTTAAAAAAATTATACATTTTTGGTTATCGTTGGGTTATCGTGTTATGTGGTTATTTAATAATTACAGCAAAAAGAAAATTCATTGAAAAATATAAGCAACTTTGAGCAACCCATACATATTTTTATAGGTTATTATATCTTCTTATTTATAGTGTTGGAAAATAATGCAAATTTAGTTTTATTTTATGCTTATTCTATTTTTGTTTTGTAATGAAAATTAAAAAAAAGGAAAATGAAGCTAGGCTTCCCACATCTGCTTAGTATACACAACTTGCAATTTAATGCAGTAAATTCGTTGGCGATAACTTGCCAAATATCTGAGCAAAGTTCCCGATTTACAGTCGTATTAGGCCCATGAATGTACATTAGGGTGGGTAAATTTTGTTCACGAAAAATCGTACAGCAGTAACGCATTCTACGGAAAATTCTAAGAAAATTTCCCCAATAAACCATACGCCTAAAATCAAATCCTATTTTGCGCATTTCATATTTCTTCCAATGATATTTCAGTATTATTTTCTTTTTTTAATAGTTTTTTTTTTTTATTGGATAAAAGACAAAATGCACAAGATAGGATTTGATTTTAGACGTATGGTTTCTTGGAGAAAATTTGTTAGAATTTTCCGTAGAATGCGTTTCTGCAATACTATTTTTGACTTTTTGATCGTCCATACAAATCGACCCAGCCTAATTTGTTTAAAAATACTCTTTCTTTAAAAGTACTCTTTCTGTATTATTTAGAGTACCACCATCTTCCACTGCAAATGTTGTAACACTCTTCAATGACGCGTCGCGTCGTGGCCTTCCTAGATCTCGTACAAAACGATTGTGAGCTGCAAATACACGGGCAGTTGTTTGAGAATCTATCCAGATGGCCATGAATATAACTTTTTTGACACGTAGCAAAATGGCAAAGTACATTATCTTACACATGCAGCTCTTACTCTCGTTATATCCTTCAAGAGATCATTTATTTTTTCATCAACGAATGACACTGGTATATGTCTACTGTGTCTATAAATGCAAAAACTTTAATATTTGTATCCAATGAAGAGCAAAATACATACTATAGATATCAACTATATAGGTAACAGAGAGCCAAAAATGTTTTGCCATGTATTTTGTAATTGTAGCACCTATATGTGTGAAAAGAGAGCAGTATTGTTCTATGTATCTATTGTATGTTACAATATACAGTGCACTCGCGGTAACGTGAACACCGTCTAACGTGAACACCGCCTAACGCGAACAAGCTTTTGCTTACATTGACTACTCTGTAACGTGAACAAACTCAGAAAGCTCTATAACGTGAACAATTTTTTTTCACTGCATTTGTTTTCTAATCATGTAGACAGCACTTCAATACATACATTAAATTCAATTTTTAAAGTTTTGAGAATCCCCTTATAAAAAAAATGTGTTTGTATCCTCTAAATTAATTTTTTTTGTGGCAACGAATGAGTAATTTTATTTGCTATATAATTTTATTTCAATTTATAGTTTCTCGTGATCTCGTTTTGTTTTGTAATGCATTTTAATCAATAATTTTGTTTTATTTCACGTTCAAGCGTGTAAAACACAGGTTTATATTATAAAATTTTATATTTTTTCCATGAAATTCGACAATCGCTAACGTGAACAATTTCACTATCATGAAATTGTTCACGTTACCGCGAGTGCACTGTATTAAATTTCAAGTATTTCAATATTTAAAAATAATCAACTTAAAAGGGTGTTCACGATATATAGAGGTTATTTTTAATTGTATAACCAGATAACCGGAGAACCAAGCAACCGTGAGCAACCTAAATGTGTCTTTAGGTATTCTTTGTAGTTATAATGAGAAATTTGGACTGAAAACTGAAAATATATTTTTTCTTGCTCTTAGTATTCATTGCTTACAAATTTATTTATCTTAGAGACGCCAAACAAAGCCCGATTAAGGGTAAATTTTTCATATTATTTTAATCATGTTTCAATATCGCGTTTGGTACCTATATTATCATTTGTTATCAGTACTCCCGATCGTTCTAAATAATAGAGTGTTTGAACATTTTTGTTCAAATAAAAATTTAGTGGCTTTAAATAAAAAACAAGTTACTGCGTCTAATAATTTCTTTCAATAATTCTAATTTATTTCAAAGTATGTCACGTAATACATAATATTCGAAAATCCGAAAATTCCATTACATCTTCTGTGAAGAAAATATGACATTAAAAACAATATTTGATCATTTTACTAAATTTTTTCTAGTTTGTGAAATTTTGAGTTGAATTTCCGTGAAAAATATTACCGACAAATGTGTCGTGTTGCGAAACTAATCATACTCTCGTGTGTAACACAAAGCCAAATGTAAATAAGAAATTAAAATTGAGCAGATTTCTCCATTTTTGTTCACGTTCGGGACCGTGGAAATGCCCATATTAATATATGTATATATATATATGTAGGTCTTTTTGTATGTGTGCGTATTGGTAACGTTAAAACGCATAATTTTCACCAGATGTCGAATAGTGGTGATGGTGGGTACGTGTATGATGTTTGATTTTTCATTTATTTATATATTTATGCACAAAAATGAACGTACCACATAGAGTATGTACATGTTGATATTCATAAAGACATACATAAATATCGATACTCTTACTGTGGAAAACAAACAAATATTTTACCACCTAGAGAAAGGAGTGTAATAGTAAAAGTTTATATTCTATACCACTATATAATGGAAATTAGATATAATTATTAGTTAGTAAATATTTGTTTTAGAAACCTTATCCATACACATTCTGCAATAAATAACTCATGCAAATTCTCAAAACGTACTACGAAATTTTGCAATGATCAATTCATAACTTAACATATTCACATAATACAAATTTAATTCAGCAAAAATGAATCTCATGTAAATAAGTATTGATTGTTTTCTAAATATACGTCACAATTTTATGAATTTTTTCGATTTGAAAAAACGTCCGCTTCAGATATTGTAATATTTTTTTTTTAATTTAAGAAGATTGTTTTAAATGAATAAAAAAAAATATTTTGAAATAATAAATTGTAATATAATTTTTTTACCAAATCTGCTCCACTGTCCCGCTTTTTGAGCAAGCAGGTAACAGTTACATTACACATCTATTCCAAAAAATTATTTATTCAAATTTGTGAAGAAATGTGAACAACTCGATGCTACATTTTTTTATTTTATGACAAACCTAGAATTTTGTTAAACAATCTCACTATTCTCCACTACTGCCTTAAGTAGAGTGCACATTTAAATCGATTAAGAAATGAATAATAAGCTTTTACTTCTTAGTTTGAAAATTATAGAAAAATTCAAAATTGAAACTTTAATATATCTTGGTGAAATAAACAAAATATGTTTAATTATCCTACCCTACTTGGCTTATAACGATTCATTTAATATATGTCCGTATTTGTACAAGTTACCAGTTCTACAAAGTAGAGTTGGGTTTTTTCATGAACGAAAAAGTTCAATTGAACAATTCAGTCAAGTGAACAGAGTGAATTTGTACAGTCTTCTTGTTCTATATTGTTCCTTTTATTCACTTTATTCGTTTTGTTCATTTGATGTTACTGTAGATGTTTGCAACTTATATTGTGAAAAACTTATTTAAATTACTTTTACGTTGTTTGCATTTTATCAAATCACCTTTTAGTTTTCTTCATTATTAAAAATCCAGCCAAATTTGTTTCCAAAAGCAGTTTTGTACATTATCTGTAAATACATTCACAGATAAATCATTCAATAATTTAGTTCAGTCAAACACCGCAGAATAAACATGAACAACTGAACAAAAATAAAAAACTTGTTCATTTATTTGTTCTGAATAAAAATTAACAATCAGTAAAAAGAAGATTATGCCCAACTCTACTATAAAGCTTAGAAATCTAAAATTGGTAAAATTTTACGATTTGTTTGTACGTCATTTGGCAATCGGACTAGTTCGCTGAAACGGATTTGAACGGAATTATGAGGGTTTTTAGGACCAGTATATGCTAGAAGACTATAGTTGGTGTATCGCGAGAGAAATAAATAACAGCACATATTTATAAAAACACAATTAACACTGTTCATTTTCTTATTCCAATGTTAATGTTTTTTTTTTTTAATAAATATCTCAAAAGTTTGTTATTTTTCCCGAAGTTAGGCGGCCTTAAATAAAAATAATAAATACACCATGTACAAAAACCTTGTAAACTAGTGTTATTAAATTGCGAATTTTGACCGGGGGGACGGTTCTATGTATTGTAAAAACACGTTGTGTAAAATATTAGGATGATAGGATAACGTTTACTGGTGCCGCAACGACGCTGAAGTTTTGAGGTGCATTTACAAGGGGAAAAATGCAATTTTTTCAGTTTTTGAAAAAATTTTGCCATTAAATAATTACTTTTGCAATTTAATTTAAAAGAATCGAAATGTGTACGTAATTATCGTTTTAATAAGATATAAAACACAAAAATTGGTTAAAAAATGTTAAAGTTGTTAAAAATTCGCCAGGCCATTAACATGTCTCAGGACACTAGAAGAAGAAATGTAGGAACAAAATTAACATATTATTTTTACTTGAAATATATCCATAACTACTTGCATATGACTTTTTGTCTTCGTAAGATACCGTTAACCTTATAAGAAATTTATCACTCGTTTCTTGTTCTCTTGAAAGAGCGATTGAACTAGAAGAGCTACCTAGTTCATTTTTGAACTATGAACTAAAATGAGCGGTCATTGAGATGAACAAGTCTAATTATTATAAGTATTATAACTTTTAAAAACAGTATATTTTTCAGTTTTTTTATTAAGAAATTGTGGCTTAAACGACACACAATAAAAATGTACAAAGTGCACTTAAGCTAAAATAGTATTTGTTATAAATTCATAACGGTACACAGTGTGACCGTTATGAAATGATGCCAATGAATTCATTTATTAAAGAAAAAAACGCTATATAAAAAATATTTCGCTTGAGCTTTTTTTGCGTTTATGGATCGATATGGAGATAGACACTCAATTTAAAGAGAAAAATGGAAGTGTCCAAGTCAGATATAAATAGCTTCAGCTGGGGTAAATATGTACCAAAATATGAAAAAGGGAAATTTCAGTGTAGATTGTGCAAACATACGAGATGTACTACAACCAAAATGTTATAGTGAACAAAAATTGAGTGCCAAATAAAGAGTGTAAAAGTTGGATTGGAAAAATTCCATTCGATATCCCAATACCTTGAACTAATCCTGGCGACGGTCCATTGAATAGCTTTGCATGTGCGAATAAAGATGCCGAATTGAGAAAACGGAATGAAAATCATACATACATCCTTCGGTATACATTCCTGTGCCAAATTCATCCAGCCCAGATGTTCTATCTACTATGACTGCTCCGACTTTTGCACTTATAGTCCCGAAACATTAGCATTTAATCAGCGTATTTTAATAAATCAAAATTATACACATTTATAGTTGCCAAATGTGTATTGACTAGGGTATTCAATCGATTAACCGCGAATAGGTTAACCGATTAATTTTGGTCGGTTAACTGTTCGGATAATTTAAAATTTGCGATTTTCAAATAACAAATAAACCGATTAAATTGTGTCGATTAACCGATTAACCGAAATTTCTTTTTTTTTTGACTTTATATAGAAATATAGTTTTAAGCACACTAATTTTATGTATTAACTCATGAACATTAACTTCTAGCAATAGTTTTTTAAAAGTATAGCATAAAAATTTAAACTAAGGAATTTGGAAATGAACTTTTTTCTAGAATGTACTATGATTATCTTTATCCTAATGAGTCGGAGGACGACTTGATAATAGATGAATCTAAAGACATAACTGAAACGAGTCTTTTATCAGAAACTATTAAAAGTATTCATAATCTAAAAAATACAAAACGGACTCCAAATATATATATGAGAATTTTATATGAGAAATTGGATATTCTTTATCATGCCTTACTTTTGATTTCTCCAAGATCTAATCAGTGAGAGAGTTCTTTCCAAGTCAAGTTTTATTAAAACTAATGAAAAAAGTCGTTTAAAAGGAAAACATTTCAATTATATTCTTTTTTAAAAAGCTTATTTCAGAAGATCTCCCTAAAATCCTAAAAAACTCACATGTACATAAAAAAGGTCTCAGATACCATATTTTTGTTTTGCTATAACTTATTTGGTTTTGTTGAATTGTTATGTTTTATTTGTTTTTTATGTTTTTGTTCTTTTTATTAATAAAATTCTTAAATAGGTACACAAAATTCGTTGTTTTATTCTCAATTTAAAATTAAAATAGAAATTACTCGGTTAATCGAATAATTCAAAATTAACCGATTAATAACAGATTAAATCTAAACCCCGATTAATTATTTGCTCGATTAACCGATTAAATCAGAAACCCGATTAATTGAATACCCTAGTATTGACACAGCATAAATCTGAAGAGCTGATTTCGATTTTGAAATCGAATAATCTTTTAGTACCCGGCACCAAAGTCACAGCTTATCAATGTCGTGATTTTATTATAACAAATTTTATTTGTTTTGAATGATGAAATAACATCTTGCCCAGATGTCGGAAAATTTATGGACGCAAAGTAAAAGCAGATGACTGGAGATTATTTAGTTACAGTTCAAAACTCAGCGGTTTTGCTGCATAAGACCAATGAAAAACCTTCGGTTCTTCCAATCGCGTATAGTACAGAAACTAAAAGAAAAATTGTTAACTACGCTAAGCATATGTGACGTGTATTCTGCGTTTTCCAAGCGGATAAATAAAACATATGTGCTTTTTGTGCTATTGGGATACAAAGCGGAAACCAATACGCATGTCACGAATTGAAAGACAGAGAAAATTGGAGTTATTGGAGAAAATTGATGAAGATTTTATTTGATAAAATTTGTCCAACTTGATTTTTACATAGATATATTTATAAAAATTATATATTTACGTTAGCTTTAAATACAATTTAGCTGAAGAATGAAATGAGAAATCATCAATGGATCCTGAGTTCAAATTATAAACGGAAAAAATTTAAACGGTCATAAAACAAAAGTTTGGCTGAATGTCTGAGAACGCCAATTCCTTTTAGGGTTTTCTATATTGGCTTAGATATTTCACCCTGATTTGGTTTTTCTCTCCCCCAGAATGGCAGATGCACTGTGTAATCACGTCAATTTTAAATATCTACAAGATAATATAAAATTAGTGTATGAAGTATGCCGAGAAACTTCGATATGAATAGCTAAAATCAAAAGCTTAAGTTTACGTTGGTTACAAAAGTAATATGTTTTTCCAAGTTTCAGAATGAAATGAATTTATTAGTTTAATACAATCTTAGAAAATAATATTTTGTAAATAAAATTAAAACATTTTATAAAACATATACTACATTAGAGATATTTTCCATCAACAGGCAGACAAACAGACGGACATATCGCACTGGTACCTCTAAAGAGAGTCAACTCAAAATTTAAAAATTTCCAGTAGATGCAAAAAATTTTTTTTAATACATTACAAAGAAAGTAGAATACGGATACAGCTATATTTTTTGGCGAAAGAGTAGAGAAAATGATGTAAGATTTTTACAAGAAATTGATTTCTTGCAAAAAGTGAAAATTGAAAAATTTTGAGTTGACTCCCTTTAGAGGAACTAGTGCGATATGTATATCGTAGTAAAGTTTCACAGAATTTGCCGGTTTTTTGGATATTCTATCTACAATTAATTACAAACCGATTCTTGCATAGTTTTCTTGAAAAATTTCTGTTACCATAAAACTTATTTGTGTCGAATTTTATCTCGATACCACATTTTAACCAAATGTTTAGGTATATTTTTTGAAAGTTCAACATCGTGTTTATAAATCAAGCACGAGTAAGCCAAACGAGATTTTAAAATTTCTGTTTCAATAACAAAATACGTGTAAGTAAAAATTTCGTTTGGATTACACGATCTTGTTTTATAAACAGGACCTTAAAACATGTGGGGAATTTAACTACAATTAAATGTGCATATATTTTGGGGGTTATGTGAAATCATGGATCGATTTGGACCATTCATAATACAGTGAAAGCTAGGTATTCGCGACTACCCATCATCGCGACGACCAGGTTATCGCGACGGCTTATTTTTTAACATTGCAGGTTCTATAATCGCGATATTTTACGAAAAACAGGTTCTATTTTCGCGACTTTTATCAGTTTGTTTTAAATTTGCTTACAATGCCTATAACCAAAAAAGGAAAATCTCCGTCTTTTGGTATATTAACCTTTTTGGTTGGTTTTGATCTTCAATTTTGTCAGTTTATTCGTGTCATTTGTTGTGTAAATACATACATCTTTTAATATGGGAAAAGCTGAACATATTGTAAAACCAATGATTTCTCAAAAATTATAGATTTTAAAAAAATTTTAAAGTGGAGATTCCATAAATTCAATTTACGTGAATTACAAGTTTACCGTATTATAAAGCTGGAAACTTCAATAAAAATTTCATACGTACAACAGAAAGTGGCCCTGGCAAACGTTGCACCTTAAAGAAAACTGAGTACCCAAGAATGGAAAAAAATGTTTCATAAATGGTTTCTAAAACAATGAGAAAACAATTTGCAAATATCAGCAGCGATTTTACGAACAAAAGCCAGTCATTTGTTTCCAAAAATTTATCAAGCCAATTCAGGTTTTAATGCCAGTGAAGGATGGTTGAAGAAATTTAAGCGTCGACATGGAATTAGATTATCTTCGAAGCCTCAACTTATTGATCCATTTGTGAAAGAGTTTAAGGATTATGTTGATGAGCATGGGTTGACTCTTCACCAAATCTACAATGCCGACGAAACTGGTTTATATTATAGGATGCTTCCAAATCACACTCTTGTCACATGTATCACATGTTCCGTATCAGCTCAAACTGATACGGAACCTCTTTTTATGAAGAAAACAAAATTAAAGTGAACGATTGTTTAACATCGATAAACATATGCATACAATGAGCTTCGGAAAATGATAAGCCGACATTAGCACTATATGAACTACGTGATTCAGCTGTTGTTTTAAAAAATATTTTGCCCAAAAAGCTACTCAAAATCTCCAATTTCTTTTAAAATGTTTGATATGTAATATGTATATCAATAAAAAAGATTCTAATTTTAAAAATTACATATATTTTTTCAATAAAATTTTGGGTTATGTTTTCTGGTCTGGTTTTTAAAATAGTCGCGAATACTGAGCTTGCAGTGTAGTATCAAATTTCAATTGCAATTTGTTGGCCACACAGTCGTACATCGTTTGATCGACTCAGAAATGTATTATAGGCCATTTGTGCCGATTTTATTGTGCTAAGTTATTGTATTTACCTAAATAAATACTTATTCAATAAATTTCACATAAAAATGCAAACAAAATAATTGCTGAAACCTCCTAAGCGGAAACTCTGCTGCAGAGATTCAGTGTTGCAATAAAATCAGCAATGCGTTTTTTTGCATTTCGAACACGGAAGTGAAAGTTTATGCACTAAACAAAAAAATAGTGTCAACGAAACGTAACGAAACGCCCGCCCATTTTAGTACATTTTAGTTGAGTGTCGACTTCACCTTTGAAAGCAGCATCACATGACGTTGTTATTGCTATTTTTCGTTTTATTTTACATTTCGATCAGACCTTTTTGTATTTTAAATGTCTGCAAATGTGTGCGAGTGTCCTTTTTCCTGTCAGAACTTTAAAACTAACTAATCATGAGTTTAAACGGGGAATTTCACTAGCCGAAAACCATTAACAGAGACAATCATTTAAAAATGAATTTGTGTGCTTAAGGATCTGACTGTGAGGTAGTGAATGGTGAGTGAGTGACAGGAGAGTTGTTTGGCTGCACTGTTTGTTTTTGTTATATTTTTTGGCGACAAAATATCCACCGAGATGTGTATAAATGAACGTAGAAACGTAAAATATGTTTTTGTTATTCGTATGATGCATTTTTTTAATTCCATTTTTTTCCATCAGCTTTTTTGTATGGGGAATTGAAATTTTATGTTTGTTTGCGGTAAAAAGAGAGAAAACAAATAGCAGATGCAATATAAAAAAGAACAAACCAACATTTTTTTGTCGAAAGTATTTTGTTTTAATTTAAATTGTATAAAAACCGAGAAAAAAAGTAGAGGCAACAATGAAATATACGCAACAGTGCCAATAAAGTTTAACTAGTTTATAGGGGCAAAAATCTGTATTTTAAATAATTTAATTGAAACTTTGTTGAAATGAATTTCTAATCACTGGTTTCCGTAGACTAAATCGGACTGTTGATTAAAATAAAAGTTTAAAGAGCTCTTATACATTTAAAAAACGAGAAAGGAAATATATGGTCGGTCAAGTCCGACCATATAATATCGTACGTACACTAAGTAAATGAGCAAAATAATTTTGCTTTTAAAATTTTAATAATTTATTTTCATGAATGATTTTCGGAAGAGTGCCTTATATGGGTTGCCATGAAATTAGGTCGTTATATTTTTGTATATAGTTATTTGTGTTGAATTTTATGTGTATACCGACATTTTTAAGTGATTTATGCTCTTTAAGGCTATGACTAATTATGGACTGATCTTCATAATATTAGGTGACATGATATCCGAACGTATTAACCTTATTTGGAGCAAAATTTGTGTATATATCTATATGAATTAAACATATATGATGGATAAAGTCCAATTTCGGGAGGACATTTTTATGGGGCCTAGGTGAAATAATGAACCAATTTCATTTGGTCGAAATAATTGTGTATATAATTGTATCGAAATATCTTCAAAATTGCGACCTGTACTTTGCGCACAAGGTTTACATGGACAGACAGCCAGCCAGCCAGACGGACGGACATCGTTTAAGGCCTGATATATGAAACCACTAAACTTACAGTTTTGATTTTTTTCTTATTTGATTGAAATTATTATTACAATTTACGAAAAAAATATATTTTTATAGTTTTAATCAGTAGTGATGAAATTTTGAACATTTTCACTTTGTCACTTTGTTCGAACAGATTGTCCATCTTCGTTTAAAATCTACCACACTTTTGGACACCTTTTTTGTGCTCTTCAATTCTCTTTTAACAAGAGCCCAATATCTCTCCAATGGCCTTAGCTCCAGGCAGTTTGGTGAATTTGCCTCTCTTGGTACAAATACCACATTATTGTTCTTTTACCATAATGACAGGGTGCCAAATCAGGCCAAAAATTAGTGAACACACTATGAAGTCTTATGAATGGAAACATCCTTTTTTGTAAACATTCCTTGATGTAAATTTCGATATTTATAGAGGCCTTTGTAACAAATGTTTGGCTTTTTTGCCGCAACTGCATATTTCTTGCCATATCAAGAACTTTTTGGGAAATTTTGTCTGCTTTTGGGTCCTAAACTTTTCTTCAACATTCTCTCGAGCCTCAGCAACGTCAAAATTTTGACCCGGATGCTGCGAATAATCTGCCAGACCATACGTTTCGTCATCCATTATGGAGCAGAAATATTTTTTTATAAAATTTGACTTCAATTTCCGTGCTATGTTTTTGGCCCCTAAATTTTTAGCAGCGTTCCTGTCAGGAAACTTTTAAGCCTTAAATGTTTTTGGACCTGCATTGGCTTTAACTTTTCGTACCAAATAGTCCGAGTACTGACCTAATAGGGCTGCTTTCCCACCGGAGGTGTTGGGAACTCTTTCGAAAATGCTTTATATTTTGTTGACTTTAGAAACATCATGTGGACAATTCCTTCTACCTGAACCTGGTTTTATATCAACGGACAAGTTCTCCCGGTACTGTTTAATAACATTGGAAACAGTTTGATACCAGACCTTTGATTGTTTGGCCAAATTTTTGTAGGACGAAGTTGGGTTTTGTTGAAAATATTTAATAATTTTAGTACGCACTTTATTCTGGTCACTCATTTTAATGAGATTAACAACAAATGAACATAATTGACATTAAATATAATAACTGACATGCTTTACAAAGGTAACTTGATAAAAAAAAAATCAAATAATACTTGGGTTTAAAGTTTTAATGAAAAACGTGTGTTAAGAATTTTTCGATCTCAGTCCTTAATCAACTCACAAACCGATTCTGATCTGGATCGATCTGGTAATCGAAAGCTTTCTCAAAAATGGGTGCCGCAAACACAATCGGCACCAAAGAAGGCCAAGGTGGGTTTGTCAGCCAATAAAGTCATGGCGACCGTTTTTTGGGATGCACGCGGTATAATCTACATCAATGGTGCCCAAGCCCTATACTCTTGGTGCTCATTTGTTTTTGTAAATGCTCTTAGCTATAGGCTGTGTGTTTCTATACTCAATGGATCACTCAGCACTAGCAATATGAAATACACAAACAACTTTGTCTTGTTTGTTTTTTTTGTCGATCTTCACTGTCTACACGCCAGTGCAAAGCAACAACACTTTTGCATGTTTTGCTGGTAAACATTGACGACAACGATCATCAATGTTGATTTTGTTTTTGTTTATCGTATGGTATTGTTTAAAAAAGTGTGTATTTTTTTCCTTATTCTTTGCATGTTTTGGTTTTTACAATAAAAAAAATTTCATAAAAATTAGATTTTCTTTAAATGTATTGGTGTTTGCTCTGCCATAAGGAACTTTTGGGCACCCCTGATCTACATTAACTATCTTCAAAAGGGTAAAACTATCAATGGCAAATATCAAGCCAACTTATTAGGTCGATTTTATAAGGATTTAAAAAAAACAACCGGATTTGGACAAAAAAAGCCCTGAGTGACAATTTCTTGTTTCAAACCTGAAGAAATGCGTAAAGAGATTTGACTCCATCGACGAACTCTTTTGACAAACAAATACATATTTTGATGACATCGACAAATCATATGTTTTGGAAGGGATACAATAATTGGAGAAACGCTGGACGTGTAAGGTATAAACCCGAGCATTACTATTAGTCAGACAGTAATTTTCACAAATTTTTTATCATTCGGCTGATTCCAATTGACATAATTTTAGATAATTTGTCAAGTATGTGCTGTTTGTAGTGCAAAGGAAAGTTTATTGGTAATTTAGCGGCACTCAAGTGTCTCTAAGTATTTTAGGGTGAAGTCACTTTAAACTTTTTTTTTATACTATACTTTATAAAGTAGTTATTTTATCTACCAGAAGTAATCTATTGGAGAGTCAATTGTCACTTAGTGTCCCTTTGTAATCTGAAGTGTAGTATATTTTATTTTTTTATTGCACTTAACGGATAAACCAAATTACTTATCACAAAATATATTAAGCTGGGTGTATTATCATAATAGTGGACCAATCTATAGTTATTTTAAAAGTTTAATTATATTTATATTTAAGGAGTAGCTACTTTAATCACCACTAATATTATCTTACGAACTTAATTTACATATTAGTGTTCCTTATAATTAAATAATTTTATAATATACTTAAGAGATTAGTTATTTTACTTACACCAAGGATTTTAAATTAGATCAATCGTATTTGATTATTTCTTAGTAGGCAAAAGTGAAGTCGATCTTAAAAGTCTATATATTCGTTATTTTACTTACTGCAATTATTATTGTAAAGTGACACTTCACTGTCTTTTTGTGTCGTATTAAATTTATAAGGACTGAGATCGAACAATTTTTAACACATGTTTTTCATTAAAACTTTTAACCCAAGTATTATTTGATTTTTTTTTTTTTTTATCAAGTTACCTCTGTAAAGCATGTCAGTTATTATGCTTAATGTCAATTAAGTTCATTTGTTGTTAGTCTGATTAAAATGTGTGACCACAAAAAAGTGCGTAGTAAAATTATTAAATATTTTCAACAAAACCCAACTTGGCCAAACTGTTTCCAATGTTATTCAACAGCACCGGGAGAACTTGTCCGTTGATAGAAAATCTGGTTTAGGTAGTAGGAATGGTTCACATGATGTTTATTATGCCAAAAAAAATAGAAAGCATCTTCAAAAGAGCTCCCAACACATTCGATAGGAAAGCAGCCCGGTTAGCTCGGTGCTCGGACTATTTGGTACGATAAGTTAAAGCCAATTTAGGTTCAAAAACATACAAGGCTCAAAAACTTGCTGACAGGAAAGCTGCTAAAAATTTAGAGGCCAAAAACCGAGCACGGAAATTGAAGTAAATTTTAAAAAAAAAAAAAAAAATATTCCTGCTGCATAATGGATGACGAAATGTATGTTCTGGCAGATTTTTCGCAGCTTCCGTGTCAAAATTTTGATGTTGCTGATGCTCGAGGGAATGTTGAAGAAGGTTTAGGACCCAAAAACAGACAGAATTTCCCAAAAAGTTCTTGGTATGACAAGCAGTATGCAGTTGCGGCAAAAAAGCCAAACATTTGTTACAAAGGCCTCTATAAATACCGAAATTTACATCAAGGAATGTTTACAAAAAAGGCTGACTGGTAAAAGAACAATAATATGGTATTAGTACCAAGGGAGGCAAATTCTCCAAACTGCCTGAAGCTAAGGCCAGTGGAGAGATATTTGGCTCTTGTTAAAAAAGAATTCAAGAGCACAAAAAAGGTGTCCAAAAGTGTGGTAGATTTTAAACGGAGATGGACAACCTGTTCGAACAAAGTCACATAAATCACTATACAAACCATAATGCAAGGGTTTTCGAAATAGGTTCAAAATTTCATCATAAGTTATTAGGACTATAAAAATATATATTTTTTTGTAAATTGTAACAATAATTTCAATCAAATAAAAATAGATTCAAAATTGTGAGTTTAGTGGTTTCATTGTTATTAACATATATGTATGTTAAAAATTTTTCGATCTCAGTCCTTTCTTTAAAGACTAGTTATTTGTAAATTAGGTCAATCCTATTGGATTATCTCTTAGTAAACTAAAGTGTCGTATTAAATTTATATATGATTTTAAAGACAGGTTATCTTATCATTATACTGGCCGACTATCATACGAGACAATTTCGTCCCAAGTATTACTTGGAATAATTCTTATTTATTCGTAGACTATTTGGTACCGGTTACTTGACTGTTCTATAGTCCCACTAGGCATATACGGTAGTAGAAACCGGTTATCGGACCAGTTATTGGTATTTTTGCAAATAATACGTGAGTTCTCAGAGCATAAGTCAACTACTAAACACAGACTTTTAGACTGTTCCTTTGTGGCTGGTATCTGATTGGATAGAGTACTAAAATATCTCATTTTGATTATTTGGGGTCAATTAACTTCCACTTAGTACGCCAGTCATGTAACCATTTAGACAACTAGTAATAACTTTCGAGACATTTTAATCAATGTTTTTCCTTGTTGTATCAGCCTTTTAATATGAGATTGAATATGTTTTTCTCTAAAATTCAATTACAACCTTAAACAAAAGAGTATGATAAATAGTTTAATTGTATTTCTTAAATTCGTTTAAGTTTGAATGCAATAATTTAATTTAAATAAAATTTAATAAAATATTTATTAATTTTCAGTCATGGATTTCTATTTACAGCACATTGTTGCTATGAACATTTGCTTACCTTTGTGTTCAGGTTTGTTTGTGAGTGTGTTGCAAACAAAATAAATTTAAATCTATTGCAACAGTGTTTGACTAACTTTGTCCAGAGTTCAAAGAAATCTCCAGCTGTTGTAATATATTCTTGGCTTTATTTATATAAAGAAATAAAGCAAAAAAAAAAAAATGAAAATAAGTTGTTGTACATTTTTGAAAAATATGGGGGTTTATAATAAACACTGGTATAATATTTAGTACACTTAGGGAAATATTAAAAATATACTTTAAAATTGCGAACTTTAAAAAACTTTTCGATTTTATAAGTTCAATATCGTTAAAAAAAATCTATAATTTTAATATTGTATACTAAGGTGAATATCATGCATTCCATTAGACATCACAAACAAAATGAACTTTGATGAAATTGGACATAAATAAGTATTATATGAACCTAATTCTTTCTGCCAACTTTTGTGAAAATCGGGCCATAATGGACCCATATAACCCCTATATAAGGAAAATATTTTATTGTCACATATTGATCAAATGGTCAAAATCGAAACACCCAACTTGTGTTATTAGGTGGAATTCATGATATATCACTCCATCTCGGTAGTTTAAAGATATCGCTCATGTTTCTGGACAACCTATACATCAGACAAAAGGGTGCATTATTTAAATAAAACTATTTTATAGAAACACTGTACAGATATGTATTTCTCAGTGTATTCAACAAACAAATTTAAATTTGCATAGATTTGTAGAAAAAGTGTATAAAAAGTCTTGAAAAGAATCCTTCCTTAAGTCAAACACACAAAAGTTTTTGTACAAAAAATATCAGTACGTACAAGGAAATTTAAATTGTTTATTTTTGTTTCAGTTTCTAAGATTTTGTAAGTTTTTTATTATTTTATTTCTATTTTGCTATTGTTTTCTTTCCTGTGGATTTATTTTATTTTTTTCTTCTTGTTATTGTTTTATACTTTTTAAGCTTTGGACACAACATTTCCTATAGATACTTTTGCTGATGAAAATTTCAAAAAATCCTGCATCTTGTGTGTGAATATAATGAAAACAAATAAAATTTCTTAAGATGGTTTTAACATTAGGTTTGAATCGTTTATATATTTCAATTTTAGATTCTCAAACATTTGAGGAAATGAATCAAAGAACAAAAAGTACCGTAATCATATGAAAAGTATTCGAAAATGATATCGACTGGAGTGTCCGAATTTATATTGTTAGTTTTTATTATAATATTGTTACGAATGTGCAATAGCGATTTGAATTTAACGGTTTATAAACACGTCCATCAGTAGAAGCTTCTACTTATCAACAATGTTGATAGCATGCGGTTATTAGCATTGTTTGTAAGTATGGCAGCACTGTATGTTTAAGCTGCTAACATTAACATCGAAAGCTCTAGAATTCGAATGTACTAGTAGGTCCGTTAAGAGCATTGTAGATGATTCCCGATAGATGGCGCGTGTATAAATAGTGGCAGAGGTGGCAGTCGTGAGTTGAGTTTATCATTGGGGCTATTAGAGTTAAGATCAACTGTCGTGTGCATGTGAGTTTGTACATTATAAAGTGTGTGTGAATTACTGCGAATTGATAAATGTGTATAAAGACACTGAGTGAATATTTGAACTGTTGTTGTTGTACATTTTAAATAAATAAAGAGTTGTTACAATTTTAAACTACTGAAACTTCTTTTTATTTGCAATCAAAAGTATCCGGTTTATTTAAAGGAAATTAGCCTCGTTTTTAAAAGGTAAAAACGTAACAATATTTTGTTATAAAGATTTCCTAACAATTATTTGATTTATTCCTGCTGATTTGTTTAAAAAGGATTATTATTATTATTTATTAAATTAATTACATTTATTTTGAATAAAGATTGTCATAGAAAGCATGATATTCATTAGGTGTCACATATTTCAATTCCTGTATATGTTTTCATTTACTGGTGGATATTGGAAGATATTCTTGATGAAGTGATTGTGGTTCTAAATATCCTGGGTATTTTTGCACTAGTTTTGGAAGATCATGGCACTCATCATTAAAATTGACTTTGTATTTTACACTACCATTCGGTAAATTTTAGTTTTGAAACAGTTGGGTCATTCTTAGTTCGTCCAGAACGAACACTGGAAAGCGTATAATATTTTTTTCGACGCAGTTTTTGAAAAAATTTTCTTCTAAGTATTCGGTATCAGACGGTTAGCATATGTTTTGCCACTTATCCGCGCCTCTTTCCTTATATTGATATAATCATGAGGAATATATATGGATTGGTTCTGCAACTTTTTTTCAATTTTTGCATGTGCATTTTAGTGTGTCCCTTTTCCAGATATTTTTCCTGAATAATTTTATTGTCTTCTATTGATAAATTAGAAAAGGCATTTGCGAGAAAATGGTTCCGATTTTGGTTGCCGCAACCATCGGAAGAAATGACTATAGGCCACTCATCCTTTAGGCTGTGTGTCATAAGATGGTGCAGTATGATTGAAATAAATGTGAGTGCTGAAAGATCAGCGTTAGTTTCGCCCCTTCAATAATTAGTGCACTGATGCGATGAAAGATTATATGCTGTGAAATTGTGAACCTGCAAGCATTGTTTATAATAAATGGCAGATGCGTCATAATGGATGTTTCCATTCATAAGACTTCTTAATGTGTCCACTTATTTTTTGCCTGATTTGGCATCTGTCACTATGGTAAGAAAGGTCTTGAGTGGTACAAGAACAATAATGTGGTATTTGTACCAAGAGTGGCAAGTCTTCCAATCTGCCTGGAGCTGAGTCCAGTGGAGAGATATTGGACTCTTATTAAAAGAGAATTGAAGAGCAGAAAAAAGTTGTCCTAAAGTGTGGTAGATTTTAAACGCAGATGGACTATAAAAACCATAATGGAAGGGGTTTCGAAAAAGGTTCAAAATTTCATCATTAGTTATTAGAACTATAAAAATATTTTGTTTTTTGTAAAATATTACAATATTTTCAATCAAATAAAAAAAGATTCTAAACTGTAAGTTTAGTGGTTTCATTTTTATTAACATATATGTATGTTAAACATTTTTCGATCTCAGTCCTTATTAAATGGATGATGTAAATGCGTATGTATGTATGTATGTATGTTCCAATCGTGTTCATGCATGTGTCTCTAAAAGGATATAAATTGCATTAATTAACACTTTACAAATGCAAACAATCATGTAAGTTCTTTGTTGCTTAAATCTGTATTGCCCTTAAACATAACTTAAATGTTATGATGAGAAAAAAAAATGACGAATTTAAACAAATTACTACACTGCAGTATTACTAATTTTGTATGCTTTAATAAGCATACAAAATAGATTTTTGTTTGGATTTTCTAATCAATATTAATAACCTCTATTCTATATAGCGGTCAATTATTTTTTCAATATTGTTACGTGTAGAGAAAAAAAACTTATGATACTTAAACTGGAGAATGATTTTTATTAACATGATGAATGTTGCAGGCAGTCGTTACAGACCGTTAAATTCAAATCGCTTTTGCAAATTCGTAACAATATTATTATTCCAATAGATAGTCTTGAGACAGAACATAAGCTATAAGTTTATAAAGACAATATTCAGTGATTAAAAGTATGAAAGAAATTACTGGTTTGAAACAAATTTGTCGCTAATAATTTTCTATGGAAAGAAACAATTTTCTATAGATAACAAGTATCCCAATTAGATTTATATAGATGCAAAGCTTTTCTCCTCTGGTTGTATCAAAAACAGGCTTCGGTTAGTAAGGATTTCTTAAAAAGGTTTTTCGAAGTATCTAGCTGTATTCGTCATGTTCGTCAAGGCAAAAATAAACTTTATACACTTTAAAGCTCAATGACCTATTACATACTTAATTTGGCTATGAAAATAAGAAAAAAGATTAAAACAATTGAAAGAGAGCTAATTTGTAAGGGGGCTAGGAAAAATCATGGAGAATGATAAACAATTTGTTATAAATCCTGATGATGTTTGCTGTGCAATTTGGACGTGCGAGGGTTTTACACAGAAATGCCTTAATTGACTTGGAATGTGATAAGGATCAAGAATATGTGTACTTTGTGAGGCCTCAGGTAAATATTTTTCAATGTTACACACGGAATTACAAACATACATATATAAACCTACATTCATCTCTACCTTGCACCAACTACAGAGGAATCATTTCTGTATTGAAATACTTACTTATAATTCATTTAATTTCCATACTGACATCAATTATGGATTATGTCCAATGCTGATAGATTTTAACCGTCTGTAACAATACACATACAGAATACATTTGTGCCCAATTTTATCATGATTACTAAGAATTTAACGTATTCGTGAGTTTTCTAGCACTTTTCCGAGAAGGCTGTCAAGTCATTTGAAACAAACAATTTGAATTTATTCATCAGTGTTTTCATCTGAATTTTTCCAAATTGCAATTGAAAGTGCGGAAATTGGGCCGTTTTCCTTTGCAATCGTTAACACTTATCTGCGACAATACACACAATTATTGTCTGACAACGTTGCGAGACAAAAATTTTAAGTTCTCACGGTTGCACAGTGGTCCAAATGCTCAATCTAGCCGGAAAAAAGTAATTTTTTTTAATATTTCAAAAGCTAATTATTTGTATGGTATTATGTTGACAAGTGTCCATAGTACATATCGGCATATTTTTTTTTCTTTAAATAGCTTTACTAGCATTGATACATTGCTTCAAAAACATGTAATTGCTTCTTTGTTAAAAAATTAATATCTCAAGTGACATTTAACAGTGCAAGTGAAATTGCCGTCAAACAATAATAAGAACAATTAAAAAAAAAATTGTTGGTGTA
The DNA here is from genome assembly GCA_942486065.2 of Calliphora vomitoria. NCBI lineage: Eukaryota > Metazoa > Arthropoda > Insecta > Diptera > Calliphoridae > Calliphora > Calliphora vomitoria. Next base: position 65,992,647 of record OW818030.2, on the reverse strand, counting down.
ATTAATATAACAAAGGTAAGAGTAAAAATTATTCTTTAAATTTTTCAGAAAATATGTTTTGTTAAGAAAAAAAATGCAATTATATACATGTGTGTTTTAAATGTGAAATTTTTGTTCAATGTCCAAATTCTATTAGAATTTCAAATGGTAATTTAACAGAGTTAAGCTTTAGTTTTTATTTTGTCGTCATCTATATAGATGTAGCTTTCTAATAATTAAAAAATTACCAGCCACTTTTTGCCTCAACGATTTTTATTTCATTTAGAGTTTAACATGTCCATTACAAGGAAGAAGCTGTATTTTTAAGGTTTGTGTGGTTTTTCGCCCACTTCAAATTTTTTAATGAAAGGCAGCCATTAATTCTTTCCAAGCATACAGAAAGACGGTATGAAAATTTCATGAAAATCGGTCCAGCCGTTTCGCCGTCTATAGGCTTCAAACAAACCCACAAAGAAACAAGTAAGAGTACTATATTCGGCCGTGCCGAATCTTAAATACCCTCCACCTAAATATGATGAGAGATGTAGAAGTTACATTGGCATAAACACTTTAATATCCATATTCAATATTTGTTATTATGAGGCTTAAGACAATGTTATCGAAATACTATTAAATAAATATATGAAATAATATAACAATTGTAAGAAAGACTAGTTTAAGCAGAAGATACTTTAACTGCAGATTCTTGCCATTTTGAATAGATTTTGTCATTTATTCATATTATAACGTATGACATTTAACAATTTATATATGTACCTAATAACTGGTTATCATTATCCGATTGGATCAACATTATCCTTATTCACCACAAGTGAAGAAAAATAATATAAAAAAGGGTATACAAATATATTTAGACAAAATTCAAAATTTTACATATGGAAATGAGTTATATCACAACATTTTAGTATATATTCGCGATTAATGAATTTTCCGGATATGTGTCTTATATATAATTATGAACCCATAGTCAAAAATTCCAGCAGTATGATTTCTGTCTACTTGTAACTAATTTCTGTTGAATTTTTGATCGATATAAATGTTTATATGCGTTAATGTATTTTTGGGTTGTGGAACTAATTGGAAGCTATGATCTATTATGACTCAATCATCATAAAATAGTTTAACGTTATTTCTATATATTTTAATTGAATTTCATCTTTACAAGAGTTTTATGGGTATTATAGTTATTACCGAAGGTGGAACTTATATGAGGTCTGTTGCAATTATGGACCGATATTCATAAAATTCAGTAGTATGATTTTTGGATTCAAATTTTGGTTCAACATATTGGAGCTGACCTATTATGGGACTATCGCCATATAATACTCTAACGTGATTTCAAAGTATTTGAGGGCTATTTTTGTAAAATTTATAAATAAAAAAATTAATAAAACTTAATTTAAACAACGTTATTAACAAGTGTGGACCTTATATGACAACTACAGCGAATTATGGACGGTTATTTAAAAAATCTTGTAATATGATTCTTGAATACAAATTACTGATCGGTGTACAATTTTGGTTCAGTACAAATATTTTTTTTGGATATTTGTGTAGGTTAATGTGTTTTCCATAAGTGGTACTTATATGGAGGCTATGACCAATTATTGGCCGATCATCATAAAATTTCGTACAATGATTTTTATATATATTGTAATTTTTGGATTCGAATTTCAACTTGATAACTATATTTGTAAGAAATTTATGAGGGTTTTAGTGATTTTCGGGAGTGGACCTTATATGGAGCTATGGTCAAATATGGACCGATATTCAAAAACTACAGTAGTATGATTACTAGATACAAATTACTCATCTGTGTATAATTTTGTTTTGATATCGATATGTTTTAGATATTTATACAGGTTAATGTGTTTTTCGGAAGTGGTCCTTATATGGGAGCTATGACCAATTATGGGCCAAACTTCATAAAATTTGGTACAGTTGTTGCTATGTATATGAGTTTTGTGTATGTCGAATTTTAACATTATTAAGATATTTATAAGAGATTTGTGAGTACTTAACGGATTTTCGGAAATGGACCTTAAATTGGAGCTACGGTCAAATATGGACCGATATTAACAAAATCCTGCAGTAGGACTTCCATATATAAATTACGGATCTGTGTAAAATTTTGGTTTGATATTGATATTTTTTAGATATTTATTCAGGTTAATGTGTTGTTCGGAAGAGGTCCTTATATAAACATATATGAACCGATCTTTATAGAATTCGGTGCAGCGACTTTTGTATATATGGAGATTATTTGTGTCGAATTTCAACTCAATAGCGATATTTATAAGGTATTTATGCATGTTTAAGTGATTTTCGGAAGTGAACTTTATATGGGGACTATGATCAAATATGGGCCGATCCACGAAAAATTCAGTCTTGTGATTTCTCTTAGCACGAAACTTATTTTTGCTGAATTTTGTATGAATACTGCAATTCTGTAGGCATTTGTAGACTATAGCACCATATTTCGGGAAGAAATTTGTATGGGGGCTACGAGAAATTATGGACCGATTCTTTCCATTTTCAACAGAATTTGTCCTTTTATCATATAAATAATGAGTGCAAAATTTCATGGTATTCTCTGCAATGAATTTACCAAAAATCACAAAAATCATGTGAAAATTATAAAAATTTTTGGAGGTTGTCTTACATTTTGATCCATAACCCTGGTTTTACCAATTCGATTTTGTTGATTTTCAATACCAAACTGCTTAGAAAAATTATAAACATTTTGGTATACATTTCATTAATTTCACTTACGTATTTTGGACGTGAGAGTGTTTTACACAGACAGACAGACAGACGGACAGACAGACGGACATTGCTCAATCGACTTAGAATTTCATAAGGATCAATAATATATATACTTTGTTGGGTCTCAAATGAATATTTCTCAATGTTACACACGGAATGACAAACGTATATATACCCTCTTTCACCACTTGTGGTAGTGGAGGGTATAAAAACTAACATACAACATTTTTTTTCTCAGATTGTTTATATTGATGAAATCTATAAACGTACAAAGTTTCATGTCGGTATGGATTTTCAAAAGCGAGTTATGATTTGTTTGCGGCTAGATTGAGCATTTGGACCACTGTGGGTTGTTAGACATTTTCTAAACATTTTTCTGACAATATTGTAAGATCTGACAACCGTCTATACATATTGTTACGAAATTGTACTTGAATTTAAATTTAACTGTTTTAACGGCTGATTTAACCCTGAATGATGCCTCTCAACAGCAGTGCTTCCCAAACTTTAACAAATCAGTGGGTAATATTAACATTGCTGTAGCTTTGAGTCGAGCATTGTTTGTAAGTATGGCAACACTAAATGATTAATGACTAACATCGAAAGCTCTAGAATTCGAATATTCTACTTTTATGATCATTGTAGAAATAGAGTTTTCTAGATGGTAATGCAGTGGATATAAATTGGCCGTGAGAACACCACAATAGTGAGTCTAATTTGAAACATCGTTAAGTAAAGACATCAACTGCATTGTGAGTGTATACTTGTCATTATAAAGTGTGTGTGTATATCTGCGAATTGATAAATGTGTATAAAAACACTGAGTGACTATTTAATTCTGTTGTTTTGTACATTTGAAATAAAGAGTTGTTACAATTTTAAACAACTAAAACTGTTTTTTATTTGCAATCAAAAGTATCCGGTTTATTTAAAGGAAATAAACCAACGTTTTAAAAAGGTTAAAACGTAACAATGGGTGTCAGAAGTGGGATTGCAAAATAAAAAGTTTGAAGAGCTTAAAGTAGAACAACTCAAGAGAGAATTGTGTAAGTTGGAGTTGCCGACTGCAGGTAATAAAGCAGAATTACAAAAGAGGCTGATAAATGAATTCAAGCGGCGTGATATTGATATCGGGGCATACGATTTCGAGTATAAAGAAGAAATAGAAGTTTCTACCCGTGCAACAACAAGCAGCATAGATTTAAGCACAATGTTTGCTGCTATGATGGAAAAGGTAGAATTAAAATTCCAAGAAGTGAACGAAGATTCAAAAACCATCTTAGAAACTACTAGAGTCAACAACGAGAAATTTCTGGCTAACAACGAGAAACTTCTTACCGACAACGAGAAACTTCGTTCTGAGGTTAAAGCAGAAGTCAAAGAAACTATTAAGCACTTATGTAGCTGAAATGGAAGCGAAACTTCAAGAATCCTCTAGAGCTACAGATGAGAAAATTCAGGAAATGTCTAAAGTTATTAACAGAAGAGTGGATGTCATTGACAAGAAGGTATCAGATTTAGAGAATGGTGTGGATCAAAAACTACATGATCTTTATAATGTGTGTGTATTTCTGCAAATTGATAAATATGTAAATAGACACTAAGTCACTATTTGAACTGTTGTTGTTGTACATTTTAAATAAATAAAAAGTTGTTACAACTTCTAAACTACTAAACGGCTTTTATTTGCAATCAAAAGTATCCGGTTTATTTAGAGGAAATGAGCCAACGCTTTAAAAATATTTAAATGTAATAATATGCAGCTTTAGTAATATTGCAACAAATATAAATATCAGTAATTTTTTCAAATTTGTTTAATTATTTTGGACAAGATAAAAGTTAAACGCATGACATAAAAAAATTGGCGAATTTACGAAATAAACAGTTTTTCAGCTCCCCTGAAAGGTACATTAACATAAAACACTATATTTTGCTTTTTGTTTAGGAATTTTTAATATATTTTGTTTAATGGAAGGATGCATCAAAAGTTGAGCTTAGAATTCTTTGATGAAAATGTGTTCTCTAGCCTGTGTTATTTTTCTAGAAAAGAGATCTGAAATAAAATTGTCGCTTTCTTGTACGTTTATATCAATTTATTTTTATTTCATTTTTTTATCGTTTTTAATTTTCCACTTCTTGCCTGGCTTTGTGTTGACTGCATAATAAAATTCTAAAGAATATTGTATGTTTAGTACTTTTCATTTCATTTTGTTTCTTTTTTTTCTTTTTCTTATTTCTTTTGTATTTTATTACCAAACAACCAACTATTTTTTTTAGTGCGACTGATACAGCTACTGCTGATGTTGCTCAATATAGTTAGGACAACAATGAATTGTTCGAAATTGTGTTGACATAAAAGGATTTTCTGTTAATTTTGTCAGGAGTTCTTCTAGCACCATTATACTTATTAGCGCTTTTAAATAAACTGTGAAAATACATTCGGTTTTTCTAACAACATAAATGAATAGTTTTTTTTTTGCAAGTGGGCGTTATATCGGAGCTATGGCCAATTGTGGTCCGATTTTCATAATTTTGAAAGTGCAATTCTGTTTCCGGAGAACATTTTTATGGAGATAAAGTGCAATAATGGAATTTTGTAGCAATTCTGAGTCGATTGCTATAATTTGAGATAATTGAAGGACTATTATTTTCGGACATTGCAATTTCGCTTTGACATGGTTTCAGTAGAGAGGAATTAATACATTTAAGAAATAAATCTACAATTCCTTACTATAGGAACGAACCCCACATATCCCTTAAGTGCTGTGCTATGACGTCACAAAATAGGGCATCTCTAACTAGTAAAACTTGAAAACGCAAACAACAAGTTTTATATATTTTAAGTTTTCTTGTTTAGTAAAACAAACATGATCATTAATACATGTTAGTTAGTGAGTTACACACATTTGAAAATTAGAATTTCGCCATATCATTGTACTGTTTTTACAAAATATCGATCACATTTTACAACATTTACAACACATTTTACAGCCTTTATGGAACATACCGAGGCTGGACTAGCCGATCGTTGATGGATTGTAGTCGTAATGTTGACTTAACGTATGATTTTAGTGCGATTATACAACATTAATACTGTGTAATACTAATTTTACATTAAAATCCAAACAAATAATTTGTTGGCGGTCTATAGTTTATTTTATGTCAAATGAATAAAATATAAAACCAGTATTTTTTTATCAGATGTCATGTAAACAGTAGGGAAATTCTATTTTTAACATTTTCAGACATTACTGGTACAGTTACCTTATATTTGATTACTACATTGCTCTAACTACTTTATACACAACAAAAACAATCAGCTGCAAGTTTTCTTTGGATCAAGTGTTATTAAAAAGGACTTTGACAAAGATTTATCCGAATGAATTTGTTTTCCAACCCAATAGATTTTCCTGGCTTGTTGCACTTCTTAGTTATTGCAGTTGTTGCAAGTACCAGGAATAGTTGTTGCTGTTTTTCTTTATGTTCAGTTAGTGTCAATTGTACATTTGTGTAGTTTTTATACCCTACACCACCATAGTGGGGAAACTAGTATGCGTTTGTGCTGATGTTTGTAAAGTCCAAAAATATAAATTTAACACCTTACAGTATACTATTTGACTCAGAATCACTAAGTCTATTTCTGTATTGAAATACTTATAATTAATTTAATATCCATACTGACATCAATTATGGATTATGTTAAATACAGATAGATTTTAACCATATGTAATAATACACATATAGAAAACTTTTGTGCCCAATTTTATCATGATTACTAAGAATTTAACGTATTCGTGAGTTTTCTAGCACTTTTCCGAGAAGACTGTCAAATCATTTGAAACAAACAATTTGAATTTATTCATCAGTGTTTGCATCTGATTTTTTCCAAATTGCAATTGAAAGTGGTGCGGAGATTTGGTCATTTTCCTTAGCAATCGTTAATACTTATCTGCGATTTCGCCCCAAGGACGAAGACTATTGGAAATTGTAAAAAATTCACCTAGAACTAATACAAATGTCCTCCCGAAATAGGACTTTATCTGTCGAGATGTAGCAGAGGAATCAAAGCTATGGTATATAATGCTGTTTAACATTATATACAAAATGGAACAACAGAAAATAAAAATGGAAAGAAGAGACCAAAGAAGAGACCATTTTTGTAAAATAAACAAAGCTTATTCTTAGCTTTCTTGTTAGACGTCGGCTCCTTGAAAGTGGTCTGCGAGGATGCATTGCCAGAAAAATACAAATGTGTCAAAAAAGTTGGAATTTTGGAAGAACATACTTTGGAGCGACGAATCTAAGTCCGAACCAAATCAAGAAATTAACCCTCGCATAACAGCACATATGGATCAAAAGCTGTACAGAGGCGTATTAGCTAATACAATGCTAATTATTATGTTTAATGTCAATTATGTTCATTAGTTGTTAATCTGATTAAAATGAGTGACCAGAAATAAGTGCGTACTAAAATTATTAAATATTTTCAATAAAACCCAACTTGGTCCTACAAAAAGTTGGCCAAACAATCAAAGGTCTGCCATCAAACTTTTTCCAATGCTATTAAACAGTACCGGGAGAACTTGTCCGTTGATATAAAACCTGGTTCATGTAGAAGGAATGGTCCACATTATGTTTCTAAAGCCAAAAAAAGAAAGCATTTTTAAAATAGCTTCCAACACCTCGGGTAGGAAACCGATTAGGTCAGTACTCGGACTATTTGGTACGAAAAGCTAAAGGCAATGCAGGTTTAAAAGCATACAAGGCTCAAAAAGTTCCTGACAAGAACTCTGCTAAAAATTTACAGGCCAAAGACAGAGCACGGAAATTGAAGTCAAATTTTTTACAAAAAATATACCTGCTGTATAATGGATAACGAAAAGTACGTATGGACAATTTTTCGCAGCTCCTTGGTCAATCTTTTTATATTCCAGATGCTCAAGGGAATGTTGAAGAATAGTTTAGGACACAAAAGCATACAAAACTTCCCAAAAAGTTCTTGGTATGGCAAGCAATATGCAGTTGCGGCAAAAAAGCCAAACATTTGTTACAACGGGCTCAATAATTACTGAAATTTTCATCAAGGAATGTTTACAAAACAGTATGTTTCCATTCATAAGACTTCTTAATGTGTCCACTTACTTTTGGCCTGATTTGGCATCTGTCACTTTGGTAAGAAAAGTCTTTAGTGGTACAAGAACAATAATGTGGTATTTGTACCAAGAGAGGCAATTCCTCCAAAATGCCTGGAGCTGAGTCCAGTGGAGAGATATTGGGCTCTTGTTAAAAGAGAATTGAAGAGCACAAAAAAGGTGTTCAAAAGTGTGGTAGATTTTAAACGAAGATAGACTACCTCTTTGAACAAAGTGACATAAAGCACTATAAAAACCATAATGGAAGGGTTTTCGAAAAAGTTTCAAAATTTCATCATTAGTGATTAGAACTATAAAAATATGTTCTTTTTTGTAAATTGTAACATTAATTTCAATCAAATAAAAAAAGATTCAAAACTGTAAGTTTAGTGGTTTCATTTTTATTAACATACGTGAACACCGTCTAACGTGAACACCGCCTAACGTGAACAAGCTTTTTTTTACATTGACTACTCTGTAAAGTGAACAAACTCAGAAAGCTCTATAACGTGAACAATTTTTTTTCATTGCATTTGTTTTCTAAGCATGTAGACAACACGGAAATACATACATTAAATTCCATTTTTAAAGAATAGGGAATATCCTTAGAATAAAAATAATTTTTTTTAATGGCAACGAATGAGTAATTTTATTTGCTATGTAATTTTATTTCAATGTATATTTTCTCGTGAGCTTGTTTTGTTTTGTAGTGCATTTTAATCAATAATTTTTGTTTTGTATTTTAATAATGATAATAATAGTAAAAGAATTTCACGCTGAAGAGTGTAAAACACATACAATTTTATATTTTTTCCATGAAATTTGACAATCGCTAACGTGAACAATTTAACTAACATGAACTCCCTTGGTTTTAATTAGTTCACGTTACCGCGAGTGCACTGTATATGTATGTTAAAAATTTTTCGATCTCAGTCCTTATACTTAGAAATTTTAGATTTGTCTCCACAAAGAAAATCTGTGTTAGAGTGCTTTGGAAAAGAAACCCAATAAAAATGCTAATGATCTGTTTCGAAATGTGGTGGTTATATAGAGTAATATTTCCCTTGAGTGGTGTCGCTCTTTAGTTTATGTAGTGCAGTGATGATATTTATAAATAGTTTAAAAAAGCCATGTCTGACCACCACTGTAGATATTTTTCCACAAATCAGTTTGTATAAAAATAAATCGCAACCAGAAATGGCGCATATCCGAAAATATCTTTAATGAGCAGAAAACTCTTGAAAATGTTGGTATCCAATATAAAATTCAACACAAATAAGTTTCATATAGAAAGAAATCGCGCTACCTATTTGCCAGCGATCGGTCAATAGTTCTGGAAATCACTCACGAAAATAAATTATTGAAACTTTAAGAGAAAATTGTCTTTACTTATTTACTCAGGGTAGGGTACTTTCTTATTTATTTTTTTCTTTCTTATATTTTGTCTCATGCAATAAAGTTAATCTTGTTTGTTTTAAAAGTTAAAACAATTCTTTTCTCTTTTTTATATTAAATATTGTTTTCAATGTCTTACAATATGTTCAAGAAAGAATCCGGAATTTGTTATTTCTCGAAAGATGCTAAAAGTGACAAAAACAGTTTAAAATGAAAACGTTGATGCATGAAAAAGGAAGGTTTATAGTGTCCAGTGTCCTTGAATTTGTTAAATGTATACTAGTAATAAAAAGGAAGTGAAATAAAATACTCTTTATAATGGTAGTAATGTGAGTTTTGAAATTACTGGAGTTTATTGCAGGAAAGATTTATAGGGATAATAAGCTATAGCAAAATTATAAATGTCATGGATAAGTTTTATGAAATACTTTCTAAAAATTTTAACAATTAAGTTTTTTTTTTTTTTTTTTTTTGTTAAAAACTTTTTTTTAAATATTATGTGTCAACAATATTCATATAATGCCATGTAAATGCATGAATGTTTTCATTTTTCTACCTATGATTCGCAGTTTTATTTATTAAAGGCTCTCAAGACTGTAATTTGTATACATTTATCCCAATTCCAGTTTAATCATATTAGCGCATCGTTCAGTGTTAACGAAAATTAGTAAAGACCAGAACTTTATTTTTTATCGTAATTTTCGGGATATTTAAAATTAGAGTTTCCCAAAAACCAAAGAATTTCAAAACCTCGGTTTCGGTTTTAAAAATTTGAAAACCGGTCGGTTTCGGTTCGGTTTTGTGATAATTTATTAACTATTAAATCAGTTGATAATATAGGAACTGCTAAACAAATTTAAAGTTCAAATTTGACGACTATTGACGAGGATAAAGGCAAATTGGTACTTTTTCTTTTAATGGTACTTTTTTATTATATTAAATTAGTTAAAGTTGGCTAATATGCTTCACAGTAAAGAAATAATCAAGAATAGGATGCTCAATTGTATTATGATACCGAAAATGGAGAACTAAACCAAACTAAGGAGTACTTTTTCGTTCTTTAAAATAAATTTTCTATAATATTGAACCTGGAATCAGGAAATTACTTTGAAATTTCAAACTTCACAGTTTAAGTTTGGAAAATTTTTACCTCTGAGTAAAGAAAGAATCAAGGATAGAGGGCATATTGATATTGTGGTAACATAAACTATTATTGAATTTTCTATAATAATGAACCTATAAGCAGGATATTAAACACACATGATCCTTAATGAGTTAAAATATAAAAAAGGGAATTGCAGGTACTTTTTCGAAATAGTAGTACTTTTTGAATATTTTATAACGATGTACTTAGAAACGCGAATTCAAAAGGGATAGTTAATGTTACTATTTCTTTATTGTAAAGGTACTTTATGAATATTTTATAATAATAAACCTTAAAATTAGGCACAAAAGATTCTAAATGAGTTAGAATTCACGAAAGGCGATTATAGTCTAACCTTTCTTTTGTATATTCTATAATAATGGACACAGAAATAGGAATACAAAATTTGGGTATTTATGGTACTGTTTTTATTATAATAGAATGAGCTACAATACACATTACAATGAATCTATAAACATGTTTTCCTGAATTAGTATTAATTTACAAAGGGAGACTTAATAGTACTATTTCTTTAGTCCAATTGAGGTGGCGGAGCGCACCGGTCAGCTAGTACTTCATACTTTTATCGGATATTTGAAAATAACTAAGACTTTGTTACAAAAATTTTGCCTTGTTTAGCCTGCGAAAGGTAGCCTGCTACATCATCTGAATCAATTATTGTAACACAATTTAAAAAATTTAAACAAATCTTAAGATATTTTTACCGATCTGTATTTGGAGATATTGGATGAATAATTGGATGAAAAAGTTAGTTTCTCTTTCAAAATTTTGAATTTTTCTAGTGAAAGTAGATTAAAAGTGAAATCCGAGGAATAATTATCGGTTTCGGTTTTTGGCCTTGAAAAACCGCGGTTTCGGCTAAAACCGAATTGGAAACTCTATTTGAAATTATTTTACGCTAGACAAAACGAATGACCTTAGTTTTGTGCAATTTTTTGTAAATTCAATTGATGTTCGAAAAATTCTACAATCTAATCATTTTCAAATATCTTCCCTGTCACATTGTGACTGAAATTGAACAAAATACATTATAACAGTAATAGTCATACAAAAATAACATTGTTTACAGATTTCCTAGCTCTGTGCACTTTAAAATGCATATTATTGATATTTAGGTTTATAAATCAAACTAACAAAAATCAAATGAAAGGAAAGGATTTTTATCTGAACAACGATTGTGCTACAAGTATTTTAGCCAATAGTAGCAATCAATACTATTTGTAATTTTAGATAAACAAAACGTAAAGTATGTGACCTAATAATTTTGAAGGCCTCCCTATGTGGAACTGTAGGTTATCTTAAATTTTACTTTTCTAAAATACACTTTTAAATTAATAGCTATTCTCAAATATATGTGAATTCAGGTTACACCTTTGACCACTAAATGAAAACAAAACACAGCTGAATGTCATTTCAGTTATTGAATGTCATGTCAGTTTTTTCACAATTGAAAAAAAAACAATATAAGAAATATTGAACTAAAACTTGATTATTTTCTGGGAAAAGCAATTTTATGAATATTGAATTTATATTGTATATATATACATACATTATATAAATAAATTTTTCAAACACTTTCTGCACTCAATTGTTGATGTAAAATTGAATAGAAAACATCCAAATAAAAATCAACCAAATATTAGATTCAATACAAGCGAATACAATTTAGTTTATGGCGATGAATTCCTTGATGTATGTACATTAGGGTGGCCCCGTTTGTATGGAGTAAAAATAAGGTATCGATGTTCCCGCCTAAAATGAAAATTTGATTCATTCTAAGACTACGTTTTGAAATTTTTTCGTCCTGGAGTCAATATTTGGCGAGCTGGATCAAAGGATATAAAGGTCCTTTTTTGAGGTTTTTTACATTTTTTTCATATTTCTTCCAAAGGAAGTATATATAAATTTGGTATCATGTGAAAGGTCTTTGTCGTTGTTGCAGCAAATGAGCGATATATGTTTATTTACAAATTCGTTTACATGAATTTATTCTATTAGCAATATAAAATTATAAAATTTGAGTTATTTTGATGTCCATTACATATACTATCAATTGAGTATACAAAGATTGTCAGATAGGGATGAAATTAGGTTTAAACAAATTTGAATAAACATTGAACTGGAATGAATTTTAAAAAACGAGAAAAACCATTTCGGTGAAATTACATGATAAACATCATCAAGAAATTTCATCTATGTATTTGAATAAATTCTATGAACAAATTAAAAAAAAACTAAAATTTTGTCGAACATTTTTAAAATTTTTAAATTAAATTTTTAAAGGTCTCTCAAAGACCTTTCACATGATACCAAATTTACATATACTTCCTTTGGAAGAAATATGAAAAAAAATTAAAAAACCTCAAAAAGGACCTTTATATCCTTTGATCCAGCTCGCCAAATATTGACCCCAGGATGAAAAACTTTCAAAACGTAGTCTTAGAATGAATCAAATTTTCATTGTAGTCGGGAACATCCGCAATTTTTACTTTGGGGCCACCCTAATGTACATATATATTAATACGGTTGTAGATATTTGGTTGTTTTTGTTTACATCAGAATTTACATAAGTATGAGAGCATGTATAGGTAAACATTAAGGTGGCCCTTATTTTGCTCTTATGGGATTTTCGATGGTCACAATATCAAAAATTTTTCTTCGTCAACTTAAAACTAAATGTTGAAAATTTTAACAAACTCATATACATCTTTTACAGGTAGCACATTTTATTTGAAATTTCGTCTTTATTTGAAATTGTGTGTTTAAAAAAAAATCCAATTAAAAGTATATAAAATATAAAAATCGAAAAGATTAATAAAATTTCAATAAAATGGTACTTGAGAAAACACAACTTGTAATTTCTCAATAATTATTTGAATTTCTTGATTTCTGTGTGCTCAACTTTAATATGATTTTCACAATATCAATTTAAATTTTCTCAATTTCAACTGGAAATTGTGTAGTCAAAAATTGTGTATATGTAAATTTATTATCTAACAATACAAGAATTTAAAAAAAATTAAGTCGTGAAGCAAAAGCAGCAATTTCTCTCAAATTGCATAGAGAAAGAAAATATTGGGCTGTAGTTCCCATCATGGTGAAATCATGGTCTCACGATGCCCATGGCCTTTATGATACACCAAAAATAGGACTAGTGTTCAATGAAGCTCACATCACGTTTAGTAAAAATACTGTTCAAAAATATTAAACATTAATCGATTCTCCTGTTAATCACTCACATCATCGAAATATCAATATTTAGCCAAATAAAAACAATTTAAGTCAAATATTTTGAATTTTTTTTGGAGAAGTCTAATGTACATTGTATGTGTATAACCACTTATGGATACGAATGCATTTATATTTATGTGCAAATGTAGTATAGCTCATGCTGAAATGATATAGCAGAATAGAAAATATTTTCCATAACCCAACTTTGATTTGATAAGTGATCATGGCAATGGTACACTTACACACATACACTACATATTATATTGAGCCATGACAGCGAAAATATCTTAACCAACAATATATTTGATTTCCATGTTAGAATGCAAGTCGATAATTTAGGATCGTTTACATAATCTGTTGAAATTCTATGGGTGTACCAAGTACCATAACAATTCAACTTTACATTGAATTAAAACATGCAAACAATCACCAAAAAAAACTTCTCATATAAAGTTTGTTGTTATGCACTTAAGTTATTTTCGCTGTTAGGGTTCGATGTTATATGCATAAGACCAACCAACATTATACATTGAAATAACAATAACTTGGTGGCTGCAGTACCTCTAATAATCTACGAATAATGGTGGTTTGTATACATTTTCTGTATTCACACACAAACACTCTTCTCATAACTGATGATGCCGTTCATGATATTGATACCGAAGAATGAGTCAATGAGCATTGATTGATTTTCAACGATTTTATTTTCAATTTCTTTCGCCCCTTCTACTGCGAAACATGAAATTGTCGATGACCAGACACATGATTGTTGTATAACCTATTTAAATCTACAGTGCACGCTAAAAATCTGTATTTCTTTGTTAAATTTTATACCAAACAAAATGTCTCTATTATAAGTATATTATGAAAAAACTCACTTCAGAAAACTAAAACATAAGAGTAAAACTAAGCCTGTTGCCCTGAATCCATATAAATATATAAATGTCTTTGTAAGTTTGTTTATTTGTTGGTTTGTTTGAGCATCACGCCTAAACGGCTGAATCGATTTTATTGAAATTTGGAACGTATATAGATCCTTACTTGGAAGCGTCAATAGGCTATAACTTTTTTCAATACTTTTACCGGAAAGGGATAAACAGGGGGACAAACTGGTAAAATTGGTACCTTTAGTTCTTAAACAATAATTAATAACGGCTGAACCGAGTTTTACATCGACAGGGGTAGCGAAGCGCACCGAGTCAAGCTAGTCTTAAATAATTCTTCTGACTATATTACTGTTCATAATAACTTTGATTTGTATCTTTTACCGTCTTCAGAATGAATGTAGTGTATTTCATACTGAAATACTGAAAGTGCTTGATATAATTTGAAATAATTTTAGTGTGGGTCCCTGCACATAGAGGATACTCTGGTAATTAAAAGGTGAATGAGTAAGCCAGTACAATATATGATTTAAATATTTCCATCGCGGTTTGAGTTGCTGTCTATCAGCTGGAATCTATTAAAAGTTGCATACTCAGACAGACTCTTTCTTTAAAGGGCTCAAAATAGTTGGAGTAATTTAGACACATGTTGGGTGGCCTTCTTTTGATACCATAGAAGAAGACGTAGAAGGGACATATCAAGGTTGCAGACACTATTAATTGGTCACTGGTTGATAGGAAAGCAGTCGACTCGAACTCCCTTCATTAATCACTGTCGCAGTTGCAGGAGAAAAGAGAAGTGCTCTCTCTCTCTTAGTCACCAGGTTGGTTTTGACTTTTTGAACTCTCAGAGGCTTTTACACGACTATCTTTTCCTGACTATCAGCATAGAAAGTCAACTTATTTACTCAGGTGGTATTTCCCACTATAGTGTCGGACAAAGTCGGTGATCCGGCTGGTTCTAATACAAAAATTCAGTAGGATAATCGACGGCTTGTTCTTCGTTCATTACGGTGTCAATCGATTTGTATATTATTGTTTCGCCAGACAGTTTCAATTGTATTTGCAAATTGAGCTTGTTAACATCATAATTTGTTGGTGCAAAAATTGCATCTTCCCACATCCAATCCGAATTTTTGTAGTTGGTTGTAAGACTTGGGAATGCCTTGTCGACAACGGCTTGAATATTCATTTGCATTTGGTAGAAGTTCGGGAACCAAATCTCAATTGTGGCGGGATAAATTGGAATTTTTCCATTTCCGATGTCCAACAATTATTTTGAGAATGTTTCGGCGGAAGGTTATTGCAGCAATTGCACACGCATGTTCGTTGATAGCGTTCGGCTTCTTTAGCTTAATTTCCACTGAAAGAAATTTTAAAAAACTTCGCATCATCATTGGGAAGCGGGAGCAATGTTTCAGTTCTGTGGTACATTTGGCCTTGAACTTTAAAGTTTGGCATGAAGCCGACGTTATTTGAAAGCATGAGTTGTATTTCTGGATATTTTTCCCTGAAAATTTCATCAAAATCGGTCCAGCCGTTTTTGAGTTCATTTGAAACATACATACTTATAAACATCCTTTTTTATATATATAGATAGAAGATATAGAAGATTAGTTTCGGAGATGTAGATATTTTTACCCCCTTAAAATTAGAATTTCTTAAAATCCCTTCTTAGTGGATCCACAAATCATGAGAGGTACCTACATACAAAATTTCAAGACATACACATTCTCAAAAGTTAAAATAAGGGAAAAATGTTTGTATGTGAAAATTAGAAAATCGGCTTTACGAATAGACCTAATGGACCTAATGTAGTATTTTAGGTGTCTAATAAGACCATCTTCAGAAAATTTCCTTTCCAATGAAACCGGTTTGGAGCTAATATGTTGGATAGTTTCAGAGTCTATAACGAACATAGGTAGAAACATTTTTTGTGTTTTATATATATAGATTTAAGTAGCGGTATTTTGGGGGTAAATATGACTCGTCAGTAACGGTAGAAAACCTTGGTTAGCACAAATAGATAGAGTCGTTACAAGTCTGGGTAATTTTCTCATTGCATTTTCTATTGGGTGTATGATTTAAAAAAAACGCGATTTTTTCAACTTTTGAGTTATTATTTTGAAACATTTGTAGAAACAAATTTATTCAAAGTATTGCCCATTATTAGCTATGACCTTTTCCCATGTTTCTGGCATCATATGTATTTCGAGCCAAAAGAACTGCTTTCCTTTTGAGGCCAAGAACAAATCAAGTCAATATCGGATACTCTGTTCCAAAGTGAATAGTAGTCGGATGGGGCACGGTCTGGACTATAAAGCGGGTGAGACAAAACTTCCCAACCACTTCATTCTAAATACTTTTTAACAGGTAGTGCAACATGTGGCCGAAAATTGTCATGATGGAATATTACGGTTTCATGTCTGGCTGCATATTCTCGCTTCAAACGAATCAGTTGCGTTCGGTACAAGGTACCTGGGATGGTAAGGTCTAATATCACCAGCCCATGCTTTTGGATGAATTCTGCTGTTCGCAATCGTTTTAAAAATGCAGCTAGAGTAGCTCGCAATGATTTTGCAAAAGTTTTAAAACAATCTTGGTCTTCAAATTTTTTTGGCTGGACTGGGCGATCTTTGCCTTCCGTATCAAAATCACCATTTCTGAACAGCACAAACTAATCACGCATTTTGAAACCGATGTAACACATTCACCTTAATCTTTGATGAACAATGGGTGTGTGAAGTAAAGCTAAACTTTCTGTGTATGGCGATTCGGTGGTACAAAATTCAACATTTTCCACATAAAAAAAACTTTGTTATTTACGCTATAACATTAAATAAGTAAGTGAGACTATAAATTACAGATATGTACTCTTCAAAATGACATAAAAGTTATTAAAAAAATACGAAAGATACACCATCTATTGTAAATCCCGCATTTTGCATACATGAGATCGCTATTTTATAGAATATTTAAAGTAGTTGAATTTAAAATTTTGGCTATAACTGTATGTTGGTTTTTTAACATGAATACAATAATTGTAATACTTATACACATATATTACTTACAAATATGTAGAGGACTGAGGGGTCAAGACTCTTTCATTTCACTTCCATGATGTTTATGTTTTTGATTGATTTACAAGTTCGTTTTTTTTCTAGTTCTACATTTGTTGTTTGGAGAATTTGTTTTGGAAAATAAGTTTTTTTTTCCACTAAGTATTATTACAACAAGTACATCATAAAAACCATTACACTTACTATGTAGTATAAATAGCAGTTCTAGTGTATTTGCTTGCTTTATTTTTACACTCAAAGAAAATATTAGACAACTAGACTGAAAGTTGGGGGAGAAAACGTATGCCTCTTCTATTCTGCTCCTTTAGTACAAAACCGCAATTTTGACCGATAATGTCTATATCTATTTCAGATAAATTTGAAACCGTATTAGAAGTATTTAAAAGTTCAGTCCAAAAGTATATACACATTTTGAAAGAAAAATAGTAAGTTGAGACAATATAGGTGAAAAATATACATAGCAGTTGTATCCCAGCAGTTAAGCATGTAGTCAATGTATCCCTTATAGATAGTAATCGTCGCAAATGTCTTATCACTTGGCTGACTCCAATTTATATATTTTGGTCATTTGACACGTATGAGACAATTGGTTACTTTATACATCCCAGGTAATCTAGCGTGAAGAGAATTGTCACTTAAGTGTCTCTAAGTAATCTGGAGTGTAGTCACTTAAAACGTGTTGTGTGATAATTCGTTCAAACTGGTTTTATACAAATTGTGTTGATATAATTCTCATACAGTTAATTTTTATTTTTGCTTAAGTCAATTGTCACTTTAGTGTCTCTTAGTAACCTATAGTGAAGTAACTTTAAATGTTTATTTTGTACTGCACTTTAGAAATTAGTTATTTAACCCACCAGAAGCAATCCATTGGAGAGTTGTCGAAGAAAGGTTTGTTTACAAGCTATCGTTTATTGGACTGCCTATGATATATCTTTTTGCTGACTATTTGAGGTCAATTAGCACTCGTTCATGTTAAAATAACTAGTTATGTAGCTGATCATATTACCACTTAGGAAGCTAGTAAGGTAACTGACGTTTTTTAACTAGTATGTGAATCCAATACGTTTGGACCAGCTATTAGACAGTCTCATTGTAGTCAATAAGGACAAGCACGTCTTAAAATAACTAGTCACGTAGCTATTGAAGTAACTAGTTCCCACCCTAAATGATGGGTGAAATCA
This sequence comes from Calliphora vomitoria, assembly GCA_942486065.2. Classification (NCBI taxonomy): domain Eukaryota; kingdom Metazoa; phylum Arthropoda; class Insecta; order Diptera; family Calliphoridae; genus Calliphora; species Calliphora vomitoria. The sequence goes on along the minus strand of OW818030.2, from coordinate 65,973,810 downwards.
CTAGATCGGAACTGTCTCCTAGAACAGCTGGGATGTAGTTACAACTTAAATGTAAACCTCTCGTAGTTTAAGTAAATAAATTCGTAAAGAGTTATAAGAAGTGAACCTTAAACATGAACAAATCTAGATATTATTTCTGATTGGTAAATTATATAAGTATTTCAAATAATAGTTGGTAGTTATTTCACAATTTGTCAAAGATGTTGTTTAAGAAAAACGAATCGTTATTAAAATGTATTGTATTCCACAAAAAAATTATTTTTTTTTTCATTACCAATGTGTACTAAAATGCAGTTGAAATTCTATCTTCGCCTGTGGTGGGGTTTAAAAATATTTAATATATTTTTATGAGTGATTATTTCCTCGAACTTTTTCAATGGTATTAATTTTTGTTTCTGCTTGTTTTTTTTATATAGAATGTACATTAGAGTGGCTCATCAAAGCACGAAAAACACAAAGTACCTACAACAAATCCACATACAATTATAAAAGGATATGTCATATGTAAAATGTTTCAGATTTATTTTGAGATCATTAACAAATATGGAATTGTAGAGCAACCTGTTCCAATTATCGTCAGATATTCAAATTTCGCCATCATTTACAGTTACGTTGAAATATAGCGCTTAAAAAGTGAATTTGGACCACTCTAATGAGCATACAATAGAACTGCTGTTCCATTTAAAAGAAGTATATGTATATGTGTGTATGTAGTATGTATGTATTTTGCTCTAAATAAATTAAAAATAATAGAAGAAAAAACTACTACTCAAATAAATGCAAAACGAATCTCTAATGTAATTGCTTTACTGTGATGCTATGTACGGGTAACTTTATTATCAGCAACTCGAGGAGTCAGGATTCACTTGATGATTTCTTTTGCAGATGTCTGTGTATGTTTGTTCACCTTCTGCCACCAAAAAGTTGAATTAAACTTGTTTTAAATCAAGGTGCATAAAATAATAAAAAAAAAATGGCGTAAAATGCAAATTATTCAAATGTCAAAAAGAAAAATCACAGCAAGCAAATATAATGGAGCAAAAACAAAAATCGTATCAAAAGTAAAGAAAGAAAAACGCATCTGATTTGCAACCCAGACACACAACTACAAATTTTATCTGTTAAAAGAGTAAAGAGAGGGAGACGTAAAATAAAATAAATTATATTAACAGTAAATAAATAAATGAAAATGTTTGAATGGATGGCGAGAAACGCTATTGTTCCACAGACCTTCAATCCTCCTACTCATCCTAGTGCAATGCTACGAGTATTAAACAACGTTGTTTTAGCAACTGTATCCGTTATATAGATAACATTGAATAAAATAAGTTTTGGTAGTAACTAACATAAAAAAAAACTTCAACAAACAATGAAAGTGTGTTAAAAATCCTTGCTGAACATTTTCAATTCACATTTAATACAAAATATTTGATTTCAATGAGACATAATTTACAATGGAGATAAACAGTATGAACAGATAAAATAAAATATAAAACTAAAAATGCTTTAGAAAATGATAAAATTTTAGAAATATTTATATATACACAGAGAATACAAATTCGTGATAGCAACCGAATTTGTTGCCAATCGAATGATTCTACCTTAGTGACCGAATTTTATAGTTCTGGCTACAAAATTGTAGCAACGGTAACAAAAGTATGGTTGCTGCAACCGACTTTCTGTTGATATAACCGAAAAATTCCACCTGTGCAACCGAATCATTCGATTGGCAACAAATTCGGTTGCTACCACGAATTTGTATTCTCTGTGTACGATTGGATCAGAATATATAGATGTTCTCTCCATATATATTAGGGTTTTTCTTATACACTGCGTGTCGAAACTATAAAACTATCTAATTCTTCGCTATATTCAGACTTAAGGACATGTTTTGATCTAACTTTTTATAGAATACTATTGGCTGTATGACTTAAAAATGCGCGACTTTAGCCTTTATTGTGAAACATTTGTATAATATAAATTTGTTCAAAGTATTGGCCATTGTTAGCTATAAACTCTTCCCATCTTTCTGGCAACATATGGATTCCGAGCCAAAAAGAACTGCTCAACTTTGGAGGCCAAGATCGAATCAAGCCAATTTCGGATACTCTGTTCTGAAGTGAAGTGTATCCCAAAGACTGAGTTCTGCATCGATCGTAACAAATTGAAGTCGGAAACGGCAGGGTCTGGCCTATGAGGTGGGTGAAGCAAAACTTCCTAACTCTTTAGTTCTAAACACTTTTTAACAGGTAGTGCAACTTGTGGCTAAGAATATTACGGTTTCATGTCTGTACGCATATTCTGAGCGTTTTTCGGCCAATGCTTATTTCAAACGAATATGTCCGTACGGTACAGGTTTCCTATGATGGTCTGGCCAAATTTCAGCATCTCATAACAGATAGGATCTTTTTGGACCCTCCTTATCGCCATGGATATTTGGCTTTGGTGTTCCTTTGGTTACCCTTCGGGTTATCGTAATGGATCCAGTTTTCATCGCAAGTAATGATTCGGTGCAAAAATTATGTGCTTTTATAGACATACAAAAACATCTTTCAATTACCCAGCTCGCAAACGTTTTGAAATTGCTGCTTGAGTAGCTCCCAAATGATTTTGCAAACTCTTTAACAACAACCTTTATGGAGTAATGCCTCCAATTCTTGTCCGCAAATTTTTTCGGCTGGCCTTTGCGCTCTTTGTCTTCAGTGTTTAAATCAGCACTTCTGAACCACACAAATCATCTCTCGCATCATGAAACCGTTGGAACACATTTAGCATAATCTTCGGTGAGCAAAGCGGCACTTTTTTCCAAATTAAAGAAATAAAGCAAAACTTCCCGCATATGACTTATTGTTGGCACAAAATTCAACATTTTCGAAGCAAAAGAAACATTGTCGTTTACACAATAATGTTCAATAACTAATTGAAATTAAATGGCATATGGGTCTTTATTGTACATTTTTATACCCTTCACCTTCGTGATAAGGGTTTGTCATTCCGTTTGGAATTTACACAATATAATTTTCCGACCCTATAAAGTATATATATTCTCGATACTTATAGATAGTGGAATCGATTAATCCATGTCCATCTGTCTGTCCGTTTGTCTATCTGTTGAAATCAATTTTCTGATGACCTCAAATAACTTACAATCTTGATTCATACATCAATATATCGGGAATTATTCTATTTAAAATCTAGAAAATCGGCCCACAAATGGCTGAGATATAAAGAAAAAATTGGGCCAACCTCGTTTCATGCTTTATTAACAGGATTCCTTGGTAACCTGCTACTTCATCTGATGCAGATAATGGAATATAATTTAAAAAAATCTTAAGATATTTTTACCGATCAGTTTTTAGAGATATTGGATCAAAAAGTTTGTTTCTCATTTCTAAATTTCGAATATTTCTACTGAAAATATATCACAAGTAAAATCCGAAGAATAATTGTCGGTTTCGGTTAAAACCGAACTGGAAACTTTAGTCTTAAGCGATTCAAATATGAAATCATATTTTAAGAAAGTACCAAACTGTTTACCCGGATGTGTCTACAAGATACTTGAGTTTTTTATACTAAAAATTGATAACTAGTATAAAATATCAGCGGTCGCAGATTGATTTGGATTAGATTTATCTACACTTTTACACTCGAGTTAAAAATAGCAACCAGTTAGTTAATTTCTGTATGACTGCAAAAAAATTTATCTACTTAAGAGTAGTATATAGGAAAACCCTTGTGTTTTTAATATCAAATAACTATTAAAAGCATTTATCGGGAATTATTTCGCATTATTCTGTTAAGTTTTTCTGGAATATAGCTAGTTTGCCTTAAATAAACTGATGTCCATAATTGGTGAGAAACAAATGAAGAGTTTAAAAGCAATTTTGGAAGAAATTATGCCAGAAATTGCTTGTTAAAAATAAAGGCAATCCAAAATAAATGTATATCATCATTCGTTTTTACACGAATTTTGTTTATTTTTTCTTAAAAGCGTTTTTAGTTATGAAACACTAGCTATTGCAATATTCCTTAATAATTGGAGTTTTAAGAAAATTTATTATTATTGGGCTTCATTTTATGTCCGATATTTCATTACAACAAATTCTCCAGCTTCAGGAAATTGATGTGCTACTCGTCTCTGAAACACACTTTACCATAAAGAACTGTTTCAGAATGAGCGGATACTACACGTATGATACTAAACATCCAAGTGGTAGATCATGTGGCGAAACAGCTATATTAGTGTGAAATGATAATAGGTTTCCCAATGCCAGAATATAAAAAGGACCACATCTATAAATATACCTGACGGTAGAGTTGCAATATATTCGATATATTGTCCTCCTATTTTAAAGCTCTAGGTCTAAGATTTATAGCAGCTGGTGATTATAATGCAAAACATACATTTAGAAGCAATATCGTCTAACAGACTATATGCCATATCTTAAGACCAACCTACTTATTGGCCTACAGATTCACGATCTAATTGACCTCGCTGTAATCAAAAATATAAAAAGGGAATTTCTTTCAGTGATCCCTTCGCTGGACCTCTCATCAGACCACTCGCCTACAGTTTTAACGTTATTAGAAGGTTCATGTAAATTAGAAAACTATTGTTCTTGTTTCCCTAAGAAGTTAAAGTATAAAATGTATGTTAGCTCACACTTGCCACAGAATATCTCATTGAAAAATGAATATGAAATACAATCCGCTGTCGATATTTTAACAAACGCGGTTAAAGTGTCTACACCCCCAGTCACCTTGGGGAATAACAGACATTCAAATTCCCTAGAAACATTGATCAAAGAAAAGAGGACACTCAGACGTCAATGCCCTATTATATATGCGTCACCCATGCGTCGCTCATGCGCCTTCAGAACGGAGAATGGGTAAAAAATACTTTAAAAAAAAATGGAAGCATGCCAATCACTTGAAGAATGTATTTACCCCAAATGATACAAATTCATCTATTAGTGATAATGTCATAAATAATGTGGTACCACCCCCTCAATAAAATTCCGGTTCTATACCGTGAAGATGACAATCAATGGTCTTAAGCCTGGAAAATCACCTAGTATAGATAGAATTACTACCACGATGATAAGTAATCTGCACAACTCAGCACTGAGAATTATTTTGTTCATATTTAACTCAATACTACGTATTGGATATTTCCCATCCTCATGAAAAATATCTGAGATAGTTATGATAACCAATACGGGAAAAGATGTCACTCAAGCGACATCATACCGTCGCATTAGCTTGTTGTCAATATTCTCAAAACTTTTTAAAAAGTTGTTACTTGAGAGCTTTATAGAACACCTTGACGAAAATTGCATTATTCCTGACCACCAGTTTGGTTTCAGAAGGAAGCATAGTACTATCAAACAGGTACATCGCATAACTACTCTTATTCGAAAAACCTTCGAGAGCAAGCAGTACTGCTCTACATTATTTATTGACATATCTCAAGTCTTCGATTAAGTCTGGCATGATGGACTAATACACAAAATCATTAGATTACTACCTGCGATTGTACATAAACTTTTCAAAAATTACATACAAGAAAGATCTTTCCATATCAAAAGATGTGATCTCTTCAAGTCGAAAAATATCTGGTATAACACAGGGAAGTATTTTAGGGCCGTTCCTATATATTTTATATACTGCAGATATGCCTACGAGCGCAATGGCACATATACATTTGCGGATGATACTGCTTTTTTAAGTACAGACAGAAACTCCTCAATAGCTTCTAAACAACTCCATTCTCACATCGGCGATTTAGGAAAATGGCTTGAAAAATGGAAAATAAAAGTCAATGTAACAAAATGTACTCACGTTACATTTACTCTAAGATGAGAATGTTGTCCTTTCATACAGATAAATAACATTAAAATTCCAGAACAGAGCCATGTAAGATATCTCGGTATCCATCTTGATCACCGTTTAACCCACCATATTGAAGCCAAAATTGTACAAATAAAATTAAATTCAGTTCAATTACCAGTGTTGCCAGGAGCTGGTAAAAAAAGAAGCTATATTGACTTCGACAAAATGCCAGAAAAAGCCAAACTGCTTTAAAAAAAGGCCAAAAAAAAAGCTAAAATATTATATTAAAGAATTTGGGTTTATATTTATTTTTAAATAAAAAATTAGAAAATATGTTCATAAAATTCATAAAAGTAAATAAAATTATAAAAGTACACTTCAACAGCAAACAAAAAATAACATTAATCTTAATAATAAATATACACATATATTTTATACAGACAAAACTCAAATTTTGTGTTTTTTTTTTTAATTTAAGTACTAAGTATTTACTATTTTAGTGTTTCGAAATAACTACATAAAATATATATTAATATATTTTCAGTCTTTTAAAGATACATGTAAAATTATAAAACAGGTATAATAGTTTTATCATAATCGGCAGAATGAGAACTAGAATTTGGGTAAATATAAATAAAATACAATAAATAATAAGGATACTCATTTAAACGCTTAAGTTTCCCATTTGTGCAAATTTGCGCGACGTGTTTTATGAACCCACCTATTAAATTTTGTGCAATTTTATACAGAAAATGTCTATTTAATAAGAATGTCAAACAAAAATAAATTAGACAAATGCTTAAAAAATAAGTTTTAAAAATTGTATAAATTAAATTCTAAAAATTTCTAATGAAAGTGAAATCTTTGGAACAAACAATGGTGAACATAGTTTGGAAGATTTTGCTTATGCTGTTGGTTAATATTTCCATACACAATGCCATTCAATCCAATAATTCTGTTCCAAAGTCACACAATTTTCACATGTACAAAATATTTGTATTTTATTTAATTTTTATTTCTTATAAATAAAAGTAAACAAAAGCAGCTGATTCATCAAATGCGCAATAAATTCAAGTTTGCGAGTCTTAATTCTCGCGTAAACTTAATGGAGTTGTGCAAACGAATTTCCATACAATTTTTGACTGTTCAGGACTGCAGGACCTTTAATATTTATGTAATTTTAAAATTTCCTTGTACTAAAAAATATAAATAAAATACAAGATTAACCATGTCAGAAAATGGACATTGTTGTTTCTATATTTTTCCATTTGTAGTTTAAAATATTCTGCCCCTGAGGCTTAATCTTCAAAATTTCATTAGCAGTTTAATTTTTCATATACATAATATATTTTTCTGGTTTTACGAGTACTATTTTAAGTGTATCATCAACGAATAAAAATCGATTTAGCGAAGCATTTTCATATGATAATCATTGTCGCATTTGCTCAATTTGTTTAATTTGCCGTATTATTTTTTCAGAATCTTCACTAATTAAACCGTTCTTTATTTTATCTCTCATTCTTCAAACTTGTATGAAAAATGTGGCGAAAACATTAAACAATATTCAATTGGGGACGATAATGTATCAAATTCTTTGCATTGTATTACAATTTGAAAACACAAACTAAGGAGAAGAAATTTTAAATCAGAAAACAGCTTTGTTGGATCCGCTGAATTTCTTACAAATGATTTATTTACTTTTTGTACTTTGTACAATACTGGTTTCAAAAAAAAATAATACACCAAATTATAATCAGTATATTAATCACTTAAATGTTAGGCTTTGTAGCATTGCTGGTTTTAACTCGGAGCATAGATCCACAATACGTTTAACGACTATTTCAAATGACAGCCATCGAGTATCACAAACCTTCAGGAGTTTGTGGGACTCTTGTCCATTATATAACGATGAATATAATGCGTAGTAAAAATCTTGTCTTGAAAGTGAATTTGCTAGACAATTATAGCTTTCAGATATAAGTAAAATACTCTATTTCATTTTGAAACACTTGTTATTGACAATTATTATTTGTTCTTTTAATACTGCACAATTCTTGAGTATGTTGAAAAGCTAAATGAATTAAAATTAAAATGTCTCACTAATATAAATTTAGCCTTTATATGTTCTGCTTATTCTCGAAATTTTGGTTTTAGCTTCGTGGCTTTTTTTTGAAATTAAAAAAAGGCTAGAAAAAAGCCACGAAGCTAAAACCAAAATTTCGAGGCTAAAGAGTAAATAAAAAGGCTAAATTTAGCCTCAAAAAGGCTAAACTGGCAACACTGTCAATTACACTGGCTAATTGGCCCACGGTCTGCTTTAGACTTAGAGTACAAAGTGCTTTTGTACAAAACAGTTATAAAACCGATATGGCTTAAAGGCATTCAGCTATCCAACAGCTAACGTTGAAAAATTGCAAAGAAAGCAGTCGGCACTGTTAAGGAAAATAACAGGTGCCCCATGGTACATTCGCAATAGTAATATCCATAGGGATCTCAATGTCCCCATAATACGCGAGGGGATCAAACTCTAAGTAGTAATACTTATACTTAGAGTTAGATTTTGTTCCAATTAAATAGCTCAGGAATTTCAAACTCCTCAATTATCGATACTTAATGGAGAATTTTAATAAAGTTACTATATTATTAATGTTTGATATTATTCTATTTCAATTAAAAAGGAATCAACCCAATATATGGACCTGCTATTTCATAACTAAGTACTTAATTTCAATCTTCCCAAAATAGGAAACAAAAAATTGCTGTACTAAAATTGAATGAATAAAAAAATATGGCTTTCGATCGGACCATCTGTATTAAAAATAAAGTCATGATATGAACACCTAAAAAATTTTAATTTCTTGTATAACATTAAGAGATCTGATGTAAGGTAGGATTTGTTAATCATTTTTGTATTAATGATCATCGAAATACATATTTTTTATATTTATCATATTATAATCTAGTCTAATATTCCATTAAAAAAAATAATGTTTGGTTAATGGACTGTTTCTGGGATTTGTCCATATACAAGCAGAAAGGCAATTTTTATCAGAGAGCGCTCGGTCACTAAAGACTAGACAGTGAGAAATATATTTTCAATAACCCGATCAGAGAAGTTCCTACGAAAATATTACAGAGTATTTGTTATCTGCATTGATTTTCACCACTAATAAGAAAATCAGGAACATGGCTTTTATACAGAATAATCATGATCTGAGCATATAAATTGAGAGCCCGGTTAAGTACATTTCATTCAACTATTAATGTATCTTTCTTTTCTAAAGAACCCGTTACTAGATATCATTTAAAATTCATAAATTTTAATAAATACGAAGGAATGCAAATATTTCTGCATTTATTAATTCGATTGTTTGTAAAAATTTGATATGACCAAATAAGTGCCAAAATATTATCGCGTGTGCCCTAGTGCCATGGACAACTTGATATTGTCAAAACATAACATAATATTTTGAAAACTATTCGGTAGTTCACGAACGATTAATGATATCGCTCATTATAACTCAAAATCCGTGTTTTTTGAACTGAGTAATGCAAAATATGCGCCGTTCTATAGTATTTCATATAGTTTTATCGGTTATCAAAAAAGTCAATTATTTTTAGCATGAGAGTGTTTTTTGTTGTAAACATCAAAATCAAAATTCATGTTTTCTCGTATATTTGACAAGACAAAATTTGGGCTAAAGGATTTGAAATCTCATGATTTGTTGAAAATAAATTCTTCGGGCTCCAATATATTTTGTATACGTTTGTAAAAGAAATCTTAACGTAAATGCGTATAACATAAATTAAAGGGAGTCTTTCAGTATCTTCTTCTACAAATATATAAATGTTACTGCAAAAAGTTGTCATTCTTCATTGGTATTTAGTAAAAAAATACTCAGAGATTTTGAAATGAATTTCAAAACTGAAATTGTGGAGTTCACATAAGATAGGAAGGTGGTCCGTTTTGGTAGCATTTATGCAAAAATAAATAATACTAATGACAATTTCAATCCAGAAGAATGTGATATTGAAATTGATGGTGAATAGTAATAGAAATACTCAAGGAATTTCAGTCATAAAACCATAGAGGATATATACATAGAGCGGAAACTAGACAAAAACTCAAACAAAAAAATTACTCAAAAATGTTACATATACGAGTGTTGTTTTTGTTTTCACATAGTTTTTTGTACTAATACATTCTCACCACTTAGGTTTTTGACAACTGAGTTAGGTCTTTGACAGTAGAATTTCCAATCTATGTGTATTTATCTACGCATAAAACTATTAGTGTGTTCGTTTGCTTTGATTTTTACTATTATTGATAGCTTTGAAATTTGTAATACAAAAAGTAAACAAAAATATTGAGAAATAGTAAAACTTTAGCAGGCAAACGATATGCTGTGCTACGCGTTTCTATTCCCACTTTCTTTCGGAAAAATAAAGAATAATCTTCTAAAAACAAGTTTTAAAACATGATTAATGCGATTGTTTATTTGAAAGTGGACAAGGAAAGAAGAATGTACATCAAATACATTTAGTATATAAAAATTGCTCATAATCTGGAAAATTTAATTGCACTTGTCTTCCTTTTTAACCCCTAGTTAATAGTTTCAAATGCGTACTCGTACAATAAAGAATTCTCAAAAAAAAAAAAAAATATTAAATAAACTTCTGAATGAGATGCAGAAATCTTCCATTAATGTCATTTATTGTAATGCCATCATAAATGTTTATGAGCTAAATTTTTTTCCTTGTCTCCTTATTCTTGCTCGTATTTTATTGTAAGGAAATCATTTAATTTTACTTTCAAACTTTTCAGAATGGAATAAGTAAAAGACGACAATAACGGCGGAGATGGCAGCAACAAATTTGGAAGAGAAATATATGGAAAAAAGAAAAAAAAAAACTGTTGGGTATAAATGTGTGAATTTCCTTGGGCTTGAATGGAATACGATACGGCATGATGTCCTTTGGCTTCCTCAACTTTCCGATTCCGTTATGTTTGTTTATTTTTTGTTTTTTTGTTTGGCTGATGCCTGCCATTGCTCCTAATGGATTTTAAATGAGCATCATAAATACCAGTTAACAGCGAATTTGTTTGAATGGGCGTATGTGTGTGAGAGAGTGTGTAAAAGCTTTATATATTCAAAGGGAATGGCCGAATGCGATTTCTACTTTATAGGGTAAAAGCCGAAACAATTTGCTTAGCACTTAAAAAATCATAACTACATACTTAAATATTTATTTCATCCTGAACGAAAGTAAAGAATTCACAACAAAAAAATCACATAAACTTTTGAATGAGATGCATGTAAAAGAACATCATCATTTAAAATTTAGCTATTCAACCATTCATCAATTTCGATAAACTCGAATTAATATTATCTTGATAACAAACCTCTAAAAATACAACTGCAATTTAGATTTATATGCATTACATTGCAGGTCAAAATAAAAACAATACTGTTGTAATTTATATTTTTTTAAAATACATGTATTATTTTTTTCAAATATTTAATACAAATATAATGTTAAATAAGTAATATACCCTGTCGGACTTTAAGTTAACTTAAAACTAACTAATGATCAATCAGAAATGAGTCACAGGTGACTAAAGAACTAGTTAATTTCCCTTGTAAATCCCTATTCAGTTGCTATTTACTCTCGTTACTCTTATTAATATTTGTTTATTTCTGCATCAGCTTTGAGGGAGTCAATAGTTAGTTGAAAACTTGTCGAGAAGAAGTCAGATGCTTAAAAAAAACAAATAGCTCATCACTGCATCAATCCTGAGTTACTTCAGAAGTCAGTTGTAAATAAGTCAACTTGATTTTGAGTCAGCTCATAAAAGTCCGACAGGGTACATTTTAGTTCTCAGATTTCATAATGCTTTGCAAATTTCATTCTGCCTCACAATGCGACATTTGTTAACATCAATTCAACTCAAGCTACCACACATTACAACAGTAACAACAACTAGTTTTATCTATGACATGTTACAACATGGTCGTTGAGGCGCGATGACAGTGAACAACATGATGTATCCTTCGTCACAGCATAACAGAGCATACAATCTTTAAGTAAAGCTATGTATACACGCTTGTCAGATCTTACAATATCATTAGACAAATGTTCAGAAAATGTCTAGCAACCGTGTGAACTTCCAGTCAGTACTTTGTAAGGCAACAATATTGTCAGACATCTGACAATCGTGTGAACACATTGCGTTGCCATTGTCGTAAGACAATTGCCAAACACTTATTATTGTCAGATGTGCGAAGTTTATTCATCTGGCAATGGCACCATTGTCAGACCATTTAAAAACAAACAAAAGTTCGCATTAATAATATTAAATAACAAAAGTGAATCAAAATTTGAAAACAAATTATATAAAAATGGATAGCGACATTTCAATTAATCCAACATGCGTCGTAGATTGCAGCTATGACTTGACTTTTCTTATACAGTCGCAAACAAGCTCTGTGGGCCCAAACACAAATCCTACCGCTAAAATGTGGAATCCGTATGGTCTCACGAAAATATTGAAAAATTCAGATGAAAAAAGTCAGGCCAGGCACTGTTGAACAATTTTAAATTGGTTGTTTTAAATGATTTGACATCTCTGGCTATCTTCAACAACTGATCTGGCCATTTTGGCATACAATAATCTGACAACCGTGTGGTAATAAAACTAAGGACTGAGATCGTAAAATTCTTAACCCAAGTATTATTTGATTTTTTTTAATCAAGTTTCTTGTGTAAAGCATGTCAGTTATTATCCCTTAAATGCATGATTTTTACTTTTATTTTTCTTTAAAGTATCAAATATTTATTTAATTTTTATTCATTATATTTCCTATAGCTTTAGTTTGATTTAGAATTTCTTTAGCTGGAACTTATCGTACTCCATTTGATTTTGCTGAAAGAGAATCTGAATTAGTATCAAGCTCATATTCGTCTAAAATTAAGTGGAACTGGAATGTAGACAATTGGCAACAATATGCATTTAAGGGTTATGTTAAATGTCAGTTATGTTCATTTGTTGTTAATCTGATTAAAATGAGTGACCAGAAAAAAGTGCGTACTAAAATTATTAAATACTAGCTTGACCCGGTGCGCTTCGCTACCCCTGTCGATGTAAAAATCGGTTCAGCCGTTTTGTAATTATTGTTTAAAAACTAAAGGTACCAATTTTACCCGTTTTTCCCCCTTTTTATCCCGTTCTGGTCCAAGTATTGAAAAAATTTATAGCCTATTGACGCTTCCAAGTAAGGATCTATCTACGTTCCAAATTTCAATAAAATCGGTTCATCCGTTTAGGCGTGATGCTCAAACAAACAAACAAACAAACAAACAAACAAACAAACAAACAAACAAACAAACAAACAAACAAACAAACAAACAAACAAACAAACAAACAAATAAACAAACAAACTTACAAAGACATTTATATATTTATATAGATTTTCAACAAAACCCAACTTGGTCCTACAAAAAGTTGGCCAAACAATCAAAGGTCTGCTATCAAACTTTTTCCAATGTTATTAAACAGTTCCGGAAGAACTTGTCCGTTGGTAGAAAACCTGGTTCATGTAGAAGGAATGGTCCAATAAAATGGAGAGATTTTCAAAAGAGCTCCCAACACCTCCGTTAGGAAAGCAGCCTGGTTAGGTCAGTACTCGGACTATTTTGTACGAAAAGTTAAAGCCAATGAAGGTCTAAAAGCATACAAGGCTCAAAAAGTTCCTGATAGGAACTCTGCTAAAAATTTAGGGGCCAAAAACAGAGCACGGAAATTGAAGTCGAGTTTTATAAAAATATATTCTTGATGCATAATGGATGACGAAATGTATGTTCTGGCAGATTTTTCGCAACTTCCTAGTCAAAAATTTTATGTTGCTGATGCTCGAGGGTATGTTGAAGAAAAGTTTAGAACACAAAAGCAGACAAAATTTCCCAAGCAATACGCAGTTGCGGCAAAAAAGGCAAACATTTGTTACAAAGGGCTCCATAAATACCTAAATTTACATCAAGGAATATTTACAAAAAAGGATGTTTCCATTCATAAGACTTCTTAATGTGTACACTTATTTTTGGCCTGATTTGGCATCTGTCACTATGGTAAGAAAGGTCTTTAGTGGTAAAAGATCAATAATATGGTATTTGTACCAAGAGAGGCAATTCCACCAAACTGTCTGGAGCTGAGTCCAGTGGAGAGATATTGGGATCTTGTTAAAAGAGAATTATAGAGCACATAAAAGTGTCTAAAAGTGTGGTAGATTTTAAACGGAGATGAACAACCTGTTTGTACGAAGTGACATAAAGCACTATAAAAAACATAATGGAAGGGTTTTCGAAAAAGGTTCAAAATTTCATCATTAGTGATTAGAACTATAAAAATATATTGTTTGTAAATTGTAACAATAATTGCAATCAAATAAAAAGATTCAAAACTTTAGGTTTAGATTAAATAATTTAAAGTAAAAAAGAAAAATTCAAATTTTAAACTTAAATATCTTTTGAACTTAAGGGTTTTCCAACAAGAGGTGTTATTTATATATTAACGATACACGCTTCAACAACGCATTGACATTATTAAAATTCACTACAGAAATGGTGAAAATCTTGCAGTTACAGTTCGCAAAACTAAAGCAATTTTTGGTCGTCGTGAAGCACCTTGTCGGACCGCAATACAGAAATTGGTGATGTGAAGAATAAAACCCGTGCACCTCGCTCAAGAACAACTGAGAATATTGCTGCTGTAGCCCAATGTGTTAAAGAAAACCCAGATTTGTTCATTCCTCGTTGTTCTTTGTAATTGAGCATTCCTCAAACGCCATTACACCGTATTTTGCATAAAGGCTTATAAAGTTCAATTAACACAAGAACTCAAGCCGGTCGATCATCAACAACGTCGTCTCTTTGCTGATTGGGTCCCTGTTATTATCTCTCGAAGAGGTGATCACAATTGGCCACCGAGATCTTGTGATTTAACACCTTGCTACTTTTTCCTTTGGGGCCACGGGAAAGATATGGTCAACGACAACAGCCCATCGTCGATTCAAGACCTCAATGATAGAATTCGTGAGGCTATCGATAACCACTTTGCGATTTGGTTATGGAAATTTTCATGAAAAGGATATAGTCCTGTAAGCGTGGTCGTCGTGGTATTTTGGCTGATGCTGTTCTTCATTAATAACGGCGTACCTTCCTCTTTATTATGAAATAAACATCCGATCATTTATCTCAAAAATGAATACCAAAACAACACCTCTTGTTGGAAAAGCCTGTATAAGATAAATCTGGCCATATTGGAACATGTTACAAGCTGTACAAAGTTTTCATAACCATAGGTTGTCTACACATTCTATTTCATTTTGTACTCCAACGTGAGTGTTCTCAAATTTATTTCTCCTTTTCTACGATTCACTAATACATAATTTTGCAATCGGACCAGTATTTTAAATGATTCAGATTAATTACAAATTTATTTCGATTGACCGCCCAGTGTATTGTAGAGCATAGAGTTTTAGCAAATGTCAAGTTCGAAAATAAGCAACGATGTGACAAATGTGCCGCCAACTGCAAGTATAGCTGCACAAATGTACCCTGCATTCAATGAAATGTGATGCTTTCATTCACATTATCAAGTAACAGTTTCGGTGTTGAAAACTGATTTATTTCAAATCATCAATTTGGAATTAGAATGAAACATGTAAATGTACTTGCAAATGTAGAAATAAAAACGTTTTGTTTATAAAGGAAACAAACTTATTTAACTATGGGATACAGTCTTCTAAAAATAATTACAGTAGTCCCCTGGTATATCAATATATGCATCATATTGAATAATAACGGCCACGTTCGATTATATCTATATTTTCTCAAGTGTATGTCTATAATATGTCCTAATCCAGTAACTCATTTAAATTAAGGTATAAATTCAAAATATACACTTCATTATATCTCTGCTGTACCCATGTGGAAGTTATATTAAAAACAAACTATTCGTTTAGAAATGTTAGATTTATTTCTACATTTTTAAGTACCCCTCTGTGTGGTGGTGAAATTTATAAAAATTCGATTTCATTTGTATTGCTGGGCAGAATATTAGTTGCACATATACAACTGCTAAGTATCATTATTTGTGTTTTCCTTTCAAGTAATAATGAATTTATTACAATCTGATGACCTTCCATTATTTGCTTATACTTCAAAAGGACTACATTTTAGTTGCCGCTGCTAATGTTGTTATCCTTATGAGAAAGACATTCGTATATCAAGATTCCATTTTCAAGTAAGCGCCATAATGGAAAACAAAACAGGGGTAATAAATAAATGTCTTGAAGTGTACTTTCTGTCGTTGTTTTTTTTTAGAAAAACTTTGCAAAAAAGAAAAATGAAAATGAATTGTATGTTTTTTGGTAACACATGTTTTTATATACATAAGCAAATAATATTTATATTAAAATAAAAAATAAAAAACTAACACCAGACACGCATACATACACAAACACTTATATTTATATGAGTAAAAGTAAGTATTTAACTATGTTTGTATATTAGGGTCGCCCTTAATTCCGAAAATTTGTGAAAAATGGGATAACGTTTGGAGGTTTCATATTTTACTTGAAGTTTTGAGATTTCGGTCACAGTAGCAATTTTTTGAAATAAATTTAAGCAGCACTCCACATTTTTCAAGAAACCTTTTATAAAGCTAAAAATTGTTTATAAATATGTGGGTAACTGTTTAAAAAAATTCAAATTAAAATATGTTAGAGTGCTATATTCGGCTATGCCGAATCTTAAATACCCTCCACCTAAATTAGATAAAAACAAGTAAGAAAGTATGGTCGGTCAAGCCCGACCTTATAATACCCTACACTAAGTAAATGAGCAAAAACATTTTTCTTTCAAAATTTCAATAATTTATATTCGTGAGTGATTTTCGGAAGTTGGCCTTATATGGGAGCTATGAAAAATTATGGACCGATCACCATGAAATTCGGTCATGTGATTAATGTCTATATGAAAGTTATTTATGTTGCATTTTATGTATATACCACCATTTTTAAGAGATTTATGCTCGTTAAAGCGATTCTCGGAAGCAGACCTTATATGGGAGCTATGACTAATTATGAACCGATCATAATAAAATTTGTTGACATGAATTTGGTATATATAAAACTTATTTGGAGAAAAACTTGTGTAGATACCTATATAAATTAAACATTTATGACCGATAAAGTCCAATTTTGGGACGACATTTGTATGGGGGCTAGGTGAAATAATGGACCGATTTCAGCCAGTTTCAATAGGCTTGGTCCTTGGGCAGAAGAAATTATATGTACTAAATTTTATCGAAATATCTTCAAAATTGCGACCTGTACTCTGCGCACAAGGTTTACATGGACAACCAGCCAGCCAGACGGACGGACATCGTTTAATCGACTCAGAACGTGATTCTGTGTCGATCGGTATAATTTAAGGTGGGTGTTAGACTAATATTTTTGTGCATTACAAACATCTGCACAAATCCAATATACCCTCCCCACTATGGTGGTATAGGGTATAATTATATAAATTGTATTGGTATAACCACTTTAATATTCATATTCAGTGTTTGTTATTGGGACTAAACTTCGATTATGATGAATGCTAGAATGTTAATGTAATACAGTAGTTTTCGCTTATAGTCTACAAATACAATTGCACAATTTTTGTGGACTATAAGCGAATTAGGACTATAACCGAATTTCTTTTTAAGCCACTTTATTGATTATATATGAATCATGATATAATATACATTTGGGACAATATACAAATTATGAACCTTCTTCAATAAAACGACTTGTTTTAAACAAAATAAGAGTTTATTTTAAATAAAGTAGTATAGTAGTATTTTATATGTTGATAGAAAAACTAGTTTACGCAGAAGATATTTTATTTTAAATGTATAAAAATGTTATCTAATTCAGCAATTTATAATTGAAATAACTACATATTCCTACCATTTCCAACAGAGTCTATAATTTTATAATAGGAATAAAATGTACTATTTAACAATTTATATACTTAATAATTGGTTAACATTACCGATCGGCTCAACATTTTCCTTATTCACCACAAGTGAAGTAAAAGAGTAAAAAAAGGGTATACAAATATACGATCTTCATAAAATTCAACACATCGATTTTCGTATATATGGGAAATATTTATTTGAAATTTTAACCAGATAGAAGCTTTTATAAGAGATTTATTAGTATTTAAGTAATTTTCGGAAATGGACCTTATATGGGAGCTATGGTCAAATATGAACCGATATTCACTACCGATCTCTGTAAAATTTTAATTCCATAACGATATTTTTCAGATATTTATGAAAATTAATGTGTTTTTTAGAAGTGGTTCTTATATGGGAGCTATATCCAATTATGGGCCGCTCTTCATGAAATTCCCTACAGCGATTTTCATGTGCATGGGGATTGTGGAAGTAGAATTTCAACTTGATACCGATATTTATAAGATATTTAAGTGTATTTAAGTGATTTTCGGAAGTAAACTTTATATGGGGCCAATGGTCAAATAGTGCCCGATCCGAAAAAAAATTGGTGTCGCGATTTCTGTTTGCACGAAACTTATTTGTGCTAAATTTTGTATGGATACTGCAATTCTATGGGCATTTATATACCATAGCACCATATTTCGGGAAGAAATTTGTATGGGGGCTACGAGAAATTATGGACCGATTCTTTCCATTTTCAACAGAATTTGTCCTTTTATCATATCAATAATGACTGCAAAATTTCATGGTATTCTCTGCAATGAACTTACCCAAAGTCACAAAAATCATGTGAAAATGATCAAAATTTTTGGAGGTTGTCTTACATTTTGATCCATAACCCTGGTTCTACCAATTCGATTTTGCTCCATTTTCAATACCAAACTTCTTAAAAAAATTACAAACATTTTGGTATACATTTCATTAATTTTGCTCATGTATTTTGGACGTGAGAGTGTTTTACAAAGACAGATAGATTGACAGACAGACGTACATTGCTCAATCGACTTAGAATTTCATGAGGATCAATAATATATATACTTTGTTGGGTCTCAGATGAATATTTCTCAATGTTACACACGGAATGACAAACTTATATATACCCTCTTTCACCACTTGAGGTGATGGAGGGTATAAAAATAGCTTTTGTATTTCATTCAGCAATAGATGTTTAAATATAAAATTGTTTGACGTTTTAAAACATTTTTTAAATGAAATTTAAAATAGTTGTTTTCGGTTCTAACACACTAAATGAGGATTAAAAATTAAAATTTTTACCTTTTTTGGGTTATCAAAATAATTTTTTTAAACTTCGTTTGATTTGATATTTAATATACACAGAAAAAAAAATTTATAATTGGAATGAATTTTTTAATAAATATTATTAATCGAACATGACTTTTTTTTCCCAAACTATTTTCATTCAGAATAAGAACATGTTCATAAATATTAAGAAAGTGTACATGACGGAAATTTTTGCTTTTTTACATAAATTTATTGATATTTTATGATAAATTGCATTAAAATTGCATTATGTAATAATCTAGTTAAAGTATTTTTGTATTATATCCCTATACATGACCAATCATTCAAGAGGAATCAACAAAATCTGAAACTTAAAAAAATATCATTAAACATAATTAAGCATGCATTAACATTAAAGCATTTCATCTGCTTCAGAAAATGCAGTCAATTTCGCGCATATTTTATCATTTTGTAGCTGAAAATCATAAAAAAATCAAAAATTTTCCAAAGAAAATTTCAAACATTTTTGAACAACATAAAAATATAAATGAAATTGTAATAATATTTTCCAAGCATTCTAGATTTAATTTGAAAACATAAAATATGAAAAAAATCATACAATTTAAGAAATTATTTATAAATGTTATGAATTGAAATCAATGAAATCATATCATACTATTTATGTTGAAACTTTTTTCTGTATAGAAATGAAATTTTATGATTTCTATATTTAAGCAAATGAAGTAAAAAAAATATTTTTATTGTGTTATTTTCATTCAATATTTAAAACTGGAAACTTCAAATAAAATGTGCAACCTGTAAACGTTATCCGATTTTTTCAAATTATCTGCGTTTGGTTTTTAGATGATGGAGAACAATATTAGACACTGGGAGCATAGGAAATAAGAAACATGTAAAATACGGACCATCCTACTGCACATATGTGTATATGTGTGTGTGTCTCTGCATACATATTTGGAGAATCGCAGTGGCATATGCAGTTGTGCGGAAACAAATCCGGCGAGTATAAAAATGGCTGCAATTTATGTTTTCCTCTGAATAATATTTTATGCATTTCGTGCTTGGTATTCTCTATTACCGTTATTATTATTATTATTATTCTTTTTTCAGCTACAACTACTTCTTCTTTATCTATTTGTTTATAAAAATTTGCTTGTTTATGTTATTTCTATGCTCTTTATGTCATTTATTTTTACCCCATTTTTCAACATTTTATTTGGAGTTTTGTCGCTTGTTGTATTAAATTTTATTTTATTGCCCTCAAGGCACAATATTCACATTCCAGTTCAGACACTGTACGTATACATATGTGAGTACAGTCGTTTTTTCTAAAATACATATGCAGCAAAATATCACATGATGAAAAAGTATCTAAAAACTGACATGTGATTTTAGATAATTTTTTACATATATTTCAATATTTTTCGAGCATAAATAAATTTGCCATCTAGTCTTAATAATAAAAATATACTTTAATTTTACTAAGAATTCCTTAGTCTGGTAAAATTTTATTGGGGGTATGACTTAAAACTGTGGGATTTACAATAAATGGCGTATCTTTTGAACGCGGTTTTTGTTTTTAATAACTTATACGCCATTTATTCTCACTTAGTTATATAGTGTAAACAACAAAGTTTTTTTTGCTTCGAAAATATCGAAGTTTGTGCCAACAAAGCGTCAACGTGCGTGAGATGGTGTGTTCGGTTCAGAAGTTATGATTTTGACATGTAAAACAAAGATCGCCAGGTCAGCCAAACAAGTTGGAAGACCAAGAAATGGAGGCATTACTCCATGAAGATTGCTGTCAATCTCAACAAGAGGTACCATATGAATTGAAGCCGAGAGACCTTGATAGACGATTTTGCATGTCCGAAATGATGCTTGAACGCTATTTATCATTTTTGCACCGAATTATGTCTTGTGTTAAAATATGCATCCATTTCGATAACCCGAAACGTAAGAGAGCCTTAAGAAAGCCAAAAATTTATGGCGCTAATGTAATGCTCTGTATTTGGTGGGAGCAAAAGTATCTGAAATCTGAATATCGGCTCTCGAGGATACCCATCACTTTAGAGCAGAGTACTAAAAATTGGTATGATTAGTTGTTGACCTCAAAAGAACAGCAGTTCTTCTGGTTCGGAATCCATATGTTGCCAGAAAGACGGAAAAGGTCATAGCTAGCAATATTCTGAATAAGTACCGCATTTTTAAGTCATACACAAAACGGACTAATATTTCAATTTTTACTTCAATATTTCGTTACATCAATGTGGATTTATAAATAAACAAAATGGATTAAAGTAAAATTGCATAATCAAGTTTTTTCTGGATATGTATCTTTTTCTGGACCTGCCTTTCATTTGGATGGGTAGCTAAAACCCGAGTAGCTAAAACCAACTGCTGCAAAATTCAGATTACTACAACCCTAACGGGAAATCGATAGATAGTAATAACATTGGATTAATATAGTTATGATGAAATGAAATTGCAACAAAAACTTGACAATCGCCAAAAAAAATTACATGAGCTATTAGTATTTTAGGACTTATTTTGAATTACGTTGTGTTTTTCTTTAATACTTTAAAACCCCATATGAAAATTTGGTTTTTGTTATTTCACAATGCTTACAAAAAAGAACTACCTTGAAAAAACTTTTGTAATTTTTTCCATATTTTATCTATTTTCATCGGGAACAATTTCTTATATTTTACATCAAGTGGCAGAGAAAGGCAGAAAAGTGGACTTTTTGGAAGTACATAATCCTATATAACATAATCTTTTTTCTAAAAAAATATATATGGATCTTAATCAATCAGATGTAAATTGAAAATTTTAACTTTTTTGGAATTTGATTTGACCATCAATTCTAATTAATATATTATGTAATGTGTACACAAAATTAATAATTTCATAAAAAGAAACATCAGAGATTATTTTTGTAAAAACAAAGTTCTTCTTAACTGTTCCATCATCCAACTGTCACGCACAGATGATTATGGAGTTTTCCAACACCCTTCAAATTCCAGACTTTCTAAAGTGAAAAAATGTCCCAATTTTTTTAAATTAAAAATAAGTTGTGAGTTTTTGGACCTTTTTAAATACAAGAGTTTTTGTAGATTATTTTAAACAAAAATCGAAAAATATGAACATGAAAATCAAATAGAAGCTCAGAAAAGTGCAAACATCGGTATTTTCAACACCTGCATATAAATTTATTCATAACTGCCACAAAAGTACATGAATATGATAAGTTTTTTGCTTACAACCTCGAGTTTGTGATCTACTTTCATAGTTAACTGACGTATTAAACCTTTTATGCAAGTGAATTTTTTCTTTCAAAACAAAAATTTATTTAAAAACAATAAAACAACAAAATACTTCTTTTAAAAATTTTAAAATGCCAATCCCCAAAAACAAATATGTGTATGCTTAAAAAAAATAATAAAAAAAAATAAATAATTATTGGTGCTTACTAATTGTTGTTATATTAAAAAACAACAACAACATGGATGCTGATGAAGCTGAAGCAGGCAGTGAATCGAATGACAATAGTTATTTAAACTGGCAGCAAGTCAACAAAAGACCGCAAAAAAGAAATCTTAATGAATCCCCAAAAATTTACAAAAACAAAAGACAAACATTGATAAGCGATGATGTCCCCTCAACCAGCAATATATTTGCATGTCTTCAAAATATTGATGATGACGATAATGAGGAAACAACAACACAAAAGCCTCCACCGATATACATTCCTGATGTAGTTATCGTTAGTAATATGATAAGTAATATATTTAAAATTATACCTCAAAAAGATTTTAACTATAAATCGTTAAGAGATAATCAAATTAGACTTATGATAAAAACCGTTGATAGAAAAGTTATTAAATATCTAGAAGGTCGTTATTCACATCAGTGAATAATATATTATATATTATATATTGATAGCAAGCATCACCCACATCGCAACTGCAGCCAACTTCTGTCTGTAAACAAATGTCAGCTGCAGCCTTATATTTTATCACTACTCTCTCTTTAAAAACTGTCTTGAGACCAACAAGTGCGCTTATAAATACCTAAAGTGTAACCCTAAAAATAAAATAAAACTAATTGTGAGAAATAAATAAAGTTATAACTTGCATACTAATTAAAACAACTAAAATTAACATATATCACAGAAAATAATACCTACCCGAATAAACACAAACTTATAATTATTATTTAAATAATACCTTAAATTAAAAGTATCTACATATAAAATAAACATATACATTTTATAACGTTACCCTAAAATACATGGTTTTCTTATTTACCCTTTCCCTAATTCCCGCGTAAGTACCCAAGCGATCTATATCCCTCTAACCCGTTAAAACAGTCGTAATATAGGGTTTCATACATATCAGATTAAACAGGAACGATCATATAGAGTTATTATAAAAAAATATACAAAGTAGAATTACCAAAGAACCTTTGTCGATGTTCTATGTTGATTTAGACCCAAACCCAACCAACAAAGAAATGTTTGACTTAAAAACCATTCAAAATGCGATTGTTAATGTTGAGAGGCCCAGAAAAAAACTGAAGTAGTACAATGTCATCGTTGTCAACTTTTTGGTCATACAAAGTCGTACTGTTACAGGCCTTTTAATTGTGTTAAATGTGGACTTAATCATCCAACAGCAGAATGTAAGAAAGATGTAAATACCAAAATACGGCTAACCTGGATAGACCACATAAAATCCCAAAAAAATCGTCTTAATATAAAAACAAAAAGAATGTATTGGTTGCTTGGTAGTCAATCTGAACTGAGTTTAGAAAACAAAATACTACTATATAAAACGATACTTACACCTATATGGACCTATGGAATTCAGTTATGGGGTACTGCTAGTAACTCAAATATCGAAATTTTGCAACGATATTAATCTAAAACTCCTAGAATGATAGTTAATGCTCCTTGGTTTGTAACTAACGATAACATTCACAAAGACTTAGGAATCCCTAAAGTAAAACATGAAATTAAGATATTTAGCACAAATTATCTACAACGACTTTGTTACCATTCTAACGTACTTGCAATAAGTTTACTAGACGAAAGTGATGACATAAATAGACTTAAGAGATATCACATATTGGATCTACCTTATACAGATAAGTATTTTTTGTAAATAATGTAAATATGTAATATAAAGATTATGAAGATTTATTAAATATATTTAAACTAAGTTTGTTATAATATAACTTTTTAAGCCCAGAGGGGTTTAAAACAAATGTAATTTATTATATTTAAGAGAATTTGCTTATTATTATTGTAAAATAGATTGCAAATAAATTTTGAAGAAAAAAAAAAAAAACATTAAACCAGTACAACGGGCTATCCTATAAAGGTTTTATTTATTATTTGCTTTTACGTTGTTAACAAATATAGCGTTTTCTGTTTTGTTGCAATTTCATTCCGCATACGTTATCTGGTGAACTATAACTGTAAAAGCCGCAAAACTTCGCAGAATTTACTTCGGCATCATTGTGCGTATCTTGGTTAAAAATGGGCGGAATTGGATAAATGAGCCTGATACCGTCATACCAGGTAAATAGTTATATTCGAATATCTGGTGAACTATCACTCTGAAAGTCATCAAACTTTATACGAACCAATTTCTTATCAGTGACTAAGTCTAACCAAAAATAGGACAAATCGCAGCAGGCTGTTTTCGAATATCAGGAGAGCTATAACTGTTGAAGTCTTCAAATTTTGTCAGAATATCACTACATGGTTTGGGTGAAAATGGGTGGTATTGTGTTAGTAGGAGTGGAACCTCTCATACAATGAAAATTGTTAATTTCGAATATTTAAAGAACTGTGATCGTGGAAGTAATTAAACTTTGTATGAATCAATTTCGCATCACTGTAAGGAGTTTAGCTAAAAATGGTCTCGATCGGAACAGTGGGTGTGGTACTTTCTATACAAAGTACATAGACAAATTTGAATATCTTGATGATTAAAATTGCGAGATTCTTCAAACTTTATCTGAAAATTTATTTTTTATAATATTACGTCATTTATTACATACAAAATAAATAAATATTATCAAAAAAACATTTGTTAGACATAGTGGTTCTGTTTTCTTTCGTCAATTATTTTATCAATGTTAACGTACCATAACTAGTCTGTTGCGATCTATTATGTTAAGGAATTCAATGGAATATGATTATGATATAAATATCAATAAAGTACTTTTAATATTTTAATAATAGTACTTAAATTTTCTTAGATTTTATAAAAGAATAATTTTGCAATCATTCATCCAAATTCAGTTTCAGCATATTGCCAGTGAGTGCTTAAGTATAAAATATTAAAAGGTCTACTACGACTATTGTGAACAAAAGTTGAGGCTATGAATAATTGATCGGATTTTTGTTTGTGATAAAGATAAAATCAACAATTTTAAATATTTTTTAATGCTATTGCCAAAATTTCTAGTAAGTAACTATTAAAAACACAACATTAAAGTAATAAATAACAATAAAGAAGAGTTTGAAAAGAAAACATGAATATGATTTAACATTATTTTACTCAAGTTTGCAACTTATGTGTTCGGGAGTGTGTATAAAAAGGACTATTTAAATGTGTATTTATAAAATAGACTTAAAGGTATTGGACACAAAAAATTTTAACATTTCCAGTGTAGTTTGTAAATATGTTAAGTCTTTGACTTCCTAAGAGGTTTGATTAAATACTATGATTTATTTTATGAACAACTAAATTTTTTCATTACTTCGCAATAATATTGCATTAAAAGTAAAAAGCGCGAAGTTTTCCCTTTTTTCTGCTTTCTATTTGATAAAAATTTACATATATTTATGGAAGTACATTATTGATATTGTCCGTATTAATTTGACCTCAACCTATACTCATGAACGCACATACCAGTTAACAAAGATGTTAACATAGAATAATAATATATAGACAAGTGTAAAAGGAATTTTTTTCCATTCCACTCCTCTTTATATCACAGACGACGTAGTAGACCTTCTGCAGTAAAATATTTTGAAAGCAAAATGGGACAGAGGACAATGGTAAACATGAATATGAAGAGTATGCCAAGATTTAAGCCAATACATATTACTAACATCCTAAGGACATGTGTAGGTACACATGTACGTCCTTACAAATATGAGTACATTGTATGTGTGTGTACTGTATGTGAATGCATACAAACAACAAAGAAAAGAATTTGAAAGCTTGTAACTATAATGTTATAGTTGAGTTTTTCTTTCTTTTCACATTTCTACAAGAATTTTCATTAGTATGCACGTAGCGAGAACAGGCTTCATACATAAATACTAGAGTTTCCAAAAAACCAAGGAATATGAAAACCGCGGTTTCGGGTTTGAACAAATTATGGTCTTGAGCTAGTTTGTTAAATATTAGTATATTATGGAAACATGTTGAAAACTCGTAAAAGATGGATTTTGTGGCAGTCATAACTCAATTTCAAGTTTTATTGCCAGAAGATATGATCAGATATGGATTAGAAGGTTCGCTTCTCATACGAAACATAGCATGTATGTTTGCATTAAGCAATAAATGTAAAACTTATTTTTATACACAGGAATCTAGTCAATTAATTTCTTAAATCGATTTTAGAGAAATTAAGTTCCTTGAATTATGAATATTTGTCCAGTACTCCTTTAAATCTCTGATATGTGCTCAGTTATTTGTTTTAAAACATGAAATGTAAAATATGGGCTCTACTTTTTTCTGTTAAAATTTATGTTTTTGAAAATTAAATTATATTATAATAAAAAGCTTGTTTTGCAGTACTAAATTTTTAATTTCTAAATTGAAATTTGTTCTAAAAGGAAAAACCGAAAAATGAAGAATAATTATCGGTTACGGTTTTAAGCTATTATCCGGTTTCGGTCAAACACGAAACTCTAATAAATACTAACACATTCATACCATTATACATACATACATTCATATAAATTTATTCATACATATAAAGAATTTTGAGCTTAAAAGTGTCAGGATATTAGCTTAACTTACAACACACTAAAAATAATGTACATGTATATGTATATTAGGGTGTCTCTTATAACATTTTGTAAACTATTTTCTAATATTTAATTATTTTGCTAAATTGCAACACATGTATTTCGTGTTTTAAAATGTTTGATTCTGAAATATACATGATTCTTAGCATTTAAATAAATAGTTTTAACAATTAAATGATGTGCGATTTTAAATTTTTTTATAATTTTTAGTTTAGAGGTAGAGAGATGTTTAACTTTGCTGTCTTGAACAACATTGACCCCAGGTACAAACAAATTTTTTTTGTGCTAGAAATTTAAAATTACAATTTCGTAAACAAGCTACCACTAAATAAAGGGTTTTTAAACAGGAACGCTACAAAAATAGACCGATAGGGACAGCAAACGACGCCACATTTTTTGCCGCTCTTTTGACATTTCTCTTCAATAAGGTTTGCCATTTCAGGATGGAAAGATATACGAGCCAACAACGAGACGAAATTATTAAAATTTACTACCGAAATTTCAATTTATGCTCGTCATACTCGTCCTACCAGATCAACAATTGAGCGTCTAGTGGAAAAATTTGAATCCACAGACACAGTACAAGATGTTCCCGTGCTAGTGAGACAAAGAAGTGCCCGTAGTGTCGAGAATATTGCTGCCGCTTAGGCTTCAGTTGAAGAAAGCCCAAATGTGTCTCTTACACGTCGTTCTCAAGCGTTGGGCATCTCTGTGACGTCGTTGTGGCGAATCTTGCGAAAAGATCTTAGCTATATCCTTACAAGATCAAACTGACGACCACCAGAAGCGTCGTATGTTCGTGAATGGGGCTGAGCAACAACTTGAAAATGATTCGGATTTTCATCCAAAAATCATCTTCAGCGATGAGGCTCATTTCTGGCTGAATGGCTTCGTCAATAAGAAAAATATGCATTATTGGTCAGACAGCAATTCACACGTACTCCATGAGTCATCATTGCATTCCGAAAAAATTACGGTTTGGAGCGGTTTATGGGCCGGCGGCGTCATTGAGCCGTACTTCTTCCGTGATAATCTAGACCGGCACGTTACTGTGAGTGGGAATCGCTACCGTTCAATGATAACATAATATATTTGGCCCTAATTGGATGATATGGACTTGGAGGACATGTGGATCCAACAGGACGGCACCACAAGCCACACACCATATGTCACATTAAATTTATTGGAAACCAAGTTTCTCACGAAATGGTCCAGTCGCTTGGCCGCCTGGGTCGTGCGATTTGACGCCGTTAGACTATTTCCTGTGGGGCTATGTCAAGTCAATGGTCTATGCCAACAAGCCAGCGACGATTGATTAACTTCGTATGAATATCGAATGTGAAATTGCAGCAGTATCGGCCGATTTATGCTTGAAGACCGTCGAATATTGGGTTCAGTGTCTGGACTTCTGCAAGCGTGCCTGTGGTGGCCATGCAAAAGAAATCGAGTTCCATACATAATGGCATCGAACGTACTTTCACAGGAATAAAGAATTTCATTGATATCCAAACCCGTTTTTGTTTTATTTAAGAAAAAACTTTTGTAGCGCTCTTATTGAAAAACACTTTATTTACCAGCTGAAATAAAATATTTAATAATAGGCTACGAAATATTTTAACAAGTTTGTACAGAAAAAAAAAAATTCCAAAACGGTCCTAAGGCTTACCCATAATGGTGCAACCATTAAAAATTTAATTTCTTATCTTTTTTTTAGGATTTATTAGAGAATCAAATTTTTGATTTGAGATTTGCATGAAATTTTACGATTGTTTTTGGTTATAATTTATAATAGATTATCGATGTCAGAAAATATTTTATATTTAAACATCTATGGGTTAATGAAATACGGAAACTACATTTGATTGGATTTTGTTTTTAAATATAACAAAATGATATTCGATTTTGCACTCCGTGATTTCAGCATTTTGTTGTTTTTTTTTTTTTGGACGCATCGAAAATGTGCCAACTAAGGGCCACCCTAATGTACATACATACATATATATGTATGTATGTAATAAATATATACATTTTGTTTGCATGAGTGTGCATATTCTTGTCTGTTTGCAGCGTATGAGTATTTAAATTGCAAATAAAATGTTTTATAAAATAACAATCTTATTAGACGTCCTGTGGGCTGTAATATTAGTTATTGTTAGTAGAGCTTCCTTTCTTGTCTCATTTAATTCATGGTCTACTTAGGACTCTGCATACTTTACAATATCTACATGTAGTTTTGCAAATTTAATATAAAGTCCATTTATATTTACTACATATGTACACATACATACTTATTACTTCTATAGAATATATATATATATTTACCTATATAAAGGCACATATTTATGATACAGTGAGTGGCAATATAATGATTACTTATTTAAGCTTCTTCTAAATTTGTACGTATTTATTAAATGCAAACATATCTTAGATTTTGTATCTATTGTAGGCTTATATTTAAAATTGTGTGAAACTGAAAGTTTGATGGAGATTTATAAATATTAATTTATAAATTGCAAATAAATTAACACATCAAAAATACAAAAATTGGTATTGGACTGCAAGAGCTTATACTTATTTTTTAAGCCCAAGATTTATAGCAGCTGGTGATAACTGTGCTAAATATACATTCTCGTTTTTCGTCTTACAACTCCTAGATTAAGACAACTGTTTGAAATAACATCATTTAACAGACTACTCACAGAGAATATACAAGGTTATGCTATCAACACTAGAATTTGTTAACATTATTTTACAAAACTATGATCTTTGTAATCATTCACGCGACTGCCGTAATTGGTTGCCATAATTTGCTATCAATTGTTATTAATACAAATAATATTATATACAAACGTACAATATATTTTGTTCAAAAATTATTAATAAATTTAAAAATTGTTTATACCAGAGACCGAAAATTATTGTGATTTATAAAATTTTCATTTCAAAAATCAGTACGATTAAAATAGAGTTTCCAATTCGGTTTTAACCGAAACCGAAACCGCGGTTTTTCAAGGCCTAAAACCGAAATCGAAACCGTCAATTATTCTTCGGTTTTCACTTTTAATCTATTTTCACTAGAAAAATTCAAAATTTAGAAATGAGAAACTAACTTTTTCATTCAATTATTCATCCAATATCTCTAAACACAGATCGGTAAAATTATCTTACATTTTTTAAATTGTATTACAAAATTGCTTCAGATGATGTAGCAGGCTGCCTTTCGCAGGCAAAATAATGTAAAATTTTTGTAACATAATCTTAGTTATTTTCAAATATCCGATAAAAGTATGGAGTGCTAGCTGACCGGTGCTCTTCGCCACCTCCCTTTGTAAATTAATACTAATTCAGGAAAACATGTCTCTAGTTTCATGTTTATTGATACATTGTAATGTGGATTGTAGCTCATTTTAGACGTATTATTAGAATAAAAACAGTACCATAAAGACCAACATTTTGTATTCCTATTCAGCATAATGAATGTTTAATTTCAAATATCTGTATCCATTATTATAGAAAATACGAAAGAAAGGTAAGACTATAATCACCGTTCGTGAATTCTAACTCATTCAGAATCATTTGTGCCTAATTTTAAGATTTATTATTATAAAATATTCAAAAAGTACCTTTACAATAAAGAAATAATAATATTTATTTTCCGTTTTGAATTCGCGTTTCTGGGTCCATCGTTATAAAATATTCAAAAAATACTACTAGTTCGAAAAAGTACCTGCAATTCCCTTTTTTATATTTTAACTCAGTCAGGATCATGTGTGTTTAATATCCTGCTTATAACTTCATTATTATAGAAATTTCAATAATAGTTTCTGTTACCTCAATATCATTATGCCCTCTATCCTTGTTTCTTTCCTTACTCAAAAGCATATCAGCCAACTATTATGTATATACAATAAGTAAAATAATTTATTATAATAAAAAGTACCATTGGAAGAAAGAGTAAAAATTGTCCACACTTAAACCACTGTCAGGTTTGAAATTTCAAAGTAATTTCCTGATTCTAGGTTCAATATTATAGAAAATTCATTTTGAAAAATGAAAGAGTACTCCTTAGTTTGGTTTAGTTCTCCATTTTTGGTATCATAATACAATTGAGCACCCTATTATTGGTTATTTCTTTACTGAGAAGCATATTAGCCAACTTTAACTAATTTAATATATTAAAAAGGTACCATTAAAGAAAAAGCACCAATTTTCCTTTATCCTCGTAAACGCTCGTCAAATTTGAACTTTAAATTTGTTTAGCATTTCCTATATTATCAACTGATTTAGTTTGGTTTAGTTCTCCATTTTTGGTATCATAATACAATTGAGCACTCTATTCTTGATTATTTCTTTACTGAGAAGCATATATTAAGTTAGTTAAAGTTGGCTAATAACTTTAACTAATTTAATATATTTTCCTTTATCCTCGTAAACACTCGTCAAATTTGAACTTTAAATTTGTTTAGCATTTCCTATATTATCAACTGATTGAATAGTAAATAAATTATCACAAAACCGAACCGAAACCGATCGGTTTTCAATTTTTTAAAACCGAAACCGCGGTTTTGAAATTCTTCGGTTTTTTGGAAACTCTAGATTAAAATGTCTTACGAATACTTTATGTACACTATAACATTTCTCGTACCTACTCGCAGAAAAAAATATAGTTGTGCATTGTTATTGTAACCACTTTAACATTTGTGCATGGTTACTGTAACCATTTCAACATTTTTAACAATATTATAGTCACAGTAACTATATATATGATTGTGGTAACAATAATATGGTTAATTTACGATTCACATAAATATTTCAACCATATATATGGTTACAGTAAACATGTATTTGTTTGTGAGAAACAATTAATTTGATGAATAATTTTATCATAATATGTTGCTCTCAGATTATGACATGAGAGCAACATAATATGGTAAGTCCTTCATCATATAAATGGTTGTCACAAACACATACATGTTTACTGTTACCATATATATGGTTGATACAATCATGTGAATCGTAAATTAACCATATTATTGTTACCACAATCATATATATAGTTGCTGTGACTATAATATTGTTAAAAAGGTTGAAATGGTTACAGTAACAATGCACAACTATATTTTTTT
Organism: Calliphora vomitoria; assembly: GCA_942486065.2. Lineage (NCBI taxonomy): Eukaryota > Metazoa > Arthropoda > Insecta > Diptera > Calliphoridae > Calliphora > Calliphora vomitoria. The sequence continues at coordinate 65,941,463 of OW818030.2, read as the reverse complement.
CTGTGTGTATATTTATCTGATTGTTCATTAAGCTTTTCCCCTGATTTTTATGATAAAAATCAAAAACATTTTGGTGACCGAGATTTGAACTACGTTTTGTACAAGTTGATGAACCCTCATGAACTATGTTTGTTGTACTTGTTATTTTCCAGTCAGATCGCGTTTTCGAAATATCGCGGTTTTTATATTTTCGTTGAATACACTACTTTTTGGTGTTTTTCTTCAAAATTTTGGGTAATGCAGCCTAGAATGTGAAATTTATTTACCATGAAACTGGTGAACGTAAACGTATGTTTCTTTTGAGTATCACAATTCTGGCGGATGTTTTGGCATATTTGTCTGATATTTCAAGAATGTTCAAATTTTACTCATTTAGCTCTTTATCATTAATAAAATTTTCTTTCCGAAAATTCTAAATAAAAATTTAACACTGCACATTTAAGGCATTACACCGAACATAGTTTTTAATTAAAATGAAAAATTAGTTAAAAATTCTAAAAAAAAATATGTTTTTATAATTACATTTTTAGGTAGTCATTAGTCTTATTTTGTAGTACACATTTAAATCTAACTACAGCAATAGAAATATTTCATTGACGTTTTTTAAATATCGCAAATCTTGTATTTACGTGATATATAGCGTTTTTGGTGAAAATATTTTATATATGGGGCATTTCATGTCAATTAACCAACTTTTGAAATCGATGTCTTCCGATTGGGATGAAATTTGCACCATAGTTAGTTCTATTGAATATTAATCAGACATAATTTTTCAACAAGATCGGTCGAGAACCGTCTGAGTTAGAGGGGCTCAAAATTTGACATTTGGCCAATCAGGTGTTTTTTGACATCCATATTGTTCTTAGCAAAATGTTTTCCAAATAGTTTAAATAGCTATTTCATCAATCTATCGATAAAAAAACTTTTTTGACTTTTTTTCAAAAGAAAGTTTAGATATTTTCCTTGAATACTTATTTGGTTGCCAAGTGGGACGCGAGTGGGATATGTAGCAAAATAAATGTTTTTTAACTCAAAACATAAAATTTTAAACTTTTTTGCAAAATCAAAAACTTTGTTGACTTTTTTTTCAAAATGGGCCCTTTTTTAATTTTTTTTTTTTTGCTAAAATAAAGCTTAGGTCCATTCCTTTAAGGGGGTTTTGGTCGCTTAGTGGGATATCTATTAAAATAAATACTTTGTAAATAAAGACATACAATTTTTGACTTTTTTTTTGCAAAAAAAAAAAGTTTTGATTTAAAAAAAAAAAAAAATTACAAAAATTTTTTTTTTCCGAAAGATTGAAGAAGTAGCAAATATAAACTATTGGGACACATTTTGCTAAGAACAATAGGTAATAAGTTACATGAATGAGAAAAAACACCCGCATGGCCAAAATGTAAAATTTTAATCCCCTCTAACTTAAAAAGTTCTCGACCGATCTTGTTGAAAAATTGTGTCTATCTAATAGAACTAACTATGGTGTAAATTTCATCCCAATCGGAAGACATCGGTTTCAAAAGTTGGTTCACCTGACATGAAATGCCCCATATATAGATTTATTTCTACATTATATTTACACGAATTGTCTAAGTTGCGAATTTGAATACCAAAATACAACTAGATAACAGTGTATGTGATTGATTTTTGCTGAGTTTTTAACATATATTCGCCACAAATGTAACAAAACATATTAGGATATTTGAAATAAGAGAAATTATATTTAAAAAAAAACAGGAAATTAAAGCAATTTGTTCTTTTTGAGGCCTTCCCTGTCAATTACAGTAAAACAGATCCTTACCTAACAGAAAAATTGATATTTTAAGCAGTTTTTTCTTATAATTTAAAAAAAAACGGATATATTTTATGATCACGCAATTCGAAAAAATAATTCTTTAGTTTATATATAATCATGTAGTTGTTAAATATTCAATTAACGAACAATTGTATAAATTTTTTAATACGAAAACATGCGAAAAATATTGTAAAACTTCGCGTTATTTGCCAAATAGTTTAGTACGTTTTAAGCGAATTTTCAATATTTGTATATAAATTAGTTTATTGATATGTTTTTATTGTATTTCGTGGACAAATTTTATACCGTTTTACCATAGGTCAAACTTATAAGAATAAAACTGAAAAAAGTTAATTTTCAACATCCTTGCGATATCACCAATATATCCCGGAATATAGATAAACATAATTGATGTCAAAGAACAGATAATTTTATCATTCATGCAATACGCAACCAATAAGAAAAAAAAAAAAATAAAAATACTGAAGAACCAAAAAAAAATTAAAACGGAGATACATATTTTAAAAACAAGAGCTGCCCAAAAAAACTAAAGTTTGTTTTGACAATGTAATGTCCCATATAAGTTTTATCAATTACATTTTTCGCTGCACCTAACTAAAAGGTCAATTTTATATTCCCCTGTGAATAATTATTTTTGATTTTTTATATTATTTGCTACAAAAACTCATTCAGCAATTGTAATTTAAGCAGACAAAAATTAAAATACAATTGTTGAATTCACAAGGTATCCTATCCTGTCATATTGTCATAATGTTCTAATATTTCACAATGGTTTAAAATGTTGTTTTTCCCATTCAAGCAAAAAATGTCCTAAAATCTTATTACTCTGTATAGTATGTTTATTGTGCTGTCGTAATCAATCAGCAGTGACCTGCACCGAATACCTAATAGCCGCATAAGACGAGTCAAAAAATCAAGCAAAAATAAAACAAAAACCAAATATTTACTTCTTTGCTTAAAAGTTGTTGCAGAATTGTTTTTAATTGATGCTATAGAAAATATTCAGGTTAGATATAAATTACTTTATTATTATTATTTACTTATATTATTTTAGTTTTCCCACTTGGAATTGTAACATAAAATTGTTTGTATCGTTTTTTTTTTTTATATCAGCTGATTTAGATTTGATTCAGTTGTATTTTTTCATGATATTATTTAAGTACTTCTGAACTTAGGACACGTTGTGAATTAGCTTAACTTAAATGAAAATCTTTGTTTTTATCAGCATTATATTAAATGAAACAAACTTTATATATTTTTGATCAGATCGATGAGAGGATGTGATTTAGAGATGCATCATCATCTTTAAGATGTAATAACAAAAATATAGAAATTCACGGAGACTTTTTAACCCTTTCACGACCATAAGAATATTTGTATAAAAGAAATAATTTTTTCTATTTAATGTGAATTAGTTAGCGCCAAGAAAACATATTTTGAAATTAAAACAAAAAATTTTTTATCGGATTTAATGGAATTTTGGTCGTAAAGTGCAAATGTTCGTTCCACATACTCATGTTTAGGGACTACATATCAATGAACGGAACATGAATAATGATTTTATAACTTTTTATAATAAAAATGCACTTACCAGGCCTAATATATACCCCAATATAAAATTTAAAAAATCAGGTTCATACTTAAAAAGACTTGGGCACAATTCTTGAACACAGTACCAAAATAAAACTGTCAATTTTCAAAGACAATAAAAAAAATAAAGACTATAACCGAACTTGTTTTAATCTTAACACATTAATAAGAGACACGTTTACGAACTAATTAAAATTAAAATGGCACCCATTAAATTTTTGTTGTTTAGTTATTCAATATTTTTGTGTTGGGACACCGGTGTCCCTGTGGTCGTCAAAGGGTTAAGAATGTTGCGTTCTGGACTATAGAAGTGTGAATATATATATGAAACTTGAACTAGTACACTTCACAGAACGATCCAAATCTTTAAAACAATCGGTGTAGAGGTTTGGGTACCGAAACTGACTAAATTTTAAAACTAAATCGATATATATCGAGCAAAAACAGAACTCTACAGATAACTCACATCACATTGATCTTATGTAAGTATATGAAAATTGTTGTCAGATTTAGGGCTGTAGGTCTTTAGTTTATTTATTACGAATGAATACTTCTCCTTTATTAATATAAATGTTTGTATGTTCCCGTGATCTCCGAAAATAGGATAAAAATCCTTTATTTCATATTTGGAAACACTTCTGGCAAGTTTTTCCCTTATCAGAACTTGATTGACAATTTTGTTGTGTATAAATGAAATAATTATGGTTTAAACGACATTCAATATAAAACAAATGTTTGAAAATAGTTATAATAAATTATGGAAAAATCGAATTTTTCTTAGATTTTGAGGAAAAAAAAAAAAAAAACTGAAAAGTAAAATGTTTCCTTGTAAGAACAATGACAGCGAGTTACGGATAAATTTAAAAAAAAAATTAATATGTTTCAACTTGTCTTTTGTCCACGCACTGTACATGTATAATACATACACATACATATCCTTCTCAATTTGCTGCTAGAAAACACAATAAAAATCATAGAATATTAAAAATACCAATAATACTAGAAATATTACAGTCATCGTATGACTCAAGAAAATGTCAGTAATCTTTATAGAAAAAAATGTTTAAAAAAACAATGAAATGAGAAGAAAAATTACAAAAATTATATAAATCATGTTCCAAAGATCTGTTACAACTTGTATGTGTTGCTCAACAGCAGCAACAGAAATACCCTTCTCCTTTAAAACAAAAAAATATATATATACATATACAATGTATGTATAGATGTGTACGTGCGTCCGGATGGATGAAAAATGTGTAAGTTTATAATTTTGAAAAATATTTTAGTTATTTGGAAATTATGTTGAACAACAATGTTGTACCTTGTGAAATTTCAACTGCAGGATACACTAGTGCACAAACACAGTTTCTTTTAAATAACAGTATATATGGTTAAATACCAAAATATTTTCACATCAATGAAACCGTTTTATACCAGCAAATATTTTCTAAATTTGCGAATTTTAATTAATTAGGTTTACACTATTGTCTTAAGTATACTTTGGTAACTTGTTAAAGAATATAAGGAACGTAGATTTTAATATTTTTTTAAAGAAATCCATTTATCATCAAAACAGGATATAGCATACAAAATCGTCCATATTCGAAGAATATTTAAAAAAAAAAAACCATCAAGAAATTAACAAAATTTTGACTTAAATATAAGGCATTGCAGGATTATAAACCTGTATAAAATACAGAATGTAATCATTGGAGGGTTCTCGAAATAATTGAAATTTTGGGGTATATTTCAAAAAATGTATTTACGTTTTTGTGTTTATTTGTATAACTTATTGTCCAGTTTGTATAAACTTAATCTTATGTTCATACCTGAAAGTTGTTATAAGGACTGAGATCGTAAAATTCTTAACACACGTTTTTCATTAAAACTTTTAACCCAAGTATTATTTGATTTTTTTTGATCAAATTACCTTTGTAAAGCATGTCAGTTATTATGTTTAATGTCAATTATGTTCATTTGTTGTTAATCTGATTAAGATGAGTGAAATAATATTTCAATATTTTCAACAAAACCCAACTTGTTCCTACAAAAGGTTGCCCAAATAATCAAAGGTCTGCTATCAATCTTTCTCCAATGTTATTAAACAGTACCGGGAGAACTTGTCCGTTGATATAAAACCTTATTCAGGTAGAAGGAGTGGTCCTCATGATGTTTCTAATGCCAAAAGAATAGGAAGCATTTTCAAAAGAGCTCCCAACACCTCCAGTAGGAAAGCAGCCCGGTTAGGTCAGTACTCGGACTATTTGGTACGCAAAGTTAAAGCCAGTGAAGGTTTACAAGCATTCAAGGCTCAAAAACTTCCTAATATGAACTTTGCTAAAAATTTAGAGGCCAAAGACAGAGCACGGAAATTGAAGTAAAATTTTATACCTGCATAATGGATGACGAAATGTACGTATGGACAATTTTTTGCAGCTTCTGGGTCAATTTTTTTATGTTGCGTATGCTCGAGGAAATGTTGAAGAAATATTTAAAAGCAGACAAAATTTCCCAAAAAGTTCTTGGTATGGCAAGCAATATGCAGTTGCGGCAAAAAAGCCAAACATTTGTTACAAAAGGCTCCATAAATACCAAAATTTACATCAAGGAATGTTTGCAAAAAAGGATGTTTCTATTCATAAGACTTCTTAATGTGTCCACTTATTTTTAGCCAGATTTGGTGTCTGTCACTATCGTAAGAAAGGTCTTTAGTGGTAAAAGAACAATAATGTGGAATTTGTACCAAGAGAGGCAATTCCTCCAAACTGCCTGGAGCTGAGTCCTGTGGAGAGATATTGGGCTGTTGTTAAAAGAGAATTGAAGAGCACAAAAAAGGTGTCCAAAAATGTGATAGATTTTAAACGGAGATGGACAACCTGTTCGAACAAAGTGACAGAAATCACTATAAAAACCATAATGGAAGGGCTTTCGAAAAAGGTTCAAAATTGCATCATAAGTGGTTAGAACTATAAAAATATTTTTTTTTGTAAATTGTAACAATAATTTCAATCAAATAAAAAAAGATTCAAAACTGTAAGTTTCGTGATTTCACTTTTATTAACATATATGTATGTTAAAAATTTGTCAATGTCAGTAATTTTGTCATTCCGTTTGTAACATATCAAAATATTGGTCATAGTACTAAGAAGTATGTATGTATATTCTGGGCCCTCATACGATTCTAAGGCGATCTAGCTATGTCTGTCCGTCTGCTTGACTGTTTAAAACACGATAGGGCCCAAACGAAAGATGCTGAAATTTTGCCATTTGTTTTTTGTGAAGAAACCTTCAGTATAAGATATTTTCATGATTTGCTTTAGATCATTATAAATAAACACTCTATTGAAGTTATCCTTTTAGATAAATCTGAAACCAAACAAATATTTACACAGGTTTGTAACCCTATTTTAAAAATATTAAGGGCCATTATTACAACTTGCCTTTATGTTTCCAATAGTAAAAGTTAACATTAAAGCAACCTTTTTCTATTACTTAAAGTTACCTTTTACTATTACGAACTTAAAGGCAAGTTGTAATAATGGCCCTAAGAAATGTATTTTTAACGATTTTTAAATGTGCCATATTTTTGACGTGCTTCCATGATTGTTTTTTATGCGAACATATTTGATATGGTTCACAGTGCTGCCATATGTGAAGATTTTAAATTCTCCCATATGTACAAGCCGAAAAAAGGAATAAAAGCAAAAAACTATGTAACTGGGAACTGTTTTTTTAAATATCTTGGATAAGATGCAATACAATGAACGCAACTGGAAAGTTTGTGGAGATTTGAAGGTTATTGTCCTAATTTTAGGGTTACAACTAGGATGTACAAAATACTGTTGTTTTCTTTGTGAGTGGGACAGCAGAGATCGGAAAAATCATTATGATCAGAAAGACTGGTCTAAAAGGAAATCTCTTACTCCAGTACAAGCAAATGTTAAAAATACTTCATTAGTGCTGCCTGATAATATATTTTTACCACCTTTACACATAAAGCTTGGGCTCCTGAAAAACTTCGTGCAAGCTATGGATAGGAGTGGTGATGGCTTTTTATATTTGAAAGAAAAATTTCCTAAAATGAGTGATGCAAAAATTGAAAAAGGCATATATGTTGGTTTTCAATTCAGGCAGTTGATGAATGATTAATTATTTAAAGAAAAACTTACTGTTTTAGAAAAATCAGCCTGGGAAACCTTAATAAAAGTGACTTTAAATTTTCTGGGAAATCACCGATCATGCGACTATAAAAGAATTGTAGCGGAGCTGTTATCCACTTATAAGGATTCGCGATGTAATATATCGTTGAAAATACATTTCTTACATTCACACTTAGATTTCTTTCCTAATAATTTGGGAGCCATAATCGATGAACACTGTGAAAGATTCCATCAAGACATTTCTACAATAGAAAACCGATATCAGGGCAGGTGGGGTCCACGAATGCTGGCGGACTACTGTTGAACATTACAAAGAGACATTCCTGAAGCAAAATACAGACGGAAATCATAAGAATACATTCACGTATTATACAAAATAACGTAATTTTGTTGATAAAACTGAGATTTTTCTAAAATATACAGCCCAATTATGAATAAAAAATTCCCAGGGAGTTTGTTCCCCGGGAGTTTTTTCCCATTGTATTTGAATAGGAAAAATGAGAAAAGGGAAAAAACTCCCGGGGAATTATTATTCATAATTGGGCTGATAATAAAATCAAATTACGAAAAAACTATTCCTATTTAAAACATTCTAGTTTAATTTCTGTAATCCTTATCCTTGTTCTAAGCATAACTAGACAAAATTATTCTTGTTACATGCAAAAAGTGTTTTTTTGTCGACCAGTGTTATAAATAGTTTCATATCCCAAATATTAAACAATTCTGGGATTTTACCATATTCATACATATTACATATTCACATACAACATATTTTGTTATATACAATCACTCGAACACATACATACATATACTTATACGTATATGTAGTATATATATATATATATATAATTGTTTGAGACAGTGTATATATATATACATTTAAAACTAATCTTTTCCATAGTTTGGTTTTTTTTTTTTCTCTCCAGTTAGTTAGTTTTATGTTTGTACTTTAAAAGCAATTAATTTTCCTGCGTACTTACAGTTCACATTCAGGGCGACAGTTGTTTCCAGTGTATGACCCTCGGTCATGGCACGATTCCAAACGACGCATTTGTATTTGGCGCCATCATCAACCCGCCTTGGTAGTATCTGCAACGTAGCATTTGTATAATGATTCTTTGAACCGCCTTTCAAAATGTACGACTGTAGTGGCACTGTACTGCCCTCACGATACCAACTGCACATGGAACAAGTAGAAGAAACAATGGATGAAAAATTGAGAAAGAAAAAAAAAAGAAACAAGTGAAAATTATTTCATTATTATTTTCTTGCTTTGAAAATTAATTATTAGAAGTATGAAATAATGAAACTATTCTACATAAATATGTGTGTACGAGTGCATAAGTTTAAAGTATCACAATGACTACCACAGAACTGAAATAACAATTTGAATAGTACTAAATTAAATGCAACAAAATTTAATTGTATAAAGCGAACAAAATGTTCAATAAAATGTTATGAAAATAAATTGAAACAAATTTAATATTTTAGTAAAATAGTTTTCTTATACTAATTTCCCAATTTTATTGATAAATTCACTTAATTTATTGTTGGGGTATAAGCTAGTTCTTATGCGCATTTCACTGGTTGCTTAGGCCAGGTCATCAGGAAACCTTTTCCCAAAAGACTTTAGAAAAACTAAATATATTTTACAAATAGAACTATAGAGTGAATGAGAATTACAGACACTCAAGCTTTATTTGTAAAAATATCAAAACTTAAACAAAACACCAACAATAAACAGTAATTTTATCTTTTCTTACATTCTCTACTACAATTGGTTGGTTTATTTTGTTACAGAAAAGCTATGACCAGTTACTTATATGTGAATATGTGTATAGTTATATAGAATTTTTTGGATTTTCGTCCAAAAATTTAAGGAAATTCTTTGGAAAATACCTTACTCTGATATCCTTCGTTTAAGGATGATTGTCTATGCTATATTCTGGACTGAGCAGAAACGGATAAAAATCTACGATTCATTATCATTAATAGGAGATCAAATATGATGAAATCTGACTAAAAGTTATTAATAGTAATACTTTTGGTATTTTGAACGCGTCTATTTATTAAAAAATATAAACTTTGAACCCATATAGAAACCAAACTAAAGCGAATTGCGAAATTCTAGAGAACCTTAAATTTAAAAGTTGAAAAATTAACTTTTCTGATCGAAATTTTTGGTTAAAGTTTGACAAAAATTTTATTTGTTATTGATAAATAAAAAACCTCTATTCTGTTAAAACAATTTAATATTATTTGCTAATCTCAATGTTGAGTTTGACAATATTAAGTTCAATTTGTTCCTTAATATTAGGTAGCAATATTTATTTATAAGGATTTCTCATCAATTTGTTTTCTCAGTATTAGTTTGGAATTCTTAATTCCAATTTTTTTTTTCCTTGTACCAGCACTCAGGGGATGACCCCTACTCATGCAATGCATTGTGTTGGAACTAGGAAAATAGGTTATGGGAAGGAGGATAGAGGGAGTAGTGTTTGTGGATATTTGATTTGAATTTTCCTACATTGAATGGGACAGGAAATACTTCGACAGGAAGCTTATTCCACATACGGACGGTACGGCTAAAAAATTTTCGAATTTTCTCTGTAGTGTGTTGTGCGATCCAATGACCAATCGATCACGAATGGATGAGCCCCCGATGATGAGCGTGTATTTCGTAAGAAACTACGGGTTTCGGGAACGAGTTCCCTAATTTCATCAGAACACTTTCCATTGTAGTATCGATAGAACAGTGAAACACAACCCACATTGCGACGATGCTCCAGAAAATCAATAGAGCTGGATACCCTACTGTTACCGATTAGAATCTTCGCCCTCTCCTGTACGCGGTCAAATAACTCCAAAATAGACTTCGAAGCACCGGCCCATACATGAGAGTTGTATTCCATTTTGGGTCGGATATAAGTGGTGTATGTATTTCTTACACCGTCTTAGAAAACCGAGGCACTTGAATGCTTCTTTCGACACTTGAAAAATGTGTTTTGTCCAGCGAACATCACACTGAATTTTCATGGCTAGAACATCGAGAGCTTCTGATTCCTTAATATTTACACCAACCATAGAAACAGATGAAGCAACATGAACTGTCGTGCGTTTGTGTGTTCACATACAACATTAAGTCTTGCCTGCATTGAAATCGACTCTATCGCACAACCCCATTCAGAGATTGTCACAAGATCTTGGTTAAGCGTATTATTCATGTTTTACCTCATTGCCCCAATCTCCGACAGGCTTGGTCTATAGTTGAATGAATATGAATGGCAAATGTTGCTGTCATCTGCAAAAGAATAGATAGGGTTGGAAGTTTGACTTAGAAGGTCATTTGGAAAAGTAAGGAATAGAGTAGGAGAAAGAACTGAGCCTTGCGGTAACCCTGAATTAATCTTGAACTCATTTGATGAGATCTCATCTACCACAACTCGTATAGTGCGATCTCTGATAAAGCTCGATATCTATCGAACGCTCGATATCTATGGCTCTAGATATTTCTATCTAGAGCCACCACTTTACTTTCGCCAAAACGGTGAATTTTTCCGATAGGAAGGCAAGCAAGTCCCCCGTAGTGCGTCCTCTACGAAAGCCGTACCGCCGGTCGCTAAGTAAATTGTTCGACTCTAGATATTTCACAAGATGGTGGTTAACCATTCTCTCCATAACTTTGGAAAGTGCAGAACAAATTGCTATTGGGCGATAATTTTCAGGATTGTTTGCCTCTCCCTTTTTTTGAATTGGCGTTACATTAGCAACATATAGGAAATTCTCCGGCACGGTATAGTATGCTGAAAAGGTTTGCTAACGGACGTGCTAGCGTCGAAGAACACTGCTTCAAGACCAGTGCTGGTATACCATCTGGCCCAGGAGACTTGTTTGTATTGAGATCCGCTAAAACCTTTTATATTATGACACTTGAAATAATACTCCTGCTCTGAAAATTTGAGTAGAATTGTTTTAAGCTAATCCGTGCCACATCGGCTCTGAAGTTTGAAAATACATTTAGAAGGGAAATATTACTTTTTTTCAGGTTTTGTAAACATGTTGTAATTAAAGTTAGATTTTTCCCCTTTGTAAATTTCTTCTTCATAAATATTGTTATGATCTTTTTTTAATTGCATTCCTTAAAAGGTTAGTTTTTTGTGTTGGTATATATATATTTTTTTTCCATTTTATGAATTTTACAAAGTAAACAGGAAAATCCCTCAATTTTATATCCTTCAATTAATTTAAAGTTTATCTTGTCTCGCTCATTACATTTCACCATTCTTAACTTGTTGTTTTTTCCATTTAATTTTTGTTCATTCTTTGTTATTTTTGGCATCCTGTTGTGTAAACATTTGCTTGCTCTTAAAGTGATTGTATTTCTATATTCTGTACTTTTTTGTGTGTTTTGTTCGTTATCTTTTGCTTTAGTTCCTGGTCATATTAACTTATGGCGCAAAAATAGATGAATGAATAGTTGAATGAATGGATGAATACCACAAACAAAACCCTACTTAATCTGCATCTAAACAATAACACAAGAGCACACTTATACAAAGACACACATACATACATACCTATACATACAAATATATGTACGTGTTTGTATGTATATGTACACAAAGATTATATCCTGATAATCGTACCTCTTAGTCTATTCAATACACAAACAATTTGTGAAGGGGAAAAACTACAACATACCTACATAGATACAGTTATAATGGATACATTAGGGTGGCCAGTTTTTGTATTTTCAATGCTCCGTCATGTAAAAACCAAATACTGAAATTTTGAGCAAAATCGGATAACGTTTAGAGGTTGCATATTTCATTTGAAGTTTTAAGTTTTGGATCAAATTAGGAATATGTATTTTTTAAATCCCAAATCTATGGGAACATTAATTAATTATTAATGCATTTTTGATCTGTAAAGATATTTTTCTACTTTTTATTTCATATTATCTTCTAAAAATTGTATTTTCAATACTAAAATTTTCAAATTTGTTTTTACTTTAAACCTCAAAAATTGAATGTCAAAAAAATTAAAAAAAATATATATTTTTGTTTGGACAAATTATACATATTTCGGTTATTTAAACGCATTAAATGTTTGTAACAAAATTAACAACTATTGTGTGTTTGTGAAATAATGTGTAACAACCCAGCAGTTAAGCCATTAGTCAATGTATACCTTATAGACAGTAATTGTCATTAATGCCTGATCACTTGGCTGACTTCAATTTATATATTTTGGGTCATTTGACACGTACAGTGCCCAACTTAATTATTGGCACAGGATGCTCATTGTTCTTTAAGTTCTATTTAAAGGCCATATTGTAGACATATCGTATTACAATTTTGTATTATTATTTACTAATAAAAATTATTGGCACACTTAACCAGATTCTTCAAATTTTATCGATCTAGCCACTTTTTTATTTAAAAGGTTTTGTTTTAAAAAATGTAAATGTCAATTTGTAAAAGATATTCACAATAATAATCTGAGCGCAAAATCATCCTTCACTTGCACAATCAAGGAAAATCATATGCTGAAATTTGGAGTACCGTGCAGCGTTTTAAGGGAGCATTAACACTTGAATGTGCTAAATATACAGGACTTCCTAGATCCTTAAGTGAGCGTAAATCCAGCCATATAATCAAAATGGTCAAGTAATGTCCAAAAATATCTTCAACAGCAGATTGCTGCAGAGATTAAAGAAGAGCTTGGGAAATATGGTCACGCAGCAACAGTCAGATGAGTCAGATGAGCAAACTATACCGAGCAGAGTCTAGGAGACAGTCCCGCGCTAGTGATTAAACCCATCATTTAGGGTGGGAACTAGTTACTTCAATAACTACGTGACTAGTTATTTGACACGTTTTGATTACAATGAGACTGTATAATAGTCACGTAGCTAGTTATGTAACTAGTTGTCACCCAAAGGATGGGTAAAACCACGGTCTCCTAGATCAGTTGGTAATTAATATTTTATTGGAAATTTGTGTTGTTGTTGTACAATAATTGGGGCCATCACTCTTATTCTTTGGTTATTGCATTTTTAATAAGTACTAGCTGAACCCGGTTCGCGTTGCTGGCCCTTAGAAAACATCTGTTTCATATTGCATTTCGGTCTCAATTTTAATATACAGTGTCGGACAAAGTCGGTGATACAACCATCAATTTTAATACATGTGGTGGCAGTCCGGCTGGTTCCAATGAATTCAAAAATTCAGTAGGATAATCGACGGCTTGTTCTTCGTTCATTACTGTGTTAATCGATTTGCATTTTATTGTTTCGCCAGGCAGATTCAATTGTATTTGTTTATTGAGCTTGTTAACATCATAATTTGTTGGTGCCAAAATTGCAATCCGAATTTTATAGTTGGTTGTAAAAATTGGGAATACCTTGTTAACAATGAAATCTCATTTGTGGCGAGATCAATTGAAATTTTTCCATTTCTGATGTCCAACAATTGTTTTGAGAATGTTTCGGCAGAAGGGTATTGCAGCAAATGCACACGCATGTTCGTTGATAGCGTTCGGCTTCTGTAGCTTAATTTCCAGTGAAATAAATTTGAAGGAACTTCGCATCATCATTGGGAAACGGGAGCAATTATCCAATTCTGTGGTACATTTGGCCTTTAACTTTAAAGGTGGGCATGAAGCCGACGTCATGAGTTGCACTTTTTGATATTTTAAAGGAAGAGCTTGGAAATAGGATTGGCGCCGGAAATGTAACTTAGAAGCAGCTTAGGCGCCTCAATAACTGGTGGCAGAATAACTTTACCGTTCGAACAGCAAATTCCCGGGGATTCCTTAGGGAACTTCAAAACGCGGCAAATTTAAACGTAAGCAATGTTTGTCCATTGCGGCAATCAGTACGTCCTTGTGATGCCTGTAGTCATAATACTTATTGTAATAAAATGCCGGCAACTTTAAATCGATTCTTTCTCTTGATTGAGCCATTCGGGAGCGATTGGCTTCTAGTCTTTCGATATGCTGTTGAGGTGGCTCCACAGCACTCGATGAAGATGCAATGCGATGCATTTGCTGAAGCCGTGATTCTCGTTCTCTTCCAGTTTCTACGGCTTTAGACGTAGATGCCCTTTCTAAAACAAATCTTATTTGAATAAAACCGTTATTTTTTATTAAAAGTGGAATGCGGAGAGTTATTCAAAATATTATTTTATTTCATAGATTTCATATGGAAATTTCTTATTCATGCACCTAATATGCAAGAGTAAACAAAATTGTTTATCATCGATTGATAATATAAAAGAACTTTTATAGTACCGGATATGTGTTGAAATGTATTCCTTTCTTCGCTTACACCAAATAATTCGCTTCAGAGTACACCACTTTGAATTAAAATTTTTAGAATGATGTTAAAAAACGAAATTTTGTATTCCCGAATAACCTTTTAATGATAAATTTGCAGGTGCCCGTGCATCAAGACTAAACTGGCAACTCGCTTTATATTGATTTTCTTGCGAAAACAATAAAGCAAGTTGTTTTATTTTTTCTTTACTCACTTACACACTACAGTTTGTGTCGGCAAGAAACCAACCAATTGTAAATTTCAGTGAATTTATCAATAAAAATTGGGAATTTAGCATAAGAAGATCTTACTGAAAAAGAAAATTGTCATTGTTTGAACGTTGGGAATAAAAAAAAGGTTTTATGTATTCGTTGCCAATCAAATGATTCGGTTGCACACATAACAAGTAAGAAAGTATGGTCGGTCAAGCCCGACCATATAACACCCTACACTAAGAAATGAGCAAAAACATTTTTCTTTCAAAATTTCAATAATTTATATTCGTGAGCGATTTTCGGAAGTGGGCGGACGGACATCGTTTAATCGACTCAGAAAGTGATTCTGAGTCAGAAAGACTGATATTTTTGGGCGTTACAAACATCTGCACAAATCCATTATACCCTCCCCACTATGGTGGTGTAGGGTATAAAAATTCAGTCTCTAAGGTAGAATCATTCGATTGACAACAAATTCGTTGCTATCACGAATCTGTTTTCTCTATGCACCGAAAGTTTTATCAAGATCATAAAACGTGAAGGCTAAGAGTTAAATTTTACAATGTTTGCTATTTTTAATGTTAATTTGAAATAATAAATATTTTTGTTTGGACTTTTATGTAACTTGAGGGACAATAATCGAATTAAAATGTAATTGTTTAACCAATTTGTCTCTTTTATATCTCATTAGAACGATAATTACGTCTAGATTTCGATTCTTTTACATTGAAATGCAGAACAAATTATTCAATAGAAAAACGTTTGCAAACTGAACTGAAAAATATAATTTTCCCCTTGTAAATACATTTCCAAACTTCAGAGCCGTCACGCCACCAGTTAGCGTTATCCTATAATCCTAATATTTTACAAAACGTATTTCTAAAATTCTAGTGGCGACGGGTGGCCTGCACCTAGATATTTATTTTCACCCATACAATCTGGGAGCACTCTAATAAACATATACATGTGATGGTAGATTACCCTACACGGCTGATAGTTAAATCCTGCTCTGTGGAGGACTAAAAGTTCTCTCCCGCATAAGAGCTAAGTATCACTTATATACAACCAAACTTCCATAACCGCAATTTACTGCAACAAAAGCATCACCATTGTCATTCTTCTTTGTTATTTTTATAGCTTTTTTTTTTCGTTTTGTTTCCTGGCATTTATTTTGTTTGTGTCCTCGGTTTCCTCATTTTTATACTTTTTGTTATATTTTTTTTTTTATATACATAAATCTACATTTTAAGGAAGACAAGAGAAATTGAATGGACGATTACTTACGTTATCATTGGATCTGGCGAACCTCCAATGCTGCTGCATGTCAATTCGAGCGGTTTGTCTTCGGTAGCAACGGCAATATTGCCGGGTGATATTATGGGCGGATGGGGTGGTGTCAGAACTGTCAAATTGTAAAATTCCTGATGAACATCTGCACCTGTACCTTTGGCCTTGATGCGACACTCGAAACGGCCATTGTCGCGATTGTATGATGTATTTTTAATTTGTAAGTCATAAATGCCACGACTGGGTCGAAAGTCCAATCTATTAAAGGAAGACAACAACACAGAATAAAACCAGAAACGTTAAACACTAAGTGAAAAGTAAGAACAATGTAAATAACAAATAAAGTATGAAAAATTATTGTAAATGAAAGAAAAATACTTTTAACACAGCAACTATAGGTAGCAGCAACACCAAATACAATGACATTATAAATATTTAATGTTGATTTTTTAACTTTAGCCAAAAGCATTTATTTACCCATCTCCCTGTCCGTCGGCAATATAATGTTACAGGAGGCGTTGTTGCTGATTATCATAATGAATGAAATATTATACATAAAATAAATTACGGATGTAGCAGGACTAGTATTTTAATTCACAAACAACAATTTGTTATTTAATGTTTGGTAAATTATATACATTTTATTTGCATATACAATATCTTTGAAGGAGTTATTCCATAAACGAGTTACTGAAGTAAATTTATGCTTCAAATTAAAAAAAAATTATGTTTTTATTTTTAGTCGGATTTTTTTGTTTTTTCGAAACAATTCATTTCGTTGCCAAGTGGGTAGAGCTGCAATTAAGTATACATACTTATTACAAATCAAATTATATCTTATATTTCATTTACTTATTTATTTATATATATATACTCAGATTTATCATATAATTGCAAATTTTAGGATACATTTTTTTATTGTAAGCAATAGCAACATTGGCCTTCAGCTCAATATGCATAACATTATTTCGATATAGTTACAATATTGGAGTTAGAAAGTAGGTTTTAAGAACTGAGATCATAAATTTCTAACATACATATATGTTAATAAAAATGAAACCACTAAACTTACAGTTTTGAATCTTTTTTTATTTGATTGAAATTATTGTTATAATTTACAAAAAAAAAAATATATATATATATATATATATTTTTATTGTTCTAACCACTAATGATGAAATTTTTAACCTTTTTCGAAATCCCTTCCATTACGGTTTTTATAGTACTTTATGTCACTTTGTTCGAACACTTTCTTCATCTCCGTTTAAAATCTACCACACTTTTGAACACCTTTTTTGTGCTCATCAATTCTCTTTTAACAAGAGCCCAATATCTATCAACAGGACTCAGCTCCAGGCAGTTTGGAGGAATTGCCTCTCTTGGTACAAATAACACATTACTGTCCTTGTACCATACAAGTCCTTGCTTACCATAGTGACAGGATTCCAATTCAGGCCAAAAATAAGTGGACACATTAGGAAGTCTTATGAATGGAAACATCCTTTTTTATAACATTCCTTGATCTAAATTTCGGTATTTATAGAGCCCTTTGTAATAAATATTTGGCTTTATTGCCTGTCATACCAAGAACTTTTTGGAAAATGTTGTCTGCTTTTGGTTCCTAAACTTTTCTTCAACATTACATCGAGCATCTGTAACATAAAAAAATTGACCCAGAAGCTGCAAAAAATTTTCCATTCGTTCATTTCGTCATCCATTATACAGCAGGTATATTTTTTGTATACAATTTTACTTCAATTTCCGTACTCTGTCTTTAGCATCTAAATTTTTAGCAGAGTTCCTGTTAGGAACTTTTTGAGCCTTGTATGCTTTTAAACCTTCATTGGCTATAACTTTTCGTACCAAATACTCCGAGGACTGACCTAACCGGGGTGCTTTCCTACTGGAGGTGTTGGGAGCTCTTTTGAAAATGCTTTCTATTTTTTTGGGTTTATAAACATCATGTGGACCATTCCTTTTATATCAACGGACAAGTTCTCCCGGTACTGTTTAATAACATTGGAAACAGTTTGATAGCAGACCCTTGATTATTTGGCCAACTTTTTGTAGGACCAAGTTGGGTTTTGTTAAAGATATTTAATAATTTTAGTACGCACTTTTGTCTGGTCATTCATTTTAATCAGATTAACAACAAATGAACATAATTGACATTTAACATAATAACTGACATGCTTTACAAAGGTAAATTGATAATAAAAAAAATCAAAGAATACTTCGGTTAAAAGTTCTAATGAAAAACGTGTGTTAAGAATTTTACGATCTCAGTCCTTACATAAAATTATTTAGATAAAATTACAATATTAGAGATAGAAAGTAGATTTTTATTGCAATATAAAGACTTATTTTTTTTAGAAATTTGTTTAGTAGCTTCATATTTTCAAAGAAAACGTGAGATAGTAGATATAAAGGGTTTGAGTTTTGAAAAGTACTCATCCGGGAATTACTAGTTTTTTGCCAATCATAAAGAAAATGCGAAGGTTGTATTCGAAATGAAATATCACAATTGCAAAAAGGTGTTCCATTGGGATTGAATAGTGATTCGTTTGTTGTTCTCGTGTGTCGCAGGCGAAGTCGTTCAATTTTAATGTAATCTAGTATTAATTCAATCTGCATATTCATTTCTCATTATTCCATTGTGACCAGGTACCCAGTCAAAACATCCATATTATCGCAATTTTATTGTAGAATTTCGCTCATGAGTTGCATATTTGGTCTGGGACTGGAAATGATACAATGATATATTGGTAAATATCATTGTATCTAAAACTGTTGACCATTTTGGAGTTTTAGAAACAGTTTAAATTTCGAAGGGCCTAGCTATTGTATATGTATATGAATTTAAAATGCGGGATTTAAAATAGATGGCGTATATCTCATTCCCGCTCAGTTATTGAACATTATAGTGTACACAACAAAGTTTGTTTTGATTCGAAAATGCCGGAGTTTGTCCCAATAATGCGTCATAAGCAAGAAGTTTTCAAGAATTGGAGACATTGGCAGTTTTCAAGCAGCAATTTAAAAACATATGTGAGCATCAGGATTCATCTAAGAGCTGAAAAACTGGGTACCATACGAATTGAAGTTACTTGAAAGCTATAAAAAAAATCACTTTTGCACCGAATCATTATTTGCGATGCAAAATGGATCTCTTACGATAATCAGAAGCGTAATAGATCGTATATGAAGCCCGGCCAACCAGCTGAATCGACACCAAATCCAAATATCCATGGCGCTAAATTAAAGCTCTGTATTTGGTGCGACCAAAAACGTCTGTTGTGATCTGCTGAAATCTGACCAGACCATCACAGGAACCCTGTACCGAACGCAACTAATTCGTTTGAAGCGAACATTGACCGAAAATCGGCAAGAATATGCGGGCATTAAACTGTAATATTCCATCATGACAACGCTCGGACACTTGTTGCAATACATTTTAAAAACTATTTAGAAAGAATTGGTTGGGACATTTTGCCTCACCGCAGAATGCTCTCTGAGATATGCTTCACTTTGGAACAGAGTATCCTATATTGGCTTTATTCGTTCCTGGCCTCAAAAAATTAGCAGTTCTTTTGGCACCACATCCATATGTTGCCTTAAATATGGGAGAAGGTCATAGCTTAGAATGACCAAAGCTTTGAATAAATTTATATTGTACAAATGTTTCTAAATATATGTTAAAAATATTGAAAAAATCCCCATTTTTTAGTCACACATCCAATACATGAAAGCTATTTGTGATGAACTAACTTTAACAAAATTATAAGAGCATTATAAGGTCCTTAAGAAACTTTTTTCTATGATAAAAAGGGTAATAGCAATTAAAAAAATAAAAACTGTGAATGCTGAGTATTAGACATAAATCGCCACCACTTTTTTATAGACGTAATTTTGATTTTAGACAAAAAAATACAAAAACCCTTTTAAAAATTAAACATTCAGGATCCCCCGGTACAGAAGGGTCTTTGAACGCAGTTGTCACAAAATAAAGTCGAATACTTTTCTGTTATGCCACATAAAAATGGCTGATTTATAACCAAACTACTTTGATTCTACTTACTGCATATACTAACGATATTTCTCATTACAAAAGAATTGGCCCTGTTCGCTTGATGTTTTCACAGTGTATGAGAAAGTCAAAGTTATCTTTATTTTACAAAGGACCTAGTAAAAACTCAGATTTCTCAATTCATTTGGAAATTGAACAAACAATCAAAAAAATTGTTGAACACACTTGCTTAAAAAGTTTAAATTTTAACGTATTTCACAAGGACAGAGTTAGATGTACTCAACAGTCAAGTATTGGCATTATTACTATTATTAAGTGTATTACTACTCTGATTTTTTATATGTAGCTACCAATAAATAAACATATTTAATTTTTACTGTAGAAAATTTCAAATACTCGTCATTATTGTATTCAACAAATCATAAACTACTTATATATTTACACGGAAAATGTATCTTAACTAAGTAAATAACATTATGGCATTTAGACTACTACAATATTATTGCTCAGAATACGATTGAAACATTAATAGACCAAAAAAAAATATCATGACGATGATGTTGAAGCTGATGCTGAGAAATTCTATAAAGATGATGCTTTTATCGTAATTGTTAGCAATTTGCATAACAATCTGAGATGGCTGTTTTACATAATACATCTTAAAATAAACAATGTTAACAACAATTGAAGGAATAAGCAAATAGAAGTAGAAAATGTTATTTTAAAACTACACACATACATGGTTACAGAAAAAAGTAAAACTTTACTTCCAAAATTAGCTTAAAATAATGGGAACTTGACGAAAAGTCTTCTTATTATTCTACTAGGGAAAGCAATTATTTTTGTTCCGATGTCCCAAAAGTAAGCGAATCTAACTAGTCTTGCAATAAAGTGTTTTGTAAGCGATTTACGAACGTAGACCAAAACTTTTTGTATGAATATTATTAATTTTAGAAACTAATTTTAAATATTTACCCCCTTATTCATAACAATTTTAATTTTATCAAAGGTTTATAAACAGAATTACCATACAAAATTTGTTTTATAAACCAACCTGTAATAAATTTAAAAATTGATTATGAAAGAGGCTATTTTCAATACTTGAATTAGTTTGCGTGTTATCGCTCATTCATCTAGTAAATATCATGTTTCAAACAATCTAAATATGGGTATCAAAACTAAGCAGATTGAAATATTTACCCTGCTAAATATCACAAATTAAATCTTATGAAAGCTTGTGTCCTCCTCTAAGATTCATTTGTTCATTATTTTGCAATCGGGCCAGTAATTTCAAATATACATATTTAATACCTCTGTCTTTATCGACCTAACCAGTGGTGCTAACCGTAGCGTAATTACCGTATTGTACCTCCGAACGGTAGGCAGGTAATTTCTACATTTGTACGGTAATTTGAAAAAGTTTAAATTTTGAAGCATTCGATCCCAAAAGATATATTTTTATGTGTTTACACATATACAGGTCAACAGCAAAAAAAGGCTTGACTAACCACTATGTGGATTTGATGCACCATGGCTACCTAAGTACAAAAATGGTAAAAATTTTAAATTTTATAGATAGATTTTTTTTTTAAATTTTTAAGTAAAATTATAAATTTTGTTAGACGTTTCACCACATACTTAAAGATATCGTAAAAAGCATCAGTCCAATTTTATTAAAATAAACTTAGAAAAGCTGAGATTTACATAGCCTTTAATCCTTTTATATATTGCGTTTCAATCGGCTCAATAGTTTCGGAGTTATAGCAACAAATTGAAGCAAAAAATATATTTTTTATGCGAAAATAGCTACTTTTATGAAAAATCGAAAACGACAGAAATTGTTCAGATTTATAGCTGTATCGCAAAGCTACATATAATAGCAACAAAATGAGATATGGATCATAAAATTCGATGAATTATTTTCGAATTTATTCACAATTAAGTGAATTCCCTTATTTTCACAAAATTTTAGTTTTTTGTTTGATTACATACGATTGTGTAGTTAATGTTCTTCTTTCAATTGATTGAATTTTGAAAATATTTTCCCTATGCTATGTACAAATTTTCACATATATATTGCGTTTCCATCGGCTCAGTAGTTTCGGAGTTATAATAACAAATTGAGGCAAAAAATATATTTTTTACGTGAAAATAGCAATTTTTGTGTGTTTTAAAAAAATCATGAAAAATCGAAAACGACAAAAATTTTTCAGATTTTTGGCTTTATCGCAAAGTCATATATAATAGGAACAAAATTAGATATCGATCATAAAAATCGAGGGATTCTTTTAGAAGTTATTCACAATTAAGTGAATTCGCTCATTTTCACAAAGAAAATATTATTATTTTTGTACAAGACTTTGTATACGGAAATTTTACCTAAAAAACGGTAATTTTTTAGGGCTGTACGGAAATCGAAACAAAAAAGTTAACATCACTGGACCTCACTGTGTGTCAGCTGACAAATGAAGCAATTGTTTTTGTTCTTAGTTGATTCCGATTTTTTATTTCAGTCATAACTCGACAGAAGTTTAGTAAACATGTCACACCGTACCAGGTATGCCATGTGTCTAAACACGGTATATTTTTCTGTATTCTTTGAATTTTTAAAAGGAGAAATTGAAAAAAGGTACCCAAAACTTTTGATTTTAAACAGCAATCTATTCGGTACCATACACGAAGTAGTATCTTAAGACACTTTCTTCAAAAGGCTGAAAATAGATGGCTTACTTTAGATACTTGTAGGGTGCCCAAGTTAATGTGGTCTTTTGATGATAAACGCACTATATAACTTATAACCTGTAAGGACTTATCAAGATTGTTGGCAGCATTTATAATAATACCTACGACATTAGCATACACTACGATGTAAATGACACTACATCTGACGAGTAGGGTAAAAATCATTAACAGAATAGCGGTAACGGTATTTACGATTATATCCGTAACGGCAACGACGTTGGCAAACCTTGGTAATAAGTAGGTGTAATGGCATCCGTAGCTAAATGATGATTACTTCTAATGCTAATAGTGATATCAAGTGAAGCGCTAATTGTCTCAATTTTACGGAGTTTATATAAGATTCAACACAGTCAAATAAAACATTTAAGTTTGTTAAAATAGAAGAAAATAACCAAACACATTTCTTTTATTTCACAAACATCAAAGTTTTTCATAAACATCAGAGTAGTACGAAGTTTTAAATATTAAACTTTATAGATATTTATAGAATCTTCTTTAGCGAAGACACTATATAACAGAGGGAACAAATTAGAGTTTTCAAAAAACCGAAGAATTTCAAAATCGCGGTTTCGGCTTTAAAAAATTTAAAACCGATCGGTTTCGGTTCGGTTTTGTGATAATTTATTAACTATCAAATCATTTGATAATATAGGAAATGCTATACAAATTTAAATTTCAAACTTGACGAGTGTTCAAGAGGTTAGAGGAAATTGGTACTTTTTATTTTAATGGTACCTTTTTAATATATTAAATTAGTTAACTTGTATACATTCAAGTTGGCTAATATGCTTCTCAATAAAGAAATAATCTAGAGTAGGCTGCTCAATTCTATTATGATACCAAAAATAGAGAACTAAAATAAGCTAAGGAGTATTTTTTTGTTCTTCAAATAGTACTTTTTGAATTTTCTATAATATTGAACCTAGAATCAGGAAATTACTTTGAAATTTCAAACTTGACAGTGGTTTAAGTGTGGAAAATTGTTATTTTTTCTTCTAATGGTACTTTTTATTATATTAAATTATTTTACTTATATGTATACATAATAGTTGGCTGATATGCTTCTGAGTAAAGAAAGAATCGAGAATAGAGGGCATAATGATATTGAGGTAACAAAACCTATTATTGAAATTTCTATAATAATGAACCAATAAACAGGAAATTAAACACGCTGATCCTGACTGAGTTAGAATATAAAAAGGGACTAGCAGGTACTTTTTCCAACTAATAGTACTTTTTGAAAATTTCATAACGATGGACCTCGAAACGGAAATTCAAAAGGGATAGTTAATGTTACTATTTCTTTATTGTAAAGGTACTTTTTGAATATTTTATAATAATAAACCTTAAAATTGAAAATTAGGCACATATGATATGATGAGAATTCACAAAAGTTGATTATAGTGGTAGCTTTCTTTTGTATTTTCTATAATAATGGACACAGAAATATGAGATTAGTCATTCATGATGCTGAGTAGGAATACAAAATGTGGGTCTTTATGGTACTGTTTTTATTCTAATAATACGTTTCGAATGAGCTAGAATCCACATTACAATGAATCAATAAACATGAAACTAGAGACATGTTTTCCTGAATTAGTATTAATTTACAAAGGGAGACTTAATAGTACTATTTCTACCTTCCAATTGGCTACGGTTTAGATAGTACTACATACTTTTATCGGATATTTGAAAATAACTAAGACTTTGTTAAAAAAAAATTTTTCTTATTTTTTTTTTTCAATTAAATAGGTAAACAGCAATTTGAAGTTTAATTTTCAGGAAATACTCGTAGATCAATATGTTGTGTCTGGCTTTATTAACAGGTTTCCTTGCCTAACTAGCGAATGGTAGCCTGCTTCATCATCTGAATCAATTATTGTAATACAATTTACAAAATTTAAACAAATCTTAAGATATTTTTATCGATCTGTTTTTAGAGATATTGGATGACTAATTGGATGAAAAAGTTCGTTTCTTATTTCTAAATTTTTAATTTTTCTACTGAAAAGTAAAAACCGAAGAATAATTGTCGATTTCGGTTTCGGTTTTAGGCCTTGAAAAACCGCGGTTTCGGTTTCGGTTAAAACCGAATTGGAAACTCTAGAAACCATTGACACTTTGACCAATAAGGCCATTATTATCTATCACAGAACTAAACCGTGACCATTGTAAAGCTTATGATATACGGCTATTGAAAGTCAGATAGCGTCCGACAGTTAATTAAAGTCAGCCGATCTCATAAAGATAACTCGTTGCCTCACCAAAACATACAAAGACATATGAAGTGGTAGATGTAAAAATGTATCATCACCCATATGAACTAATTTACTGTTACAGACATTAATTTCCAGTAACTGCTAAATTTGGCAGCATGCAATTGCATATCGTTATTGCAGTGCATTGATAAAAATCTATTTTTATTCGTAGTATGTATACAAGTACTAAGTTGTATCAATTTTCCACTTAAGCGTATGTCTGTTTCCCTTTAGTTTTTCATAAAAAAAATATTTTTATTTATCATTTTACTGCCAACATATTCACATTCATACTAATTCATGGAAATGTTTGTTTGTTGCTTTGTATGTTTGATTTTGCATTTAAGTATGTCTGTCTGTTGCAGAATATGATGGATATGTGTAGTATGAGTATGTATTTCTTAGTATTTAGCTGCTACAAGATACATTAGATATGATTTTTCTTCTTTTCTTTTAACGTTTCGTTTTTCTACTTATTTTGTATGTTGGAAAATGGATGTTACTGCCTTTAATGTATGCGCATAAACAGCAGTCAATTATGTGCTTCATATGAACATTTTTTTCCTTTTGAACACTCAAACAATCGTATGTGTGTGGGTGTGTATCTATGTGTGTAGTACATGTGTGTTCTCGTTCCTTAAGTACGCATTAAAGCACAAATATAACAAGTTAAATAAGCTTTCTTCTACTAGGAGTAGGTATGTATATTAGGATGGTCCCTTATGTTTAGAGGAGAAATAAGATGATCCCAACTAAAATTGAAATTTTATTTGTTTGAGGAGACTATTTCTCAAAAAGTTTTTCCTGATGTCAGTATTTGATAAGGATCGAAGGATAAAAAGTTTTTTAATTTTATTTTTATGAATTCTTTTTTTTTTTGTAATTTTTTACAACAAAGTAATTACTTAGTTTTAATAATTACACAGAAAAAACTATTTCCAAAACAGTTTCAATTCAAATATTTATCACATATTGAACTTCTTTTAATTATTTCATAATTAAATCAAGTACTCCAAAATGAAATTTTCTAATATTTTTTATTGAATTTTGCGTTTTGAATTTGATAAATTTGGTAATTGAATATACAATTATCGTTAATGGTTGAACTTTAATAAAAAGAATGATTGAATATTAGAGTTTCCAATTCGGTTTTAACCGAAACCGCGGTTTTTCAAGGCCTAAAACCGAAACCGACAATTATTCTTCGGTTTTTACTTTTAACTATTTTCACTGGAAAAATTCAAAATTTAGAAATGAGAAACAAACTTTTTCAATCAATTATTCATCCAATATCTCTAAACACAGATCGGTAAAAATATCTTAAGATTTGTTTAAATTTTTTAAATTGTATTACAATAATTGCTTAGCAGGCTACCTTTCGCAGGCTAAATAATTCAAAATGTTTGTAACAAAGTTTTAGTTATTTTCAAATATCTGAGAAAAGTATGGAGTACTAGCTGAACGGTGCGCTTCGCCACCTCAATTGGAAGAAAGAAATAGTACTATTAAGTCTCCCTTTGTAAATTAAAACTAATTTAGGAAAACATGTCTCTAGTTTCTTGTTTATTGATTCATTGTAATGTGGATTGTAGCTCATTCTATTAGAATAAAAACAGTACCATGAATGTTTAATTTCAAATTTCTGTGTCCATTACTATAGAAAATACAAAAGAAAGGTTAGACTATAATCACCTTTAGTGAATTCTAACTCATTCAGAATCATTTGTGCCTAATTTTCCATTTTAAGGTTTATTATTATAAAATATTCAAAAAGTACCTTACTCAGTCAGGATCATGTGTGTTTAATTTCCTGCTTATAACTTCATTATTATAGAAATTTCAATAATAGTTTCTGTTACCTCAATATCATTATGCCCTCTATCCTTGATTCTTTCTTTAATCGGTGGCCTATCAGCCAACTATTATGTATATACAATAAGTAAAATAATTTATTATAATAAAAAGTACCATAAGAAGAAAAAGTAAAAAATTTTCCACACTTAAACCAAGTTTGAAATTTCAAAATAATTTCCTGATTCTAGGTTCAATATTATAGAAAACTAGCTAAAACCCGGTGTGCTTCGCTACCCGTATCGTAATGAAATAAAAAGTTTAGAGTTAAACAATATTTATTAAGGGCCTGGCTCACTAAATGCGAAAGAACATTTTCTTTCTTATTTTATATTGAAAACAACAAATAAATTTGAATTTTTGTTATTGTTTTCAATATAAAATAAGAAAGAAAATGTTCGTTCGCATTTTGTGAGCCAGGCCCTAAGTTATTAAAATCTACAGTTTTCCTTTTAAATTAATTCTTATTATATTATCTTATGATTTACAATATACTTATGTAGTTTATCTAAAATTAGTTTCTATTTTAATAAGTAGTACATTATTTGTTTCTTATTTATAACCTTAATGTTAAATATAGAAGTTTATAGAAAAACATTTTTTATTTAATGTTTGATATATACATTATTTTTTATTCTAATGCCTTATATTTTAGGTTTTTCCTTCTGGTGCATATACATATGAGTCTGTGGGTTTTCCCACTCGCGAACATGCAACATAAAGCTGTCCATGTGAAAAACATGGATTTTCTAGATTTAGTCCACAAACTTGCAAAGACTGACCTTGAGCTTTATTAATTGTCATTGCAAATGCTAGGCGAATAGGAAACTGCAATCGCTTAAAATCAAATGGCATTTCCGAAGTTATCATCGGAATACGTGGCAGCAATACATCTGATCCATTATACTTTCCAGCTATAATGGTCGCCTCGATTAGATTGTTCATTAATTTCTTTACTATAAGTCGAGTACCATTACAAAGTCGTGGTGGATCAATGTTTCTTAGTAAAATAATAGGAGCACCAATTTTCAACTGCAAGTCATGTGGTGGAAAGCCCGGTAAATCTAACGAATTTTAAAATTCGACTGGATAATTGACGACATCCTCAATATTTGTAACAGTGTCGATTGATTTATAAATTTTTGGATTATCATCGATGGTATTCAGAATGTTGCTGTTGATGGAGTTAACGTATTTTTGGCTGATAGTAACGCGCGTTCACATAACCATTGCTTGTTTTTAAAATTTTTTCCGATATTGGGGAAAACGCAATTTATTAACTCTTCTATAGATTGCGTCATCCTGCAGAAGTCATTGAATTGCTCACACAAAATGTAGAATCTACATATTTTCCTAAATAAGCAATAAATAATATTTACTTCGTACAGGAAATATGGTAATAAAAGATTCTACCTCATGTAATTTCGAAGATTAGTATTTATATATACTTTCACAGGTATACTAATTTTAACTTAACATTATTGATTGATCATGATTTTTCTCCACGTATAAAATACAAATAAGCACACAATCATACAAACAAACACACATTCACTTTTATATATAGATAAGGGTTTCAAATGTATACAAATTTTAACATTTACTTAATATTGTTGGTATTCAGCGCATTTCTGTCCTAAATATTAATATTGATAGATGATATAGCTTTCCCTATTTATAATTTGTCATCATATGTATGGGAGGTGCCACGCCCACTATTGATAGTCCGCCCATTCTTGTTATAAATATTAATATTGATGGTAGAATAACCGTACCATATATCTTATTGTTTCCCATATATACATTTTTTTTAATTATCACCATATGGGAGGTGCCACGCCCTCTGTGGCTACTACTCCCATTTTTGCCGCAAATATTTAAACAAACAGTGGAATTGCTCATGCAAAATTTGAGGACAATAGCTATTATAGTTTCCTAAATATTTGATTTTTAAAATTAACTTTGTATGGGAGGTACCACGCCCACTTAAAATTTCCTTCCAGACATACATAAATATACTGTAAAAATTTCAAGGAAATCGGTTCAGCCGTTTAGCCGTCTATAAAGTCCAAACAAACAAACAAATATACATACAAACACACATTGACTTTTATATATATAGATTCATTTTGAAGAACGAAAAAGAACTCCTAAGTTTGGTTTGATTCTCCATCTTTGGCATCATAATACAATTGAGCACCCTATTCTTGATTATTTATTTACTGAGAAGCATATTGGCCTACTTTAACTAATTTAGTATATTAAAAAGGTTCCATTAAAAGAAAAAGTACCAATTTTCCTTTATCCTCGTAAACACTCGTCAAATTTGAACTGGTTAGCAGTTCCTATATTATCAACTGATTTAATAGTTAATAAATTATCACAAAACCGAACCGAAACCGATCGGTTTTCACTTTTTTAAAACCGAAGCCGTGGTATTGAAATTCTTCGGTTTTTTGGAAACTCTATTGAATATACAGTTTTCGTAATTGAAAATACATAAACTAAAATGTGGTTTCCTTTTTTGATTGAAGTTCAACCTATAACGAAAAGTGTGTATTCAATTATCAAAATTATCAAAATCAAAACATAAAATTTTAAATTCAGTAGAAAATATTCGAAAATTTTGTTTTTGTGCAAATGAGTACCTGATTCAATTATGAAATAATTGAAATCGTTTGTCAAAATTCACTTTTGTTCATATTTTATTTGAATTTATCTGTATGTTCAAACCAATCACCACTTTATAGATATTTTAAGCAAAATTATAGTGTCTTGAACATATAATAGCTAATATGAGGATTATAACGTATTTATTTAAACTAATTACTTTCAATAACTACATGCACAAATTTAATAAACTTTAAAAGAAAAAAAAATACAGCATTGCAAGCGACTTTCAAAGAATTTTCACATGATACCAATGTTTTGATGGTTTCCTTTTGAGAAATATGAACAATATCATAAAAAACCTTAAAAAATAAAATTTTTATCCATTGATCCAACTCGCCAAATACTGAAGTCAGTACAAAAATGTTTGAGGAATGGTATTCCAAACTTTCACCTTATATTCCCTCCATAAAAACGGGGTTACCCTATGGCACATGAGTTTGTATTCATATATGTATTTCTTCACAGTAAGTGCATTAAAAAGTACCGGATATGCGCCACTACAAATGTTTAATGTAAAAAAAGTGCACAAAAATATAATGGATGTGTGAGTATGTTTGAATGCTAAACAGAAAATATTACTCTACGATCATAAATAAGTTTACAAATATGTTAGTATTGCCTAGATTATGTATTTTTATAAATTTATTAGAAAAAGTTTAGAATATTTCTAAGGTCACCAAATATTAACCGGCCTGGTAACTGCGATCTTAATATCTAGTTATTACTACATATTTAGTTTAAAAAATCCTCTATATAATATACTTATGTTTTCAAAATTTTCAGGTAAAATCAAACATAATACCGTGCTTAAGTCTGAAAATGTAGAGTGCCCACGGAAAACTGTTTATGAAAAAAAAACAACGTTAACATTAACTCACTTACATCAAAGGCAAAGACTAAAAAGTCGTTAAAATATTAAAATTTCTATTATCCACACAGTTAGTTAAACATTCCATCGAAATTCAAATCATACTTTTTTTACTTAATTCACATTCAGCAGTCGTGATTCCAATGATTTCCGGTTGTTACTTCTACATCTGAGTGTACGCAAATAAATACACAAACAAAACATGCATAATGTACTCCTACATACTTACTACTGTTGAACACGGTTTTAACGAATCTGAAGATAACGATGGATTTTGTTTGGTAGAAAAATAAGTAGTTTGTTATATTCGTAAAAGTTTCTTCATTATAAAATTGAATTCTTGTATGATTTTCATTTAAGTGGCGGACCATTAAAATACATGTCGTCATCTTAACTGCAAAACCATGTATCATTAAAAAATTCGAAATTAAGATTTTTTATTTATTACGATTCACTACATCATATTACAGGTGTGTTCAAAATGCTAATCTTCTGGTTTCAGAAATAATCAAGTGCATGATCATGCAGAATCATGCTAAAGAAAAAAATACTATTTAATATTTTTTAAAGAACACATTGATTTTTTTTAAAGAAGCTTAAAATGTTCTTTAAATAACAGATTTTTATACCCTTCACCTTCGTGAGAAGGGTATATATAAATTTGTCATTCCGTTTGTAATTTCCACAATATAATTTTACGACCCTATAAAGTATATATATTCTGAATCCTTATAGATAGCGGAGTCGATTTAGCCATGTCCGTCTGTCTGTCCGTCTGTCTGTCTGTTGAAATCAATTTTCTGAAGACCCCAGATATCTTCGAGATCCAAATCCTCAATAATTCTGATGATAGATATTTCAAAGTCCATTGCAACGATGTATATAAGGCTATACAACGTTAGACCTACAATGGGTCAAAATCGGGAAAAATATTTTTTAACCCGAATTTTTTTCACAAAAAAATTCTTTTGTCATAAATTTTTTTCACTAATAAATTAAAAAAAAAATTTTTTTTAAAAATTGGAAAAAACTTTTAAAAACTATTTTGAAAAAAAAAAAAATAAAAAAAAAATTTTTTTCTTAATTTTATTTTAAAGAATAATTTGGTGAAGGGTATATAAGATTCGGCACAGCCGAATATAGCTCTCTTACTTGTTTTTATCTAAAATATATTTCAAATGAAAATTTTGTTTCAATATCTCTAGTAGTGTCTCCTGTAAACTTATGAAAAGTGAAATATCTTTGTTACAAAAATATTTCGCTGAATCCGTGTTTGTGATTTGTATGATATGGGACCATAGACAGTTTTTTTACCCGCGTTCGACTGTATACACACACACACACATGCATATGCGAGAAATGCATTCTCTTTCATAGTTGTCATTACACAGGAAATGTGGGTTTATGTCATTTGAGTAAATTTCTTTTATGCCATATTTATTAATATATTTTCTTTGTTGCGCTCTTGTCATAATATCAAGTGCCATTTTTCTATGAAATACAGAGACATACAATTTTTCATTGAAAATTATTTAATTTATTTATGAAATGATATTATGTTTTAATAAAATGTGTACTTTGCTTATAGATACATACATCAAACAAATTTGTAATTTAAATAATGTAAATTTGTTTGTGGGTACAGAGCAGCTATGTTCTTAAACATTTTTAATAAAAGAAAAATAAAAAAATATTCTCAAAAATGATAACCTTGTAAAATCATTGGGATCTACTCAATCAGCAATTTCAAAAAGCTTACAAGCAGCAGGATTCATCAAAAAGCATGGAAATTGGGTACTATATGAATTGAAGCTGAGGGACTTTGAAAGACGATTTTGTATGTCTGAAATGCTGCTTAAACGCTATAAAAGAAAATCATTTATGTACTGAATCACTACTTGCGATGAAAAATGGATCCCTTACGATAACCCAAAGCATAAGAGATCGCATATGAAGCCCGGCCAACCAGCCGAATCGACACTAAAGCCAAATATCCATGGTGTTATGGTAATGCTCTATATTTGGTGATACCAAAAGGGTTCTATCTATTATGAGCTACTTAAATCTGGCCAGACTATCATAGGAAACCTTTACCGAATACAACTGATTCATTTATAGCGAGTATTGGTCGAAAACACCCAGAATATGTGGTCGTAATATTCTTTCATAACAATTCTCGGCCATGTGTTACAATACCTATTAGAAAGTATTTAAAATGAAGCGGTTGGGAAGTTTTGCCTCACTGGCTTCATAGTCCAGACCGTGCCCCGTCCGACTACTACTTGTTTCAATCCATGCAGAACACTCTCGCTCTTATAAGCTTCACTTCATAACAGAGTATCTGAAACTGGCTTGATTCTTTCTTGGCCTTAAAAAACTAGCAGAAAGATGGGAAGAGTTCATAGCTAACAATGGTCAGTATTGTACAATGTTTCAAAATTTGAAAAAATCCACTCAATAATACGTTATAAAGATCATATAATTTCACCGAAACGCGTTATTTCACTCTTTGAAATTCAATCTAGTTCGAATTTTTTAAAAACCATTTTCTTTTCGATCTGATGTTAGCTATAAGTTCAAGATGCAGAAAATAAGCGACTTAAAAATACATTTTTATTAATTTTTTTTTATTAAAGTTCAATCAATATTCAAAACTCAAAATTAAGTAGAAAATACATATAAGAAAATTTTGTTTTTAAGCACATGAATACTTGACTCAATTATAAAATATTTGAAACCAGTTCAATATGTGACAAATATTTTAATTGAAACTGTTTAGGAATTAGTTTTTTTTGTGAATATTTAAATAGTTGTTTACAAATTGGGATAATTTTATTTTTATGATATATTTTAATATATAAGTTATCTAATTACCCTTTTAGATATGTATGTAGTACAACTCCTTATAATTAGATTTGTAGGAGGATTCTTTACAAAAGCCAGTGCTGTGACTTATACATAAACATTCACACTAATTTTACACATTTGGGTATGTAGATGTTCAGGTGAAGATATACGAGTGTTGCCTTCTGGCTTAGGTGCCATCACTTGTAAAACCAACAGCAACAAGGACAATAAATGTAAATGTTTTGCCAGAAACAGGCTGAGGAACATGTTAAGCAGGTGTCGTGTTTAGGCTAAAACATGGCAAATACAAAATGAGCATTAATAAATGCTACGGGACATGGGGTTAAATAAAACGCTTAGAAACTAGATAAAACAAAATAAAAGCAAATAAAAATGTAATGTAAAATATTTTTAATGGATCATCATTGGAATTGATTAAAATCGCATCATGCGCAATAATTGTGCATATGTATGATAAATTCTCGAATATTTGTATCAACGTTTTAGGTTTAAAAGCATTACTATTAAAATAAAATATTTTTTAAGAGATTTATGCTCGTTAAAGTGATTTTCGGAAACGGCCCTTATATGGAAGCTATGACTGATTATGGACGGATCATCATCAAATTAAACGAAATTTGTGTACATACCTATGGGGCATTTCACGTCAAGTGAACCAACTTTTGAAATCGATGTCTTCCGATCGGGATGAAATTTGCACCAATGTTAGTTCTATTGGATAGTAATTCGGACACAATTTTTCAACAAGATCGGTCAAGAACTCTCTGAGTTATAGGAGGTCAAAATTTGACATTTTGGCCAAACAGGTGTTTTTTCTTATCCATATAACTTATTACCTATTGTTCTTAGCAAAATGTGTCCCAAATAGTTTAGATAGCTATTTATGCAATCTTTGGAAAAAAAAAAATTAAAAAAATTAAATAAAATATTTTTGACTTTTTTTTAAAAAAATCAAAAACATTTTTGACTTTTTTTTCAAAATGGGCCCTTTTTATTTTTTTATTTTTTTTAAGAAAGCTTAGGTCTTTTCCTAAGCGACCTATATGGTCGCTTAGTGGGATGCGAGTGGGATATCTATAAAAAAAAATATTTTGTAACTCAAGATATGAAATTTTTTGACTTTTTTTGCAAAATCAAAAACTTTGTTGACTTTTTTTAAAAAAATGGACCCATTTTTAAATTTTTTTTTTTGCTCAGAAGAAAGCTTATGTGTTTTTCTTTAACACCTTTTTTGTCGCTTAGTGGGATGCGAGTGGGATATCTATCAAAAAAATACTTTGTAACTCAAGACATAAAATTTTTTACTTTTTTTTTTGCAAAATCAAAAACTTTTTTGACTTTTTTTCCAAAATGGACCCTTTTTTATTTCTTTATTTTTTTCTCAAAAGAAAGCTTAGGTCTTTTCCTTTAAAACCTTTATGGTCGCTTAGTGGGATGCGAGTGGGATAACTATAAAAATAAATGTTTTGTAACTCAAGACAAAGGTTTTTAAATTGAATTTTTTCATATTTTCATATTTCAAACCTTAAAAAAAACCACTACAACTGACCGATAATAGCCACTGGAGGGGTGCAATGTGAGGCCGACCGCTATTAATTTTCCGCCCCCAAAATTTGTCTGAGTTTTGCATCTTGCGGCTTTTTTATTCAATCCTATAGGTAGTTTTCAACGCAATAATTTATATTCGTGAGCGATTTTTGGAAGTGGACCTTATATGGGAGCTATGTCAAATTATGGACCGATCACCATGAAATTAGGTGGTGTGATTAATGTGTATATGAAAGTTATTTATGTTGCATTTTATGTGTATACCAACATTTTTAGGAGATTTATGCTCGTTAAAGTGATTATCGGAAGCAGGCCTTATATGGGAGCTATGACTAATTATGGACGGATCATAATAAAATTTGGTGACATGAATTCCGTATATATAAAACTTATTTGGAGAAAAACTTGTGTAGATACCTATATAAATTAAACATTTGTGACCGATAAAGTCCACTTTCAGGAGGACATTTGTATGGGGGCTAGGTGAAATAATGGACCGATTTCAGCCAGTTTCAATAGGCTTGGTCCTTGGGCCGAATAAATTATATGTACCAAATTTTATCGAAGTATCTTCAAATGTCCGACCTGTACTCTGTGCACAAGGTTTACATGGACAACCAGCCAGCCAGACGGACGGACGGACATCGTTTAGTCGACTCAGAAAGCGATTCTGAGTCGATCGGTATACTTTAAGGTGGGCTAGACTAATATTTTTGGGTATTACAAACATCTGCAAAAATTTAATATACCCTCGCCACTATGGTGGTGTAGGGTATAAAAAGTGATTTTTATTCCTGAGGTTAACATATTATGGGTATTACAGTATCGAGGATATGAAATTTTAGTTAGGTTGTTACATACCATCGGAAAGGCTAATGTGTCTAGTTTCTCCGCGTAAGTTTAATTTTTAAGGTTTACACACAAATATGAAAAAAATCAAAATAGTGCATATCCTAAAAATTTAAAAACCTTTGTCTTGAGTTACAAAATATTTATTTTGATAGATATCCCACTCGCATTTCACTAAGCGACCATAAAGGTTTTAAAGGAAAAGACCTAAGCTTTCTTTTGAGAAAAAAATAAAGAAATAAAAAAGGGTCCATTTTGGAAAAAAAAGTCAAAAAATTTTTTGATTTTGCAAAAAAAAAGTAAAAAATTTTATGTCTTGAGTTACAAAATATTTTTTGGTAGATATCCCACTCGCATCCCACTAAGCGACAAAAAAGGTGTTAAAGAAAAACACATAAGCTTTCTTCTGAGCAAAAAAAAAATTTAAAAATGGGGTCCATTTTTTTAAAAAAAGTCAACAAAGTTTTTGATTTTGCAAAAAAAGTCAAAAAATTTCATATCTTGAGTTACAAAATATTTTTTTTTATAGATATCCCACTCGCATCCCACTAAGCGACCATATAGGTCGCTTAGGAAAAGACCTAAACTTTCTTAAAAAAAATAAAAAAAAATAAAAAGGGCCCATTTTGAAAAAAAAGTCAAAAATGTTTTTGATTTTTTTAAAAAAAAGTCAAAAATATTTTATTTAATTTTTTTAATTTTTTTTTTTCCAAAGATTGCATAAATAGCTATCTAAACTATTTGGGACACATTTTGCTAAGAACAATAGGTAATAAGTTATATGGATAAGGAAAAACACCTGTTTGGCCAAAATGTCAAATTTTGACCTCCTATAACTCAGAGAGTTCTTGACCGATCTTGTTGAAAAATTGTGTCCGAATTACTATCCAATAGAACTAACATTGGTGCAAATTTCATCCCGATCGGAAGACATCGATTTCAAAAGTTGGTTCACTTGACGTGAAATGCCCCCTATATGAATTAAACATTTATGACGGATAAAGTCCAATTTCAGTAGGACATTTGTATGGGGCTAGCTAAAATACTAAACGGATTTCAGCCAGTTTTAATAGGCTTCGGCCTTTGGTAGAAATAATTGTATGTACCAAATTTTACCGAAATATCTTCAAAATTTAATCGTCTCAGGAAGTGATTCTGAGTCGATTGGTGTTAGACTAATATTTTTGGGCATTACAAACATCTGCACAAGTCCAATATACCCTCTCCACTATGATGGTGTAGGGTATAAATATGCAGGTAGTACATAATTCTTCACATATACTTAATTAGCGTCCACAAAATTTTAAAAGGACTACAAACATTAATGATTCAATTTTAATATTAGTAATTAAAAGTTAATGTAAACACATTATGTAAAATAAAAACCAAATTAATGAATATTACAGATGAAATTAAAGTCAAAAAGATTATTTATTGAATTTTTTTATTTCATTAGTCTCAAAAATAATCAAAAATGCTAAATTGTATGTTAAAATCATTTTATTTTTCTTACAAAACTGGCTTTTACACATGTAATTGTGTTTTCTTTAACAAGAATATATTTATTTGTTATTATATCTTTATTTACAATATATTTCACAATAAGAAGTAAATTGTATAAAAAGGAAGTAATTAACTTACATACGTTATTAGATTTTTGTAATCCTATAACCTTACATAATATAAACTGTTTACATTATTTACATATTTACAATATTATTTTCTATATGGTAAGTCTAATACATGAAGTCTTTTTAGTCTTTTAAACTCTTCTGAATCGTACAATAATGCAATAGCTAGAGTATTTGGATGGTTACTGAGCCATTCATATCGGTAAAAAATGTAACAGATATAAGTTTCAAGTAGATTTGGTGACTATAGGTTCATAATTATATATAAGGCTCACATCCGGAAAATTCATTAGAACAGAACAAAAATATACTTTTGAAGTTCGACTTAATATATTTGTTTACCCTTTTTTATACTCTTTTAGTTTACTTGTGGTGAATAAGGAAAATGTTGAGCCAATCGGTAATGTTAACCAATTATTAAGTATACAAATTGTTATATAGTACATTTTATTCCTATTATAAAATTATAGACTCTGTTGGTAATGGTAGGAATATGTAGTTTTTTCAATTATAAATTGCTTCTGCGTTAAATAGTTTTTCTAACAATATATATAATGCTTCTATACTACTATATTTTAAATAAACTTTTATTTTGTTTAAAAAAAGGGGTTTTATTGAAGAAAGTACATAATTTGTTTATAGTCCAAAATGTGTATTATATCAGGATTCATCTATAATCCATAAAGTGGCTTAAAAAGAAATACGGCTATAGTCCTAATTCGCTTATAGTTCACAAAAATTGTGCAACTGTATTTGTAGACTATAAGCGAAAACTACTGTATTACATTAACATTCTACCAATCTTCATAATCGGAGCTAAGTCCCAATAATAAACACTGAATATGGATATTAGAGTGTTTATAACAATGTAATTTCTATAATTTTCATCTAATTTAGTTGTAGGGTATTTAAGATTCGGTATAGCCGAATATAGCACTCTAACTTGTTTTATTATAACTCCGAAACTACAGAGTTGATTAAATTCTAAGTTTATTTTAATAATATACATATATACTAGAGTTCTAGTAGCCAATTGTTCGATCAATCGAGTATTTGCTGAAAAAATGGAAATCGTCTTTTTGGTCGGAAAAAAGACGAACAATCGATTAAGTACATATCTCAAAAGTTAATTATGTTGAGAAACGTCTAAGAAAAATTCACATCGATTTCCAATTTTCGAGTTTTTTCAGAAAAAAGTCGATTGTTCAAACAATTGATATAGGTGGAGGTTTAGGTGTTCTTTCTTCATTTTCTTCCAGAGTTTGATTTGTATTTTCAACATCATCATTAAGTAATGCAAACTGATTTGCATTAGATATACAAAGCTCACTTGACAAGTTTGGTTTTTTGTGGTTTTCTGGTACATGCTGCTAAATTCCATCACTTTAATACCGGGAATCCTTCCTCCGGAACCAGCTATGTTAATGAGCCGGTTTTAAGGATACTTTAATAACAGTATTATGAAATTCGAAATATTTATAAATAGCTCAAAAATTAAAAAAAGAGCATTAAAACAATATATAAACACCGAATAACCTGGTTTCAAAAACATATTTTTGGAAAACCTGCAGCCCATTTTGAATATGAGCTTTTGATATAAAGAAAATTTCCTGGGTAAAGGGATAATTTGTTGTATGAATTTTAAATTATTTTGTATAGATTCCTTGATACCTGGTTAATATGCGTTAATGATGTCCAAGTAAAAAAGTATATTAATTTTTTAATAGAGACTATTCAATAGATTACAACAATTTATATTAACAAATTTCACCTATTTTATATTTTTAATTATTTTAAACAGTTTAAACCCCATAAAAACTAAAAAATCGTAAATTAGCATCACAAAGTAATAAGAAATTAAATATTAGAAAATAGGCTACGACTTTTTTTAAGAAATAAATTTAACAAATTTGTGACCAGAAACGAGAAATATAATAATTTTTTGAAATTTCATTTAAACAAATCTTGAAAATGTTTAATTGGTAATTAGAAATATGCATGAAGTTTTATGATTTTTTTTCTTCACAGTTAATTGGCATGATGTACATAACTAAAATCATTGCAAAATGCCAAACTATTTATATAATATAATTACTGCTGAATATTTAGAAAAAACTTAAAGCTAATGCTAAACTGGAATATTCTATTAGTATGTATTTAAATAGTTAAGCATTTCATAGAATACAAAGCAATATTTCTTAAATGCAAGTAATTTCTTACCCACAATTTAAAAGCAATCCCATGTGGTTTTAACAAATACTTAATCAAAATGTTGGTTTGGTATCGAACGCATAAATGATGGTTTCTTTAGCGTGAAATTGATTTTGTTTTGTATTGAAAACTCCAATATTCATCTGCATATATATGTATGTATACATATTATGTACATTCCTTCAAATATACTTGAATTCATATTTACATCTAACTAAACATGTATTTACTGTTTTTGCTTCAACTACATATTTCCGTAATACATATTTACTTTGTCACTACTTCTTTTGCGATATCTGCAGTTCTTTCTATTCCATTGTTCGAAATACACATAAGTAGAAACAAACAAAATGTTACTTTCCCATATGGGTACCACTACCACCTCTGGCGATGCAGAATATTCAAAAGTAACTTTTACTTTTTATTTCGATGGACATTTCTATGGATGGCAGACAAATTTAATTCAAAAACTCATTTGAATTATTTATGAAGTTTCTAGTTGTGTATGAACAAGCGAACGAACAACTTTTATTGTCGGACTCTCTGTTGCTGATATCAGCTACAAAAATAACAATAACAAACGATAAATAAGAAAAAAAAAATGGAACGAGAAATAAATAACTCGAGTTCCATTGAAATAAAGAGGCAGACATAAAAAACTTGGCAATTTTTTACACAACAAAAGCTTGAAATTTTTCTGACAGTTAAATTTACAATATATGACTAAAGGAAGTACACGTTGACAAGTCGCACTTTTGCTTGCGACAACTTCCGTTACATGTAACGAGTCTCGCGGGTGATGGCGTGTACCGCTTGCCATCTGCATTTTTAGAGTAATGTAAAATAAGTTTTCTTTGGTAAAAAAGAATTTCATTTATTATTTTAAAGAATAAAAAAAGAAGTAGAAAATGAGAGTGATATTTGCTGGATGAGTATTTGTTCTTGAAAAACAAAACTTTACCCTGCATTTGCCGCAGGTTGAGAATACGTATCTACAAATTGGTTGCGTGCTTACACATGCAATCAAAACTTAATTTTTTAAAAGCCCCAAATATAAGATAATTATAGCGAATTAAATAAATAAACTTTTATAATATCACCATTTGATATTTTTAAGTCCATTATTAATGTAAGTTAACTTAAAAGTGACTAAAAACCTAGCTCATTTCTCTTGTTAAACGCTGCTAAGTTTTTCAATGTAATGTAATCTGAATGAGTCTGTACCCACTCACTCTGCATTAATTGTAGCTAACCACAAGTTTGCTTATTTTGAGTTAGCTTTTTCTTAGCTTTTTACTCTATATAATGTTTGTTTATTTCTGCATCAGCTTCGAGTGAGCAAAAAGTTAGTTCAACTTATAACTCATCGGGATGAAGTCAGATATAGCCCATCTCTGCATAATTTTTGAAGAACGTTAAAGTCAGTTGTAAATGGAGTTAGCAATAAGTCAGCCTGATTTTGAGTTAGCCCAAGTTCTTGCATGTTTAAATTTTATGTAAGCAGTATACAACTTTCGAATGTTCACTAATTGTTTATTTTAAAAGTTTATTACAGCTTTATTCAAAGCACACAGGCTATATGAATACATGTGGTTTTACATTGCATAACACTTTCTATCTCAAAGTATTTTATAAACATTTTATATAAAAAAAAATTTATTA
The DNA here is from genome assembly GCA_942486065.2 of Calliphora vomitoria. NCBI lineage: Eukaryota > Metazoa > Arthropoda > Insecta > Diptera > Calliphoridae > Calliphora > Calliphora vomitoria. The sequence continues at coordinate 65,899,892 of OW818030.2, read as the reverse complement.
TTTATTTATAAATATACCAACGCAAACTTCTGCCTACATAGATATGAGGAAAATCAAAAATATTGGTGAATCATTAAAACTTTATGCAGATAGCTTGTATTTCGAAATTAGAAAGAGCCTCAATTTGAATCCTACATTTTTATGGCCTATATGAAATTATGTTAAAAATGTATGGCGAAAATTTAGTTTTTTTAAGATGGTGTGTTCGAAGTGTCATTCAGATTTTTCTAACAGCATTTTAAAGATGTTACATTTTGCTATAGTATTGGGTGTATGACTTAAAAATGCGGAACTTTTTCAAATTTTTATATTTTATTGTACAATATAAAGTTATACAGATTATTGGCCATTGAAGCCAAGAGAACATCTTTTGAGGCCAAGAACGAATCAAGCCAATTTCGGATTCTCTATTCTGAAGTAAGGCATATCCCAGAGAGAGAGAGAGCAAAATGTGTCCCAAATAGTTTAGATAGCTATTTCTTCAATCTTTCGGAAAAAAAAATTTTTGTAATTTTTTTTCCAAAATCAAAAACATTTTTGACTTTTTTTCAAAATGGTCCCTTTTTATTTTTTATTTTTCTCAAAAGAAAGCTACCAAATATTTATTTTGATAGATATCCCACACGCATCCCACTAAGCGACTAAAAACCACGTAAAGGAATGGAGCTAAGCTTTCCTTGGAGCAAACAAAATTTTTAAAAAAGTGAACATTTTGAAAAAAAAGTCAACAAAGTTTTTGATTTTGCAAAAAAAGCTAAAAATTTTATGTTTTGAGTTACTAAACTATCTAAACTATTTGGGACACATTTTGCTAAGACCAATAGGTAATAAGTTACATGGATGAGAAAAAACACCTGCTGGGCCAAAATATCAAATTTTGATCCCCTCTAACTCAGAAAGTTCTCTACCGATCTCTACCGAACTAACCATGGTGCAAATTTCATCTCAATCGGAACACATATATTTCAAAAGTTGGTTCACTTGTCATGAAATGCCCCATATATATATTAGAGCTAGGCGTGCTTTTCGGCCATTACTAAATTTACAACAATGTACTCACACGTATTAAAAACTCATTCAGTCCCGTTTGAGCGTTCATTGAAGAAGGTTGTGTTGTCGCATGTTTCTTGCTTTTGTACATGAATATTACTAATGCAGGGATGGAAAGCTTAATATTTTTTAACATCAACGTATGGTGTACGTTTTTAGAATTATAAACTCTTGCTAAATAAACTTATTTTTAATGACATTTTTTTATTCTCTTTTATTGCAAATATGCCCGAATAGAGTTCGGTTTATCAGCTCAGTGAAGTGACCGCTCTTTTCAACTCAGCTCACACAAATGAACTAGATCGCTCTTTTAGCTCATCAGCTCATTAGTTCAGTATGATGTATAATGACCATTTCATTTTGTGAATTGCTTGTTGTGATTTAAGTCAAACATTTAAGATTTAATTTTTTTATTATTTCTAATTTCCGATGTAACTCAATGTATAGACAGTATTTGTTATAGGGAACATTCATTGTTTTATGATCTAGCAATATATAAAAGGAATTTCTAATTTTTAGAAATAAGATTTTATTGTTTTATAATTTAAAAAATAACGTAAAAACTTTATTACTTTCAAAAAACAGTGAAAAAACCCGCGATATGTCATAGTGTAGTAAAAAAGTGCATTTTCTAAAAATAAGTGATATAATAAATTTGCTAATAATATTGGTAATTTAATTAAGAACATTAGTAATTTGTTGTTTTTGAACTCTGTTTTCTGGTAGATATAATCCTATTGATGTATTTTTGAAATAGTATTTTTTACTAATTACAAACTTTCAATTACAATTATTGTTTTAAAAATAACAATTATGTATATCCTTTTTCATTATTGTTTTATGAAATATACCTACGAACTGTAGCAATACTCTTTCTTACCATACCATAAATAAATCCAAACACATTCAATAACACATATAAAAATTCATTCAAGAAAACAAACATAATTTGAAAACTCTAATACTTAATTCTTAAAACATTGTATACAAACTTTGTATCATATCAAAGCAAAAATATATACGCGGCAGAGCATGGCAGTATATGATCATACACATACAAACATAACAAACTCGATCGTTTTATTTTTGTTGTCAGTGAGCGAACGAATGCTACATTGATAAGTGAAGTGAAACATTGAAGACGACAATTGAATGTACTTGTGCAGCTCTTTCATGAGTACTGAAAGAAATATGTGCATACTAAAAACCGCTCAGTTGAATGAATAGTTCAATTGAACTAGGTCATTCATGAGCTACAACACAACTCTATGCCCGAATGAATTTTTATTTTTAATTAAAATACCACCATTTCAAAATTAAAATTTCCATGCCTGTGTTGTACTAAATATGAGAGTATAAATTTTTATTATTATCTTTTATTATTTTTCGCTCTTGCAACAACTGACCAATAGAATGTGTCACCAGGCTCTGATATATAGTGGTGTTAACCATACGGTAATTAATGTATTGTACGGTAGTTTAGACATCCGAACGGTAAGCAGGTAATTTCTACATTTGTACGGTAATTGGAAAAAGTTTTAATTTTTAAGCATTCGACCCCAAAAGTTATATTTTCATAATGTGTCTCAAGACTTGACTAAGCACCATATGAATTTGATGCATCATGGCTACCTAAGTACAAAAATGGTAAAATTTTTCAATTCTATGGATAGATTTTTTTTAAATTTTTAAGTAAAATTATAAACTTTGTTAGATGTTTCTCCACATAATGAATGATATCGCAAGAAGGGTCACGCTCATTGTTATTAAAATAAACTTAGAAAAGTTAAGATTTACATAAACTTTAATCCTCTTATATATTGTGATTCAATCGCCTCAGTAGTTTTGGAGATATAATAATATGCAATAAATATAATTTTTACGTGAAAATAACAATTTTTTTTGTTTTAAAAAAATCATGAAAAATCGAAAACGACAGAAATTGTTCAGATTTATGACTTTATCGCAAAGCCACATGTAATAGGAACAAAATAATATATTGATCATAAAACCCAGCGATTCTTTTCGAATTTATTCACAATTAAGTGAATTCGCTTATTTTCACAAAATTTTAGTTTTTTGTTTGCTATACATACAATTGAGTAGTTAATGTTCTTCTTTCGATTGATTAAATTTTGAAAATATTTTCCCTATGCTATGTACAAATTTTCACATATATATTGCGTTTCAATTGGATCAATAGTTTCGGAGTTATAATAACAAATTGAAGCAATAAATATAATTTTTACGTGAAAATATATTTTTTTTTGTTTTAAAAAAATCATGGAAAATCGAAAACGACATAAATTGTTAAAATTTATGACATTATCGCAAAGTCACATCTAATAGGAACAAAATGACATAACGATCATATAAATCGAGGGATTCTTTTCGAATTTATTCACAATTAAGTGAATTCGCTCATTTTCACAAAATTGTAAGAAAATATTATTATTTTTGTTCAAGACTTTGTATACGGTAATTTTACCCAAAAAACGGTAAATTTTTAGGGCTGTACGGAAATCGAAACAAAAAACTGCTGATATATATTGTTTCTCTGAAGATGCTACTCAATAAAGTAGGGAAATATTGGAAATAAAGTAAACATTGTTTAATAAATTATAATATCTAAAAAATTTTAAATCGATATAAACTGCAGAATCGAGTTTTCAAATTTCTTCACAAATTTTAATAAATAAATTTATTTGGATCTGTCACTTCCAAGAACTTGGACAGTGGAGCAGATTTTGTAAAAATAGCCAAATTTTTAGTAGCATTTTATTCAACTGTTAAAAAATTATGCCACCTAAGTTTATAACGATCGTTCCATAATGTGTCATAGCTCAAATATAACAAATTTTTAGTAATTACAACTCCCAAATTTTAACGGAATCGATCTAAATATATATATGCCCATTATACAAAGCGATGCACAATATGGGGTATTATATCGTCAGGCATGACCGACTATACTTTTCTACGTGTTTCAATACTGATTGACAAAATTCAATCGGTAGTCAAACTTGACTAAAAAATACCTACTCCCAATAATTATAGTAAGTTCAAAATGAAGTCCTGTCTGACAATTGACAATTGCTACGGTTATAACTGCAGGGAAGATGTAGGTACAGATTCATACATTTTGTGTATGTGTGTATTTACACTTATAAGTTAAAACATATGCATAGCTATACTACATACATCATGACAATATTTGCATATAATGTCATGCAATGTAAACAATCAAATACTGCCTGCCACAACGGCAACAATAGTTAGACACGGAGATTTCTGCAAACAAATTCATCTTTTTTGGTTTTACTTATTCATTTATTGTTCACTTCTTTTATGATGATAATATTTGCTGTTCGCCTTCGCCACCTTTTTGGTTGTTGACGCTGTTGTTAAGGTGTTTTTGTCAAAATCCAAAAAATGTACAACAAAAACAGTGAATGACCGTCGAAATATTCACTCGGCGGAAGTCATAAATTTACGCTTGAAAAGTTCATAAATTCTTTTGCAGGTTTTTGGTGTGGGGAAAAAACTTATGTTAACCGAAAGACATACACCAGCACCAACACCTTCAAGTCCAACTGTCATTCACACCATCTTTTTCTGTAAACAAGTGCTAAAGTTTGTGTATATGTCTGTTTATATGTGTGTGTGTGTGTGAAATTTGCTCATAGTTCATTTATGACTGAATACATTGTGGCAAAGTAAAATTTCCATCAACTTTTCTTCACTTGGTTGTTGTTGCAAATGTTACCTGCAAATTGAATTTCTTTGTATGGATGTGTGTCCGTAACCATGTTTGTGTTTGGTAATAAATTTTCGTTTCTTAGTTTAATGCCATAAAATATTAAATGTCCCTGCAAAGTTTATAAAGACTAAAAGAAATGATTTTTTTTTTTTTTTTTTTGGTATTTGAAAATAATTATGTGACACTTTTAAGTTAAAATATTTTAATGAAGAAATACCATAATTGAAAATGTTCCTTGCTGTTTTGTTAGTACTATTTTGTGTCAAATACCGGAAATAGGTTTAAAATACGTATAATTTATGTTTAATGAGTTTGAAATAAATATTAAGTATACGTCATGATGTCATTCAATGGATTTCTCTTTTTTTAGACAATACATTTCAGCAAAGAATATGCATGTACAATAGGGCTATAACTTTTTTACATTTTTGCAAATATCAAAATGGCCCTAACATATTCGAATAGACCACTGGAAGTTATTTTAAAAAAGCTTATTATTTTTTCGAGGATGTCAATAAAGTTCACTCACAAAACCCGGTGAAGTTTTGGAGATAATTTTTTTTTTTATCCAAAAAACGCAGAGAGTTTTTTATTATAAATATATCAACCTGGCTCAAATCAATACTTAAAATTCGCGGTAACGGGAAATAATTCGCTGTTTTATTATAAAAGAAGTAATAAAAATTTGAGAAAATTTTTAAATAAAAAAATCATTTTTTTGGGTGAGGTTTATATTCCAAAATGAACCGAAAAAAATGTTATCGTAAATTACACAACATTTGCCATCGCCTGGTGCTAGAGTCAAAATTTGGTTATAGCCCTAATGTACAATTTATGAATATCTTTTAATTAAATTTTACAGTTATGTAGATTTTTCTATTGAAAATGGAAAAATATTTTGTGGGGATAGGTCCATAGTTAACTAAAATATATAAAAATGGATGTTTGTATGTATGTGGGTATGTATGTTCCGATTGTACTCAAAAACGGCTCAACCGATTTTGATGAACTTTTCAGGGAAACTTCAGAATATCCCAGCTGGTAACACTGTAAAGTCAGATTTTTGATATTCGGTGTGTGGGCGGAGGGGTGTGTAAAAATCAAATTTTTACATTGTACCGTTAATGCCATATATATATATATAAACAGATTTGTATATGTATGTTTCGCATGGACTCAAAAACGGCTGGACCGATTTTGATAAAATCTTTACGGAATCTTCAGAAAAGCCTAGCGGGTAACACTGATTTTCGGTCTATGGACGGAATGGCGTGGCAGAATCAAATTTTTACCGCTAATGACATAAAAAAAAGATTATTGTATAATTGTTGATCGACCTTTTCTTCAATTCTTACAGATAGTTTATTTAGTTTCCTATATACAGGCTTACAAAGTCAGTGATAGTTGTAAAAAAAAATTTGGCAAAAAAAAAAATTTTTTAAATTTAGTCGACCAAAAAATTTTTTTTCAATTGGAGAAATACATAAATACTTTTTTTATTCCCAACGTTCAAACAATGACAATTTTCAATTCGTTGCTTAACATCATTTTAAAAATTTTAATTCAAAGTGGTGTACTCGAAGCGAATTATTTGGTGTAAGCGAAGAAAGGAATACATTTCAACACATATCCGGTACTAAAAAAATGTATTTTATATTATCAATCGATGATGCATATTAGGTGCATAAATAAGAAATTTCCATATGAAATCTATGAAAAAAAATAATATTTTAAATAACTCTCCGCATTCCACTTTTAATAAAAAATAACGGTTTTATTCAAATAAAATTTGTTTTAGAAAGGGCATCTACGTCTAAAGCCGTAGAAACTGGAAGAGAACGAGAGTCACGGCTTCAGCAAATGCATCGCATTGCATCTTCATCGAGTGCTGCGGAGCCACCTCAACAGCATATCGAAAGAATAGAAGCCAATCGCTCCCGAATGGCTCGATCAAGAGAAAGAATCAATTTTAAGTTGCCGGCATTTTATTACAATAAGTATGATGACTACAGGAATCACAAGGATGTACTGATTGCCGCAATGGACAAACATTGCTTACATTGCCGCGTTTTGAAGTTTGCTAAGGAATCCCCGGGAATGTGCTGTTCGAACGGTAAAGTTATTCTGCCACCAGTTATTGAGCCGCCTAAGCTGCTTCTAAGTTACACTTCCGGTGCCAATCCTATTTCCAAGCTCTTCCTTTAAAATATCCAAAAGTGCAACTCATGATTTCAAACGACGTCGGCTTCATGCCCACCTTTAAAGTTCAAGGCCAAATGTACCACAGAATTGGATCACTGCTCCCGTTTCCCAATGATGATGCGAAGTTCCTTCAAATTTATTTCACTGGAAATGAAGCTACAGAAGCCGAACGCTATCAACGAACATGCGCGTGCATTTGCTGCAATACGAATCCCCGGGAAGCTACAGAAGCCGAACGCTATCAACGAACATGCGTGTGCATTTGCTGCAATACGCTTCTTCTGAAACATTCTCAAAACAATTGTTGGACATCAGAAATGGAAAAATTCCAATTGATCTCGCCACAAATGAGATTTCGTTGTTGACAAGGTATTCCCAAGTCTTCCAACCAACTACAAAAATTCGGATTGGCTGTGGGAACATGCAATTTTGGCACCAACAAATTATGATGTTAACAAGCTCAATAGACAAATACAATTGAAACTGCCTGGCGAAACAATAAAATGCAAATCGATTGACACAGTAATGAACGAAAAACAAGCCGTCGATTATCCTACTGAATTTTTGAATTCATTGGAACCAGCCGGATTGCCACCACATGTATTACAATTGAAGGTTGGATCACCGACTTTGTCCGACACTGTATATTAAAATCGAGATCGAGATGCAATATAAAACAGATGTTTTCTAAGGGCCAGCAACGCGGACCGGGTTCAGCTAGTAGTTAACTAAAACCCCATTAAACCACTAAACCACACTATTAAATTTAGGGAGTTGCTCTCAAAATTAAATCACAAATTTAAATTTTCATGATTTTTTATGGTACAGAAGCTAGGCATTTGACTACAATAACATTTTCTAGATACTGTAGGAAACCTGGAAATTTATTATTTAATTAAATTAATTTAATTTTGTATTAAAAATGCTAAATTTTTAAAAATTTCATAAAATTTTGAAAAAACTAATGAAAACATTATTTTTCATTGATTTTTTTAAGCTTTAGCTGAAGAATTTCTTCAAAAATATTAATGTTACCCAATAATGATTTTAATTTAAAAAAAGAAAGAAACTCTGTTCCAGAGTTTTTGAAGTTTCTCAATTCAGTAGCAATATCACTAAAAAATTAGGTTAATTTAATGTAGTTTCCCCATTTGTTCGTTCTTACTAAATATAATTTAGTATTAAAAAAAGTTCATACACACAGTCAAACATGTCCAGAGGTAAAAAGAAGTAGTTAGGAGGCCTTTTGAAATGCCTTATTTAACATAAACAACAGCTCAATGTCTCATTGCATACTCATATATGTAAGTTTCATGTTTGTATTTTATATTTATTTCTGTTTTTTTTTTTTTTTTTTTTTTTTGAATCTGGTCTGATTTTTGTTGCGGTTGCAAAATAGTTTAATCAGCTAAGATAATAGAATTACAAGAAAACACCTTCTCAAAGAGGGGTGGTAAAAGAAGTTCTAATAGGCCCTTATGCAGGCCTGCTAAGTAGAGAATGTTTTTGTAAAGCTAGTTAGTATGTCATTGTATTCGTTGTTTTTCTTTTTTTCTTTTTATTTGTATATTACATGAATATAAATGTATACTTTTACATGCTACTAAATCTAAAGATGATGATAGTATGCTTGACATGTGTATGTCATTTTATCTTGAGTCTTGTTAGTGAAATTTTTGAACAAAAATTCCTACTAAAAAAAAAAAAGAAAATCTACCAAAAAGGCAGAAATAAAGGGAAGGGGAAAAAGTTATGTATAGAAATAATATGAAATAAACTATGTTTATATGAGAAATAGTAGTATCATGAATATTTTAGGAAAAAGATTTCTTTCAGTTTTTTTTTTCATTCTCAAACTCCGTCTGTCTGCATGTTCGTTTATTCATCAGCTTTTTCTTCTTTTGTTGTCAACCAACATGATTGAAGTGATCCTTAAACATTATGTTTTTGTTTAGCCTAATACATACATACTACTGCAATAAATGTAAGTACATACATATACACAGAAAGCACATTTATCCTTCCTATAACATGGATGTAAAAGGTTTAAGAAAACGAGAAGAGCCTTAAATTGATGATTGGAATTGATGATGAACATATACACTGTAACAAGTGAAGGAGGTTAGATCTCGAATAAGTAGACTCATAAAATCATAAATAAATTGAAACAGAGACAAGAACACCAACTAAGACCCCCCCATTTACACACACAAACAAACATCAAAATCAAAACGAAAGATGGATAAAGAAAAAACTGTATATGACAAATATAATTTTTTATAGGAATCAATCCATATTTTGCGTCAAACTAAAAGAAAAAAAATGTAAAAGTGATTTAACTTAAAGGATAATTCTACTACAAAAACAACAAAAAGCCAACAAAGAGAAGCAAAAAAAAAAAACAGAGCTGATTGATGGGAGACAATAATTTTTGTTATTTATGCAATTGAAACACACTCGATACTCTGCCACTCCACACAAGAGGTTTGAATTTATATTTATGTATGTTTTTAAGTTTATAAATATGATCGTATTTGTTATATTGTATGTTTGCATATTCGTTGAAGAATAAGGTCCTTATCAATTTACTGAATTTCTTTGTAAACATTTTAAATTGTTAGTTTTAAACAATTAAAGAAAATTGTTTAAGTAAATATTTATGAAAGGAAGTAAATAAAGAAAAACAAAGTGTTAAAAATATAATTTTTTATTATATGATTCCAAATTATTGTTTTTTTTTTTTCGAATAAAACGAATAATTATATACATGGGGCATATCATGTCAAGTGAACCAACTTTTGAAATCGGTGTCTTCCGAAATTTTCTTTGAATACCTATTTGGTCGCTTAGTGGGATGCGAGAGGAATATCTATCAAAATTAATGTTTTGTATGTCAAATCATAAAATTTTTGACATTAAAAATTTTTAAAAAGGGCCCATTTTGAAAAAAAGTCAACAAAGTTTTTAAATTAAATTTTGTAAAATAAAAGTTAATATCTAGAATATCAGCTAACCTGACTTTGAGAAATTTTTCGTATAAATTTGTTTTTGTTTTAAAAAAAATGTATGACAATCATTTCGTCAAGTTGTTCGTAACGTATGAAGATACCTTTTATATACACCACAGTTATAGACTTTATGATAACTTTTTCAATTATTTAAAATCAATGTCATATTTCACCATTACTTTCAATACAAATTCCATCTAAGCTAACACTTTGATTAATATTATTCAAGAACCCTACCCGTGAAGTTGAAATGCACCGTTTCAGAAAACTAAGGCACTCGAAAAATGTGTTTTGTCTAGCGGACATCGCTCTGAATACTCATGACTAGAACATCTAGATTGCTTAATATTTACACCACCCATAAAAACATATGGAGCAACATGATCTATTGTGCGTTTGTGTGTTCACACACAACATTGAGTCTTGCCTGAATTGAAATCGACTCTATCGCACAACACCATTCAGAGATTGTCACAAGGTCTTGGTTAAGCGTATTATTCACGCCCCAATCCCCGACAGGCTTGGTCTATAATTGAATGCATATGAATGGCAAATGTTGCTGTCATCTGCAAAAGTGTAGATAGTGTTGGAAGTTTGACGTAGAAGGTCGTTTATAAAGATAAGAAATAAAGTAGGAGGATGGACGGAGCCTTGCGGTACACCTGAATTGATCTTGAATGAAGTTATTATCGACACCAAAACCAATAAGTTTTCTTTGATGGAATGAAGGTTTTCATCCCCATCTTAATTATGTTTTCGACCATTTTCGCCATGGGATTGACACTATTGTCTAAGAAACAGAGTATCCAATTAAAATACCAAAGGAACTCGTTGAGCTCAGCCCAACGAGTCTTTTCGTAAATAAAAGTTAAAAGTTTCGTAGCTGGTCGTGAAACGTTACGAAGTTCAGAGATCGAAAAGGAAGCGGATATAGTACAATGATCTGAATTACCAAGAGGTGCAAAAATATCTACTTCGTACTTGAAAAAGATGAAAGATGTGAAGTTAGAAAAAGATCGAGGGTATTATTTTGGCGCCCATCAACGCATGAAATATGCATTGGTTCATACACTAATTGCAAAATGTGATTGTGAGCCGCGAATAGTTCAACATATTGGCCTTCTGTAGTTGTTTGACTTAAATGGTGAAGCCAACAGGAGTTGTGAACATTAAAATCACCAGCAGCAACAATTTCAGTCTCAAGAATCTTCGATATAGAATCAGAAAGGGCATCGAAGCTAGATATAGTAATATCCCTTCCCACGTTTATACTTCCATAAAGAAACTCGAAGTGCAAAAAGTGTGCCCTGATCTTGAACTTAACCAAGAGACTGTTAAATTCTACATCATACGTACAATAATTGCAATGCCCCGATAAAAGTTCTCGGATACCTGAGTTTCACATAAGGCGAAAACATCCGGCCGATGGAAACAAACATGGACGTAAACGGAGAAAAAAATCGATCATAATCGACCTGTTTTTAATAATGTCACCCGAAACCACATCAAAAACACGCTTTCCTTTTCCATTTAACAAAATAGTGCATTCATAGAGAATGTGCTTGCATTAAATTACTTCTTTTTAGAGGATAGTTAATTCTAGTGTTTATAAACAGGTTAGACCAAAACCGGTTTTTTAAACTCTAGTTAAGCCGGAAAAGCCTAAAATGTTTTGTAACATTGAGCCATAGTTACGATTTATATGCTGAAATGTGTAAACATAAAGTGTAATTTACAAATCGAGATTTCCATTTTAAATAAAACGAAATCTGAAATTGTACTTCTAACTTATTACACATAAGCTACACATCCGACTTACTATCATTACCGCTAAGCTAAGCATTACTGAAATAGCTGCAATTACCGTTAAAATACCGTTACCGATATAATCGTAACAGCAGTGCCACTAAATATCGTTAAGCTATTCCATACATAATTCTAAACTATGAAGGTACAAATTTCTATAATTTAGTTTATTGAATTCTAAAGAATTTAAAGTATAATATTACCTACATCGGCTTATTTTTAATTTGTGTATACTTCATTTAAGTCAGACCGAAGTTACAATAAATATCGCTACCAAATTAAGCCATAATACTGTTATTGTTAAATTACCATTACCGAAATAATTCTTTCAACCGTTACGAATCGATAGCCAATCTTTTATTTATTTTAACCAGAAGGGTATTTATAAAATATTTGCCATTCTATTTCGGGCCAAATTTTTTATTTATGGACTCTAAAAATTCTATAATGCGTATCTCAAATCTCTAATACATGGAGAATGGAACAATTTGTTTTCGCTTCTACTAAATCGATAAGAAATTAATTTATTATTTATTTTAACGGTTGCACTTTTCACGGGATATGGTGGGACTGATTAGAAATTTGAGGATTTTGGGGAAATTTAGGAGCATGGAAAGACGAGCTTGGAAACATCGAAAAATATAATATAAGGATTACCCTAATATACATAGTTGTATTGTACCTACATGTATTTTAAAGGTAAAATAATATTAAAGCCATTGTTTGTTGGTATGCTTGTTTACTAGGATTTCATTGAAATAAAATTTACCACATGTGATTTTAGCACGTGTTTTTTATTTTATACAAAATAAGCCATACAAAAACAAGTATTATACTTAAAATCATCCATCTACAGAAAAGTAACAATACGTGTTCATATTGTTATTGAGAATTACATTAGGATGGACCAAGCTATTTTGTCAATGTTCCCAAAAAAAATTCCTTTTTGCAGGTGAACCAGAATTTTATTTCTGTCATTTGATGCGTCTTTCAAGGTAAAATACATATTAGTAATATGAAAAATATATTTCTTTCTTAATTATAAACAAAATTTTGTTGAGAAAATCGGAATTTTTTTTAGAGTCCTCCTAATATAGGCATGTACAAATATCTATGTGTGCAGTAAATCATATTCGCTGGTACGATTCGACTGTAAACTTATATAGATTTTTTCGGTTCTGCCAATCAGTTTCTAAGTATCAGTTACATTGGAAACAACAAGGGTTTTATCATCCCATCTAGAATTCAGCAGACAATTAAAAACTAGTAATAAAATATAGTCATTCAAGCCAGATCATTTGATACCCTACACCGAGTATATTATAATAATTTACAGTATATTGTTACGTTTTTACTCCGAACGAACTCATGCATTTCTTTGGAGAATTTATTGGCAGCATCCTTCTCAGAATTATTTACTGCCTCTGCTGAAGCACATTCACCCATCTCGGAAGCCGTCCTGATGATCTTTTCACTGCGGGACAGACCAAGCACTCTAACAGGAACCACTTCATCGTTGCACTGATCAACGAGGGCCTCTACTTTACATGACCACTTTTCACATCCGCTGGTTCCAACACCATCAAACCATTGTCTATACAATCCTCCTCTTCATCACGGGCCCATACCAAATACTCTCCCTCAGTGCCAGCTCCTTTTAAAGGTGGTTCTTGCAATGTTCGTTGATTCGCTTCCATTTCAGCCAAGTGTTTAATTGTTTCTTTGACTTCAGCTCTATCCTCAGCACGTAGTTTCTCGTTGTCGGCAAGAAGTCTATCGGTCAATATCACGCTGTTTGAATTCATCTATGAGCCTCTTTTGCAATTCTGCTTTGTTACATGCTGTTGGTAGCTCCAACTTACTCAATTCTTTCTTGAGTTGTTCAACTTTTAGTTCCTCAAACGTCATGATTTTTATTTTGCAATCCCACTTCTGACACCAATTGTTACGTTTTTACCTATTAAAAACGTGGTTTATTTCCTTTAAATAAACCGAATACTTTTGATTGCAAATAAAAACAGTTTTAGTAGTTAAAAATTGTAACAACTCTTTATTTATTTAAAATGTACAACAACAACAGTCTAAGTAATCACTCAGTGTCTTTATACACGTTTATCAATTCGCAGAAATGCAAACACACTCTATTACGTACAACCTTAAATGCACAAGACAGTTGATGTTAACTCTAACAGCGCCAATGATGAACTCAACTCACGACTGCAGCCTCTGCCACTATTTATACACGCACTGCCATCTCTCGGGAATCTTCTACAATGCTCTTAACGGACATACTAGTACATTCGAATTTTAGAGCCTTCGATGTCATTGCCAGCAGCTCAAACATTTAGTGTTGCCATACTTACAAACAATGTCAATGATGGACGTGCCTTTAAACATGATGAATGCTGCAGGCAGCCGTTACAGACTGTCAAATTCAAATCGTCATTGCACATTCGTAACAATATTATAATCATAACAGTTAAACTTATTTGTGTTGAATTTTCTTTGGATACCAACATCTTTAAGAGATTTATGCTCTTTGAAGGCATTTTCGGAAGTGGGGCTCTTATATTATTGACCGATTATCACAAAATTTAGTGGCATGATTTGCATATAAATGAAACATATTTTTGTATTGAGTTTTATTTGGATACTAAAGTATTCCAGAGATCAATGCCCATAAATTAAATTTTCAAGAGTGGTCCTTATATGGGAGCTATGGAGTATTATGGACCAATCGGTACTAAATTTGGTAGTGCGAGTTAGGCGTATTTGCGCTGAACTATATTTAGATACCTATTAAATTAAGATATTTATGAAAGCTGTTTTCAGATAGGGCAGTTGCATAAGGGGCTAGTAGAAATAATGGACTAACGTATGACAAGGCTTTGTTTTATTATAACGAATTGGGATAAATAGAGGAGTTATCGCAGGAGGATACAAAAATGTTGGCTGGGGTCTGACTACGTAATTAAGAAAAAAAAATTATTTTCACCAATAAATATTGTTACGAAATTGTACTTGAATTCAATTGCATAATGTTCCCCAACTGCTGTTAACATATGTGTGGGTATTAGTATAATAGCTGCGGAACATACAACATTGAATAAAAGCTTTGACTTGATCATTGTTTGAAAGCATGTCAACACTGAATGTTTAAGCTGCTAATATTAACATCGGAAGCTCTAGAATTCGGATATAGTTTGATATATAGTTTGTCCGTTAAGATCATTGTAGAAGATTCACGAAAGATGGCGTACATTACCAGTTTATTCTTGTACATTAAAAAGTGTGTAATCTGCTTATATTTTTGAAATCAAACGTATCCGGTTTATTTAAAGGAAATAAACCACAGTTTTTAAAAGGTATAAACGACACACAAAAATTAAATCTTAAGATACACATTTGGCTAGATGAAAAATCATTTTCTTTTGTCTCGATTCTTGAATACCTCTTTTAATCAATTCGGCAGCTATGGTTTCTTCGGCATAGTTTCTTGGACAGACCCATAGGTCATTGGAATGACCCAAAGGCGATGCGTCTTTGTTGTAAAAACTTTGACCACCTTAATATGCATATATGTATATGTTTATATATATACTAGGATGGGTTAATTTTTTTTGGTCAACAGGCGTATAACAAAAACATAATTTACGAAAAATTCTAAGAATTCACATTTAACATTTTTTTAAAAACAAATATTAAATCTTTGTCTTTCGGCGGGAGCTAGGTTTTAATTTCAGACCCATACTTAATTTTGGTAATTTTCTTATAATTTAGAGTAGATTTTGATTTTGCTATACGTCCGTCACGATTTTTCAATCGAACAAATTGACCCATAATAATTCATATGTAAACTAAAAGAGAAGATCTATGTAAGAGCGCACAGCTGTTGAATTTCACATTAGGGATTTCGTTTACATTTACCACATTATTACAAGTATTAATGTATCTATCAACTATAATAACGTTCGTTAGAATATTCAAACACGAACAATTATTGATTCAATTCAAAAACTAACATTTATGAATAACGAATAATTTTAATAATTTTATGTAGAATAATCTAATAAAACTAATACATTTTTTTAATATATCATTATTTCTTACAGTTTTCCATAATTATAAGTTTTGTAACACAGTTTATTCATAACTCACATGGGGGTTTCAGTCATACTCAGATATTTTTTTACGAATTTAAAGAGGGTCATCTATAAGCATTGTACCACAAGAATCGACCTTTAACTATCTTTAAATTGAAATCTAAATTAATGTAGTTCATTGCATAGTTTAAATGTTATGGGTATTCATTTAAAAAAGTATTTATTATCTTTTTACCCTTTTGTTGATTTTTCTGGTTTCATCTTTACTTTTTTTTGTTTACAGTGCATTGTCCTTAAAATGATGTTACAATTTCGATGGTTATATTAGAAAACTACTACAAGGCTAGGCAGTTTAAAGATCACACATATTTGGATCGGAGAGGGTATTCTGCGAAAATGCCAATGATGAACACTTTTTATATTTTTTCTAATACAATGCTACCTAAAAACTTATATTTTTGATAAAACATGACGAAAATATGAGTTCATTTCAAAAGTCCCTTTCCATTTTTTTAAATATGCACGTCCAGATTGTAAAAGTTATTTTTTAGGTCCAAACTGTGCCTCTGGTAAATCATCATGAATAGATTGACACTTGAACAATGCTACCAACTTATTTAAATTTACTTTGAAAATCGGTCATCTATTCGGGCATCTGAGCAAGCTTAAGGCGTTTATTAATAAAAAAAGTTGTCGCATATGGACTGAGACCAATCCGCAACAGACCCTAAAGACTCCATTACGTACAGAAAATCAAGCCGGAGCTCGCATTTCGGTCAATGAATATCGTTAGCGCACCAAGATCAATGATTATTTGTTTGAAAATATGGATGACATTGATCCGGGCAACCATCGATTTATTGAAATTGAAATTTGGAGATAACTTTATTTCGAGAAATGGACCTGTGAATTCTCCTCTAAGGTCGTGCGCTTTTATACCTGTCGATTATTTTCTGTGGGACACCTAAAGTCTCTGGTTTATGCTCATTTACTATTGAAGCCTAGGAGGACAACATTGTTAGTGTTATTCGTGACATACGACCACCAATGTATTGATGAATTCGTCATTCGCATCAAATTTTTTATTTTTTTTTATTAAATTCAATTTTTTCTGTTACTCTTTACAATATTAAGTTCTATCGGACCTAAAAAACGCCTTCTACATTAAATGATTCATTATTGTATCATTATAACAGTTGCCTTTGCGTCTAATAGGATTGTACACTGCTCAAAAAAAAAAAAAAAATTTAGTCATCAAACTATGTATTGGTTTAAAATTATTGGCTTAAAAATTTAGCACCGTTTAACTTTCTACCGGTATTAGGAAAAGGAAAAAATACTGTTCTTTTCAATAATTTTTTTATATCTTATGCAATTCTGTTGCTGGTACAAGGTGGCGCAAAAGTAATCCTCCTATCAGAAAATGCTATAAATTATGCGATTGGCCCCTAATGTCAGTTCTGTTTTGACATTTGTGTAGTAAACACATGCGAAATACACGTTAATAAACAATGTTACGCTACACTGCTCCAGACCGCGGAATATTTCTGACTATTTATTTAACCAATAATCGGTCGGTGACTTTGGCACACCGTGAATTTCGTCGCAGATTTCCTGGCCGTCCAACGCCTACTGGTGAAACACTGCGACGTTTAGCCGCTCGCCTCGAAGAGACTGGCACAACACGAGATGCTGCCAGGCGTGGCAGACCCCGGAGTAGCCGTTCTGCAGAGAATATTGCTGCTGTAGCCGAGGATGTCATGGAAGCGCCGTCGACATCGACCAGACGACGTGCCACGCAAATGGGTATCAGTCGACGGTCTTTACAGCGAATTTTGGTACAAGATTTAAAGATGTTTCCGTACAAAGTCCAGACGGTGCATCAGCTGTTAGCTGCTGACCGCCAATCGCGTCTAACATACGCTCAAGCCATCCTTAATCACCACCAAGAGTAAGATGATTTTTCATCAAAAATAATCATGAGTGGTGAGGCCCATTTCCATCTTAGCGGGTACGTAAATAAGCAAAATTTACGCTTCTGGGGCACTGAAAATCCCCGTGTAACCTACGAAGAGCCATTACACCCGCTCAAAGTCACTGTATGGTGTGCTGTTTTCGCTGGAGGAGTCATCGGACCTATTTTCTTCGAAGACGTCGCGGGCCAAACGGTTACTGTGAATGGTGAGCGCTACAGAGTAATGATCAACGAGTTCTTTTTGCCGCAACTTGATGATTTGGGATTGAAAAACATGTGGTTCCAACAGGACGGTGCAACGGCACACACTGCACGTGCCACAACCGATATGCTGAAGGATGCATTTCCCGGGAGCCTAATCCCCCGTTTTAGCGATTTGCACTGGCCAGCAAGATTTGACCGCCTTATTTGACTGCTCCATACTTCTTTTTGTGGGGCTTTTTGAAGTCGCGGGTTTATGTCAACAAGCCTCAGACTCTTGCAGCTCTTAAAGACAATATCCGTCAAGAATGTGAGGACCTATCGCCAGAATTTTTGGCCAAAGTGATGGAAAATGCCATGAGAAGGGCTCAAATGACAATCAACTGTGGCGGCGGCCATTTACATGACACCATATTCTCGACTTGATGTAAAAAAAATTAAAAGACCAAATAAAAATAATCCACAAGAAGAATCAAAGTTTTTCATTTTTTTTTTTTAATTACAGCCAAAAAACATCGGAAGTTTACGTTTGCGCCACCTTGTATAACTTATTTGTAGTAAATTTGATTGGAATACCAATATTTTTAAGAGATTTATGCTAGATAAAGTGATTTTCGGAATTGGATCTTATATAGGAGCTATGACTAATTATGGACCGGTGGTGCGAGTTCCGTTTGCATAAAACTTATTTGTGCTGAATATGGTTTGGATATCTATATAGTTAAGATTTATATGAGAGCATAACTATTTTCAGATAGGGCAAGCTTATGGCGGCTAGGAGAAATAATGGACTGATTCTAACATAATTCAATAGGCTTCGTTCTTAGGGACGTACCAAATATTGTTGTGGTTTACATGGGCGGACGCGCGTACATCGCTTAATTGACTCAGAAAGTGATACTGAGCAGATTGGAATACCTTAAGGTGGGTGTTGGGACAATATTTTTGCACGTTACAAACATCAGCACTAACCCATTATACCCTCCCCACTTTGGTAGTTTAGTGTATACAAAATAGTTTTTGCCATATAAAATATAGAGTAACAATTTCTTAATAAAAATCAAGTTTTGATTGTAAGACTTTCTTCTCTTTCAAGACTTGAGGTGAGACTTTGGCCGTTTAATACTAATTCATCGTATTACGCTTGTAGGGTGTCCTAGGAGTACTTTATTTGCTGCCGTTTTAATTTTATTTGTTACGTGTCCTCACAATTATATACAAATACAAAGTATACTCTCATGCACATGTATTTCAAATTGCATAAATATGTATGTGTGCGTATGTCTTAATACTATTGCATTGAATTCCATTCATTTAAAAAACGATTTATTATTTTTTTTATTCTTTTGTTGATTTTTCTGGTTTCATCTTTCCTGTTTTGTTTTTGCGTTGACGTACATATGTATGTGCAATTCACATTTGTGTGTAAGCATTTTTTTTATATGATTTTGTACGAATCATTTTGAGGACTGTTGCAATTTTGATGGTCTGAGTGGAATATTGTTGACAGTTATATGTGACATTATTATTCCTTCTTTATTGAACAAATTACCGTATTTGCACTTTCAATTGACACAGTTTTCGATCAAATACAAACAACAACTACGGCAACAACCGCAAACCATAAAAAACAACAACAGCAACAACAATAAGTGGCAACCAAAAACAAAAATCATTGACGTTGTTCGTAGTCGTTGTATAAGGCAAAATGTCAAATGAAAATTTATGTTAAATTATGTTAAATTTTGTAGAAAAAAAAACATGTACACGTAATCACACATCAACAATTGTGCATACCGCTCATTTGCGATAAGAATGTTACAACTTTAAAAGCACTTAAAATACATAACTCTAAGCCATAACTTTTTTCATAGATTATAGATTTTTAGTTGATTTTAAACTACTGGTTTTCCAATAAAAATATTAGTTTTCTTATCCTTACACTCACACCAAATATAAACAATACAAATGAGTGTAGAAAGGATTTGTATTCAATTCAAAAAAATCCAAATACTTGTTACAAATAAGCGGTATGTATAATAAGAAGATTAAAAACAAGTAAGATATATTTAAGATATAAAAATTTTAAATATTTTTAGGTAAACAAAATTTTTTTTTTTCAGTTGTTTTTTTTTTCATTTTTCATTTCAGATGTCTCGATAGTTTTTAAAGCTTAAATTAAAGCTTTTTAGATCTTCTTCAGTTTGATCTGTGTCATACATTATGCAATTTGATGTTACAGAAAATGATATGTATGGAAGTATAGAAGTTTCATTAAACTCAGTTTGAACAGTTTCATTAAATACTTATTCGTTATTATACCCTTCACCTTCGTGAGAAGGGTATATATAAATTTGTCATTCCGTTTGTAATTTCCACAATATAATTTTCCGACCCTATAAAGTATATATATTCTGGATCCTTATAGATAGCGGAGTCGATTTAGCCATGTCCGTCTGTCTGTCTGTTGAAATCAATTTTCTGAAGACCCCAGATATCTTCGGGATCCAAATCTTCAATAATTCTGTTAGACATGCTTTCGAGAATTTTGCTATTTAAAATTGGCTTCATGCTTCATGCTTTGTGTATATTGTTTTTTTTTTTGTGGTGTTTGACAAAAAAGCAACAAAACGTACATATGTATGTTTGGATGTGAGTTGGTTTCACTGCTTTGCGTATTTTGTTTTTTTTTTTTTTGGTGTTTCGTTTCGTTTAGCGTTGATCTTTTTATACTCTTCACCTTCGTGAGAAGGGTATTTAGAAGATTGTTGTTTCGTTTGTAATTTCTACAATATAATCTGTTCGCTAGAAATTAAATGTAAAATTTTTAAAATTTTTCTTGATATATTTAGGATGATATACGCTGAAAATGGGCAAGTAATGCATCCACAACAAAGGTGAAGGGTATATAATATTCGGCATAGCCGAATATAGCACTCTTACTTGTTTTTATATACAAATTGACACAATTTATAAACGTGTTAAATGTTTAAGTAATTTATGTTCAAATATCTCACAGATAAAAGCGCACGTTAATAAATTATTATAACAATTTAACAGAGATTTAAAACAAGAAACTACTTAAGAACTCAGCTCACACAATTTTAACACTAACCATAATTTCTCTTTGCACAATTTTCATATTTTCATATTTACGTAAAACTCATTCATTGTACATTTTATGTAATTGTTATAACACACTCTGATTGTGTAATTTTATTATTTAACACACATTCTGTGATATATTCTCAGTTGTTATTACATGCAATATTTTAATATTTAACGCACGATTAATAAAAAAGAACGAACTAAGAAGTGAGGGAGCAAAACAAACAAACAAAAAAATTTTGAAATAAAAGAATCAGTCATTCATAATTTGTTGAAATGATTATTATGAGTATTTTACGCCCGATTACCATCATTTCAATGGAGATTTTTCTTTTTCTCCAACTTATTCTGCAACAATTTACTGTATTCATCCCATCGCACCGCTGACCCGTATTCTACTTTACACAATACAGTATTTATAAACACATGGCTCTTAAAAATAAACAGAAAAAAAAAACAAAACAAAAATAAAAAAATACAGCAACGTGCACAAGGACTACAAAGAAAAAAAATCTGTAAATTATGGCAACTGAAAGTAAAAATTATGTACAACAACCACAGCAACAGTACTACAAAAAAACAACAACAACAGCAACAACAACAACAAAATCTGAAATACTCGCAAGTGAGTGATAAATTTAAGCCACAGCTACAAACATCCCAAATGTTGTGTTTATGTTCAGTGATTTTTTCTTGCGTTTTTTTTTCGACTGATGCCACACTATCTAGCCATTAACAACACATTCGTTGTTTTGTTGCTGTATTGGTGGCAGCAGCAGAATCGGGCTTCGAATCAGGGCTAACAACTTTCGTACAAATGTGACTTTTCTTGGTACAAGTGAAACCTGAAAAGTACTTTTACTCTTAAGTACTCTTTAAGGTCGATAATAATAGAGTTCTATTTAAGGTCACATATTTTAGGGATACAAAAGAGAACGAAACAACCCAGCAACAACTTTACTTTTCTAGTAAGACAGCAAGTAATATTGGAGGAAACTGATACTACTTATTATTTGTGTGAAACACTAGTTATTTTTGTTCGAGATTTGATAAAATTCATGGGTCCTGTCTACAAATGTACTTACATTCACCAAAGGTATGTATAAGTAGTTACATTCACAACAAAAACATGTAGCTAAAAAAACAGAAAAATATTGTAAGATTTTATTTTAAAATACCGAAGTTCTTAAACCGGGGAAAATGTGTTCCAAAAACTCAGTTTTTTTTTAGAAAAGTGCCTACTACTGTGACGTTATATACCACGTGAAAGTAAAAAACTTTGCAAATATTTAAGAAGGATATAGGATTATACAAATATGAGTTTTTTGAGGATCCGTGCTTTGCTTTTTTAGAATTTTTTGCTCAAATCTGAAATATTTTTTAAAAATTGGCCAAGTTTGTATAGGTCTGGGGGGTGTTGTGTCCGCTTAAGTGAGCCAAAATATACTTTATGCGCTTTTGCATAAATTCTTTTTTCGGAACATATAAAAATTGTATATTGTCCCGAAGAAAAAAAAATTTTTTTCTACTAAAGGAAAATATATGGGCCTTTTTGGGAAAAACGTCACTTTTTACATGTTTCAAATTTGGATGCGTTTAACTTTTTATAGGAACAAGATAAGTGTTAGCAAGTTTTTTTTTATTTTATTTAAAATTTTATCACCAATTTAGGTGATATTTTAGAACAAAAATTCGACCTTCCGTGAGTCCGCCACATCTAAAAAATCATAAAAAGATCAAGCAAAATTAAAAAAAAATAAATAAATAAACCTAAATATCTCTTCAACTAAAAGAGATAACCTACACATGTGAGCGTATTTTTTGTAGATCTTCTTAAGCACTATTTATATTTTAATTTTCGACTCATTCCGATCGTAAATGGATTTTTGGCGATTTTTTTTAAATTTACACTCGAGGTGACCAAATTTGACGGGCAACGCACTGGCCCTCATTAGCGTTAGGAATCTGAACAACTGCAAATCAACTCGAAAATACCTCAGCTCCAACCATGTGATATTTCGTAATAATATCTCAAATAGTTCTCGAGATACCGAATTATTAAAAAAAAAAAAATTTTCTAAACCACTGTGCAACGTGGGACAACAACGACTATGTAATTTGATAGATGAAGCCATTGCTCAAATAACAGTTTTTATTATTATTACAAATTTATGAGTTCTTTTTCTTGCGTGGATACCAAATAGTTTTTCGAATTTTAAATGAAAATGCTGATATTCAATTTTTCTTTTCCGAATTGTAGATGAAAATTATCATTATCAATTGTTCCTTTACGAATTTGAAATTAAAAATCTAATTTTCAATTGTGATTTTCTGAATATCAAATGAAAAATTTCAATTCCAATTTATTTTTTCTTAATTGAATTGAAAAGTTCACATTTTAATTTTAAAAATAATAAAAAATAAAAAATTTTCAAAGGAAAATTTCTAAAATTTTTTAGGCCTCCAGATTTTATTTCAGAACAAAAAAATATTAACAAAATCATACTATTTATGAAATTATTTATAAATATTATGAATTAAAAATCAATGAAATCAAATTATACTATTTATGTTGAAACTTTTTTCTGTGTAGCCATACAAAATTTAAAGTGCTCTAGAATTTTCAAATTCTTTACTTTTTAGTTTTTATATACACAGAAAATACTAAATTATCTGAACGCAATATTTAGAAAAAGTCAAACTGAATTCTACTACACGCGGAAAATAGTCACAGTAACTATATATATGATTGTGGTAACAATAATATGGTTAATTTACGATTCACATGAATATTTCAACCATATATATGGTTACAGTAAACATATATATGTTTGTGACAACCATTTATATGATGAAGGATTTACCATATTATTTTGCTCTTATATCATAATCTGAGAACAACATATTATGATAAAATTATTCATCATATAGATGGTTGTCACAAACATATATATTTAATTTTTTCTGTGTAGGATCATATTTGTTAATAGATGCGTGCAAAATACTTCAAGTAAAACTAGTTATGTTGTAGAGCTGTAGATTTTAAAGATTTTTTCTAGAAATCCTAAAAGGCGGGTCAAGCAAAACCTCCTAACCACTTATTTTTGATTAGTTGTTAATAGGTACTGCAACATGTGGCTGAATGTTGTCATGATGGAATATTAAGGTTTTGCTACCACCAAATACAGAGCATTACCTTAGCGGCATGAATATTTGAATTTGGGGTCTATTCGGCTAGTTGGTCGGGCTTTACATACCATCTCTTACAGTTCGGGTTATTGTAACGGATTCAATTTTAATCATAAGTATGATTCAGTGCAGAAATATTGACAACAAATAACGTTAAGGGTATCCGCACTAAATTAAAATCTATCTTAATTTCATTGCGATTTATTTAAAGCTCTCTTCTTTTCACTCTCTCTCTCAGTTAGAGTGGCCATGTTTTAACATTTGTTTGGGAATAGCAAGGAAGAAGAATATAAAAAAACATCTATAAAACACAAACAACAATATACAAATGACAATAAAATTCCCACCGCTTCATTTAATTTGAATATTCTCTCAGAAGTGGAACTGGCATTAAAATCCACAAGAAAATGTAAGTAAAAATATAGACATATGATATTTTTAAGAAACATTTTGCGGTATAAATTTATATTTTTGACATATATATCATTAGGTTATGGTCTCTTATTAAAATAATAATAATGATAATTTAGGTAATGCCGGGCATCCTTAAACAGGATGGCGAGACATTCAATAGTCGTACTCAAGTGGGTTCGTGGACACGGAGGTACTATAGGCAACTGTGTTGCTGATGGATTGGCGAAAAAGGGCGCCATGCTGCATGACGGACACATAGACTTCCTATGAGGGATTCCGTTATCCAAATGCAAGCTTCATATTAGTAACTTCTACTATGAGCTTGCTCAGGCAAGATGGGGTTGTGAACCCACATGTACTATTACCAGAATGATATGGCCCCGACTAAATCGTGGACGAACAACATATCTTCTTGGCTTGACACGCTCACAATTGAGCGGTATGGTGGCGGTCTTCTTTGTCACTGTCCGGCATTGGAAAATCTTCGCTTAAGGTTTCAGGGACATCGTTCCCTAACTAGTCTCTCTGAGCTCTCGAATTTGAGGCTTGAGTGCATTTGTAAGGAACAGTAATTGGATAACCAGACCTAATATGGGGATATCCATGGAGTGACCAATCATAATCTACACTCCTTCCTCTTTCTCTCTCGTATCTCTTCTCTCACTCTTCAACCCTAACGAAATACTGACTGTCCTCTTCTATCTTTTCATATCTACTCTGTTCTTCTCTTTTTGTCCCTATACTTTCAGGTAACACAAAGGAACCCATGCCTGGACCCACGTGAGCTGCACTTCTTCTTCACTTCGCGGCTGCCTGGAAACCTAACCTAGGGATATGTATTTTAATAATATTATTGCTTAAAGGATATTGATTAAATTGATTATAATTCTAAAAGAGTTTTTGGACTAATACTCAGAAAATTTTAATTTTAACGACTATGTTTATAAAAATCGGGAAACTAATTACATACAAAGATATGCCTACAAATACATTTGATGTTTTATGATTTTTCTTCAACGTTTTACTGAGTTTTTATTATCTCGAGATCAACACACTAACCTGTATTATTAACCATACAATGCCATTTATTTGAGGAAAATCTTTGGAAAAGACATATATTTGTTATATATCATTGTGGTAAAAATAATATGGTTAATTTACGATTCACATGATTGTATCTGTTTACAGTAAACATGTATATGTTTGTGACAACCATTTATATGATGAAAGACTTACCATATTATGATGCTCTCATATCATAATCTGAGAACAACATATTATGATAGACTTATTCATCATATAAATGGTTGTCACAAACATATACATGTTTACTGTAAACAGATACAATCATGTGAATCGTAAATTAACCATATTATTTTTACCACAATGATATATAGTTACTGTGACTATAATATTGTTAAAAATGTTGAAATGGTTACAGTAAACATGCACAAATGTTGAAATGGTTACATTAACAATGCACAACTATATATTTTTTCTGCGTGCTGTTAAGAAGTTATAACTAATTGAAATTTGATGATTTTACATAATTTTTATATAAAATTTGAACTTTAATCCTAGATAAAAGAAAAACCGAAGAAAATTTGAAATTGTTAAGAAAATTTAAATTTCGTTTTAACAAATTTGGAACGGGTAAGATGCGATGCCTTGTAGAAATTTTTGTTTCCTCCCATTTATGAAAGACCATTACAATTATCTATAGATGCAAAAAATCGACCTTCAAATATAAATCAATCCAAAAGCTGGTACAATTATTACAATATTCTAATGAAAAGTACAATTTTTCAATCTTCCTGGTACTAATTTTTTATTTCCATTTGACAACACATTGGGTGAAAAAGAGTGGGATACCGATCCACTAGGATTCAATCGTTCACATACACGTGAATCAACAAGAACAGACCACACAAATGTTATGAAATGTGTTGTTAGTGTGTATTAATAATATTTATGCCATAAAAGAGCATACAAAATGAAACATCCAACCGAAATCAACAGCAACAACTGAACTCAACAGAAAAAAAAACATCGAAACAGCAACATTAAACATGAAATAATTTTAAGTAACAGTACAACAACAAAAAAACAAAAAATAACCAATAAAGACAACAACAATGTAGAAATAAAAAACATTTTCAATGCCCATTAATTTTTTGTTGCTTCGCCATATTTTTATTAAACGGAAATAAAAATCTCTATAAAATTAATACAACACAGCATCATTTTGATAAAAACCCAAAATTTTTTAACTATTATGGATTATATAGTACATTGCAAGTACATTTTAAACATTAACATTTTTAAATGTTCTACTGGGTTTAATTTTTTTTTCATAACCTTATTTCCAATAACTTTTATAGAACATAAAACTCTACTATGAGAAATGAAGTAATAAAATGTTGATGCTTTCGACTACGTAACGATTTTTAGGAAATCAAAAAGTAGAACAACAATTTAGATTTCAATTAACTAAAATCAGGGATGTTATTCTAAGGAATTGAAAAAGTGCTAAAAAAAATGTACAACAACAACAGTTCAAATAGTCACTCAGTGTCTTTATACACCTTTATCAATTCGCACACATACTTCATAATGTACAAGGCAGTTGATGTTAACTCTAACAGCGCCTATGATAAACTCAACTAACGACTTTAACCTCTGCCACTTATATATACGCCATCTCTCGGGAATCTTCTACAATGCTCTTAACGTACAAACTAGTATGTTCGAATTCTAGAGCTTTCGATGTCAATGTTAGCAGCTTAAACATTTAGTGTTGCCATACTTATAAACAATGCTAATAACCGCCTGCTATCAACATTGTTGATAAGTATAAGCTTCTACTGATGGACGTGTTTATAACCATGATGAATGCTACAGGCAGTCGTTACAGAGTTTTAAATTAAAATCACTATTGCAAATTTGTAACAATATATTATATTTTGATTGACACAATAAAATACAAAAAAATTTTCTTAACAAAGAGATTTCATGTACAATATTCGATATTTCTAATAAGTGCACCAGTTTAGAAGGTTTGTGTTCATAATGTGAAACTTTGGAAAAAATATTGAAAAAAATCTAGGACGTCAATGTTTTATTAGAATATTAAGATTGGAACAAAAAGTATAAACTAAACACTGTTATTTAAGTTTTTTTAAAAATATTTTCATTTATCTCTCTAACGAAATTCTAACGCTAGTCCCCTAGTCCAAATGCATTACAGTGGGTTAGAAAAAGGTGGAAATAAATATGTCTCTTCTTAACTACTGTTCCGCTTGCATAGTTCGTATGCTGTACAAATACGGACAGATATTAAGTAAACTTTCGTTATAATACTAATGGAGTAATAAAAACATCATCTTTATTACACTAAGTTATCTCATATACATTAAAAGATATTGAGGTTTTAATTTTAAAATTTTTGGTTTTTACCTTGACTTTATTTGGTTTCCCGCAAATATCTTTCGTGGTTGTCAGCATTTTTTTTTAAATCTCAAGCGCCTTAGTCGTGCACAATAATCAATTTCAAAATTTTTAAAATTTCTCTCAAAAATGTTGAAAAATATTTAAATTTTTAAATCGATATTGGACAAATATAGCGATGTTTTTAATAACAATCTAAGTTTATCATTAAGTTAAAAACATTTCACTTTGAGTTTTTCGAATATCTACTTATTGGAACAAATCTGCCATGTAGCTCTTATGCTCCAAAACGTGGACAGTGGAACAGATTTGGAAAAATACTCAACTGCATAAAAATTATACTAATATTTATTTCTTCAGAATAATTTTTTTCAATTTATTCTGGTCCTTTCAAAAAACCAGCTTGCAACACATCAGCTATATTATCTTTATTAAATTTGGTTAATATTGCTGGTTTTTATTTTAATTCTCGTAAAAAAATCTGGGTGATAATAAAAACGTGTGGACATTACAATAAAAATAACATAAAAAAAAACCTTTTGTTATTTTAACAAAGTGAAGTAAACAACCAAAAAATATAACAACATGTTGTTGCTGTTCTTGTTTCGCATGGCATCATATCGTGTTGCTTTGTTTTTGTACATGAATATTGCTGTTATATGCAAATAATGTAAACAATACTTTTAATTTATGCCATGGACGGCCGACCTTATGTTTCCTTTGTTTATCATTATTTTGGTAGTCATCAACGCCATTGCCATCATCATCATCATTATTATTATTATCGTTATCACCAAATGTTGATGATACTTTTATTGATTTATTAATCTCATTGTTTTGCCGTCCCACATTTTTTTTTTTTTTTTTTTTTGTTTTTATTATATTATACATACATATTTTATTTTTTTTTTCTCATAATTGTGAAGAACCTTTGGCATACAATGTGTTTTTTATTTGCTTGTTTTTTTTTCTTTCTTAAAATTGTTATATACATACACACCCACATACAAAAGTACCAGAGTAAACAATAAAATTATTGTTGAAATTCTCGAAAGGTCACGCATAACATAAATATTTGAATACTTTAATTTCTTTAGTATGTGCTTTATGCTGGCGGTTTTTATGAGCCCCAGATGACACCATTCCATCGCGATGACAAAGAGACACAAATAAGCAAGGAAATATTTACTATGAGAAGTACATTAAAATAAAGTGTTTCATTAGATTTATGTTTATAAAAAGATGTTTGCGGTTTAAAAATTTAAAGAAAACCGTTTCCTTATTCAAGTGATTCATGTTATAAATCTAAAAATATATGTACGCATAAATAACACGCATTAGTGCTAATTTTGTTTTAGTAACTTTTTCTTTTTTTCTGCCAACTAAGCGTATTAACAATATTTTGCGATTAATTAAATATCAAGTATACGCACCGTACCAAAAACTACCGAGCACGTACATAAATGCGTTGGGGATGCTCAAAGTAAAGAATTAATTTAAGCAGCTTGTGGTCAATTTTTCACACTGAGCAGATAATTGGAAAAAAGGATTACGAAATGATGATCCTAAGAGCACACTGTTATAAATAATGAGACACTAAAAATCGTATCAAGGTACACATAATTACATTTATTTTTAGCTGTTACTTACTTTACTTTTAAGTACTACTTGGAGTTTATGCTCTTTAGTGTTTTATAACTGAGAGAAAACAATTTTAGTACTTAAAAATAAACACATTTATACACACTAAATCCATCATGTGCCATACTTGATATAAATAAAAATATTTAGAGGGAATAAGTACTTATAAAGTATCTAATAAAATAGTATTTATAAGTTGTTAGCAATTCTGGTCAACATAAGACAAGACAAACATATACATATGTGTCTTTATGTTTTCCACCTATATTAAGTGTAAGGTACATGCATTTGTTGTAAATGTCAGCATGATGCTCTTATATGAATATATGAAAAAAAAAATTTACTCAAAATTGTACGAAAAATTTTTTTATAAATTTGTGGATTTTTTTAAGGACTGAGATTGAAAAATTCTTTACATACATATATGTTAATAAAATGAAACGACTAAACTTATAGTTTTGATATTTCTTTTATTTGATTGAAATTATTATTACAATTTAAAATATATATACACATATCACTCGACTTACACGATACTTTTTTTACACGATTTTTTTTGGTTTCCGTTTAAATCGAGGGATGTGTAAATTACCTCAATTTACACGATTTTTTTTTAAATATTTTAGCAAAAATTAATTTCTTTCAGTAAATATATCCTCCACAATTCTCAAAAATAGTTATCTATAAAAAATTAAAACATAATAGGGAAAAGTGTAGCAGCTGGAACCAAAATGAGCCTGAGTGCAACTTCATGCGTTCGGGACATTACAATTGAAAATATGGAAAAGCCACTAATGATCTGGATAGGAAATTAAACTCAAAAGCGAATCCCAATTGATACCATTGCTATTACAAAAAAAAACTTAATGATCACCTACCATCCAGTCATGGTTTCTTTTGAAATACTTAAGCAAAGATATTCCTTACATAATTTATAATTAAAAGTTAAACAAGCTTCTGCTGATGTAGATGTGTCTAAAGAATATCCCGAAAAATTTACTGAAATTATTGCTGCCAAATAATACATTTCTGATAAAGTCTTCAATATAGACTAATCGGGACAGTTTTGGAAAATAATGCTACAGCGAACTTTTCTATCAAAGGCTAAAATCAAATTTGTTATGGAAATTTTGCTTTAAAACATTGATTAAATTGAAATTTTTTTAGGAATATGGGGAAACATATTTACTTTACCTTAAAATAAAAGAATTTTCTTAACAAAGTTTTAAATTTATTCGTATTTGGGTCTTTTTTTGATATACACGATTTCTCACACAAAAATTTTCCATTTCGATTTACACGATTTTTTCAGGAACGCATCTATAGTGTAAATCGAGAGATAGGTGTATATTTATAGTTCTAATCACTAGTGATGAAGTTTTGAACCTTTTTCGGAAACTCTTCCATTAAGGTTTTTATTGAGCTTTCTGTCACTTTGTTCGAACACATAGTCCAGCTCCGTTTAAAATCTACCACACTTTTGGACACCTTTTTTGTGCTCTTTAATTCTCTTTTAAAAAGTGCCCAATGTTTCTCCACTGGCCTTACCTCCAGCCAGTTTGGAGGATTTGCCTCTATTGCTACAAATACCACATTACTGCTCTTGTACTACTCAACAGCTTGTTTACTATAGTGACAGGATGCCAATCAGGCCAAAAATAAGTGGTCACATTATGAAGTCTTATGAATGGAAGCAGTATTTTTTGTAAGCATTCCATGATAAAAATTTCGGTATTTATAGAGCCCTTTGTAACAAATGTTTGGCTTCTTTTGCCGCAACTGCATATTGCTTGCCATACCAAGAACTTTTTGGGAAATTTCTTCGCCTTTTGGGTCCTAAACTTTTCTTCAACATGCCCTCGAGCATCAGCAACTTCAAAATTTTGACCTGGAAGCTGCGAAAAATCTGCCAGAACATACGCTTCGTCATCCATAATGCAGCTAGAATATTTTTTTATATAACTTGACTTCAATTTCCGTGCTCTGTTTTTTGCATCTAAATTTTTAGCAGCGTTCCTGTCAGGATCTTTTTGAGCCTTGTATGTTTTTAAACCTCCATTAGCTTTAACTTTTCGTACCAAATAGTCCGAGCACTGAGCTGCTTTCCTACCGGATGTGTTGGGAGACCTTTTGAAAAAGCTTTCTATGTATTGGCTTTAGAAACATCATGTGGACCACTCCTTCTACCTGAATAAAGTTTTCAATCAACGGACAAGTTCTCCCGGTACTGTTGAATAACATTGGAATCAGCTTCGCGGCAGACCTTTGATTGTTTGTGCAACTTTTTGTAGGACCATGTTGGGTTTTGTAGAAAATATTTAATAATTTTAGTATGCACTTTTTTCTCGTCACTTATTTTAATCAGATTAACAACAAATGAACATAATTTAGGTAACTTGATTGAAAAAAAATTCAAATTATATTTGGGTTAAAGGTTTTAATACATAAAAAACGTGTGTTAAGAATTTTTCGATCTCAGTTCTTATTACAATTTACATCTCACATCATTATAAAATATCTCTAATACAATTTTTCGTTAAAATATGATATTTCCATTTCTATTCTATAAGTAGTTTAGCTGTAATCGTTGTCAAGGAGTTTACAAAATTTTTTGCATTTTTTCTTAAGTCTAGCATTTTCGTGCCATGGAATTTAAAAATACTAATTATCTTAAAAATAGAATGACACGTTTACAATATGGGTCTTAACATAATTAGCCAAAAACTGTTGTTCTCATAATATTAAAAAAATATATATTTCGATAAAGTGTTTCGTCGTGTTTTTATAAAAATTCATATATATTTAACAATCGCTTACATTTATCTGTATACAATTTTTAGTAAATATTATTTTATGTTATTCGTTATAAAATAGCATTTGGATAATCTTTCTGGTTACGAAGTTTACATTTGGCATATCACAATTTGTAAAACTTAGCACAATTGCTACGATATATGTAAAAAACTATTTCAAAAATATGGTCATTAATTACACAGGTTTACAACAACTTTGGTACCGCTAAAGCTAAAACTGATTTTAAATATATTTGACACCCTGATTCTAGTTTTATAACTTTTATTCTACATTTAATAAAATTATTTTACTTCTTTTTCTTAGATTTGTCTACGTATGTATGTGCTTAATTATTTATAACACTCGACTTGTCTGATACTCCTACAGAAATCTGCCATCATATATTCATTCCAGCGACCTTGGTATCTATCTTCAATCACTTCTTAATCTTGTTGGAAACGTTCTCCTTGTTCTTCGCTATATGATCCAAGATTTTCAGGAATGTCCAGATAGTGTACTTTTATGTATATTGTGCATATTACATCCAAGGTTTTAAAACTAATTAAAAGTCCTATAACTATTTTCGTAAGAAATTCTACCCAACCCCAACATTTCCAATTCAGTGCTTTTAAATCATTCACTGAACGTATGCAATCCTGTTCTTTCATTATCTTTGAGCCATTAAATATACCAGCTTTTAGATTTTCTGTACTTAAATCTGGAAACTTTCTGAAAAGAAAGTCGAACATGGACCATGGTTTTATCTAACTGCTTTATAAATTCCGTTTTGACATACCTTCTTATCATTACTTAGTAAAACATATTTTAAACTTCGCCATAAACAATCTCCATTCATCAGCTTTATAGATTGTATTTAGTTGTATATAAAAATTATTCGTGCAAAAATTTGTGTGGATATCTATATAAATCAAGCATTTATAGTCCATAAAGTCCTGTTTCGGGTGGACATTTGTATGGGGCTATGTGAAATAATCGATCTAAAATTGGTTATTTTTTTCCTGATGTGTAGATTTAAAACATTTTGTTATAGACAGATTTTTCAATATATAAATATATGATCCTAACGAGATCGTATAGAGTTTTCAAATCGTATCTATCGCGATTGGCAATTCAAACCCTTTGAAATGATATCAAAAGATTTGAGAACGAATAATTACTTATATTAAAAAATATGTACGATTTAGGGATGTAAATGAGTTCCCAATATTTGTTTAAATACACAGTTGAACAGGCACAGTTTAACATACATTTTGTTGGCGCAAATTTCAACTACGTTTGAACCCACAGTACTATGTTAAACTTGTTTATCTTCAGTCAACGCGTTTTCGAAATATTGTGGTTTTATTATTCACATTACATACCCTATTTTTGGTGGTTTTCTTCTATATTTTGGGTAATACACATATCCCTCGATTTACACGATACTTTTTTTACACGATTTTTTTGGTTTTCGTTTAAATCGAGGGATGTGGAAATTACCTCAATTTACACGATTTTTTTTTTTTAATATTTTAGCAAAAATTAATGTTTTTCAGTAAATATATCCCTCACAATTCTCAAAAATAGTTATCTATAAAAAATTAAATCAAAATAGGGAAAAGTGTAGCAGCAGGAACCAAAATGAGCCTAAGTACAACTTCATGCGTTCGAGACATTACAATTGAAAATATGGAAAAGCCACTAAGCGATTGATTCCATTGCTATTACAAAAACAACTTAATGATCAGCTACCATCAAGTCATGGTTGGTTTGAAATAATTAAGCAAAGATATTCGTTACATAATCTATAATTAAAAGTAAACAAGGTTCTGCTGATATAGATGTGTCTAAAGAATATCCCGAAAAATGTACTGAAGTCTTTTTTCGATTTACACGATTTCTCATACAAACATTTTTCATTTCGATTTACACGATTTTTTCAGGAACACAACTATCGTGTAAAACGAGGGATAGGTGTACATCTTAGAATGAGAAATTTTTTGCACGAAATTGTTCTACGTAAACATGTTTTTATGTGATATGTATTTACGTGATATAATGTACAGCGTTTTTGATGAAAATATCTTAAAATTTCAAAAACAAAACTATTTTATTTTATTGAAAAAAAAAGTAAAAATGTACATATCGCTCATTTGCTGCAACAATGTCATAATTCAAAAAAAGTAATTTCGAGAAAAAAGGCTTTGAATGTTTTATGACATTTGTCTATTTCTTAAATAAATTTTCAACAAATCATGAGATTTTAGAAATAAAACCTGATTTGAATAGTGATGATAATATCCTTCTAATCTGTATTTAACTCAAATTTTTCCTTGTCAAATATACGAGAAAACATGAATTTTGATTTTGATGTTTACAAAAAAAAACCACTCTCACGGAAAAAATAATTGACTTTTTTAAATCTGATAAAACTATATTTCGTATTACTCAGTTCAAAAAACAAACGGATTTTGAGTTATGTTGTTGTTGCAGCAAATGAGCGATATATATAGATTTATTTATTCATTATATATCAATTTATGCAACATTCAACCAAAAAGAAAAAATATAGAAAATCCAATCAAATTAACACCGCGATATTTTAAAAAGAAGAGCTGCCAAAGAAACTAAAGATAGTTTTGAAAATTAAATGTCCCATATATGTTTAAACAAAAAGTAAATTTTGTTCTTCTATATTATAATTGATTCTTTAAATTGAATGGGCTTAATATTTGGTGAACAAGAATGTATATTTTTAATATTTAGTTAACTAGATTAAACCTTTGAAATTTTTTTAGATTTTATTAAAAGTACTGTAATAAAAACTACAAATGTCGTAGGCTGCAATTTCAAACAAATTCGTTTAATTAATCAAAAATTTCATTAATAATTTAACGCAAATAAGATAATTTAAATGAAAAATCTGCAGCAAAACCACAGAAAAAGTGTAATATTTGAAAAAGTATTACACTTTCTAACCTCTATCATGTAGAGGTTAGACCAAATAAGGTACATTTAAAACAAATAAAATATATACATTCAGTAAAAATAATGATGTAAAATAGAAAAATGACAAAAAATAGCATGCAACTGGAAAAAACTATTTAATTAAAAATTATTTCGGTGTACTTTTCAGAATATTTTCCGAATAAGAACATTTTCAAATATTATAAATGTTTTAATCTTGACATACAATTTATCTTGAAGTAAAAAAACCTTTGTGAAATGTACTAAGAAATAAAAATAAATAAATATATATTTTCTTTTGGTTACTTCTTTAACATTTTGGTTATTTTTTAAACAAAATTGGTTACAAATATTTTGAGGTTATGGCAACACTGCCCTGTAGTGAAAGTTTAAAATGTAAACGTAAATTGAATATAGAGATATAGTAAATTTATATACACATTTCGCTCTCCATAACTCAAAGAATTTCATTTTCAGGAGACGCATTTGTAGCTTTCAAACCGATATATACATATATATTTATCTTTTTTAAGGATAAAACAATTATGGTCCAATTTGTTCAGATAACATCTAGTTAAAACGTTAATATGAACACGCAAACAGCAGCGCACATCTTAAATAAAACGTTATTTAATTTTGGAAGCTATTTCACAAGACTTTGGTAGTTATTAAAATAACTTATTTACTATGAAATGGTGCTATTGGTTCCAAATTTTTCGCTGGTGCAGATGTGTGTTGCTCTTTTCATATAAAAATAATACCACTCAAAACATCATTATACTCCTACCTTTAATAACAATCCGATAATGCTGCTTGTTAAAAAATAAAACAATGTTTTGTTGCTGTATTTTTTTATCTTTATTATTTGTTTATTTTGTTGTTCTTGTTTGTGGTGGTGTTTACGTTTACGTTGAGATAAATCATAAATCCATGTTGAGGTGTACATGAATCATACATATACAATGGAGAATACATAGATTTAAAATACGGTAAGTATAACGTACTGATGTACACGTTCATACACAGATGCATGAATGCGTACTTCCCTATTTAAAAAAAATGTTTCAAATCATAGGGTTTGATAAAAAGTAGTTAGGAGATATAAAATTCGAGAAGAAACCTAAGAGGATAATAAACATTTGACTGAAAATATTTTAAAAAATTTCTTCTTATGACATAAACATTAGTTTTATAGCTAAAACTGTTCGCATTAATCATTTTCATTGCATGCCAAAGTTATGTTGGTTTAAAGTTAAAAATTTTAAAAATTAAGCTTAAAAACAAAGCATTTTGCATAATTGAAATTAAAATACTCGTAATATTAAGCTTTGTTCGAATACATATCTAGTAAATGTAGTCAAATAAGTGAAAAATAAAAAATATTCTGATAAATGCAAACCGTAAACAAACACAATCCAAGAAAGTTTTGTTTTATTGTCATTATTACGAAAAATAATAAACCAATTGCATTAATAATTTTTCTGGAAAAATTCAAAACAAAACACTTTTTTTACTATTTTTTTTACTAGGAAATTTTTATCAAATAAAAAGTATTGTAGTAAAAGAGAAAAAAAAATTGAAAATCTAGTAAAAGCAGTAAAACAATTAAAAAAAATTGTCTAAATGAACACATTTCTGGTTTAAAGAACTCTCTAATCATTTCCAAAATAAATTGTTGCTAAACTTCAGTGCATACGAAATACCAAGTTTACATAAATGACAGTCTCTGAAGTTGTACTTTTCTTGTCTAAATCTTACATTTGAAATCAAACTTACACCAAATAATTATAGAAATAAAACTACACGAAATAACTTAATCATCTACCCATTATTCCAATGTTGCTACAGGATTATAGCTTTTGAGAAGAATCAAAAACATTATCCTTACAAGTAGTTTTAGTAGTACAGAGTACAAATGTGTGCCCCGTTTACTAGCTCTGTTCATGTTTCAAAAGATGTATGAATTCTTGTGTATCTAGATATATACTACGTGCTACTATATTCGTCGAGCATATGGTAGTTTTTTTTTTTTTAAATAAAATACGAAAAGTAATAAAATTACATGATGCCTCATGGCTAGATCATAAAAATCATATATTAAGTTTAGCTTTATTTTTATTTATTTATTATTTATGCAAGCAAAACGGAAAGCAAAACAAAACAAAACCCCAAAAAAAGCTAAACAACAGAAACCACAATAATAACAAAGCAAACACCAGTATCATACATAATGCGAAAAAAAAGTGAAAAAAAATGCAAAAGTAGCTTTAATTTTGCAAATGATGCCAACAAACAAACAAAACACAATAAATACAGTAGATACGCACAAAAACACACTCCACTGTAAAATGCAGAAAACCCCTATAGAGTCATGTACGAAAAAGTATAAAAATAACAAAAAAACAGACATAAATAAAGAAAATAGAAAACTGCTAGATATCACCAGGGAAGGAAAACGCAAAAAAAAAAATACTCTACACCAATAAATAAAAGAACAACAGACTCTCATATATTATTTTAAATATACAGTATTATGATTGTGAAAACACTTAGATCCTTATGCACTTATTACTTATGTATGTATATTAGTGTATTCGGTTGGAAAATGTTATTGTAGAAATTCTGCTCAAACAATGATGAGCTAAAGTACTCATATGAATATATGATTGATCAGCTAGATATGGGAAAAAATCAACAAATTATTTTTAAATACCCTAGCAGAAATTGAAATCAGTACTAAGTATTTGTCAAAAACAAAAAATAAATTCTATTCGAAATCTTAGTATTTTATAAGACAGATGTTTTCATAGGCAAAAATAAAAAGTACTTTAAGTGCCATTATTACAAATTGCATTTATGTTTTAACGTTACATTTTGCTATTACGAACATAAAGGCAAATTGTAATAATGGCCCTAAATGATTTAAATTTAATTTTAAAGGCACATGATGAAATATTTGTTAAACATGTTTTTTAATTACTTTTTCGTTATTATATTTATTGGGACGAAACAAAAAGTATCGATAAAAAAATAAATTTTTTTTACTCGTTTCAGTAAATTCGTATGAACGAATTTTAAAATAAAAAATAAATTGTTCGTTCTCATTTAGTGATCAACAACTCGGTTTTTTATTATTTGGTGGAATTCATTCAGCAGATAGTTGAATATCTTATTATAATTACAATCGATCTAGCCATATAGATATGACATAGATATATTTATTGGTATAGAAAGAGTTTTAAATAATGTTCGGACCTGTGCAGGGAATCCCGCGAATTTTTTTACAACTAGAAAAAGAAGTATTTTATGAAATTGTGTAATTTTATTAAAAAACAAGTAAGAAAGAATGGTCAGTCAAGCCCGACCATATAATAGCCTACACTAAGTAAATGAGCAAAAACATTTTTCTTTCAAAATTTCAATAATTTATATTCGTGAGCGAAGTGGGTCTTATATGGGAGCTATGACAAATTATGGACCGATCACCATGAAATTTGGTCATGTGATTAATGTATATATGAAAGTTATTTATGTTGCATTTTATATGTAAACCAACATTTTTAGGAGAGATATACTTGTTAAAGTGATTATCGGAAGCAGGCTTTATATGGGAGCTATGACTAATTATGGACCGATCATAACCCTAATCAGGACATAACCTCCAGAATAGGTCATATGCAAGGCAAATGACACAAAAATAAGACAGGATTTTGTCTGTTTGAAAAAATAAGTCGGTTTCCAATATTTAAATTTTCGAATAGTTTAAAAATCCGGTCTGACTTTCTGCATTTGCTTTGCCTGCATGTTTTACTTTTACACAAAATGTTCGTATCAAAAAGTTTTCGTTTTCAAGACCAATAAAGTACTTTCTTTTATTAAGCAATTTTATTAAGAAATCACTGCAAAACTATGTGCATATTTTCTGCTCTGTGCATCTTTTCTGATAATCATAAGCATTAGCAGCAATCGGATTATTGCAATCTACATACATATATGAAGCATTATGACAGTCATCTGATTTTCTCGTTTTTCCTAGTTTTCTGTATAAATTCTAAAAATCCATACTATTTCAAAGGTATTTTTCAGTATCAACAAACAATACTTTAAATAGTGATAGTAAGCACAACATTCTTAGTATATATAAATAAAAGTGTTACTATACTTATCATATCAGCATTACTGTACAGTAGTCTACTCCAAAATAGTTAAAACAAATAAGAGAACTATATTCGGCTGTACCGAGTCTTATATACCCTTCACCAAATCATACTTTAAAATAACAATTTTAAATAATTTTAGGTAAACAAAATTAAATTTTTTTTTAAATTGTTTTTCAATATTAAAAAAAAAAAAAAATTTTTTCCAAAATATTTATTTTCGAAATAAAATTTTTTTGAAAATTTTTTTTAATTCTGAAAAAAAAAAAAAATTATTAGTGTAAAAAATTTATGACCAAAAAATTTTTTTGGTAAAAAAATGTGGGTTAAAAAATATTTTTCCCGATTTAGATCAATTGTAGGTCCAAATTACTATATACATCGTTGCAATGGACTTTGAAATATCTATTATTAGATATCCATATTGTCTATATTAATGACTTAGTAATCCAGATATAAATCAAAATTTGGCCAAAAATTGAGGTTGTCCCGGATATCTCAGCCTATCTCGATTTGAAATAGCGACCGAGCCGGATGAATTCTCGATATATTGATGTATCAACTGTGTTTGTAGGTTATTTAGGGGCTACGGAAAATTCAAATGGCTCAGGTATAAGGAAAAAACTGGGACAACCTCGATTTTTGGCCTATTTTTGATCTATATCTGTATTCCTAAGTCATTACTATAGACAATATGGATATATAATGATAGATATTTCAAAGTCCATTGCAAAGATTTTTATAAGGCTATAGTAATTTGGACCTACAATGGGTCAGAATCGGGAAAATTATTTTTTAACCCGAATATATTTTTTACCACAAACAATTTTTGTTCACTAATAAATTATAAAATTTTTTTTTTAAATTGATTTTAAAAATTTTAAAAAAAATTTGGAAAAATTTTCAAAATTTAAAAAAAAATTTGGACAAAGTTTCAAAATTTTTAAAAAAAAAAATTAATTTTGTTTACCTAAAAATATTTAAAATTTTTATTTTAAAGTATAATTTGGTGAAGGGTATATAAGATTCGGCACAGCCGAATATAGCTTTCTTACTTGTTTTACTTAAAATGGTAAATTTATGGCTAATTATGCCTATGGTACCACTGATATGAAATTTCAAAATATTGAAATAGATTTATTTGTTGGGAGATATTTGAAATTGGTGAGTCATTACCAGGAGGCGTATTTTTAAATAAAATGTGAATTCCTCACCACATGACTGAAAAATCATTCGATAACGAAATCCTTTATAAATAGAAATTACAATAAGAAATAATATGAATGTTTTTGATGCAATCAATGAAATGTTGATACTTAAAAAATCTAAACTTGTTTGAAGCTAAATGTTTTGAAATTAAAATTTTCAATTACTGGTAGAGAAATGAAGTTTCTAGATGTCAAAAGAAAATATGTTTTTTAAAAATTGGGATAATATGCATTTTGGAGTAAAATATAAATAAATATGCATTATCAACAAAATATGTTACAATATTCCCTAACAAATTGACACCATGTTGACAGCAATATGTGTGAATCGAATAGATAATTAGCATTTATTGTATATGGCAGTCGCGGATCCAGAGGGGATTAAATAGGAATTCTCTCCTCCCAAAAGAGAAAAGTTTTCAAATATTTTAATTGAGATTTACGCCCTCTAAGGATTCAAAAAACGTCAATTGTATTAATATTTGCTGCAGAATCGGCTGGTGACATCATATTTGCAATATACTCAAAATCCGTGTCATAAGGTGCGTTGAACCACTACAAGGAGTGACATTTTTTTTTAAAAAAAGGACGCCATTACTTTATTCACGCAAAAACCTTCGAAAAAATTATGATACCCGAAAAGCAAATGAAGTGACCTGGTCACAAATGAACTCTACTATACATAAATCGATGTAATTAATACATATTTGTTGCCAAATGCTTTTCTGATATTACTAAACTAATTACTACTGTTCAAGAACGTCCAACATTTTGGGACATCAGTTCACCACAATATAAATTGCCAAAGCGCCAGCATGGCAAGAAATTACTGATTTTGTAGGAGAACGAACAGCAGACATATGCAAAGCTAAATAGTCGAATCTGCGGGTGACATTTAAAACAAACTTAAAATCCGATTCGGATACCGAATGATGTCTGAACACGACTGAAACTAGAGTATCCATTTCATCAATGTCACTACTAAACTACCGAATTTATTTTATGAGATTTGAAGAAATCTACAGATATTTTTACCGATCAGTTTTTAGAGATATTGGATGAATCATTGGATGAAAAGTTTGTTTCTCTTTTCTAAATTTTTAATTTTTCTACTGAAAATAGATTAAAAGTAAAAAACCAAAGAATAATTGTCGGTTTCGGTCTTAGATCTAGAAAAACCGTGGTTTCGGTTAAAACCGAACTGGAAACTCTTATTTGAAGTACAAAGAAATGAATACCGTACAGATAAAATAGATTTGTAGTAGCTACCAAATTTGTTGCCAATGATATAATTCAGTTTTACACATAGAATTTTTTGGTTCCATCAGCAGAAAGGCAGTTGATAAAAAATAATTTCTGTTTAGAGTTTGAGGTACGGGAAATAAAATTATACGGGGAATCCCAAACCCTATTTCTGTTAAAACAAGCAAACTTTTCTTACCCCTTCTAAAATTTTGTAGCCAAAACTGTAAGATTCTGTCACTAAGGCAGAATCATTCGTTTGGCAACAAATACGGTTGCCACAATAATTCTATTTTCACTGGGTATGAATTATTTCATAATGAATTCTTTGACGGAATGGTTAAGAGATAAATCCTATTTTGATTTCGTTAATTCACTAACTCATTTTCCAGTAGCGGTCTAATACATATAACAGTAACATTAATATGATTACATTGTTAACTTATCGTACAGAAAACAACAGCAATACGATTATTTTATTAGTTTCACAAATATATGCACAACTATGTATTCAAATCAGTAAGAAGGTTATAGTTGGTCAAGACCAACCATATTATAACTTACACCACATTGTATTACTCAGAATAATTAATATAAGTCTAAGAATTTCAATATTTGATTTATAGTTATAGTGATTATCGAAAATGGGGCATATAGAAGAGCTTATGGACCGGTCGTTTTGAAATTCGGTAGTGTTACTTTTAATTATATCAAGAGAATTCTTTGCTTTCAAAAAGTCATATTTCCGGATGACATTTGTAGAGGGGCTAGTTGAAATAATAAACCGATTTCAGTCAGTTTCAATAGGCTTCGTCCTTCGCAATAACTCCAAACTTGCGACCTGTACTTTGCGCACAAAGTTTACATGGACAGACAAATGGACGAACGAACATCGTTAAATAAAGGTGGCTGTTAGTCTAATAGTTTTGGGCGTTACACATTCCACAGTGGCAGTGTAGGGTATACAAATGTTTGAATGTCCATGTATTTGTGTTTATGTGTGCAGGGGAGCGTTTATTTTGCATTTCATCACAAAATAAAGAGATATTTTTTTCTACTCAACATTGGATTTATGTATAGATATATGCGAGAGATATTTATGTTTGTTTGCATAGAATTTGATATTTTCCTTTATTTCATTGTTTATTGTTTATCACTCTCTCGTATAAGAAATGACAGCGATGATGTTGTTTGTTGATGACAATGATAAACTGTCAGTGTGTATTAAAATTTATTTTAGCTAAAATTCCATATGCAAACATCAACAACATCTACAGCTATAACAGCATCTGCTTAAAATGTGGCAGCATCGAACGTTATTATTTGTATTGTTGTTGTTATTGTTGCTGCTGTTGTGGATATGGTAAAAAATATGCTTAACTTTGCATAAACCATCTTGCACATGTATCCACATAAATAAATATACAAGACAGTGTGTATTTCTTGCAGGAAATTTAATACAGTACAGTAATGGGTAAAAGTGTAACAAAAAATTTAAATATATTTGGGGCGTTTCATGTCAAGTGAACCAACTTCCCATTGGGATGAAATTTGCACCATAGTTCTATTGGATAGTAATTCAGACACAATTTTTCAACAAGATCGGTTGAGAACTTTCCGAGTAAGAGGGGGTAAAAATTTGTAATTTTGGCCAATCAGCTATTTTTTCTCATCCATGTAACTTATTTCCTATTGTTCTTAGCAAAATGTGTCCCAAATAGTTTAGATAGCTATTTCTTCAATCTTTCGGAAAAAAAATTAAAAAATTTGGTGGCAACCGAATTTGTTGCCAAACGAATGATTCTGCCTTAGTGAAAAAATTTTACAGTTTTGGCTACAAAATTTTAGAAGGGGAAAAAAGTTAGCTTGTTTTAACAGAAATAGGGTTTGTGGTTTCTCGTATAATTTTATTTCCCGTACCTCAAACTCTAAACAGAAAGTAGTCTTTATCAACTGACTTTCTTCTGATGGAACCAAACAATTCTATGTGTGGATCTGAATTATTTTATTGGTAACAAATTCGGTACCTACCAGAGATGTACATGAGTTGATTCGCTTTTTTTCTATATGAATGAAATCACTGCATTTGTTGTGTTTTCAATCATCAACATGTGATAATTATATTGCTAGCAGTGCTTGCGGTCTCACAATTGATTGACATCATCTAAATCATTTTTTAAATGCC
Source organism: Calliphora vomitoria (assembly GCA_942486065.2). Taxonomy (NCBI): domain Eukaryota; kingdom Metazoa; phylum Arthropoda; class Insecta; order Diptera; family Calliphoridae; genus Calliphora; species Calliphora vomitoria. The sequence continues at coordinate 65,855,436 of OW818030.2, read as the reverse complement.
GTTAGCAATAACAATTCAAAAATGATTACTGTGTTTTGATTTGTAAGCAAAGTATTCAAATGATTCAAAATCAAAGCATTAATTTGTTTTAAATAACTTTTCGCGCTTTCGTCTTATTTGATACAATAAACTCCAAAATAATAAAAAAATATAGAAAATAGTGTTTTTCGTATTGTTAAAAATAGAAATAAGCAAGAAAAATCCTTCTAAATACAGTCTTAAATTAATTCAAACAAACTCATATAGGAAAGTGTATATTAACTCAAAAAGCTCTTCTTATATTCATAACACTCATATTGATTCGTTGCTTTTGTGAATGGTAAGTGTTTATAGAATATGCAAGGAATAACATGCATTTTGTAACAAAACACTTACTGTGGTGAATCGTGCAATGACAGTTTTCGGTTAGTTTATTTGTAGTGATAACTCAGTATTAATTTTTCCAAAATAAAAAATATGCCATTTGAATGGTATTCAAATCTATACTACAAATCTGTTTTCTCTGTACGGTCTTAATTTCTTTGTACACCACGGTTTTTCAGCCAATGATTCATCCAATATCACTAAAAACAAATCGGCAAAAATTTCTTAAGATTTCTTAAAATCTCATAAAACAAATCGGTAGTTTACTAGTGACATTAATTCAGTCGTGTTCACATATCATTCGGCATCCGTATGGGATTTTTGTATTTAGCTCTTGCTTAAGTTTGTTTTAAATGTCACCCGGAGATTCCACTATTTAGCATTGTGTATGTCTACTGTTCGTTCTCCTACAAAATCAGTAACTTCTTGCCATGCTGACAATTTATATTGTGGTGAACTGATGTCCCAAAGTGTTGGACGTTCTTGAACTGTAGTTATTAGTTTAAAAATGTCATAAAAGCATTTACCAACAAATCTGTATTAATTACATCCATTTATGTATGTTTAGCTTATGTCTGTTAATAAAACGAGCATTTTTTATTTTAAGGAGAAGTAATACTAAACATATGTAATAACTAGGGAGCGGATTTGTATGAAAAGGCATGTCCATATACCAGGCGCGGTTCCAGGTCAACCATTTAGGTAAATCAAAATTTGTTCTATATTTTTCTTTTTTCCTTCTTTTTTTATATGAAAACTTTTCTGTTTTGGGGGAGGAGGGAATTCCTATTTAATACCCTCTGGATCCGTGATTGCCATATACAATAAATGCTAATATCTATCCGATTCAAATTTTACTCCAAAATTCATGTTATCCCAATTTTTAATAAACATATTTTTTGGGCAGTTATAGAAATAACAGCAAATGTTGTGAACTATCTTCTTTTGACATTTAGAAACTTCATTTCTCTACCAGTAATTAAAAATTTTAATTTCAAAACATTTAGCTTCAAACAAATTTAGATTTTTTAAGTATCAACATTTCATTGATTTCATCAAAACATTCATATTAATTCTTATTGTAATTTCTATTTATAAAGGATTTCGTTATTGAAAGATTTTGTCACTTCACGTACGCAGTTACCGCTCTACACAGCCATTTATTACCATACATTGAAGTTGGATGTTAAAAAAAAATTTATTTTTCCAAATTAAAAACCTTTTCGACTTTTTTCAAAAGGGGCCATTTTTATTTTTTTCAAAACAAAGCTTGAATATCTTGAATACCTATTTGGTCGCTTAGTGGGATGCGGGTGGGATATCTATCAAAATAAATGTTTTGTAACTCAAAACATACAATTTTTGACTTTGTTTGCAAAATCAAAAGCTTTGTTGACTTTTTTTCAAAATGGGCCCTTTTTAATTTTTTCTTTTTACTCAGAAGAAAGCTTAGATCCATTCCTTTAAAAGCTTTTTGATGACTTATTGTAAGGGATTCGAGTGGGATATCTATCAAAATAAATATTTTGTAAAATTTTGAGAATTTTTGCAAAATCGAACTTTTTTTTTTTTGCTCAAATGAAAGCTTAGGTCTAGTCCTTTAAGAGCTTTTCGGTCTCTTAGTGGGATACGAGTGGGATACAATAATCAGTAGGCAACGAGTGTTAAATATATTTGTCCCTTTTTTCAAACCACAGGCATTTTGACATTTTCTATTGTTATTTTTCTATTGAAACCTGCTGATTCTTATCTGTATAATTTGTGACTACAATTTAACAATTATTCATTTTAAATGTTCATAATAGTAGCGTAGAGGCATGTCAGGGAGATCGGTTGTTACTGATTCAAGCTATTTTTGCTTTCTGTGTGGTGAATATTTGGTTGGAAAAAAGGATATACAATACCAGTATCATTAAAATATGCACATTTACACTATTTTGGTGTCAGATACTTGGACAAACCGTGGATACCGACAACAGAACTGTTTTATACAAGTGGGCAAATGGCAAGACGATCTATTTCGATTTTTCAATTCCAGTACTTTGGAGAGAGTCAAGTAACCATCAAACCGATTGTTATTTCTGTATAAAACTAATTTTTTCTGGATTCAATGTCCCATCTGTTTCCAAACCAGTTCAACGTCCACCAAATGATCCATTACCAGTCATTCCCAGTGCTACGAGCAGTGAGTCTGAAACATTTTTCATCAGCAATGGTAGTTTGTGTGAGGCTGATGATGAACGTCATTTAGTGACTCAAGCTGAGTTGAATGATCTAACTCTGGATTTACATTTAGCGAATCATGACACAGAATTACTAGCTTCACGCATACAGCAATGGAAACATCTTGCAGTTGGTATTTTGAAAATAAACACTTTATTCTATACTGTACTGATGTTGATGGTTTACATAAAAAAATGAACCAGCCATATGATAAAACTGAATGGAGATTATTTATTGATGGCTCTAAGTACAGTTTAATGGCACTTGTTTTGGAAAATGGGAATGAAAAATCATTCATACCAATTGCTCATACCATTAATACAAAGGAAAATTACGAATCAGTGACTGAAATTCTGACATCACTCAAATACAACGATAAGGGGACGTGCTCACCAAGATTTAATGAAAATTTAAAGATATCGATAAAGGCATGCTGGGAGACTATTGCTGGACTCTAGTACGTGAAACTGAACCAACAAAATACAACGACGTTCAAATATCGCCATTCAGAAGAATTTTATATATTGAAAAAGTCCAATATAAAGACCATCAGATTATTACTCATAAAATCTTTATCGGATTTTATTCTTATTTATATATTGTTACGGATGTGCAATGACGATTTGAGTTTAACGGTCTGTAATGACTGCCTGCAGCATTCATCATATTTGAGGGCACGTCCATCAGTAGCATGCGGTTGTTGGCATTGTTTGTAAGTATGGCAACACTAAATATTTGGGCTGCTGGCAATGGCATCGAAGGCTCTGGAATTCGAATGTACCAGTATGTCCGTTAAGAGCATTGTAGACAATTCCCGATAGATGGCGCGTGTATAAATAGTGGCAGAGGTGGCAGTCGTGAGTTGAGTTGATCATTGTCGCTGTTAGAGTTAACATCAACTGTCTTGTACGTGTATACTTGTACATTATAGAGTGTGTGTATTTCTCCGAATTGATACACGTGTATAGAGACACTTAGTGAATATTTAAACTGTTGTTGGTGTACATTTAAATAAATAAAGAGTTGTTACAATTTTAAACTACTAAAACTGCTTTTATTTGCAATCAAAAGTATCCGGTTTATTTAAAGGAAATAAACCCCGTTTTTAAAAGGTAAAAACGTAACAATATGAACATCTTAATATCGATATTTGTAAGAGATTTAGTTATGCTAAGGAGGTTTGGGATATTGGGCTTATATGTTACCTATTTTATATGACTTTGATATGGACACCGATGTTTCTTAAATATATCTGAGGTCTTAATCTTTATTCCGAGAGGTCATGAGGCTAGAAAAAATCATCTATCGATTTAAATAGCCATTAGGCTGAAGACAACTTTTATAGCAACCATTTGTCGAATTGTCTTCATGTTTACACCCACTTTGTGATTTATGGTGAAAAATGTGTGTGTGGAAACTGTCCACATATGTACTCTTATATAAATTATAATTATATATGTCTCCTGTTTTAAATGATTTATTATAAATTTTAAAAAGTTTCGTATTCATAATTCTTTGTTGCTTAGCAATTAATTTGAGCTTATTTTTTTGCCCTCTACTGCTTTCATCTATCTGTATGTCTATATGAGTATGTACAAATTCCATTGCTTCTAAAATATATGAGTATGCAACAAAAAAAAAACTACATAAAATCATCCATCCCACTTCAAATTCCAAAAGTTACTACTGCTACACATTTCTATTACCATACATTTTTTTTATATTTATTGTTCGTTGTGAAATGAGCTCATCAATTTGATTTCTGTTGAAAAATGCAGTTTCTGCAACAAATTCGCAGTAATTTTTATGAAGAGCAGTAGTGAATGTTTTTCTATTTTTTATTTATTCCTTAAGTACTTTGAATGAGTAATAAACTCAATGTATTCTTCATAAATATGAAGCTTTAGAATGTTCTGCCTTAAACTAATCCAACGGTACTTAAATTATATTCTAAAGGAACAAACTAAATCTATTGCATGCTGGGTAATGATGAACTTCATAAAATACTAAGAGCATTTAATGAGCGAGCTTAAACTCGAATTTTAAAGTCTGAAATTAGTTAATCTACATAAATTACAATTACTTGTATATTATACAAATTTAATATTACTAAATATTACTGACTCTCCTTTAAATGTACAATTTCTTTTAGTAGCAACACTTTCCAGAGAAATTGTTCAAATATTTGTTCATGTCATGTGTTATATGTATGTTTATTTATTTATTTAATGCTATGGCTAGTTTAATTTTATAACAAATCCTGACTAAAATATTATCTCTAACAATTTAGTTTTAAATGTAATAATCGTTATTGCTTAAGCTCAACATAAAATGACCTGAAAATACTCATTAATTATATAATTTATCTTTAGTAATGTGATATTCTCACGCAATTCTATACGAAACACACGAACTGACAACCAGACAGCAGACACATTTTTATAAAAACGTAATAAAGATGTAAGTGTACGATTTTTTACATTTCTATTTTATCGATTATTAATTACAAACATGTAATAAACGTTATAAGATAACAGGAGCGGAACATCTAGTTACTAAAACAAGGACATTTTTGTTATAATACAAATATAGCAATGATACTCGTATAATTCAAGTGATTGCTGCAAAAACATGATAACTCACACGAAAAATGATTTTGAATTAAAAATATATCCAAAATAAAACATGAGATTTTATTTAACTAGAACTTAGTGGTAGCAAAATTAATGTGACATATCCCAGTAAAAATGTTCAATATTAAAACTTATAGTTAGTGCAAACTTTAAGTTAAATTTTTATTGTTAATAGGCCTACATGTGTTTTTAACACTCTTTTATGAGATTTGCATATCTATATTTTTAAATTTTTTTAAAATTTTGACATCGAATCGTTACCTTAAAATACGGATGTCGTATGTAGCAAAAGCTAACTTTTCATTAAAGTTCTTCAAAATAGCCCTATGGATTCTCTCTAGTTTTGGATGGAATATAATATTTTAATATTTTATTGTATAATTTATTGTAATTATAATTACAAAAGCGTTATTAGCCTTTTTGCTTCAGAATGCATTTGGCGTATGTTACATGTTTTCACAACAAATTATTTTCTTTGAACAAACGACAAAAAGGCGAGATAAATATATAATTTAATAGAGAAAAATTACAAATTTTCATGGTAAAATAAAATTAATTAATTATAATTCGTTATTCAACCAAAAATGAAATAAAACAAATATTATCTAAGGACAAATATTATCTAAGGACTGACAAGTTTTAATTGATTTTTTTTTTATCAAGTTATCTTTGTAAAGCATGTCAGTTAATATGTTTAATGTCAATTATGTTCATTTGTTGTTAATCTGATTAAAATGAGTGACCAGAAAAAAATGTGTACTAAAATTATTAAATATTTTCAACAAAACCCAAATTTGATCATACAAACAGTTGGCCAAACAATCAAAGCACTGTAGTCAAGCTGTTTCCAAAGTTATTCAACAGTACCAGGCGAACTTTTCCGTTGATACAAAACCTGGTTCAGGTAGAAGGAATGGTCCACATGATGTTTCTAAAGTCCAAAAAATAGAAAGCATTTTCAAAAGAGTTCCCAACACATCCGGTAGGAAAGCAGCCCGGTTGGCTTAGTACTCGGACTATTTGCTACGAAAAGTTAAAGCCAGTACAGGTTTAAAAACATACAAGGCTCATCAAGTTCCTAACAGGAACTCTGCTAAATATTTAGAAGCCAAAAACAGAGCACGGAAATTAAAGTCAAATTGTATACAATAAATATACCTGCTGCATAATGGATGACGAAATGTACGTAGCTTCTGGGTCAATTTCTTTATGTTGCAGATACTCGAGGGAATGTTAGGAGAAAAGTTCTTGGTATGACAAGCAATATGTAGTTGCGGCAAAAAAGCCAAATATTTGTTACAAAGGGCTATATAAATACCGAAATTTACACCCAGGAATGTTTACAAAAAAGAATGTTTCCATTCATAAGACTTCTTAATGTGTCCACTTACTTTTGGCCTGATTTGGCATCTGTCGCTATGGTAAGAAAGGTCTTGAGTGGTACAAGTGTGGTAGATTTTAAACGCAGATGGACAACCTGTTCGAACAAAGTGACATAAAGCACTATAAAAACCAAAATGGAAGGGTTTTCGAAAAAGGTTCAAAATTTCATCATTAGTGATTAGAACTATAAAAATAATTTTTTTTTTCAAATCATTTACTTTGTTGATATCAAGTTTTTTGAGATTTAATATTGCAAATTTTATTTAAAAGAAGCTATCCGGTATCTCTATATTGAATTGGTCGATTCACAACACGGTGGCTCGGCTAAACCGACTCTTAAGGTAGGATCACACGATTGCCGCAATGCACCAATTATTAGTCTATTTTATACGTCAATCGTGTGATTTCACAACTTGTTGGTTCATTTGTCAAACCACAACAATATATTTGGCTCAATCAAATGCAATCATGTGTTAGGTTGAGAGGTAACCATACACCAATAAAAACTTTAAAAATACACCAATATTTATTGTGTTCTAGTGCGGCTATTAAAGAAGACAAATCGCGCCAATATTAATTTTTTTTATATGACATTAGGGCATTGTGACAATATAACATGATAGGAGACCTTGTGAATCGACCAAATATATTTAATTTTGCTGAAAGGAATGCATTTAAATTGCAGTGTGTCTGCTTTTGACGAAAAATGTTTGAAATCATTTCTATCCATTTCTAAAATTCTAAGCTTCTAAGCCAATGCTGTTTGACTTGGGATCTCTTAAATGCCGCTCAATAACACTATGGACACAATCCTTCCTGAATCTGTGAGTGTCCTGGTTTCTTTATCAGTTATTTTCTTTATTAATTTCTTTCAGTCGCAACTATAAAATATAATGACGTACAACAATTGTATTTTCAATATTTGTGACTTACGATGAAATGCATGCAGAATATCTCGGTAGTTATACTTTTTCGGATAAAACTGATGATAGCAATAAAAGGAGCTTGCGAAAAATGTCACTTACGACATTCGTAATTTGAGGTAGTGGAATGTCGCAAGTTTTTGATTTTGTCAACTTTTTATAATATTTCCAATTAGTAAATTCTCGAATATTAATTAGAATCAGTGTTGCCAGTTTAGCCTTTTTGAGGCTAAATTTAGCCTTTTTAGTTACACTTTAGCCTCGAAATTTTGGTTTTAGCTTCGTGGTTTTTTTCTAGCCTTTTTTTAATTTGATAATACACTTTTTTTAAATAAAAAAGGCTAGAAAAAACTACGAAGCTAAAACCAAAATTTCGAGGATAAGGAGAAAATAAAAAGGCTAAATTTATATTTGTGAGACATTTTCATTTTAATTCATTACTGTTTTTCATTTAGCTTTTCAACATACTCAAGAATTGTGCAGTATTAAAAGAACAAATAACAATTGCCAATACCAAGTTTTTCAAAATGAAATATAGTATTTTATATCTGAAAGCTATAAATGTCTAGCAAATTCGCTTTCAAGACAAAATTGTTACTACACATTATATTCATCGTTATATAATGGACAAGAGCCCCACAAACTCTTGAAGGCTTGTGATACTCGATGGCTGTCATTTGAAATAGCCGCTAAACGTATTGTGATTCTGTGCTTCGAGTTAAAACCAGCAATGCTTCAAATCCAAACATTTAAGTGATTAATATACTGATTATAATTTGGTGTATTATTTTTTTTTTAAACCAGTAAGCAATTCAGCGGACCCAACAAAGCAGTTTTCTGATTTAAAATTTCTTCTCCACAGTTTGTGTTTTCAAATTGTAATACAATGCAAAGAATTTGATATATTATCGTCCCCAATTGAAAATTGTTTAATGTTTTCGCCACATTTTTCATGCAAGTTTGAAGAATGAGAGACAAAATATCGAATGGTTTAATTAGTGACGATTCTGAAAAAAATAATACGGCAAATTAAACTAATTGAGCAATTGCGACAAAGATTTTCATATGAAAACTCTTCGCTAAATCGATTTTTTCTCCATTAATAATACACTTAAAATAGTACTCGTAACCAAAGAATATATTATGTATGTGAAAAATAGTAAATGCTTAGTACTTAAATTAAAAAAAAACAAAACTTAAGTTTTGTCTGTATAAAAATATATATGGGGCATTTAATTTCAAGTGAACCATCTATTGAAATCGATGTATTCCGATAGTTAGTTCTATTAGATAGTAATTCAGACAAAATTTTTCAACAAGATCGATCGAAAATTTTCTGAGTTAGAGAGGATCAGAATTTGACATTTTGTGAGGTCTTTGATCGCTTAGTGGGATTCGAGTGGAATATCTATCAAAATAAATATTTCGTAACTCAAGACATAAAATTTTTGAAATTTTTTTAACAAAATCTAATTTTTTTTTCCAAAATGGGCCCCTTTTTAAATTTCTTTTTGCTCAAAAGAAAGCTTATTTCCATTGCTTTAAGAGGTTTTGGTCGCTTATGTATATTTATTATTAATGATTAATGTTATTTTTTGTTTGCTGCTGAAGTGTACCTTTATAATTTTATTTATTTTTATGAACATATTTTAAAATTTTTTATTTGAAAATAAATATAAAACTAAATTCTTAATTTGTAATATTTTAGCTTTTTTTCGGCTTTTTTTTAAAGCAGTTTGGCTTTTTCTGGCCTTTTTTCGAAGTCAATATAGCTTCTTTTTTTGCCAGCTCCTGGCAACACTGGTTAGAATGCTGGGAAATTTTTTAAGTTTTAATTGCTATAAAAAATTATTCAAACATCGGAGGCAAACTTAGAAATGTATTTTAAGCTTATAGAATTCAAAACTTTTGTTTCAATAAACTATAATAAGATTTAGAACTAGTTAATAAGAACTTGAAGTATATGTTTTTGCTACTTATTTATGTAACTTGTTTTATACGAGGCATAATATGTCCGAATAAAAAATTTCTTTAATAGATTTCTTATTCGAAAAAACTGTAAAAGTTAAAATTTATAGTTGTAGGAAAAAATTTCAGGCTCTGTAGGGAAAAAGGAATTTTATCGAATGCGCATTGAACGGTATTTTCAAAAAAATCAAATTAGTGTTGCCTAATTGAAAGTTAAACGGAATTAATCAAGCATCATTTTTATTAATTAACTTTTTAAATACATGCCTAGGAATATCAGTTATCTATATTAAAAATAATGTATTTCTCACTAAATATGTTAAAACTTTTTTTGATATAAAATTAATTATAAGTCTAGAAAACATTTAATGTATGATTTTGATAAAATGCTTTAATTCAGGAAAGTAACTTGTTAAAGTTGTCCACATTTGCACTTGAATTTATTAAAAATGTTATACGTCGTCTTTAAGAAATTTCCAACTAGATCAATATATATATTTCTATGGAATAAGGTAGTCATTCGGTTTTGATGTAAAAAATAGTTTTGCTCTGACTCGCCCTTACAAATGAATTAAATGGGGCTCCATCAAATAATTAATAACAATAAATAATATAACATATTATCACAGGGCAGAAAATATTTAAAATATTTACAAATTTTCGAAAAAAAATATAAAAATATAACTGACAAGAAAAGTAAAAAATCTCAAGAAAGAAATAAAAATCGCTTTAAATAAATTTCACATTTGTATAAAATTTTATTAATTCCAAATATTGTTCTTACATCTTTGCTTGTGTTCACATAAAATGTGTGCAAGTGACACAAGAGTAAAGCTACTCGTGTGTATCATAAATGGAAAAAAACTGAATGCAAAAGAGGTTGCAAAAGTAGACACGTTACCACGAATGTCACATTTTAGTGTCATTGTCATAAAAAATGCTCGAAATAGAAACAGGTGAATATATTTAAATGTTTGGCATGACATGTCTTCTCCAAAAATTATAGAAACTTAAATAAAATTGTACATTTTGCAGACATTTTTATTCAGATACAGCGTTCATGTGGATTTGGGTATATGAATTTAACCCATTAAAGACTACCCATAGATTAGCTGGAACAATTTTGAAAATATTTATTTATAAATATCTATTTATATAACACTAAATATATTTGAAATTTCTTTGACAGTAATTTTGCTACACACAAACAATTTGTTCCTACAGAAAGCATTATTCAAAACATTAATAAGCATTTTTTTGCGAAATAGTTGCACAACTGCATACTCTATGAAAGTTTTATTGGTTTTCAAGTACATACAAATTATAATTAATTGCCTTATTTTTATTTTTACACATGCTTTTCATTTATTTTTAAATATAAAAACTTACATAACTTTTAATTAACACGTTTATTTTATTTAATTTTTTTTTAGTATTTTTTTTAACGACTGCTGCTAATTTCATTCAATTAAACAATTCCAAGTAGATGTAACAAATTAAATAGTATTTACGTATTTACATATTTGGCAATGAAGTAAATTTCCAATGAATTTTATAACTATTATAATTATGATAATCATCATTACTACAGTTATTTTCAGGGAAACTGGAAACATGCGAATGCATATTTTGAAGCTTTTATTATTAACAGATGATTTTGTAACACATCGAAATATTGGCTATATACGATGACATGAAATTGCCCATATTTCAATCGGATCAGCCAGTTAGAAATGGCAGATAAACTTCCAAATATTTTGATTCTGCCCCACTGTGAAGTATAATTCCTCTTTAAATCTAATTAATAACTTTTTCGGTTTCCCTGGATATTATATACAACAAATACTATATATCAATATATGTGTAGTATGGCCAACAAAATGTTCCCAACTAAAATTAAAGTCTAATTCATTCCAACCGTTTCGCAAAATGTTTGTCATGGTTTAAATAATAGGTGAGTTGGATCAGTGGATAAATTGCTAATTTTTTAATGTTCTTATGATTTTTTTTCATATTTCTCGGAAAGGAGAAACATAAAATATTAGCAACATGTGAAAAGTCTACAATATCTAAAATTGTATTAAGATTTGTTATTAATACAATTAAGTCTCAACTAAATTAAAGCATTTTAATTCATTTGAAATTGGACATATTTTTGTAAATTTTATATTACTATTTTTAGTTTTTCAAAATACACACATTTTTTTAAATAACTGCAGCTATCAAGGATTTTAATGTTTAAAACAAAATGTTGAATATTGTATCACTCAGTTAAATAGAATTTAATTGAAATGCAAATTGTACTTAGATATTAAGTTGTATTTTATATTTAAATCCTTAAATAGGCTTTGCAAACTAATACTTAAGTAATTTGATAAATATCTTATAGTTAAAAGCAAATAAAGAACTAAATTCTTTGTTTCCCTTTTTCATACATTCACATTCAAAATACTTAAGCAAATTTTCCAGGAATTATAGGATATTTTTTATATTACTTAAACAATGTTTTATAGATAACTGTGTTTTAAATATGCAAGTATTTTTTATTCACTGTCGCTAGTGTCCCTTAAATAAGCTGATTATAGATATTTTCCTAACACTTTAGTTTGATGTATTTAAAATTATATAGAGTTTAATAAGTTTTTGATTGAGTGTAGACAAAGAATTATTTCAATGCTAAACATTGTTTTAAAGTTTTTTTCAACAAAGTTTGTTGCTTATCACAGAATAATTATTATTTGCTTGATCAAATTGAATATAGAATTTAATTTAAAAAATCTAAAGTTCAACATGTAGTCCTCGAAAAATTAGCGGAAAATATGCGTAAGCTTCGGCAGTGAGTGAACTTCGATGTTTAAAGTGGTTTTACACTACAAAATGTTTATTATTATCAGGGTTTCATTGTCTATAATACAGAATCTAATTGATTTTTTTTATCATTTTTGATTTGTATTAATACAAAGCATCGCAGTTGAAATATCTCTTCAAAGTCATGGCATAATTTTAAAATAGTACCAAGAGATTCATTTATGTACCATTTAACTTTTCAGGTTAAAAAGACTAGTTGTATCACCTTTGCCATTCCTGTACCGCAATTCTGTAACTATTTATACTTTCCTACCGATGTTGTAAGTAACGAAAAATATCGATTGGTTTAACGAATTTAATATTCACCTTTGAAGTTAACAATTTCTCGTTATGGCTTAACTAGAACATTTTATTTGTCGTTAACCTACCGACAAATTTCGTTATCTACCGATTATTTTCGTTAAAAATTTAATTCGATATATCTCTTAACGATAAATATTGTTAACTTTGTCGTTAAAAAGTTACAGAATTGCGGCACTGGTGTAAACGAGAAAAAGCGCTGACTGAGCTAAGATTGAACACACTAAAATTGAGACAATACGCCAAACGTACATTTTATGATTTTTGCAACACTTAAAGCGGATTCTGAATTCTTATGTCTCACCGATGTTTGATTTTGCCAATAACTCAAAAATAACGAGAATCTATTTTGTAGCACAGTGTAAAATTTGTGCTACTATTACAGATGAGCGGTATTTCCATACCTGTGATTTAATTACAGTGATTAAACAATTGTTACTGAATATAGCAAGTAACAGGCACATTTAAGTCCTTCTTTCACATTTTTGAACCTACTGTTAAATGTTGTACTTTCATATTTTTTAACATACCCTTAATTCATAGTTATATGCATAGAGAATTATACATAGAGACGAGACACTCAGTTTTGACAAACAAAAATACAACAAATATGTCTGATAGAACAACAAAATACATTGACTACCATGTATTTTGTTGTTGCCAGAGTTAGGTTTTTGGCAATTGCGTATCATCACTATGTTACCCTATGGTTATATGAATGTCTCTCCCACTCAGTGCATAAAATGAAATGTTAAGTAATATATCTGTTCTCTTACAATATTTTGTCCATGTTTGTTATTTTCAAGGTTGCCAAATCTTTTGCCTAGAAAATGGCGTGTTGTGTGGGAATTTCGTTTAATTAATTTTGAATTGCTTAATATTAAATAATATGGTCGCTTGTCTTGTATTACAAGTATGTACAATTAACAAATAAAAAATTGTTTTGTACATCATCCTGCAGCCTGTTGTGTTGGCAAACATATTTATGGGCAAGAAGGAGAATCTTAATAATGGTAAGAAACCTGAATCAACGTGTTGTCAAACATTCATGTGCTAATAAAGTGTAATTAATACCAGAATTTCTTGTCTGTATTTATTTGCATACCATGCCATTAAAAGAATAAAAAATATCCTGCAATTTTTAAAAATCTTGATACTTTTCTTAAGACGTTCATTCCGCTATAATAACTATGGTATGCTTAAATAGTGGGCATGTTTCGATTTAGCCTATTTTTAGTCAAACCACTTACAATGATAGGAAAGTAATTTATAAAAAGTTAGTAGACTTTAGCTATAACAATACTTTGGATATTCGAAAATAACTATTTACTTTATATGGTCTGATACTACCCAAAATAATACAAGCAAATTACTGAGAATAACACTATTACAGATCTACAGATATTCATTAAAAAAATCCCCCTCGCTTTAAAACAACCACTGGCAACAATGCAATTTAAACGACGTATGAAAACTTTATCTATAGTAGTTCCAAAAACATTCGGTAATGAATATTATATTTGAATGGGAGGGAACATCTCTCTTGTTCAGAACTACGATTAGTTGTTATTGTTCTCAAATACTTACAATGACAACAAAATAATTCACGCAAAGTATTGAGAATCCCTCTATTATAGTTTTTCAGGTGTTCGATTATACATCATAAAAATTACATTTTAGCTAAAATATTGGTTAAAATGTCTAACACATTTTCAATTATCTCTAGAATTAAGGTCTTTAATTGTGTGTCAAATTTAATTAAAAGGACAATGACAATGCTTCCATATAAGCTTAATTTATTCAAAATTCGTTTTACGATTTTTTACAAATATAAATATAATTTTTTTAACATTCTTTCAAAAAATGCACTTCATTTATTCAATTTTCTATTGGAGAATATATGTTAGAATTTATAAAACTTTTTTTTATTGGAAATAGATATTTTTTTAAATAATTACATTAAATCAAATAATGTACATAAGCAACCGTATTAGTCTCAAATTTGCTAAAATTATATATAAATGGTTAATTTAAAATTCATATTCAGTTTTTCTATTTCTTAATTTATAATAAAGGATTGATTTTTTTACTATTAATGACATTTATAATAGCAGTTTACTTTTTCAAATAGATTGAAAATATATTTTGTAAGAATATATAAAAACATCATCACTTATTAGTTACAATTTAATATTATTATTATCAAGAACAATTATATTATAACAAAATTCCAAAATTTTAGCATTATTTTTTTTAAAGAGACAATTAAAATCCAGTTGCATTATAGTAATATTAATAAATATAACAAACAATACTAGGAATGAACAACTTATTGAAAATAACAAAAAAAGCGCAAATTTTGTAAGAAAATTTATTAAAAATTTGTAATGCATAATTTGAACAATTGATACTATAACTTAAATAATTTAATTTAATTTTCAATTTGGGAAATTATTAACATTTTTCACTAAAATGAACAATAATAACCATTTTTAAAAATAAGTTTCTTCGAAAATGCATCAAAAATTCCGTTCATTTTATTTTTAATAAATAAATATAAATAAATATTTTTTAATTTTTAATAAGGACTGAGATCGAAAAATATTTAACATACATATATTTTAATAAAATTGAAACCACTAAACTTACAGTTTTTAATCTTTTTTTATTTGATTTAAATTATTATTACAATTTACAAAAAATTATTTTTATAGTTCTAATCACTATTGATGACATTTTGAACCTTTTTCGAAAACCCTTCCATTATGGTGTTTATAGTGCTTTATGTCACTTTGATCGAACAGGTTGTCCATCTCCATTTAAAATCTATCACACTTTTGGACACATTTTTTTTTGCTCTTTAATTCTCTTTTAACAAGAGCCCAATACCTATCCACTGGACTCAGCTCCAGGCAATTTGAAGGAATTGCCTCTCTTGGTACAAATACCACATTATTGGTCTTGTACCACTCAAGACCTTTCTTACCATAGTGACAGATGCCAAATCAGGCCAAAAATAAGTGGACACACTTATGAATGGAAGCATCCTTTTTTGTAAACATTCCTTGATGTAAATTTCGGTATTTATAGAGCCCTTTGTAACAAATGTTTGGCTTTTCTGTCGCAACTGCATATTACTTGCCGTACCAAGAACTTTTTGGGAAATTTTGTCTGCTTTAGGGTCCTAAACTTTTCTTCAACATTCCCTCGAGCAAGATAAAAAAAATTGACCTAGAAGCTGCGAAAATTTTCCATACGTACATTACGTCATCCATTATGCAGCAGGTATATTTTTTGTATACAATTTGACTTCAATTTCCGTGCTTTGTCGTTGGCCTCTAAATTTTTAGCAGAGTTCCTGTTAGGAACTTTGTGAGCCTTGTATGCTTTTTAAACCTGCATTAGCTTTAACTTTTCGTACCAAATAGTACTGACCTAACCGGGCTGCTTTCCTACCGGATGTGTTGGGAACTGTTTGAAAATGGTTTCTATTTTTTTGGCTTTATAGACATCATGTGAACCATTGCTACTACCTGAACCTGGTTTTATATCAACAGACAGGTTCTCCCGGTACTGTTTAATAACATCGGAAACAGTTTGATAGCAAACCTTTGATTATTTGGCCAACTTTTCAAGTCAAGTTTTGTTGAAAAATTTAATAATTGTAGGATTTAATAAGTTGACTTAGACTCCTAAAATATTAAAAAATTTTAAAATTTTAGAGGATTTAGAATACAATTCTTAACATATATCTCATTAGCGTCGATAATATTGAAATACGATGGCAAAGCAATAACGACTACATTTAATATTAGTATTTAAAGGTAAATATAAACACATTATGTAAATTACAAATCAAATTAATGGTTTTTATTATAAGAAAAACAATTACAAATGGAAACAAAGCCAAAAAGTTTATTTAAGGTATTTTTCGGCGGCTATACTCAGTATTAATATTTGTCAAAAACGTATGCTTCATAATACATGAGCTGTTTTTATGTGTTTCGTAGAAATTTTAAATTTATATACGATCACAGTAAACATGAAAAATTAACCGTCGAAAAAAGTGCTACCAATTCAAAAACAAAAATATTTATGAAGATATAAAAGAAAAAAATAAAAAAATATTGAAAATTTACAAATAAAGAGAAATAAAATTCTTATTTTATATAGAAATTGTAAAAAATTTAACCTCTATTTGAATGTAAAGTGATTGCTAACTATCAAAGTTACTACTCAATGTAAGAAATAAAATACAGCACAGGTTGGTACTCATAACTGTTTTAAAACAATTCAAAAACTTTTTATTTGCATATGTATCGGGTATTTATGTATTTAGAAATACAAATACATAAAACAAAAACATGCAAAGAAAATGTAAAATACAAATTGAGTTTGCAGAATAATATCAATATCAAACAATTAAATATTTTGAATGCTACCGTTAAACAAATTTCAAAGCATTTTTTATATGCAGATACACATAGAGTCTCTGTTAGGAAGCGAACCCGTAAGCATCAGACTAATGATACATAACACTACCACCGTCTAGTCTATCGGGACAACCAAATGTATTTTTCAAAATGATTTCTTGA
The DNA here is from genome assembly GCA_942486065.2 of Calliphora vomitoria. Taxonomy (NCBI): domain Eukaryota; kingdom Metazoa; phylum Arthropoda; class Insecta; order Diptera; family Calliphoridae; genus Calliphora; species Calliphora vomitoria. The sequence continues at coordinate 65,838,180 of OW818030.2, read as the reverse complement.
CAAACCTAATGGATTTCAAAATAGTTTAAATTTAAAAAGTATTAATACCCAGTATTGTCGTCTGTAAATATCTTTATTGCTATTATTTATTTCATTATTATGTCCCGGTCCACACTGTGAAACATTTGCTGCAAAACATTTTTAAATTCTCTTTTGAAACTGTATTCGTGTCCACACAGTGAAGTTTTTGCTTTTCAGTTTTTGACATTTCTGTACAGAACGAATATGAACGAATAAATGTGAATGACATACTCAACAAAAGTTTCATGTACATGAAACAGAGTACCCTTTTCCATTCCTCTTTCCCCTTTCATCGACAAACTCAAATGTTTTGCAGCAAATGTTTCACAGTATGGATGGGGACTATGAAACTATAATAAAAAGTTAAAATTGTTTGTTACAATCAATTTAATTGTTTTTTCCTTAACAAAAATTAAAGCTGAATATTAAATAAAAATCTATATATTAAAAAAGAGTAACGTTACTGACTGCTTCATCATCGCACAGCCCAAACGACTGAAGCTAGAATCATGAAATTTTAACTGTGGGTTCCTCCCTCCCCCAAAACAATCCGATAAGAAGGGATTTTTTGAAATTCGAACGTTTAGGGGATAAAAAAGGTTAAAAACGGGTAAATTCGGTAACCTTATATCATCAAAACTAATAGATACAAAAAAACTTAAAATTGCATGTTACTCCATTTAAAAAATAAGCTGACAGGTGTTTCGTACTTTTTCGAAATTCGAACTTTTTAGGGGAGAAAACGGGTAAAAACTCTATTTTGGTACTTTTTTGGCACCCTATGTATCTTTTAAACTAATAAACATAGAAACAAATTTTAAATCGTAATCTTTACTTATCAAAAAATAAAAAACATAAGTTTGGTACTTTTTGGAAATTCGAACCCTTAAGGGATAAAAATTGTGTTTCTTTTTGGTACTTTTTCATAAAATATGTTTTTTTTTTTATAATTTGACATAGAGATACGAATATTTTATTATGAGCTCCCACCACGATACAAATTTATTTGAATATAATTTTGCCACCGTAATGGGGATAAAAAAGGTACCAAAAAGGGGATAAAATCGGGAAAATACATTTTATTTCAAATTATTAAGCCAATTTTGATAATTTTTTTAACATTCGATTAACTAACAGGTTGTTATTTAGAACTCGAGTGCAAAGGTTTATATTGGGCCAAATCCGGGCAAACAGTTTGGTACTTTTATTAAAACATATTTTTACTTGGGCACATTAACACAGATTCCATTTTGGCAAAATGGAATATTTTTAAATTTCAAACTTGAGGGGTGTTCAAGGAGGAAAAGGGAAATTGGTACTTTTCTCCTAATGGTACTTTTTTAATAGTTTACATTATTTCACTTATCGACATTAAAGTTAGCTGATATGTATCTGAGTGAAGTTAGTGTTAGGAATAGGGGATAATTTAGGTACCAAAATGTGAGAACAAATGGTACTTTTTGAATTTTCTATAACAATGGACTTAGAAACTTGAAATTAATCATATATGGTCCTAAGTGACTTTGAATTCTAGGTGGAGACTTTTTGGTACTTTTTCTTTATTCGAATGGTACCTTTGAAAATTCTATAACAATGGACTTAGGAACATGAAATTAAGCATATATGGTCCTAAGTGAGTGAGAATTCTAGGGGGTGAGATTTTGGTATCGTTTTGTTTAAGAATGCACTTTTTCGGTTCGAATTACATATAACCAAATTCGGCAAAAATTTTCAGAATATTATTTTCATTTTCGTTGCTGTTGATATGATAAATATTGTTGGTTTTACCATTTTGTTTCCATTTAAATTTTTTATATTATTTTTGTCGTTCTTGTTAACAAAAGAGTTTAAAACCACATGATGTCATTTTCTACCCACTTCATCATCATCATCGTCAACATCATGACTACAACCAGTGTATTTCCCCACAATAAAAAACATAAAAATTCAATTTGTTAAAAAATAAAGAGAGAAAAAAAAACAATATGTAAAATAAACATTTTGTTATAAAAACGTATCATCCACATCAACATCTCCATCACCATCATCTTGAATGTCGCTGTAGTCAATGTCGCCGTCACAGCCACCACCACCAGCTGTCATCTTAATTGTCAAATAGACATTTACCGAAAACTTGGTAACACAGTATCTACATAAAAGAGTGTGTAAGAAAAACAACAACTAAGCCAAGTTAATCATATCAAACAAAATAATGCTGTTGTTGTTTAGTTTATTTATTTTATTTTTTTTTTCGTTTCTTGTCCTTTTTATCTTTTCAGACATTTAGTACTCTTTCCATCCATTCATTAGAATCCCTCCTTTGTTGAACGGTTGGTCTACATCTATTATTTTGAGTTTTGGTTTGCTTTTATGTTTGAGGTCACACTCTGTAGTATGTTTAGTGTATGTAGTATTTGTATTTTTAATGGTCCTTCTGACTGTCAGTTTTCTTGCTTTCCTGTACCATGTATATGTGTATGTATGTATGTATGTATGTGTGTGAACTTGTCAGTTTAAGTTTTTGTCTTATTTGGGCATTTTTCGCTAGAGTTTCTGTCCACATTCATCATCATGATGATTCGTACGAACATGTGTTTTGAATGTTTCTTCCATCATCATTTATACACTTTCGCGTGTGAGCGCCTCAAGGCCGTCGCCAACGAGAGCTTAGTATGGCTAACGTATAGCACGAAAAACAGCAGCAACAACAAAAATCATACACCACCAACCATTTCACTTTGACGAAGCGTGACATTGTTTTCATCACTTTACTCTGGCAGTTTCTTTAACAATTCAGTCAACTTAAATAAACCAGTGTTTATTTTATGTAGTTGTAGTTGTAGTCGTTGTTTTTTTGTTTTTTTTTTTTCTACTGTTCCAGTCGTTGACGCAGTTGCTTTTTAAGCCTTTAGTTGTTTGCTTTCATGTTGGCAAACAACGTTTAACACCTTCTTTCACCGGCTCTTCGTCACTTTAATTTAATTTGCTCACACAAATTTCCAGTAGAATACGAACTGTGATTGTTTCTATTCTTTGTTTTAAACGCCTCCAAATTGTATTTAGAATTGATTAAATTAACACTGTCTATTAACAATTTAAATTTTTGAAAGATTCATTGATGAGATTAAAATTACACACAATATTTATTTGAAACAAGCCCTTCATCAATCAAAAATGTTATATTTAAATCTATTTAATTAACCTACTTAGTACTAATAAATGTCTATGTAAAATTTTAATTGGGGAACTATTGAATATTTGTTACGTTTAAAATGTTCGTATACTTTTTTAAATGACAAAAATTTTGAAATAATAAAACAAACATGTTTTCCTGATGATTCTACACATTGATGCAGCAAAATATTGAAATAAAACAAGTAAGAGAGATATATTCGGCTGGGCCGAATCTTATATACCCTTCACCAAGCTACACTTTAAAATAAAAATTTTAAATATTTTTAGGTAAACAAAATTAATTTTTTTTTACAGCTGTTTTTTTTTATTTTTTTGAAAAAAATTTTTTTTCGATTTTTTTTTTTTTTAAAATTTAAAAAATTTTTTTTTTATATTTAGCCAAAAAAACTTTCGGTGAAAAAAAAATTCGGGTTAAAATTTTTTTCCCGATTTTGACCCATTGTAGGTCCAACTTACTATGGTCTTATATACGTCGTTGCAAAGGTCTTTGAAATATCTATCATTAGATATCCATATTGTCTATATTTATGACTTAGTAATCCAGATATAGGTCAAAAAATAAGTAAAAAATCGAGGTTGTCCTGGTTTTTTCCTTATATCTCAGCCATTTGTGGACCGATTTTGCTGATTTTAAATAGCAAACTTCTCGAAAGCATGTCTGAGAGAATTATTGAAGATTTGGATCCCGAAGATATCTGGAGTCTTCAGAAAATTGACAGACAGACAGACGGACATGGCTAAATCGACTCCGCTATCTATAAGGATCCAGAATATATATACTTTATAGGGTCGGAAAATTATATTGTGGAAATTACAAACGGAATGACAAATTTATATATACCCTTCTCACGAAGGTGAAGGGTATAAATATAAAAAACAGCAGCATCCAAAACATGTGTGACTATTACTGGTGCTCGATATAACGACATGATAACAGAGTTCTTTCTAACTAAATTGAATGATATTGATGTGGACGGACGACTTGTGGTTTCAACAAGACGATTCATTATAAATTGTTTTCGACTTACCTGTAATTCGAATTTAACTGAACGTCTCCAATGGCGACATTCTCAAATTGTGTCGGACAACATGTCCAACGTGCCCAATAGAATGTGAAATCCTTTGAATCGTAGTGTTCAGTAAAGCGGCATTTAAGTATTAAATCTGCACTTTCACGTGTATCAATGGATTCACCAGCCTTTGTGCATGTCAGGAAGAAGGGCAAAACTGCAAAAGAAGAAAAAAGTTTTATTATTTTTTCTAACACAAAATACTGAGGTAAAGTTGTCAACAAATTTAAAGACTTTACAATTTCCACGAACTATAAGGAAACAGGAAAAGTTTATAAAAGTTTGCTACACTAAATTTTTAGTTAGTTGCAGTTTAATATGACATTTGATGGCTGGTGTTCAATAGTGGACCTGTCAATTGGCAAACGGAAAATAAACAAAAGTATGTATGTGTTTGTTAAGCTATTGATTGAACCATAGGACAAAGAACTTGGCTTAAACATGGTTTAAGTATATATATGTGTTACACCAAATTTTCTGTTAAGTCAGTATGTGTTAGAATTCAGAATTTACATTTAATATGTTAGTAACATTTTGCATGAAATGTATGAAAAAATTTACAAATTTTCCAAAGCGGGCAAGGTTTGCAGAACTTCTGAGGAGTAAATAAAGGCTTTTTATATAAGTATTTACTCTTGTTGAAAACCACAGGACCTGATGATTGATATGTTAGTAAAATTAAATAAATTTATAAAGTTTTGGTACGTATTTTCTTTAAAAACTTAAAAAATTATAATATGGTGATTTTCCATGAAGAAATATATAAAATTTGAATTAATGTAAAATTTTAACGGTTAAAGATAACATAACAGAATTTGGAACTAATATAGACTCAATTATTCTTAAATCAACGACATTATAATTTTTGACATTTTTTATTTTAAAATACCGAAATTCCTGAACCGGGGAAAATGTGTTCCAAAAACTGAGTTTTTTTAGAAAAGTGCCATCTGTGACGTTATTTACCGTGTGATTGTAAAAAAAACTTTTTAAATATTTAAAAAGCATATAGAATTATATAAATATGTAGTTTTTTCGAGGATCGGTGCTTTGCCTTTTTTGAAATTGTTTACTTAAATCTGAAATTTTTGTTAAAAATTGGCCAAGTTTGAATAGATCTGGGGGTGTTGCGTCCGCATAAGTGAACCAAAATTTACTTTATACACTTTCGCATTAAATTCTCTTTCCGGATCATATAAAAATTGTACATAGTCCCGAAGAAAATTATTTTCTACAAAAGAAAAAATATATGGGCCTTTTTTTTAAAAAATTTAAAAAATATGGCACTTTTTACATGTTCCAACTTTTTATAGGGACAATATAAGTGTTAGGAATTTTTTTTTATTTTATTAAGAATTTTATCACCAATTCAGGTGATATTTTAGAAAAAAAATTTGGCCCTCCGTAGGTCCGCCACATCTAAAAAACCATAAAAAGGTCGATCAAAATTAAAAAAAATAAATTAATGAACCTAAATATCTTTTCAACTAATAGAGATAATCTACACGTGTAAGCGTATTAAATTTCAGCTCATTCCGACTATAAATAGATTTTTGGTGATTTAAAAAAAAAAAATTGAGACCCGAGTTGACCAACTTTGAGGGGCAACGCACTAGTCCCAATTAGAGCTAGGAAGCTGAACCACTGCAAATCAACTTAGAAATACCTCAGCTCCAACCATGTGGAATTTCGTAACAATACCTCAAATAGTTCCCGAGATACCGAATTATTTCCAAAAAAAAAAAACTTTTCTAAACCACTGTGGATCGTACCCTAAGATTAATGTTGGCAAAACAAAAACTATGAGAGCTATACGGCGCTGAAATAGAATCAGTAACCTCATTCACATATCTCTGGAGTATTAAGGCGTGCACTCTTCTGTTTGGCAATCCACAACCATATCCAGAGACAATAAAATAAAAATATTTAATGCCAATGTAAAGCATGATATCCAAACGGGAACTACAAACCATGCAAGCTTTTGTGAATCGTTGTTTGCATAGAATTCTGCGAATATTCTGGCCTAACATCATCACAAATAATGAGTTGTGGGAACGGACTCGGCGGACACTGATTCATATAGAAATCGTCCTGGCTTGGACATACTTTACGCAAACCACAAGATGATGTAACAAGACAAGGTGTCGAGTGGACAGCTCAGGGAAGCCGAATGAGGATCGTCTATCCAAAACCTGGTGCAGAGTAGTGCAAATGGATGCAGCGGAAAATGGTGTAATCTTAGCTACAGGTAAAACATATTGCTAACGACAATATAATTATAATGTATTGTATTCATACAGGGTGGCTATAGCTTAATTCTTCTAAAATGTTAGTTCTTCAAGTTTCTCCAAAAAATTTATTTTATTAAGAAAAATTAGAAGTGAAAAGGAGGCAATATATTAAAAATTTAAATTTCTGAATTTTTAAACTTGTTTTTTTCTTTACAAATCATCTCATGAAAATTTCAAATCGAATAAAAAAAAATCATTCAAATCGCTCCAGCCGTTCTCACGTGATGACATTACATACATAGACTATTTCATTTTTATATATATAGATTTAGAGTTATTAACCCTTTAGCTTCGGATGGATACTCAAAAATAGAGCTTTTTAGAAAAATTCTAACTAAGCCCAGGTTTTAGGTATCGCAAATCCAATTTCATAAATAGATAGAAAATACTACTTAAATCTCTGGAAAATTATGGGAATGGAAATTCAGAAAACCCTTTTAGGCCCTTATAGCTTTAGATGTCCTTTTTTTAATCTGTGTAGGTCCACCTACCTAGTCTACATGTATGACTTCATGGTGTTGGTATATAAATAGACACTTAGGTATTGACGGGCTCTAAATATATACCTTTTCTTTGTCTAGTATAAATGAGATATTTTTTGTTTAACCCTTTGACGACAATGGGAAACATTTTTCCCATATATTCAATTAGTAATTAAAACATCTTTTTAATACTTAACATATTTTTTTTTTTTGCTTTAGTAATGAAAAATAAAGTTGATTTATATTATGTAAAAGGTTAAAGTTGACAGCATTGAATGGATTAAGTGCCAAATCATTGACAGGGGATTCCAAAATTTTCTTGCGCTGATTGCTTCACAGTTTTCGTTTATTGCACTGCTATTTTATTATTTTTTATGATTTTGGCGGTTGATACATAGTGAGTATAGAAGTGTAAAAAAGGTATTACAAAATTAAAAAGTTAAAAATATGCTTTGAAATTGCACATAAATTCCATGGGAAGTATTTTTCCCTATGGACTGCAAGTGAAATTTTTAGTGCGACTATTACTTTTTAGATGATGGGAAGAAGAACTACTTTTGGATGAAGATGACAAACCATTCACTGAAGTGGATATTGAAAACGATCCAGATGTGATGAAAATCGAGGATAATCATCAAGAAATGTAAAATAATGTACCTTTGGATACACTTCAGGATACTGCTCTAGAATTGGAACTTATATTCAGATGGAGAAAACACTCTTATGTACCTCATGTATTCTATGAATTCGATATGTTGGATATGCTAAGAAGTGACACACTCTGCTATTAGAGTGTGTCAGTTACGCGGAGCAGCACGGAAGATATTTTACTATTGAACTCAATGAAATGAACACGTTTTTAGGAATGAATTTTGTAATGAATTACCAATCAGGGTATGCTCAAAAAATAAACGTGACTTGTCCTGAAATGGTCACAAATTATAAGAAGTATATGGGCGGCATTGACCTCATGGATCACCGAAAAGTATGTTACGAGGTCGACCGCAAATCAAAACTAAAAAAATATTAACGCTTCTTCTTTGATAATCCGGACATAGTACTTATCGACTCGTATATGGTCTGCCAGAAAATACATGAACCTAAACGCATAGAAGGTCCACCATTGACAAGTTTCGAATATCGCCAAATTGTATCAAGAAGTATGGTAAATTACTTCACCTCTAGGCTAAGAGCACGACCTACTGTAAAGAAAGAGGCCAAAAGAAAAATTGGAATAAAACGCATTTTGCCAGCACACAACATGCAAAAGGCCGGTAAAGAGAAGAGATGTGTAAGTTGTTCAAAAAGGCGTAAATCTTACTCATTTATTCAAAACCATTAGTATTATTTTTATTACCTTTATGGTCCATAGGGAAAAATATTTCCCATACAATTCGAAAAATCTGTGTTTTTGAATTTCTTTTATAATTTTTCTTTAATTTAATCTAAAATCACATAAAAAACCCCAATGGACACTAATATTTGCTTAGTTTCGTTATGGTCCTGAAAGGGTTTAAATCGTAAGAATCCCGATTTTATTATATTTATATTGAGTAATATATATCAGATAATTGATTTTTATGCATTCGCTACTATTTCACCTGAACCTTGGCAATGATTTTGAGTTCCTTGGAATGGATAGGATTATAATACTACTTAAGTTTGTGTATAAACCCCATCACATAATCTTCAAAGCACAACAAATTTGTTTATTCCAAATTATCGTGTTGTTACGTTAAAAAATAAATATGTATGAATTTTAGAACCCATTAAGTCGAAGAGGGTAGAAAAACAGATAAAAATAACATATTCATATCAATATAGATTAATACCTTAAATATTGTTTGTAAGAAACTTCTCTAAAATCGGACAACGGAAACATGTATATTTTTCTATGTATTCTATGTCAATAAATTACATTTCGTGAGTAAAAAAAAAATACTTCTTAAAATAAAATGTAAACAAAAACAAAAAAATTAACAGGCGAAACTCTAGATTACTTTAAATTACTAAAGTGATTATTTAATCAACACTGGATGACATGTGGTATGTAAATTAGTCCATTGACATATCTTTGCGTTACATTATAAATGTAACTAGGCAGTAGAAAAAAACATTTGTCAAAAATGGAGGATGGTGCAGGGATAAGTATTATATATTTATATATAATATTTAAAATTTAACCAAGTTAGCATTGGTCAATATATTTCAGTGTTATGTGTAATAGACATCTACTTATCTACATGTAGACCTTTAAAAATATTTAAAAAGTTTATAATTTTGCTCAAAGAAAAATACTAGATAGAGTGTGTGTCGTGTTACACTTCAATTATGTTGAAAAACATTTTTGGACAACTTTTCAATGACAAGGGTCATAACCAACAACTGTTGAGGCCAAATAAAACAACAAAACAACCGAAAAAGTATAAAGTCTTATAAACAAATTTCGAAAGGTTAACACAAATAAACACACACATACTCACACGCAATTTGCGGTATGTTTTGAGTGTAAATGTGAAAAATTGTTTGTGTGTAAACATTTGCAAACAAACAAACACACAACGACCCATTCATGTTCACACACATACATACATAAACTCAACTAATAAAAAAAATGCAAGAGAGTCTTGGACCTTTTCCAAAGAGGGCCAGAGCATTGTGAATATTTTATCGTAGACCACCAGTGTCCCGACTCTTTGAGAGTCCATTAATGGATCATGATCGATATTGCAACCAAATGGATATGAATGTCCCAGATTCATCTCGGACAAACCATTAGTTGCACATTCGTCAGCATCTCATTTTCATGAATGTCACGGCACCCATATTAGCCTGCCTTGTTGATATCCAATCTTACACGGAGAATGTATACAATCCAGTCAATATTTCAACCTCAGAAGGAATTGAGAGCCCTGATTCTAGCAAGACTGTCCAGGTAGATATTAATCGTATATGACTCTATATTGAATTCTCGTATTATTATCCTTAAACCAGTAAGAAAGTATAGACCCTGCACTGAGTAAATGAGCAAAATCATTATTCTCTTAAAATGTCAATAATTTATTTTCGGAAGTAGGGCTTGTATAGGATCTATGAACAATTATGGAGCGATCGTCATCAAATTAGGTCGTGTGATTTATTTCTATATGAAACTTATTTGCGACCTGTATTTTGCGATTCAGAAAGTGATGTTGAGTCGATCGCTATACTTTAATATGAGTGCTACTTATAATAATATTTCTGGAAGTTATAAACATCAGCACAAGCCCTTAATGCCCTTCCCAATATGGTAGCTTAGTTTAATTAACCATTTAATTAACCGAAATGATCAAATATTATAAATTCATTAAAATGTTGTCAAATCTCTCTTGTAGAATACACTACTGACACTAATGATTAAAGATCAATATGTAAATCAAATAACTTTTCATGCAAATACTTTTTATTTAAGAAATTTAAATGCCAAAATGTACTAACAACTTTAAAATGTTAATAAAGCTGAAAATACTTTTTTTAAACTGTCTACATTTTCCATTAAGTTTGTATGTAAAAAGTCTTAGTCCTAAAATGTTCCCCTAAATTATAAAATTATAATTTTTCCTTTCTTCCTTTTTCGCTCAAACAACAAAAAAAAAAAGAAAACTTGATAATTTATCTTCAAAAGAACTAACTTAAAAGTTTTAGAGGTTCCACATGATGTATTCTGTAAGTACAATATTTTGTTGTTAATTCTCTTACAAGTATTTGATTTAGTTGGCTAAAAAAAAACAGCACAAAAAAAAGAAAAAATATAAAACAACTTTGTCACAAGTACTATAATATTTTTCACAAAAAATTAGTTCCCCTCAAGTGAAGCTGCCGAACTTGACTTAAAATACAATTAATATTTATGCTGCTACTTATACATCATACAGTGGAACAACATTTTGCCAAGTTGCCAGATTGAAATAAAATCGCAAATAATCTTACATAATAGGGAGGAAACAAAAATTTTCTTACATTACCCGTTTCAAAATTGTTAAAAATTGGTACACAGAATCTTTATGCGCCCTGGAGACCATGAAATAAACCTATCAGTCACATAGTTGTGTGCGTGCAGTCTTTCTATTTCGGCTACATGTAACGCAATGATTGATGAAAATCAAAAAGTTTTCAGTTTTTATTTGTCGGCTGATTGTTTGATCGTCTCCTGTAGTGATTGAAAACAACAAAAAAATATACATATTTTGTGTTTTATGTCTCTGCTTAACAAAATGGTGATCTAAAGCTAAAAGCATACACTAACACATATGCACTGACACATATGCACTGACACATATGCACGCATTGGTTTGTTTTTTTATCGAGGTTAAAATTTTATATAAGAATGGTGTAAATCGTTTAATTTCAATTGTACATAACTTTTTAACTGTTTATCCAATTTTAATATTGATATCATAGTTTTAATACAATATCTTTTAAACCTTAGTTTTAAGAGATATTGCCATAAAAATCATTTTCTTTTGAACACAGGATATTAAATCTAAAAATTATCCTTGAACATATGATATATTAAAAAAGACATATTCCATTATCTAAAGATTTTCCTCAATTATAAGCCATTGTATGGTTAAAACCACATAAAATATTCAGAATGGGGTCATGAGCGTATCTCGATATAATAAGCACCAAAAATATATTTTTGGGCATATGCAATTAGTAGTCCGATTTTTATACACTTATCAAAGGTTTATCAAACAATATTTCCATACAAAATTTGTTTTATAAACCTTTGATAAATTTATAAACTGTTTATGCATATGGGGGTAAGTCTTTATATATCTCACGGACAATTTTGTATAGTATACCACCAAAGACAATTTTCCGTTAGAAAAAAGAATAATAAATCTAATTTATATAAGCAAGGGTATTTTAAAATAAATTAAAAACAAGCAATATTTTTAGGTAAACAACATTTTTTTTTTTCAAAGTTTTTTTTTAATTTTTTGGAAAAATTTTTTCGAATTGTTTTTTTTTAAATTTTTTCAAATTTTTAAAAATTCTAAATTTGTTTTTTAATATTTAGCGAAAAAAACTTTTGCTAAATATTATTTGACCCATTATTCTAGGTCCAACTTAATATGGTTTTATACGTCGTTGCAAAGGTACTTGAAATATCTATCATTAGATATCCATATTGTCTGTATTAATGGCTTAGTAATCCAGATATAGGTCAAAAATAGGTAAAAAATCGAGTTTGTCCTGGTTTTTTCTTATATCTCAGCCATTTGCGGATCGATTTTCTCGATTTTAAATAGCAACCGGAAGAATTCCGGAGATTTTGATGTATGAATCGTGTTTGTTAGTTATTTGGGGGCTTCGGAAAGTTGATTTCAACAGACAGACGGACATGGCTTAATCGACTCCGATATCTATAAGAATCCAGAATATATATACTTTATAGGGTCGTAAAATTATATTGTGGAAATTACAAACGGAATGACAAACTTATATTTACCCTTCTCACGAAGGTGAAGAGTATAAAAAGACAATTAATGCATCCACAACAAAGGTAGAACCCATTTTCCCCAACAAATGCAGAGCATTGTAGAGTTCTACAACTATTTTCATGGAGTAATGCCTCCAATTTTTGGTCTTCACACGTTTTTGCTGACCTGGGCGATTTTTGTCTTCCGTTTCAAAATCACCACTTCTGAACAGCACAACCCATCTCTTGCACGTTGAAATCTATGAAACACATTCAACATAAGCTTCCGTGAGCAGTCGGTATTAGAAACAAAAACCGCTTATTTATATATTTGGTCAATTCACAAGGTCTCTTATCAGTCATATTGTCATAATGTCCTAATATATCACAACTCGGCGGCTCGACTTAACCGACTCTTAGGCATTCGGCATTGTCTCTGCTCGTTGGTTAGGATAACACAATAAACATAGCATAGAAAGTAGTATTATTTTAGGACATCTTTTGCTTAAAAGCAATAAAAACCATTGTGAAATATTAGCACATTATGACATGATAAGAGACCTTGTGAATTGACCAATTGAATAATCTTCTTAAATAAACATTTATTAGAAAATATGCTATGTAGTTAGAAAAAGTATTATTTATCTTATACTATCATTTGAATACCGTTTCAAATTTTTGGTATATCTTTCACAACAGCATAAAAAAATTTTTATGAAAATGAAATACAAAAATTAAAGACATGAATTCGAGATATCGTTCTTCAAAGAACTAACTAATTACCCTCTTTCTGATAAAAATGAATATTTGACTAATATGGTCCATGCTCCCATTCTGAATTTTATATATGTTTTAAATCGTGGAATGGCTCATATTTAAGGAAAATTTTTGAAAAATAGAAAAAGTTTTTTTTTGAAATATCCTCTGTTCAATTTTTTATGTTATAGCCTGTTTTGATGAGAAGCGAATTTCTAGAAAAAAAGAAGTTTAAAATCTATGATTCCTTAGTTTTAATATAAAATCTGTCCACATGATGTTTCTAAAGCCAAAAAATAGAAAGCCCGTTTAGGTCAGTACTCAGACTATTTGGTACGAAAAGTTAAAGCCAATGCAGGTTTAAAAGCCTACAAGGCTAAAAAAGTTCCTGAAAGGAACTCTGCTAAAAATTTAGAGGCCAAAGACAGAGCTCAGAAATTGAAGTCAAATTTTATACAAAAAATATACCTGCTGCATAATGGATGACGAAATGTACTTATGGAACATTTTTCGCAGCTTCTGGTTCAATTTTTTTATGTAGCAGATGCTCGAGGGAATGTTGAAGAAAAGTTTAGGACCCAATATCAGACAAAATTTCACAAAAAGTTCTTGGTATGCCAAGCAATATGCAGTTGCGGCAAAAAAAGCCAAACGTTTGTTACAAAGGACTCTATAAATACCGAAATTTGCCTCAAGGAATGTTTACAAAAAGGGATGTTTCCATTCATAAGACTTCTTAGTGTGTCCACTTATTTTTGGCCTGACTTGGCATTCTGCCACTACGGTAAGAAAGGTCTTGAATGGTAAAAGGAGAATAATGTGGTATTTGTACCAAGAGAGGCAAATTCTCCAAACTGCCTGGAGCTAAGGCCAGTGGAGAGATATTGGGCTCTTGTTAAAAGAGAATTGCAGATTACAAAAAAGGTGTCCAAAAGTGTGGTAGATTTCAAACGGAGATGGACAACCTGTTCGAACAAAGTGACATAAAGCACTATAAAAACCATAATGGAAGGGCTTTCGAAAAAGGTTCAAAAATTCATCATTAGTGATTAGAACTATAAAAATAATTTTTTTTTTTTGTACATTGGAACAATAATTTCAATCAAATAAAAAAAATTCAAAACTGTAAGTTTAGTGGTTTCATTTTTATTAACAAATATGTATGTTAAAAATTGTTCAATCTCAGTCCTTATTATATAATAATAAAATTGAACCTATACAAAAGCCAAACTAAAGCGAGTTTCGAAATTTTATAGAACTTTAAATTTTGTATGGCCATGGAAAACGTGTATAACAAATATTATCTAAATTGTTCTCTTCGTCGGAATATTAAATTAAATAACATCTTTGCCACTTCAAAGTTTTTAGTTTATTTTTTATAAAATTCTTTTAAACAACATGAAATGTATTAGGTCGATTACAAACGCCACTGTATGGAATAAAAAATTAGTATTTAAAGTAATATTATGCTTTTTTATAACAAAATCTGGCTACCCAATCTAATATGTGCTACATCACCAAACGGCAAATGACGAATAAATGGGAGGAAAAACAAGTTAGAGTGCTATATTCGGCTATGCCGAATCTTAAATACCCTCCACCTAAATTAGATGAAAATTATAGAAATTACATTGGTATAAACACTCTAATATCCATATTCAGTGTTTGTTATTGGGACTTATCTTCGATTATGATGATTGGTAGAATGTTAATATAATACAGTAGTTTTCGCTTATAGTCTACAAATACAGTTGCACAATTTTTGTGGACTATAAGCGAATTAGGACTATAACCGAAATTCTTTTCAAGCCAATTTATGGATTATAGATGAATCCTGATATAATACACACTTTGGACTATATACAAATTATGTACTTTCTTCAATAAAACCACTTTTTTTTAAACAAAATAAAAGTTTATTTAAAATATAGTGGTATAGTAGTATCTTATATATTGTTAGAAAAACTAGTTTATATATTTTATTTCAAATGTATAAAAATATTATCTAATTCAGCAATTTATAATACATATTCCTACCATTTTCAACAGAGTCTATAATTTTATAACAGGAATAAAATGTACTATTTAACAATTTATATACTTAATAATTACCGATTGGTTCAACATTTACCTTATTCACGCACACCTTATTCAGAGTGTATATATGCGTTAATGTATTTTTTTGGATGTGCGACTTATATGGAAGATATAATTAAATATTTTAACGTGATTTCTATGTATTTGAGGCCTATTTTGCTTAATATTTTTCTCCATAACATTATTTACAAGAGTTTTATGGGTATTATTGTGATTATCGGAAATGGAGCTAATATGGGTGCTATGGTCAAATATGGACCGATATTCACAAAACCTAGTAGTATAATGTTTGGATACAATATATTGATCTGTATACAATTTTAGTTCGATATCGATATATTTAAAATATTTATAGAGGTTAATGTGTTTTTCGGAAGTGGTCCTTATATGGGAGCTATGACCGATTATCGGCCGATCTTCATAAAATTCAACACTTCGATTTTCGTATATATGGGAAATATTTGTTTGAAATTTTCACCAGATAGAAGTTTTTATAAGAGACTTATTATTATTTAAATATTTTTCGGAAATGGACCTTATATGGGAGCTATGTTCAAATATGAACCGATATTCACACAATCTAGTAGTATCATTTGTGAATTATTAATACCGATCTCTGTAAAATTTTATTTCGATAACGATATTTTCAGATATTTATGAAAATTAATGTGTTTTTTGGAAGTGGTCCTTATATGGGAGCTATAACCAATTATGGGCCGATCTTCATGAAATTTCCTACAGTAGTTTTCATGTGCATGGGGATTATGCGAGTCGAATTTCAACCTAATATCAATATATATAAGATATTTAAGTGTATTTAAATGATTTTCGGAAGTAATCTTTGTATGGGGGCTAGGGTCAAATAGTGCCCGATTCAAAAAAAATTGGTCTCGCGATTTCTGTTTGCACGAAACTTAGTTGTGCTGAATTTTGTATGGATACTGCAATTCTATGGGCATTTATATACCATATCACCATATTTCGGGAAGTAATTTGTATGGGGGCTACGAGAAATTATGGACCGATTCTTTCCATTTTTACCAGAATTTTTCCTTTTATCATATCAATAATGAGTGCAAAATTTCATGGTATTCTCTGCAATAAATTTACCCAAAGTCACAAAAAATCATGTGAAAATTATCAAAATTTTTGGAGGTTGTCTTACATTTTTATCCATAACCCTGGTTCTACCAATTCGATTTTGCTGATTTTCAATACCAAACTGCTTAGAAAAATTATAAACATTTTGGTATACATTTCATTAATTTTGCTTATGTATTTTGATCGTGAGAGTGTTTTACACAGACAGACAGACAGACAGACGGACAGACGGACAGACAGACGGACATTGCTCAATCGACTTAGAATTTCATAAGGATCAATAATATATATACTTTGTTGGGTCTCAGATGAATATTTCTCAATGTTACACACGGAATGACAAACGTATATATACCCTCTTTCACCACTTGTGGTGGTGGAGTGTATAAAAAAGAAAAACCGAAACGAATTTGAAACAGAAGTTGAATAATACTTTTTCTAAAGTTTAAATAAAAATTTGTTGGTTAATATGTTTGTACAACTTTAATTACTAGTCGGCCACTTATATAAGTGGGTACTACAGCAAAGTTTAAGCAAAAAGGACTATTAATGAACATGCCAAACAATCCAACCCCAAACCACCCACGAAACAGGCCAATTGTTTGAACGTGGGGAAAATGATGACATTGGGGTTGTATCACAAACAGAGAGCACAGCTAAGTAGAGAATAAAAATGAATGATCAAAATGTGAAAAAGCACGTAATTTACGCGCGAGTGCATACGCTTAATTTGATACTTAATTTTTTGTTGTTGCCGCTAATGCTATTGTGTCTATTGTTGTTGCTGTTGCTGTTGCTACAATTATTGTTAAATACATTATGAAATGGCGAAAGTGTCTATATGTATGAATGTGTATTTGTAAATATTTATTAACAACAAACAACTTTAATACACACGTTTTGCAGTGATTTTCGTTGGCAATTTCAACAAATCGAAAGTGACTTGCTCGATGGCAAATGTACAAAAGCCATAACAAAAACAAAAAATCATTCGCTCGAAAATCTCAACGGAAAATAAAATAAATTCGATACTTGAGTTTTACTCCCTTTCAAAGGAATAAATTCAGTGAAGCAAACTAGTTGTTGTCTGTCTGTGTGTATAAGAGTTCATTTAATAAACGATACATTGGCCCAGGGTTAAGTGATTGACATGCTTTTCTTTTAATTTTTTTTATTATCATTTCATTCATTCTCTTGGCGATGTTGCTGATTTCTCAGCTAATATACTTTGATTGGCCGTGATTTGTGATTTGAATAACTAATAGAAATAATATTATTACTAGTATTAATTTATCTACAATACATACATAGATACACATATAGGAAAAATCAAAGAAAATTCAAATCTCAAAACACATACACAAATGTATTCTGTTTTTCGAATTTCAACTTGAGCGATCTATATAATTTCAACGCTGAAAATTTAAGGCAAATCGGACAAGGTGAAAATTTGGATTAATACGTCAGGTTAGATTCAAACATATTGTTCACTTGGTATCGAATAGCGTGTCTCAGGATAAAAGGACGATTTCAGGATTGCTTAGTATGCAGAACATAATTTTTCCATAACTTTTTGAATATTCAAAAATGTCCAACACACATTTTCTTGGCGACGTAGAACAATTTTAGACAATATAAGGACTACCCAAATGTCCTAGTTGTTCAAATGTATAGTCAGAAAATTCCAACTATTCAGCACATTTATTAATAAGCAAATTTCTGAAAACATCATTCGTATCTGCTCAACTGATAAAAATAATTCTTTAGTAAAGAAAATATTTTTTTCTCCGTATAAATTTAATATTTTCAAAATTAATTTAATATAATAATGACAAGTCCCTAAAAATTAGAGGAAAAACAACATTTATTTTGCAGACATCACATGAGCTCATGCGAGAACAACATGACTTTTTAATAAGTGTATTTTGTTTGTAAATATTTTGTTTTCATATATGTATAGATTTTATAAATTGACATGAAAAGAAACAAATTTATGCATTCACATATACATACATATTTATGACATTGTTTACAATATTACTACCCAGTATACATTTGTTGTCCAATTTGGCAGGATTTCGTACCCACACACAGTGGGGCCAATCGAAAAAAGGTGTTAATAAATCTGAATCTTCTAAACAAGTGTTTTGATTGCAAAATAATGTGTGAACGAATCGTAGAGGAGGATAACGAACTCGGTTTGGGAAAACTTTGTACAGCTTACAACTTATACAAATATAGACAGATTTCATTGAACAAAACTTTGTTGTAAAATTACAGTTTATTTCGCTAAGTTATCCCTTATAAAGGTTTTTCCAACAAGAGGTGTTATTTTGAATCACCCGGTATTTCGGTAGCTGGCACTTTTGAACCTCTTATTCTTTGACATTTGACAAGTAGAAACTACGCCGTTACTAAAAATGAAACGATACACGCTTCAACAACGCACTGAAATTATTAAAATTCACTAAAAAAATTGTGAAAATCTTGCAGTGACAGTTCGCAAAACTAGAGCATTTTTGGGTCATCGTGAAGCACCTTGTCGGACCGTAATACAGAAATTGGAGGACAAATTTGAGCTGTTGGGACAAGTTAGTGATGTGAAGAATAAAACCCGTGCACGTCGCTCAAGAACAACTGAGAATATTGCTGCTGTAGCAATATTGAAGAAAACCCAGGTTTGTCCATTCCTCATTGTTCTTTGTAATTGAGCATTCCTCAATCGTCATTACACCGTATTTGTATAAAGACTTGTGTTTTAAGGTTTATAAAGTTCAGTTAACACATAACACAAGCCGGCCAATCATCAGCAACGTCGTGTCTTTGCTTATTGGGTCCTTGTTATTATCTCTCGAAGAGGTGATCACAATTGGTCACCGATATCATGTGATTTAACACCTTGCGACTCTTCCTTTGGGGCCACGTGAAAGATAAGGTACGCCAACAGCCCAGCGTCGTTTCAAGACCTCAAAGATAGAATTCGAGAGGCTATCGAGGACATCAAGCAGTCACTTCGCGATTTGGTTATGGAAAATTTCATGAAAAGGATATGGTCCTGTAAGCATGGCGTGGTGGCCATTTGACTGATGTTGTTTTTCATCATTAACGGCATATCTTCCTCTTTATTATGAAATAAACATCCGATCATTTATCTAAAATAATGCAATTTTTCTTTGAATATCAAAATAACACTTCTTGTTGAAAACCCTGTTTTACAAAATGTTTAAGTTTTGACATTTTAATTTTTTACCGTCACTTTATTCAGCTTTTCGCTTACAAATTTTATATGTCGAAGGTATCCTACTTTGAGACCCCATAGCGCCTCGAATACTCCGTGGATACGACCACGTCAAATCTTATCCCGATCGGAGCAGCTGTTTAGAAATACCAGATTTATTTCAAAAAATTTTTGATTCAGCCCCACTGTGCGTTGCAAATGCCATGTTTTCTTTTTTATACATATCGTTTATTAAACATACATAAACATTTTCTTTTCATCATGTCTTATTTTTCTTCCTTTAGAATATGAGTAATTATATTAGAAATTAAAAGGCCAAAATATTTTTTAAAAAATCTAATAAAAACAACCAGAATTTTTGTACTTTAATCGAGTTAAATTTTATTATTTAGGTATAAGAAACTAAAAAAAAAAGCATCTTATAAAATTTTAATATAAAATATCGTGAATCTTTCACTTTTATGCTTTAAATGATCTTCTGGTTTTAAACCAACAGTAATCACCTAGCATAGTTGTGTCCTAATGGCCTTGAAATCGTTTTTCAAGCTTGTGGAATCTGTCACCCTGCTCATAACTGACCGCAACCAGATTATATGGAAAAAAAGAAACATGAGAATGGAGAAAGGGAATTTTCAATGACATTCTGAAACCCAACTTTTCGTAAGCTTTAAACATGTCGTTAACTAGCTGTTCTACATTTTCGGTTCTGTTTTTCTCTAAAAACTGCTTTAAGTGATAACCAAGCGTCAAGCTCCTTGTTAGTAAGCTTTTCATCTTTGTACGTATTTGTAGACCCACATATATTCCTTTTTTGTGTTTGTCATCATTTAACTTGGAAAATACTGTCTTTAAATATAAAAATCCATCTCCCTCTTTTTTCATAGCATTGAAAAAAATTTTTTTTTAACTAAGTTTTATGTGCTGTGTTGGTAAAATGACATAGATTTTCCGCAAACAAACTCTGACCGTTCTAGCCACACTTTTGGTGCATTTAAGCAGTTGCGACGACCACTTAGTCTAGTATTCGTATTGGATTTTCCAATAAATATGTACAAAGACGTTATTGAATAGTTACGATTACTAAACACAACAAATACAACGAAAACAGTAACTGTTTATTTTAACAATAAAGTGAGGGTAGTACAAATAATTATTGACATGTACCTAGAAAACTAGACGTGATGGATACCACAAACGTTTGGAACATTTAATCTATGACTCATTGCCTATTCATTCCAGTTAAGAGAGTACCAAAATCGTGTTACTAACCGCTGGTAAGCACTGAAGACCTTTTCGTCTTCTGATTTTTACAATATTTAAGTAAAGTAGATACAAACAAAACCTGTTAATTGAAACCTCTGTTCATGAAATGTGGCATATACATTTTTTTATCGGAAAAAAACTTCAGTGGCAATTAGGATAATACTTGTTATGGACAAACGACTTAAAAAGTTATACTAAACAAATTTGTGTTACTAATGTCAACCAATTTGGAAAACAAGTAACAATTGGCAAACTAAAATTTGCATTTGGTTTTTTAGACTTTGGAGCACCGAATAGCGACAAAGTCCAATATAAGGGCCACCCTTGTGCACTTGTCCCAGATGTAAAGTCAGATGAAAAAATTCCATGTATTAAATCGATATGTAAATATTTGAAAATAGGCTAAGTTTTATAATTATTCTGAAAACATCAGTCACATCAACTCATTTGAATGATTGAAATTCGTCTATGCTAAAGACGACCCAGCAAAAATTTTGTGAATTTTTGTAATGCCAACTAGTTACCACATACATTATTTTGTAATGAGTGGTGGTTACCCAGCACATTATTTTTATTAATATAATAGGTACTTGTTTTTGTACTGCTTGGTAATGAACTTTTGCATTTAGCACAGCTAGCTAGTGTGTTTGACTGAAAAACGAGACATGCGGTTCTACACCAGTTAAAGCCATCATTTTTATACCCTCCACCACCACAAGTGGTGAATGAGGGTATATATAAGTTTGTCATTCCGTGTGTAACATTGAGAAATATTCATCTGAGACCCAACAAAGTATATATATTATTGATCCTTATGAAAATCTAAGTCGATTGAACCATGTCCGTCTGTTTGTCTGTGTAAAACACTGTCACGTCCAAAATACATAAATTAATGAAATGTATACCAAAATCTTTATAATTTTTACAAGCAGTTTGGTATTGAAAATCAGCAAATTAGAATTGGTAGATCCAGGGTTATGGGTCACAATGTAAGACAACCTCCAAAAATTTTTATAATTTTCACATGATTTTTTGTGATTTTGGGTAAATTCATTACAGATAATGAAATTTTTCACTCACTATTTATATGATAAAAGGGCAAATTGAATTGAATTGTTGAAAATGGAAAGAATCAGTCCATAATTTCTCCTAGCCCTCATACAAATTTCTTCCCGAAATATGGTGCTATGGTATATAAATGCCCATAGAATTGAAGTATCCGAACAAAACTCAGCACAACTAAGTTTCATGCAAAGAGAAATCACGACATCAATTTGTTTTCGGATCTAGCACTATATGACCATATACCCCATATAAAGTTCAATTCCTAAATTCACTTAAGTAAACATCTAATATATATCGCTTTTACGTTGAAATTCGACATACGAACTTTATGAAGATCGGACTATAATTGTTTATAGCTCCCATATAAGGCCCACTTCCAAAAAACACATTAATTTTCATAAATTGCTGAAAAATATCGTTATGAAATTAAATTTTTTTTAGAGTTCGATTTTGTGAATATCGGTAAATATTTGACAATAGCTACCATATAAGGTCCATATCCGAAAATCATTTAAATACTCATAAATCTTATTCAAAACGCTCTATGAGGTTAAAATTTTAAATATCTATTTGCCATATATACGAAAATCGATGTGTTGAATTTTATGAAGATCGGCCGATAATTGGTCATTGCTCCCATATAAGTACCAATTCCGAAAAACACATTAACCTCTAGAAATATTTAAAATATATCGATATTGAACTAAAATTGTATACAGATCAACATATTTTATCCATAAATCATACTACTGGGATTGAGAATATCGGTCCATGTTTGACCATGTCCATTTCCGATAATCACTATAATACCCATAAAAAATCTTGTAAGTAACGTTGTTGAGATAAAATTCAAGCAAAATAGGTCTCAAATACATAGAAATCACGTTAAAATATTTAATGACGATCGCCTAATAATAGGTTACACTCATTATACCCTACACCACCATAGTGGGGAGGGTATATTGGATTTGTGCAGATGTTTGTAACGCCCAAAAATATTAGTCAAACACCCACCTTGAAGTATACCAATCGACTCAGAATCACTTTCTGAGTCGATTAAACGATGTCCGTCCGTCCGTCTGGTTGGCTGGCTGGCTGGTTGTCCATGTAAACCTTGTGCGCAGAGTACAGGTCGCAATTTTAAAGATATTTCAATAAAATTTAGTACATTTGTTCTGCCCAAGGACCAAGCCTATTAAAAATGGCTGGAATCCGTCTATTATTTCACCTAGCCCCCATACAAATGTCCTCCCGAAATTGGACTTTATCGGTCATAAATGTTTAATTTATATAGGTATCTACACAAAGTTTGTTGAGCCAATCGGTAATGTTAACCAAGTATTAAGTATATAAATTGTTAACAGCACATTTTATTCCTTTTATAAAATTATAGACTCTGTTGGAAATGGTAGGAATATGTAGTTATTTCAATTATAAATTGCTGAATTAGATAGCATTTTTATACATTTAAAATATAATATCTTCTGCGTAAACTAGATTTTCTAACAATATATAAAATACTATTACTTTAACATTGTAAAAATCTTCATAATCGAGCTATGCCCCAATAACAAACACTAAATAGGGATATTAGTGTGTTTAGGCCAATGTAATTTCTATAATTTTCATCATATTTAGGTCGAGGGTATTTAAGATTCGGCATAGCCGAATACTTGTTTTTGTTCAAATTATATTAATTTATATGTTAATGTTAAAACCACTGTTAACGTACAATATAATAACTCGACTAGCTTGACTATCAAACACAAGCAAATAATGTGCCGGTTCCATTCCCACACGAGGCAATATTTTTCGGTTTTTTTAGACATATTCATATTGTGAATGGAACTACTTATAACTGAGCTAAATGTAAGTGCATTTATAAGTAGGACCCATGAATTTTTGGAAATCTCGAACAAAAATAATTATTTATTCAGTCAAATAATACTTAAGTAGTTTTCAGTTTGCTCCAATATTACATACTGGCTTACTAAGTAATTAAATTTTTAACTGAGGAGTTACTTTTCAAATACTTCTAATATAAATTTAATACTTTTAAAATTTAATTTAGTTTAATATAATAATGACGAGTCCCAACAAATTAAAAAAAATACAACATTTATTTTACAGACATCACATGAATTCATACGATAACAACATGGCTTTTTAATAAGTGTATTTTGTTTATACAATGTACATAAATATTTTGTTTTCACAGATAGATTTTAATATTAAATTGATATAGTCATGAAAAGGAACCAATTTATTCATTTACATACACATATTAATACATTGCATTAGATTTCCCACTGAACATTTTTCAGAATTAATATCTGCAAAAGTTGACTATTTCATATCCGATAGCAGACTAAACGTAAATGTACTGAATTTTGTATGAGTGGTTGACAAGAAATCTTTGTCGAAGGAAATTCGTAAAATTGTTTTGTTTTGTAGAACAGAGTGTTGTAAGGTAATTTACAACGAAAAATTAGTTTGTGACAACCGTTTATATGATGAATAATTTTATCATAATATGTTGTTCTCAGATTATGATGTCCATAAGCCGAGAGCAACATTATGTAGTAAGTCCTTCATCATATAAATAGTTGTCACAAACATATATATGTTTACTCTAACCATATATATGGTTTATACAATCATGTGAATCGCAAATTAACCATATATACATATATATAGTTACTGTGACTATAATATTGTTAAAAATCTAGAAATGGTTACAGTAAACATGCACAAATGTTGACATGCTTACAGAAACAATGCACAACTATATTTATTTTCTGGGTGCATGATTTACAAGGTTGGCTTCCGATTAACAACGATCAAAAGGTAACGCTAACGCTAATTTTGATTATTTTTGTACCACAACGGTGGTACATTAAACTCAATTATTCAAATTAAAAATTTTTATTTTTATAATTTAAATTATTTATAGAATATCGGTGGTAACGGTATTTAAAGGTAACGGTATTTAAAGGTAACGGTATTTTCGAACCTTGAAGGTTTAGCATTGATGGCTTCTGATCAACAAAGGCAAACTAAAATTTATTTTTTTAGGTGTTTAATGGTTAATACGTTAATTTTTTTTATAAAGTTTCAGATTATTTTTCAGCATCAGAAATCTCGGCTAAAATATTTACTGGGTATAAATATATTTATGTAAAAAAAGTTGTATAAAATGAAAATTTTAATATTTGCAATATGTGTGATAAGAAGAACCTATGTATATGAAAGAATGTTAGTTTTACTCGTATATCTTACAGTTTTCATAATAATAAACAAAATATTGGAGACTACATGGAAAAACGAAGTTTCGCACACAACTACACACTCTTACAGTAACAACAGTAGCAAAGATTTTTGTAAAGATCCTTTTTGTCTCTAACATGTAAAAGCTACAAACATCTCGTGTTGTTTCCTTTGCTGCCAACCAACACATACAAATAAGTATAGACATATATGTATGTTACATAGAGTGTATATGTATGTATGTGTAGGATATGTAAATATGTCTATTATATTTGTATAAACGTGTCTATGTGAACATTTTTATTAAATTTGTTTTCCCTTTGTTGTACAACAATATTTTTTTTCCACTTTTTTTTATGAAAAAGTGATTTGGGTTCACTTTGGAGACTT
Organism: Calliphora vomitoria; assembly: GCA_942486065.2. Taxonomy (NCBI): domain Eukaryota; kingdom Metazoa; phylum Arthropoda; class Insecta; order Diptera; family Calliphoridae; genus Calliphora; species Calliphora vomitoria. The sequence continues at coordinate 65,812,477 of OW818030.2, read as the reverse complement.
AATACAGTAGAAGAAGACGTAGAAAAAACACAAAATAGAAAATGAAATCCAAAAAATAGGAAAGTAAAAAGAAAATATATATTAAATATTTTGCCAAGAAATATCAGTTATCGCATATATTTAATCCCCAAAGTATCCTTTTGACTACAAACAATAGGGGAATGTGGGTATGGAATGATGCTGTTGTAACTGTATCATCTCGTTGGGAAACAAATTGCCAAATAATAGTTTGGGTGTATTTGCGTGCGTGTGAAATGGGGTTTGATGCTTCAAAGGTGCCATTAAATCTTAAACACTTGTATCGGAAAACACATCTAACACATTGTTTAAATTAACCTTTTTGTTTTTGTTGTTGTTTTTAATGTTGATGTTCATGTTCTTGTTATTATTTATTTTTTCTCTAATATTTTATAGATTATTTTACTTTATGGAATTCCCTTGGCTGCCTCCTATTTTAACATAAAGGGAATTGATGTTTTAACATTGTAAATATTACTTGAAGAATTTATCTTAAAAATATCCATCAAAAAGGGCGATAGCAGCAGACATAAAACGCATGAACTAAAACGAACCCAACTAAACAACAAAAATGTTTATTCATAATCAAAATACTAATTTATAAAAGTTCTAGATGTATTGTACATATCGTTACTTTAATTTAGAAAAGCCGTAAATAATATTTTTTTAAAAATGTGCAGGAGGTAAATAAAATTTCAAATAAAAATAAAAACCAAAACAAATTTAGTGTTAAAGAATTTTTTTACTTCTTTTACATTTTAATAAGGTTATGTTAGATAGGACTTTTCGTTATTCAATTATATTTGAAAAAAATATTTTCGTAAAATATTTGCTATTATACATTTAAAATTATTTTTTTATAAAAAAATCTTGATTTGGCAAAATGAAACAAATAGTTATACAGAATTATATTATATCGATTTTTCGAGAAATAAAACACTAAGTTTATTTTAATGAATTACAACAAAGAAAATTAGATATAATATACTGGCTGGTTTGAAGTTCATTTTGGTGCGCTGAAACTAAGTATATATAAAGGGTACTCATTTAAACGCTTAAGTTTCCCATTTGTGCAAATGCGCAAATTTGCGCGACGTGTTTCATGAACCCACCTTTTAAATTTTGTGCAATTTTATACAGAAAATGTCTATTTGATAAATTAAAAAAAAGGTTTTAAAAATTGTATAAATTTAAATTCTAAAAACTTCTAATGAAAGTGAAATCTTTGGAACAAACAATGGTAAACATAGTTTGGAAGATTTTGCTTATATTCTAACTGTTGGTTAATATTTCCATACATAATGCCATTCAATCCAATCATTCTGTTCCAAAGTCACAAAATTTTCACGTGTACAAAATATTTTTATGTATTTTATTTCTTATAAATAAAAGTAAACAAAAGCAGCTAATTCATCAAATGCACAATAAATTCAAGTTTGCGAGTCTGAAATGTCGCGCAAACTTATTGGAGTTGTGCAAACGAATTTCCATAAAATTTTTGACAGTTCATTTGCGAGAGTGTAAAAATGCACAGTTTACATGAGGACCCTTATTAATTTGTGCGGAGTGGTTTAAAGAAGCAGTTGAGACTTGTTTTTTTTTTTCTTCTTTTGTGTAATAGCTCTTGACCATTTGCGTGCGCTTATTGACTAGTACTGCCACCTGATTTGCTTGGCTATTATTTTCAAACCATTTTATCAAGCTATTGATGATTTCAACAGCTTTCGAGAAGCTCACTTTTGGCTGTTAATTATCTTGCTTGATAATTGACCCGTTTTGCTCATTATCGTTATTTTCAACCACCTTCTACATTAACAATTAAACTTCTCGAAGTGTATCGTCATCCACTCAGAAAGATAACTGGACGCTGAAATTCGGTTAACTTAGCCGAGCGATTAACTTTTACGCTGCCAGAGCTCGCAGCACGTTTACGGTAGGATCGCCCTGGTTTCTATCGAAAATATCAGAAAGGTTTTCATGTTAACAATATAATTTTTTCTGATAAAATTGTTCTTACCCGGACGTATGGAGAAATCTTTCTTAGGAATATTTTCGAAATCTTGAACAAATTGTAAAGGAAGATTAAGTAGTTTTTTATTTGGATATGACCACTAACTAAATATTTCTGCTCAATAGTAATATTTGTGTCAACACAAAAAGCAAGCAAAGCGTTTAACAAAACGGCATTCCGATTTTGATAGAAGCAGCCATCAGAGATGATGCGATGAATTTCTGCAGACTGAGGTCGGTCAAGCCCGACCCTACAATACCCTACACTGAGCAAATGAGCAAGAACCTTTTTTTTAATTTCAATAAGTTATTTTCGTGAATGATATTCTGTTTATATGATGCTTATTTCTATAGAATTTTATGTCGACATCAATATTTTTAATAGACTTATGCTCGTTAAAGTAATTTTCGGAAGCGGGCCTTCTATGGGTGCTATGACTAATTATATAACGATCATAAAATTTCGTGATATGACTTCGGTATATATATAAATCTATTTGAAGAGAAATTTATGTTATGCTTATATAAATTAAACAGTTTTGAGCGATAAAGTCCAATTTCGAGAGGACATTTGCATGTAGGTTAGACGAAATGACGGTTTACCTGTAATTTGACTTCATATTCTTAATAAGAGCCTCAAATTTGCTTACACTGAAATTTTCAGTTCTCTATCCCAACTATTTCTCTATAATGTCTGAAGGGTTAAAATATGTGACAAATAAACTGAGATAATTTTAGCAGAAATAAACAATTAAGACCATATAATACCCAATACTGAGAAAATTATCAAAAACTTTTCATAATTTCAATAATTTATTTTGGTGCGTGATTTTCGAAAGTGAGCCTTCTTATATGGCAACTATGACCAATTGTGGACCGGGCGCCATGAAATTAGGTCGCGTTATTTATTTCTATATGAAACCTGTTTCTGTTAAATTTTATTTTATTGTAGTGTTATTAAATAATTTGCTTCCTTTGGGTAATTTATACCACCGATAATATAATTTTGAAACGAATCCTTATAACATTTCTCAAATATTTAAAATTTGGTAGGAAAAAAATTTTGTGAGTGGCAAGGCTGTTCAGGATTATATACAATTTTTATACAATCCGAAAGGAAAATTTAACGCAAAAGCGTTAAATCCAGACCTATCCAAACTTGGCAAATTTAAAAAAATTTTAGATTTGAGTAAAAAATTATAAAAAGGCAAAGCACAGATCGACGAAAAAGCTTCAAATTTGTATAACCCTATATGCTTCTTAAGTATGTACAAAGCTTTTTTACTATCACAGGGTAAATAACGTCACAGTAGGCACTTTTCTAAAAAAACTCACTTTTTGGAACACATTTTCCCCGGTTTAGGAATTTTGGTATTTGAAATTAAAAAATGTCAAAAATTGTAATGGCGTTGATTTAAGGATAATTGTGTCTATATCAGTTTTGTTATGATATCTTTAACCGTTAAAATTTTATATTAATTCAAATTTTGTATTTTTCTTCATGGAGAATCATCATATAATTTTTTAAGTTTTTAAAGTAAATTACGTCCCAAAAATTTATAAAATTATTTAACTTTACTAAAATATCAATCTTCATTTGAGACCCGAGGTGATCACATTTGATCACCATTGGGACGCACTAGCCCCCATTAGCGCTAGGAAGCTGAATAACTGCCAATTAAAACACCTTTGGTCCATCCATGTGAAATTGAGTAACAATTTCTCAAATAGTTCCCGATATACCGAATTATTTCCAAAAAAAAAACTTTTGTAAACCACTATGCATTGTTACACAAAGTGCACGAACAACATTTCTCAGAGTATGCTAATTTTCGTCAATATATGACTTTTACATACCATCTGCATTACTTAGAATAGTTGAATAATGACTAATTTATTATCCGATATATGACTTCTTTCGATGCCCTTTGCTTTAACATACAACGGCTTCTGTTCAATGAGTTATTAATGTCGGTACTTGTAGCATGTCTGTATATTTTATTAGTGTAAAGTAAAAATTCAATGCATATACAATGATGCAAGACTATTTGCACAAGAATGTGAACTCCGCTAATGACTTATTTGTAAGCTGTAGCGCTAAGTACTTTAGTTATGATACTGTGTAAATAGTTAAATGTCATATTATTACTCGTAGTTATTTTGCTCATCATGTGGTCTGGAAATTTGCTCAATATATTCCCAGTACTGGCCGTTATATTGAGAAATAGGAACTAAGAATGAATTTTGACCACTCTGTTTTACATATGTAAACTGTACATTGTACAGCCTCCTGTAAATTTAATTCTATAACTTTGCATACAGTACTCTAAAAGATTTATTTCTCTTAAATTTACGTGCTAACAACAAACTATAATGGTCATGGCTAATGACCATTAGCTTAGGATTCAATGATATATATCAGTGTAAATATTTAAATAAACAAAAATATTTTTATACATATCTAAATGTATTTCATTTGATTGCTTTTAACCATAAAATGTAACAATAACTAATCTAACAATTAGCATAATTAAATTACAACAATTAATTGTTAATTTTTTTTTTTTAACAACAAATTCATTTCAGTTTTTTCTCAGTGGGCCATTGTACATCATGTACATAATATGGTTTTATAACATTTTTAATGATCTGTTTTTGCAGTAATCCACAAAATTGCCAAAAAAAAAACAAAACAATAAATAAATAAAAGCAAAAAGTGCTTTTCTATATAATGTTTATAAACTGCCCAAGGATGGAAGTAATAAATAAATAAACACAATAGGATTTTTATACATTTTACATAAAATTAAACATGGCAGCAATTACGAAAACGTAAATATTTTTTTAACAAAATGTTTATTCTTTATGTAAGTAAGTAGTAGTTACACAGTTAAACATTTTTTTATTTATTGCATGTTCTTTTTTATTTTTATTACTAAACCAATAATTTAAACAATTATTTATTTGTCTACACTTGTGACCACACCAGACATATTACACACACAATGTGGTCCAAAAAAAAAAAACAATATGAATAGAACAGGGTTTAAGTCAGAGTAAGTAACTAACTAAGTACAGCATACATGACGTTTCAGAATCTATTAGGGTGTACAAAAGTATATTAAATACGATTTTCTATAAGTGCCCTTGAAATAGCTCTTTGCTAGAGTATCCATTTAGTGTCAGTGTTACAACTACAGAAAAACTTGTCAGAAATATTAACATTTAATGACATGTATGATCGTGTTTAAGAGGACTCCCTAACTCATATTTGCAGATGTTCGCAAACAAACAATTTCACTTCAACAAAATATTTTTGTTAGAAACTAAAAAATATTATTCTGTTGGTTTCTGTTGTTTTCTCATTTCTTGTATAAAGTAAAATAAATGTTGTACAATTAAATAAAGTAATTTATCAACATGAGAGCAAAAATAACAAAATAAAAAATAATATGTTTATAATTAATTAAAGTGTCATTTGTATATGTATATGTGTAGATGAACAACTGACAGAGAGCAGGCTGATATTTTGAGATAACTTTTTATTCTACTCTACATATTTTTATACACACTATCAAAAAAATGGGGGGTATATTGATTTTGTCATTCCGTTTGTATCACTTCGAAATATTTCTATATTACTTTGTTGTGTTATGCTTTTTCAACTTTTGCTCTGATGGCCTCTCATATTTTGGGTCCTTATGAAAGCCTAAGACTATTTTATTATGTCCGCCCGTCTGTCTGTCTGTTGAAAACACGAATGGAGCTAGCTGGCTACAAAACTCTGTCGAAAAGCTTTAGTTGGTGTTGAAAATGGCCTATCGACCCATGATTTTGCCTAGCCCTCATGCAAATGTCCCACCGGAATACTGTTTGAGCAGTCAAAAATATATTGATTATGCACGCAGAAAAAAAATATAGTTGTGCATTGTTACTGTGACATTTCAATATTTGTGCATGTTTACTGCAACCATTTCAAAATTTTTAACAAAATTATAGTAACAGTAATATATGAATGCTTTTAACAATAATATGGTTAACTTACGATTCACATGATTGTATCAACCATATATATGGTTACAGTAAACATGTATATGATTGCGACAACCATTTATATGATGAAGGACTTACCATATTATGTTGCTCTCTACTTATTAATATCACAATCTTAGAACAACATATTATGTTAAAATTATTCATCATAAAAATGGTTGTCGCAAACATATACATGTTTACTGTAACCATATATATGGTTGATACAATCATGTGAATCGTAAATTAACCATATTATTTTTACCACACTCATATATATAGTTACTGTGACTATATTATTGTTAAAAATGTTGAAATGGTTGCAGTTAACATGCACAAATGTTGAAATGGTTACAGTAACAATGCACAACTATATTTTTTTTTTCTGCGTGTGCGATTATACATTTTTTCACAATTTATACTGTAAAGTATGGGGAAAATCGGGCAACATTTCTTCCTAGTCCTTATACAAGGCCCCTCACAAAATAACTAGAACATTCATAATTTTCTTGTAATAATTAACATTGTGATGAAATAGCACACAATAAAGTTTTATATGAACCTAAATGTTTCTACCAACTTTTGTAAGTCCGCCATATAACCCCTATATAAGAAAAATAGTTTATTGTAACATTTAAGATGGGTATACAAGATTCGGCACTGCCGAATATAAACATTTATTATAAAATGTGCTGATGTTTGAGCCATAGAATAAATGTAACTAATTTAGAATTGAGAATCTCAATTAAGCAATACAAGGCTGTTCACGTAAATAAATATGGTCGACAGCTCGAGATTTAACACGACGGTGTGACATATTTAAATTTGTTGTCTTATTCATTTGAGTGGTATTCTTACACAAGATTACGAAAAATTTCGTTTCTTGGGATACTAAGGACTGAGATCGAATAATTTTTAACATACATATATGTTAATAAAAATGAAACTACTTAACTTACAGTTTTGAATTTTTTTTATTTGATTGAAATTATTGTTACAATTAACAAAAAAATATATATATATTTTTATAGTTCTAATCACTAATGATGAAATTTTGAACCTTTTTCGAAAACCCTTCCATTATGGTTTTTATAGCGCTTTATGTCACTTTGTTCGAACAGGTTGTCCATCTCCTATTTAAATTTACCACAATTTTGGACAACTTTTTTGTGCTCTTCAATTCTCTTTTAATAAGAGTCCAATATCTCTCCACTGGACTCAGCTTCAGGTAGTTTGGAGAAATTGCCTCACTTGGTATAAATACCACATTATTGTTCTTGTACCACTCAAGACCTTTCTTACCATAGTGACAGATGCCAAGTCAGGCCAAAAATAAGTGGTCACATTAAGAAGTCTTATGAATGTAAGCATTCCTTGATGTAAATTTTGATATTTATAGAGCCCCTTGTAACAAATGTTTGGCTTTTTTGGCGCAACTGTATATTGCTTGCCATACCAAGAACTTTTTGGGAAATTTTGTCTGCCTCGAGCATCTGTAACATAAAAAAATTGATTCAGAAGGTGCGAAAAATTTTCCATACGTACGTTTCGTCATCCATTATGCATCAAGTATATTTTTTGTATAAAATTTGACTTCAACTTTCGTGCTCTGTCTTTGGCCTTAGACTTTTGACAAGGTATGGCATAAAGGTCTAGTACATAAAATCAAATGTTTACTACCACTATGTACTCATAAATTGCTGAAGTATATCGAATATACTTTTCAGAGTTAAGTACAAAGATTATGTGACGAGAGAATACAAGATTAGAGCTGGCGTTCCACAGGAAAGTGTACTAAGACTTACGTTATATTTGATTTACACCTTTGACTTGCATACGTGCGATAGATTAACAATCTCTACATTTGCTGGTGATACCGCCATTATTAGCTCACACAAAAACCCAGTCATAGCATTTTGTCAACTAAAAAATTATCTCGTATGTGTGGAGACATGGTTGAAAAACTGGCGAATAAAGGTGAATGAGCTGTAAAGTAAACTTTCGATCTAAGGAGAGGAAAGCCCACCTGTCATACTCAACAACGTTAATATACCGCAGTCAGATTATGTTACCTACCTTGGTATTCATCTAGATAGGCGGCTTATTGGCGCCATCACATAGAAACCCAGAGACTTCACATGAAGCTAAGAGCTTCTAGCTTTCATTGGTTAATCAGTGATCAATCAAAATTAAGCCTTGAATATAAAATCATCCTATATAAGATCGTTTTAAAACCAATTTGGACATATGAAATTCAATTATTGGTAATGGCCAGCAACACCATTATTGATCTTATAAAGAGGGCCCAATCTAAAATTCATAGGACCATGACGGGAGAAACGAAAGCATCCACAGGGACTTAGAAGTGACATTGGTAATGGAAGAGTTCAAGAAAGTCAGTGAGAAATATATTGAAAAGCTGCAAACCATCCCAATACGCTTACACGACAACTTGTGCAGATCCAAACCCGTTCCAGGCTACGTAGAGCAGATCTTCCACCCCACTAAGATGAGTACCATTTAACCAAGAAGGCTCTCTTGTTGGAGAGCAACTAGTTTTAATTTTAGTTATAAGATTAAAATTCTTATAATTAGGCCTATAAAAGGCAGATTCAGTAAATAAATAAAGCGTTAAAAAATGGTGGCTTGTTTGCTGAATATCTTGCCATCAAAAAACACATTTGCATGGAAATCTAAAATGAAGGTCATTGGTTGTTCAGCTTGTTAGATATGATATTATGTTTGATAAATTCATTCTTAAACAAGTAAGAAAGTATAGTCGGTCAATCCCGACCATATGATACCCTACAACAAGAAGATAATTATAAACATCATTTAAAGTTTATATGGGAGCTATGATTAATTATGGACCAATCGCCATAACTTTATATCATCTATATATATGAAACATATTTGTGTTGAATTTTATTTGTATACCAAAATGTTTCAGAAATCTATATGGGATTTATGGACCGATGGTTATAAAATTTGGTGACATGACTTTTGTATATATATATAACTTATTTGTATTGAATTTTATTGGAATACCAATATTGTTATGAGATTTATGGTAGTTAAAGTGGGCCTTATATGGGAGCTATGGATAATTATGAACTGATCGTCAAAAAATTTTGTGGTGCAAGTTCTGCTTATAAAAAACTTATTTGTGCTGAATTTCGTTTGAATATCAATATAAGTAATATATTTATGAGAGCTTAACAATTTTCAGAGAAATCATGACCCGATTCTAACCAAATTCAATAGGCTTTGTTCCCGGGGCAATGGAAAAGATGTACAAAATGTTGCCCAATTATATATGAAATTGTGACCAGTAGATTGATTACAAAGTTTCCATGGACGGACGAACATATCTTAATCGACTCAGAAAGTAAATTTGAATTGATTGGTATACTTTAAGGTGAACGTTGGGGCAATACTTCTGCACGTTACAAACATCAGTACTAACCCAATACACCCTGCCCACTATGGTGGTGTATGGTATAAAAAATGTTGCTACGTATTGTCATCGATTTCAAATTTATATCGCATGTGGAAATTACCGTAATGAGCTATATCGAATCTAAAACTCATTTTCAATTTATTCTACTTTTAATCTGACAAGCGAAAATGATATCAATTTGAAAAACTTGAATAAACGCATGTTTAATATTTAAATTGAATTAATATTAACTTTTCAATTTGTACTTTTTCTATGCATATTGAAGAAATTTTAGCATATTGACTATTGCTGCATTCAATCCACAGAGTATACAGAGGTGTCACGAGACAGAAAATAATCTCGTTTTCTGTTCGTCTCTTTCTTCATAAACAGCCCTTTTCATTGTTTTGTTTTGGTTATTTGTTTGTTTTAATTACATTACTTTGTCTACCATATTCGCATTGTATATAGCGTTTTGCTTTAACACATCACTGATATTGTAGTACAAAATATTTGCTATCCTTTTTTAAGAGAACTGCCCTATCATCTGATTTTGAGTTTTTGAAACGCCAAATTTGACACCTCTGTATACTTTGTGATTCAATCACACATTTAAACCTGCACTGCACAGTGGTTTAGAAAAGTTTTTTTTTTGGAAATAATTCGGTATCTCGGGAACTATTTGAGATATTGTTACGAAATTCCATAATTTTTCACCAATATAGGTGATATTTTAGAAAGAAAAAATTCGACCCTCCGTAGGCCCGCCACATCTAAAAAACCATAAAAAGATCGAGCAAAATTAAAAAAAAAATAAATTAATAAACCTAAATATCTTTACAACTAATAGAGATAACCAAGATATGTGAGCGTATTTTTTGTAGATCTTCTCAAGAGCTCTTTATATTTTCAATTTCAGCTCTTTCCAATCATAAATGGATTTTTGGCGATTTTTAAAAATAAATTGAGACCCCAGGTGACCAACTTTGAAGCGCAACGCATTGGCCCCCATTAGCGCTAGAAAGCTGAACAACTGCAAATCAACTCGAAAATACCTCAGCTCCCACCATGTGAAATTTCGTAACAATATCTCAAATCGTTCTCGAGATACCGATTTATTTCCAAAAAAAAAAAAACTTTTCTAAACCACTGTGCACTGGTAATGAAATTATTTAAAAATTTACACTAATTCAACTAACATCAATGCAACACCATGTAAATAGTTGCTGCATATGAATGAGTTTCTATAAGGATATGTATAATTGTTGTTGCAACAGGAGACATAGAAATGTTTAACACTTGCAAATTATCACAGTACGGTATAATTGCTGTAGTTGCACATGTCGCAGTTGTAAGTGTATATGTAATGAATATATGTAAAATATGTTGGGGTAAAACCACAAATTATGTATTGTATTAGAACAAATTATTGTTGTTTTAGTGTATCCGTATACATGACTACATAGAACTATGAACTCAAAACATTCATTCCTACATATGTATGTATGTATTTACTTACAAACTTACCAAAATAGCAACATGTAGTTACAAAGGAATATAATTTTTAACAGGTAAGTATACATGATTACATCCAAAAATACATTAACTTATTCATACATAGATACTTTACTATCATTTACAGTTATGTACATACAGATGTACAGATGTGTGTCTGTACATACGTGTGTGTCTGTACATACGTTTTCAAATGTGAAACGTAATTAAGCAAACATAAATTTTAATTGAATTATTATGTGAGATATTTACCGCATACGCAATTTGTTATTGTTAAATTTATTACTTTATTTTGTATAAAATATGTTAAATGAATTTTCTGGATATTCGCATACACATACATGCATGTGTAAACTAGGGTGATTCTTATTTTGAACTTTTTCGATTTCGTTGCTTCCAAGGTCTAAAATTGTGTTTCGTCATCTGAAAATCAAATCAAAATTATACTTAAAAACAGTGTCATCGATTACTCGATTCAACTTGATACCAAAAAATCATAAAACATTTCATTATATATTTGTAATGTATCCTACATATTTTTTATTAGTTTTGTTTTGATGGATCGCTCAAACACAAATTTAATACCACACTGTGCCATATAATATCATCTGGAACATTTAAAAGCCGTGAAGAGCAGGTTCAAAAATGGTTGGAGGAAGAAAACGAGCATGAGTTCAGCGATATTGATAGTGAAAGCAATGACTCCAAATTTTCAGTCAGAAACTGAACTTTTAGATGGCGAGAATTATTTAGTGCTAGATCACATGAAATTCCGGGCATACAATGAAAGGTTTGCCAAGGGAACTAATCGCCTGAGTTCTCGGTAAAGATATAACACCTCCACCGCCAATTATTCAATGTAATGGGTCGATTATGGATGACAAAGTAATCGTAATCGACCAATTTTACAAAATTTATAGTCTAATTTATTATATTCGAAATTACTGTGAACATTATATTTGACTTCATGCTAATATGAGTTAATGATGTCCAAGTAAAAAAGTATATTATTTTTGTAATAATCACTGTTCAATAGATAATAATTTTTTGTGGAGATGTCTAACTTCGTTTTGTATTGGATACATTTGACCCTAAATATAAAAAAGCTAGCAATTTCCAGAAATTTTAAATTATGAACACAAAAATAAGCTATTTTTCTTAAAATTGAATTTGTATACCCTTCATATTTGTGAGAAGGGTATATATGAGTTAGTCATTCCGATTGTAATTTCTACAATATAATTTTCCGACCCTATAAAGTATATATATTCTGGATTCTTATAGACAGCAGAGTCGATTAAGCCATGTCCATCTGTCTGTTGAAATAAATTTTCTGAAGACCTCAAATAACTTACAAACTTGATTCATACGTCAATATATCAGCAATTTTTCCGGCTCGGTTGCTATTTAAAATCGAGAAAATCGGCCCACAAATGGCTGAGATATAAGGGAAAAACCGGGCCATCCTCGATTTTTGGCTTATTTTCTATCTATATCTGGATTACTAAGTCATGAATAAGATATCTAATGATAGATATTTCAAAGTCCATTGCAACGATATATATAAGGCTATAGTAATTTGGACCTGCAATATGTCAAAATCGGGAAAAAAAAAATTTTATTTTAAAACCCAAATTTTTTTTTAACCAAAAAACTTTTTCACTAGTAAATTTAAACAAAAAATTAAAAAAAATTTTGAAAAAAAAAATATTATTATATTTTAAATTTTGAAAAACAATTTAAAAAAAAAAATTTTTAAATTTTGAAAAAAATTTTTGAAAAAAAATTTATTTTATTTACCAAAAAATATTTAAAATTTGTGTTTTAAAGTATAATTTGGTGAAGGGTATATAATATTCGGCACAGCTCTCTTACTTGTTAAGATATAATTTTAACAATTTTGTGACCAATTTCATATCCGTCCCCTCTCTAACCTTTAACAGATGCAACAATAATTACATTTTTTGAAATTTCGTTCAAAATATTTTTGAAAATGTAAAATTTCAAATATATTATTTTTTTGGTACCAAGTTTAATGGGTTATTGATGTCATAGCATTTCTATATTTTAATGAATTACAAAAACAATTTTTTTTATTGGAATTCGTTTTCATAACTAAAATTTTTACCGAAAACTCGAAATTTCAAATGAAATATATCGCACATTTTAAAGGTTATCCAATTGAAAGAGAATAACAATATCTTAGTACCACCCTAGTGTACACTCATGCTTATCATTCATTCCATCAAAGATTTGTAAAAAATTCCATTTGACATTACCATTTTTAATTTTGCAAAACTAGCTATTTAATTCACGATTTTAGATTTTTAAAAACTGACATAATACGACAATGTATGCAAATTTATGTATTCATATATTGTAAGCCTGAACTCTGATTTGATTAATTTTGGAACCAAGTGAAATGTTATTATGAGCTCCATAGGATAATGTGAGCCAAAAATTAAAAAAATCTAAAGACCTATAGAACATTTTTGGGTGATTTACGCTGGAATTAATGATATATAAATTTATGCATGTGAATAACTTTTGTTTTATTTGCTAAATATCATTTAGTCACGTCAATTTTATCTTGATGTTGATTCCACATGTACATATCTCTGGTTTAGCATGTACGGGTAAAAACATCAATACATATATTTGTTTAATTTAATGCAACAATTTATTTGAACTTTTATTTATCGACAACAGTAACGTATACCAGACGATTTTTTTTAATACCAGACTGACAGACTAGTAAACTACCTACTTAAGGTAAAAAGTCTGAATTCACATCTCTACATATGTAAGCATTTTTGTGTAATTTTATAATAAATGTTAACTTTTAATTTTTTTTGTACATAATTACATATACCTTTATATAGATATTTATGTAAATAGTAGTGAATTAAATTGTCCACTTTAATCAACAGCAAATTACAGTTTAATTATTCACAGCAATAATGATTTAAACAACCAGGATTTATATATTATTTTTGTTTTGGTTGATGTACACGTAATGCGAGATTAAAGGATATTTAGTTTATGTTAGAATTTATAGTTTTGTGGGAAAACATTTTGTTGAAAATGCATGTAAAATATATAAGTATTTATTTTTATGCAACATTTAATGAATTTGGGCCCAGTCAACATAAAGTTATTTTTTAAGGGCACGTCTACTTTGCACACAGCACTAATAAACTAATAAAACATGTAAACACATAAGCATTTTTTTACTTACTTGATATGATTTATAATGATAGAATGAAAGCATTGGGGACTTACAAGTCCTTGTTAAAGATATTTTCCTTGAAGGGCTTTATGGCCGCTTAGTGGGATGCGAGTGCGATATCTATCAAATTAATGTGCTGTTTTTGTAATACGAGCGAGCACTTGGAAATTTCAAATGTATTTTGTTGTTGTTGCAATAACAAAACACATGTTCAATTTCCACTCAAAGTACTCGCTTGTATTACAAAAATAGCACATAAATGTTTTGGAACTCAAGACACACAATTTCTGACTTTGTAAAATCAAAATCTTTTTTTCAAAATGGGCTTTTGTTTTGCTCAAAAGAAAGCTAAAGTCTATTCCTTTAAGAGCTTTTTGGTCGCTTTGTAGGATGCGAGTGGGATATATATAAAAATAAGTGTTTTGTAACTCAACACATAAAATTTTTTACTTTTTTTCGGAAGACATCGATTTCAAAAGCTGGTTCAGTTAACATGATATTGTTGGTAGTCTATACTAAATATAAATACTGATAGCTGATATAGTTTTCCCTATATATAATTTGTCATATCTATGGGAGGTGCCACGCCCATCATTGCTAGTTTGTCGATTTTTGGCCTAAATAAGTAATTCATACAAAGATTCAAGGCTTTACAAATCACAATTATACAGATAGATATGAATTTTAGTATTTAGTTTGTATATGAGGTGCTACGCCCACTATTGATAGTCTGCAAATTATTGTCCTAAATTATAATGTTGAAGGTTGAAGGTGAATAACAGCACAAAATTAATGAACTCTATTGGTCAACTCACAAGGTCTCTTGTCATGTCATATTGTCATAATGTCCTAATATTTCATGATTTGGCGGCTCGGCTTAACCGACTCTTTGGTGTTCGGCGCAGGTTTCTGCTGGTTCGTTATGATAACACAATAATTTATTTTAGGAAATTTTTTGCTTGAAAGGCAATAACAATATTTTCAAACCATTGTGAAATATTAGGACATTATGACAATATGACATGATAGGAGACCTTGTGAATTGACCATATATGTTTGTATCCTATCTATTAGATTTTTTTAAATTAATATTATATGGGACTCTACTCCCAATTTTGCCTCAAATACTTATACATACGGTGGAATTGCTCAATGCTAAATTTGAGGACTATACTATTATAGTTTCCTAACTTTGTCCATTAGAAGTTTTAAAACAAAAAGTAGCCTATAGTTCCTTTCAGATATATAGGAATATACATACATTCAAACATACAAAAACATAACCGATACATATGAAAATAAAAAGTTTCCGAGTTTTTTTTTTAAAATGATTTTATAATATCCGTATATCAAATAAATCATTTGTGTTATTTGAAAATCTAATACAATTTATGTTTATACCATAAAATTTATTACGATACATAAGATTTTGACAAATATTAATACTCAATATTGTCGTCTGTAAATACCTGTATATGACTAAATGCGGTAGTTAGTATTTAGTTCAATTCGATGAATTCCCTATGAATATATTTTCCTTTTTTTCATTAGCCCAATTCACAGTCTTGTCCAAATGGTCTTGCATCATTGTATATGCATTGCATTTTTACTTTACACTAACAAAATACACTGAAATACACCATTGAATGAATTTGCCATATAAATGCACAAGATTGTGAATACCGCTATTATCCCAGCTGTTAAGTAAGTAGTCAATGTATCCCCTATAGACAGTAATCGTTACAAATGTTTTATCATTTGACACGTATGTGCTCTTTGTAGTGCAGAGACAAGACAAGTGGTTACTTTATACATCCCAGGTAATATAGCGTGAAGACAGATGTCACCTAAGTGTCTCTAAGTAATCTAGAGTGTAGTCACTATGAATGTTTTGTGAGTAATTTGTTCAAACTGGTTTTATACAAATTGTGTTCATATAATTCTCATCCCATGTAACATAGCATGAAGTCAATTGTCACTCCTACTAACCTATAGCGAAGTCACTTCCAACGTTTAGTTTGTTCTGCACTTTAGGAAGTAGTTATTTTACCCACCAGAAGCAATCCGTTGGAGGGTTGTCGAAGAAAGGTTTGTTTACAAGCAACCGTTTATTCGACTGCCTATGATGTGTCTTTCTAGCTGACTATTTGAGGTCAATTAGCACACGTACATGTAAAAATAACTAGTTATGTGTCTGATCAAGTTATCAAGATAGTAAGGTAACTGACGCTATTAGACAGTCTCATTGTAGTCAAAAAGGGTCAATGACCCTTTTCGTAGCTATTGAAGTAACTAATTCCCACCCTAAATGATGGGTAAAATAACTAGATCGGGACTGTCTCCTAGAACTTCTGGTATGTTTGCACCCATACCACGAACATTTAGTAAAACAAAAAAAACTCGGTGTGCACTGCTTATTTGTGACCTGAAATCGTTTATCATCAACTCGTTGTATATTTACTCTCATTGTCATATACGGTCTCTCATTCTATACTGTGTTGATTTGCTCTGTCGTTGGTTGTTATTATTCCTCAATCAATTCGTTTTGTAAATAAATACCCAACGATCTGAAGTAACTGTTGTGATGATTAATGTCTTGAGTAGCATACACAGAAAAAATTATTGTAAAATATTTTTTGGTTAAAATTTGTATTGGTTATGATTTTGGTTTTAATCATATATTTAATTCTATTAATTATTTGTTTTAATTAAATAGGATTATTTTATAAAAAACATATCAAAGTAAAGCAATATTATGTCAGTTGAAAAAGAAAAATTAAATAATAAATACATATTTTTTCGTCAATATATATTTTTTTTTTCAAAAATTTTTATTAAGACTCATGTTAAAGAAGATGAACTTTCCATCTGCTGTTGATTCCATTCATATATATTATGAGAGGCAAGTGACATTCTTTGAGGTAAGTAATGTTTGATGTAGAAATTGAATAACCCAAAACAGATTTACAAATTCCAACCACATACAAGTCTTTCTTTAAACATGTTCGACCCATTTTACAAAGGGAGAATGCCAAAACACCAGATCCAAAACTTATGATGCTGGTTTTTGCTATGTGAGGTGTTTTTTGTGAAGCCCATTCAAATTTACAGAACAAGCCAAGAGTGAGAAAGCTGCAGAACCTAGATCATAAAAAGGAAAAGGTAATTGGAAATGGCAGTTTACTACGTACTTAAAAACAAGTTGACAATTATTTTTTGCAGCCGGATGCTTCATACGAAGAATACTTAGGAGGAGGAAAAAGACACTTCAAGTGGCAATCGTAAATGTAGAGGTCTCGGAATGGAGGGAGGCGCATTGGCAAAGTACCACCATTGAAAATAAAGTTCACCAAACCTAAACATGGCAGTTCGGATGAATTTCATGATGCTTCTAGTCCATGAGGAACGAGGTTCAGATTTAGGATTTGAAAAAAATGCTACAAAAGTCGAGCAGCTCTTCAACTAGTGCAGCTGACGGTCAAACTGTAACTAACGACGATGGGTCTCCTGCTTTTAGAAGAAGACTAAAGTTAAAATTGTATATAATATATGTAATGTATGTAATGTATGTAATGTATGTAATGTATGTAATGTATGTAATGTATGTAATGTATGTAATGTATGTAATGTATGTAATGTATGTAATGTATGTAATGTATGTAATGTATGTAATGTATGTAATGTATGTAATGTATGTAATGTATGTAATGTATGTAATGTATGTAATGTATGTAATGTATGTAATGTATGTAATGTATGTAATGTATGTAATGTATGTAATGTATGTAATGTATGTAATGTATGTAATGTATGTAATGTATGTAATGTATGTAATGTATGTAATGTATGTAATGTATGTAATGTATGTAATGTATGTAATGTATGTAATGTATGTAATGTATGTAATGTATGTAATGTATGTAATGTATGTAATGTATGTAATGTATGTAATGTATGTAATGTATGTAATGTATGTAATGTATGTAATGTATGTAATGTATGTAATGTATGTAATGTATGTAATGTATGTAATGTATGTAATGTATGTAATGTATGTAATGTATGTAATGTATGTAATGTATGTAATGTATGTAATGTATGTAATGTATGTAATGTATGTAATGTATGTAATGTATGTAATGTATGTAATGTATGTAATGTATGTAATGTATGTAATGTATGTAATGTATGTAATGTATGTAATGTATGTAATGTATGTAATGTATGTAATGTATGTAATGTATGTAATGTATGTAATGTATGTAATGTATGTAATGTATGTAATGTATGTAATGTATGTAATGTATGTAATGTATGTAATGTATGTAATGTATGTAATGTATGTAATGTATGTAATGTATGTAATGTATGTAATGTATGTAATGTATGTAATGTATGTAATGTATGTAATGTATGTAATGTATGTAATGTATGTAATGTATGTAATGTATGTAATGTATGTAATGTATGTAATGTATGTAATGTATGTAATGTTTGTAATGTAAATTTAATTTATTCTTTTAAATGTACATGTTTTGTTATATGTAAAATAAATATAATACTAAATTAAAATTTAGAAATTGCAATCAATTGCAGAATTGTGTTAATTAATATTTTAGTAGATTTAATGCAAAATTTCAATTACAATCTTAATTGATTAAATTAAAAATTTAATTGAAATTTGTTAAGGAATTCAATTAAAATTTTTAATTTCAATTTAATTAATAGTATTATTTTAATGATTGGAGCAAAATCAAATATTTTTTTAATTAATATAATCAATTTCGTAATTGAAACTCATTTTTATTTTTTTCTGTGTATGAATGTACTTGTGCAGCCCTTTAGTATGTACCAAACGGTACTGTTTATATCATAAATATTTTTATTTAAAAATATAACAAAATCAAAAGCTATTTTATTGAATTAAAATAAATTTAAAACAAAAGATATTTCATATTTATCCCTGTATTCTCAACTTTATGACAGTGGGAAATCTATAATAACAACACTGAAAATTTTATAACTTTTGTATGGAAATTGATACTAAAAATATTTTTATTATATAAGTTTGTCATTCCATTTGTAATTTCCGCAATATAATTTTCCGACCCTATAAAGTATATATATTCTGGATCCTTATAGATAGCGGAGACGATTAAGCCATGTCCGTCTGTTAAAATCAACTTTTTGAAGACCCCAGGTATCGTCGGTATCCAAATCTTCAATAATTCTGTCAGACATGCTTTCGAGAAGTTTCCTATTTAAAATCAGCAAAATCTATCCATAAATAACGGAGATATCAGCAAAAATCCGAAACAACCTCTATTTTTGGATTATTTTTGATCTATATCTCGATTACTAAATCATAAATATACACAATATGGATATCTAATGATAGATATTTCAAAGTCCATTGCAATGATGTATGTAAGGCTATAGTAAGTTGACCTACAATGGGTCAAAATCGGGACAAATATTTTTTAACCCGAATTTTTCATAAAACATATTTTTTTGTCATAAATTTTTTTCAGTAATAAATTAAAAAAAAATTTTTTTTTTTTAAAAATTGGAAAAAACTTTTTAAAAACAATTTCGAAAAAAAGTATAATTTGCTGAAGGGTATATAAGATTCGGCAGAGCCGAATATAGCTCTCTTACTTGTTTACTGTCTTAAAGTTCACAATACGGAGGTTAATTTAAATATGTTTGATAAGTAATAATGATATCCCTTATTAAAGGTTTGAGTACATATCCTGTATTCATAAAAAAAGGATTTCTAGGGAAATATTTTGAAACTACAGTTGGAAATTGGTTTCCATTTCAAGTATATAGTAAAGTTAACTAAAATTATAAAGTTTTTATTAAAAGACTATAAAGTTTTTCTATATTAGGAAACATAAAAACATGATTCTAAACGAATTATTGCTGTAACAGTTTTTAAATTAGTTAATTTAACTGATTTATGTGTTTAAATGATTTATATATTAATATTTTAAGGCAAATAAATTTTCCGGTATTATAACCAGTGTTGCCAGGAGCTGGCAAAAAAAGAAGCTATATTGACTTCAAAAAAAGGCCAGAAGAAGCCAAACTGCTTTAAAAAAATGCCAAAAGAAAAAGCTAAAATATTATAAATTAAGAATTTAGTTTAAGGTTCACTTCAGCAGCAAACAAAAAATAACATTAATCATTAATAATAAATAGTAAATATACACATATACATAAGCGATCAAAAACCTCTTAAAGGAATGGAACTAAGCTTTCTTTTGAGCAAAAAAAAAAAAAAAAAATATTAAATAGGGCCCATTTTGAAAAAAAATGTCAACAGTTTTAGATTTTGCAAAAAAAGTCAAAAGAAAAGTTTTTTTCCGAAAGATTGAAGAAATAGCTATGTAAACTATTTGGGACACATTTTGCTAAGAACAATAGGTAATAAGTTACATGGATGAAAAAAAACACCTGCTTGGCCAAAATGTCAAATTCTGATCCCCTCCAACTCAGAAAGTTTTCGACCGATCTTGTTGAAAAATTGTGTCTGAATTACTATGTAATAGAAAAATGGTTCACTTGACATTAAATGCCCCATATATATTTTTATACAGACAAAACTTAAATTTTGTTTTTTTTAATTTAAGTACCAAGCATTTACTATTTTCATATACATAATATATTTTTTTGGTTTTACGAGTACTATTTTAAGTGTATTATTAACGGATAAAAAATCGATTTAGCGAAGAGCAATTGCTCAATTAGTTTAATTTGCCGTATTATTTTTTTCAGAATCGTCACTAATTAAACCATTCGTTATTTTATCTCTCATTCTTCAAACTTGCATGAAAAATGTGGCGAAAACAAACAATTTTCAAATTCATCAAATTCTTTGCATTGTATTACAATTTGAAAACACAAACTATGGAGAAGAAATTTTAAAACAGAAAAAAGCTTTGTTGGATCCGCTGCATTTCTTACTGGTTTAAGAAAAAATAATACACCAAATTATAATCAGTATATTAATCACTTAAATGTTTGGCTTTGAAGCATTGCTGATTCACAATACGTTTAACGGCTGTTTCAAACGACAGCCATCTAGTATCACAAGCCTTCAAGGTTTTTAGGGGGCTCTAGTTCATTATATAACGATGAATATAATGTGTATTAACAATTTTGTCTTGAAAGCGAATTTGCTAGACATTTATAGCTTTCAGATATAAAATACTATATTTCATTTTGAAACACTTGGTATTGGCAATTGTTATTTGTTCTTTTAATACTGCACAATTCTTGAGTATGTTGAAAAGCTAAATGAAAAACAGTAAGAAATGAATTAAAATGAAAATGTCTCACAAATATAAATTTAGCCTTTTTATTTTCTCCTTATCCTCGAAATTTTGGTTTTAGCTTCGTGTTTTTTTCTAGCCTTTTTTTATTTAAAAAAGGCTATTTTCAAATTAAAAAAAGGCTAGAAAAAAGCTACGAAGCTAAAACCAAAATTTCGAGGCTAAAGAGTAAATAAAAAGGCTAAATTTAGCCTCAAAAAGGCTAAACTGGCAACACTGATTATAACTGATAATTGATTATAAAATTACTTAAAAAATGGGATTCTCATCCCTACCATAAACGAAAAGTACTGTATAGACTTTTTCTTACATTTCTCAACAGAGCTGCCATAAAAACTGGTTCTTGTTTTTTTGAAACGTTAAAGTTGTCACCTTTGTATACATTGTGATCTGTATATCGATGGAAATAGTGTACTGAATTGCTATGGTTTCTTAGAGTTGTATAAATTCAACAACATTTTCACTAAATATTGGGTGAATCTATGTTAAATATTTTGCTTGTCATATTTATTAATATTTACACTAATTGCAAACATATTTCTATTTCGAATTAGAATATAAAAAGTTGAAAGGTTTCCTCCAGGCGACATAAAATAATTAAAATATTTTAATTAATTTCAATTGTTATAAATGATCTATTGTTGAAAATGTTTAAAATAAATTTAATTTGTAAATTATTAATTAGGAACAGAACATTATCAACAGGTATTATTTATATTTTGTAAGCTCATGATTCAATTAAATACTCATGCAGCTGTAAAACAATTGTCAAGTATTTAAATTAAAATAAAATCTATAATTTGGATTTCAATATATGAAATGCATGTATGTATGTGTGTATATCACTGCATCCAAGTTTATCGAGTAACATTATTTAATCATAATAATTGAATTTAAATGTCATTACAACGCACAGTGGTATAGAAAAAATATAGAGGGAAATAAATCCGTAACTTCTAAACGGTTAGTCCGGTTTGAATGAAACTTTACATGCTCAAAGAGAAAGTTGTCGAGTTTAAGTTTTGATATTGGACTTCTTGGGCTCACCAGGGCCAGGGATCTCCAAATTAGGACACCTCGGTTACATTTCTTTGCGAGTTGTTAAGTTTTCACTAAATAATTTTCCACGTAAAAACATAAGACATGGTATATATCAATGGATACGGGCTTCTTTCTATTTTTCAAAAATATATATAACTTTTGATAATATAAAAATTCATGGAATACTTTTTTGAAAAATATGACAAAAAATACTTTTTATTGAGTTTTTGCAAATATACAAAACTTCCGGGGTTATCGGAACCCTTTACAAAATAATTGAGAACATATTTGGCCATCTAAAATGGGTTATTATATTTTGACTTTGCGATTCGAAAATGTTTTTTGGATGGACCTGGTGCCCTCGGTATCAATAATTTTCAAGTAAGTTTTCATTTAGAATATTTAATGTAAAGATAGCCTTTCAAAGAGTTTAAATTCTTTATACATCTTCTTAGAAATTTTTTAGTTAAAAAAATAAATTTTCTTCCCAAAAACTAGCGAAAACTCGAATTTTTTAAAATTTTTTAATTCAAATGCATATAACTTTGGAGACAGTCACGATTTTTAAACAATTATGTTTTGGTTTGGCATGGAACAAATCGGGAGTAGAGTGGATAAAAAAGATGAAAATTTAATTTTCAAATGCGGTCCAAGTTCAAAACTTAAACTCGACAACACTTCCTCTTTGCGAATGTAAAATTTCATTTAAACGGGACTAACCGTTTAGAAGTTACAGATTTATTTCCATCTATTTATTTTTTCTATACCACTGTGCACCGTTTATAGACAAAAAGAGAAATTTAATTTGTGTACATGTATGGGTTGAAAATATGAGTGAAATCCCAGCAGTTAAGCAAGTAGTCGATGTATCCCATAAAGACACTAATCTCTTATCATTTGTATGACTCCAATTTATATATTTTGGTCATTTGACACGTATGTGCTCTTTGTTGTGCAGAGATAAGACAATTGGTTACTTTATATATCCCAGGTAATACAGCGTGAAGTCAATAGTCACTTTAGTGTCTCTTAGTAACCTATAGTAAAGTTACTTTTAACGTTTATTTTGTACTGCACTTTAGAAAGTAGTTATTTTACCCACCAGAAGCAATCCATTGGATAGTTGTCGAAGAAAGGTTTGTTTACAAGCAATCGTTTATTGGACTGCCTACGATATGTCTTTTTAGGTGTCTATTTGAGGTCAATCAGCACTCGTACATGTTAAAATAACTAGTTATGTAACTGATCCAGTTACCAGTTAGGTAGCTAGTAAGGTAACTGACGATATTTAACCAGTATGAGAATCCAATGCGTTGACTACTTTGGACCAGATATTAGACAGTCACATTGTATTCAATAAGAGTCAATGACCCCGTACTTAGGACATGCACGTGTTAAAATAACTAGTCACATAGCTATTGAACTGTATGATGGGTGAAATCACTAGTTCGGCACTGTCTCCTAGAACTGCTCGGGTATTTGTATTTTTACGCTCTTGTTGTGAGTATTGTTTTAGATCGTGTTATGTACGTGTAAATTTACGAAGACTTCGTAATCTGAACAATATGAACGCGCATCACTCCATTATATGCAATGCCAAATGACCATGAAAGCTAAATTGTATTTAGATATCAACATTTTTAAGAAATTTGTGATTGCTAAAACGATTTTCGGAAGTGGGCCTTGTATGAAAGCAATAATTAATTACGGAACGATCGTTTTAAAATTTGGTGACATGACTTTTGTATATGGGCAATTCCACAAGAATGACTACCATGACTGAAAAAACAAAAACCCTTGAAACTTTTTTCAAGATGATTTGAATAGAAGAAAACACTAAAATATTACTATGTGAAAGTATTTAGAGCTTATTACAACATTTTAAGTGCTAAAATAATAGTTTAAACTGAATATATTTAATTTTTTAATTTACTTGGTATATTTTAGGCTAAAATTGTGGCGATAACTAAGCTCCCAATTAGCAAGTAGTATGAAATGAATTTGACTCTGATTGTTTTTTTGCTGTTATCAAATTGTTTATTGAAACTGAATGTATATTTTCTATTATTTTTTTTAGTTTTTGTATGCATATATTTACAGAATATATATTGGTTTACTATAACAGAAAAATCTGTCACGTACGGTATGTCACGTACGATATTAAATTGTATTTATTATAAAATCATCCAAAGAATGTTTTTATTTAAATTTGACGGATTGTAAAGGAAAAATATTTGGTTTAGTGTAAGAAACTAAAAGAAAATCTAACGCCTCTCACGATTCTCAAATTTTCGCATATTTCTACATGTACCTCAAAATGACTTCCGTTTTATATCACGTGCGATATACCCTTATTTAGCTCGATATTTTGGACAACAATGTTTCGAAAGAATGGAACATAAAGTCCAAATTATTTTTCAGATACTCTTATTTTTGCAAAATCTATTCCACTCTATAGGCGTACAAATGTCACGTACGTTGACATGGAATTGCCCATATGTGACACTTATTTGTGTTGAAGTTTATTTGGATACTCAAATATTTCAGACATTTTTGCTCATTGATGAAATATTTGAGAGTGGTAAATTATGAACCGATCGGTACTATAATTGTTAGTCTGAGTTTGGTTTACATAACACTTACATATAAGGCTTGGAGAAATAGTTTGATTGCAACCACTACGGTGGTGTAGGCTATAAAACACAGCTACAAACAATTAGTGTGTACAAAAGAACTTTCTTATGAAAATAATTTAGTTTTATATTTTATTGTGATTGGATTTTAATCACAATAAAATATAATTTTAGTTTTAACAAAATCAAATAAGAGAAGAATAAACTTTATTTTTGAGTCGAAATATTTTGGAATTATCCTTAATTATTCAATGAGGTGGGTGTGAAATATTTGAATATTATTTTCATAGCAAAAAAGTCATTTATACACCATCCATACTTCAAAATAAAAATGTTCTCATTGAAAGATTGTAATTGTTAAAAAAAAATTAATGGAAATACTATTAGCTTCGTTTCTTAAATATCAAGACTATTTAGACTGACTACTTTGTCGACTAAATTAAATTCTATCTGAAATTTCATACATCTTCTGTGTGAGTTCTAGTAGTTTGCATTTAAAATTTTGTATCACATTTTATAACAAATTGATTTCTAATTGTTTCGTTTCTTTGCAAATCCTTACTTAGTAAAGTTGTCTATGATTAAAAAATAAATGACTTTTATGCAAAAATGTTCAAAGTAAATGAAAATGGCTGTATAATTACCAGAAAGAAATGTCTTTATGAACATATGCTTAATAGGGTGGCCCTTAAACTGGATGTTTGAATTTTTCTTAAATTGAAGAAGCTAAAGTTTCTAGTTTTGGTTAGAAATAAATTTGATAAAATGTCAGTAAAGTCTGACCATGAAATACCCTTCATCATATATGATTAAAAATAGTTTTCTTTAAAAATTAAAAATTAAAATTAAAATTTTATAATTTAAAAGTAAATTTAATCTGACTCAAATGCATTTATTGTAACTACTCTGTAATAATTCAAAGAATACCATTGCAAAGTAATTTCAAAAATTTCAATATTCTTTAAGTACATAAGCAAGAAATGGACGAAATAATTGTTTTTTAAAAAACCATTTTATTTTTGCTTATTTTAAAATGTTCTATTTATATCACAACTTTTATAAAAAGTGGACTTAGCACGTTTGCTCACTAAACTAACCAAACTTTACTTGTCTAAAATTGGACCTATAATGAACCTGGTAACTATAGTATGGACAACTCGATAATTGAACAGAGCCTAAAATTATATGTATCCGGATTGTCGAAGTAGCACTGTATTTAACTTTCATTTCAAAATTGTCAAGCGGAAATAACAAAAGTTATTTCCGCTTTTCACATGTCCGGAAACTATTGATGTTTGCTTGGGCTTTGCGTGGGGACTGATTTTAAAATAAAGGTGAAGTTTGAGAATGTATGTAATATATGTATGAATGTTTGAGTAGAAACTTTGTAAAATTAGTTTCTTTGAAAAAGGTTGAACCAACATTTTTATTTTTGTCGATGTATGGATAAATATTGACTAATAACTCAACCTGTTGATTGTACAATGGAAAGCACTATTTGTGTAATTGACAGTACTAAGCATTATGTAAATTGATTTTTAGTATTAGAAAAAAAATACCTTAAGATCCTGATAGTAATGAAAATACAATAAGTCATATTTAGGGACCACCTTAGTGCTTACGCATGCAAATACAAATAATCATGTCATACTGATGGAAAATTTTTAAATCTGTAACTCATTTCAACTTTAATTAAAACATGCATTAAGACAAAAACAAACCATCTACGATATTTACCATGTACATTAGACCTGTCCTTAAAAAATATATCTGCTTTAGATGGATCTTATTTTTGTTGAAAGTAGCTAAAACTAGCTAATACAAAATGTAAGGCCAATCTAAAATTGGGTCGTTAAAGGACTTTTCGGAACGGGGCCTATGTTCAATTATGAATCGATCCACACAAAATGTGTGTTTTATTTGCATAATAGAACTTATTTGTGGAAAAATCAGTGTGGATATATATTTAAATCATGCATTTATGACCGATATAGTCCTTTTTCTGGAGGACATTTGTATGGGGGCTACGACCGATTTTTACCTGTTTCAATAAGCTTCATCGTTGGGCCGAATTTTATTGAAATATCTTCAAAATTGTAACCAGCAGTTTGCACAATTATCATAACTATTTTTTTTAAATTGATTTGTATTTTGGAAAGCTACTTCAGTATATTTTTTCATTATACTGCTTCACTATCAACTTAAAGCGTGGAGACAATAAAACATTTCCCAGCAGTTCTAGGAGACAGTCCCGAACTAGTGATTTTACGCATCATTTAGGGTGGGAACTAGTTACTTCAATAGCTACGTGACTAGTTATTTTAACACGTGCTTGTCCTAAGCAGGGAGTCAATTCACCCTTATTGACTACAATGAGACTGTCTAATAGCTGGATCAAAGTAATCAACGCATTTGATTCACATACTGGTAAAAAACTTCAATTACCTTACTAGCTACCTAAGTGGTAACTTGATCAGCTACATAACTAGTTATTTTAACATGTACGTCTGCTAATTGACCTCATACAGTCAGCTAAAAGACATATAGTAGGCAGACCAATAACGATAGCTTGTAAACAAAACTTTCTCCGACAACTCTCCAATGGATTGCTTCTGGTGGGTAAAATAACTAAATAAACTTTTAAAGTGACTTTACTATAGGTTACTAAGAGACACTAAAGTGACTATTGACTTCATGCTATGTTACATGGGATATCAGTATCTTAAACAGAAATAAAAATTAACTGTATGAGAATTATATCAACACAATTTGTATAAAACCAGTTAAACGAATTATCACACAACACGTTTAAAGTGACTACACTCCAGATTACTTAGAGATACTTAAGTGACAATTGTCTTCACGCTAGATTACCTGGAATGTATAAAGTAACCAGTTGTCTTATCTCTGCACTACAAAGAGCACATACGTGTCAAATGACCAAAATATATAAATTGGAGTCAACCAAGTGATATGACATTTGAGACTATAATGGATACATTGACTACATGCTTAACTGCTGGTTTGTTGAAGAAAGTGTGTGTTTTTTTATAACTTTAACGACTTTCAAAGAGTCTCTTCTATCTAAAAGATAAATCAATTTCAAAACAAAAAACTTATGATTATTTGAAGATGGAACTTTAAGGAAATCACTATTTCTCTACATTTTCTAGTAAAAAAAATTCTAAACTAAGTGATCAAGAAAACTATGAGTATTTCCGAATTCTGTGTACTTCAATACAACGGAATTGCTATATGAGAACCCCATATTTTGGTGTAATTGTTTAAATAACTTTTTTACGATTTTGATGAACTTAAAACGTGGAAATATGCTAATAACTTGGCTAATTTTTACTGTTTTATACTTTTTTAGAAAAACAATATTCTCCATTATTTTATATGTTTCAAACAATTTTGTATTAAATATGAAACTTTTTATTAATAAATTAAAAATGTTATGCTATTATTTACCCAATTTTACAACTTTCAACCGACTTGCGATTAGCGTCAGTAAGTTTCAGCTACTAACAAAAATCAGAAACATCCAAAGCAAATTTATATTTTAAGGGTTGGTCTAATATTTATGTACATAACTATTGTACGTGTGTGTTTACACATACACAAACATACATAAAAATGTTGCATCATATATAATGAATACAGGAGTACATCGAGTACAAGTTTAACTTATTGCACTCACTCTCATTTTCTCTGAAACACATACATACATAAATACATACTGTACTTGCAATTTCTGTTTACCGTTCATGCACTTTAAAAATTACTTACATTTCTACATATTTTATACATTTTAAGCTACTTGTTTTTACACACACACACAGATACATACTTAGACTTTTTGAAAAGCACACAGATTCACATGTGGTTAAGTCTACTATACATATTCGTTTGCGTGTATTTGAGTACAGTGGCAACATTTGTGTAACTGCAGACTTATTACATAATATGCCATTAATAAAAGTGTTTAAAGTTCACTTAAGTGTTGAACTGAATGACTGCTGCTGATGCTGCTTTAGTCTTACCGAAAGATTATTTTTTTTTTCTTTAATTTGCAACATCCCTGTGTACTGTGAGTGTACTTTCTCATATGTATTAAAACTCATTTTGTATTTAGTAAACTTGCTGCAAACTGCAATGCTACAAACAATGACAGTCAGTCAGTAACCACAAGATACGACTATGAGTAAATAAGAAACAAACAAAACCCGATGGCAATAAAATAAATGAAAACTAAAGCTACATAATATCAAAAGGAAATACAATTACGAAAAAAAAACTACTGTTCGAAGGAAAATAAAAGTCAAACACCAGTGAAAAATCCCTTTTAAATGCCTTTTTACTGTTACTCTGAATTCACAGTACATATTAAGTTTTCAACTGAAATTTAGTTCAAGACTTGTCAGGCACTTAGGGTCGGCCTAATTTTGCACTTTTGAGAATTTTCATGATCCCAAGATATTAGACCTTGTTTCTCTTGGAATGATTTTTATTTTATTTGTGTGATTAAAAAAAAATATTTTTAAGCAAAAAAATTTAAGTTGCAGTAAAATTAGCTCCGATATTTTAAAGATACTGCATCTTCAGTAGGGTTGTCTATTTCACGAGATTGATTTTAATCGAATAAAAGTTTTTATTGTTAGTGTTATTCGACTGATCAAATATTTTTTTTAAAATTTTCTCGATTATTTCAATGAATAACTAGCCAAAAATATTTTTCGATTAATTTAATATGTATGTAAAACCTTAAAATTTCTAATAATTACTTATAACACTTTAACTACTTATATGACATTTTGTTCAACATTTAACAAAATTATTGTTGATTAGAATTTAGATGATAAAGAATTTTTAAACCGTATATGGCTCTCAGTAAATTTTTAAGGCGTTTGAGAAAATGGAGAAAACAAATTAAGGCTACACATTTAAACGCTTAAGTTTCCCATTTGTGCCAAGTTGCGCGACATATTTCATGAACCCAGCTTTTAAATTTTGTGCAATTTTATACAGACATTTTCTAGTTAAAAATATCTAATAAAAGTAAAATCTCTGAAACAAATGATGCACAGTGGGGGAACTGAAAAAAGTGGAAATAAATCTGTAACTTCTAAGGGGATAGCCCCATTTTAATAAAATGCTTAAAACACCAAGGGGGTACCGAGTCACAATGCCTCAAATTTTAGTACCTATATATCAACGATTATAGAATCCATAAATTTGACTACTGAACAAGATAACATATACATATTATATATCAACATGTAGAAAAATTGTGTCATCTTTTCAAAAATGTATAAAATTTTTAAGAATAAAAAATTTATAGAATAAACAAGTTAGAGTGTTATATTCGGCTATGCCGAATCTTAAATACCCTCCACCTAAATTAGATGAAAATTATAGAAATTACATTAGCATAAACACCCTAATATCCACATTCAGTGTTTGTTATTGGGACTTAGATCCGATTATGAAGATTGGTAGAATGTTAATGTAATACAGTAGTTTTCGCTTATAGTCTACAAATACAGTTGCACAATTTTTGTGGACTATAACCGAATTTCTTTTTAAGCCATTTTATAGATTATAGACTATATACAAATATTGTACATTCTTCAATAAAACCACTTTTTTAAACAAAATAAAAGTTTATTTAATATAAAGTAGTATTTTATATATTGTTAGAAAAACTAGTTTACGCAGAAGATATTTTATTTCAAATGTACAAAAATGTTAGCTAATTCAGCAATTTATAATTGAAATAATACATATTCCTACCATTTCCAACAGAGTCTATAATTTTATAATAGGAATAAAATGTACTATTTAAATGTACTAACAATATATATACTTGATAATTGGTTAACATTACCGATTGTCTCAACATTTTCCTTTTTATCAAAATTCAAAAGTGAAAAATCCCAAAAATTTTTTTTTTATTCCCTTTGCAAATATTTTTGAACATATTGGGGCATACAAAGGAGGTTTCCATTATTTGAACGTTGTTATGCGATTAGAGAAAAGTTGGCATAAAGTTGAAATTTACATAAAAAAATTCTACTTCGGAAGCCTCAGGACCTCGCAGTAATACATATTTTGAAATTAACTTTCTTCTGTAGTACTTTGTAAAATGTTGCCTTCCCGAAAAATAGAAACGCATTATTTATTTTGCTTTTATTTTCTGTATAGCTAACCATTTAGGTTAGGTTCCATGGGCAGCCTCTCCTTAAGCAGCTCACTTTGGTCCATTCAAATCCGGATGAAGGAATAGATTCGTCTCAGATTCATCCTTGATAGCTCGTCCAAACATGATAGGAATGGAGATCCGAGGATACGTTCCCTCAGGTTTGTCAGGGCCGGACATTGGCAGAAAAGGTGATACACTGTCTCTTCCTCTTCTTCATTATGGCAGCTTCTACAGTAATCATTGTACCGTAGGCCCATTCTTCTAGCATATGTCCCGATTAAACAGTGTCCTGTAATAAAGGAGACAATTAGCCTTATTTGCTCACGATGGTAATCTATAAGAAGACTCGTCCTGCTGGCATCATATACGGGCCAAGTCGACCTCGCTGTAGCACAGGAAGGTTCACTAGTCACCCTGTTTTATGCAGTCTCATATAGTTTCTGCTGAACAGCCATCTTGCATTTAACAAGGGAAATACCAGAAAAGGGGTCGATGGCCTCCTCACCCATAATTGCACCCCTTTTGGCCAAATCATCTGCTATACAATTACCCTGATTTCCATCGTGTCCAGGGACCCATATTAGCGTTATCCTAGAATGTCTCATTTAGGGATATCCGGCATTCCTCGGTTAACCTAGATGTCGTAAAGACACCCGCTATTCCGATAACGCAGCCTTGCTGTCAGTAAATATACATATATCACCAGCTATTCGATAATACCTCAGCCAGTTGGATGCACGTTTAATGGCAGTAATTTACGCCTGAAGAATATTGCAGAAGTTAGGTAGCCTAAAGAAGGATTTTATCCCAAAGTTTTCAATGTAGAAACCTCCACCGATCATGTTACCCCTGTTAGAGCCATCAGTGTATATTCGTATGACGTCAGCAGGGGGGAAGAGTCCGCCATAAATCCTTATTCGGGATCATTATATGGAAATGCCTATCGAAAAAAGGTTTTGCGATGCAGTAATCGACATTACCATGTATGTGCCCATAGTAATTCAGTATCATAGAGTGTCCAAGGTCCTTACCAGACCACGAACAACCAGTATTTAGTCTCACGGCAGAGTTGAGAGTCATTTGTATCACCATCAAATCAACTGGTAACCAGTTAAGAATAGTAAAAAGTGCCTTAGAGAAGGTAGACCTTATAGCCTGTAATCAGTATCGCGATAGTCCTTACAACTCGTTCAACGGCATTCCGGTGAGTAGCATTATCCAGAGCCTGCCACCATACCAATACTCCATAGAACAAGATGTGTTTAACGACTGCTTTGAAGATCCAATTGATATCTTTCGCATAATAACCTAGTTGGTTCCAATTGCCTTTTTTCAGGAGTAAATGGCCACGTAGGCCTTGTTGATCCTGTTCTGAATGTTTAAATTCCAGGACAATTTCTTATCTAGAATGATGCCAAGATACTTTGCATTATCCCTAATCTCAAGACTGATTCCATTCAGTCTAGGTGGTCTAAAGTCATCGATCTTATACCTCTTAGTGAAGAGATTTGGCCCCTTTGTGCGTCGGTGGATATTTCCTTTCTTTTCGCCATTTTCAGGTTCGTTGTATTAAAATTAATAAAAAATAGCATCAAATCTCACACACACAGCTTTTATAAAACTAAATCATCTTATCAATTGTGAAATTAGCGGCTATAACTTTTTTCAATACTTGGACCAGAAAGGGGTAAACAGGGGGAAAACCGGTAAAATTGGTACCTTTAGTTCTTAAACAATAAATACTAAACGGCCGAAACGATTTTATTGAAATTTTCAACATAGACTACGACAGGGGTAGCGAAGCGCACCGGGTCAAGCTAGTATTGTATAAAAGTAAAAGTCGTATTTAGACTTTTGCAACGCTTTATATGTAGCATATTGCAACAATTTTAATCTTAACAAACAGCGACCATAGTTTTTTAAAATGTTTTATTCCAGTATAACCTGATAAATATTTACAAGTGGTAGTTTTCGAAGATTAAAATGTAATATAAAGTTATTTTCAAATTGAGTGAAATGTGGATATTGTATGTATAATTTTGCTACTAAGTGTAATATTCAATAAATGATTAGTTCGTTAACGTATCGAAATTAAATTTGTTAACTTGATCCCGCAATTCAAAAAAACATACAAAATGCCCAAAAATTTCGTATTTTTTAGAACTTTTTAAATGATTTGGATAAAATCACAGTATCTATAACCCAAATCCCTGCTTTGGAATTTTAGAACACTTGGACTAAATTAAAAATTTAGGTTAAATTAGGTAGGGCCTAGGGAACCCTCTATTAGGACGTATATTTTAGAGCTGTCCTTATTGAGACAACTTTTAAAAATATATCAAAGCAGTATAAGTTCTTTTAGATTTGTTTTCTAGGAAGCAAATGGTAATATCTGGTTTTTGGTTTGAAAGAGTGCAAAAATTCTAAATTTTCTCAATTTTAATATTCACAATCGTTTATTTTTGGACCTTTAAAAGTAATTGGAACTTTTTTCGCATTAAAAAAAATCGGTAATAAACTTTGTCCGATATTAAAATGTGAAATATGAATTTTCGCTAACTATAACAAATAAATAGCACAATCTCGCATTTTTTCAATAAGCCTAATCGATTCAAAATATTGCATGTCTGAGGTGACCTACTTTGTTTGGAATATTTAGCTTATGCTTAATGTAAAAAGACATAAGTGGAAACGTTTAAAATATTTTTAAAGCTAAATAACAATCTCACATATACATACATATGTATTAAACATCTGTTTTTTTGTGTTAAGAACAAATTATGATTTATAACGCAAATAAACACATATCTCGTTTTCTGCAGCGTTTTTCCTTTTTTTAATACTAAACTAAATATGAAAGGTATATTTATTATTTATGGGGGATTTTGTTCCCAAATGTAGACTCTACTAAATCCATTGTGATCACTCATTTCTAAGCCTTAGCCGGGCTTACAAGTAAAATGGTGTCCATTGATACAAACAAACATTTACACTGATATGGATATGCATACATTTGTACATAAACGAATGGCAGTGGATTTTAATATTGGAAAAAAGAACATGGAGCTTTTGTGTAGTTTTCCTTTATTTTTTTTTTTTGTATTTGCCTGCTGTCAAAGTGTCTATGTATATGAGTATTTTTTTATTTTGCTTTTTATATTGTTTTGTTGTTGGCAGAAAAACACGGTGACCGGAAAGATGTCACTGCTTTAGCAAACTCTTAAAAAAAGATTGGATGTAAACAATAACACACAAATGGGCTACTACCCAGCAGTTCAAGGAGACTATCCCGAACTAGTGATTTTCCCTGTGATTTAGGGTGATAAATAGTCACATAACTAGTTACTTGGCTAGTTATTTTAACACGTGCAGTACCATTGAATTACAATGACACTGTCTGACAATTGGTCCAACGTAACTGGCTACTTGATCAGCTACATAACTAGTTATTTTAACATGCACAGGTGTTAATTGACCTAAAATATTAAGTTTAAGAGACATCGCATAGACAGTCCAATAACCGATTAGAATAACTACTTGTTAAGGTGCGGTAAACAATACACTCTAGGTTACTTAGTAACATTGAATGTACATATGTATCTTAAGCAAAAATAAAATAAACTATATGAGTACTATATCTACAAATGTTTAAAATGACTACACTTTCTATTACTTAGAGACACTTAAGTAATAATTGACGTCAAGCTAGATTACCTTGGATGTATAAAGTATCCAACTGGCCTCTCTCTGCACTCCAAATAGCATATACAAAGTGGCGTAATCCTCCTATCAGAAAATGCTATGAATTTTGCGATTGGTCACTAATGTCAGTTCTGTTTTGACATTTGTGTAGTAAACACATGCGAAATACACGTTAATAAACAATGTTACGCTACAGTGCTCCAGAACGCGGAATATTGCTGACTATTTATTTGACCAATAATAGGTCGGTGACTTTGGCACAACGTAAATTTCGTCGCAGATTTCCTGGCCGTCCAACGTCTACTGGTGAAACACTGCGACGTTTAGCCGCTCGCCTCGAAGAGACTGGCACAACACGAGATGCTGCCAGGCGTGGCAGACCCCGAAGTAGCCGCTCTGCAGAGAATATTGCTGCTGTATCCGACGATGTCATGGAAGCGCCGTCGACATCGACCAGACGACCTGCCACGCAAATGGGTATCAGTCGACGGTCTTTACAGCGAATTTTGGTACAAGATTTGAAGATGTTTGCATACAAAGTCCAGACGGTGTATCAGCTTTTAGCTGCTGACCGCCAATCGCGTCTAACATACGCTCAAGCCATCCTTAATCACCACCAAGAGGAAGATGATTTTTCATCAAAAATAATCATGATTGATGAGGCCCATTTCCATCTTAGCGGGTACGTAAATAAGCAAAATTTACGCTTCTGGGGCACTGAAAATCCGCGTGTAACCCACGAAGAGCCATTACACCCGCTCAAAGTCACTGTATGGTGTGCTGTTTTCGCTGGAGGAGTCATCGGACCTTTTTTCTTCGAAGACGTCGCGGGCCAAACGGTTACTGTGAATGGTGAGCGCTACAGAGCAATGATCAACGAGTTCTTTTTGCCGCAACTTGATGAATTGGGATTGGAAAACATGTGGTTCCAAAAGGACGGTGCAACGGCACAAACTGCACGTGCCACAACCGATATGCTGAAGGATGCATTTACCGGGCGCCTAATCTCCTGTTTTGGCGATTTGGACTGGCCAGCAAGATCGCCTGATTTGACCGCTCCATACTTCTTTTTGTGGGTCTTTTTGAAGTCGCGGGTTTATGTCAACAAGCCTCAGACTCTTGCAGCTCTTAAAGACAATATCCGTCAAAAATGTGAGGACCTATCGACGGAAGTTTTGGCCAAAGTGATGGAAAATGCCATAAAAAGGGCTCAAATGACAATTAACTGTGGCGGCGGCAATTTACATGACATCATATTCTCGACTTGATGTAAAAAAATTAAAAGACCAAATAAAAATAATCCACAAGAAGAATCAAAGTTTTTCATTTTTTTTTCAGAAGTTTACTTTTGCGCCACCTTGTACATATCAAATGACCCAAAATGTATAAATTGGAGTCAGCCAAGTGATCAGACATTAATGACAATTACAATCTATAAGAGATACATTGACTAATTGCTTTACTTAGGACATGAATATGTTAAAATAACTAGTCACGTAGCTAGTTATGTAATTAGTTGTCACCTGGATCTGCTTGGTAAGTTAACACGCATACATGGAAACACAAAAATACATGCGTTTGTGTGAATGTGTGTATAAACCCAGCAGTTTGAAAAATGTCAATTGGAAAACTTACACTAGCTTATATTACCTCTTGAACTCGTAAAACACACTAGTTCGCTGTGTCTGCTATGTTGGTACTTAAATGGTTATCAGAACAATAGTCAGATATTTATATTAAGTTTTTAAAAATAAATTCAAGTAAAATAAAATCCTCTAAAATATACCACTTCCATGACCACATGTAATGTTGTACATTGCAGAAAATGCAAAAATTGAGGGCAAATTGAAAGCAATTATTGATGAGAAATAGATAGCAGCACAGATAGGAGATATGTGGCTTAGTGATTAGCGCTTTTGGCTATAAAACTAGAGGTTATGAGTTCAAGCAAGCTTTTTCAAAATTTTTATTTTATAATGAATTTAACAGTGAAGTGTTCAAGTGGCCACCTGTAATGACATACCCATTAAGTAGTATTTCTTATTTCAATGAACTGCAGGTAAAGTTTTCACGATACATATTATGCAGCCGTTGTCTACACAATATTGCATTATTTGCAAATGCATATATGTTTGTAAGTTTATTTTTTGTTATGTGTATGTATGTGGTTATATTGTGAATTCACTTCGAGCCATTGTTTATATTATGATATTTCCATAACATTTTAAAAATCTCTACTAACAATAACAACTAGTGCTGCTGCAACTGACTACATCTAGTCTATTCTCGTAGGCATATTGCTGACTGATCTCGTTTGCATAATATTTTCTCTACTATTTTGTCATTATTTTTACACAAATACATATTAATCCGTTCTATGTACATACATATGTATATTAGGGTGGCCCCGTTTGTATGGAGAAAAAATAAGGTATCGATGTTTCCGCCTAAAATGAAAATTTGATTCATTCTAAGACTACCTTTTGAAATTTTTTCGTCCTTGAGTCAATATTTGGCGAGCTGGATCAAAGGATAAAAAGGTCCTTTTTTGAGGTTTTTTACATTTTCTCCATATTTCTTCCAAAGGAAGTATATGTAAGTTTGATATCATATAAAAGGTCTTTAAAAGACGCATTCAATAGGTTATTAGAATCTTAAAAAAAAAAATTAAAATTCAAAAACTTTAAAAACTTTAAAAATTTTCGACAAAATTTTAGTTTTTTTTTAATTTTTTCATAGAATTTATTCAAATAAATATATGAAATTCTTGATCATAAACATAATGTAATTTCACCGAAATGGTGAAAGCTTATAAAATTTGAGTTATTTTGATGCCCATTACATATACTAACAATTGAGTATACAGAGATTGTCAGATAGGGATGAAATTAGGTTTAAACAAATTTGAATAAACATTGAACTGGACTGAATTTTAAAAAACGAGAAAAACCGTTTCGGTGAAATTACATTATGTTTATGATCAAGAAATTTCATCTATATATTTGAATAAATTCTATGAACAAATTAAAAAAAACTAAAATTTTGTCGAAAATTTTTAAAATTTTTAAATAAACTTTTTTTTTTTAAATTTTTAATAACCAATTGAATGCGTCTCTCAAAGACCTTTCACATGATACCAAATTTACATATACTTCCTTTGGAAGAAATATGGAGAAAATGTAAAAAACCTCAAAAAAGGACCTTTTTATCCTTTGATCCAGCTCGCCAAATATTGATCTCAGGACGAAAAAATTTCAAAACGTAGTCTTAAAATGAATCAAATTTTAATTTTAGTCGGGAACATCCGCAACTTTAATTTTGGGGCCACCCTAATGTATATGCATTGTATGTACTAATGTATTTTATATTGTTGTTGTTTATTTATCCATTACAACAACAACAATATAAAAAAAGAAACTATAGAAATCATTCATGTACTCGTATTATGAATATAAAAACTTGTATACATAAGAAAGAATGCTAGAGTAGTTTTTAATGCACACAGCTACAGTGTGCCAGATTTGTTATGACGCAGTTGAAAGAACTTAGCAAAAACTTCCATTATAGATAAAATATTAAAATGCGGATATACTGACTTTCTTACTCAGTATCATTTTTACTTATTATTTTAACAGGGTGATGGCATTAGAGGCAAGTTAAGGAAGCCATTACTTTGATATCACTAAAACATCTAGTTCCATTTAACGTCTATTACATTGAATGTAAAGACTTAAAGATGCCCTTATCAGTAAAACCTAATTAAGATATTAGTTACTACAGGACGGATCAGCTGATGGCTGGCTTTGTACAATCGGGAAAACCGGAAACTGGAGGAGGACATAGTCTATAAGAAAACAGAATTCGTAACCACCCTGTTAGAAACAAGGTGAGATACATACGATCACTTCTAGTTAGGAAAAAATTGTAGAGCTTGTAACTTGTACAATTATGGATAGATTTCAATGAGTGAAACTGAAACTAGGCTTAGATATATTTTAAACTATAAGAGATGACTTAGTGAAATAAACTGAAATTTCTTTACATTCCTACTTGCTTTAGAACAAAATTTAATTTATTGAAATCTATCGATATTTGTACAAGTTACAAGCTATACAAAGCTTCCTTAATCAGCTGTGGACGACTTTGATATGCTGAAGCTCACCTTGTTTCAAATACCGTGGTCACAAATTCCATTTTCTTAAAGCATATGTCCCCGTCTACGATCGTACATAATTTTGCATTCGAACCAGTAGTTCAGAAGATTCAGATCGATTACAACTCTTTTTCAATCTACCTTACTGTGTGTCGGTTTAGAGTTGAAATTTGCTTAATTAATACCCGTAATTTCAACAAATAGATATCTACGGTGTAAAATACCAAGCAGATAAATTTACCTAAAAGGTAACTTGACATTCATTTCAAATCAATATCTATGGGTAGAAATTACCAAATATTTTTACTCCATAGGTAACTAAACACTGATAGATATCTATTTGTTGAAATTACGGGCATAAAGACACCAATTCATGCACACAGAAAAGAGAGCGATTAGAAATCAGTTCCCATTTCAAATATTTAATAATATCAACCGATATTTAAGTGTCATTATTAAAAAACTATAAATTCAACTAAATTTCTATGATAGGTATTATAAAAACATAATTTCAATCGAATTATGGCTCTGACAATACCAAAGTCAGTTATTATAACCGAATATACATTTACATTAAATTAAGGTATTAGTTCGTCTACAATAACCGAATTAAATTCAGCAATATATGCTCAAATTCCAAATATTAGTGGTTGTAATCGAAAAATTCGATTGTGATTTAAATTTCAAATTCGGTGTTCTCAACCTCTACAATTTTTCTGACATAACAAAATGTTTCAATAAAATAAATTAAAAACAAAGAAAAAATTAATAAATTCGACTAAATTTTAAAATAAAAAATTAACATTATCTGGTGGATATAAATGGGTAAGTCTATACTATTCTTCTTTTATGTATATGTGTTAACAACATATTCAAATACATGTTTAGGTTTAATAACAACAATCATATGTTTCTATTTCTTGCGACACTATTCGTACCCGGATCAAATGTTCTGCAATATACAAGCTACCATGGTGTCCTTCAACAAAACTCTGAAGAAAACTCAATTAATTTACTGTTGCGGTGGAATAGGTATTGGTATGGAGATATCAATAGAAGCCAATAACATCAGTCAAGTTGCCGTTTACAAATCCTTACCAGAATAAATGTATATAAGAAAAACGTGAAGATTACATATTAGTTTTGTATATTACATACATTGCAATTTGTATAAGATATAATACAGATTATATTATTATTAAGAGTAAAAACCTTTGATTTTGGAAAATAAATTGGAAAAAGTTTATATTAGTCTTCAATTATTTCATATACAAATATTTTTTATATTAGTTATCAGTACTGATAGATTCAGTCTTGAGAATCGAATTGTATTATTTTTAGCAGTTGTGTATATCATTACTTCAGCAATTGAATTTTGTTGGTACCATATATTCTATTCTCTTAATCGAATTATATGATAGTACGTGTAACTGACAAAATTCGATTGGCGACAAATTCGGTTGTGATCACGAATCTGTTTTCTCTGTGTAGAACTCTGTAGGACAACAAGTCCGCGTTCCGCATTTCTGAAGATGACGAAAACAAACAAATCCCATACATAATTATTTGGTTCCCATTGCATCGTATTTTGCAGCAAGTTCCAATTGCCAAAGGATTAGAAAATTTGCCTTCAAACTGCAATTAAAGTTGTAAAGTTTCAGAAAGGAACACAATTGTTTAATCCTTTAAAATTTAACGTTGTAAATTAGGTGGACGTTATGTTTTTGAAGTGGAAAATATTTCGACTCCAAAAGTCTATGATTTGATACCCACTTGAAATATATAATAACTGTGGTAAATTGCATTTTGAAATTGTTTTGCTTCCATGCGACTCGGTGGTTTATAAAGTGTTAAAGCAAATAATAGCCAAATTGAAAAAAGTCTGTGAATGTTACTTCATAAAAGCTTTCATATTCAAAAAAATACTACAATTCTTTGAAAGTTTGAGAAGATCG
The DNA here is from genome assembly GCA_942486065.2 of Calliphora vomitoria. Lineage (NCBI taxonomy): Eukaryota > Metazoa > Arthropoda > Insecta > Diptera > Calliphoridae > Calliphora > Calliphora vomitoria. The sequence continues at coordinate 65,771,211 of OW818030.2, read as the reverse complement.
TTCTAGCGTTCTATTCATGGTATCCTGACATCAACAAGATATACTTTAAACTGTTGCAAATTACAATGTCTTTACATATTACAACGCTATTAAAATAAGTGCCAAATTTATAAATGTGTCCAAAGTGTCTAGTGTAATTGCAAGTAAAGTTAAACTTTTGTATGCTTCAAAAAATAAATTGTTTAACTTTTAACCCCAAGTATCTCAAGAAGTTATTTTACTTTTTGTTTAAATTTATCAGTGAATTTAGTTGTTAACATTTCTCTCGAAAGTCGTAATGCATTTTGTGGTGGATGTCATACTATTAGCACGTGCAATTTTGTGTGTGACTTTCTTTTTTTAAATCAAAGTTTTACTAACTTTTAGACGCCCGATCTGTTTGAAATATTTTCTTTTAAAGGTAAGATATTCTTCTTTCAGTCTATGAATTTGTAAATGTTAAACAATTAACAAAAAGTATGCTGAGAACGCAAAAACTTAGAGGTGCCTCAGGGCACTGTTGCGGGTTGTGGCTAAATTTATCGGCGTGTTATATTTTATAGTTTTTTTTACTTTTTTGTTATATTATTTGTTATATTTTTGTTATATAAAACAATGATAGGAGTGGCATGTGTAGACCGCAAACGGATTAAAATTTATGGCTGGACTCATGATCAGATCTACAGCCAGGAAGTTCAAAGGTTGGCGAAAAAACAAAACATCCAGTTAATGACGTCCGTTATGAGAATATCGACCACTTTCCAATCTGGTTAGGCCAAAAAAATGGTGCAAACTATGCAAAAAGTCGGAAACACAGTGTGTTTGCTCAAATTTATGCTTCTCAAATGCCAAAAATTGTTTTTATGAGTACCATCGTAGAAAGTAAAACATATTTTTTTACTTTTTGTTTCTTTTTCATTAGTTTTCCAATAAAGTCATATCACAATTAATGTTGACATCTCATTCTTTTTTAAACCTATAACGGCAACAAAGCCCTGAGGCACTCTTCACCATTTTGCACATAATTCCTAAACTTAATTTGCAAATTAGTTTCTGATGGCTGTTCTGAGTTTATTGGGTCCTAATTACCCTAAAAAAATTATTCAACAACTTTTTTTAGGTTTTAAAAGTTTGCGGGATAGAGGGTTAAAAGATTATCACTTAAAAAAGTGAAAGTTTAATAGCCTCAAATTTCGCTCTTTTCATAGGCTCTTTTTTGTGGTCTACCGAGATGTGTAACTGATTTTTTCATAAGGAAATACAAACTATCTTAATTCAGTTTCAATGAAATAAACTATAGACTACTTAGTGGAGAAACAAATTCAAGAAAGATTTGGCATAGTTGGTTAGAATTTCACTTTGAATTACTCTAGAAATTGATCGATTTTAAACCTTATTTCCTTATATATCAATTGATCAGTGTTCAATTGGATGTATTTATTTTCCAATTAAAACAATTTTGAAAAATAAGTTTTTTAATTAATTTCTAAAATCATTGTAAAATATGATTCCCCTCAACAATTGTCCCACAGTTCGCCAGATTAGTTCTGTTTACTTAAAAAATAGAAGAAAAGTGATTATTTTTTCGAAAACAATTTAATTTGTATTGTTTATGTTGGAAAACAATGTTACTGTTTAATGTTTAAAATGAACCTATTTGTAAACATACAGAAACCCTCGCCCACATACATACAATCAAATACCACAAACATACAAAAGTTTTGTATTCACATTAGACTGACTCAAAATTATAGGGTTCCTCTAAAGAGAGAGACAACTCAAAATTTTAAATTTTCACTTTTTCCAAGCAATCGATATACAGTGGTCATCATAAATTTCTCAACTCTTTCGACAAATAACACAGTTGTATCCGTCTTAAATGTATTAACAAAAACAGATTTTTGCCTCTACTGAAAATTTTTATACTTTGAGTTGTCCCAGAACTATATATTTCAGTTTTTTTTAAATATTTGCAAAATATGAAAACATGTTGCAATTCATCAATAAGTGATCCAAGATACATAATTGTCGGCGTTGTTTGCACCATTCTGAATGTTCCTAGCAAGATTTATCGTTAATTAAGATATAAATAAAATCAATAATACTTAATATTTCTCTTCTGTTTAAAATTTGAAAAGTACTTAATTTTCTAATTCTACATTAAATAAAAAATCATTAACATTAATATGATTTACAATAATCGTAATTTGTTGAGCAACATTTCTAGTGGGACTTACAATTAAAATTAAAAAAAAAAAAAATATTTGCAGCAATCTAATACACAGCCATCCCGTACGTATATACCTACATATGTATGAATGTGTGCACTTTTATGGCCACATACATTTATGCAATTGAACGCAATTGTTGTCCTTTGAATGTTTAAATGTTTGTTTTGTGTTATTGTTATATTTTTTATCTTTTACTCATTGTGTTGTTGTGGCCTTTGTTTGTTGCTGTTTGTGTGTGTGTGAGAGAAAGGATTTTACTGCTTTTCATTGTCGGTTTGTTTCTTCAATAATATTTGCTACTTGTGTTGCTATAACGAAAACACACACACATGCATACATTCATATACTTATATCCTGCCAGCAATTGGAAGTTATATTTTCGATACATGCACTAAAATGTGTCTACTTCGTTACGAAAAAATGTTATTCAGCATATAAATAAAAATATTGTTATTACATTCCAGTTTTCTATTTTAAAACAAGAAGTAGAATTGGAAAAATGTTCTTCTTTCTAGACACTTTTTAGATAATAATTTGACACTAAGATAAATCGAAATAGTTTCACCTTCTATATATCATATCAGTATCAGTATTTTCTGTCGTAGAAGTTTCTGGCTCGTTACATTTAATGTTTAAATTCGTAGCGGAAGAAATCGTATTCTGATTGCTGTAGTAACACCAGTCGAAAAGAAGTGTGTAACTAAAGTCATACACCTAAGGGAACACTTCTTAGTGACTTATAAAAGTATTGAATACGACTCTTCTGGATGTGTCAAAACAGCGTCAACGTACGGATTATTTCATTTATTATAATTTTTTATAACTTATCTCTCTATACATAAACAAACACCAAGTTCACTAAAGTGGCCTTTTCATTTTCTTTTCATAACAACTTTTCATATTATCATTTCATAATTACACAAATTGCGATTCCCGTTCTTTTAATGATTTTTCATTCCACTTGTTCTTTTGATATGAAACATTTGAATTTATTTTTCATTTTTTCACTAAACGAGAATCAGAAACTCTATGAAAATATGAGAAAACTTTTCATAGAACCAGAATCGACCCCCTGGAGACGATCAAAAAAACACATCAATCACATAGTTGTGTGTGTGCAGTAGACTGTCCACAAAAAATCGATTTTGGAATCTTGTTGGTCTTAACCCCACAAAACGATTCCCCTTTCCAGATATTGAGATAGCCGAAATTTGAGCTCGATTAAACTACGTTAACCCGTGTCGCTCGTCGCTCAAAGTTTGAAAAAATCAAAATTTTTGGCCAAAAAGCTAACATAAGAAGCTATAACTCCAGAACGGTAAATAATAGAAACACGATTAGTATCTCAAAACAAAGCTAATATTGTTCTTCAAAATTTATTTTATATACATTATTCTTGTTACTTTAAGCCAAACAGAGTTACAACAGCTTTTGTCTCCAAAAACGTGACCTAGTCGCGGTAGGAGCATACTTCGTATATTTTGATATTATGTGAAAAATGTTGCTAGTAAGTACATATTTTTACATTTTATTGTTACTGAATCATAATGTACATAGATTTAGAATTTCAAAAAGATATAAAACACAAAAATTGGTTGAAAAATATAAAAGTTATTAAAAATTCCCCAGGCCATTAACGTGTCACGGAGCACTTGATTATGATATGTGGAAAAAAATTTAACTTATTTTGAAAACTATACGAATAAAACTATTTTATTACATAAAATATATCTATGTTTGCTCAAATATAAGTTTTTTTCCTTAAAATATAACGTGAATCTGTTCTCAGCTATGGTCAAAAAAAAATTTTTTTTTAGACGACAGTTTCAAAACACCATTTTCAGTTTTTTTTAAACTTTGTTAAACATATTTTTAAATTTTTTAAATATCACCGGGGGGTTTATGGTCAATAGATTAGGGAACAAAACAGTGAAAAAATTAGGTCAATACCTCTTATAGTTTAGGTGTACCTGCGGTTTGAATTCTGCGGATTTCGCGAAAAACTCATTTTTTTGGAATATTTTAGAAAATATGTCATAATTTTTTATTGTTATACATTTTAACCAAAATATTTACAGAATATTATTTCTCAGATATTAAAAAATGTGTCCCTGAAGTTATATATAAATCGGAAAATCCTAAGGCGTAAACTTTGGAGGTCAAAGGTCAAATTTCGCAATATTTGGAAATTCACATTGAAACATATGGAAATAATCTTTATTTGTTGACCATATTTACTAAAATTACAGGATTTTATGGTATATGGTCCGATATTTAGAATAACATAAAAAAAAAATCAAATTATCCCTTTAAAGCATTTGGGTCCAATATGTCCCTGAATATAAATTATATTAATTTTTTTATTTTTAAATTTTTTAAAATTGATTTTATTAACTTTGGGGACATATTTGACCCAAATGCTTTAAAGGGTTAATTTGATTTTTTTTTATGTTATTCTAAATATCGGACCGTATACCATAAAATCCTGTAATTTTAGTAAATATGGTCGACAAATAAAGATTATTTCCATATGTTTCAATGTGAATTTCCAAATATTGCGAAATTTGACCTTTGACCTCCAAAGTTTACGCCTTAGAATTTCCCGATTTATATATAACTTCAGGGACATATTTTTTAATATCTGACAAATAATATTCTGTAAATATTTTGGTTAAAATGTATAACAATAAAAAATTATGACATATTTTCTAAAATATTCCAAAAAAATGAGTTTTTCGCGAAATCCGCAGAATTCAAACCGCAGGTACACCTGAACTATAAGAGGTATTGACCTAATTTTTTCACTGTTTTGTTCCCTAATCTATTGACCATAAACCCCCCGGTGATATTTAAAAAATTTAAAAATTTGTTTAACAAAGTTTAAAAAAAACTGAAAATGGTGTTTTGAAACTGTCGTCTAAAAAAAAAAAATTTTTTTGACCATAGCTGAGAACAGATTTACGTTATATTTTAAGGAAAAAAACTTATATTTGAGCAAACATAGATATATTTTATGTAATAAAATAGTTTTATTCGTATAGTTTTCAAAATAAGTTAAATTTTTTTCCACATATCATAATCAAGTGGTCCGAGACACGTTAATGGCCTGGGGAATTTTTAATAACTTTTACATTTTTCAACCAATTTTTGTGTTTTATATCTTTTTGAAATACTAAATCTATGTACATTATGATTCAATAACAATAAAATGTAAAAATATGTACTTACTAGCAACATTTTTCACATAATATCAAAATATACGAAGTATGCTCCTACCGCGACTAGGTCACGTTTTTGGAGACAAAAGCTGTTGTAACTCTGTTTGGCTTAAAGTAACAAGAATAATGTATATAAAATAAATTTTGAAGAACAATATTAGCTTTGTTTTGAGATACTAATCGTGTTTCTATTATTTACCGTTCTGGAGTTATAGCTTCTTATGTTAGCTTTTTGGCCAAAAATTTTGATTTTTTCAAACTTTGAGCGACGAGCGGCACGGGTTAACGTCGTTTAATCGAACTCAAATTTCGGCTATCTCAATATCTGGAAAGGGGAATCATTTTGTGGGGTTAAGACCAACAAGATTCCGACATTTTTTTTCCCCCATACAAATAGTGGACAGTCTAGTGTGCAGTCGTTCTATTTCGGCTGCACGTACGCGTTGTCGGCAATGATTGATGAAAATCAAAGAGTTTTGATTTTTTTATTTGACGACTGATTATTTGATAGTCTCCTCTTGTGATTGACAATCCAATTTAATTTTCTTTGTGTTTGCCGTTACGTGAAGTGCACGTATGAAGAAAAATATTCATATCATTCAGTTTCTTCGAGATTTTTGGTAATAATGGAGAAATACATAAAAATACAAATGGTGATTGACGTCTCCTTAAAAGCTTCAGCCATACGACACTCACACATATGCACTGATTGACGGGTTTATTTGATCGTCTCCAGGGCACTTAAATTAAATAACAATGTTTACTGTATCACTGCTTTTACTCCCATTTTCTCAATCTCCAGTTATCGTTACGATATACTGCCAATTAAGATAATTTTTGTATGAGAACTGTCAGTATATCGTCGCGATAAAAAAATAACCAGAAAATAACCACAAATACTTATCACGTAAACAAATTAGAAAATAAATAAGAAACTACATGAATCGAGCACTTTAAAAGTAATAATTACACTGAGCAATGGGCTTCCTCTCCTATTATCAACTAAATAGCATCTGGTAGAAACGAGAAAGTTACCTTTAGAATAAAAATATTCTGCATGAATGATTTTTGATTTATTATAGCTATTTCTCTTATTCTAGCAACTTCTGGTAGTAATGAAGAAGTAACAAAAGCTAAATCAATGTACGATGCTAAAGAAGTTTTGGTTGCAAAATTAAACTTCACAAAGGCTTTTTCAAAGGCAACACCCGTTTTTTTCCCGAAAAGTGATGATATATCGATAAGAAAGCGATATCATATTCGATGAGTTTCAACTTCAAGATGATAGATTTGGGAAACTTTTTCGATAGAAATTGTTTGCAGGGTACATACATATATACATACATGTGTATTATTCTGTTAAGTGTATACGTATATGTGTGTTAAATAAACTGATTGTTTGTACTTTGTATTGTATTCTGCTCTTTTTATGTGATTTTCTTGCTGAAATACTTGAATGTACATTGGACCTGCCCTTAAAATAGAAATTCATATTTGTGTTGCATCTTAAACATTCAAGACACCTATGTCACAGTGATATTTTTTAATATGTTTATTTGCAGTTTTAATATTAATTGATTAAACTATATATAAGCTCTAGATAACAATATTAACTTAAAAATATAGAGCTCATGAATATAATTGATATTACAAAAATATAATTACACAGTTAAGAGAAATACGTATTTTTAGACAAATTGGATCAGTGGCATATGAGTAATTTCATGAATATGTCAACACGATGTATTTCTACTTAAAATTTTGTACTAACTCAAAGTAATACCTTTTTGTTGATATAAAGGTAGTCCTACAATATCACGAAAAGGGTCTCAATTGTGGTTTTCGAGATGATAGAGAATTGGAATACGTTGAAATTTTTATAGTAGATAGATATTGTTGTTGTTAGTTGATTTCTTGGAAAAAGTGAAATTTAAAAAATGTGAGTTAATACAATATTGTTGAACGAGTGCGATATATTTAATTGCTATATAAGTTAAATCCATAGCGTACAGTCTCTCACGAAAGATATAAAATTTTATTTATCATAAAGTCATCCTAAGATTGTTTTTATTTAAGTATGAAGTATTTAAAGGACAATCATTTAGTTTAGTTAAAAGAAAAAAACCTCCTCGCCGTTTTCTGTCACGTACGCTATACCATTATTCCGATCGATAATTTGGACAACAGTGTTGCGAATGAGCTTATTATTTGTAGTACAGTACCGTTTCAATGGAACATAAAGTCCAAATAATTTTTCAGTTACTCTTATTTTTTGTATTCTATAGACGCTCAAATGTCACGTACCATGACATGGAAATACTTAAAGCAACAATTATGATTAGAATGTGACAAAAATGTATAGTTGTTTTTATACCCACCACCAATAAGTTAAAGGTTTATAATACATAGAAGTTTGTACGTAGACCCACAGTGATGAACAATACAATAGATTTTTTTTTTTTTTTTGGAAAAATATATTCTGTAATTCCGTTTTTAAAAACATGACGATTTATGTATATTTCTAAGGTAAATTCATATTTACTTAATTACTATTAAAATATGGTTAATGTACTTATTTTGATTATTTCTTCTTGCTATTTTCTTTCGCGTATTTTGGAGATTTTTACGCTACAAGACTGCAAACAAACCTCTATAATTGTTATTGTAACCGAGTTGTTACGTGTTGAGGTACGTGTTTTAAGGTGGCCAGCCCAATCGCCAGATCTCAATGCAATAGAAAACATATGTGAAATTGTAGATCCAAAACGTTTAATGCATTAAGAAAAGGCAAGGATCATCCAAAAAATGTTGAGTCACTAAAAGGTCCAGATAATTGTTGCTCAAAATAAATATTGTTTGTTATCGTCAATAGCATAATAATGAATACATTTAATTTGTTTATTATTATCAGAATTTAATTTATTGTGTTATTTTATTGTTAAGTAAATAACGTCATAACTCAAAATCCGTGTGTTTTGTACTGAGTAATACAAAATATGCGCCGTTTTATCAGTTTTCAAAATAGTCAATCATTTTTTGCGTGAGAGTGTTTTTTGTTGTAAACGTCAAAATCAAAATTCATGTTTTCTCCATTATTTGACAAGAAAAAATGTGGGTTAAATACAGATTAGAAGGATATTAACATCTACTATTTAAATCAGGTTTTATTTCTGAAGTCTCATGGTTTTTGAAAATTTATTTAAGAAATAGTAAAATGCCATAAAACATTCAAAGCCGTTTTCCTCGAAACTACTTTTTTTGAATTATGACGTTGTTGTAGCAAATGAGCGATATGTATTAATAAAATACTAAAAAAATATACATGTCTATATAAGTTTTTTTTGGAACTACATTATATTCTGCGACCTTATAAAATTATTGGACTATGTGTCCGTTCGCATGTTTGTTTGCTATTTTAGTTTGGTGCTGCGCAAAATGTTATTGATAAAACATATATGAGACTTTTCATTCTCAAAACTATCATTTTTTGGGCAGTTCTTGTTATACCCTTCACCATGAGTGGCAAGGGTATATATAAGTTTGTCATTCCGTTTGTAATTTCTACATTTTTCATTTGCGACCCTACAAAGTATATATATTCTGGATCGTTATAGATAACCAAGTCGATATAGCCATGTTCGGGAATTCTTCCGGCTCGGTCACTATTTAAAATCGAGAAAAGCGGCCCACAAATGGCTGAGATATAAAAAAACAAGGGAAAATCTCTATTTTTGGCCTATTTTTGATCTATATTTGGATTACTTAGTCATTAATATAGACAATGTGGATATCTAATGATAAATATATCAAAGTCCATTGCAACGATGTATATAAGGCTATAGTCGTTTGGACCTATACAATGGGTCAAAATCGGGAAAAATATTTTTCCAAAAAAAATTTTTTTCATAAATTTAATTTTTTTTTTAAATTTAAAAACAAAAATTTAAAAAATTAAAAATAAAATTTTGAAAAAAAAAAATTGGAAAACAATTTTTGAAATAAAAAAAAATTATTTTGTTACCTAAAAATATTTAAAATTTTTATTTTAAAGTATAATTTTGTGAAAAGTATATAAGATTCGGCACAGCCCTCTTGTTATTAAAATATCTCAGTTTTAATTTTTTTGCTTATTCTGTATTTTTTTCTTATTGTTTGAATATTGCATAATTATCCCCCTATATTGGCAGTATGCATCGGTTGACAAATGGTTGCGATTACAAGTTTTAGAATATAGATATTTCACTATATTAACTAATAAAAGAAATAAAAAACGATGTGATCGAGAAATTATATGTATTTTCAAACTTTATCATGGGGTTCAACAGAGACTTTTTGAAAATCGTATTTGACTTATTTATTTTACTAAATTCCAACGAAACAGATTCGCTACATGATTAACCCTGCATATTTTTTCGTTCTTGTTTATATCACTGTGGTATTTATGCTCGAGTTCATTTTTATCGATTTCAGTATCAAAGTGCCCCAATTTTAAATGCTATGTAACCAAGTTGGATGCATCCAAGACAATTTCATATTTTAAGGACACGCCTAATGCATATAAATAAGTTTATAGGTATGTTGCATATATTTATATGAATGAAAATGTATGTACGTATGTGTGCCTCTTATTGTTGACCACACATGGATGTGTCTGTATGTTTCTATGTAATTGCTTGTTTACTCTGGTTATTGTTGGTTTTTGTATTCTTTTTACTTGTTTTTGTTTCACCCATTTTCATTGAGTTTTTCAATGAGTTTCAATTGTTTTGCAAATATTGATTTTTATGTTTCGCGTCATTAGATCTGAATTATTGCTACGATTATCGCATCAATAATGTATTGAATTGTTTTTGTTATTCTTTTTTTTATATTTATATACACATGGAATTTTTATATGTTACGTGTTTTTTTATACTCCTTTAATCGTTAGTTAGTTTTTTTCGCTCTCATATTCTCTTCGTTTTATTTATATATATTTGGAGTTGTTTTCATTGCTTTCTATTTTACTAATCGAAAACCCATTACAATTATTATTTTGACCATAAGCATGTGTGCAACATGTCAGGCTTATAAGTTGTTATATACATTTTTCAGAAAATGTTTACATATTTTGGAGTTTCGACATAAGATGATACCACGTCAACAGTTTGCAAGCAACAGGAAATTAAAATGAAGTTTTTTGTAAACAATTCTAGAATTTGAATTTGTTGATTTCAAATTCATAATAATTAGACAACTTTTACTTGTATATCTCTAGATATACAAATCATTGTTGTGCTCATCCACATTTTCTAACTTTGACCAATGTTACTTGAAATCTAAATCACGAGAATAATGTAAACTGAAAACGATGATCGCTTAAAATAACTTTTCAAAATGCCATCGTATTTATTTGCGTGCATGTGTTTGTTGGTTATATTAAGATTTTGTGCGAATTATTGATTGTAGTATAAAATAACACGTTAAACGAATGCCCCTAGGTGCCTGTGTGTAATTTTGATGGACATCAAAGTGAAATGGAAAATATAAATTATGGAAATTCCAATTACATACTATAGGACATGCATGTATCATCAAAAGGCTTATAATTTGTAATAACCAACATTTTGTCTCTGCACTAGAGGGCGTTGTGAAACAAAAAGGCTGATGAAAGCCATTATTATATTATCCCATCCATATATGTATGCCATAAATAGTTTTGGCATTTACTGCAACATAAAATGATATCCCAACATTTTATGTCTGTGTATTAAACATGAGTGTCTCTGGGTGGTTATGTCGAAAATGACTTATATTTGGCAATAATATTAAATATTTTATTATTGAGGAGTAGTATATTAAAATATATAAATCTTAGCAATTAATGATCATTAAATATAAGATAATTGGATTAATATCAGTAGTATTGTTTATCTGTAAGGCATTAAGTTAAATAATAAATAGTTGAACATAAGTGACTCACATATAAAGTTTGCTAGAAAAACAATAATCATCCGTTAGAATTAGGGATGTGTGATTAATCGAATAATACTGATTAATTAATTAATCAACATTTCCGCTTAACCAAAACTATGATTAATCAATTAACTTGAATTTTAATTTTTCAAATTTGATTAAAAAAATAAAAACATAAAATAAACAAATTTGAAAACCAAAGTTACACAAAATTCCAAAAATTTATTTCAAATTATATATATTTCTAAGCAATGTAGTTCGACTCTTCGACAGCAGTACCTAACTCCATATATGTTAAGTGAAAAAGCACCTAACTCTAACAGAGTTTTGCTAAATTTTTAAATTTTAATTTGTTTGATTTGTTTTCGATTTTCAATGCTAAAACTGTGTTTATGTATTTAAATTCTACCACAAACAAAATAAAATATACACACAAAAAACTTATTTATCTGAACGCAATATTTAGAAAAAGTCAAACTGAATGCTACTAGGCTCATTTACTACGCCCCTTTAAAGTTGCATTCAAATATCCAAGATCTGAGCTCTTATTTTGTTGTTTACTACGCGACGTTCAGCTCGTAATAGACCAAGCAAACGTTTTTCTGAACGCAACATATTAAAACCCAATCCTTTCTACTAGCGACCTGAACGTTTTGTTCAGATTTTTAGAATCAACCAAATAATTCTTCGCTGAACACACATTTAGCATAACTGAATGCTAAATTCAGTAAAGTTTTTCATAGATACCGTAAAACGCACCGTTCAGCATAGTGGGATAGTAAAAAAACTAAACGCATCGTTCAGTATATCTGAACGAGACGTGGTAAAAATATTTTTATCAAATTTTTTAAAACTTTTATATTATTGCAATTGCCGGTTACTGAAGTAACGGGATTCTAAAAAAAACAAGTGTTAAGTTTGACCGAATCTCATTTGTGTGTTGATTATTATAGTGAGTAGTTCATATTTTATATAGTGACATCCATACATTAACATTGAGCTTTGTTAGATCAATTAAATTTCTATTGCTGAAGTTAGAAGGTAAGTAAGCATATACCTAGGTAGTCAATATTTAATAATTGTTTTATATAGAAGCAGGAATCGAGTATGAATTTCATAAGAGGACTTTTAAGAAGAGGAACCAGACAGTGTATATTTTAAAATATTATGTTACTGAAGGCATTTTAACTCTTTTGTCATCTGAGTACAGATACATATTAATAAATATAATCCTGGAAAACGCAATCATTAACGGAAAAATATTAACACCATCTGATTTTAAGGTAATTATCGATGGCATATACAGAGAATTTCCTCAGGAAAAGTAGGTTTCGGTGAGTTTTTAGTAATAGTTGTTTATGTAAACATTTATGTATGAATAATGCTTGTAGAATATATTGAATAAATTTTATTAATATTAAAAAACATTTGAAAATCTTTTATTTAATTTCCTGAACGCAGCTGGTAAAATAATAAGCTTACGTTCAGTAATGAAAAATTGAACGCATGGGATAAAAAACTAAACTCTCGTTCAGTATTGCGAAAATTAAACGAATATAGTTAAAACCTGAACTCCCGTTTACTTTTGCACAAGCTGAACTCTATATAGTAAAAAACTGAACGCACGCTCAACATAAAGCTGAACGTTTTATTCGGTTTTATACTATAGCCATTCAGGGTGCAAAAAACCTAAGAAATATTCGAAAAACTAAACGTTTGTTCAAGGGATATTTAACCAGGTGGCAGTGTAACTCCAGCTGATTATTTTTTGCTCTACTAATGTTTTACCTTTTGAAATGTCAAAAACTTTTTTTGACAGATCAGAAGGTAAAAACGACTGTTGTTCTTGTATTGTTGAAATTGTTGTAGTTACGCTGACACCTGGTTAATATATCTCGATTCTAACTAATCAATTTGAACAATAAAAATCAAATTTATTTAATTAACTAGCTTGACCCGGTGCGCTTCGCTACCCCTGTCGATGTAAAAATCGGTTCAGCCGTTTAGTAATTATTGTTTAAAAACTAAAGGTACCAATTTTACCCGTTTTTCCCCCTTTTTATCCCTTTCTGGTCCAAGTATTGAAAAAATTTATAGCCTATTGACGCTTCCAAGTAAGGATCTATCTACGTTCCAAATTTCAATAAAATCGGTTCAGCCGTTTAGGCGTGATGCTCAAACAAACAAACAAATAAACAAACAAACTTACAAAGACATTTATATATTTATATAGATATAGATTATGAATATCAGTAATCAAAATGTTTAATTAATCGATTTAGATTAGCCGCACATTTCTATGAAGGGCTGAGTACTCCATCAGATGAGCGTGATTACATCCAAAGTACAAACCCTGACGACAAGAGGACCAGCTGAACCGCGATATCAGCAGGATGGTAAATGAGGACAAACGGAACAAATGGCTGAAAGAACGGCGACTAGAGTTGAGTTGTGGGCTTCAGTTATTTTGATTGCTTATATGACAAATATGCTAAGAACATTTCATCATTCCTGCCAAGATTTTAAGTCTCGGTGGGACAAAGTTATTAAACTAATGACATAGTTACGTTTTTACCTTTTAAAAAATGGGTTTATTTCCTTTAAATAAACCGGATACTTTTGATTGCAAATAAAAGCAGTTTCAGTAGTTTAAAATTGTAAAAACTCTTTATTTATTTAGAATGTACAACAACAACAGAATTAAATAGTCCCTCAGTGTCTTTATACACGTTTATCAATTCGCAGAAATAATGCACAAATACACACATACAAGACAGTTGATGTTAACTCTAACAGCGACAATGATCAACTCCACTCATGACTGCAACTTCTGCCACTATTTATACACGCGCCATCTATCGGGCATCTTCTACAATTATCTTAACGGACAACTAGAACATTCGAATTCTAGAGCTTTCGATGTTAATGTCTGCAGCTTAAACTTGCAGTGTCGCAATACTTACAAACAATGCTAATAACCGCATGCCCATCCATCAGAAGCTGCTACTGATGGACGTGTTTATAAACATGATGAATCTTACAGACAGTCGTTACAGACCGTTCAAATCAAATCGCTATTGCACAGTCGTAACAATATTATCTTTCAAAAAGATTGAAAATAGGTTAGATGTTTCAATATAAGTTGTTTAAGCCATTATTTTCAATAAGTATTTGTTTTGAATTCTAAGTCCCCATCCATACTGTGAAACATTTGCTGCAAAACATTTGAGTTTGTCGATGAAAGGGGAAAGAGGAATGGAAAGGGGTACTCTGTTTCATGTACATGAAACTTTTGTTGAGTATGTCATTCACATTTATTCGTTCATATTCGTTCTGTACAGAAATGTCAAAAACTGAAAAGCAAAAACTTCACTGTGTGGACACGAATGCAGTTTCAAAAGAGAATTTAAAAATGTTTTGCAGCAAATGTTTCACAGTGTGGACCGGGACTAACCAATTGTTTATAAGGAATCAGAAGCTCGAAAATAAAGTTCAATTAGGATATATTTAAAGATTTTTTCTTAGTTCAGATCCATTAATTACCAACTAAAGTAAACATTTTACAAAAGAAGCAATACATATCGATCCATAACAGCAAAAATTGTTTAAGTGCACATCATAAACAGAAAAAAAGTTCATATCTGGAATGAATTTCTACATAAACTATATGAATTGAACGTGTAAATTATTCCCAGAACTTTTTAATTGTGAGTAAGTATATCATAGAATCGAGCATGAAGTAGTTTTTGTTTTGCTTTTGATTTTTGATTTATAAATTTGTTCTGTTATTGAGTTTTTGGGTGTTAGGGAATTTCCTTTTTTCACCACCTGGATCCGCGCCTGTATTTAATTAAATAAAAATATTTAAATTTTGTTCAATACCCTACACCACCATAGAGGGGAGGGTATATTGGACTTGTGCAGATGTTTGTAAAGCCCAAAAATATTAGTCTTAAAGTATACCGATCGACTCAGAATCGTCTATTGAAACTGGCTAAAATCTGTCCATTATTTCACCTAGCCCACATACAAATGTCCTCCCGAAATTGGACTTTATCTGTCATAAATGTTTAATTTATATAGGTATCTACACAAGTAAGTAATATATAGAGAATTCATGTCACCAAATTTTATTATTATTGGAACATAATAAGTTATAGCTCCCATATAAGATTCGTTTCCGAAAATCACTCTAACGAGCATAAATCTCCAAAAAAAAGTTCGGTATACACATAAAATTCAACATAAATAACTTTCATATAGACATAAATCACACGACCTAATTTCATGGTGATTGGTCCATAATTTGTCATAGCTCCTATGTAACGCCTACTTAAAAAAATCACTCAGGAATATAAATTATTGAAATTTTAAAAGAAATGTTCATTTGCTTAGTGTAAGGTATTATATGGTCGGGCTTGGACGACCATACTTTCTTACTAAAATTTCATAGTGTCGCATTAGCATATTTTAATTTCTAATTTGATAAATTAATTTTAGCTTTTAGCTTCAAAGTTACGGCTAAATTTGTGAAATAATTTTATTGTTGCAAAAACTCAAAAAAGCGTGCGAAGTTCCCGTCCCTACCTTATGACCAAAATCTCTTCAGCATCCTTATGACACCCTCATATCCTACCCGTCTTTACTTTATGGCCAGAATCTATTCAGCATTCTCAAGACACCTTCACATAGTTAACTGTCCACCTAGCTCTACTTCACTTAATCTACATACAGAACCTTAAAATTATATATTGTAAAATTATTTATGATGTTACAACAATAATTTCATTACTCCTTGTTTGTATTTATCGAAATACTTACTGCTCAACATACGGAAATTTCTCTTGTGAAACGTGCAGCCAACTGCATTTATTATTATCACATATCAGGTTATATTTGCGGTTATCTTTCCTAAATATTGGTTAACCGAAGAACGCTGGATGTATATTCATGAGATGAATACGGTAATAAACGTCTCTGGCAATGGTAATTGTGTATCTGATGAATTGAACAGACGGAGTGTGATGATAAACTATGAATTAACTTTTCGAAAGTGGGCCTTACTTGTAATGACCAATTATGGATTCCTATATTTTTATTATATTTATGCTCGTTAACACGATTTTTGAAACTGGGTTGTAATGGATCTATGGCTAATTATGATCCGATCGCTTTGAAATTAGTTCGCGTGGTTTATTTCTATATGGAACTTGTGTCTATTGAATTTTTTGTAGATACCAATATTTTAAACAGATTTATGCTTGTTAAGCAGATTTTCAGAAGTGGGCCTATATGGGAGTTATGGCCAGTTATTTTTTAATGTGAATTCTTTTTATATAATACTTATTTGTATAGGAATTTGTGTGAATATCTATATAAATCGGAATTTTATGTCAAAAAATTCCTATTACGGAGGACATTTCTATGGGGGCTAGGTAAAACAATGGACCGATTTGAAACATTTTCAATAGGCTTCGTGCATGTGCCAAATCTTGTCGTTAGATCGACTCAGAAAGTGATTTGAGTCATTCGGAATGCTTTAAGGTGGGTGTTAGGCTAATATTTTTGTACGTTAAATACATCAGCACAAATGAGTAATATTCTTTCCGCTATGGTGTTGTAGGTTATAATAAAGTATCTATACATTTAGTTGGACTATAAATACCAACAAATTAAATTTTTTTGTATTTTATTGATTATAAAGTTTGTCCACTAAAATTGTGTTTATTATATACCTTAACTGTTTATTTCAGTAATAGTTTAATACAAACAGCTCTATATATTTGTATTTAAAACCTTTGCCACCTAAATATTTTGCAATATTTACATAAAACAGTTTTTCGATTTTAAAATACTTTTCAAAATAATATTTATTTTTTTTTTTTGGTGAAGAAAAAATTCAAACAAATTGTGTAGTTATGCAAAATGCGATTAAAAAAATCACAACATAAACTCGTACAAATAAAACTAAATTTACAATTCAAATAAACTTACATGAAATCGGATTTTTTGCACTTTGTACAACATAAATAGAAAACATGGTTAAAATAATATTTTTATTTATATAACATAGAGGGAATTTTATGCAAAAACAATTAAAAATAAATTTTACGCAATTCGTGGAAATCCCTGAAAATTTTTCCAAATTAAATAATATTCAGAATTTTAAAAATAAAAAAAAATTCTATATGTTCTATATTGCTTTTCCATTTTTAATGTCACTTCATTAAGAGACCATCTAATGATTATATTGAGTGAGTTGTAATTTTAACCTTAATTAGAGTATAGTATTGAAATAGAAAGATATTTTTGTAACACTATGACTACAAAAGCAACAAATTATTCTCACAAGTGCCACATTGAAATTATTAGTGACACCATAAAGTACATACAAACACACGTTCTAACTCAAATTATTTGGCAAACACAC
This sequence comes from Calliphora vomitoria, assembly GCA_942486065.2. Classification (NCBI taxonomy): domain Eukaryota; kingdom Metazoa; phylum Arthropoda; class Insecta; order Diptera; family Calliphoridae; genus Calliphora; species Calliphora vomitoria. The sequence goes on along the minus strand of OW818030.2, from coordinate 65,753,398 downwards.
ACATACGGAGACTCTCATAAACACCACTAAGCGTTTAAAAGCTCAAACACTCTAAATATTCACTTCTTTAGTTAAAGTACTTTAAGGGGGTAATAAAATAACCAAAAGAAACCAAGTAAAACTTCGCCATCAAAGAATTTATAATAAATCCACTTGTAGCCACAATCTTACTGCTACAATCTTGAACCGAGTATAGTCAACATAATAAAATATAAAATGCCACCACAACTACAACTCCTTCTCAGTAAAACTAAAACAACAAGGACGACGAATGCCACCACCAGGGTTCACGTCTTGTCCCCAAACAAATATTTTTTATCCCCAAAACCCCCTGTAAAAAATATTAAAAAAAAATTGATATATTAATTTAAATGGTGAATATTGTTTCAACTAATATAAGCTTCATTTGTTCCGTTCCTTTAAATAAAATCGTGTGTTCAACTCATACACTTTGGAATAATGTAAAACTTTAAACTTTAAAATTTTGTTTACTTTTTTAAAGATTGACAAACTGTTTAATAATAGTGTCATATATATTCTTTAGTGTGTTCTTTTTGAATACACACTACAAGTATGTATAAATAAAACGAACTGCTATATGCAATATATTATTAAATTAAATAATTTAATAATATTTTAAAATATTTTTTACTTTTAAAATTAAATTTATTTTTATATTCTCTATTATTTATCTATTAATTTGATTCATTTAGTCTATGAATACAAGAAATCCATCATGATTTACAATATGTTTTGTATATCTAAAATATCTAAAATATCTATCTATTTCTTATTTTCTCACTGGCAAACATGTAACTGAATGCTGTTCATGTGAAAAACATGGATTTTCTAGATTTAGTCCACAAACTTGCGAAGACTGTCCTTGAGATTTATCAATTGTCGTTGCAAATGCTAAGCAAATAGGAAACTGCAATCGCTTAAAATCAAAAAGCATTTCCGAAATTATCATCGGAGTAAGTGGCAGCAACACATCTGTCCGTTTACACTTCCCAGTTATAATGGTCGCCTCGATTAGAATGTTCATAAATTTTGTTTCTGTAAGTCGAGTGCCATTACAAAGTCGTGGTGTATTAGAGTAATTCTTAGCGGTTTAGCCTCCTATAAACATAATTCAAGCACACAATCAAATATACATTCGCTTTTATATATGGGGGATTTCATGTCAAGTGAACTTTTGAAATCAATGTCTTCCGGGTGAAGTTTGCACCAAGGGGTGAAATTTGCACCAAGCATAGTTCTATTAGATTGTAATTCACACACAAATTTTCAACCTGGAGAACTCTTTGAATGATAGGGTGTAAACATTTTACATTTTGGCCAAGCTGTTGTTTTTTCTCACTTCTAACTTATAACCTATTGTTCTAAGCAAAATTTGTCCCGAACAGTTTAGATTGCTATTTCTTCAATTATTAAAAAAAAAAACATACAATATTTGAAATTTTTCTTCCGAAATTGACTTTTTAGACTTTTTTTAAAAAAATGGGCCATTTTTGCTCTCAAAAGAAAGCTTAGATATTTCCCTTGAAAATGTTACTTTTCCCAAAATGGGCACTTTTTTTCTCAAAATACAGCTTAGATATTTCCCTTGAAGACCTATTTGGTCGCTTAGTGGGATGCGAGTTGGATATCTATAAAAATAATTGTTTTGTAGCTCAAAACATACAATTTTTGATTTTTTCCAAATCAAAAGCTTTGTTGACTTTTTTTCAAAATTAACCTTTTTTCGAAATTTTCCTAGAATACCGTTTTGGTCGCTTAGTGGGATGCGAGTGGGATATCTATCAAAACAAATATTTTGTAAATCAAGACATAGGTAAGGTTAGGTCTTCAGGTATCCATCCAAAGCCTTTCGTACTTTGTACAGCTTACATGGGTCCATTCATTGTTTCCTCTGTGTTACCTGAGGAGGATAAAGAGAGTAGAGGATAGAAGAAAGAAAATAAGAGAGAATAGGATCGATAAGATAAGTTGTAGATGGAAATTATAGAAATTGGAAAAGAAGTTTAAAGAGCGCAGACCATCATGCGACAGATACAGGGTCACTATGAAGTGCTATTTGCATGTCCGGTCTAAATGCCTTAATTCCCTCCCAGATAGTTCGGAGAGCCTACCAAAAGATATTTGCCCTAAAATTCTAGCACGCAGATCACATAGTGCCTGACAGTTACAGAAGAGGTGTAAGATGGTCTCTCCCTCTTCCTCGTTTTGACAATTTCTACAGAAATCATGGTGTGGCAGCCCAAGTATTATAGCATGAGAGCCGAAGGAGGAATATCCGGTGATCATTGCCGCCATATTGCTAAGTCGTGTTCGTTGTAAGCCGAGTAGATACGTCGTGCATTTACAGTCCAACAAAGGCCATATCATCCTCGTGATTGCACAAGTCGATCATTTATCCGTTGTTTACATACTGACAGCGGAATGCCACATAGGAAGTCTATCTCATCTTCTGACATCGATGTTCCAATCCTCACCAAGTTGTCAGCAATACAATTCATTATACTCAATTGAGTACAATTGTCGAATGTCTCGCCATCTCAATTAGGGATGCCCGGCATTACTGGACTATCTTCGATGTTGTATAAACACTTGTCAGGACATACAATTTTTGACTCTTTTTTGGAAAATCAAAATTTTTTTCCCAAAATGGGCTCTTTTTTGTAATTTTTTTTTTTGCTCAAAAGAAAGATTAGGTCGTGGATGAGAAAAAATATGATCGGAAGACATCGATTTCAAAAGTTGGTTCAGTTGACATCAAATCCCCCATATACATGTTTTAAATTTTTTTTAATATTGTTCGTGGCATCTGCGCACTTCTGTTCTAAATATTAATATTGATAGCTGCTGTATCTTACCCTATATAAAATTTGTCATATGTATGGGAGACGTCACTCCCCCTATTGCGAGTTTGCCCATTTGTGGCATAAATAAGTAATTCAAACTAAGATTAAAGCTTTACATATAACAATTTCAAAGATATATATGAATTTTATTATTTAGTTTGTATGGGAGTTGTCACGCCCACTATTGATAGTCCGCCAATTCTTGTCCTTGATGGTAGAATAACCGTACAAAATGTATGGGCTCTATCTCTTATAGTATACTTTTTAATTAACATCATATGGGAGGTGCCACGACCTCTGTCGATTCTACTCCCATTTTTGCTTCAAATATTTATACAAACTCTGGAATTTCTAAAATAATTTGAGGACTATAGCTATTATAGTTTCTAAGATATATGACTTTTAAAATTAAGAGGAACCATGCCCACTTGAAATTTAAAAATATAACGTAGCCTATAGTTCCTTCAAGATATACAGAAATATACTGTAAAAATTTCAAGCAAATCGGGTCTACAGGCTTCTATAGCTGTTAAACAAATAAACATACATACAAACACATATTCACTTTTATATATATATACATAGATTATTTATTTGGAATTTGAAAATAGTATTAGATAAACTTATATCAAAATAATGACAAAAGGTATTAATTTATTTAAATTATTTGTATTAATTATTAATTAAAAATAGAATATTTTTGAAATTCCCCTAAAAATCCCCAAAACTTTTATATATATCCCAATCAAATAACTAAAGCCACATTTTCATCCCCAACTTCGAAAACAAATCCCCAATTTGGTGAAAAATTCACTCATTTGACAACACTGGCCACCACACGGTAGCACAAAGAATGTGTTCCTAATGTGTTCATTTAGGAATAAGAATACAAAAAAAAAAAAAATACAACAACAACAGCAACAAAAAATGTTGAACAATTTATGGCTTGTTAAAACCTACAATAATTCTTACATTACATTACAAGGTAAAAAGCAATTATTTTATGGTTACATAACATATAAATTTTGTTTATTTTTCAGTTCTTGTTATTGGTATATCCTACAGCACTTTTAAAGGCATTCTTTGAATTAGCAATAGGTTGTTGCATTAGAAACTATGGCATTGTTAAGGAACTATGCTTTTCAATTAAGTACGAGAAATTAAGTGAAAATAACATACTTCAGGGTCTTTTTAAGATACTAAAGTTACTAAAATTACTTGAGCATTAAACATAACGTTATGTTAAGAAATATTTTCTTCGCATAACTTTGACAAGAAAAAATTAAATACCAACAACAAATGACACACTAAATGCTTGATTAACTTTATAAAAAATTAGAGATAACTAATAAAATTATCATTATTCGAATGTTATAAGTAGAATAAGCAAAGGCTCCAATGTCCATTTTTTTTTTGTGAACTGATATACTAATGCAATAGTTATATTTAATGAATGCTTTTGGTTAGTCAATATGCCAGTACCAAATTCGTTTTTGAGCAATATAAATCAGTGATCAAAAACTAAGACAGCAATGCCAATTGGACATAATAGCTTTTGCTTTCCTGTCATTATACGACGGTCAGTTCTATCAATAATATTACCATATTTTACCAACAATTTTATACTTTTTGCTTTCGAATTTGAACTTTTTTCAAACTATTTTTACTAGTTATTTATTATTTAGTGTTTTGTAAAAAGTTCTGTTTTCAATTTCAATAAGTCGGAATTTAGACAAAGTGAAATACTTTTAATTATTTGTTGTAAGATTATTATTTATCTTTTAAGTTTTCTTCATAGTAAAACCAAAATGGTGTTTGTATTTTTAATTTTGGAGTTAATCAAACTGTCTCTGACGTAGCAATGTGTATTTGATTACAGCAATTTCCAAATTTCTTATAATTTTTACCCGAATAACTGAATATAAATTTGGCTCTAACTTGCTTCATATTTTCATGTAAGTAATTCTAAAATATTGTCTTACAAAACATATAATATTATAAAGGTTATTCTTTTTTATTACAAAACCAGCCTTCGCTTCGATATCCCTAATTTTTTATTTTCATAGTTAATTCCTAATTTTGTGATATTTAGAGTTTACTTTTAAACAAATTTAGCTTGAAATGTATATTTTTTTAACTTTATGAAAAAATCAATAAATAAAATAAATTCTATAGAAAGCACTTTTGCCAATTTAGCCCTTTTCTGGATAAATTTAGCCCTTTTCTATCTTGTTTAGCCTCAAAAAGCCTCTATTATTTTTATATTTACTCTAATAATTTTAAATTTTTTGCTGTTGAAAATTAGTAAAATATTATGACAAAAATTAACTGAAAATGTTGAACCAGTAAACAATTTAAGCACATACAAATTTTTGAAACCTTCCATATATTCTTCAAACTTGCTCTAGTTCTCAAATTATAACATTAAACTTTTGCTCGAGTATTTTATTATTTGCACCAAGGACGCATTCCCATATTTAAGTCTTCCCGTATATTAGACTCATAAGCAGGCAAAATGAAAACGACTACAAAGACTCAAATAAAAATTTTAATTTAAATGCCATAAATAATATAGAGAATATTAGCGTTATTTGAAGAAAAATTGTTAATATTAAAAAATATGTACGGGCGGGTCTGGGCGTTTATAAAAGTATATATAGGATTCAAGAAGACACTTTCAACTTTATCTGGGCGATGTATTTTTTGATCCTTAAAATGGTTGAATAATTTAGAAAAAAGTTCTGTCCATTATCGTCAATAGTTTAGCTATGATCATTTATATGTGATCAAATATTTAAAATTAACTTTTTTCAAAAAATAATTTAATATTTATGATTACCAGCATACCACACCCGTAATTTCCAATATTTTGACCTAATATTTTGGCTACCTTTGTTTTGATATGTTTACTAACTAATGGCAAAATCTATGTTTTGACCAATGAAAATCAATTCTGTCCGACGAAGTGTATAATTTTTAGAATATTTTGTTCTGCATTACTTGAGAGGCATATTAGCCATATATTCACTTATCAAAATATTCTCCATCGATTTCGAAGTTATCACAAAGGATTGCTTTAAAATTTGGCTTTCATATAAAAAAATTGAGCTTTTGCAGGCCAGGTGATAAATACGAGATTTTGAAAACATCGGCATATGGGCAATTCCACGAGAATGACTACCACGACTTAAAACCCAAAAACCCTTGAATCTTTTTTTCAAGATGATTTGGATAGGAGAAAACACTAAAATATTACTATGTGTAAGAATTTAGAGCTTATTACAACATTTTATTGGCAAAAATAATAGTTAATTTTTTAATTTAATTGGCGTGTTTTATGCTAAAATTGCGGTTAAAACTAAGCTCCCAATTAGCATATTTTCAATTAATTTTTTTTTTTTTGGTTTTGTATACATATATTTACAGAATATATATTGTTTTATTATAAGAGAAAAATCTGTCACGTACGATATTAAATTTTATTTATTACAAAAACCATCCAAAGAATGTTTTCATTTAAATATGACGGATTGTAAAGGAAAAATATTTCATTCCTCTCACGATTCGAAAATTTTCACATAATTTTACATATACCTCAAAATGACTTCCGTTTTATGTCACGTACGATATACACATATTTCGCACGATATTTTGGACAACAATGTTTCGAATGAATTTTTTATTATTTTTCAGATACTCTGATTTTTTGCAATATCTATTCCACTCAATAGGCGTACAAATGTCACGTACGATGATATGGAATTGCCCATATGATATAAGTGTGGCCAAGAGTTAGAATAAATATTCTTATTTTCTTCCATTTGAACGTTTGTTATATTCAT